>CM055118.1:578110269-579457808 GCA_029206835.1 Rana muscosa
ATGTATGTAGGCCTTAAATCCTACGTTTAGTTAACTACTTGCCGACCAGCCGCCGTGTATTTACTGCGGCAATATAGCCCTATTGCGTGAAACGACGTACCTGTACGTTGCTTTGTTCAATAGCCAGTAGATGGTGCCATTGGACTGCTGGAGGCGCAATCACTAGCGGAGATCTCAATCCGACGGACCCAATGTCTGCTGGCCACTCGCAATCTTCCCCGGGAGAGGCAGAACAGTGATCTGCATATGTAAACAAGACAGATCGTCGTTATGCAAGGGGACAAGATGGAGATCATGGGGCTGATTTACTAATAACAGTGCGCCGCGCTGGTTCTAACCTTAATTGGTGCGCCAGATAACTCCTTCACTTGGTGCAGGAACCAGCGGCGCACTGTTATAGTAAATACAAATGTCAGTGGCGCTCTATTGAAAATGAATGGTTCCCTATGGGAGCCCATTGATTTGAATAGAGGTCGCCCGGGAAGTCGGATGAAGCGTATCCGACTCGCGGGGCGACTCGTGTGCCGGCTGACACAGGGACAGCGCGACTTTGCCAGGCAACTTGGACACGACCTGAGCGCGTGAAGCAGCCGCTCAAGTCATGTCCTAGAGGCGACTAGCTGGCCGAGAATGTCTCCAGCGCGATGGCATCGCGCTGGTTCTCAGCAGCCTCGCTGTCCCGTGTTTGGTATGAATCATGAAGGGGAACTCCACGCCGAATTTTAATGAAAAAAAGGTCTGGTATGGATTTAAAGGGAAACCCCCTAAGCCGAAAAAACGGCAAGAGCGGCCCCCTCCCTCCTGAACCATACCAGGCCGCATGCCCTCAACATGGGGGGGGGTGGGTGCTTTGGGGCAGGAGGGCGACCTGCGGCCCCCCCACCCCAAAGCACCCTGCCCCCATGTTGATGGGGACAAGGGCCTCTTTCCGACAACCCTGGCCGTTGGTTGTCGGGGTCTGCGGGCGGCGGGCTTTTCGGAATCCGGGAGCCCCCTTTAATAAGGGGGCCCCCAGATCCCGGCCCCCCCACCCTATGTGAATGAGTATGGGGTACATCGTACCCCTACCAATTCACCTGGTGGCAAAAAAAGGTAATAAAAAACACAACACAGGTTTTTAAAGTAATTTATTAGGCAGCTCCGGGGGTCGTCCTGCCGAGCACCCCGCTATCTTCTTCCAGCTCTTTTGCTAGCGGGGCGCCCAGGCTTCGTCGTCGCCTTCTTCCGACTTCGGGGGTCTCTTGTTCTGTTCTCCGGTTCTTCTCCACGATCTCCGGTTCTTCTCCCGCTCTCCGGTGTCTTCTCCACGATCTCCGGTTCTTTCTGCCTTCTGCCGGGCGCCCCGCTATCTTCTGCCAGCTATTTTGCTAGCGGGGGCCGGTCTTCTTCGTCGCCTTCTTCCCTCTTCTCTTCGCCCGATGTTGCCTCGCCGCTGTCCACCGCTGCAATGATCTGTCCGAGCAGCGGTGCCACTTATAATGGCATGGGGCGTGGTCACCGGCTGATGCCACCGCTGACCCCGCCCCTGTTTCATGTCACAGTCCCATCATTCCCCGGGGAATGATGGGACTGTGACATGAAACAGGGGCGGGGTCAGCGGTGGCATCAGCCGGTGACCACGCCCCATGCCATTATAAGTGGCACCGCTGCTCGGACAGATCATTGCAGCGGTGGACAGCGACGAGGCAACATCGGGCGAAGAGAAGAGGGAAGAAGGCGACGAAGAAGACCGGCCCCCGCTAGCAAAAGAGCTGTAAGAAGATAGCTTGGCGCCCGGCAGAAAGAACTGGAGATCGTGGAGAAGACACCGGAGAGCGGGAGAAGAACCGGAGATTGTGGAGAAGGCACCGGAGAGCGGGAGAAGAACCGGAGATCGTGGAGAAGGCACCGGAGAGCGTGAGAAGACGGCGAGAAAGCCCGGGACCCCCACTAGCAAAAGAGCTGGCAGAAGATAGTGGGGCGCCCGGCAGAAAGACCCCCGAAGTTGGAAGAAGACCACCGGAGCTGCCCAATAAATGACTTTTCAAACCTGTGTTTTCTTTTTTATTGACTTATTTTGCCACCAGGTGAATGGGTAGGGGTACGATGTACCCCATACTCATTCACATAGGGTGGGGGGCAGGTATCTGGGGTCCCCCTTATTAAAGGGGGCTCCCGGATTCCGATAAGCCCGCAGACCCAGACAACCAACGGCCAGGGTTGTCGTGAAGAGGCCCTTGTCCCCATCAACATGGGGGCAGGGTGCTTTGCGGTGGGGGGGGGGGGGGCGCAGGTTGCCCCGAAGCACCAAACCCCCCATGTTGAGGGCACGCGGCCTGGTACAGTTCAGGAGGGAGGGGGGCGCTCTCTCGTCCCCCCCTCTTCCCCTGCGGCCTGCCAGGTTGAGTGCTCGGATAAAGGGTCTGGTGTGTATTTTTAGGGGACCCCACGCTAATTTTTTTTTCGTTTTTGGCACGGGGTTCCCCTTAAAATACATGCCAGACCTGAAGGGCCTGGTATGGATTCTGGGGGGACCCCCACGCCATTTTTTTTTTCATTTTGGGGGGGTCCCCTTTGAATCCATACTAGACCCAAGGGCCTGGTATGGACCTGGGGGGGGACCCCACGCTGTTTTTTTTCTATTTTTTTTTACGTTTCCTTTAACAACCAGCTATAAACAGGTAAAACAAAAAATCGCCGCAAAATTGCAGTACTTGCGTTTTGGATGCGGGTCCATTGAATTCTATTACATCCAAAACACTGTTTTTGGCCTGGCAAAAAAAAATCTGCAGTTGCGTTTAAAATCGTTTTTCACAAAGCCTAAAAATGCCTTCAGACGCCAAAGATTTCCACGTTTCAGACGCGGTACCAGTGTTTAGCCGCATTTTAGTTTAGAAGCGTTTTTAAAGGTGACCTATTTTTTTACATTGATGAACTCCAAATTTATGGCAAATGAGGAAAAACCATAAAATATATATATATATATATATATATATATATATATATATAAAAATTAAATTGCTTCCATTGCATTGTGGACAATCCACAACTTGGGGCAGCTGACGTGGCAAGTGGACAATCCACAACTTGTGGCAAGTGATGTGGCAAGTGACACGCTAAATACAACTACACTGCTGAAAAACGTGCATGCAGAAAAGCACCTGGAACGCATCCGGATTGCATTTTTATGGTGTGAACTGGCCCTAGTTCACACTATAGAAACGCAGTCTGGGTGCGTTCCAGGTGCTTTTCTGCATGCGCGTTTTTGACACATTCCAGTGAATTTTTGATGCGTTTTTGATGCGGTCCAGTGTTTTTTTCCCCCTCTTTTCACTTAGGACAAGTGTGTTGCAGTGCGTCTTTGGTGCATTTAGGTGCGTTACGGTGCATTCCAGTGCATTTTTGGTACCTTCCGTTGCGTTTTTGATGTGTTTTACTGTGGTCCAGTACAGTTTTGTACCTAAAAAAAATGCAGCATGACCAATTTTTTTTTTGCTTTCTGAAACGCACTGGAACGGACTGCAGTGGTGTGAACTATGCCATTGGCATTAATGTGATCAACTTTCTTTCCGTTTTTCATGCATCAAAAAAACGCACTGCACTGCATCCGGTGTGAACTGGCCCTAAATATCATACCCGGGGGTGTCTATAGTATGCCTGTAAAGTAGCACATGTTTTCCATGTTTATAACAGTTGGAGAGCAAAATGACATTTCTAAAGTAAAATAATAGTCATTTAAAAGTCCTTGCGGCTGTAATGAATTGCTGGTTCCCGTCAATACAGATAAAAGTTATTGAAAGTCTTTGATTACACAAAAAAACAAAAGCGTGGGGGTCCCCCAAATTCCATTACCAGGCCCTTCAGGTCTGGAATGGATATTAAGGGGAACCCCGCTGCAATTTATTTTTTTAAATGACGTGGGGTTCCCCCCAAATATCCATACCAGGCCCTTCAGATCTGGCATGGATTTTAAGGGGAACTCCACCCCAAATTTAAAAAATATGGCGTGGAGTCCCCCAAAAATCCATACCAGACCCTTATCCGAGCACATAACCTGGCCGGCCGCAGGGGAAAAGGGGGGCCTCCCCTCCCTCCTGAACCGTACCAGGCCACATGCCCTCAACATGGGGAGGATGTCCCCATGTTGATGGGGACAAGGGCCTCATCCCCACAACCCTTGCCCGGTGGTTGTGGGGGTCTGCGGGCAGGGGGCTTATCGGAATCTGGAAGACCCCTTTAACAAAGGGGACCCCCAGATCCCGGCCCCCCCTGTGTGAAATGGTAATGGGGTACAAATGTACCCCTACCATTTCACAAAGAAAGTGTAAAAAATGACAAGAGACGGTTTTTGACAATTCCTTTATTAATGTCTTTTCTTTTCTTCCTTCTTCTTCCATCTTCTTCTTCCATCTTCTTCTTCTCTCCATTCGGGTTTCTTCCTCCATCTTCATCTTCCTCTTTATCTTCATCTTCCTTCTTCCTTCGGTGTTCTCGTCCGCATCTTGCTCCGGCGTCTTCCCTTCTTCTTTCTTCTCCGGCCGCTCCGTTTGAATTGGAGGTTCCCGCTGTGCGACGCTTCAGTTCTTCAGTTCCCCTCTGGGTCCGCTTACACCCGGTGACCCCGCCCCCCTCTGACGCACATGGATTTCACGGGGACTTTCCCCGTGGTGTCAGAGGGGGGCGGAGCCACCGGGTGGCAGCGGACCAAGTGGAGAACTGAAGCGTCACAAAGCGGGAACCTCCAATTCAAACGGAGCGGCCGGAGAAGAAAGAAGAAGGGAAGACGCCGGAGCAAGATGCGGACGAGAACACCGAAGGAAGAAGAAAGATGAAGATAAAGATGAAGAGGAAGAAACCCGAATGGAGAAAAGAAGAAGATGGAAGAAGATGGAAGAAAAGAAAAGACATTAATAAAGGAATTGTCAAAAACCGTCTCTTGTCATTTTTTACATTTTTTGACACTTTCCTTGTGAAATGGTAGGGGTACATATGTACCCCATTACCATTTCACATAGGGGGGGGCCGGGACCTGGGGGTCCCCTTTGTTAAAGGGGTCTTCCAGATTCCGATAAGCCCCCCACCAGCAGACCCCCACAACCACCGGGCAAGGGTTGTGGGGATGAGGCCCTTGTCCCCATTAACATGGGGGCATCCTCCCCATGTTGAGGGCATGTGGCCTAGTACGGTTCAGGAGGGAGGGGGGGCGCTCTCTCATCCCCCCCTCTTCCCCTGCGGCCAGCCAGGTTGCGTGCTCGGATAAGGGTCTGGTATGGATTTTTGGGGGGACTCCACGCCATTTTTTTTTCAATTTGGGGTGGAGTTCCCCTTAAAATCCATGCCAGATCTGAAGGGCCTGGTATGGATATTTGGGGGGAACCCCACGTAATTTTTTTTAAAAATTTGCAGCGGGGTTCCCCTTAATATCCATTCCAGACCTCAAGGGCCTGGTTATGGAATTTGGGGGACCCTCACGCTTTTTTTTTGTGGTTAGCAAAGACTTTCAATGACTTTTCTCTATATTGCCGGGAGCCGACAATTCATTTTAAATGCATTTTTTTTCCTTTAGAAATTTCATTTTGCTGGCGCACTGGAAAGTTCAGAGCTGCGCCTGTTCAACTTATGCAAATTGAGTTACGTGACTTGACATTTACTAAGATTTTGCCGGCGCAGTGTCTTGGCGCGTTTTAACCATTGAAATTCCCGCGCTGAGCTCAAAAAAAACTCCCGCAGCTCTAATCGTACTTGCCGGCGCAGCTGGCTGGTTTTGAAAAAGTTACTTTATCACTCAATTTTGGCCATGTTTGTTATTTGGGCAGGTGTCACTACACTTCCTCACATCACCCCATGTCACCCCCATTATATTCTCACTTCCAACTTCTTTATATTTAGTGTTTAACATGCCGTGCGCCAGGTCCATAGTGGCGCACTGAGCGCCTCCTCCCGTCCGCCGACAACACTATAGTAAATGGGAAATAGGGCTGCGATACCGGCGCTAATGTTTTGTAAATACCAAAACAGCCATTGCGCACGCAGATGCGCCAATACTCATGGTGCAAATGTTTCGTAAATCAGCCCCCTTGTGTTCCTGCTAAGCAGGAACCCAGATCTCTGTCTTTCCCCAATCAGTCCACCCCCCCACAGTTAGTAAGCACCCCCTAGGGACACACTTAACCCTTTGATCGGCCCTGATGTTAACCCCTTAACTGCCAGTGTCATTAGTACAGTGACAGTGCATTTTTTTGCACTGATCCCTGTATTAGTGTCACTGGTCCCCAAAAAGTGTCAAAAGTGTCAGTTAGGTGTCCGATTTGTCCACCACAATATCGCAGTCCCGTTAAAAATCACTGCCATTACTAATAAAAAAAAAATCATTAAATAAAAGTTTTATAAATATATCCCATAGTTTGTAGATGCTGTAACATTTGCACAAACCAATTAATATATGATTATTGGGATTTTTTTACCATAAATATGTAGCAGAATACATATTGCCTACATTGATGAAAAAATTTGATTTAAAAAAAAAAAAAAAAAATGATTGGCTATGTTTTTTTATAGCAGAAACTAAAAAATATTGTTTTTTTCAAAATTGTCGCTCTTTTTTTTGGTTGTAGCAAAAAATACGATTTGCAGAGGTGATCAAATACCACCAAAAGGAAGCTCTATTTGTGGGGAGAAAAAAGGACATGTGTTTTATTTGGGTACAGTGTCGTACGTAATGCAGTGCCATATCGCAAAAATATGGCCTAGTCATGAAGGGGGGTAAACCTTCCGGTCCAGAAGTGGTTAAAATGTAATAAAAAAATAAATAAAAAATGAGCAATGGGGACAGTACTCACATTAAATCAGAAATTTCTCTTGTGCTGCTGGCTGATCTCTCCAAAGTTTTCAGCCCCCCCTTATACCCCCGGAAATACATTTAATTAAATTTAGGCTTGAACTCCAGACAAACAGCTAAATTCACATAGGAAAAAATGTCTCCTCACGCTGACAGCGTGAGGAGGAAAAAAAGCCGATCACTGGCTCTTTCACAAGGGACATTGCTCCTGAAGAGGAAGGAGGCAGATGTGCCTCATCAGTGCTAGCTGCCAGTGCCTGCTAGTATGAACATTATTGCTACCTGCCAGTGCCCACAGTGCCACCTATCAATGCCCACAGTGCCACCTATCAATGCCCACAGTGCCACCTATCAATGCCCACAAGTGCCACCTATCAATGCCCACAAGTGCCGCCAATCAGTGCCTCATCAGTGCCATCTAGCAATGCTGCCTATCAGTGTAACCTCCCAGTGCCCATTATTGCCACCCATCAGTGCCCATTATTGCCACCCATCAGTGCCCATCACTGGCACCCATCAGTGCCCATCACTGGCACCCATCAGTGCCACCTATCAATGCCACCTATTAGTGCCCACCAGTGCCACCCATCAGTGCCACCTCTCAGTGCAGCCTATCAGTGCCACCTTATCGGTGCCCACCAGTGCCACCTTATCGGTGCCCATCAGTGCAGCCTCATCAGCGTACATCAATGAAGGAGAAAAATTACCTGTTTATAAAATTTTATAACAAAATATAAATATATATATTGTGACAGCAGGAAGGTAAAGTCACCTGGTTGCATCCAGGGGGGTAGATATATTTCGCCCAGATTCAGGCTTTACGCCGACTTATACAACTAGGTGGAGAGTTGTATAAGCCCAGCTGAGGCTAGTGGGCTCATGGATGACTCATACCTCTAGGGAGAGTGTGGGGCGTCGTGCAGACAGGGAGTTGATGAGACCAGCTGAAGCTTGTCAGCTCATTTAGGCCTCTATAAGAACTCCCAGATTCATTAGGTGTTTGCTCATGCCTGGACCCAGACCTGTGTGGACTGTCTAGGGAGAGTGAACCCCTGTGCGGTGAGACAAAGCCTGTGTGGCTATTTGCTTGGACATTTAAAACCAGGGACTTAGGGACTAGGACAGCACCAGGCTGATCCCAGTTGTTAGTTAGGAAACCTGTATGTTTACTCAGAGGTCAAGTTGACCAGGATTTATTTTATTTATGTTTCTTTTGCTTTGCTGTGTTTTGTCACTGTAAATAGAAAATAAACCGCACCTTTTTGATTTTGAAAACCACAACCTCCGTTTGCTGGGCCTATTTTTGTGTGGGGAGCCCATCCCGGGGGTCACACACACCCGCTGCCGAGCTAACCCCCTCACAGTTGGTGGAGAACCAGTGGCAGTTTTTTTTTAAGCCAGCATGGAGGAGATACTGAAACAGCTGGCTCTAGCAAATGCCAATCAACAGCAGACAAATGCAGGTTTGCAAAGGAGCCTTGCAGCCCAGCAGCAAGCTCATCAACAGAGCCTTGCAGCTCAGCAACAAGCCCAGCAGCAATCTGAGGCCCGCTTCATAGACCTGTTACAGAAGCAAGAGCAGAGACTACAACAAATGGAAGCAGTAATGCAGCAACGTCCGCAGACCAGTGAGGAAAGCCGTCCCACTAATACCGCGTCCTTTGGGGTGAGTCGTTTATTGACAAAAATGACTGGAGAGGATGATCCAGAGGTATTTTTGACCACATTTGAAAGGACCGCTGAAAGAGAAAAGTGGCCTGAGGAGCAGTGGGCTGGACTGGTGGCTCCTCTGTTAACTGGTGAATCACAGAAAGCTTACTATGACCTAGAGCCTAACCAAGCAAAAGACTATGTGATGCTAAAAGCTGAAATTTTGGCAAGGCTGGGTGTCACCCAGGCTGTCCGGGCCCAGCGTGTGCATAACTGGACTTTCCAGCTTGGAAAACCCCCCAGGTCTCAAATGTATGATCTCATTCACCTGAGCAGAAAGTGGCTACAGCCAGAGACTTTGTCCGCACCAAAGATTGTGGAACGTGTTGTAATGGATCGGTTTTTGAGAGCTCTTCCTACTGCCATCCAAAAGTGGGTAAGCCATGGAGACCCAGAGACGGCCGATGGTCTTGTGGATCGTGTGGAGAAATACTTGGCTACAGAGAACCTGACGGCCTCTTCCAGAGACACTCGGACTTTCCACCCTAAGACCAGACCATCCCCAGGGGCGGATAAGAGGATTCCAAGGGGTGAGGGTGGAGAGAGTGAGAGGGTGGGAGCTCTACCCCAAGTTTGGCGAGAACAGCCTGGGAAATCAGCGGCTCAAGAGGCGGCAAGAAGGATCGTTTGCTACCGCTGCCGGCAATCGGGACATATTGCAGCCAATTGCCCGGTTATGGAGGAACCCATGCAGTGTGACTTTCTGACGGGCAGACGTCAGTCGCTGTGTGCGACAGTCGCATGCACTGCCATTCGAGGAACTGAGAAACATTTATGCAAAATGTGTGTTAATGGTAGAAATGTTGTGGTATTGCTGGATTCAGGTAGCCTTGTGACCCTGATAAAGGCTGAGTTAGTTAAAACAGAGGTCTTTGGGAATAGCAAGGTAGCTGTTATTTGTGTGCATGGGGACACCCGAGAGTATCCAGTGACTACAGTGTGTTTCGAGACACCCAAAGGTACCCTCTCTCATCCAGTGGGCTTAGTATCTCAGTTACCGCATGACGCCATTGTGGGAAGGGATTTTCCGAAGTTCTGGGAACTGTGGGATGATCCTGAGCCCCCCACTGGTGCCCCTATGTACCAGGAATGTGATAGCCAGAACTCCCCTGAGAGTGGTGAGGACTCTCCGGAATTTCCCTTATCAGTATTGGCAGGGGAGACTCAAGAAACTGGAGAGGAGCCCACCTCCTCAGACGAAAACCTACCGTCTGTGGAGTTTTCTGATCTTGAGGTTCACAGGGAAAACTTTGCCACAGAACAGTTGAAAGACCCCGCCCTAATAAAGGCACGGGAAAACGTAGTGAAAATAGATGGCGAGTTAGTGAACCCAGATAATACCTGCACTTACCCATACTTCAGCGTAGAGAAGGACCTACTGTATCGGGTGGCAAAAAGGGCAGAAGAAACCGTTGAGCAGCTTGTGGTGCCCAAACCTTACAGGAAGTTGGTGTTGGAGTTGGCCCATGGGCACATTCTTGGAGGTCATCTGGGGACAGAGAAAACCCGAGAGAGGGTATTACAGAGATTCTATTGGCCGGGGGTGATGAAGGACATAGAAAATTATTGTTCCTCCTGCCCTGTGTGTCAGAGGTCGGCCCCGATGCCACATTTCCGTAGCCCGCTGGTCCCTCTACCCATCATTGAGGTCCCGTTTGAGAGGATCGCCATGGATTTGGTAGGGCCTATAATCAAGTCCGCTAGGGGGCACCAGTACATATTAGTTATAATGGACTATGCCACCCGTTATCCAGAAGCGATCCCTCTCCGAAATACCTCGGCCAAAACCATAGCCAAAGAGCTATCTCTTGTGGTTAGCCGGGTGGGTATTTGTAAAGAACTGCTTACGGACCAAGGTACACCCTTTATGTCCCGGGTTATGAAGGAGCTGTGTAAATTGTTCAAAGTGACGCAATTACGTACATCTGTGTATCACCCCGAAACCGATGGGCTGGTTGAAAGATTCAACAAAACCCTAAAACAAATGTTGAAGAAAGTGGTGGATAGAGATGGAAAGGATTGGGACTGTCTACTTCCTTATCTGATGTTTGCTATTAGGGAGGTGCCCCAATCCTCTACGGGATTCTCCCCCTTTGAGTTACTGTATGGGAGACACCCAAGAGGGCTGTTGGATATTGCCAAGGAAACTTGGGAAAGTGAGAGTTCTCCCCACAGGAGTGTGATTGAGCATGTCGCCCTGATGCAAGACCGAATTGCACAGGTAATGCCCATCGTGAAGGAACATTTGGCCCAAGCGCAGTTAGCACAGCAGAGAGTGTACAACCGTGGAGCCAAGACCCGTACCTTTTCCCCGGGGGATAGGATACTGGTACTTGTCCCTACGGTTGAAAGTAAATTCCTTGCCAAATGGCAAGGCCCCTATGAGATAATGGAAAAAGTGAGCGAAGTGAATTACAAGGTCAGACAACCAGGAAGGCGAAAGCCCGAACAGATCTATCACGTTAATCTGTTGAAAGCCTGGAGGGATAGAGAGTCCCTAGTCGCAGACACTTGGTCACCAGCTCAAACTGGTTGCGTGATTCCTGAGGTTGGAATAGCAGCCACCTTGTCACAACCCCAACAACAGGAGGTTAAGGAGTTTGTGCTTCGCAACAAGGAGGTATTCTCTGAGCTGCCGGGACAAACATCTGGGGTAGAGCATGACATCATTACCCCGCCCGGTGAAAGGGTGAAGTTAAAACCCTATCGGATCCCAGAGGCCCGACGGGAGGCAATACGGGAGGAAGTACAGAAAATGCTGAACTTAGGGGTGATAGAGGAGTCCCAAAGTGATTGGTCTAGTCCCATTGTGTTGGTGCCTAAACCGGATGGGAGCTGGCGATTTTGTAACGATTTTCGTCAGTTGAACAAAGTTACAAAATTTGACACCTACCCCATGCCATGTATAGATGAGTTGATCGACCGGCTGGGAACAGCCCGATACATGACGACTCTTGACCTCACAAAAGGGTATTGGCAAATCCCCCTGGCCAAGTCGGCCAAAGAGAAAACCGCATTTGTAACCCCAGACGGGGCGTTCCAATATAAAAGAATGCCGTTCGGGTTACAGAATGCGCCGGCCACATTCCAGCGGAAAATGGACCAGATGCTGAGGCCCCATCGGAAGTATGCTGAGGCTTACCTGGATGACGTAATTGTCCATAGCACAGATTGGGCCTCACATCTGCCAAAAGTGCAAGCAGTCCTGGACTCTGTTCGGGAAGCGGGGTTTACGGCTAACCCCAAGAAGTGTACCATTGGGCAGGAGGAGGCCAAATATCTTGGGTACACCATTGGGAGGGGAGTAATAAAACCCCAACTCAACAAAGTCGAGGCCATCCAGAGTTGGCCACGTCCCAACAGCAAGAAGCAGGTACGAGCCTTTCTGGGAATCGCTGGGTATTATCGGCGATTCATTCCCCACTTTGCTTCTAAGGCTGTGCCCCTAACCAACCTGACGAAGGGGAAAGGGTCGGTCATGATTAAATGGACCCCCGAGGCTGAGGCAGCATTCCAATTCTTGAAACAAGCCTTATGTAGCCAGCCAGTGTTGTACTCACCCGACTTCTCTAAAGACTTTGTCGTACAAAGTGATGCGTCAGATGTGGGGTTAGGAGCAGTATTGTCCCAGGTCTGGAACGGGGAAGAGCACCCAGTCATTTACCTCAGCAGGAAGTTGAAGTCCCATGAGGTAAATTACGCCACCGTGGAAAAGGAGTGTTTAGCGGTGAAGTGGGCTCTAGATTCCCTTCGGTACTACCTGCTAGGTAGGCACTTTGACATGGTTACGGATCACGCTCCGTTAAAGTGGATGGCTCAAAACAAGGAAACAAATAGAAGAGTGAATAGGTGGTTCCTGGCCCTCCAGGAATTCAACTTCACAGTAAAGCATCGCCCTGGCGTTCAAATGGGGAATGTGGATGCTTTGTCTCGAGTACATGAATGCCTGATTGCTGGTGTTCCAACCCCGAGGTTAAAACAAGAGGGGGGGGTATGTGACAGCAGGAAGGTAAAGTCACCTGGTTGCATCCAGGGGGGTAGATATATTTCGCCCAGATTCAGGCTTTACGCCGACTTATACAACTAGGTGGAGAGTTGTATAAGCCCAGCTGAGGCTAGTGGGCTCATGGATGACTCATACCTCTAGGGAGAGTGTGGGGCGTCGTGCAGACAGGGAGTTGATGAGACCAGCTGAAGCTTGTCAGCTCATTTAGGCCTCTATAAGAACTCCCAGATTCATTAGGTGTTTGCTCATGCCTGGACCCAGACCTGTGTGGACTGTCTAGGGAGAGTGAACCCCTGTGCGGTGAGACAAAGCCTGTGTGGCTATTTGCTTGGACATTTAAAACCAGGGACTTAGGGACTAGGACAGCACTAGGCTGATCCCAGTTGTTAGTTAGGAAACCTGTATGTTTACTCAGAGGTCAAGTTGACCAGGATTTATTTTATTTATGTTTCTTTTGCTTTGCTGTGTTTTGTCACTGTAAATAGAAAATAAACCGCACCTTTTTGATTTTGAAAACCACAACCTCCGTTTGCTGGGCCTGTTTTTGTGTGGGGAGCCCATCCCGGGGGTCACACACACCCGCTGCCGAGCTAACCCCCTCACAATATATATATATATATATATATATATATATATATATATATATATATATATATTTTTTAAATCTGTCTTTTTAATTTTTTTTTAACAAAAAATAAAAACCGCAGAGGTTATCAAATATCACCAAAAGAAAGCTCTATTTGTGGGGAAAAATTTGGGTACAGTGTTGAATGATCGCGCAATTGTCATTCAAAATGCATCAGCGCTGAAAGCTGAAAATTGGTCTGGGCAGGAGGGGGGTTTAAGTGCCCAGTAAGCAAGTGGTTAAAGAGGAACTGCAGTCTGCTCACATAATTTGTAATAAAAACATTTTTGCCATTCATCTTTGGAGCTTTCCTCCAACCACTTTGCATATTATTCTATATATACTGTGATTCTTTACTTGCCAAATATGCTGCAGAAATCTCCCTCCACCAAGTCTGGCTGCAGCCATTTTAACTGTGGGTAGCTGAAGCTGCTGCTTGCTCACTTCCTGGATTTACACAGACACACAGAGGCACACCTCCAGCTCTGCAGCCATGCAGCTTTCATTGGCCCTCTTATGACTCATCCCCCCTCCCTTCCTGGCAAACTCTCACAAGAGTGAGAGAGAGAGAGCTGTGCATGATGTCATAAGCCTAAGCTTTTTACCAGACAATAAACAGGAAGTGGGCTGTATAAGGTATTTATTGGCAGAAAAAAAAATGTTTTAATATCCAAAGTTAAAACAACAAGGACAGAGGCTTTAATAGATGTAAAGATGAAAAAATGACTGAAGGTCCGCTTAAAGCACTCTTTTTCATAGCAGACCCCACTCCCCCGTGTGTAGCATTTTGAGGCCGCTACTGCTAAACTTATCCTGGGCTCCACCAATCCAGCAATACAGGTCACCCCTCTCCCAGTGACATCCCATGGTTGCTATAGGATATAGAAAACATTCTCTTTCCTTCTCCAACCACCACTGTGCTTGCTTTTATTCTCCCATGGTACCTCATATATCTCTCCTGTGACTCCATGTTGGGTCCCTATGCAATCTGTGCTTTAGGTCCGCTCCAAAAGAGTGGAGAACCGATTGCTAGCAGAGGTACCAAGCACTTAACCCTCGGCACTACCAGAGTAACCGTCACTTTTGACAGTCACCTATCTCTTGGCTGATTGGCTGCATTACAAATACTGTAGTCCTTAGCAACAACACATTACCTTCCACTGGACAGTACTCTGCGCGTTAGACCCATGTATTGCATCTTCCTCTAGCTCAGTCCCCTTGTTCTTTAGATACGCTGTGTGTGCACCTCATTCATTGATAGACTTCAGACCAGGTAATATAACAGTTACTGAAGAAAGGCAAACATACAGAAAGAGTTATTGTAAAGCAGCTTCTCACATACATTCCTGTACAGAGGTGTTCTAGTGCAAACAAGTTAATCATACAAGAATAACAAGAGTCCATAGAGACAGAGTCCGTCATTTGCAGTGATCCGGAAAGGCAGTAAGTTCATAAAGGCAATAAGTCCACAGCTGGCAGTTTAAAGCCCATAGAGTCCTTGGGTTCCCAGTCCCTCGGGGAACCCCCGACTGCCCCCTCCTAAAAGGGGGCACAGACTGGCAGAGTAACAGCTTACATCTTGGTAGCATTTCCCAGAAGCTATCCTAGGGCATTACAATTAGCCTTTTTTGTGTGTGTAGCACCCTCTACCATAGGTACTGTAGGTGCTAGATTTAAGGTTTTGGGTGATAGCTGCCAGGCAGGTAAATTTAGGCAGGCCTATGCTGCATGCTAGGCCTGCTTGTTTTGATCTGGGGGGCAGGGAGTGGTTAGTGTAGCAGTGGGTGTGACCATCTGTTTTTCAGCTCTTGAGCGCCCCCTTGCTTCCAGGGAGAATGTTCTGGAAAAGGGGTAGATCTGGGAACTGGAGTGACAGGGAGCTCATGTGAGGAGCCCTGACCAATCCTCAACTGGAATTGTCAGGGGGCAGGCCTCCTACTTAAACTCAGGTCCAGCCCATTGGGCTGGGTGAAGTGAAGAATGGAGTGTTAGACTGCAGCAGGAGACCTACCCATCTGGGGGGGGGGGTGCAGACCTCGGCGGAGGAGCTCAGGAGCTGGGAGGGAGCCTCTCCTTACACGGTCATGGAGAAGGTGTCCTGGAACAGGAGCTGGAGAAGCAGTTGGTACGCACGGTCCGGGTGGTAAATTCTTCATGAAGGACTCAGGGCAGGAGAAGTTCGGTGACTGAGGCACAGTGGATATCTGGAGGAGGCATGCCAGGGGAGCCGGGTGCAAGGCCAGAGGAGAGACTGTGGGGTTTTGTTTCAAATCGCTGTGGTCTGAGGGCACAGGGTTTGCAGTATGGACTGGCTGGGATCAGTAGTCCATCAACCATTTAATGCTGCTAAGTAACTAGGCCATCAAGGTACTGCAGGCCCCTGGCCTATCAAAATTCAGCAAGTCCAGCAACAGCCAGGGATTAGTGATCCCTGGTGTAGTTCAAGATGATGGGATAGAAAGACTAACGCTGTGATAGGGAAGTTTGTGCAGGATGAGAAGAGTCCTGGGAGTAACAGTCTGCAGGAGTTGTGCAGAGGAGGAGTAACAGTCTGCAGGAGTTGTGCAGAGGAGAAGTGTATTGAAGTCTGTCAAGGTTAGAGTCCATCATCATTTTCATGTGCTTTAGGCCCCTTTCACACTGGGGCGGGCAGGAGCGGTGGCGGTATAGCAGCGCGATTTTCAGCGCTGCTATACTGTCGTTCTTACCGCGGTATGCGGTCGCTAGGGGGGTTAATTTAACCCCCGCTAGCGGCCGAAAAAGGGTTAATACCGCCCGCAAACCGCGGCTATTGCCGCGGTTTGCGGGCGGTATTACCGTGCTGTCCCATTGATTTCAATGGGAGACCGCGGTAAAGGAGCGGTGAACACACCGCTCCTTTACCGCTGTAAAGAAGCGGCTAGCAGGACTTTTGGAGCGGTCCTGCTAGCGCACCGCTTCAGTGTGAAAGCCTTCGGGCTTTCACATTGAAGACACAGGGCAGGATTTTTTCATGCGGTATAACAGCGCTATTATTAGCGCTAAACCGCATGAAAAACGCCCCAGTGTGAAAGGGGCCTTAATATGGCAAAGTAAACTGATCTATGGGCATCCCATACCCTTTCCCCAACCAAGTTATATCCCCCAAATAAACAAAACAACGCAAATGACTGTTCATTGTCTACCGAAGAGTGATGTATGGAAGTCTGGCAGCAGGGTGAAAATGTGTGGATGATAGTAACTAGTAGCAACCTTCTGCTACATGTGGATCTCTGGAAAATCTAGCCAATCACTTCCTCAGATCCACCACACATCTACATTGTAACAATTTGCACCTGGCTGGCTCAGTATACACAAGGACATTAGCACAGACAGGAGAAACAGCACAACTTGAGACAGATAGCTGCAGAACAGTCAGCACAACAGAAAAAAACATTAACCCCTTGTAGGCACCTGCCTACAACTGTGCTCTCTCCTCCAGTCAACATGTTTTTTGTTAGCACATGATCTTTGCAGTACAAATTATTAACTCTTTGTCCTGTGTCTCTCTTTCCCAGTCTAATCTCTGCAGCAATGGAGATTTGCAAGTCAGATTCAGGTACTTACACTGTTTGCATTAAAAAATACATACCGTATATACACAAGTATAAGCCGAGTTTTTCAGCACATTTTTTAGTGCTGAAAATGCCCCCCTCGGCTTATACTCGAGTCACCTTTTTGCGCCTAAACTCCCGGATTTGGGGACCCGGTACCGGCTGGACCCCAAACTTGGCACTAGCCTCCCTCCTGCTCTAGAAGTGTGCAAAGTTTAATGAAGGGGGACCTACGGCCGGTGAGCACCGATTTTCAAAGCCGGGCACCCCTTCCATAGACTCCCATGTTAAACTGTAATTTCTTCTGTGAATTTGGGGACCAGGTACCGGCCGGTCGTAGGTCCCCTGGACCCGAAACTTAGCACACATGTAGCCGCATTTCTCCTCTATAAGTGTGCAAACTTGGCACACATATAGCCCATTTTCTCCTCTACAAATATGCAAAGTTTGTTGTCTGGGGGACCTACGACCGGGGAGCACCGATTTTTCAAAGCCGGGCACCCCTTCCATAGACTCCCATGTTAAACATCAGTCTAGTCATGGACACAATGAGGCATGGGCAGGGCACAGTGAGGCATGGGCACAGTGAGGCATGGGCACAGTGAGGCATGGGCACAGTGAGGCATGGACACAGTGAGGCATGGACACAGTGAGGAATGCACATGGACACAGTGAGGCAAAGTGAGGCACAGTGAGGCATGCAGATGGACACCCTAGGCTTATACTCGAGTCAATATGTTTTCCCAGTTTTTTGTGGTAAAATTAGGTGCCTCGGCTTATATTCGGGTCGGCTTACACTCGAGTATATACAGTATATTGATGAATATATTAAAAAAAATACATATATTGATGGATATACCAAAATGCAGAGCTGCATTAATTTGTTTCTTTTTTCTCCCTTATTTCTATCTCAGCAGAGTATTATTTTTTGCTCTTTTCTTCCGATGTTTCAGCAATAAGTTTCAGGTCTTTAGGCAGCTAGGACGTATTTTTATGCTTCTGACATGAACATCATTTTTTTTACATTGCCCAGTTTTCTGCCTCTGTGATGGTAATAACAGTGGTGTGTCTGTGTGTTTAAATGTGTGGAGGGGAGAGTAATATTTCATTATAATCTAGAATCAGCTCACTCAAATCAACCACTGTGCATACATGATGAGACAATCACAAGAACACAACCTATGAGTAGTACTATAAAGCTGTCTTTCTTTACTTAGACCCCTTTCACACTGGGGCGGGCAGGTGCGGTGGCGGTATAGCAGCGCGATTTTCAGCGCTGCTATACTGTCGTTCTTACCGCGGTATGCGGTCGCTAGGGGGGTTAATTTAACCCCCGCTAGCGGCCGAAAAAGGGTTAATACCGCCCGCAAACCGCGGCTATTGCCGCGGTTTGCGGGCGGTATTACCGCGCTGTCCCATTGATTTCAATGGGAGACCGCGGTAAAGGAGCGGTGAACACACCGCTCCTTTACCGCTGTAAAGAAGCGGCTAGCAGGACTTTTGGAGCGGTCCTGCTAGCGCACCGCTTCAGTGTGAAAGCCTTCGGGCTTTCACATTGAAGACACAGGGCAGGATTTTTTCATGCGGTATAACAGCGCTATTATTAGCGCTAAACCGCATGAAAAACGCCCCAGTGTGAAAGGGGCCTTATTTAGATTACAGAGGGTGGTGTACTTAGAAGATATCACAGCACCTTGGCCCAGTGTTCAGAAAAAGACCGTGGTTGTGTCATTATTCAAAAATACATTTGTGTGATATTTCCACATGTTCATCTCAGGGAAGTTAGTTTAAATATTTTTATTGAAATTTTTAGGCGATACAGAAGAATCTCAACAAGTAGTCTGTACAGTACAATAATGCAACTTGCGATCAAATCAACCTATGGTCCAAAATAATAGACATAGAGATTCTAAACCTGAACTGAGATCCATCTCAGGGAAATTAAAGCCGTATTAAACCCAAAAACAAAAATTACCGCTTACTAATCTCTAAATGTGGTGGCCATTTGTTGGAATACACAATTGTATTTTGTGCAACAACTATTGTACATCAGTATTTAGTGGAGATATATTCTTCAACCAGTAGATGGCAGCGTTTATAAGTTTGTAGCTGCATCTATCATATGCTCTATGTCCTTTTCCCTGAATAAAGTTCCTGTTTCCTGTCTGCAGTTAAAGCGGAGGTCCGCCAATTTATTTATTTTTTTAAAGTCAGCAGCTACAAATACTGCAGCTGCTGACTTTTAAAATAAGGACACTTACCTGTCCAGGGCCGATCTGTCCCTCGGCTGTCGGATGCTGCCACCGCCATCTTCGGTAAGGGAATCAGGAAGTGAAGCCTTGCGGCTTGCGTGAGTCGCGCTGCGTGATCCGAATGGTTCCTGCTGTCTTCTGGGACCTGCGTGTCTCCCAGAAGATAGCGGAGGGGGGGTGGGGAGAAGGCGCCGGACGTGGCGTAGATATATATTTTTTCTTGCATAAAGGCTCTACATAAATAAATAAAAGCTGACCATTGTAAGCACACCTGTTAGTGGTGCATGGTTTGTCCCCAACCCTCTACTTGCCAAATTTGCTTTGAAAGCTTGATCTGGTAAAGCAAGTTGAAAAATAACAGAGTTACTGACTGGATCAATTCAACAGGTAAAAATAAAGGAAAAAAAAAAAAAAAGGGTAAAAAGGAAAACGATTTCAGCTACCACACCCACGCCCCCCCCCCCCCCCCCCCCCACGAAAAGTCAAAAGTCAGCAGCTACAAATATTGCAGCTGCTGACTTTTAATATATGGACATATACCTGTCCAGGGAGCCCGCGATCTTCGGATCGGCTGTTAGGTGCGGCCGCCGCTATTTCTGGTAAGCAAATCCGGCAGTGAAGTCTTTTGGCTTCACAGCTTGCCCGGCAGCGGAGGAAGGAGCACCAATATTTAAAAAAGGGCCAAGATACATCCCTGGGAATTACAGACCAGTTAGTCTAACAACAATTGTATGCAAACTCTTGGAGAGGATGACTACATACAAGATTTTAGTAATGAAAATGGTATTATTAGCAGTAATCAGCATGGATTCATGAAGAATCGTTCTTGCCAAACCAATCTATTAACCTTCTATGAGGAGGTGAGTTGCCATCTAGATAAAGGAAGGCCCATAGACGTGTGTATCTGGATTTTGCTAAAGCATGTGATACAGTTCCCCATAAATTTACTTTTTTACTGTACAAATAAGGTTCATTGGCATGGACCGTAGGGTG
Source organism: Rana muscosa (assembly GCA_029206835.1). NCBI lineage: Eukaryota > Metazoa > Chordata > Amphibia > Anura > Ranidae > Rana > Rana muscosa. Next base: position 578,130,245 of record CM055118.1, read on the forward strand.
AGTACATGAATTGAAAACTGGCTACAGGGGAGAGTTTAGAGGGTAGTGGTAAATAGGGACGAATGGTCCGGGGTGGAAAGTGGGGTCCCCCAGGGTTCTGTGCTGGGACCAGTCCTATTTAATTTATTCATAAACGACCTGGAGGATGGGGTAAACTGTATTTGCAGACGATACTAAGCTAAGCAGGGCAATAACTTCTCCGCAGGATGTGAAAACCTTGCATGAAGATCTGAACAAATTAATGGGGTGGGCCACCACATGGCAAATGAGGTTTAATGTAGAAAAAATTAAAATAATGCATTTGGGTGGCAAAAATATGAATGCAATCTTCTCACTGGGGGGAGAATCTCTGGGGGGAATCTAGGATGGAAAAGGACCTGGGGGTCCTAGTAGATGATAGGCTCAGCAATGGAATGCAATGCCAAGCTGCTGCTAACAAAGCAAACAGAATATTGGCATTAAAAAGGGAATTAACTCCAGAGATAAAATGATAATTCTCCCACTCTACAAGACTCTGGTCCAGCCGCACCTGGAGTATGCTGTCCAGTTCTGGGCACCAGTCCTCAGGAAGAATGTACTGGAACTGGAGAGAGTCCAGAGAAGGGCAAAAAAACCAATAAAGGGACTGGAGGACCTTAGTTATGAAGAAAGATTACAAGCACTGAACTTATTCTCTCTGGAGAAGGGACACTTGAGAGGGAATATGATTTCAATCTACAAATATCGTACTGGTGACCCCACAATAGGGATAAAACTTTTCCGCGAAAGGGAATTTACGGCCATTCACTAAAATTAGAAGAAAAGTGGTTTAACCTTAAATTGCGTAGAGGGTTCTTTACGGTAAGTGCGGTAAGAATGCGGAATTCTCTTCCACAGGCAGTGATTTCAGCGGGGAGCATCGATAATTTCAAAAAACTATTAGATAAGCACCTGAACGACCACAACATACAGGGATATACGCGAAACGCGTTGACGTCATATCCCACACAGTCACGTGACGTTGTTTTGAAAGGAGTGGGTGGATCGATATGGCTCGGAGAACGTAAGCCCTAGCCAGCATTTACGATAGCGGCTACGACGGCGGCAACTGACATCAGGCACTACTAAAGCAGCCATATTGGATCCTTTTTGATACCGGTGCAGGTAGCGCCCGGGGGACCCGGACCTTATTCCGATACCCGCTCGGGTCGACGGCCAACACAACGAATAGGTATGGCCAAAACAACATCTTCAAATCAGCCGCCAAATATCAGGTAACTTGGGACCCACTTAAAATAAGAACTGGCCAAACCCAGTTCCAACACAAAGGCGTCCAATGGTAATGTACTTTGATTCATAGGTTGAAGTTGAGCTGCAGACAATGATAAGAGACTAATTTCACACTGTCGATATGTGTATACCAGAGCTATGTTGTTAAAACGTCACAGACATCTGTATTACAACCATATTGATGAACTTTCTTTGACAGCAACTTCTGGAGGACATTTATCTATTATCATTGTGCCAATACAATAGCCCCTCTATAAGCATCAATTAACCTCTTCAACCTTCAGGGAACATTTCCACCAGTGGACTCCCACCATGTACCTAATGCCAATATTGCACTTAGGTCATCTACTTTGATTTGTACCAGTCCCAATACATCCCCCCAGCGCTATTACCCCCCTCCCCCGGTTTCCCTCTCCCACTCCATCAGGTTCAGCCTTATATTAAATGTTAAACCCATTCGACCCTAATAAACAAATCCACTTATTAGTAGGTGGTCCAGATTACCCTATATTCCCTGGTGGACGGTAATCAATATACAAAATAATATTATCCTTTTCTGGGTTACATACTTATATAAGACCGAACCATACGTCCGGACTAGTGTGTTGTTGTTACATGTTTAGTTATTTGTTAGTCCTGTCTGTCCATCAGATGTTTCCAATTAACTTATGTACTGTATGACCATTCACTTTTTGATAATAATACTGCACCTTCATATGTTTTCCTTTTACATATTTTTAAAATGATAATAGGAATAAATGATTAATTCTAAAATCATTTCCGTCTCTGGATCTACAATCTGTTGCCTATAGTAACCGCTTTTTGTCTGTCCTAAACAGACTGATCCCCTCCCTTCTCCTTTTAATATACAATGTAATACTGACATATAATCACACACATAGGTTGGACTTGATGGACTTGTGTCTTTTTTCAACCTCGCCTAATATGTAACTATGTAACTTAGAGCTGGGAGGAGGAGAAGCAGCATCAGTAGCACACTGAGCTTCCCAGTGAATGGCTGTGCAGGGTGTGGGGGGGTGGAGGGGTATCTGTCCCCAGCATAGCTAGAGAACTGGCCACGGTGTGCTATCCTGCTTAGCATGGTCAATTTTTAATAGGAAAACAGAGAGACTGGCAGGAACACCAGGGATTTCACACAAAGGAAGCAAAACAAAGAGAACAGGATAATTTCTCATGCAAGTACCTGATACAGCAGGCACATATCAGGAATTTGAAGTGCTGGGGTAATAAACGCTTTAAGCCTTTATGTCATGGTTTGTAGGAAAATGTGGCTAATGTAGGCATGTGGCAAATATAATACTAATAAACTATCTAGGGGAGAAACAAAAAACAATTTAAAAGCAGCAATAGCCATGGCCTTTTCTGGATATCTTTATTAGGGATGAGCTCCGGCGCGTTCGCATTGAACACGTGCAGAGCCCGCCAAGGAAGTCGGCACCGTCGGAACCGCGCTGCGCTAATCACAGGCAGGGAGACATTTCCCGATCTCTGCAGCCGAGCATCGGGACAATATCTCCCTGCCTGTGATTAGCGCAGCGCGGTTCCGACCGTGCCGACTTCCTTGGCGGGCTCTGCACGTGTTCAATGCGAACACGCCTGAGCTCATCCCTAATCTTTATACTGACATGATCCTGAGAATAAGGGGTGGGTATGGCGACAATCAAGGGTGTATTTTTAAAATAAATTCCATGGGGTGGTGCCAAGTTATTAGATACCAAACATATCAAGCCTTAAAGCTGCGTGCGCCCATGAAATTGTAAAAAACGACATTAGTCAAAATTGTCTATAGGCAACAGTGTAAACACTATTACAGGTTATAAATTTAGAATTAATTGTGAATAATAGACTTGAATTATTGCACTCACTCCAATGTTTGCAGTGATATATAACATTTGCTGTTTATATACATGTGCATACCCTACGAGAGCTTGTACATTCATGTGCGGGGCTTTTATTTTAATAAAGAATACAGTTTATTCTGACAATGATCAATGTATGTGACTGCTGCGTGTGTCAATTGTTTTATAAATACCTCTATGGGCAGTTGGTACCTAGAGGTTTATAATGACAGTAACATGGACTTCTATGTCTCATGTTACCGATTTAAACCGCCACAGCAGACACATATACTGAGACTCAATAAACTCTTGCATACCTATAATGACTCTGCGTTCTCAGCATTCTTCCTTCTCCTACAAGCACCTAGTGTATACTGCAGGCATAGACAGACATAGGCAGCCCTCTAGTTCTAAAGAACTACTTGGCTCAGTATGTCCTGTATATCTTCCTTTACTATAGACATAGACATGTGGCAGCCCTTTAGCTGAGAACTCAATGACCCAATGGGGTGGATTTACTAAAGGCAAATAGACTGTGCAAAATGAGGTAAAATTTCAAAGAACACCCAATCACATGCAAGGAAAAAAAAAAAAAACGGCATTCTTGCTAGCACATGATTAGATGATAGAAGTCAGCAGAGCTTCTGTCAATTTACTAAGCTCTGGAACAACTGTTCCTGTAGAGTGCAACTCAGAAGCCTTCTCGGCAAGAAACGACAAAAAACTGTTGGGAGAGCTTTCTTGCCGAGAAAACCGTGCGTGTGTACGAGGCTTTCAGGTTTCTCATCAAGAAAACTGCCCAGAATCTCGACGAGTAAAAAAGAAGACCTGCTTTCTTTTTTCTCATCGTGATAATCGCCAGACTGTATTTGGACGAGAAAACCGGTCGTGTGTATGCTTTTCCGAGTCTTCAAAAACCGCGCATGGTCAGAATCAAGTATGAGACGGGAGCGCTCCTTCTGGTAAAACTAGCATTCGTAATGGAGATAGCACATTCGTCACGCTGTAACGAACTGAAAGCACGAAGACTGAATGCAAATTGTCTCTCACTAAATCTATACTAACACGCAGTAACACAAGATTAGCAAAAGCAGCCCAAGGGGTGGCGCCATGAGAATGGAACTTCCTCTTTATACTGCCGTTGTATGTGTTTTATGTCACCGCGCTTTAGACCGACGAGATTTGGAATTGACAGTGTGTATGCAAGGAAAGCTTGACAAGAATCTCGTCAAGCTAGACAAGAAACCCGTCGAGAAAAACAATGATTTTTTTGTGACGAGATTCTCGGTCATGTGTACGAGGCTAGAGTGTGCAGTCCATTTCCCGTAGTAAATCAACCCCAATGTCATTACTTCCCCCAATGATATTTTTCTTCTTATCTTTCAATTTGCCTGTCTGTGGGCCGGGCAAATATGTCATATACCAGAGTATCTCAATCGGTTTTTAGTTTGCGACAAACTTTAAAAGTATGCAAAATCCCATAAAGACACCCAGTCTAACAGGATTTATTTAAGTGGTTGTAAGCCTCAAAGCAAAATACAAACAGAACATTAAATCCAATAAATATCAAGTACACAAATCATTGGTGCATAGTATGGCTGGGAGAAGAACAGCCTGTCATCTATAATCCTCTCTGCTGTACTGATAAAGAAAAACAGGACACCTAGAAAAAAATGGTGACGCCACACCCCCTCTCCTTTGATTGATAACCTGGGTGAGGAGACTCATGCACAAGCCTGAGTGACATGGTCATGTCTCCTGCACCTCACCTCGACTGAGATCACAGCTGGCATTTCTTCACAATACTCACTATTACTGTTTGCTGAGAGCACAGCACGGGATGAGCTTTCAAAAGCTACTGATGCCAGAAATGAAAAATGTGTGCCGCCGTCGGATAGCGGCTATGTACGCGTGGCTTGTGGGTACCTTGCGCACACAACGCCAGTGCTATGTGTGCTGCTAAGCTGGCACTCGTCTATTTAATGTGGGGTGTGCAGCTAGGGAGTAGGTTGTGTGATGTCACGACTCTGCCCCCCAAGTTCCAGTCTGTGGACATGCCCATGTACTAGAGCTTTTTCAAAGGGCTTTTGCAGACAAGAACATAAAATTTTTGAGCTAAACACATTGCATTTTTATTTATTATACACTAATAAATGGTGCAAGTTAATAGGGATAGATAGATATTAGGTTTACAACCACTTAAAGCGGTTGTATACCCTCGGATTTTTTTTTTTTTTACCCCTGTAAGGCAAAAGGCATAATGAGCTAGTATGCATACTAGCTCATTATGAAATACTTACCTTAGAACGAGGCGTCGGTAACTTACCTGGTCCACGCCGAGGGAGATGACAGGTTGCCTCGGCATGTCTTCCGGGTATTGCGGCTCCAGCGCTCTGAGTGGCTGTAGCCGCGATGTCGGGAGACTTCTTTCCGGCAAAGTCCAGCGTCTGCCGGGCTTTCAGCCAAGAATCCCCTGTGCGCATGCGCCGCTGTAGTCAGCGGCTCATTGCGAGGGGAATATCTTCGAAACCATACAGGTTTAGGAGATATTTTTTTTACCTACAGGTAAGCCTTATTATAGGCTTACCTGTAGGTAAAAGTGTAAAAACTGACTATACAACCACTTTAAAATGTAACTTATCAATGGGAAGCCTGAGCATGGGAGGATGCACACAAACACCTTGATTAAATTAAGTTCACATCAGAAGCCTCCCTTCGCATCAGAAGTCCCACCATCACATAGGAGTCCCCCTTCAAGTCAGAGGTCCCCATCCCATCAGAGGTCCTCCCACACCTCAGAGTTCCCTAATCACATCAAAGTCTCCTCTATACATCAGAGATTTATGTCACCAGAGTCCCTCCTATATATGAGAGTCCCCAATCACATCAGAGTCCCTTCTATACCTGAGATCCCCCTATCAAATCAGAGTATGCCCATGACAGAGTCCCCATATCTCATCAGAGTCTCCCCATTACACAGCTTCCCCCCCCTTGGATTACAGAGTCCATCCATCTTTGATCGGAGGGAAAACTGGGTCTCGTACTTGCGGCACCCCAGGGGGAACCCAAAGGCACACAGGCTGAGAAACACTGTCATACACAATTAACTTCAAACTTAGAATTAATGTTTGTTTTTGTTGGTGGATTTTAATTAGCTTCTCTCTCTTCAGAAGTAAAATGTACAGATATTTGTCTCCAACTACATTCTTGCTGGTCCTTCGCTGTTTTGTCTGTTTTTCTTTTCCCTCTAATGGAAATTATAACTCATCAAGCTTGTACTTAATCTCTGCTTTAGTTTGAATACAAATGAACAGAGAGTCTCTTACTGTTTCCACTATTTCATTAATCCTGATCATCTCACAGCCTGAATTCTGGGAAAACAGTTATTCCAAATTTCCAAATATACAAGTACTGTCAGGCAGCTGGAGGTTGGGAAGGGGTTAATCTTGGTGGTGGGCCTGCGCTCATGGATATCTCTCATTCCTCTGCTTCTTGTATTATAAACAGCAGTTATACGTTACAAACAAAACCTTTTAAAGGCAGGGAACGTTGTGACGACGTCATGGTAGAACAACTAGGCCCTTGAGTAGAGCGATACTTTCTGTGCTAAGCAAACACAATTGTGGTTCACACCAAAGCTTAAAGCACACCTGACACGTGAAATAAGACCATAGCCTCGCGTTTGATGAGAGATGGAAGATATCATGCTACCATTGCAGAATAATCAGTAACGGAGTATCAGTAATTCTGGTGTACTTAATTTAAATGTATGACGCATTTGACAGCTTATCATCTGCATCGGAACTGCATAGAGTCGGCATTGAGTCAGAATTATGCAAGATGACTGTTTTTGGTATGTACTGTATGTGTCCATCTATAAAGCATACATAGTATGTGAAAGATATGAAAGTCCAACATTTAATGGTCATTACCACATCAATAGCACTTCCAACTTGAACTCTTCCAATGGGGACACTTGTATTGGCAATAACTGTGCCAGAAGAGATTTCCCTTCACAAATTTCCTCGAACTTCTTGTTTTGTCTCTGTAAAAGGACGTGAAGTATAAGCTCCCAAATGAAACACAGAAAACAAAAAAATATTTGATGGGTTTTAACCATTCACTGCCCTTTCAAAAACGAAAAAAACGTTTTGGCGAGAGATACACCTTAAGCTAATCATAGACGACACAATTGCCACCTTACTTGAAAGTTGGTTGGATTTGGGAACAATCACGTTTAAAGGCATACTACTGCTTTTCTGAGACCATTAATATTGTTTCCCTGAGATAATGCCACAATCAAGCACATTCAAGTGAAACAACTTTGAATATTTATGCCTATCTATGGCTAGCCGGGGTTTGTTTTAGTAAGTTAAAATTAGAAAGCAGTTGCATATTTCAAAGAGAGGGTACAGAGTCAGGCATGGCTGCCAGAGAATCAGAGGACAATTTGGAAGGACCCACTTGGTTATGTTCTGGGCAGTCTCTTCAAGTCCCCCCTTTTTGGCTTGCATCATCCACTATTGCCTTCTCTTACTGTTCCTTATCCTGGCCAGTGCAACAAAGATGCCAGTTATGCAATGAGGTACTCTTCAAAATGGAGAAAAAGAGGGGAAGAAGATAGAATTGACTTTTACACCAGGGCTGGATTAACATAGGGGCTATTGGAGCTGCAGCTCCAGGCCCTTACCTTAATATAGGCCCAGTTGTCTAAAAAGAACAGGCTGCGCACAGAAACCAATGGACTGATGGGAACAGATCTCCCGTGATTAGCACTGCATTCCCTAGTCTGCCCACTCCACCCATGACCCTCCCCTAGTACTAAATGAGCAGAAAGTTCCACTTCCTCTGTGAATAACATCTCTGGAGCCTGCTAAGTCGGTAAGGCTCTGGTGCGGACGGGGGGATGTTCAGTGGGAGAGAGGGCACCATGCAGAAGTATCAGCTGTTGGTGGTGGGAGGAGGAGTCACTGTCCTTTGCCATACTGACAAAGTCCACTGCTCTACTGATACTTTCCACTGCTCTACTGACACATCCACTGCTCTACTGACACAATCCACTGCTCTACTGACACCGTCCGCTGCTCTACCGACACCGTCCGCTGCTCTACCGACACCGTCCGCTGCTCTACCGACACCGTCCGCTGCTCTACCGACACTGTCCACTGCCCTACTGACACCATCCACTGCCCTACTGACACCATCCACTGCCCTACTGACACTGGCCACTGCTCTACTGACACTGTACACTGCCCTACTGACACTAGCTACTGCTCTACTGATACCGTTCACTGCCCTACTGACACCGTCCATTGCCCTACCATGCCCCTACCATGTGGCACTAAAATGTTCAGGTTTGGCTTGAATAAAATGTGGCAACCCTAGGCTCTATGCCGATGCAGGACTCTTATGGAAGCCTGGGGCTTCTGTGGCATTGGGTATGAGCGGTTGCATCCTTTTACCTCAGGGCGCCTGTGGACACACAGCCCTTACAGAAGCCTGGCAAATCAAATGCCTTTTCAAGTTTGGGTGCACACCAGCACAGGCTTTTGGAAATGCAGATGGGCAGGCAGTGAGAGGAGAGCTGTCATACATATGTCATATCGTCATATTCCTGCCACTCCCAAATCTGCTCCATTGCCGCCAGCACAAGGCTCAGGATTCTCTTAATCCAGCCCTGTCTTACACTGTAGTAATTTTTCAGAAAAACGGATAGGATTGGAAAAAAAAAAAAAAAACGTAGGGATTCCTTTACCTTACATTTGATTGTTTCAATTAGCAATCTTGAAGATCACATGTAAAAGAATGCTTATGTCTCCATGCAGACCTCATTTGGAGGGTTCAGGACCTGGCCACACTTAGTAGTGTGGTCCTCGTGTTTAAAGAAGATGGTGAGGATGACAACCCCAAGTAAGTAAAGGAGTGGAAGTGAAGTGCAATTCTCCCTAATAAAGATCCAAACAGGACAGCAGAAGTGATTTTGAATTTATTTGGAAGGTAAACCACTATACACAATAAAATGCATTTTGTGACTCTAATATTGTGGTTACTTTATTGGGACGGTACATACAGTGGGGCAAAAAAGTATTTAGTCAGCCACCAATTGTGCAAGTTCTCCCACTTAAAAAGATGAGAGAGGCCTGTAATTGTCATCATAGGTATACCTCAACTATGAGAGACAAAATGTGGAAACAAATCCAGACAATCACATTGTCTGATTTGGAAATAATTTATTTGCAAATTATGGTGGTAAATATGTATTTGGTCACCTACAAACAAACAAGATTTCTGGCTCTCACAGACCTGTATCTTCTTCTTTAAGAGGCTCCTCTGTGCTCCACTCATTACCTGTATTAATGGCACCTGTTTGAACTTATTATCAGTATAAAAGACACCCGTCCACAACCTCAAACAGTCACACTCCAAACTCCACTATGGTGAAGACCAAAGAGCTGTCGAAGGACACCAGAAACAAAATTGTAGACCTGCACCAGGCTGGGAAGACTGAATCTGCAATAGGCAAGCAGCTTGGTGTGAAGAAATCAACTGTGGGAGCAATAATTAGAAAATGGAAGACATACAAGACCACTGATAATCTCCCTCGATCTGGGGCTCCACGCAAGATCTCACCCCGTGGGGTCAAAATGATCACAGGAACGGTGAGCAAAAATCCCAGAACCACACGGGGGGACCTAGCGAATGACCTGCAGAGAGCTAACAAAGGCTACCATCAGTAACACACTATGCCACCAGGGACTCAGATCCTGCTTAAGCCAGTACATGTCCGGGTCCATCTGAGGTTTGCTAGAGAGCATTTGGATGATCCAGAAGAGGATTGGGAGAATGTCATATGGTCAGATGAAACCAAAGTAGAACTGTTTGGTAGAAACACAACTCGTTGTGCTTGGAAGAGAGAGAATGCTGAGTTGCAACCAAAGAACACCATACCTACTGTGAAGCATGGGGGTGGCAACATCATGCTTTGGGGCTGTTTCTCTGCAAAGGGAACAGGACGACTGATCCGTGTTCATGAAAGAATGAAAGGGGCCATGTATCGTGAGATTTTGAGTGAAAACCTCCTCCCATCAGCAAGGGCATTGAAGATGAAACATGGCTGGGTCTTCAGCATGACAATGATCCCAAACACACCACCTGGGCAACAAAGGAGTGGCTTCGTAAGAAGCATTTCAAGGTCCTGGAGTGGCCTAGCCAGTCTTCAGATCTCAACCCTATAGAAAACCTTTGGAGGGAGTTGAAAGTCTGTGTTGCCCAGCGACAGCCCCAAATCATCACTGCTCTAGAGGAGAACTGCATGGAGGAATGGGCCAACATACCAGCAACAGTGTGTGACAACCTTGTGAAGACTTACAGAAAACGTTTGACCTCTGTCATTGCCAACAAAGGATATATAACAAAGTATTGAGATGAAATTTTGATATTGACCAAATACTTATTTTCCACCATAATTTGCAAATAAATTCTTTCCAAATCAGACAATGTGATTTTCTGGATTTGTTTCCACATTTTGTCTCTCATAGTTGAGGTATACCTATTATGACAATTACAGACCTCTCTCATCTTTTTACGTGGGAGAACTTGCACAATTGGTGGCTGACTAAATACTTTTTTGCCCCACTGTAACAACTCTAAATCAGAAAACATACAGTATATATACATTAACTAACATCTAGGAGCACTTTTTATAGTGGTGTCAGTCTACATTCTAAATATAGATTGGGCATATAAAATGCAACTCTTGTTAATTATCCTTCTATTGAAAAACTCAATTAAATGTTTTTTTATTTTATTTTTAAAGACATATTCCTTAAATTTTCTAAACTCAAAAAGAATAAGTTGTTTCTGTTAAATCATGCCTATGTAATCAAGCTCATTAATGTAAGCTACATCGATTTTTATCATTGTTCCTGAAGGGAGGCTCTCTGGTGGTCCATGGATACTCCAGCCAAACTCTTAGTGGGTGTAATCATACAGTCAGAATAACTGATTAGTGAAACCCTCTAGATGAAGAGTACTGCTTCTAAGTTGTAGAAAACCTGTTAGCTTCAAATGAACATTTGGACGTGCAGAAATTTACTAATTTGACAAAGTAACAGAATTTTCTTGCCAAGCCTGTCAGTGTCTGGAGTGATGGTATAATGTAGTCATAAATTAGCTGTAGGCTCTGCCTCATTGAATAATTTTCTGCAGCATCCAGGCACAGAACACTGTTCAGAGGAGTCACTCTGCTGGCAGTCCAATGATTCTGGCCCCGGGATCGTTTTTCAGGGCAGATTAACCATTGCTCATCACTTTCTGGAAATTAACTGTTAAATGGTAAACTTCTGTATCCCTTACTTTGTCCTTGAATGCGGGTCCCCCACCCTACCTTCTGCAGCATTGGTCTACCAACCACCATTACTGACCTCTGACATTTACCTATTATATGACTACCTTGTGAGGATGTCATATCTTGACATAACTGTCCTTACAGACAAGGGCAATCAATTGTACTGCCCATCTTTATAAAATAATAGTAGCGTTAGCAAGTGTGAGCTATCTAAAAAGAAAGTGAAGGGTCGCTGGTTCTCCATCTGCCTGGAGTTTGCATGTTCTCCTTGTGCCTGTGTAGGTTTGCTCCGGGTACTCCGGTTTCCTCCCGAACTCCAAAGACATGCTGGTAGGTTAATTGGATCTTGTCTAAACTGTCCCTAGTATGTATGAATGTGTGTTAGGGACCTTAGGTTGTAAGCTCCTTGAGGGCAGGGACTGATGTGAATGTATAATATATATGTAAAGCTCTGCGTAAATTGACAGCGCTATGTACAGGAGAAACTTGAAAAATTTGAATATCGTGCAAAAGTTAATTTATTTCACTAATGCAACTTAAAAGGTGAAACTAATATATGAGATAGTTCAAGCCGTGATTTTTTATAATTGTGATGATTATGGCTTACAGCTCATGAAAACCCCAAATCCACAATCTCAGAAAATTAGAATATTACATGCAATCAATAAAACAAAGATTGTAAATAGAACAATATCGGACCTCTGAAAAGTATAAGCATGCATATGAGCTCATTACTTGGTTTGGGCCCCTTTTGCAGCAATTACTGCTTCAATGCAGCGTGGCATGGAAGCTATCAGCCTGTGGCACTGCTGAGGTGTTATGGAAGACCAGGATGCTTCAATAGCAGCCTTCAGCTCTTCAAAATTGTTCGGTCTCATGTCTCTCATCTTTCTCTTGGCAATGCCCCATAGATTCTCTATGGGGTTCAGGTCATGCGAGTTTGCTGGCCAATCAAGCACAGTAATCCCACGGTCATTGAACCAGGTTTTTGTGCTTTTGGCAGTGTGGGCAGGTGCCAAGTCCTGCTGGAAAATTAAGTCAGCATCTTGTGCTTTTGGCAGTGTGGGCAGGTGCCAAGTCCTGCTGGAAAATTAAGTCAGCATCCCCATAGAGCTTGTCTGCAGAAGGAAGCATGAAGTGCTCCAAAATCTCCTGGTAGATGGCTGCGTTGACCCTGGACTTAACGAAGCACAGTGGACCAACACCAGCAGATGACATGGCTCCCCAAATCAACAGACTGTGGAAACTTCACACTGGACTTCAAGCATCTTGCAGTGTGTGCCTCTCCATTCTTCCTTCATACTCTGGGTCCTTGGTTTCCAAATGAGATGAAAATTTTTCTCTCATCAGAAAAGAGGACTTTGGACCACTGAGCAATATACCAGGTCTGTTTTTCTTTAGCCCAGGTAAGACGCTTATTTGTTGTTCAGGAGTGGCATGACAATTGGAATACGACATTGATGCACTGACTCCACCCTCAGTCCACTCCTTGTGAAAGTCCAACACTTTTGAATGGCCTTTTCCTGAGAATCCTCTCCAGGCTGCGGTCATCCCTGCTGCTTGTGCACTTTTTTCTTCCACACTTTTCCCTTCCACATAACTTTCTATTAATGTGCTTTGATACAGCACTTTGGGAACATCCAACTTCTTTTGCAATTACCTTTGAGGCTTTCCCTCCTCATGGAGGGTGTCAATGATGGTTTTCTGCACAACTGTCAGGTCAGCAGTCTTTCCCATGATTGTGATTCCTACTGAACCAGACTTAGAGACCATTTAAAGGCTCAGGAACACTTTGCAGGTGTTATGGCTTAATTAGCTGATTAGAGTGGGACACTTTGGGGTTGATTTACTAAAGGGAAATCCACTCTGCACTGCAAGTGCACTTGAAAGTGCATTTGTAAGTGCAGTCGCTGTAGATCGCTGTAGATCTGAGGGGAAGCTCTGAAATTAGGCAAAGCTTTGCTAATTTTATCATCCAATCACGTGCAAGCAAAAATGCAGTTATTTTTTTTCCTTGCATGTCTCCCTCATATCTTCAGTGACTGCACTTTCAAGTGCACTTGCATTGCACTTATAGTGCAAAGTGGATTTGCCTTTCATAAATAACCCCCTTTTGAGCCTAGAATATTGCACATTTTCACAATATTCTAATTTTCGGAGATTGTGGGTTTTGGGTTTTCATGAGCTGTAAGTCATAATCATCACAATTATGACAAATCACGGCTTGAACTATCTTGCTTTGCATGTAATGAGTCCCTCTCATATATTAGTTTCACCTTTTAAGTTGCATTAGTGAAATAAGTAAACTTTTGCACGATATTCAAATTTTTCAAGTTTCACCTGTAAGTACTTGAAATAAATAAATACATTTGGTAAAGGGGTTCATTAAGGGGTTGGCTCCAAATCAGCAATCCACAGTGAATATCTGATTCATGCAAACTGCTCTGATTCAGTGCAAATCCTATTTCAGGCTCATGTTAACATCTGCTGGAAAATTATAGACAAAACACAGTAATAAATGTAAATAATGGATAGTTATTTACCTGTGCCTACTTCTTTATGAATGCAGTGTAATGCTTTTCAGAATGTTGAACTTGTAAAAGAAAATAAAGCTTTGCCATGACACACAGTGCTTCTGTGAGTTGGAGTCAGAGACTAGCCATAATGAAATTTAATTTAGCAATGAACTCTTCCCACTCTCATGTAAAAAAACTTGTATTCACCTGCTTATAAATGATGCTATACTTGTGCAAGTCCTCCGCTCACAACATAAAAACATGGACATCGTCCCTTGGGACTTTATATGAGGTGTGCACAATTGGCCGAGAAAATTGACAAATGTAAATACAGTAAAATATTTATTGCAGAAATATTCATGTAAGGTACCTGTGATAGGTAGTGTCCGAAGTGGAACTTGTGTGCTGAGGATTCAGGCGAAAACGTAGTCAGGCAGATTAGGTTGTCAACAGATAAGGCAAAACGGTACACGATCGAAATCCAGAGAGTGGTCAGGCAGGCAAAGGTCATACACAAGCTGGCAGTGAAGTACAAAATCAGCAGGCTAGAGAGTAGTCAGGAATTCAGGCAGAAGTTCAACACGAAAATCAAGATCAAAAAGCAGTCACAACACCCAGGGAGCTATTCCACACAAATGGGCGCTGAGAGATAGCATCACTTCCTTTTTATGGGCTGCTTTGATTGAAAATTGTCCACAGCTGGCAGCAGGTGGGGCTAGTGAGTCCAAGGTAATGCTTAATACTGAGAGGACATTTCCAAAAGTCTAGATCTGTTCCATAGCACAACAGGTAAGGCTGCAGCTGTGGGACCAGGAAGATCCCAGTTCAAATACACCCAGGTACATGACAGGGCCCCCTCCCCAGTGGACCCCTCCGGGAGCCTAGCGGGGCTTAGTGGGAAAGGAGGCATGGAAGTCTCGAATAAGAGAAGGGGCATGCAGATCTTTGGCTGGAACCCAGGAACGGTCTGTGACAGGATATCCCTTCCAATGAACCAGTTAACGAAGGCCACGACCCTGTCTTCTAGAATCAAGAATCTTGGAGAGTTCAAACTCATTTTGTCCATCAACAAGAACAGGAGGAGGTAGCTGTTGCGTTCTGGAGTAGCGATTGAAAATTGCTTTTTTGAGGAGGGAAACGTGGAACACAGGATGAATCCGGAGAGAGGAGGGTAATTTCAACCGATAGGAGGCTGGCCCGACTCGAGCAATAATTCTGTAAGGACCAATGAATCGAGGGCCCAATTTGGTAGAAGGTTGTTTCAGTCTCACATATTTGGTTGATAGCCAAACTCTGTCCCCCACCACATATGGAGGTATATGGCGTCTTCGTTTGTTGGAAAAAAGTGCATACTTGCCTGCTGACTTCCGTAGTAATAAGCAAATCTTTTTCCAATGTAGCAAAATATTTTTCACCCGCTGATCTGCTGCTGGTACACCAGAAGAAGGCTGAAGTAGGGGAAAAGTCTGAGGGTGATAGCCTAGGGCTGCGTAGAATGGTGTGGTATGAAGAGCACTGTGCCAACGGGAATTAATGGCGAACTCAGCTAAAGGCAAATACTCAGAGCAGTTGGAGTGTAAGGCATTGACATAATGTCGAAGATAGGTTTCTAGGGTCTGGTTCATGCGTTCGGTTTGACCATCTGTTTGAGGGTGATGTGAGGTAGAGAGTGAAAGCGTTACTCCCAGTTTCTTGCAGAACGCTCTCCAGAATCAGGAAACAAACTGGGATCCGCGGTCTGAAACGACATTGGTAGGTATGCCATGATATCTCACAATATGGGAAAGGAAGAGAGTAGACAGTGCTTCCGCTGTAGGTAATCCCGGGAGCGGCACAAAATGAGACATTTTGGAAAAGCGATCCACTATGACCCATATAGCAGTCATGCCCTCGGACTTGGGTAAGTCTGTAATGAAGTCCATAGTCAAATGGGTCCAAGGCTGACGAGGTGCCGAAAGTGGTTGTAACAGTCCAGGAGGCAATGTACGGGGTACTTTATTAGCAGCACAAGTTGGACAGGCAGCCACATAGTCAGTAACATCCCTTTTCATATGAGGCCACCAGACATGACGCTGCAAGGTCTTAAGAGTGATGGTGACACCAGGATGACCAGATAACACACCATCATGTGCCCAGAGGAGTACAGGTTTTCTGAGGCTAGGGGCTACGAACAGGCGACCTGGTGGTATCTTCAAGCCTTGGGGAACACGATTCTGGGTTTCTTGTAACTGTTGGGAAAGAGCCGTAGAGATCTGTGCGACAATTTTGTGAGGTGGGATTATATACTGCTCGGTAGGTTGGTCTTCTTCAGAGGTAGCGAACTGTCTGGAAAGAGCATCGGCTTTCTTGTTTTTATGCCCAGGAACATAAGAAAGAACAAGATTAAAACGGGAGAAAAACAGAGCCCATCGAGCCTGACGTGAGTTCAAACATCTTGCAGTCTGAAGATACAGTAGGTTTTTATGGTCAGTGAGGATAGAAAAAGGTTTGGGAGCCCTGTCCAGAAGATGTCGCCATTCAGACAATGCCAATTTGATGGCCAGTAGTTCTCGATTCCGAACATCGTAATTCATCTCCGCTGGAGAAAACTTTCTAGAAAAAATGCTACTGGATGGATTCTACCGGACTTAGGCTGTCTCTGGGAGAGCATGGCACCTGCTCCTACCTCAGAGGCATCAACCTCAACTATGTACTGGAGATCGGGATTTGGATGCTGAAGAATTGGAGCTTTGCTGAACATGTCTTTTAATTGCTGGAAAGCCGATTCTGCTTCTGAGGACCATACCTTGCAATTTGTACCTTTCTTAGTCATAGCAGTAAGGGGGGCCGCAATGGAGGCAAAACCTTTGATGAAGCGTCTGTAGTAATTTGCGAACCCTAGAATGCTTTGGAGCCCTCTTAAAGTAGTCGGTTGGGGCCATTGCAAGACAGCGGAAAGTTTTTGAGGGTCCATTTGGAAACCGACAGCACTTATAATGTATCCAAGGAAAGGAATACGGCTTTGATGGAAACTGCATTTCTCAATCTTCGCGTAAAGATGGTTTTCTCTCAGTCATTGCAATACCTGCTTTACATGCGAGATGTGCTCTAGATGAGTCTTGGAAAAGATTAAAATGTCGTCCAAGTAGATGATCACAAAACTGTTGCTGAAATCATGAAAAATGTCATTCATGAAACGTTGGAAGACAGCAGGGGCGTTACACAACCCAAATGGCATAACCAGATATTCAAAATGTCCATTACGAGTGTTGAATGCTGTCTTCCACTCGTCCCTGTCTTTAATTCAAATCAGATTATAAGCCTAGGTCTAGCTTGGAGAAGATAACAGCCCCCTTAAGTACATCAAACAGTTCAAGAATGAGAGGCAAAGGGTAGGAGTCTTTTACGGTGATTTGATTTAACCCTCGATAGTCTATGCATGGTCGAAGACCCCCATCTTTTTTTTCAACAAAGAAAAAACCTGCCCCTACTGGAGAAGAAGAGGGTTGGATAAAACCTCTTTCCAAGTTGTCTTTTACGTATTCCTCCATGGATTTTTGTTCAGGCAAAGACAGGGGGTAGGTCCTTCCTTTGGGAAGAGGTGCTCCAGGAATCAATTTAATTGCACAGTCAAAAGAACGATGTGGAGGTAAAACCTCTGCCTTTTGCTTGCAAAATACGTCTACAAATGCATGGTATTCATGAGGCAAGGTAGGTGGGACGGCCACGGAAGCCAACATACAAGCAGAAAGTCTTTTGGGTTGAGACAAACAGTCCAAGAGGTTAGTTCTCCATTTTCCCAATCAAAAGAAGAGTTATGTTGTTGTAACCATGGGTAACCAAGGATAACAGGCAGAAGTGGAGAATCAATAAGAGACAAGACAACTTCCTCTTTGTGGAGTACGCCTACCTGAAGGGTGATTGTCATAGTCTCAAATTTTACAATGCCATCTGCCAAGGGTTGTCCATTCACGGTGGTAATGTTCAGGGGTCTAGATTTTGGAACAAATGGGATATTATTTTTTTTTAGCAAAAGTGTAGTCCAAGAATATGCCAGCAGCTCCAGAATCCACAAAAGCCTCACAGGAGACAAGTTTAGAGGGCAAATGGATAATTGCAGGAATGGTAATCTTGGTCTTGGAGGATATACCTGTAAGGTCTAAGCCAGCTCCTCCAACACTGGTTAGACCCTGCCTTTTACTGGACGGGAAGGGCAGACAGATAATAAATGTCCTTTAAGTCCACAGTATAGGCATAGGCCCAATGCACGCCTCCTTTGTTTCTCAGACTCAGTTAGGTGGAGACGGCTTACATCCATGGGTTCCACAGGTGCCTGGGGTTCAACTGAGATTTCAGGTTCTGGCTGAGGTGGTGCTTGGAAGTTAGGGGCCAAACGGTAAACTGGCCTAGGAAACTTGCGATTTCTAAGTCTCTCTTCTTGGCACCTTTCATGATACCGGACATCCAGACGAACACAGAGCTCTATGAATTTCTCTAGGTCTTCTGGGGAATCCTTATAGACTAATTCGTCTTTGATGCGATCTACAAGACCTTTTCGGAAGGCTGCACGTAATGCCCTTGAGTCCCAAGTAGTCTCAGCAGCAAGGGTACGAAACTCAATAGCATATTGTGCCACAGACCTGGTGCCTTGTTGCATGTCCAAGAGTGAGTACTCAGCTGCAGAAGCTATATCTGGCTTGTCAAATACAGTCTGGAGAGAAGCCAGAAATTTGTCAGCGTCTTGCAGCACAGGATCATTGCGTTCCAGATAAGGAGAGACCCAGGCCAGGGCCTTCCCCTTTAACAAGGAAATTACAAAAGTCACTTTGGCAGACGAAGTGCTATAGGTCCCAGGGTTGTTGCGGAAATGCAAACGGCAAACATTTAAAAAGCCTCTGCAGTCCTCAGTATCTGTCATGGAGATCCTGCCAGAAACAGGCGCCCTGGACTTCCTGGTTCCCGATCGCGGGTGCATTCTGCGGGTGCGCGCGCGCGTTCTGCAGGTGCGCGTTCCGCAGGTGGCGCCAGAAGGCCTATTTAAACCTGTCAATGACAGACAGTCCCTGATGTCTGCTCTACAGCGTTTAGTACCTGAGAACCTGATCCTAAGACTTACCTGCATCTGACCCGGCTTGCCTGTGACCTCTCCAGTTTTCCGCCTGCATCTGACCTCTGGCTTGTTGTGACTTCTCCTCTGCCTGATCCTCCAGTACCTTTGCTGCCAGACAGTTAACTGACCCGGCTTGTCTGACCAATCTTACCACCCCTGGTTCCAGTCCTGTCTGCTGTGTTCCTGTGTTCCTGGTTCCAGTTCTGCCTGCTGTGTTCCCGTGTTCTTGGTTCCAGTTCTGCCTGCTGTGTTCCCGTGTTCTTGGTTCCAGTTCTGCCTGCTGGTTTCCTGTGTTCCTAGTTCCAGTTCTGTCTGCCGTACTTCCTGTGTGCCTGGATCCAGCCCAGTCTTCGGAATTACCTCTACCTTGGTTGATCCTGCCAGGCACTCGTACCCCTCCTACCTCCGCGCCTTCTGTTACACTACCAGGGGCCGCTGGTGGGAGCCGTAAGGGAGGCCTTCATCTGCAAATCCGGGCTCGTCACCGTCAGGTACGTGACAGTAGCAGACAGCCATGTCTGAGCCCGAGCAGGGAGCCTCACCTATGGAGGAACTTTGCCGGCACCTGGCAGGATTGACTGAAGCAGTCAAGAGCCTTCAACAAGGCTACACCCATCTGGAAGAACAAGTGCGGGCCCTCTCCAATCCCTCTGCTGCCCAAGGGGGCCCTCATGCCTCCACCTCCACAGCCGGGACAGGATCCACACCCACAGTTGTCATGCTTCCTCCTGAACCCAAGGTTCCTACACCCGAAAGATTCTCCGGGGATCGGAGCAAGTTTAGGGCCTTCCGTAATTCTTGTGAACTGTACTTTGCCCTACAGCCTCGCACCTTCTCTTTAGAGGCCACCAAGGTGGGCTTTGTGATTTCCTTGCTCTCCGGAGACCCTCAGAGCTGGGCCCACCGTCTCTTGGAACGGAAAGATGTGACTTTAAGCAGCCTTGCTGCCTTCTTCGATGCCATGGCCCAGTTATATAAAGACTCCCAGCTCTCAGTAACCGCAGAAACCGCCTTGCGTACCCTTCACCAGGGGCGCAGAGTGGCAGAGGACTATGTAGCGGAATTCAGGCGGTGGAGCGCGGATACCAATTGGAATGATGCTGCCCTCCGCCATCAGTTCCGCATAGGACTTTCAGACCCCCTGAAGGACGAGCTTGCTAGAGTCGGTGTACCGCAGACCCTGAACCTGTTAATTGACTTAACTATCCAGATTGACCGACGACTGAGGGAACGTAGGGCTGAGAGGGCTACGGGCTTCTCCCGCCCGACCTGGATGCTTCCCCGGGCTCCTAGCCATCTGTACCCGGCTCCTGCTGCACCTCCAGCCCCCACATCTGACGCGCCTGAGCCAATGCAGCTCGGAGTCCTTCGTCCATCCCTCACACAGTTTCTCCTAACATGACCAACCCACAGGCCAAATCCACATCTCACCTTGCTCTGTCTCATTACAGCTCCCAGGAAGGACTCTGCAAGTGCCCGCCATTATTGATTCTGGGACTTGCAGCTGTTTTATGGACTCAGCCTTTGCCGTCAAACACCAGATCCCCCTTCTTACCAAGACCCATGGACTATGTGTTCATCTGGCTGATGGGTCCGTCATAAAGTCTGGACCCGTGGTCCAGGAGACCGCCCCTATACCCGTTACCATCTCTACCATCTCTGGAACCCACCAAGAATACCTATGTCTGGACATTATCTCCTCTCCGTTGTTTCCTATGATCCTCGGTATGCCTTGGTTACAAGCCCACAATCCCATTATCAACTGAGCAACGGGGGTGGTTACCTTCCTTTCTCCCTATTGCCAGCAGTCCTGCGGCTCACACGAACCCCCTGGGCCAACCTCCTTACTGTGCATTGATACAGAAGCTGGAATACGTCAATCAATCCCTGAGGTTTACCACGACTTCCTCGACGTATTCAGCAAACAAGGGGCAGGGACTCTACCACCCCATCGACCTACTTCCCGGAGCAGAAATTCAGTTCGGCAGAATCTTCCCATTAACAGAAGTTGAACAAGGGGCATTAAAGAACTATGTTGATGAGAACCTGCAAAAGGGGTTCATTCGCCCTTCCACAACCCCAGCAGGCGCAGGCATCTTTTTCGTAGAAAAAAAGGACCATACCCTTCGACCCTGTGTGGATTACCGTGAACTGAATAAAATGACAGTAAAAAATCGTTACCCTCTCCCCCTGGTACCGGAACTGTTTCAGAGACTGGGGACTGCCATCATTTTTACCAAGCTTGATCTCCGCGGAGCCTACAAACTGGTCCGCATCAAGGAGGGGGATGAGTGGAAGACTGCTTTCCGTACCCGATATGGCCATTTAGAGTACCTGGTAATGCCCTTCGGGTTGTGTAACGCCCCTGCTACATTCCAGTACTTTATTAACAATGTACTTCGGGACTTCCTAGACCTCTTTGTCATTGTTTATCTTGATGCTATACTAATCTTTTCTTCCTCCCTTGATTCTCACCACAGGCATGTCAAAAGTGTGTTGGGTCGGCTTCGCCAGCATGGCCTGTATGCGAAGGCCGAGAAATGTGAATTTGAGCTGGAAAGTATATCATTCCTGGGGTTAATCATCTCCAGCGAGGGCATCAAGATGGATCCTCAAAAGATTGCCGCAATCCTGGACTGGCCAGTACCGGCGGAAATGAAGGGAATCCAACGTTTCGTTGGATTCGCCAACTTCTATCGCAAATTCATCAGGGCGTTATCGGCCATCATCGCACCCATTACCCAGCTAACTAAGCAAGGAACCCGCTTCCACTGGTTCCCTGAGGCCCAAAAGGCCTTTGAGGTCCTAAAGGGTCTCTTTACCTCTGCCTCTATCCTGAAACACCCAGATTCTTAGTTTCCATTCGTACTTGAGGTAGGTGCCTCCGAAATTGCGGTAGGAGCAATACTGTCCCAAAGACAGGGGGCCAGGGCCTTGCTCCACCCAGTTGCTTTCTTCTCTCGCAAACTATCTGCAGCAGAGAGGAACTAGGACGTGGGGGACCGGGAACTACTGGCGATCAAGTCTGCATTGGAGGAATGGCGGTACCTGCTGGAGGGAGCTGCCCACCCGATTCTGATATTTACTGACCACAAAAACCTGGAGTACCTGAAGGCCGCAAGAAGATTGAAACCACGACAAGCCAGGTGAGCACTCTTCTCCCGGTTCTCTTTTCACATTACTTATCGTCCTGGTTCCAAGAACATTAAACCCGATGCCCTGTCTCGGATGTTTCATAAGTCTAAGGAAACCTCTCCTCCTGACACCATCCTTGCCCCTGGAAATTTCCTTCTTCTACAGGAGGACCTATTTACCCGGATCAAACAAGCCTCCACTGGGCAGAGACCCTTCTCCGAGCGGGAAATACAGGCTAAGGATGGGCTGTTGTGGTACTGTAATAGAATGTATGAAATTATTGACACCATTTTAAGTAGAAATGAACTTTGACATACTTGGCTTAACTGAATAGAGTCACACCCTGCTACTGATAGTCATTGTGATTAAGCCTGTTCATGCAGTAGCCTGATTGTATAAGAAAAGTGCTTTGCTAAACTAAATTCAGCAGTATAATATAAGATAAGAATATACTGAGTTTGTATAATTTTTAGAAACGTATGTGTTAAGACATAGCCCCTCCTATCTTTCTTTTACATATAAGCCACTCTAAAAATCAATAAAGGCCAGAGATCTAATGAACACACTATCCGTTTCCATGTGTCATTTTGATTTCTCACGGATCCGGGGGTCACTGAAAATGATCTTGCATTTACCTGAAGTACACCTGGGTGGCGATATTACCTGCTTCAGATGGTGGCAGTGGTGGGGATGAAAAAATCACCTTTGGTAAGAAGAATCTTTTTGTCTTTTAGACAGACTGTTTTCTCTTACCTTAGCTCTGATTTAAATTTCATCTCAAACTAAATTTATGTAGAAGAGGGATACGAACCACGCCTTGGTGTATAGGGGATTTTTTGGGAAAATCCGCCTTTGAAAGTACCTTTAAGAAGGTCCTAATTAATTAGAAGCGTTTTGGGAATGCTGTAAAGTACCTTTGAGAAGGTCCTAATTAATTAGAAGCGTTTTGGGAACGCTGTAGAAAAGTGTACACGACAGTCCTTTTGGCAAGGAGCTGAAATGGTAAATGAGGATTATATTTCGGTGATCCAACCTACTTTCGCTTTTCTATCTGTCGCATAGAAGTAATAAGATAATTTGTTGTGTAGATACACTGACTGTAGGGGGCGGTTTGCACCATAGAAATGCAGTCCGGATGCGTTCCAGTTGTTTTTTTTACATGCACATTTTTGATGCGTTCCAGTGTGTTTTTTGTGCATTTTTAATGCAGTCCAGTGTTTTTTCACCCCTCCAGTGCGTTTTTTATGCATTTTTGCAGTGTTCCAGTGCAGGAAGGATGCTTGAACTGAAGTGCACTGGAACTGCAAGCACTGGTGTGAACTATGCCATTGAAGACCATATAACCTGCTTCAAAATTTTTATTTTATTTTTTTAAAACTCACTGGACTGCATGTGGTGTGAACTGGCCCTAAGGTTAAACAGTCAAAGTGGTCTACAGTATTAGAAATCTCCCTTGCTTATATCCAAATATTGTGAGAGTGGTAAGTACTTTTGTATGTATGATAAATGTTGTCGCTGTGGTGCAGATGGGACAAAGGGGTTTTAGCTATACTATAGGGAAAGTTGTTGTTAGTATAGGGAATTCTCTTCCATCTGCTCAGAGAAAAATGCTTACATTTTATGTGTTTGTTTGTTGTTGTCTTGGAATTCCAATTTAAAGTATAAGTTGTTTTTTTCTTCTGAATGCAAACGGATTGTTGAGTAATTGATATGTCCTTTGATCCTGCCAAGTAGGAGAGCGTTGCTAAAGTGGGCAGGTGAGAGGGACAGAGTAGGGTACTCATCTGTGTGTGGTGCTTTATTTGAGTGATTCCTCCTATCCAAATTATTGTTTAGCACAATACACAGAGGTATATGTCCGCTTGCATAAATCTGCTATTTCACTTCAAGTGAAAGAGGGGATCAAACAACCGACCATACCTTCGTCAACGCTTTTGCGCAAAGCATACTGCTATATTTGCATTCCATATTCAGCGAGTCCGAGAGACTTGCTGAGGTGGAGAAAATGTTAAAGAAGGATTTGATTCAGAAACATTATCTATATAGATTAAAAAATACATGTTTATTGTTAAAATGTTGCAACTATTGTCAGTCTATTCATGAAATGTGTTGGGCACATATTCCCATGTCAAATGCATAGTTAATTGGAAACATTAAAAGGGGAATGTGACGTCACTGATAAATTACATGAATGCGCTGGTACCAAATGTTTTTTTTTTGAGGAATCTGATCAGATACAATTTTTTTAGAGTAGCATTTCAACTTATACATGGGGTATTTTGATTATTTCAGTTAGGTTCTGTTTCCACTATTGCAACCCCAGATTTGCGTGATTTGCAGTGTGACTTTGCAATGCGATTTTTGATGCAATGTCATGCAAAAGTGTGAGAAAAGGTTGCACCGAAGTAGGAACAAAATAGTGCAAGAACCTTTTTGCGTCGCTGCGACTTGAGTCGCACGAATTAAAACAAGGATCATTGAATTACATGGGTTTTTGACTTGTCATGCGACTTCGCATGTGTCAAGTCGCACAGCAACTCACAGTAGTGGAGACAGAGCCTTAGAGCCTTGGAGTCTGACTTTGGGGACTGTTTTAATTGTGTAATTGCCTATTCTTACGTTATTGAAGTTAAAAGGTGTTGTTTTTCTTTTCAGTTTCGACAAATATAGTTTTGTTGATGTTGAGAAAAGAAAAAAAAAAGCAAACTTTTGCATTGTATAAGGACATTGCCTGTTACAAGACAAGGGAATGGATATTTGTGCAAATGGTTTTAATTTGTGTTTAGGCTGTATGAACAATGATTGGGGATTTAAAAATGTTTGATTTTCTTTTTTTGGGTTAAATACAATTTTAGGGCTGGGTTCACACATATGCAGTGCGAGTTTGAGCTCTGTTTTCACAGCTAATTGACAAAGTAGTTGTTCAGCACTTCATGTCAGTTTTTTATCAGGATCAGGTCAGGATTGCATATCAGGTCAGGATTTTATACTGTTCACAACTGAATGACATGTGCGATTCAGAAGCGTTCCCATAGAAGTCAATGGCCCTGAATTCGCACGTAAGCCGGACCGCACTGCCTAGAAAACGCACACCTTTTTGGGCAGTGCGGAGTGCGAATGCACCACAGGTGTGTGAGCCAGCCTCATCCAAGGAAGTTATGTATTCCAGGTGCTACACCAGAGGAATTGTGGTTGGTAAAGAAAAAGGAAGTAACTTAAGGTTTGTGTAATCCTATGCACTAGGGAAAAATACGAGAGAAAAAAAAAAAAAAATAATGGTAAAAGGTGCTTAAAAGATGTTCAAAGGGCAAATATGGAAAACATTTCTAAATGAAGAATGAATGGAGTGGCCAAATGGATGTGAATAAAAGGAGAAAGTGGTTGTATTGTGTTTAATGAATGCACAAGGTATTATTTGATTAGTAAAGTATCTTAAGTGTTTGTTTAAAATGTACACAAAGAGTTGGTTGTCTCATATTGTGTTTTCTTGTTCAGGGAGTAGAAGTTATTAGGCCCATGTTCCTGATAATATATATTTCTCTAAAAGTTTGGGTTAAGTAACCAGGATATACAAAATAAATTGCTGCATATATTGAGTCCATGAGGTACTAAAATATGATGGGAAAATTTGTTTGAATAACAGTCAGAGTGACTATTCTGGATATATTTACCTTTTGAATTCCCAGAGTTTCAATCATGAAGTGTTAATGATGTAATGAAGTTTATCCATCAATGTTTTGTTTGTTGCTAGGGATGAGCTCGGTGTTCGAGTCGAACATACGTTCGATTTGAACATCGGCTGTTCGATCGTTCGACGAAGATCGAACGATTTGGGCCGTTCGCGCCTAATTCGAGTGACGCGAACGGCCCACAATGCACTACGCCATCGCAGTGTCATCCAGGCGCTGTGATTGGCCAAGCATGCACTGTGACCCCGCATGCTTGGCCAATCACAGCGCCGGCAGCGAGGAGAGCAATGATTGGCCACAGGCAGGATGCCTGTGGCCAATTATTGCTGAGGGTGTTTAGTACACGCCCCACACTATAAAAGGCCGCCAGCACGGCGGCCTAGTGTAGTGTGTTCCGGAGCAGGGAAAGAGAAGCATAGGAAGGGACAGTGACATTTATTTTTTCTTGCTTAACCTGGATTCCTTTAGTTTAGGGAAAGAGAAGGATAGGTAGGGAGAGTGTCAGTGTGTTTTACTGTGTGAATCCTTGTTTCTAGGGACAGGGAAGGACAGTGAGGGAAATTCTCCTTGTGCTATAGTGTGCTAAAGCATTGATCATCAACCATCTTTAAAAAATCATTTTTTCTAGGGACAGAAAACTATAGGTAGGGAGAGTGTCAGTGTGTTTTACTGTGCTAAACCTTGTTTGTAGGGACAGGGAAGGACAGTGAGGGAAATTCTCATTGTGCTATACTGTGCTAAAGCATTCATCATCAACCATCTTTAAAAAAAAATTTTTTATAGGGACAGAAAACTATAGGTAGGAAGAGTGTCAGTTTCTTTCACTGTGATAATCCTTGTTTCTAGGGACAGGGAAGGACAGTGAGGGAAATTCTACTTGTGCTATAGTGTGCTAAAGCATTGATCATCAATCAGCTTTAAAAAAACATTTTTTCTAGGGACAGAAAACTATAGGTAGGAAGAGTGTCAGTTTCTTTCACTGTGATAATCCTTGTTTCTAGGGACAGGGAAGGACAGTGAGGGAAATTCTCCTTGTGCTATAGTGTGCTAAAGCATTGATCATCAATCAGCTTTAAAAAAACATTTTTTCTAGGGACAGAAAACTATAGGTAGGAAGAGTGTCAGTTTCTTTCACTGTGATAATCCTTGTTTCTAGGGACAGGGAAGGACAGTGAGGGAAATTCTCCTTGTGCTATAGTGTGCTAAAGCATCGATCATCAATCAGCTTTAAAAAAACATTTTTTCTAGGGACAGAAAACTATAGGTAGGAAGAGTGTCAGTTTCTTTCACTGTGATAATCCTTGTTTCTAGGGACAGGGAAGGACAGTGAGGGAAATTCTCCTTGTGCTATAGTGTGCTAAAGCATTGATCATCAATCAGCTTTAAAAAAACATTTTTTCTAGGGACAGAAAACTATAGGTAGGAAGAGTGTCAGTTTCTTTCACTGTGATAATCCTTGTTTCTAGGGACAGGGAAGGACAGTGAGGGAAATTCTACTTGTGCTATAGTGTGCTAAAGCATTGATCATCAATCAGCTTTAAAAAAACATTTTTTCTAGGGACAGAAAACTATAGGTAGGAAGAGTGTCAGTTTCTTTCACTGTGATAATCCTTGTTTCTAGGGACAGGGAAGGACAGTGAGGGAAATTCTACTTGTGCTATAGTGTGCTAAAGCATTGATCATCAATCAGCTTTAAAAAAACATTTTTTCTAGGGACAGAAAACTATAGGTAGAAAGAGTGTCAGTTTCTTTCACTGTGATAATCCTTGTTTCTAGGGACAGGGAAGGACAGAGAGGGAAATTCTCCTTGTGCTATAGTGTGCTAAAGCATTGATCATCAATCAGCTTTAAAAAAACATTTTTTCTAGGGACAGAAAACTATAGGTAGGAAGAGTGTCAGTTTCTTTCACTGTGATAATCCTTGTTTCTAGGGACAGGGAAGGACAGTGAGGGAAATTCTCCTTGTGCTATAGTGTGCTAAAGCATTGATCATCAATCAGCTTTAAAAAAACATTTTTTCTAGGGACAGAAAACTATAGGTAGGAAGAGTGTCAGTTTCTTTCACTGTGATAATCCTTGTTTCTAGGGACAGGGAAGGACAGTGAGGGAAATTCTCCTTGTGCTATAGTGTGCTAAAGCATTGATCATCAATCAGCTTTAAAAAAACATTTTTTCTAGGGACAGAAAACTATAGGTAGGAAGAGTGTCAGTTTCTTTCACTGTGATAATCCTTGTTTCTAGGGACAGGGAAGGACAGTGAGGGAAATTCTACTTGTGCTATAGTGTGCTAAAGCATTGATCATCAATCAGCTTTAAAAAAACATTTTTCTAGGGACAGAAAACTATAGGTAGGAAGAGTGTCAGTTTCTTTCACTGTGATAATCCTTGTTTCTAGGGACAGGGAAGGACAGTGAGGGAAATTCTCCTTGTGCTATAGTGTGCTAAAGCATTGATCATCAATCAGCTTTAAAAAAACATTTTTTCTAGGGACAGAAAACTATAGGTAGGAAGAGTGTCAGTTTCTTTCACTGTGATAATCCTTGTTTCTAGGGACAGGGAAGGACAGTGAGGGAAATTCTACTTGTGCTATAGTGTGCTAAAGCATTGATCATCAATCAGCTTTAAAAAAACATTTTTTCTAGGGACAGAAAACTATAGGTAGGAAGAGTGTCAGTTTCTTTCACTGTGATAATCCTTGTTTCTAGGGACAGGGAAGGACAGTGAGGGAAATTCTACTTGTGCTATAGTGTGCTAAAGCATTGATCATCAATCAGCTTTAAAAAAACATTTTTTCTAGGGACAGAAAACTATAGGTAGGAAGAGTGTCAGTTTCTTTCACTGTGATAATCCTTGTTTCTAGGGACAGGGAAGGACAGTGAGGGAAATTCTCCTTGTGCTATAGTGTGCTAAAGCATTGATCATCAATCAGCTTTAAAAAAACATTTTTTCTAGGGACAGAAAACTATAGGTAGGAAGAGTGTCAGTTTCTTTCACTGTGATAATCCTTGTTTCTAGGGACAGGGAAGGACAGTGAGGGAAATTCTCCTTGTGCTATAGTGTGCTAAAGCATTCCTCATCAACCATCTTTGAAATCCTTGTTTTTTGGACAGTCAGGGAAATTGTCGTTGTGCTATTCTGTGCAAAAGCAATCATCCTCAACCATATTTAGAAATCCTTAAGTAAAGGGACAGAGAAGGACACCTGAAGGTAGCCCTTATTGCTTTTTTCCCATCTCCCTGCAGGCCATCTATTAGAATGTCTGGAAGGCAAACAAGGAGAGGCAGACAGTCAGGAGGCAATAAAAGAGGGCAAGCAGGCTCTGTGTCTGGGGGCAACAGTGCTGGTCGTGGACGCGGTGCATTGTCATCAGCACATGGCCATGGGACACGCTTGTCCTTCTTTTCGGCAGCTGGACATGTTGAGCCACATCATGCCGAAGACTTGGTAGAGTGGATGACCAAGCCCTCCTCCTCCTCCTCATCCTCTCTCACCCAGGCTCAGGGTACTGGCAAAGCAGCTGCCAAAGCGTCCTCTTCCCTGGTATCAATGTCAGACTCATCATCAGTCACTCCTTCCCTAGACCCACCATGTCCTCCTCCTGAGGAGTCCCCCGAACTGTTTGAGCACAGTGTTGGGTACATGCTCCAGGAGGATGCCCAGCGTTTCGAAGGGTCTGATGATGAAACCCAGCTACAGGAAGGCAGTAGCGTGAGAGCAGACAGAGGGGATGCTCAAGAAGGACACCAATCTGGCAGTCATGTTCCAGCAGCTGCAGCATACTGCCAGATTGGCTCCAGTGATGAGGAGGGAGGGGATGATGAGGTCACTGACTCCACGTGGGTGCCTAATAGGAGAGAGGAGGAGGAGGATGAGGAGGAGGCACATCTCCAACGAGGCAGGATGCCCTTTGGTGGCCAGCGTAAGGGCAGTACACCGACGGAATCACACCGCAGAGCTCCGCCTGTGCAGGGCGCTGCCTCTGCCCGTCATTCAAAAAGTTCTTTGGTGTGGGCCTTTTTTGAGGCTAGTGCATCAGATCGCACAGCTGCTGTTTGCAACATATGTCTCAAGCGTATATCGCGTGGCCAAAACATCAGCCACTTGGGTACCACATGCCTGACCAGACATATGTTGACCTGCCATGCAGCTCGTTGGCAAGCCTACCTCAAAGACCCACACCAAAGAACAAAGCGGACCTCTCCTTGCACCGCATCAGCTAGGATCTCCAACCCCACTATAACTTCAGTCCTCTCTGAAACATGCACTGAGAGGAATGAAGGTGTAGAATTAGGTGTGTCACAGCCAAGTAGTTGCGGCCACTCTGCTAGCAGTACACCGACGTCCGATTCTAGCAGGCAAATTTCCCTGCCCCAGCTGCTGGACCGTCGAAAGAAGTTCACTCCCAGCCATCCACATGCCCAGCGGTTGAATGCTAGCTTGGCTAAATTGCTAGCGCTTCAACTGCTGCCTTTTCAGTTGGTAGACTCGGCCCCCTTCCGTGAGTTTGTGCAATGTGCGGTTCCTCAGTGGCAGGTTCCCAAACGCCACTTTTTCTCAAGGAAGGCTATTCCGGCTCTCTACCGGCATGTGGAAGGCAATGTCTTGGCCTCGCTGGACAGGGCGGTCAGCGGTAAGGTGCATATTACCGCTGACTCATGGTCCAGCAGGCATGGACAGGGACGTTACCTTTCTTTCACGGCCTATTGGGTCACTCTTTTGGCAGCTGGGAAGGATGCAGGACAAGGTGCAGTAGTGTTGGAGGTTGTTCCACGGCCATGCCTCCAAAATGCTACTACTGGTTGTGACACACCTCTCTCCTTCACCCCCTCCTCTTCTTCTTCCTCCATGGCCTCTTCCTGTGCTTTGTCCTCTGAACCAGCGGTGCTCCGTAGCCGTTCAAGGGGCTACGCAAGTACGCAGGCAAAAAGATGCCATGCCGTGCTTGCGCTGGTGTGTTTGGGGGACAGAAGCCACACTGGGGCAGAGGTCCTGTCTGTTCTGCAGGGCCAGGCCGAGAGGTGGTTGACGCCACGCCAGCTTAAGCCAGGAATGGTGGTTTGCGACAATGGCACCAACCTCCTCTCCGCCCTCCGACAGGGACAACTGACCCATGTGCCCTGTGTGGCTCACGTCCTTAACCTGGTGGTGCAGCGGTTCTTGGGCAGGTACCCGGGCTTACAGGATGTCCTGAGGCAGGCCAGGAAAGTCTGTGTGCATTTCCGCAGATCTTATAATGCCAGTGCTCGCCTGGCTGAGCTGCAAAAGGAGTTGAACCTGCCCAAGAACCGCCTTATATGTGACATGCCCACCAGGTGGAACTCAACGTTGGCCATGCTGCAGCGGCTGCACACGCAGCAGAGGGCCATCAATGAGTACCTGTGCGACTACGGAACCAGGACAGGGTCAGGGGAGCTTGTTTTTTTTTCTCCACGCCAGTGGGGCATGATCAGGGATGCATGCACTGTCCTGGCACCATTTGAGGAGGCCACGAGGATGGTGAGCAGTGACAGTGCATGCATCAGTGACACTGTACCTCTTGTCCACCTGTTGGAGCACACGCTGCGTGGAATAATGGACAGGGCACTTGAGGCAGAACAGAGGCAGGAAGAGGAGGACTTCCTTGCCTCTCAAGGCCCCCTTTACCCAGACAGTGTTCCTTCTGTCCCACCCATCGCACAGGAAGAGGAGGAGGAGGAGGAGGAGGATTGTGTCAGCATGGAGGTGGAGGCTGGCACTCAGCATCATCAGCAGCAGTCTTTTAGGGATGATTTACAGTCCCAAGAAACCAGTGGACTTGTACGTGGCTGGGAGGAGGTGGCTGCGGATCATGTCGTCCTTAGTGACCCAGAGGACTCCGGAGCGAATGCCTCAGCAAACCTACGCTGCATGGCCTCCCTGATCCTGCAAAGTCTGCGGAAGGATCCTCGTATTCTTCGGATCAAGGAGAGGGACCATTACTGGCTGGCCACTCTCCTTGATCCACGGTACAAGGGTAAGGTTGCGGACCTTATGTTACCGTCGCAGAGGGAGCAGAGGATGAGACAACTCCGGGAGGCCTTGCAGAAAGGTCTGTGCAACGCGTTCCCAGAGACTGGGAGGTTACAAACTCCTGGTCCTGGACAACGAGTTGCTGAGGCTTCGGCCAGTCAAAGAAGGAGCGGTGGGGAAGGTGGCCGTCTGACCGATGCGTTCAGACAATTCTTTAGTCCGCAGCCCCAAAGTATGATCGGTTCCAGCAACCATCGCCAGCGTCTGATAAACATGGTGCAGGAATATCTAGGGGCAAGGTCAGACTTGGACACCTTCCCCACCGGAAATCCTCTGGCTTACTGGGTCTTGAGGATGGATCACTGGCCAGAGCTTGCACAGTATGCAATTGAGCTACTGGCCTGTCCTGCATCCAGCGTTCTTTCGGAACGCACATTCAGTGCTGCTGGAGGATTTGTCACGGATCACAGGGTGCGCCTGTCCACCGACTCGGTTGATCGACTGACTTTCATCAAGATGAACCAGTCTTGGATCACCACCAGCTACCACACACCTGATGCTGATATAACAGACTAATTGATTTTAACATGTCACATCCCTTCAAGACTGATGCTGATGCTGAGTGCCTGTGCTGTTATGTTGACTGGCTATCCTCCTCCTCCGAGTCCTCAATGATACGATTGATGATGATAGCTTGGAAGATCATTTTTGTTTATGGGTGCCGCCACCAGTGGCTAAGGCCCAATTTTTCAGCCCCTGTTTTACAGGGGCGTGTAATTACAATTTTTTTAGCAATAATTTGCCATAGGGCTCATTGCTGTGCTCCAAGTACAGTATCTGTGAGGGGTTGGAGTGTTGTGGCACCAGTGCCTAAGGCCCAATTTTTCAGCCCCTGTTTAACAGGGGCGTGTCATTACAATTTTTGAAGCAATACTTTGCAACAGGGCTCATTGCTGTGCTCCAAGTACAGTATCTGTGAGGGGTTGTAGTGTTGTGCCACCAGTGCCTAAGGCCCAATTTTTCAGCCCCTGTTCAACAGGGGCATGTAATTACAATTCTTGATCTAATAATTCACAGCAGGGCCCATTCCTGCACCCACCAAGAGTAACTCTGAGGGCTTACAGTGTTGTGGCAACACCACCACCACCACCACCACCACCACGAAAGGCCCAATTTTTCAGCCCCTGTTCAACAGGGGCATGCAATTACAATTCTTGATCTAATAATTCACAGCAGGGCCCATTGCTGCACCCACCAAGAGTAACTGTCAGGGCTTACAGTGTTGTGGCACCAGCACCACCATCAAAGGCCCAATTGTTACTACCACTGTTCAACAATTATATGTAATTAAAATTCCTGATATAATAGTTGACAGCAGGGCGTTCCAGCACCAACCAAGAGTAACTGTGAGTGCTTACAGTGTTGTGCCAACACCAACAACTAAGGGGCCTATTTCTGCAGAGTATATACGGCAGGTCCCTACTTTCAAACATCCAACTTACAAACGACTCCTACTTGCAAACGCAAGAAGACAACAGGAAGTGAGAGGAAATCTACCCCTTGGAAGGAAAATTCTCTCCTGTAAGAATTAATATGGGAGAAAGGTGTCTCCTCTGTACTGATGCTTTATCAGCAATCCTTGTTTCAAGAAAAACACCACATTTCAAAAACAGTTGTCATTGGGACGGAAAGTGAGGTGAAATGTTCTGAACAGGGGCACAGACAGCAAAACAAATGTTACAGGGGTGATAACCCTTACCTATGTTTTCCAAAAAGTTTAAAAATAGATTTTTGGGCTGGAGCTACACTTAAACAATGTACCTGTTCAAAATTACAAACAGATTCTACATAAGAACAAACCTACAGTCCCTGTCTTGTATGCACCGCCTGTATACGGCTGTTCAGAGTATATAGGGCCTTTTTTATTTTATGTGCGGGGTTCCCCTTAATATCCATACAAGACCCAAAGGGGCTGGTAATGGGCTGGGGTAGGGGGGGGGGGGGGGTGATGGGGTAGCTATGCCATTTTTCTTAAAGATTTTCATCCATATTACCGGGACCAGACATTACATTAAAGCCGCAAGCAGTTTTAAATGGCTTTTTTTTTCCTTTAGAAGTGTCATTTTGTGCAGGGACAGTTCTAAACACGGGAAACACATGGCACTTCACAGGCATACTTTAGACACCCCCCAGGTACGATATTTAAAGGAATATTTGACTTTTTTTTTTCACTTTATGCATCATTAAAATGACTGCTCCCGAAAAACGACCGTTTTTAAAACTTCTTTTTGCATTGATACATGTCCCCTGGTGCAGAACCCGGGTTCCCAAACCCTTTTTAGGACAATAACATGCATAATAGTTGTTATAATTAGCACTTTAGAATTCGAACGTTCGCATCCATTGTATTTAATAGGGTTCTAATGTTCGTACGAACTTTCGGTCCGTTCGCGGGTTCTGGTGCGAACCGAACCCGGGGGTGTTCGGCTCATCACTACTCTAGAGGTTCATCTGGTTTTGATACTCATTCTAGTGGCAAACATATGGGCAGCATATGGGCAGCATGGGCAGCATGGCATGATCAGATATATTTGAAAAGTTAGGAGGCTGACTTCTGAGTCAGAATATGTGTTTGGGTAAAATGTTCAGTTCTGAGTTCCTCGGGTCCACTTGGGTCCCGGGGATAGAAGAAACTAAAGTTGTTTAGGTTTTATTGAAGTCCTGCTGTAATACTGGATTTGAAAAAATGTTTAGTTAAACATATTGAATCTATATAATGAAGACTGTTGCTGAGAAACATTTTATATTTCTGCATGCTTTACTTATGTTTGAGTTAATGAGGAATATTATTTTTAATACCTCCAATGGTTAAGGCCTTAATTGATCAGGTAGATTCTGTGATTATTCATGTTGGATGAGGAATATCTGCCCCAGCCAGCCAGAAGAAATGCCCATCCCATTCCTACCCTATACCCCATTTATACCCTGCCTTATACCCTATCCGGATGAAGAGATGACTACAGCATTTACATGGAAATCTTCGTTGTTCATCTTCGTTGTTCATCTTCGTTGTTCATCTTCGTTGTTCATCTTTGTTGTTCAAATGCCATGGGAGATGCTGAGATGAGTAAAGGCGGACACCTGCTGGAAAATATTCCTGGAATGACACCTTGAGGGTTAGCCATGACGCACGCCCAAGGTCTACGAAAGTCCAGTGAGCATCACAGGGGAGTGATCCAGATACGCCAGCCTGAAGCCCAAGTCTAGCCCAATGCATCAGTTCCCATCTGTCTGTGGATATCAAGTTCTATCCTTACAAAGAGGCAGGGTTTTGGGGTAGAAGGATCTCTGTAAAATATGGATAAACACAGAATCGAACCAAAAGTTTTGGGAAAAGTTTAGGAGAATGAGAATTATAATGTGGACATTTCTTTTTCCTTCCCTTTCATGAATTTATTGGACATTCAGAAGCCATACAAGAGATTTTTTTGTGCTTTTCTTTGGGACAATTTTTTTATTTTGGCCTAAAGGCTGTCATGCCCCTCCCACTTGCTTTTAAGGACTGTCACACCCTCCCCCCTTGGTATTTCATGGACAATTGCTATGAAGCTGAGATTATCTGTTTATTGTTCTCTATTTTTACATGCTTAGGATAATGATACATTTATGAGAAAGTAGTCCAGGTGAATGTTGGGGGCTTCAGGGTTTGTGATTATCACGTTCGTGATAAAAGAGGGGATTGTAATAGAATGTATGAAATTATTGACACCATTTTAAGTAGAAATTAACTTTGACATACTTGGCTTAACTGAATAGAGTCACACCCTGCTACTGATAGTCATTGTGATTAAGCCTGTTCATGCAGTAGCCTGATTGTATAAGAAAAGTGCTTGGCTAAACTAAATTCAGCAGTATAATATAAGATAAGAATATACTGAGTTTGTATAATTTTTAGAAACGTATGTGTTAAGACATAGCCCCTCCTATCTTTCTTTTACATATAAGCCACTCTAAAAATCAATAAAGGCCAGAGATCTAATGAACACACTATCCGTTTCCAAGTGTCATTTTGATTTCTCACGGATCCGGGGGTCACTGAAAATGATCTTGCATTTACCTGAAGTACACCTGGGTGGCGATATTACCTGCTTCAGGTACCAGAATAGGATCTACGTACCTGAGGAGTTAAGAATAACCGCGCTGGAACTCTGTCACGACCACGCCCTTGCCGGGCATTTTGGCGTTGCCAAGACCACTGACCTGGTACAGCGCACCTTCTGGTGGCCTCGGTTACGTGAAGACTGTAGGAGGTTTGTGGACTCTTGTACAATTTGCATCCGAAACAAGGGTTCCAGATCCAAGGCCTGGGGACTACTGAGACCCTTACCCGTTCCAAGATAGGCCCTGGAGAATGTTGTCCATCGACTTCATTGTTGAGTTGCCCCCGGCTGAGAACCATACCACTATCTTCGTGATAGTGGACCGCCTGTCCAAGATGGCACATTTCGTTCCTATGAAAGGGACTCCCTCAGCTCCTGAAACCGCACAGGTGTTCATCAGAGAGGTCGTCAGACTCCACGGGGTACCAGCCAATATTGTCTCCGATCGGGGGGTACAATTTACCTCCCGGTTCTGGAGATCCCTCTGCAAGACTCTGGAGATAGAATTATCATTTTCCTCTGCTTAGCACCCCCAGACCAACGGACAGACGGAGTGGACGAATCAGACCCTCGAGCAGTACCTGCGCTGCTTTTCCTCTTTTGCTCAGGACGACTGGATTTCCCTGCTTCCGTTGGCCGAGTTTGCCTATAATACCTCTATCCATTCCGCTACCAGTCAGACTCCATTCTTCGCAAACTACGGTTTTCACCCTACATTTCTGCCCAATTCCCTTCTGAGTGCTCTGTGCCTGCAGTCCAGGAAAAGTTGAATTTTTTTTCGGCTAACAACCAACTTCTGCAAGAAACCATGACCAAGACTCAGGAACACAACAAAACGATCTATGACAGGAAGAGACGGGGTGAATTAGTGTTGGCACCCGGCGACCAAGTAGGGCTATCCACCATAAACCTAAGGATGGCATGCCCTTCTAAAAAACTGGGCCCCAAATTCTTAGGGCCGTTCCCTGTCAAAAGGAATATTAATGAAGTGGCTTTTGAGCTGGAACTCCCTGACTCTCTTAAAATCCATCCGGTCTTCCATGTCTCTCTGCTGAAACCTTCAGTCTCCAACCCATTTCCAGGTCGAAGCCCGGCTCCCCTTGATCCGATCATTATAGACGGTGAGCAGGAATTTGAAGTGGAAGCTATTATGGACTTCAGGAGAAGAAATAACCGGAACCAATTCCTGAATAAATGGAAGGGCTACGGACCCGAAGAAAACTCTTGGGAACCTGAGGAGAACATCCATGCCAGGAGCCTGGTGCAGTCTTTCAAGAGGTCTCACCCTGAAAGGTTTACCCGGATGGGCATCCAGAGGCTGCCCCTTGGAGGGGGGCAATGTCACGGAGATCCTGCCAGAAACAGGCACCCCGGACTTCCTGGTTCCCGATCGCGGGTGCATTCTGCGGGTGCGCGCACGCGTTCTGCAGGTGCACACGCGCATTCCGCAGGTGGCGCCAGAAGGCCTATTTAAACCTGTCAATGACAGACAGTACCTGCTGTCTGCTCTACAGCGTTTAGTACCTGAGAACCTGATCCTAAGACTTACCTGCATCTGACCCGGCTTGCCTGTGACCTCTCCAGTTTTCCGCCTGCATCTGACCTCTGGCTTGTTGTGACTTCTCCTCTGCCTGATCCTCCAGTACCTTTGCTGCCAGCCAGTTAACCGACCTGGCTTGTCTGACCAATCTTACCACCCCTGGTTCCAGTCCTGTCTGCTGTGTTCCTGTGTTCCTGGTTCCAGTTCTGCCTGCTGTGTTCCCGTGTTCTTGGTTCCAGTTCTGCCTGCTGTGTTCCCGTGTTCTTGGTTCCAGTTCTGTCTGCTGTGTTCCCATGTTCTTGGTTCCAGTTCTGCCTGCTGGTTTCCTGCGTTCCTGGTTCCAGTTCTGTCTGCCGTACTTCCTGTGTGCCTGGATCCAGCCCAGTCTTCGGAATTACCTCTACCTTGGTTGATCCTGCCAGGCACTCGTACCCCTCCTACCTCCTCGCCTTCTGTTATACTACCAGGGGCCGCTGGTGAGAGCCGTAAGGGAGGCCTTCATCTGCAAATCCGGGCTCGTCACCGTCAGGTACGTGACAGTATCACCACCAAATTTGTGAGGCAAGGGAAGTTTGGGTGGTACAGAAGAGGCGGGTTGGATCGTAGCAGGAGTAGGATCCGGAGTCTGGACCGTTGCAGAGGAAGCAGGCAAACAAGATTTGAACATCGTACAAAGTTCATCTAACTTGGCGTCCAGGGAAGAAAGATGCTGTTCATGAGCTCCAATCAATTGTCCCTGACGTGAAATCGCCTTAACAATCTCAGCAGGGTCCACTGTCATTGTGGCCTGTTTGTAATGTAAGGTACCTGTGATAGGTAGTGTTCGAAGTGGAACTTGTGTGCTGAGGATTCAGACGAAAACGTAGTCAGGCAGATTAGGTTGTCAACAGATCAGGCAAAACGGTACACGGTACACTCCAGAGAGTGGTCAGGCAGACAAAGGTCATATACAAGCTGGCAGTGAAGTACAAAATCAGCAGGCTAGAGAGTCGTCAGGAATTCAGGCAGAAGTTCAACACGAAAATCAAGATCAAAAAGCAGTCACAACACCCAGAGAGCTATTCCACACAAACAGGCGTGAGAGATAGCATCACTTCCTTTTTATGGGCTGCTTTGATTGAAAATTGTCCACAGCTGGCAGCAGGGGGGGCTAGTGAGTCCAAGGTAATGCTGAGAGGACATTTCCAAAAGTCTAGATCTGCTCCGTAGCACAACAGGTAAGGCTGCAGCTGTGGGACCAGGAAGATCCCGGTTCAAATGCACCGAGGTACATGACAGGAATGTAAAGTACCTGTAATAGGTAGTGTCCAAAGTGGAACTTGTGTGCTGAGGATTCAGGCGAAAACGTAGTCAGGCAGATTAGGTTGTCAACAGATCAGGCAAAACGGTACACGATCGAAATCCAGAGAGTGGTCAGGCAGGCAAAGGTCATACACAAGCTGGCAGTGAAGTACAAAATCAGCAGGCTAGAGAGTAGTCAGGAATTCAGGCAGAAGTTCAACACGAAAATCAAGATAAAAAAGCAGTCACAACTAGACATGTGCAAAAGGAAAAAATTTGTTTAGTTTCGTTTCGTTTTAATTCGTTAATTAATTAATTTCGTTTAGTTCGATTCGTTAAACTCGTTACATTTGTTTTCGGATTTCGTTCCGTTTTCGACCGAATTCGTAAAATCGGTCGCATTCGAAAATATTTCAACCGAATTCGAAAATATTTCTACCGGATTCAAAATTATTTCAACCGCATTCGAAAAAATTACAACCGGATTCGATCATCTTTCAGACTTTCAACCGGATTCGATAATATTTTGTTCGGATTCGAAAATATTTCAACAGAATTTGCTAATATTTCAACCAAATTCGAAAATATATCTACCGGATTTGATAATATTTTATCCGCATTGGTTAATATTTCAACCAAATTCGATAATATTTCAACCGGATTTGAAATTATTTCAACCAAATAGAAAAGATTATAATAAAATAGAAAAACAGATAATAGACTAGAAAAACAATAGGACAGAATATATTATATTTTATTCTATTCTGTTCTATTTTTTTTCTAGTCTATTTTCTATTTCTATTCTAATCTTTTCTAATTGGAATTTGAAAAATCGGTCGCATTCGAAAATATTTCAACCAAATTCGAAAATATATCTACCGGATTCGATAATATTTCAACCAAATTCGATAATATTTCAACCGGATTTGAAATGATTTCAACCAAATAGAAAAGATTATAATAAAATAGAAAAACAGATAATAGACTAGAAAAACAATTGGACTGAATATATTATATTTTATTCTATTCTGTTCTATTTTTTTTCTAGTCTATTTTCTATTTCTATTCTAATCTTTTCTAATTGGAATTTGAAAAATCGGTCGCATTCGAAAATATTTCAACCAAATTCGAAAATATATCTACCGGATTCGATAATATTTCAACCAAATTCGATAATATTTCAACCGGATTTGAAATTATTTCAACCAAATAGAAAAGATTATAATAAAATAGAAAAACAGATAATAGACTAGAAAAACAATAGGACAGAATATATAATATTTTATTCTATTCTGTTCTATTTTTTTCTAGTCTATTTTTTTATATTCTATTCAAATCTTTTCTATTAAAATCAAATTCATTATATACTAAATTCGAATTTCGGAAGATGGTTATATATATATATATATAAAATATATAATTTTTTTTCCGACATTCGAATTTCGTATAAAATGAATTCTAATTTGAATAGAAAAGATTAGAATAGAAATAGAAAATAGACTAGAAAAACAATAGAACAGAATAGAGTATAGATACTATCTATTAAATTTTTTATTTTTTTGCAGATTACTATTTGTTTCCATAAGATTTCCTGCAGAATATTAGCATCTATTTAATTTTTTATTATTTTTTTTGCAGAGTACTAATAGTCTGCAGGAGATCTGAAAAAAAATAGATGCTAATAGTCTGCAGGAGATCTTATGGAAACAAATAGTAATCTGCAAAAAAATTAAAAATTAAATAGATAGTATCTATACTCTATTCTGTTCTATTGTTTTTCTAGTCTATTTTCTATTTCTATTCTAATCTTTTCTATTCAAATTAGAATTCATTCTATACGAAATTAGAATGTCGGAAAAATATATATATATATATATATATATATATATATATATATATATATATATATATATAACCATCTTCCGAAATTCGAATTCAGTATATAATGATTTTGATTTTATTAGAAAAGATTTGAATAGAATATAAAAGAATAGACTCGAAAAAAAATAGAATAAAATATAATATATTCTGTCCTATTGTTTTTCTAGTCTATTATCTGTTTTTCTATTTTATTATAATCTTTTCTATTTGGTTGAAATAATTTCAAATCCGGTTGAAATATTATCGAATTTGGTTGAAATATTATCGAATCCGGTAGATATATTTTCGAATTTGGTTGAAATATTTTCGAATGCGACCGATTTTTCAAATTCCAATTAGAAAAGATTAGAATAGAAATAGAAAATAGAAAATAGACTAGAAAAAAAATAGAACAGAATAGAATAAAATATAATATATTCTGTCCTATTGTTTTTCTAGTCTATTATCTGTTTTTCTATTTTATTATAATCTTTTCTATTTGGTTGAAATAATTTCAAATCCGGTTGAAATATTATCAAATTTGGTTGAAATATTATCGAATCCGGTAGATATATTTTCGAATTTGGTTGAAATATTTTCGAATGCGACCGTTTTTTCGAATTCCAATTAGAAAAGATTAGAATAGAAATAGAAAATAGACTAGAAAAAAAAAAGAACAGAATAGAATAAAATATAATATATATATTGTATTTTATTCTATTCTGTTCTATTGTTTTTCTATTTGATTATTTCCAATATTTTCGATTCTATTCTATTCTAATTGTTTTTCAAATTCGATTCGACTAGAATTCTTTTCGAATTCGATTCGAATTTCGTCCGTGGTTTTTCGATTCGAAACGTTTGGATTCGGTTGAATTCGTTAGCATTGGTAATTCGTTAATTCGGATGCATCCGAATGTCCGAATAATGAAAATTCGTCCGAATTTCGATTCGGAACGAAACGAAATGCACATGCCTAGTCACAACACCCAGGGAGCTATTCCACACAAACGGGTGCTGAGAGATAGCATCACTTCCTTTTTATGGGCTGCTTTGATTAAAAATTGTCCACAGCTGGCAGTAGGTGGGGCTAGTGAGTCCAAGGTAATGCTTAATACTGAGAGGACATTTCCAAAAGTCTAGATCTGCTCCGTAGCACAACAGGTAAGGCTTCAGCTGTGGGACCAGGAAGATCCTGGTTCAAATACACCCAGGTACATGACAATTCACACATGAAAAAGTAACATAAACAAAGGCAAAGCTGATACAATATTGCACATAGTTAAATATTACATTGCATTTGCAGTACATGAGTATACATGACATCTATAACACCCAATGCATTTCACGCGATGTGTCTTGCTCTTCAGGGGTGGATGCATGTAGGATATATCTGGAAATAAATGATCAAAAAAGTAATGTAACATGAATATGATGGACAAATGGTAAGAGGGGCCTCACAGAAAAAAAGACCCCATACTCACCAATCGGCAAAGCCTGGATGTCAGAAAAGGCAATCCCTGAAAGGAAAAGGGAAACGTGAAAAAGTGTGAATATAAGAACCATAAAAAACATGACCAAGGACAAAGAAGTGCTCAATGTGGAGGATAAAGATGTCTACCTGTGTAGGATTAGTAGCTTGCAGCAGCAGAATGAGCTGTGCCATGTGAGGTGAAATGAAAAATCACAGTCATGTGTGCTCTCCCATTTATAACCCCACAAGGGCCCCAGTGGGCTCCGCCCCTAGATAATCTGTTCCGGTGTCAACTATAGTATAATAGGTGTATGAACAAACATTGCTAAATTATGAATGCATGTATAAAAAAAACCTGGAACAATGGGAAGGCGGACATGGCATGGGTAGAAATGAGTGACCTTGGAGATCCTAAATAATCCGTTCAGGTGTCAACTGTTGCAATGGTAGGATGGATAAGGCCAAAGAAAAGGCAATCCCTGTGTAGGATTAGTAGCTTGCAGCAGCTACACTCTTTCACCTCACATTCTGCTGCTGCAAGCTACTGATCCTACACAGGGATTGCCTTTTCTGACATCCCTTTTCACATATCTGCAGTATTACACACATTTCTCCTTGGGCTTATCCATCCTACTATCGCAACACCTGATTGGATTATTTAGGATCTCCAAGATCACTCATTTTTACCCATGCCATGTCCGCCTTCCCATTGTTCCTTGGTCAGGGTTTTTTGGTTGGCACCGCTTCCTCAGCTCCCTTCCCAAACATATATTGCTGCCATCCTCGATGAAGATAGCCACAGGCATCTAGGTCAGTGATGGCGAACCTTGGCACCCCAGATGTTTTGGAACTACATTTCCCATGATGCTCATGCATTCTGCAGTGTAGTTGAGCATCATGGGAAATGTAGTTCCAAAACATCTGGGGTGCCAAGGTTCACCATCACTGATCTAGGCTTTGTCGATTGGTGAGTATGGGGTCTTTCTTTTCTGTGAGGCCCCTCTTACCATTTGTCCATCATACTGTATTTATGTGTTACATTACTTTTTTGATCATTCATTTCCAGATATATCCTACATGCATCCACCCGTGAAGAGCTAGTCACATCTAGTGAAACACGTGGGATGTTATAGATGTCATGTATACTCATGTACTTCAAATGCAATGTAATCTTTAACCGCTTGCCGACTGGCCGCAGAATGGCACTCCTGCTCGAAAACGCTGTAGGTGTATGGCGGGTGCTTTAAGGAGTATAGGGGGCATGCACCATTGTCCCTAAGGAGCCGATGCACATGCCCGGCGGCCGAGATGTCCGCCAGGGGCACCTGCGATCATTCCTGACAGAGCGAGAACGGGGATTTGTGTGTGTAAACACACATATCCCCGTTCTGTCAGGGGAGAGGAGACTGATCTGTTGTTCCTAGTATATAGGATATAAGTCAGTCCCACCCCCCACAGTTAGAACACACTGAGGGAGCACATTTAACCCCTTGATTGCCCCCTAGTGTTTACCCCTTCCCTGCCAGGGACATTTATACAGTAATTAGTGCATTATTATAGCACTGATCGTGGGATGTAAAAATGTCAATGGTCCCAAAAATGTGTCAAAAGTGTCCGATCTGTCCGCCGCAATGTC
Source organism: Rana muscosa (assembly GCA_029206835.1). Classification (NCBI taxonomy): domain Eukaryota; kingdom Metazoa; phylum Chordata; class Amphibia; order Anura; family Ranidae; genus Rana; species Rana muscosa. Next base: position 578,174,088 of record CM055118.1, read on the forward strand.
ACAGTCCCGATAAAAATCTGAAGATCTCCGCCATTACTAGTAAAAAAATAAATAATAAAAATTCCATAAATCTATCCCCTATTTTGTAGATGCAATAACTTTTGCGCAAACCAATCAATATACTCTTTTTGGGATTTTTATTTATTTATTTTTTTACCAAAAATATATAGAAGAATATATATCGACCTAAACTTATGAAGAAAATTGTTTTTTATTTTTTTTATTTTGGCATATTTATTATAGCAAAAAGTAAAAAATATTGTGTTTATTTTCAAAATTGTCGCTCTTTTGTTTATAGCGCAAAAACCGCAGAGGTGATCAAATACCACCAAAAGAAAGCTCTATTTGTGGGGGAAAAAAAGGACATAAATTTTGTTTGGGTACAACGTCGTAGGACCGCACAATTGTCAGTTAAAGCGACGTGGTGCCGTATCGCAAAAATGGCCTGGTCAGGAAAGGGGTAAATCCTTCCGGGGCTGAAGTGGCTAACTATGTGCAATATTGTATCGGCTTTGCATTTTATGTTACTTTTTCATGTGTGACGATTTCTGCAATAAATATTTTACTGTATTTACATTTGTCAGTTTCATCGGCCAATTGTGCACACCTCATATAAAGTCCCAAGGGCGATATCCATGTATCTATTGTACCAATAGGGATGGAGGTGTGTCACTGGTGACATCAGACCTTTCTTTAATTTATATCCGTCCACAACATAGTGTTCTTATTTTACAATATCTGATATCGGAAATGCTGCTGCCATACTCATCCACAATACCAACCGTTCAGGGTCTGCCACCCCTCTCTGCCAATCCCTTCATTGGCTTCTGCTCACCCAATGAATATAATTCAAAATACTTACAACAACATACCAAGTCACCCATCTGCTCCGTGCTAAATCACTAACCCCATCTCAAAATACAACCCAAACCATCCTCCTCCAAGTCCACTCCTCCCAAGACCTCCTGCTGTCTACTCTAGCTCACTCTTAACCACTTCAGGATTTGGCTGTCCAATGACCGGACCATTTTTTGCGATTCGGCACTGCGCTACTTTAACTGACAATTGCGCGGTTGTGCGACGTTGCACCCAAATAAAATTGACGTCCTTTTTTTCCCACAAATAGAGCTTTCTTTTGGTGGTATTTGATCATCTCTGCGGTTTTTATTTTTTGCGCTATGAACAAAAAAAGAGCGACAATTTTGAAAAAAAGCAATATTTTTTACTTTTTGCTATAATAAATATCCCCAAAAAATCTATCAAAAAAATTTTCCCCTCAGTTTAGGCCGATATGTATTCTTCTACATATTATTGGTAAAAAAAATCGCAATAAGCGTATATTGATTGGTTTGTGCAAAAGTTTTAGCGTCTACAAAATGGGGGATAGATTTATGGCATTTTTATAATTATTTTTTTTACTAGTAATGGTGGCGATCTGCGATTTTTATAGTGACTGCAACATTATGGCGGACACATCGGACACTTTTGACGCTATTTTGGGACCATTGTCATTTATACAGCGATCAGTGCTATTAAAATGCACTGATTATTATTATTATTATTATACAGGGTTTATATAGCGCCAACAGTTTGCGCAGCGCTTTACAAAATAAAGGCAGACATTACAGTTACATTACAATTTGGTACAAGAGGAATCAGAGGGCCCTGCTCATTAGAGCTTACAATCTAAAAAGGGAGGGTCAATTGATACAAAAGGTAATAGCTGTGGGGGATGAGCTGACAGAGGTAGTAAAAGTTAGTTAGAAGAGTGACACGACAGTGATCACTGCTCCCGATGACAGGGAGCAGTGAATCACTGTCCTGTCACTAGGCAGAACAGGGAAAGGCCTTGTTTACATAGGTATCTCCCCGTTCTGCCGCTTCGTAAAGGATCGCGGGCACGTGGCCCCATCGAACATGCTCACCGAGCATGAGGTGGGGGCGCGCGTGCCCGCACGGTGGAAAATTCAAAGGGACGTACAGGTACCTCCCTTTGCGCAGCCGTGCCATTCTGCCGACATATATACTGTACATGTGGCGGTTGGCAAGTGGTTAACCTCCACCAATGTTCGCCTCCAGATCTTCCCCAGAGCCTCTTCCATCTTCTGGAACTCCCTAACCCAATCTCTCTGGCTGTATTTTACTTTGTCTGCCTTTAGGCAATCTGAAAACTTATCTCTTCAGGGAAGCCTATCACATCTCCATCCAATAAACTGTACTTCTACTTTCTTCATCAGCTCATCCCTCATAGTTATTACCTTTTGTATCACTTGACCCTCCCTCTTAGAATGTAAGCTCTTACAACCAGGACTGTACCGTCTCTCTTAATTATGTAAACCATTGCACAAATTGTTGGCACTATATAAATCCTGTATAATACTAATAATTATGTAATTTTATTGGCAATTTTATCCTGATTAGAATCCTTTATCTAATATTTTTTCAAGTCAGACTCCAGCACCCAGATATGAAAACAGGAATTAAAAATTAGAAGTGATGTCTGCAGGTAAGTGCTTAAGTTTGCTAGGCCAGAGTAAATTTACTCCTCTAGTAAGCCGCTCACATCATATATAACTATAAGGGGGCTACTCCCTGCATGCGTATCTTGTGTGTTTCACTAGGTGGCAGCATTTATTCAAATTCCACCAGTAATTGCTGCAGTGTAAGCGGAATAAAGATGACTTAAAGCATAGCTCCACTTTTGCAGTCCAATTTGAGAAAACAATATCATATGTTTTTTAGATGTTCCCATTCATACAGTATACCATAAATATTTCTTACCTTTTTAGATGTTTTTGAGGATACAATGTTATGGCTGATTGTAAGCATTTCTGGAAAGTCTCACAATGGCTCTGCCCCTGCACAGGCTGGGGATTCACTGACCGATCCCTCATTAACTTAAAATGCAGAAAGATAATTTCTACATGTCTAATCCTTTGTTAGAACAGGCAGCATTCAAATCTAGTTTACAAATAATAGTGAACTGTGAGTACAGTACAGACAGGGTTAATTATGTTAATCATTACTTCACAGCCCTCTCCTAAATATTACAAAGCAGGGAAAGCTTGTTAGCATTTTTTAAGCAAGTAAAAAGCACTTAAAAGGCAACCAGCTATTTTTTTAATATTTTTTTTTACATTTTGCTATGCCAATGGGAACATGTAACTGTACAGTAGTAGGCGTTATCCCAATTTGTCTACCAAAGTGGAAATATTCTTTGACCACTAGGGGGAGTTATATAAGGGACTTTTTTTGGAAACACAGTATAAAGATTGCATTAAAGCAAAAGCAAAGCTATAGCTTTCACAAAGCAATGAAAATCTAGACCTATAAAAATAGTGCAGCAGGAAGCCAGTCTAAAGTTTTTTCATCCTCCTGTCAACAGAAGACCGACAGCGTTTAGATTAAATCCAGGGATCATCAATGCTGATCCTTCTGTTTGAGCGGCATCAGCACTAAACAATACCATGGAATCCAGCTATATTTCTGAGAGAAAATATATTGTCAGGCAGTTTATTTCACAGCACGTTACAGAATCACCTCTATATATAATATACATAGCCTAATATCCAGGGATGCTTTGCAGCAGTGAGTCTAATCCAGTTTAAACACTGTCAAGATGACAGCGCACTATAATTTCATTATGCCATATTTACTAAACTAGATTAAGAAACATTTTTTTGCATTTTAAATAATTCTTTGTGATGTTACCTAGGAAAGTCACAATGGTAGTTCTTAAAAAGGAGTCCCTCTGTGGGTTCAGTGCCCCCTCCCTTTAGCAGGTCTTCTGTTCCCCATATTCCCCTCTTTGTACCCTGATCCCTCTGTATAGACATTCCTTGTGTCAATGAAATGCATACACTGCGTTCCATGTGCAACAAAACCGGACATGTTAGCTATTAGTCCTATGATTTACAGTGCCTTGAAAAAGTATTCACACTGCTTGGAATTTTCCACATTTTTCATGTTACAACCAAAAACGTAAATATATTTTATTGGGATTTTATGTGATAGACCAACACATAGTGTAACATAATTGTGAGATGCAAGGAAAATGATAAATGATTTTCAAAATGTTTTAAAAATAAAATATATGAAAAATGTGGCGTGTATTTGTATTTAGCCTCCTTTACTCCTAACTAAAATCTATTGGAACCAATTGCCTTCAGAAGTCACCCAATTAGTAAATAGTCCACCTGTGTGTAAGGCCGAGCAAGGAGAGCATTAATCAGTAGACATGTGCATTAGTTTTCGTCCGAATGCATTTTCGTCCGAATTTCAGCTATTTTCGTTATCGTTTTAACAAACGAAAACGAAAGCAGAGAATCCGAAAACCGAAAGATCCGACATAAACAAATGCTTTATTTTCGTTTTCGTTGCTACAACAGTTCAATATAGATAGGAGATTCGACGTGACGCTGACAATAACAATCTGTGTCTATCGAACCTGTGGTCGAATGTGCCTAACCTTAACTCTATTAGTCCAAGATTATTCTACATAGGAGAGAAAAGATTCGACATTATAGAGAGAAAGATTCGACATAGGAGAGAAAGATTCGACATAGGAGAGAAAAGATTTGACATAGGAGAGAAAAGATTCGACATAGGAGAGAAAAGATTCGACATAGGAGAGAAAAGATTCGACATAGGAGAGAAAAGATTTGTTATTATAGAGAGAAAAGATTCGACATAGAGAGAAAAGATCACTGCTGGAATTGGGTGGGGGAAGTAAAATAAAAATAAAGTTGATGATGAATGTTATTGGCTGATTGTAACCAAAGAGGAGGAGCAGTAAAATAGCTAGAATGACGAAGATTCGACAAAGCATCGAAAGTTAGAAGATTCGACGGTGCAGCAAAACTGTACGACGCTGCAATCGTACATTTCCGGTCAAATGCATCCGCCCATAGGCTATAGAAGAATTCTAATGTTGGCTGACTAGTAATAGTAATGAATAAATATAATTATTACTAGTCATACAACATTAGAATTCTTCTATAGCTTGTGGGTGGAACATTCGACCGGAAATGTATGATTGCAGCGTCGTACAGTTTCACTGCTCCGTCTAATCTTCTTTGAACATTCGACAGACACCATAAGCCTTCAATGACAGATTCGACCTTAATTAATTCAGATTTTCGGACGAATGCAATTTCTAACGAAAAACGAAATAAATAAAAACGAATTTCGGGAGTAACTAAATAAATTTATTTTTCGGCCGAAAACGAAATTCCGAAACAAAATATTTCAGTGTGCACATGTCTATTAATCAGAGAAGCAGCCAAAAGGCCCATGGTAACTCTGGAGGAGCTGCAGAGATCCACAGCTCAGGTGGGAGAATTTGTCCACAGGACAACTATTAGTCGTGCACTCCACAAATCTGGCCTTTATGGAAGAGTGGCAAGAAGAAAGCCATTGTTGAAAGAAAGCCATAAGAGGTCCTGTTTGCAGTTTGCAAGAAGCCATGTGGGGGTCACAGCAAACATGTGGAAGAAGGTGCTCTGGTCAGATGAGACTAAAATTTAACTTTTTGGCCTAAAAGCAAATCGTTATGTGTGGCGGAAAACTAACACTGCACATCGCCCTGAACACATCATCCCCACCGTGAAACATGGTGGTAGCAGCATCATGTTGTAGGGATGCCTTTCTTCAGCAGGGACAGGAAAGCTGGTCAGAGTTGATAAGATGGTGGATAGAGCCAAATACAGAGCAATCTTAGAAGAAAACCTGTTAAAGTCTGCAAAAGACTTGAGACTGGGGAGGAGGTTCACCCTCCAGCAGGACAACGGCCCTAAACATACAGCCAGAGCTACAATGGAATTGTTTAGATCAAAGCATATTCATGTGTTAGAATGGCCCAGTCAAAGTCTAGACCTAAATCCAATTGAGAATCTGTGGCAAGACTTGAAAATTGCTATTCACAGATGCTCTCCATCCAATATGACAGAGCTTGAGCTATTTTGCAAAGAAGGGTCAAAAATTTCACTCTCTAGAAGTGCAAAGCTGGTAGAGACATGCCCAAAAAGACTTGAAGCTGTAATTGCAGTGAAAGGTGGTTCTACAAAGTATTGACTCAGGGGGGCTGAATACAAATGTACCCCACACTTTTTACATGTTTATTTGTATAAAAAATTTAAAACCATTTTATCGTTTTTCTTCCACTTCACAATTATGTGCCACTTTTTGTTGGTCTATCACAGAAAATCCCAATAAAATACATTTTCGTTTTTGGTTGTAACATAACAAAAGGTAGACAATTTCAAGGGTATGAATACTTATTCAAGGCACTGTATGTAAATTTATGTAGGAGCAAATATGCGTGTGTATCATAAGCCTAAGCAGTGTTGTGTCTAATGCCTAGTACACATGGGCCGAATGTCGGGAGACATCAGCCAGTTTATTAAAAACTGGCCAACATTCGACCCATGTGTATGTCAGTCGGTCTGACAGAAGCTGGCCTTTTGCCCAGCTTCTGTCGGATGAGCATGCTAAGAAAACCAGCAGCTGACCAGCTCCCGATCAGCCAAAAGCTGAGAGTGCTGATCGGAGTGTTCTGCAGGGGGGCCATCCCCCTATCAAAATACAACAGCTCAGCAGGGGAGATCACTGTACTAACGCCGGATCATTAGTACAACGTCTCTGACCTATTAGTGTGTACTAGACTTAAGCGGTTTCCATGTTTGCTTTCAGTACTGGGATCCTTGGTTTTATTTCTACCAAAAATAGTTTGAAATTTCTTGTATTTGATTGGGTGTCCAGCAGGTGTTAATGTCCTCCTACAGTCCAAAGGCAAGGCTAATTGGTTCAAAGGTGTATGTGCAAGTGCATGTATGACTGGTATAGACTTTATATTGTTTTCTTTTAAGGACCTGGCATAGATATAAATGGTTTTATATATTTGAAAGCAAGGGTTCTTACCCCTTTTAGGGAAACCCCTCCCCTGGAGGGATATGGTGAGTTGGACTAGCAGTCTTTATAATCTATAGCTGAAAGTGCCTGGGGCAGAGGGTGATGGGAAAAGGTTACCCCTAGTATACTGCCATGTAAGATTGTAGCCTTAGGAATTGAACCTTTGTACATGTACAGGCTTTGTTGGAGAACCCACCTATGGGGACCTAGATTGAGGACACTGGAAGAGTTGGGTGGCCATCCTATATTAAGGTTGAACTGCATTGTGCAGAGTTATTGATGTCAGGATTACAGAGGCAGAGGTGAAGATTGTGAAGCCGGTGCCCCATGGCCCCGCACCCCTCGACGGCCACCGCCGGGACTGACACAAAAACTGGCAGGCTCCTTGCAGGGAGAGTATGCCTGTCAACAGCTGTGGGGTAATTCTCCCCTCCCTCTCCTCCTCTCACTATGCAGTGAGTGAGAGACACACAAAGACAGAGCAGCTCACTCTGCTCCCTCCCCTGCTTCCTCATTGGCAGGGGGAGGAAACCAATGGGACTTTAGCACAGGAGGAACTAAGCATCATGGGATATGTAGTCCCCAGCACAAACGGCCCCACAGCAGTTCCTGAGGACAAAAACTACACAGACCAGCTGCCCTCAGGAGAAAAGAAAAAGAACACCAGGGACTAACTGGGAGCTATTGAGACACCACGAAGCAAGGGAGAAGACTTGACCCAGCGGAGAGGTGTTGCCTTCCCAGGTCAGTGTGCCATTCCTCCCACAGATCCATGGCCGGTCAGGGACATCCTGCCTGAGAGGGGGATCCCAGATGCATTCTCCAGGCACACCTGTAGAGACGGTGTGAAGTGTTCCAATTGTGAGGTAGCCAGTCGGACTTCCTGAAAAGCCTGCTGTTCCAGGACATTTCACTTGGGCCTTGACCGCAGGATTGGTGAGCGGGCACTTGCCCATTTTCAGGGAAACAGAGACACTGCATGCAGACAATGTTGCCTTTTTTGCCCACACTTGCAAGAGCTTGGGTCACGCTTACACCCTGTTAAGCAGTCTCAGTGTCCGCCTTGTTACCCTGTTACTGACAGCATACTGCATTGTCACTCCTACCAAACAGGACTTCTAAGTGCACCAACTAAAAGAAGCTAGCTGAAGATTCTAGGCTTTCTTCCTCCAAGGGACTAAAGTTACTGGTGCCATACGGGCGTACACACGTACACAGGGTTCAGTATATGTAGTGTATGAGCGGGGTAATCTGAACTTGGGAGTTGCATTATTGAATGCTGCACTAGGTACAGTGTTGGCGGTTCTTTGGGCCTGTGTTGTCAGGGGACAGTAGGGAGAGGTCTGACATAAGAAAGGGTCATTCCTCTACTCTCCTCCTGCCTGGACTCATAGAGCCCAATCTAAGTAGAGTGGTGATTAATCAGTTAGTGTTTGCATATTGTAATATGTCATTGTTAAAGTGTTTTCCATCTGCTCTTGGGGTAATTTGCTATGAGGAATCCCCTGAGAACAGCCAGATAGTACCATTGAGTACCATTGAGTTCTATTGCTCTTGATTTTCCATTTGTACTACAAGGTTGGCTTATTTGAAGTACATTGGTTTTCTGTTCAGCATTACTGCTATTGGTTGTGTAGCGGGGTGTTCAATTTAGGGGAGTGTCTGAGTGGTAGTTAGGCTCAGACATATTATTGTTAGGGTTAATGGACCATTTCTATGCCATGGAAGCCAGTATTGGTGTATAGTTCCCTGGGGCCTACAGGTGGCGCTGTCGCCATGGGTCCGGGTTGAACCACAGTACAAGGTTGTGCCTTTTCTTGTCCCTTCTCGGCAGCAGTACGGCGGGGCGGGGAACCTGCTGTGCCTGTCGGGAGAGGGTATAAAAAGGGGCGGCCATCTTCCATTGGGGTTCGTCCACGCCCAGGCACCTTCAGCCTGGGTGTGTGTGGTTCGTCCACGCCCAGGCACCCTCGGCCTGGGTGTGTGCGTGTGTCATCTCCAGGTGCCCTAGGCCAGTCTGGGGTGAGGTACTAATTTGGAGGCCCGGAGCCCAGCACCTTCGGCTGGGTTCCGCCGGGGATCAAGGACTCCCAGGGTGCCGTCTTGCGAGGGGACCCGGATCTGGGACGAGGAGGCCAGGGAGGTTACCTGTACCGAAGACCCAGCACAGAGTCGTGGTGACGGTGAGGACCTCTGGTAACTCTCCGGAGGGATGTCTTCTCCTTTACATGGGCCAAGTACTCTGCAGAAGGAAGTTCGCTTACAGGTCAGTGGCAGTGGCCTAATAGGGCCGTGCCCTATTCACCTGGTCAGTGGCAGTGACTCTATTCACCTGGTCAGTGGCAGTGACCTATTCTCCAAGTCAGTGGCAGTAACTTCTTATTCACCCGGTCTGTGGCAGAGACCAACCTCACGGTCTGTGGCAGAGATCGTGCGCCAAAACTGTTTGTGAAGCCTAAACAGTCAAAGAACCTGATTCAAGTTTGTGCCTGGACCTCCTCCCACCTAAGCTGTCCTGTGTCTTGTTCCAACCTGTCTGCTGTCAAAGAGGCATATTTATTATCCGTGTGAAATAAATATAGAAGTTGGACTTTCAGTTGGTGTGGACAGTTACATTACTGGGGGAAACATAAGGACTTACATCTACCCAAGGTAGAGGTAAGAATCATCCTCGGGAGGATTCAACTCCAGCCGCAGGCAGGCCCGAAAACTAACACCGCTCAACCTCCTTACTCAGGAGGGTACGGGCTTGTGGTGCGGTGTGTCTCTCCCCTCCCTGCGAGGAGCCGAAAACACACAAAAAGGCAGGTAGGGGGAGAGGTGAGGGCGCTACAGTTGTTTCAGTTATTAAGAGATTTCACAGAAAAGATAATTTCTGTGTTTTCCTACAACTTATTTCTTCGTGTCCGTACACACACTATTGCCAGGTGTGCCAGTGGGGCTGAGACTGTTTTTGGGGTTGAAAGGACGGAGTAAGGAACTGAATATATTCAAGTGGCTCTTACGGGGGTAGCGCTACAAGTGATATGGCCAAGAACTGTAGATTGTTTGTGCTACTGTAAAAACAGTAAGGAGGTGGGCCTTAGGCTGGGAGAATGCAAGTGATCAAAGATGAAGTTTCTCCACACAACAGGTGTCTGTCCCTACACCATTCCTGTGCAGTTGGATGGTGGGAGGACTTTTGGCCAGTATGGTCATTGCTGGTGGTTGATGGGGCCCTGTCGTACATAAGCAATACCCAGAACAAATTACCTTTTTACTTGAATGCCTCCTAGCAGTGCACTTCCTGTGTCTAAGCACTCATGTCCTACAACCTCATATCTGTATATATGAAGTATCAGAGGCACTGCTGCCTGTTACTGCTAGTTTAATGAGATTTGGAATGAGATTTGGTCACTACTGTGCTGCTTCCTGGAGAGGAGACACAGTTGTAGAACCCAAGGATATGCGGACGATCCTCTCCCTGCTTCTGCTATATCCATTTTTGTAGATCTGTGCATTTTGGATCTGTCCTGCTGCTCTTTGATAGTTCCACCATCAGTAATCAGATGACCAGTCATGAAGGCTCAGATCTGACATGTGGAAGCAAAGCCCTGCCTCTACCAAGATGGCCACCTCTGTACAGTGACATAGTGCAGGAGAAGTTATGGTAAGTCTGTAATGGGAAAAATCTGCTGCAATAAGCCTTTTGCTTTTTTTGGCCATAGCTGCCTTAGTATAAGTCCTCTTAAAGTCCTCTTAAAGCACAGTGTAATATGTCCATGCTTGGGAAATACAAATAAGTTAATAAGAAAGCAGTAGAAATTCATCTTCCATAACAGGTAAATGCCACTTTTAAGCCCACTTTTGTCTTGGACTGAAGGGAGCTCGTTCCAGTTCCCAAATAGAGTTCTTTAGCGAAAAAGTAACCACCTGCAAACTGAAATCTTCAGCACAGTAAAACATTATTGTTTCAGACCTATAAAAGATGAATCTGGGGCCTTTCTCTCTGGCACATTTCACACAGAAATGAGCTTAATTGTAGAGACCACATTGGAATAATAAAGTTTTACTACGCTGGAGATTTCAGTGTGCAGCCGGTTCCATCCTCACTAGTAGCAATTTATCCATTGCCATATTTTGTGTGAGCAAAAGCACAAAGCATCCATGTGCCATAATTCCCACTGGACCCCTGACTGAAAGGGAGGAAGGTCACACAGGGCTTGTTATGCTGACCCGTAGTTTTCGATGTTTTCTATGTGCACTTGTGTTATTGCTTTAAATGTTGTGTCCATCCAAGAGTTACAGCTGTCAGATCATCCGGAAGCAGGGATTACTTCTGAAGTGGGATAAATGGTATTTATGGCTTGAATGTTTGGTGCACAGTTTGTTACAGGAATTACAGGAAATTAACAGCGAATTAAATGTAGGTGGAGATTGACACTGCACGCTCCTTTCCTGTTGGTCTTGTGGCAAAAGTTTGCTAGAACATTTACTCAAATCTGGTTGTACCCTATTTCTATTTCTGAGTTTATTTTGCGCTAATAAATTTGTTATATGGTTTTACACTATGTGGCTGTTGTCTATATTTTTATGCCTCAGAGTCTATATTTTTATGTCTAAATTGATCTATATTTTTATATTTCCATATGAGGACCTGGACATACCATGAGAAATGAGATTCACTAAGCTTGTTTAAAGAGACACAAGCTTGTACAACCTAGCTAATATACCGTAAGTTCGTTTAATTGTGGACTAAGGCTTGATTCACATCTATGCATGTTGCTTTTGAGCGTTTCTGCAGTGCTTTTTGCGGTGCTTGCCGCATTTTTGGATACGCATTTTTACAGCGTCCTTAACAACTGACGAGTCATCAGTTGTCAGCAGGCTTCCCGCTGAATGTAGAAAAAAAATAATAATTGCCGGCTAAAAAAAATAGTGAAAAAAAACAGTGTGGGGTCCACCCCCCCAGGTCCATACCAGACCCTTATCCGAGCATGCAGCCCGGCAGGTCAGGAAAGGGACGGGAAGAGCGAGGGCCCCCCCCCCCCCTCCTGAACCATACCAGGCCGCATGCCCTCAACATGGGGGATGGGTGCTTTGGGGCAGGGGGTTGCTGAACCCCCCCACCCCAAAGCACCTTGCCCCCATGTTGATGGGGACAAGGGCCTCTTCCCGACAACCCTTGCCCGGTGGTTGTCGGGGTCTGTGGGCGGGGGGCTTATCGGAATCTGGAAGCCCCCTTTAACAAGGGGGCCCCCAGATCCCGGCCCCCCCATGTGAATAAGTATGGGGTACATTGTACCCCTACCCATTCACTAAAAAAAAAGTAGGGTAATGTTAAAAAATACAGTAAACTGTTTTTGACAAGTCTTTTATTAAAAATCTTCTTCTCTGCTTCTTCCTCCATCTTCTCCTGCATCTTCATCCTCCAGTCTTCTCCTTCTCCCCCTGCTTCTTCTTCCGCTCTTCTTCTGCCTTCTTTGTCCAGTGTTCTTCTTCCTATGCCGCCGCTCCCGCCGCCGCTCCTCCTCCGATGCTGAGTCCCGTTGATCTGTCGGCGCCGATGTCCTACATTACTTAAATAACGGCGGGGCATGGCAACCCCCTTGTGTCGTCACCGCCCGGGCATGATGGGTCAGTGACGTCACAAGGGGGCGTGGTCACGGCTGATGTAATCCGATTGCCACGCCCTCGCCGTTATTTAAGAAATGCAGGACATCGGCGCCGACAGATCAGTGGGACGCAGCATCGGAGGAGGAGCTGCGGCAGGAGTGGCGGCAGAGGAAGAAGAACACCGGACAAAGAAGACAGAAGAAGAGCGGAAGAAGAAGCAGGGGGAGAAGGAGAAAACCGGAGGATGAAGATGCGGGAGAAGATGGAGGAAGACTGGAGGAAGAAGCGGAGAAGAAGATTTTTAATAAAAGACTTGTCAAAAACTGTTTACTGTATTTTTTAACACTACACTACTTTTTTTTTTGTGAATGGGTAGGGGTACAATATACCCCATATTCATTCACATAGGGGGGGCAGGATCTGGGGGCCCCACTGTTAAAGGGGGCTTCCAGATTCCGATAAGCCCCCCGCCCGCAGACCCGGACAACCACCGGGCAAGGGTTGTCAGGAAGAGGCCTTTGTCCCCATCAACATGGGGGCAAGGTGCTTTGGGGTGGGGGGCGCATTTTGGTGTGGGGGGGTCCCCTCCGAATCCATACTAGACCCAAGGGCCTAGTATGGACCTGGGGGGAACTCCACGCTGTTTTTTTTCTAGATTTTTTTTTAGTTTTTAGTAGGCAATTATTATTTTTTTACATTCAGCGGGAAGCCCGCTGACAACTGATTACTCATCGGTTGTTAAGGACACGGCGGCCGGCTTCCCGGCCCCCTCCTTAGCAACCAGCTATATACAGTGTAAAAATAAAATAAATAAAAAAAGCGCAAAACGCAAATCGCGGTAAAAACGCTGCACTTGCGTTTTGGATGCGGGTCCATTGAATTCTATTACATGCAAAACGCGGCATTTTGCGGGAAAAAAGTCCCCGACCCTTTCCAAAAACGCACAGGCACAAAAATGCATTGATGTGAACAATTTTGTGATGCATAAAAAGTGATAATCCAATTCCTACTCTTCTGGAATCTCACTCACCTTTTAGGCTGTATTCACACTAATGTGTTTTTTGATGCATTTTGCATTTTGCCGAAATGCAGGGAAATTTTTTAACATAGGAACCCATGTTAAAAAATTTCCCTGCATTTCTGCAAAATGAAAAATGCAGGAAAAAAAAACGCATTAGTGTGAATACAGCCTAAAAGGTGAGTGAGATTCCAGAAGAGTGGGATTATCACTTTTTATGGATCACAAAGTTGGGAGAGAAGTGGATTCATCTTACTGATGAGGACTTGTTCAACAATTGGGTGTGTTTTATTTTTAGGGTACATTCCTATTTTTTAAGGGGGCTTCTGATTCTGATAACCCCTCCGCCCACAGATCCCCACAACCACCAGGCCAGGTTTTTGGGGAAAGAGGCTATTGTTCTCATCAATACATGGACAGGGTGCTTTGCCAGGGTGCACTTCCTGGCAAGGTAACCACCCCCGTGTTGGGGACATGTGGCTGGTATGGTTCAGGTGGTGGTGGTGGGGGGGGGCTCATGGGGGGAGATGCACGCTTTTCCCGCCAGGCTGCATGCTAAGATAAGGGTCTGGTATGGATTTTAGGTGGGACCTAATGCTTTTTTTTGCGTGAAGTTCCCAGACCTAAAATGCATGATATGAATTTTGGGGGGCCTCACGCTTTTTCCACTGTCCCCACTGTTAATTTACATTCACCTATCAGTTGGGAATCTCCATCTGACAGTTGAAAGTACAGGGCGGAAATTAGCAACTGACTGGTTGTTAGGATGCCGACTGTTGGTTCCCTAACAATCAGGAGGAAGCTGTTGATTTAGCATTGGTAATAATACTACTGCTAAATATTTCTATTCATTCTGCAGCTGGAGGTTCGTTTGGCCATCCAAACATCCATTAGTTCAGCCGTTTGCACAAGACTGTCCAGATAGACTGCGGACGTTTTTACAGCCGCTTACAGCTTAAAAATGCCTGTCCATGTTAGTCTATGGCTTCATGCCCACCTAGGTGTTTTTGAGCTGCAAATGGCATAGGCGTTTTTAAGCTGTTAAAAAAAACCACGACCAGGGCGTTCCGTGGCGCCGGCGTTAGAGCTGAAAAAGCTTGAATCGTTAAAAAACGCTCAAAAACGCCGCAGTGGCATTTTTGAGCTCCGGCGTTTTTTATCTGCAATTCCTCTCTGGACATTAGATTTCCCAAGAGTCCTTTGCAAACGCTACCTAACACTAACGCGCAAAAACGCTAATGAAAAATGCGGTAAAAATCAAGTTTTTAATGCCGCTTTTTCCAGGCGTCCAACCTAGCTTTACAGCTCGTTATTAAAAACGTCCGTGGGCATGAGGCCTTATAGTTAAACTATTTTAAGAACTTCCACCTTGTGAATAGGGATGAGCCGAACACCCCCCTGTTCGGTTCGCATCCAGAACATGCGAACGGACCGAAAGTTTGCGTGAACATTCGAACACCGTTAAAGTCTATGGGACTCGAACGTGAGAAATCAAAAATGCGAATTTTAAAGGCTATAATGCAAGTTATTGTCCTAAAAAGGGTTTGGGGACCCGGGTCCTGCCCCAGGGGACATGTATCAATGCAAATAAAGTTTTAAAAACTGCCGTTTTTCGGGAGCAGTGATTTTAATGATCCTTAAAGTGAAAAAATTAAAGTGAAATATTCCTTTAACCACTTGCCGACCGCCGCACGCCGATGTACGTCGGCAGAACGGCACGGGCAGGCAGATTGGCGTACAGGTACGTCCCTTTAAATCTGTTGCCCTGTGGACTCCCGCGCGCTCCCGCCGCATGCCCCGATAGTGCGGCCGTGAGTCCCGGGAACTTGATGTTCCCGGGAGTCCCGCGATTGCGGTCGGCAAGAGCAGAACAGGGGAATGCCTTTGTAAACAAGGCATTCCCCTATTCTGCCTAGTGACACTGTCACTGATGACCGTTCCCCTTGATCGGAAACGGTCATCAGTGACGTGTCACGTGTGGCCACGCCCCCTCACAGTAAGAATCACTCCCTAGGAGAAACACTTAACCCCTGCAGCGCCACCTAGTGGTTAACCCCTTCACTGCCAGTGTAATTTTTACAGTAATCAGTGCATTTTTATAGCACTGATCGCTGTAAAAATGACAATGGTCCCAAAATGGTGTCAAAAGTGTCCGATGTGTCCGCCATAATGTCGCAGTAATGATAAAAATCGCTGATCGCCGCCATAACTAGTAAAAAAAAAATGATTAATAAAAATGACATAAAACAGTCCCCTATTTTGTAGAAGCTATAACGTTTGCGCAAACCAATCAATAAACGCTTATTGCGATTTTTTTAACCAAAAATATGTAGAAGAATACGTATCAGTCTAAACTGTAGAAAAAAAAAAGTCTTATATATTTTTTTGGGATATTTATTATAGCAAAAAGTTAAAAATATTGAATTTTTTTCAAAATTGTCGCTCTATTTTTGTTTATAGCGCAAAAAATAAAAACCGCAGAGGTGATCAAATACCACCAAAAGAAAGCTCTATTTGTGGGAAAAAAAGGACGTAAATTTTGTTTGAGAGCCACGTTGCACGACCGCGCAATTGTCAGTTAAAGCATTGCAGTGCCGAATCGCAAAAAGTGGCCTGGTCCTTGACCACCAAAATGGTCCAGGGCTAAAGCGGTTAAATATTGTACCTGGGGGGTGTCTATAGTATGCCTGTGAAGTGGCACGTGTTTCCCGTGTTTAGAACAGTCACTGCACAAAATTACATTTCTAAAGGAATAAAAGTAATTTAAAACTGCTTGCAGCTTTAATGTAATGTTGGGTCCCGGTAATATAGTTGAAAATTATTGAGAAAAATGGCATGGGTACCCTCCCTCCCCCCCAGCCCATTACCAGGCCCTTTGGGTCTTGTATGGATATTAAGGGGAACCCTGCACCCAAATTAAAAAAAGAGAAGGGGTTGGGCCCCCAGGCCCTATATACGCTTCTTAACAGCAGTATACAGGCGGTCCCAAGAAAGACAGGGACTGTAGGTTTGTTCTTAAGTTGAATCTGTTTGTAATTTGGAATAGGTACATTTTGTAAGTGTAGCTCCAACCAAAAAATCTATTTTTAAGCTTTTTGGATATCCTAGGGAAGGGTTATCATCACCCCTGTAACATTTGTTTTGTTGTCTGTGCCCCTGTTCATATTTCACCTCACTTTCTGTCCCAATGACAATTGGATTTAGAAAATTTGGGATTTTTAGGGAAACAAGGATTGGTGATAAAGCATCAGTGGAGACACCTTTTTCCCATATTAACTCTTACTTGAGAGAATTTCCCTTCCCAGGGCTAGATTTCCTCTCACTTCCTGTTGTCTCCCTTTGTAAGTAGGAGTCGTTTGTAAGTCGGATGTTTGAAAGTAGGGGACCGCCTGTATATACTATACGGCTTGCCCTATATACTCTGCAGAAAATTGGGCCTTAGGTGTTGGTGGTACCAGAACACTGTAAACCCTCACAGTTACTCTTGGTGGGCGCTGGAACAGGCCCTGCTGTGAACTATTATATCAAGAATTGTAATTACACGCCCCTGTTGAACAGGGGCAGAAAAATTGGGCTTTTGGTGGTGGTGGTGCCACAACACTGTAAGCCCTCACAGTTACTCTTGGTGGGCGCAGGAATGGGCCCTGCTGTGAAATATTAGATCAAAAATTGTAATTACACACCCCTGTTAAACAGGGGCTGAAAAATTGGGCCTTAGGCACTGGTGCTGGTGCCACAACACTGCAACCCCTCACAGATACTCTATTTGAGCGCAGGAATGAGCCCTGCTGCAAAATATTACAGCAAAAATTTAAATTATACATGCCCCTGTTAAACAGGTGAAGAAAAATTGGGCTTTAGGCACTGGTGCTGGTGCCCAGAACCAAAAATTTTAACATGAACATTGAGGAGGAATAGGATAGTCACTCAGCAATCAGCATCAGCATAGGCAGTCTTGAAGGGATCTCATTCATAAAAAAAATTATCGGTTACATCAGCATCAGGTGCTTGGTAGCTGGTGATCCAAGACTGATTCATTTTTATGAAGGTGAGACGATCAACCGAGTCAGTGGACAGGCGCAATCTGTGATTGGTTACAAAGCACTGAACGTGCGTTCCGAAAGAACGCTTGATGCAGGACAGGCCAGTAGCTCAATTGCATACTGTGCAAGCTCTGGCCAGTGATCTATTCTCAAGACCCAGTAACCCAGTGGATTTTCGGTTGGAAACATGTCCAAGTCTGATCTTGCCCCTAGGTATTCCTGCACCATGTAAATCAGACGCTGGCGATGGTTGCTGGAACCAATCAGACCTTGGGGCTGCGGACTAAAAAATTGTCTGAACGCATCGGTCAGACGGCCACCTTCTCCACTGCTCCTTCTGTGACTGACCGAAGCCTCAGCAACACGTTGTCCAGGACCAGGAAATTGTAACCTCCCAGGCTCTGGAAATGCGTTGCACAAACCTTTCTGCAAGGCCCCCCGAAGATGTTTCATCCTTTGCTCCCTCTGCGACGGCTGGATAAGTTCCGCAACCTTACCCTTGTAACGTGGATCAACAAGGGTTGCCAGCCACTAATGATCCCTCTCCTTGATCAAACGAATCCGAGGGTCCTTTCACAGGCTTTGCAGGATCAGGGAGGCCATGCAGCGTAGCTTTGCTAAGGCATTCGGTCCGAAGTCCTCTGGGTCACTAAGGACGACATGATCTGCAGCCACCTCCTCCCAGCCACCTACAAGTCCATGGGTTTCTGGGGACTGTAAATGATCCCTTAAAGGTTGCTGCTGATGCTGAGTGCTAGGCTCCACCTCCATGCTGAAATAATCCTCCTCCTCTTCCTGTGTGATCGGCGGGCCCGCAGGAACACTGTCTGGATAAAGGGGACCTTGAGAGATAAGGAATTCCTCCTCTTCCTCCCTCTGTTCTGCCTCAAGTGTCCTGTCCATTATTCCATGCAGAGTGTGCTCCAACAGGTACACAAGGGGAATGAAAAGAGAAAATGGGCTGTGGGACTTTAAATGAGGCATGGATGGGCGTAGGAAAAAGTCTAGGATATCAAAAATGAGTAGACATCACTGTCCCGTTGGGGAATAGTCTGTAGCCATGTATACATGCTGCATAGTCAGTCTAAAGAATGGAGATCAAGGCATGGATATAAATATAAAAATGTATTGTATCATGGTAAAAGTACACATGGATCATGCAAACAAAGGCATAATGTAAATAGGGGTTATCACAAAGACATGATCAAAATTCACTGTCTCAACAGTGAATTTTGATCATGTCTTTGTGATAACCCCTATTTACATTATGCCTTTGTTTGCATGATCCATGTGTACTTTTACCATGATACAATACATTTTTATATTTATATCCATGCCTTGATCTCCATTCTTTAGACTGACTATGCAGCATGTATACATGGCTACAGACTATTCCCCAACGGGACAGTGATGTCTACTCATTTTTGATATCCTAGACTTTTTCCTACGCCCATCCATGCCTCATTTAAAGTCCCACAGCCCATTTTCTCTTTTCATTTTCAATGTACCAGGGATGGAGGCATGGGTATGGCATTTATGGGTCTCAATGGATCACCTGCCTTTTCTTTACAGGTACACAAGGGGGACAGTATCACTGATGCATGCACTGTCACTGCTCGTCATCCTCGTGGCCTCCTCAAATGGTGACATGACAGTCCATGCATTCTTGATCATGAGCCACTGGTGTGGCGAAAAAAAAGCCAAGCTCCCCTGACCCTGTCCTGGTGCCATGGCCGCACAGGTACTCATTGATGGCCCTCTGCTGCGTGTGCAGCCGCTGCAGCATGGCCAACATTGAGTTCCATCTGGTGGGCATGTCATAGATCAGGCGGTTCTTGGGCAGGTTGTATTCATTTTGGAGGTCAGCCAGCCGAGCACTGGCATTATATGACTGGCGGAAATGCACACAGACTCTCCTGGCCTGCCTCAGGAGATCCTGTAAGCCCGGGTACCTGCACAAGAACCGCTGCACCACCAAATTAAGGACGTGAGCCAAACAGGGCACATGGGTCAGGTATCCCTGTCAGAGGGCGGAGAGGAGGTTGGTGTCATTGTCGCAAACCACCATTCCTGGCTGAAGCTGGCATGGCGTCAACCACCTCTGTGCCTGCCCCTGCAGAGCTGACAGAATCTCTGCCCCAGTGTGGCTCCTGTCCCCTAAGCACACCAGCTCTTTTTGGCTGAGTGGTTGCGTAGCCCCTTGAATGCCTACGAAGCACCGATGGTTCCGAGGACAAATCAGCACAGGAAAAGGCCATAGAGGAAGAAGAAGAGGAGGATGTGGAGGAGAGAGGTGTGGCAGAATCACCACTACCAGCATTTTGGAGGCGTGGTGGCGGAACAAGCTCCAACAATACTGCACCCTGTCCTGCATCCTTCCCAGCTGCCAGCAGAGTCACCCAGTGCGCCGTGAAAGATAGGTAACGTCCCTGTTCATGCCTGCTGGACCATGAGTCAGCGGTAATATGCACTGACCGCCCTGTCCAGCGAGGCCAAGACATTGCCTTCCACATGCCAGTAGAGAGCCGGAATCGCCTTCCGTGAAAAAAAGGGGCGTTTGCCACTAAGGTACCGCACATTCCACAAATTAACGAAAGGGGGCAGAGTCTACCAGCTGAAAAGGCAGCAGTTGGAGTGCTAGCAATTTAGCCAAGCTAGCATTCAACCGCTGGGCATGTGGATGGCTGGGAGTGAATTTCTTTCGCTGGTTTAGCAACTGGGGTAGGGACATTTTCCTGCTACAATCGGACGTTGGTGTAGCGATAGCAGATTGCCCGCAAGTACTTGGCAGTGGCACACCTAATTCTACACCTTCATTCCTCTCAGTGCAGGTTTCTGAGAGGACTGAAGGTATAGTGGGGTTGGAGATCCCAGCTGATGAGGAGCATCACGCTTTGTTCTTTGGTGTGGGTCTTTTAAGTACGCTTGCCAACGAACTGCATGGCAGGTTGACATATGTCTGGTCAAGCATGTGGTGCCCAAGTGGCTGCTGTTTTGGCCATGATTGATACGCTTCAGACATATGTTGCAAACAGTAACGGTGCGATCTGCTGCACACGTCTCAAAAAAGGCCCACACCAAAGAAGAAGATGTGCCTCCTCCTCCTCCTCTCTCCTATCACGTAGTGTTAGTGACCTCATCATCCCCTCCCTCCTTGTCACTGGAGTAAACCTGGCAGTATGCTGCAGTTGGGGGAACACGACTGCCAGTTTGTTGTCCTTCTTGTGCACCCCCTCTCTCTGGGCTCACGTTACTGCCTTCCCCAAGCTGGGCACCATCATCGGAGCCTTCAAAACGCTGCGCATCCTCCTGCAGCATGTACCCAACACTGTAGTCAAACAGTTCGGGGGACTCCTCCGTGCATGATGGTGGAGCTAGGGAAGGAGTAACTGATGACCTTGAGCCGATGGAATAGGCCGCTTTGGCACCTGCATTGGCAGCCAAGGTACTCTGAGCCTGGGTGACAGAGGATGAGGAGGATGAGGACGGCTTGTTCATCCACTCTACCAACTCTTCTGCATGTTGTGGCTCAACACGGCCAGCTGCCGGAAAAAAGGACAAGCGTGCCCCACGGCCACGTGCTGAGGATGCACCGTGTCCACGACCAGCATTGTTGCCACTAGACACAGAGCCTGCTTGCCCTTTTTTAGTGGCCTGTGAGTGTCTGCCTCTCCATGTTGGCCTTCCAGACATACTGTATTTGATGTATTTGTTATGGATTTGAATAGGTACACCAGGAATGGCCTGCAGTGAGATGTAGCTGCACCAAGCTGGGATGTATATATATACTGAATATACTGCAGCTAACTGAATCAACTGCCTGCCTGTAGTATATAAGGAAGAGGACAACAGGAACGGTCTGCAGTGAGATCTAGCTGCACACTGTGCACAGGATACATTAGTGAATATACTGCAGCTAACTGAATCAACTGCCTGCCTGTAGTATGTTAGGAAGAGAACAGGAACGGTCTGCAGTGAGATCTAGCTGCACACTGTGCACAGGATACAGTACTGAATATACTGCAGCTAACTGAATCAACTGCCTGCCTGTAGTATATTAGGAAGAGAACAACAGGAATGCTCTGCAGTGAGATCTAGCTGCACACTGTGCACAGGATACAGTACTAATTATACTGCAGCTAACTGAATCAACTGCCTGCCTGTTGTATATTAGGAAGAGAACAACAGGAATGCTCTGCAGTGAGATCTAGCTGAACACTGTGCACAGGATACAGTGCTGAATATACTGCAGCTAACTGAATCAACTGCCTGCCTGTAGTATATTAGGAAGAGAACAACAGGAACGCTCTGCAGTGAGATCTAGCTGCACACTGTGCACAGGATACAGTACTGAATATAGTGCAGCTAACTGAATCAACTGCCTGCCTGTAGTATATTAGGAAGAGAACAACAGGAACACTCTGCAGTGAGATCTAGCTGCACACTGTGCACAGGATACAGTACTGAATATACTGCAGCTAACTGAATCAACTGGCTGCCTGTAGTATATTAGGAAGAGACCAACAGGAATGGTCTGCAGTGAGATCTAGCTGCACACGGTGCACAGGATACAGGACTGAATATACTGCAGCTAACTGAATCAACTGCCTGCCTGTAGTATATTAGGAAGAGAACAACAGGAACACTCTGCAGTGAGATCTAGCTGCACACTGTGCACAGGATACAGTGCTGAATATACTGCAGCTAACTGAATCAACTGCCTGCCTGTAGTATATTAGGAAGAGAACAACAGGAACGCTCTGCAGTGAGATCTAGCTGCACACTGTGCACAGGATACAGTACTGAATATAGTGCAGCTAACTGAATCAACTGCCTGCCTGTAGTATATTAGGAAGAGAAGAACAGGAACGGTCTGCAGTGAGATCTAGCTGCACACTGTGCACAGGGTACAGTACTGAATATAGTGCAGCTAACTGAATCAACTGCCTGCCTGTAGTATATTAGGAAGAGAAGAACAGGAACGGTCTGCAGTGAGATCTAGCTGCACACTGTGCACAGGATACAGTACTGAATATACTGCAGCTAACTGAATCAACTGCCTGCCTGTAGTATATTAGGAAGAGAACAACAGGAACACTCTGCAGTGAGATCTAGCTGCACACTGTGCACAGGATACAGTGCTGAATATACTGCAGCTAACTGAATCAACTGCCTGCCTGTAGTATATTAGGAAGAGAACAACAGGAACGCTCTGCAGTGATATCTAGCTGCACACTGTGCACAGGATACAGTACTGAATATAGTGCAGCTAACTGAATCAACTGCCTGCCTGTAGTATATTAGGAAGAGAAGAACAGGAACGGTCTGCAGTGAGATCTAGCTGCACACTGTGCACAGGATACAGTACTGAATATACTGCAGCTAACTGAATCAACTGCCTGCCTGTAGTATATTAGGAAGAGACCAACAGGAATGGTCTGCAGTGAGATCTAGCTGCACACGGTGCACAGGATACAGGACTGAATATACTGCAGCTAACTGAATCAACTGCCTCCCTGTAGTATATTAGGAAGAGAACAACAGGAACACTCTACTGTGAGATCTAGCTGCACACTGTGCACAGGATACAGTACTGAATATACTGCAGCTAACTGAATCAACTGCCTGCCTGTAGTATATTAGGAAGAGAACAACAGGAACGCTCTGCAGTGAGATCTAGCTGCACACTGTGCACAGGATACAGTACTGAATATACTGCAGCTAACTGAATCAACTGCCGGCCTGTAGTATATTGGGAAGAGAACAACAGGAATGCTCTGCAGTGAGATCTAGCTGCACACTGTGCACAGGATACAGTACTGAATATACTGCAGCTAACTGAATCAACTACCTGCCTGTAGTATATTAGGAAGAGAACAACAGGAACGCTCTGCAGTGAGATCTAGCTAAACTGTATACAGTATTTATATATATATATATATATATATATATATATATATATATATATACACAAAGCCTGTAATGCATATATATACCGTATTTATCGGCGTATAACACGCGCCGGCGTATAACACGCACCCCAAGTTTAGGAGGGAATTTTAAGGAAAAAAACTTTTAGGAGGGAAATTCAAGGAAAAAAAACTTACATTTAAATGCAGCATGCAGCCTTGCCCAGTGCCCATCTGCAGCCTTGCCCAGTGTCCATCTGTCCATCTGTCCATCTGCAGCCTTGCCCAGTGTCCATCTGTCCATCTGCAGCCTTGCCCAGTGTCCATCTGTCCATCTGCAGCCTTGCCCAGTGTCCATCTGTCCATCTGCAGCCTTGCCCAGTGTCCATCTGTCCATCTGCAGCCTTGCCCAGTGCCTTTGCAATCTTGTCAGTCTCGGTGTTTTTTTAAATTTGTGTGGAGAGGAGCGAGCGGGGCCGAGTGTACTTCGGTTAGACTCGGCTCCTCTCGCAGTCCTGCCCATCTCCACTGACTGCGCCGCTGACAGAGAAAGCCGAGTGTACTTCGGCTAGACTCGGCTCTGCTCACAGTCAGGGGCTGCGAGAGGAGCCGAGACTAGCCGAAGTACACTCGGCTTTCTCTATGTCAGCGGCGCAGTCAGAGATGGGCGGGACTGCGAGAGGAGCCGAGTAAAGCCGAGTGTACTTCGGCTTCGGCTCCGCTCGCTCCTCTCGCTCGTTTCAGCAGGGGAATTCGACGGAGTATCGGCGTATAACACGCACCCACGATTTTCCCCTGATTTTAAGGGGAAAAAAGTGCGTGTTATACGCCGATAAATACGGTACTTAATATACTGGAGCTAACTGAATCAACTCAATCTTTTTTTTTTAAAGGTAAATTTTTTATTACGTTTTTTTTTCAAAACAAGACATACAATACACAACAAACAGACACACATGGAGCGAACATCGCCCAATCCAGTACAGTGCAAAAAATGTTTTCTAGAAAGCTGGTAAACAATTGGCATATATCAGGAATACAATATTCAGTCACATTTTTAAGGAGCAGGAGAGACAGTGCTCTCAGAATCAACCCAGTAGCCCCAAACCTTCCTGAATTTTTTCGGACACCCTCTAGCCTCATATGTCAGTTTGTATAATGATACAGCATGGTTAATATTTGTGAGCCAGAAGGCAATAGTGGGCAAGGATGGAGACTTCCAATGGAAGGTTATTGCTTTTTTAGCATAAAACAATACTATTCTCAGAAATGTTTGTGTATTCTCGGATATACTATCATCATCAATATAGCCCAGTAAACACCTTAAAGGATTACAGACATTAGGTAATTGTGTCAATGAACTAATGAAGGCCGTGACCTCCGACCAGAACTGCCTGATCGGAGCACACTCCCACATTAAATGAAAGAACGTGCCATCAGCCATGCCGCAACGAGAGCATAATGCAGAGGGCAATCTATTGGGTTTAAATAGTAAGAATGGAGTAAAGTAGGATCTGTATAACAATTTAGTTTGTATTACTTTATCACGAGAAGAGATGACAGAGGGAACCTGGAGGGGCAAAAGCTCCTGCCAGATTTCCTCCGTCAGCTCAGGAATATCAGCTCTCCAGCTGGCAGCCGTCTTGCTCAGCCTTTGAGTCGTGGAATGCAGAAGGGACCTATAGTATGTAGAGACTAGCTTGGTGTGAGAGGAGTCGGTCAACATACGTTCCAGTGGGGAGAGCTGAATAGATATGTTGCGAAGACCAAACTGCGTTGCTGCAGTGTGGCATATCTGTAGGTAGAGGAAGTAAGCTGTGCGTGGTAGATTGTAATTTCCACGAAATTCATCAAAAGAACGAAACACATTGTCTGAGAATAAATGCAAAATAGTTTTTACCCCCCTTTTCCCCCGTCGGATCTGCGGAAGAACTCTGGTAGAGTCAGGTTCCCCCAGAGTGGAGTGTTCGGCGAGTAAGTATTACTGTCAGTGAACGACTGTAGTTTTTTTAGCTTAATAAGCCTTATAGTCATTGCCAGGACACTCGTACTCTCCCGCCCTCTAAGGGACATACAATAAATCAGGTTCTGCAGGGATTCATAGGAGGTAAGGATAGCAGCCTCCAAGGCAGTGGCTGCGTTGTTGGCTTCAGGAAAAAAAACACCAATGTGCATGAGCTAATTGTGAGGCAATATAATAGGTGTGGAGGCAGGGTAAGGCCAATCCCCCCTCCAGTACCGGTAACTGGGGGGTGGTCTTGGCAATCCTGACTACTCCCCCCTCCATAAAAAGGAAGTAAGGATGGAGTCTATTTCTTTAAATTTAAGCTTAGTGACATATATTGGTGAATTACCCAATACATACAGAAATCGTGGCAGGAATATCATTTTAAAAATATTAATCCTGCCCAATAAGGTAAGTGGGAGATTTGCCCAGGTTTTGAATGTGGTCTTCATTCTCCCTATAAGGGGGTCTATATTGAGTTTAGCGTAAGAGGTAATAGGGAGCTGTACCATAACTCCTAAATATCGGAAGGAGGTGACTATTTGTAGTGGGCAAGAGGAAGGTAGCCTGGGTGGGACCGCCTGGTCAATCTGAAATAGGATGGACTTGTCCCAGTTAACCCGGAACCCGGAGAAATGCCCAAACTTGGCAATAATCTCCAGCAGGACTGGGAGAGACGACTGGGGGTCCGACAAATAGATCAACATGTCGTCAGCATAAAGAGACACCTTCTCCTCCAGACCCCCAATCGTCAGTCCCGCAACCTCCCCGCAAGATCTTATCAGTGCTGCCAAGGGCTCTATCGCCAGTGCAAAGAGCAACGGCGACAGAGGGCACCCCTGTCTGGTGCCTCTCTTTATCGGAAAGGGATCAGACACGGCTGCGTTCACCCTCAGTCGAGCAGTGGGTTTCGAATATAACAGCTGGACCCATCTGATGAAGGTACTGCCAAAACCAAACTTTGCTAGGACCTCCAGCAGATAAGGCCATTCGACTGAATCAAATGCCTTGTGTGCGTCCAAGGCCAGAACAGCACTGGAACCCATCTCCGCATGAGTGGCCTGAAGATTGGTGAACAATCTCCGCAGGTTGATGGAGGTCGATCACCCAGGGATGAACCCAGTTTGGTCCGCACCAATAATGGTAGTAATAACTGTGTTCAATCGCCAGGCGAGCACCTTGGCCAAAATCTTAACATCCGAGTTGATGAGTGATATTGGTCTGTAAGATTCACATAGGAGGTGATCCTTATGTGGCTTAGGAATGAGAACAATCAGCGCCTCCAACATAGAGGGGGGTAGCTGTACCGTTTTTATAGCAAAATCATATACCCTGCTTAGATGGGGTATAAGCAAATCTTTGTATTGCAAATACCACTCGATGGGGAACCCATCCAGTCACAGCGTTTTGTTTCTGGCAAAGGACTGGATAGCCTCCCCAATTTCCTCAGTTGTCAGAGAAGCGTCAAGATCTGACGCCTGCTGGGTCTGAAGTCTGGGCAACGAAATGTCCGCAAGATAGTCATCCAATTCCACAATCGTGTAGTGAGCTCTAGTAGCATATAGGGAGGAGTAAAAGGAGATAAAGGCTTCCATGATCTCATTGCTCTGTTCTACCACTATGCCCTCTGCGCTCTTAATTCTGGGTATGCTGCATGGCTGATAGTCAGGTTTAGAAAGATATGCCAACAAACGGCTGTTCTTGTCACCAAACTCAAAGATTCGCTGATTCTGGTATAACAGCTTCTTCTGGGTGCGTTCCAAAAGCACTAGGTCCAATTCCCTGGACCCATGCTTCCAGGCAGCATGTGTCTCAGGAGAGGGAGTCGCGGTATAAGCGGCTTCTGCCTCCCTGAGAGCCCCCTCTGCATCCATCAACTTGGACATAGAGGCCTTGCGTGTCTGACCAACTGCCACAGCAAAAGAGCCACGTGTAGTGGCCTTAAAGGCATCCCATACCACTGGAACGGATGCACTCTGTTTATTAAGTAGCCAGTATGATTTCATCTCCGTCATACATTGGTTCACCACGATCTCATCCGCCAACCACAGTGGGCTCAGTCGCCACACCCGATAGGAGGAAGAGGGGCCCAGGGCGAGGTCCACCATCAAAGGAGAATGGTCGGATATCGCCCTAGGGAGGTATTTAACCTCTGATACCATGGAAAGTAGATCCGACGAGACCAGACACAAATCTATACGAGACAGAGTACCGTGTGACTCAGAGTGACACGAATACTCCCTCCTGTCCGCATGCTTCCACCTCCAGGCCTCCACCAAGTCAAATTGATTTAAGAAGGAACCCAGGGGAGTGGGGGGTAATGAAGAGCAACGTAACCTGTCTGTGGAATTATCCAGTACTGTATTATAGTCACCCGCTATTAGCAAAGGACCCTCTGCTATTGCCAGAATGGAGGTCATAACTCTTTCAAAGAACAATTTAGTGAAGGGGGAGGGGCATACAGGCTAGTCACGGTATATGGTCTTCCCATAAGTTCGAGTACAACAACTACAAAACACCCTTGCGGGTCCAGTTTAACATGCTTAATACTAACCGGGGCTGATTTGGCTATTAGGATGGAGGTCCCCTGGCATATGTGGAGTATGTAGAATGGAGGGCGTAGGCTATTTTTGCCCGTTTGAGGGCCATGACTCTAGAGCCCTGGAGGTGGGTTTCCTGAAGTAGGATTACATGCGGATTGTGGCGTGCCAAGTAGTCAAACATCAGAGATCTTTTCACCTTGGAATTCAGCCCCAGTACATTCCAAAACACTAAACGTAGCTTAGACATAGTTAGGCGTTCGCCATCCGAGGATCCCGTTTGTCCCTGCAGCATCCAGGGAACCTTGTGCCCACCGGGAGATGGTCAAATACGGCCCACCGATGGAGGAAGCCTCAGGTTCCGGCCCGCAGAGATATACTGTATAGGCACCCATATATGTTTTGGAATGTATGGGGGCTGAATTCCAAGGTGAAAAGATCTCTGATGTTTGACTACTTGGCACGCCACAATCCGCATGTAATCCTACTTCAGGAAACCCACCTCCAGGGTTTCCCGTACCCACTTCCCAGGCTCGCCGGAAACAAGCAGGGCCCGAAGTCCCGCGAACCAGGGGAAGCGCGCAAGGTATAAAACAGGTCAAAAAGATAAGGCAAGAGCATAGGAAATAAAGTGATCAGATGCATATCATAAGGGTCAGTTATACCAGCCTGTAAATGGACATGCACAAATGGATACCAGCACTGCAGAACAAAACACATAAAAATAAAAACTTCAAACAAAAATCCCCAAACATCCCCACCCACCCTAACCCTCCCGGCTCCCAAACCCAAACATATGAGAGCTTTGTTCCCAAAACCAAAACTGCAAAGCAGGGGGGTCATGACACAGACCCCAAACTAACCAACCCTGAAGAGCGTTAAAGTCCCTTAGACTGTCCGTCACCGCACAGGACAAGTATGCTAGTTGACCCTGAGTCTGAGGGAAAAAATGCAGCAGTCATCCAGATCAAACAAGTAGGAAACAAACAGAGTTAGTAGAATGTAGTTTGCCACTTTCATATAACTGTAAAGAGGGAAGTGAGATGATCACAGGCGTAAGGATATTAAGGCCCACTCCTACCCCCCCTCAGCTGTCCTTTGCTGGAAAGGGGTAACGTAGGCCACATAAGGCACAAGGTGTAGCTATCAAAAAATGCAGGTTAGGTGCGATGTCAGCGCGGAGGGGATCTTTGATTCTGATTCCGGCGTTCAGGATGTCCCAGGGTATCCACCCAGTGAGATGCCTCCTTAGGATCCGTGAAGAAGTAGGCCTTGCCCTGGTAGACAATCCTCAATCGAGCACGATATA
This sequence comes from Rana muscosa, assembly GCA_029206835.1. Taxonomy (NCBI): domain Eukaryota; kingdom Metazoa; phylum Chordata; class Amphibia; order Anura; family Ranidae; genus Rana; species Rana muscosa. Next base: position 578,203,416 of record CM055118.1, read on the forward strand.
GCATGCCATAGGGGAGATGATTCTCACGGAGCCTACGTTTAATAGCCAGGAAAGTGGCCCTCTGCTTTTGTGTAGCTACAGAGAAGTCAGGGAAAATAGTAATTCCACTCCCATTAAAGGACACCCTTCCCTTTTCTCTGGCAGCACCAAGAATTGCCTCCCTGTCCCTGAAGTTTGATGATCATGGCACGTAGCTGGGCCCCAGGTGGGAGGGGGCGCATGGGAACCCTGTGTGCTCGTTCAATGGCGAATAACGGTGAAAAGGTTGAAGCGCCGAATGTGGTGATTAGCCATCTTTCCATAAAGACCTCCGGGGTTCTACCCTCAGCCCCCTCTGGGAACCCCAGGAAACGTAAATTGCTCCTCCATAAACAGTCCTCCATTTCAGTGAGCTTATCTGCTGTGTAATCCTGGGCCTGGCGTAGCTCCCTAACAGAGCCCTGTAATGGATGGGTCTCATCCTCCAGCGTGCTAATGCGCTGCTCAGCATTAGACACCCTGTGGCGGAGGTTATGGACATCCTGTTTTAAGAAGGATAGGTCAGTTTTTATGGAGTCCATTTGGGTGATCAGGGAAGCATGGCTGTGCTGGATGGCCTCCATGATCTGGGACAGGGATGTCTCTGCAGGGCCTGCATCAGCAGTGTCCCTGCTGGGAGTATCAGGGAGTCCTCAGCTGGAGAAAACAGGAAAGGATCTTCCGGGCTTAGAACAGGGGGGAACAGTGTGACTCACCCTTCCCTGCAGGCTTCTTTGTCAGCGCTGAGGAGCATGAGGATGGCTGGCTGCATGTGTCTGCAGCATGGTGACCAGTGCCATCTTGCCTGTGTTTACAGGACGGGGGCTGCGGGCCGGATCCTGAGGCTTCCTCCATCGGTGGGCCGTATTTGACCATCTCCCGGTGGGCACAAGGTTCCCTGGATGCTGCAGGGACAAACGGGATCCTCGGATGGCGAACGGATCAGCAGGATTCAGTCAGGATGTAAGCGGCATGGACGGAGCTCAAGCTAAGAACTTCCTCACATCCCGGTCGTTGGCCACGCCCCCCCCTGCCTGCTCAATCTAGCTAACTGAATCGCCTGCCTGTTCAATCTATCTAAATGAAATTAAATGACACTGTCTCTCTCTCTCTCTATCTCTCTCTCATCGCCGCAACTCACTACACAAGGCAGACGTGCAGGGTGGCTTATATAGTGTGGGGCGTGTACTTAATCCCCTGAGCCATGATTGGCCAAAGGCACCCTGCCTTTGGCCAATTAGGGCTCTCTGTGCTGATGGCGCTGTGATTGGCCAAAGCACGCGGGTCATAGTGCATGCTTGGCCAATCATCAGCCAGCAATGCACTGCAATGACGCAGTGCATTATGGGCCGTGACGCGCCGCTCAAATTTGGCGCGAACGGCCCATAATGTTCGATCTTCATTGAACGGCCGATGTTCGAGTCAAACTCATGTTCGACTCGAAACTCGAAGCTCATCCCTACTTGTGAAAGGCAACCAGAAAACTATTACACAGATTTTACAAACATTACGGGAATTATTGGTTATGCTTGCACAAATGTTGAGTTATTTCCATAGCAATTTTTTAATACATCGACTGCCATCTACCAAACACCAAAACAAAAGGCTTGTGTGGGTTGACCCCTTAAGTGTTGCATGGGTATTGACCATGCTCTATTTGTGTTGGCCATGGTGGGAAAAAACAAAATGAAGAAATGAATCTTCAAATTTCACAACAGAGGCATAAAAATCTTGAATCCTCTACCCCTATTTCTTGTTACTACTTTCTGTCACCAGTGTGCCTCTGAAAAGCAAGCCGCAGTCAGATACATTTTTCATAGGCATTTTCATACTTGCCAACAGTCCCAATTTTCTCGGGACAATCCCCATTTTTGGACCCTTGTCCTGACCGGAGCTCGTCATCCAGGGATTTTGCTTTTGTCCTGGGAAATCAGAACTGTTTTTGGCAAAGGCTACAGCAGGCTACAAAAATATGGCGGCCATCGCCACCGCTAGGTCTTTTTCAGTGGAGAGGGGAGGGGCAGCCAATCAGCTTCTCTCTTCAGTGTACAAGTAGACAATTCTCTTGTACACTAAAGCCGATTGGTTGCACAGATCGGAGAGCTCTCCCCTCTCCACTGAACACACGGAAATAGCCGGGAACTCATCCATGTAGCTGCCGCCAACCCTCCACCCTGTGTTCTGCTCCATATATCATAGATGTATAGTAAAAATCACAAACCCTGATATATTCACTTGTATCAGCAACAGGAATGCCACACATCAAGATGCAAAATAATCTACCTTTATTAAAATAGTCAGAAGGAAAAAGTTCCATTCTGACATGTTTCACGCTAGGCACAGCACTTTTGAGTAGGCACCGTGTCTAGCACTAAACATGTCAGATTATAATTTTTTACTTCTGGCTGTTTTAATAAAGGAAGACTATTTTGCATCTCAGTGTGCAACATTCCTGTTGCTGATACAAGTGATTGCTTTGGTGGAGACAAGATGAACCAGCACCTGAGATGGCTGTGTTGAGCCTGATCTTGTGTGGAGTGGCATGTGAAATGTTTGACATTGGATAACCTCTGATACATGGTTTCCGTCTGCAGCTGTCAGGGAAACATAGGCTTAACACTAGCTTTGGTCTCTAAAGAGCAATCCACATTTGGATTGCTTTTCAGAGGACATTTGACAGGTTGCTTTAACCCCTTGATCCCCACACTAATGTGCTGCAACTGCGTACATTGCACAGGATTGCAGAGCTCTTGCAGAGTGGCCCCATTTATTGTGGGGTATCATTCCTCCTGTGGCTGCAAAGCAAAGCATCACAACACTAGCATGTGTACACCCCCGGCCACTGCCTCTGCAGCTAAAGGGGGTAGTGGTTGGGAGATGGTAAAAGAGATGGCTCAATTGCAATGTTTTACCACCCTCCAACCACTAGTGTGAATGAGTCCTAAGAGCAGCTGATCTGTTTTTTGTTTTTTACACAGGATTTGCTAAAGTGAGCTAAGCACAGTGGCGTACCAAGTGGGGGACGGGGGGGTCTGCACTAAAGGGGGGGTCTGCACTGAAGGGGGGTCTGCACTGAAGAGAGGGGGGGTCTGTGTAACCTGGGGGTCTGTGTAACACACAGGGGGTCCAGAGCTGTGGGGGGCTGTATAGTGTAAAGGGGTCCAGAGGTGCAGGGTGCTGTGTAATGTAAATGGGTCCAGAGGTGCAGGGTGCTGTGTAATGTAAAGGGGTTCAGAGATGCAGGGTGCTGTTTAGTGTAAAGGGGTCCAGTGATGCAGGGGGCTGTGTAATGTAAAGGGGTGCAGGGGGCTGTGTAATATAAATGGGTCCAGAGGTGCAGGGTGGTGTGTAATGTAAGGGGGGTCCAGAGATGCAGGGTGCTGTTTAATGTAAAGGGGTCCAGAGGTGCGGGGGGCTGTGTAATAGACTTGTGCACAACGGAAAAATTTGTTTAGTTACGGTTCGTTTCTTTTTGGTCCTGTTGATTCGTAAACGTTCGTAATTTTGCTAGACGGGATTTTTCGTGTTCGGACTAATTCGTATTTTCGCAAGCGACATTTTTCGTTGAATCGGAATGATTCGTATTAATGTAAGCCTTATTTGTAGTTGATTTATAATTCGTACTTTCGCTAGAGTACATTGTTTTTCGTTGATTCTGGACACAACTCCTACTTTCGTAACTTTTTTGGGTTCGTTGATTCGTAATTTTCCGTGTCTCTCTCACAACGACGCTGCCTATTATGCCTAATGTGCTTCATATGTATTTGTACTTTTCTAAATACATAGCGGTTATTTGAAATCTCGTATTTTACTTTAGTTTTTTACATGCGGCTATAGCCTCCGCCCAGGGCCGGCCCTACCATGGGACCCGATGGTACCCCGGTCCCAGGCGGCACTTTAAGGGGGACGGCAAATTGCCGCCCGTCAGCCAGCGACATTCCGTGTCTCCTACTAATTTTCCTTTCCTGTGTCCCCGATTTTCCAGCCGCCATGTTTAGTGTCCGGCGCCCTGTGATTGGACGAATGGGGGTCATGTGCGGCGTGGGGCTGGCCTGTCAGCGATCGCTCTAGAAGTCCCGCCTCCGCACATGACCGCCATACGCCCAATCACAGTGCGCCGGGAAACACGAACATAGTGGCGGGAGACAAGCACTGGAAGTGTGAGCTGTCTTCCCCTCCGCCTGTCCCTCTGCTTTGTTACGGCGCGGTGGAGATGGGATCATGGAGGTGCAGGCGTGCAGCGTCTGACACCATGGAGCGGGCTGCGGGTGGATGGCGCTGGCGGGAAGTTGGGACGCCGAAGCAGTTCTGCACATCCAGTGCTGAGGTCCCGAGGAGAGTCCTGGTGAAGAGCAGGCAAAGGTAAGGAGTGCTCAAAGGATGGGTTCGCACCGAGCTGTGGGGTGGGGTGTGAGTAGTGCAGGAAGTAGGACTCCTACTGTAGGAGTCAGGTGGGTCTGTGTAGTAGGTCAGTGTAGGTGTAAGGTCGGTGGGTCAGTGTATGTGTCAGTCAGTGTAATAGTCAGTGTTGCTGTCAGGTCAGTGTAATGTGAGTAGTGCAGGAAGTAGGAGTGAGGTAGGTGTCAGGTAGGTCAGTGTAGGTGTCAGGTAGGTCAGTGTAGGGGTCAGGGTAATGGTCAGGTAGGTCAGTGTAATGTGAGTAGTGCAGGAAGTAGGAGTCAGGTGAATCAGTGCATGTGTCACGTAGGTGTGTCAGGGGGTCAGTGTAGGGGTCAGATAGGTCACATGTGTTCAAAAAATGTGCAGCGCTATGTGGTTAAAACCATGTGTGAAATAAATGTTAAACCTTGAAATGTGAAAAATTAATATATGAAAAATTAATTAAAAAGAAAACTAATGCAGAGTCCAAAAAGAACACAACATAGTCCGCGAAGAGTTAATTCCAAAAGCAAATCCGTGAAGGGTTAAGGGCTGTAGCCAATAAAGAGACTAGGGTCTAGTGGAGCATAATAAAATAAAAATAAACATTTCTTGATCAGTTTAGGTAGATATGTATTCTTCTACATATGTTTGGTAAAAAAAATGCAATGTGTATATTGATTAGTTTGCGCAAAAGTTATACCGTCTACAAAATAGAGGGTAGATTTATGGCATTTTTATTATTATTATTATTATTTTTTTACTAGTGTAGCGGGGTCTGGTGATCTGCGATTTTTAGCTAGACTGTGACATTGCGGTTGACAGATCAGACACTTTTGACACTTTTTTTGGGACCAGTGACATTTATACAGCGATCTGTGCTATAAAAATGCACTGATTACTGTGTAAATGTCACTGGCAGGAAAGGGGTTAAATGTGTTCCCTGGGAGGTGTTTCTAACTGGGGGGGAATGGGACTGACTGTAGGAGGAGAGAGATCTCTGTTCCTAATCACTAGGAAGAGCAGATCTGTCTCTCCTCCCCTGTCAGAATAGGGATCTGTCTGTTTACATTAACAGATCCCCGTTCTGGCTCTCTGAAGCGATTGCGGCCACCAGCCACGCACAGGTCCTTTTTATACTCCTTTACATGTATAGAGCCATGACAGGTCCACTTTAGTTATCATGATATAAAATAATGAATGTGGGGTATTTGGTGGGCGTGATTTTTTTTGGAGGGGGCAGCATTTAATTCTTGGTACCAGGCAGCACAATGTCTTGGGCCGGCACTGCCTCCGCCCCTGTACACCATTTTGAGAGGGAGTTCAGCACAATGAGGGAGAAGCAGAGAGCAGAGCAGAGTGTTATTGTGCTTCGAATGGATTCGTACATTCGTAACTTTTTTCATAACGAATTATGCCGAAAACATTCGGGCATTCGCTATTTGCGATATAATTTATTTCGGATTCGGTTTTATTCGTAATTGCTTTGTTCGGAAATTCGAATGCTTCCGAATGTCTGAAAGTTGCTAAATTCGGACGAATTTCGATTCGTTACGAAACCAATTGCACAAGCCTACTGTGTAATGTAAAGGGGTCCAGAGGTGCAGGGGGCTGTGTAATGTAAAGGGTTCCAGAGGTGCAGGGTGCTGTGTAATGTAAAGGGGTCCAGAGATGCAAGGGGCTGTGTAATGTAAAGGGTTCCAGAGGTGCAGGGTGCTGTGTAATGTAAAGGGGTCCAGAGATGCAAGGGGCTGTGTAATGTAAAGGGGTCCAGAGATGCAGGGTGCTGTGTAATGTAAAGGGGTCCAGAGATGCAGTTGTGAAGAGGGGGTACACAGTAGTGACAAAGAGATATTGAAGGATGCAGAGGTATGCAGGGGGCACAGTGGGGTGTTTTACATTTTAACGTGGGGAGTGCCAGATATTGGATCCGCCCCGGTTGCCAAATGCTCTAGGTACGCCCCTGGCTAAGTAGAATTTTTTTTCTTGTTACTGGAGTTATTAAAGTACATCTAAAATGTAGGTGACATTTTTTTTTAGTTCTGCTATGTCAATTTGGCTGCAAAAGTGGTGATACACTTTAAAGCTGTGACTGACAGTCTACAGCTTTCTGCTCATGGAGCTGTGAAAACCGAGTGATCGGTGATGTTTGATCGCTCGGTTTTCAGTGCAGAGGCGCTGGGAGACAGATGCAGCATCGGACCGATGCTGCATCCACCAAGCTAAGTATAAATAAAAAAATAAACCCATACTTCTCTTTTAAGCAGTGGTCTGCAACTCTGCAAGTGTGTGCTGGAAGAAGACGTTGGAGCTGTATATAGACTGTATTTAGAGACTGTACTGTATATAGGAAGAGTGTCCCTGAAGATGTTATTGAAGTTTTGCTAAAGTCACGTGGGCGTCAGATAAACTCTCATCCCTATTCAAGCTATTAACCCTCAATAAATTACAAAAGTCAAAGATTGTTCTCTGTCTCTGAAGTGCCTGTAAAAATTCAGTGTGCCTGGCTGTGCAGGGTGGGGGATCCCAGTTCATCAGCAGTCCCTTACGGGGGTGTGCTATACCTTTATTTGAAGTGCACAAAGTGACACTTCATTTATGTCTCTGCAGGTGACATGCATGTGGTGCTACATGTCTGCATCTTACTGCAGCTCACCAGGTTTTGCTGCATGCAAACCGAGTACATAGAAGACAATTGTTTTCTATGTGCCCCCTATCTATGACTGGCAGTTTTCCACTATGAAAAAACGCCAGTCACCGCACTATGTGTGAACAAGCCCAGCAGCTGCTTTAATATCACTTTAACCACTTGCTGACTGCCCGCCGTCGAATGACGGTGGCATAATGGCACTCCTGCGCAAATCGTGCGCACGCGCTGCGTCCCTAAGGAGCTGATGTTCGTGCCTGGCAGCCGCGATCTTCGCCGGGCACCCTTGATCGCTCCTGATAGAGCAAGGATGGGGATTTGTGTGTTTGTAAACACACAAATCCGCGTCCTGTCAGAGGAGAGGAGACAGATCGTGTGTTCCTAGTATATAGGAACAACGATCAGTCTCCTCCCCAAGTCAGTCCCATCCCCCCACAGTTAGAACCCACAGTCAGGTAACACATTTAACCCCTTGATTGCCCTCTAGTGTTAACCCCTTCCCTGCCAGTGTCATTTATACAGGAATTGGTGCATTTTTATAGCACTGATCGCTGTATAGATGTCAATGGTCCCAAAAAGTGTCAAAAGTGTCCGATCTGTCCGCCGCTATGTCGCAGTCCTGATAAAAATCACAGATCGCCGCTAGCAGTAAAAAGGGTCGCTGGTTCGAATCCCAACCACGACACTACCTGCCTAAAGTTTACATGTTCTCCCTGTGCCTGCGTGGGTTTCCTCTGGGTCCTCCGGTTTCCTCCTACACTCCAAAGACATGCTGGTAGCTTAATTGGCTTCTGTCTAAATTGGCCCAGTATATGAATGTGAGTTAGGGACTTTAGATTGTAAGCTCCTTGAGGGTAGGGACCGATGTAAATGTACAATGTATATGTAAAGCGCTGCGTAAATTGACGGCGCTATATAAGTACCTTAAATAATAAAAATAATAATATTACTAGTAAAGAAAAATAAAATAATAAAAATGCCATAAATCCATCCCCTATTTTGTAGACGCTATAACTTTTGCGCAAACCAATCCATATACGCTTATTGCGATTTTTTTTATTTATTTTTTTACCAAAAATACGTAGAAGAATATATATTGGCCTAAACTGATGAAGATTTTTTTTTAGTTTTTTTAAATTTGGGATATATATTATAGCAAAAAGTAAAAAATAATGTGTTTTTTTTTTTTAATTATCGCTCTTCTTTTGTTTATAGCGCAAAAAAAAAAATCGCAGAGGTGATAAAATACTACTAAAAGCAAGCTCTATTTGTGGGAAAAAAAGGACATAAATTTTGTTTAGGTACAGCGTCGCATGACCACGTAATTGTCAGTTAAAGCGACGCAGTGCCGCATCGCAAAAAAAGGCCTGGTCAGGAAGAAGGTAAATCCTTCCAGGGGCTGAAGTGGTTAAAGTACAGGAGAATAGAAACGGTTGTAAGGTTACCATGTGTTGCTGAGTGACCACTTTAATATAAGTCAAAGAGAACATAAACATTCCAGTGTAATAATTCAATCATTGATAAATTCTGAAATGGTAATCTGTAGCTGCTTTTGCTCCACCACTGGAACGCACTGAGTTATCATACTTATTTAAAGACACAGAGAGAATGCAGATAAGCTTGGTACGGAGAATAATTGTCATTAATACTACAGAGAGCTAGGCGACTGTCACTGAGAGGTTAGAAAGTGCAGCTCCGCAGATTAATATATATGGTTATGTGGAACAAGAGGAGGGACTGAGCAATGCAGAGCAATAGGAGGAGTTAAAGGGAGCATTTACAGACACAATCTGACAGGATTCTTCCTCCAGGTCCTGTGGCTCCTCAAAGCGTGTGATATGAGGGGCTTGGACAAAATTGGGCTAATGAGATTAGTAGCCGGGAGCAACGGGATGGCATTAATACAGAGGGGGTGTTAGACCAGCGTCTATAATCAGCAGGATGGGGGCAGGAGCCCTCGGGGGAAATCAAATTACTGCTTATCCCAACTCGTGTCAACACAGATAGCGAGAGCTTAATATGCTATTATAGAAGCACCGAGAAGATGCTCTGAGAGAGACCTTCAAAAAATAAAGCTTGCAATTTGGAATATTATTCTTCAGAAATGCAGACAGCAATTTCCAGTGTAGAATGTTTGGCGTTCATTCTTTAACAGGGTTTCTGGTTAAGTTGTGTACTCCACAGGCGGGGGAGTTAAAAACACAATTCCATCCATTGTGTGGTGCTGGAAATTGACTAGTTTTATAGAAAATCCCTCACTATTCAAAGATATGACTATGTACTATACTATTTAGTAGACTCTTTAACTGTGCTTTGTAAAGGGTGGCATAACATTGTGTATTTCTGCTTGATAAAAGACATTTGACAGAATAAAAGGAACATAAATACAAATGCCGCGTACACACGATCGGTTTTCCCGTCGTAAAAACCTTGGATGGTTTTTCCGACGGAATTCCGCTCAAGCTTGTCTTGCATACACACGGTCACACAAAAGTTCTCTGAACTTTCGACCGTCAAGAACGCGGTAACGTACAACACTACGACGAGCCGAGAAAATTAAGTTCAATGCTTCCGAGCATGCGTTAAATTGTTTTCGAGCATGCGCGCAAGTTTGTTGTCTGGGGGACCTACGGCCGGGGAGCACCGATTTTTCAAACCGGGCACCCCTTCCATAGACTCCCATGTTAAACATCAGTCTAGTCATGGGCACAGTGAGGCATGGGCACAGTGAGGCATGGACACGGTGAGGCATGGACACGGTGAGGCATGGACACAGTGAGGCATGCACATGGACACAGTGAGGCAAAGCGATGCATGCAGATGGACACCCTAGGCTTATACTCGAGTCAATAAGTTTTCCCATTTTTTGTGGTAAAATTAGGTGCCTCGGCTTATATTTGGGTCTGCTTATACTCGAGTATATACGGTATGTGAATCTATATTGGACATCAAAGTGACAATAAACCAAGTGTATTAATAAACAAGTGAATATATAGTCCAAATATTCCAATAAGGTTAAAAATGGCTGTATAATCAGTTGTCTGTAGGTAATCCACCACCGTGAAGATCAAAGGCTTACCAAACGAGATGGACGCAGCAAGGCTTACGCCTGATGAGTCAAACGGGCTTTGTTGGTGTATCACACCCAGGGAGAAGAGAACAGGTATGACTTCCAATGGAACCAGGTAAACCAGGCAGAAGTTTATCACAAGGTTGGCATCAATGAATATACACCATGGATAGGCAACGGTACTTCACATATAAATCCTCCCAATGTATCACATAGTAAAAGTAGAAAATTTGGGCCACATAGTGTAATTCCGTTTCAAAATGCGAACATTTATTATATGAATATAAAATGATCACTCACATTTGAGAAGACATAAAAAGCGATTAAAATCCAAGTAAACGCAGGGGCATCAGCTGAGCCCTTCTGACGCGTTTCTCCTAATAAGGCATCATCTGGGGTGCTGGTCCACTGCGCCCACTGCGTATTTATAGATATGGAGTACCCCCCAAATGAGGGCCAGCTCTACAATTGCCAAAATCAGGAAATGATCCACTTCCTGTTTGTAAAGATGGCGCCCATGGCTTGCACTTCAAGCCTCATTCTGATTTGTGGCTCAAGCCTCACTCCTGGAATAAAATGTGTTTATTTTAAATGGTGTGCATAGTATTAGTGAAATATACTAGGGCTGTTACTGATGAAAATTTTCATGTTCGATTAATCAATTTTTTTTTAATCGATTAATCGACTAATTTTTATTAATTATAATCCAACTACCTTTAGCTGATCTCCTTGCAGGCTCATTCCCAGTGCAGCTACCAACCACTGGAAAAATGGATAGCAGGATAAAAAAAACACACAAAGGCAGCGCTCGATAGAAATAGCATTAAAGCTTTTATAGTCTTCAAGTAGGTAACAAAATAAATATTGCACTGTAGATAAAATTGATGTAGCTACATAAACTGTAAAAATGGTGCGAGTAATACCAAACGGAGGCAAAAGAAGTCATAAAAACATGTAGCTAAGTATGATACTGGTATAAAAATGTGTACAACGATACCACTGCTGAATCCAGATGAGGAGGGGTTAACATCAGTCCGTCGGCATGTAGATGTCCCGTGAAGGGAACTATCACAACTCCCAGTGGATGGCTGTAGAATCCCAGGTTGATAGAGGGAAGTGTAACAGCCCTTGCGTGTGGCAGATAGTAAGGTCCCGCCGGCATGCAGATATGAAGGCACATCAAAGGAGCCCTTCAGATGGACACGGCAAGCCGATTTCCGTGACATCATCGGATCTCCAATGGAACTCCCTGAAGACCCGGAAGCCGGTGGAGAGGTGAGTACCGATCAAAAGAATTTGGATCGATCAAAAACATTAATCGATTAATCGAGGAATTAATAGTTAATTTACACAGCCCTATAATATACATATATGACACTAAGGTCAGACCCCTCTAGCCAGACAAATGAAAAAAAAAAAAAAAAAGTAATATAAAGCGGCAAAATTATTAAGTATGTCGCTCAGCTTAAAATAATAAAAAACGGATACAAATCGATGGTATAATATCATGGACTATAACAAAATGGCGCCCGGACTCGGAAGTATGACACCTCCCAGCTTGAGGGCGCACACTAACCAATCAGCACCTGACCATACCGGAGGGGAAATTAACCTCCAGGACATATGCCTGGCACATATGACTCCACTGCGGGAACCGAGAAAAATTGAAAGGGTGGCCTGGCGCAGAGCTACAAAAAAATGGCGGCCATGACCGGAACTGTGGTTCTCTAGCGGTTATCCTCATTCACATGGTCAATGGAAACAGGGAAACCAAGCCTCGTCTTGACTCTGAACACAACTTCTAGATCAGATGCCGGAAGTGTGATAAAAGGACGAGAATTAGAATAATAACATATTGATAAAGGTAAACGGGGGCCATTGTAACTAAAAACAATGAGAAATAAAATTAATTAAATGTATGTTCACCGATTAGGTGAATACAATACAAATATAAATAATAAACCAGCTTGGTGTGTGAGTCTCAATAAATGTGACTTCCACTGAACACAATGTAAACAATTGAGATCGTTACGAGTTACGAGGCTGCTGCAACTACGGGTACAGTTCATTCTGGATTGTCAAATCCATCTTTGTTTAACCCCCCCCCCCGTTCCCATTGCTCCGGCAGTCACTATTTTCAAGGATTTGGTCCTCAGTGATTTGGCCCAATTACCTATACAAAAACTCCGCAGTCATCCTGCGTTACAATCTGGTATCAAATCACTGAGTGAAAACAAGGATATAATTATACGCCCCGCCGACAAAGGTGGGGGTATAGTAGTTTTAGACAAGACAGATTATGATAAAGAGACATATAAGGAATTACCTATCAACCCCACCAACAGCTTTAGGGAATCATTGGTATCCCTAGTTGATAAAGGTTTTGAAGTGAAAATTTTAAACCACAAAGGGCGATCCTATTTAGTGCCCCTAGCACCTAGGATCCCTACTATTTACTGTATATACTCGAGTATAAGCCGACTCGAGTATAAGCCGAGGTACCTAATGTTGTCACAAAAAAACTGGGATAACTTACTGACTCGAGTATAAGCCGAGGGACAACAATGCCTCAGTGTTCCCATCCTTACTGTTCCCATCCTTACTGTTCCCATCCTTACTGTTCCCATCCTTACTGTTCCTATCCTCACTGTTCCCTATCCTCACTGTTCCCTATCCTCACTGTTCCCTATCCTCACTGTTTCCTATCCTCACTGTTTCCTATCCTCACTGTTCCTATCCTCACTGTTCCCTAGCTCACTGTTAACTATCCTCACTGTTCCTATCCTCACTGTTTAAATTTTACATGTAAATAGTACCTGAAAAAAAGTTGCGGCTGCGGCGTCCATCGTTCAAATCCCGCGGTCTCTTCCTGTTCCTTCCGTGATAGGCGATTCTCATCAGACACTCTCCGCCTATCACGAACGTTCTCTCATCCTCAGTTTCCCAGCAGACACTGTGTTGGGTGTTCCGCCAATCACAGACGTCTGCTGGGAAACTGAGGATGAGAGAACGTTCGTGATAGGCGGAGAGTGTCTGATGAGAATCGCCTATCACGGAAGGGACCAGGAAGAGACCGCGGGATTTGAACGATGGACGCCGCAGCCGCAACTTATTTTCAGGTACTATTTACAATGTAAAAACTTTCGCTGACTCGAGTATAAGCCGAGGGGGGGGGGGGGGGGGGGGACTTTCAGCCCAAAAAAAGGGCTGAAAATCTCGGCTTATACTCGAGTATATACGGTACTTTTTACCTAAAATCACAAGGACCCCATTCACCTCCCTGGTCGTCCTATTATTAGCGGCATTGATTCAGTCACCTCAAGAATCGGCCGCTATATTGATTTTTTCTTACAGCCGCTGGTCAAACGTGTTCCATCGTATCTTAGGGATACCAGCCATACCATTCAGTTGTTGGAACAAATAGACGTACGGGGAGACTACATCATGGCCACAGCCGATGTGACCTCCCTTTATACTTGTATTCCCCATCATTTGGGCATTAAAGCTGTTATGCACTCTCTTAGCAATGACCCTTCCATCACACAGGTTCAATGCAGTTATATCATAGAAATGCTGGAATTTGCTACAGCGCATAACTACTTTTGGTTTGATCAGCAATATTACATCCAACAAAGAGGTGTTGCAATGGGGGCAAAATTTGCCCCCAGCCTCGCTAATCTATTCATGGCCAAATGGCAGGAGGATGTCGTCTATCAAGAGGGTGGTCCCTCTCTAGTCCTATGTGCCAGATATATAGATGACATCCTCCTCCTATGGCATGGTAGTTTGGAATCTCTGGAGTCTTTCTTTTCTTCATTGAATTCCAATGACCAAGGGATTTTCCTGACTCACGAGTCTAGTTCCACTAAGGTACATTTTTTAGACCTGGAAGTAGAGATTGAATCAGGACGCTTCAAGTTCCAAACATTTTTTAAGCCAACCGATAGAAACGGGTTTATACCTGTAGACAGTTGTCATCATCAATCTTGGCTTAAATCTGTTCCAAGAAGCCAATTTCTAAGACTACGCAGGAATTTCACAGACACTGAAGTGTTTATGAAACAAGCAGACATGTTGACTAAGAAATTTATAGACAAGGGTACATTTACAATATCAGGATGTACTGGAGATAGACAGGAGTTCTTTGTTGATTGATCGACCACCAAAAGTACAGGATAACTCACATAAATGGGCTATACTAACGTCCTACTCCGTACAACATAGGGACATCAAAGCTATATTGAATAGACATTGGAAAGTACTGAGAACAGACAAGGTTCTCCGTCCATTATTACCAGCCAATGCAAAGGTCACATTTAGAGGTGTACCGTCGTTACAGAGTAAAATCGCCCCTAACATCATCAACCCTCCTGTGCGCCCTTCTTTCTTTCACAACATGAAGGGATATTATCCCTGCAAAAGATGCGTGGTATGCAGTCATAATACAATTGGCAAGGTAAAAACTTTACAGTTCAGTTCTACTGTTACTAATCAAACCTAACAATTAAAGGTTTCCACTAGGGATGAGCTTCGTGTTCGAGTCGAACATACGTTCGACTCGAACATTGGCTGTTCGATCGTTCGACGAAGATCGAACGATTTGGGCCGTTCGCGCCAAATTCGAGTGACGCGAACGGCCCACAATGCACTACGCCATCGCAGTGTCATCCAGGCGCTGTGATTGGCCAAGCATGCACTGTGACCCCGCATGCTTGGCCAATCACAGCGCCGGCAGCGAGGAGAGCAATGATTGGCCACAGGCAGGATGCCTGTGGCCAATTATTGCTGAGGGTGTTTAGTACACGCCCCACACTATAAAAGGCCGCCAGCACGGCGGCCTAGTGTAGTGTGTTCCGGAGCAGGGATAGAGTAGCATAGGCAGGGACAGTGACTGTTATTTCTTTCTTGCTTAACCTGGATTCCTTTAGTTTAGGGAAAGAGAAGGATAGGTAGGGAGAGTGTCAGTGTGTTTTGTGCTTCTGCTATAGTGTGCTTAAAAAAAACATTTATTCTAGGGACAGAAAACTCTAGGTAGGGACAGTGTCAGTTTCTTTCACTCTGCAAGTCCTTGTTTCCAGGGACCTGTAAGGACAGTGAGTTAATTGTCCTTGTGCTATATTGTGCTTAAAAAAAACATTTATTCTAGGGACAGAAAACTCTAGGTAGGGACAGTGTCAGTTTCTTTCACTCTGCAAGTCCTTGTTTCCAGGGACCTGTAAGGACAGTGAGTTAATTGTCCTTGTGCTATATTGTGATTAAAAAAAACATTTATTCTAGGGACAGAAAACTGTAGGTAGGGAGAGTGTTTTTTTTCTTTCACTCTGCAAGTCCTTGTTTCCAGGGACCTGTAAGGACAGTGAGTTAATTGTCCTTGTGCTATATTGTGCTTAAAAAAAACATTTATTCTAGGGACAGAAAACTCTAGGTAGGGACAGTGTCAGTTTCTTTCACTCTGCAAGTCCTTGTTTCCAGGGACCTGTAAGGACAGTGAGTTAATTTTCCTTGTGCTATATTGTGATTAAAAAAAACATTTATTCTAGGGACAGAAAACTCTAGGTAGGGACAGTGTCAGTTTCTTTCACTCTGCAAGTCCTTGTTTCCAGGGACCTGTAAGGACAGTGAGTTAATTTTCCTTGTGCTATATTGTGATTAAAAAAAACATTTTTTCTAGGGACAGAAAACTGTAGGTAGGGAGAGTGTTTTTTTTCTTTCACTCTGCAAGTCCTTGTTTCCAGGGACCTGTAAGGACAGTGAGTTAATTGTCCTTGTGCTATATTGTGCTTAAAAAAAACATTTATTCTAGGGACAGAAAACTCTAGGTAGGGACAGTGTCAGTTTCTTTCACTCTGCAAGTCCTTGTTTCCAGGGACCTGTAAGGACAGTGAGTTAATTTTCCTTGTGCTATATTGTGCTTAAAAAAAACATTTATTCTAGGGACAGAAAACTCTAGGTAGGGACAGTGTCAGTTTCTTTCACTCTGCAAGTCCTTGTTTCCAGGGACCTGTAAGGACAGTGAGTTAATTGTCCTTGTGCTATATTGTGCTTAAAAAAAACATTTATTCTAGGGACAGAAAACTCTAGGTAGGGACAGTGTCAGTTTCTTTCACTCTGCAAGTCCTTGTTTCCAGGGACCTGTAAGGACAGTGAGTTAATTGTCCTTGTGCTATATTGTGCTTAAAAAAAACATTTATTCTAGGGACAGAAAACTCTAGGTAGGGACAGTGTCAGTTTCTTTCACTCTGCAAGTCCTTGTTTCCAGGGACCTGTAAGGACAGTGAGTTAATTTTCCTTGTGCTATATTGTGATTAAAAAAAACATTTTTTCTAGGGACAGAAAACTGTAGGTAGGGAGAGTGTTTTTTTTCTTTCACTCTGCAAGTCCTTGTTTCCAGGGACCTGTAAGGACAGTGAGTTAATTTTCCTTGTGCTATATTGTGATTAAAAAAAACATTTTTTCTAGGGACAGAAAACTGTAGGTAGGGAGAGTGTTTTTTTTCTTTCACTCTGCAAGTCCTTGTTTCCAGGGACCTGTAAGGACAGTGAGTTAATTGTCCTTGTGCTATATTGTGCTTAAAAAAAACATTTTTTCTAGGGACAGAAAACTCTAGGTAGGGAGAGTGTTTTTTTTTTTTCACTCTGCAAGTCCTTGTTTACAGGGACCTGTAAGGACAGTGAGTTAATTGTCCTTGTGCTATATTGTGCTTAAAAAAAACATTTATTCTAGGGACAGAAAACTCTAGGTAGGGACAGTGTCAGTTTCTTTCACTCTGCAAGTCCTTGTTTCCAGGGACCTGTAAGGACAGTGAGTTAATTTTCCTTGTGCTATATTGTGCTTAAAAAAAACATTTATTCTAGGGACAGAAAACTCTAGGTAGGGACAGTGTCAGTTTCTTTCACTCTGCAAGTCCTTGTTTCCAGGGACCTGTAAGGACAGTGAGTTAATTTTCCTTGTGCTATATTGTGATTAAAAAAAACATTTTTTCTAGGGACAGAAAACTGTAGGTAGGGAGAGTGTTTTTTTTCTTTCACTCTGCAAGTCCTTGTTTCCAGGGACCTGTAAGGACAGTGAGTTAATTTTCCTTGTGCTATATTGTGATTAAAAAAAACATTTTTTCTAGGGACAGAAAACTGTAGGTAGGGAGAGTGTTTTTTTTCTTTCACTCTGCAAGTCCTTGTTTCCAGGGACCTGTAAGGACAGTGAGTTAATTTTCCTTGTGCTATATTGTGCTTAAAAAAAACATTTTTTCTAGGGACAGAAAACTGTAGGTAGGGAGAGTGTTTTTTTTCTTTCACTCTGCAAGTCCTTGTTTCCAGGGACCTGTAAGGACAGTGAGTTAATTTTCCTTGTGCTATATTGTGATTAAAAAAAACATTTATTCTAGGGACAGAAAACTCTAGGTAGGGACAGTGTCAGTTTCTTTCACTCTGCAAGTCCTTGTTTCCAGGGACCTGTAAGGACAGTGAGTTAATTTTCCTTGTGCTATATTGTGATTAAAAAAAACATTTTTTCTAGGGACAGAAAACTGTAGGTAGGGAGAGTGTTTTTTTTCTTTCACTCTGCAAGTCCTTGTTTCCAGGGACCTGTAAGGACAGTGAGTTAATTTTCCTTGTGCTATATTGTGATTAAAAAAAACATTTTTTCTAGGGACAGAAAACTGTAGGTAGGGAGAGTGTTTTTTTTCTTTCACTCTGCAAGTCCTTGTTTCCAGGGACCTGTAAGGACAGTGAGTTAATTTTCCTTGTGCTATATTGTGCTTAAAAAAAACATTTTTTCTAGGGACAGAAAACTGTAGGTAGGGAGAGTGTTTTTTTTCTTTCACTCTGCAAGTCCTTGTTTCCAGGGACCTGTAAGGACAGTGAGTTAATTTTCCTTGTGCTATATTGTGATTAAAAAAAACATTTATTCTAGGGACAGAAAACTCTAGGTAGGGACAGTGTCAGTTTCTTTCACTCTGCAAGTCCTTGTTTCCAGGGACCTGTAAGGACAGTGAGTTAATTTTCCTTGTGCTATATTGTGATTAAAAAAAACATTTTTTCTAGGGACAGAAAACTGTAGGTAGGGAGAGTGTTTTTTTTCTTTCACTCTGCAAGTCCTTGTTTCCAGGGACCTGTAAGGACAGTGAGTTAATTTTCCTTGTGCTATATTGTGCTTAAAAAAAACATTTTTTCTAGGGACAGAAAACTGTAGGTAGGGAGAGTGTTTTTTTTCTTTCACTCTGCAAGTCCTTGTTTCCAGGGACCTGTAAGGACAGTGAGTTAATTTTCCTTGTGCTATATTGTGATTAAAAAAAACATTTATTCTAGGGACAGAAAACTCTAGGTAGGGACAGTGTCAGTTTCTTTCACTCTGCAAGTCCTTGTTTCCAGGGACCTGTAAGGACAGTGAGTTAATTTTCCTTGTGCTATATTGTGATTAAAAAAAACATTTTTTCTAGGGACAGAAAACTGTAGGTAGGGAGAGTGTTTTTTTTCTTTCACTCTGCAAGTCCTTGTTTCCAGGGACCTGTAAGGACAGTGAGTTAATTTTCCTTGTGCTATATTGTGCTTAAAAAAAACATTTTTTCTAGGGACAGAAAACTGTAGGTAGGGAGAGTGTTTTTTTTCTTTCACTCTGCAAGTCCTTGTTTCCAGGGACCTGTAAGGACAGTGAGTTAATTTTCCTTGTGCTATATTGTGATTAAAAAAAACATTTATTCTAGGGACAGAAAACTCTAGGTAGGGACAGTGTCAGTTTCTTTCACTCTGCAAGTCCTTGTTTCCAGGGACCTGTGAGGACAGTGAGTTAATTTTCCTTGTGCTATATTGTGATTAAAAAAAACATTTTTTCTAGGGACAGAAAACTGTAGGTAGGGAGAGTGTTTTTTTTCTTTCACTCTGCAAGTCCTTGTTTCCAGGGACCTGTAAGGACAGTGAGTTAATTTTCCTTGTGCTATATTGTGCTTAAAAAAAACATTTTTTCTAGGGACAGAAAACTGTAGGTAGGGAGAGTGTTTTTTTTCTTTCACTCTGCAAGTCCTTGTTTCCAGGGACCTGTAAGGACAGTGAGTTAATTTTCCTTGTGCTATATTGTGATTAAAAAAAACATTTATTCTAGGGACAGAAAACTCTAGGTAGGGACAGTGTCAGTTTCTTTCACTCTGCAAGTCCTTGTTTCCAGGGACCTGTAAGGACAGTGAGTTAATTTTCCTTGTGCTATATTGTGATTAAAAAAAACATTTTTTCTAGGGACAGAAAACTGTAGGTAGGGAGAGTGTTTTTTTTCTTTCACTCTGCAAGTCCTTGTTTCCAGGGACCTGTAAGGACAGTGAGTTAATTTTCCTTGTGCTATATTGTGCTTAAAAAAAACATTTTTTCTAGGGACAGAAAACTGTAGGTAGGGAGAGTGTTTTTTTTCTTTCACTCTGCAAGTCCTTGTTTCCAGGGACCTGTAAGGACAGTGAGTTAATTTTCCTTGTGCTATATTGTGATTAAAAAAAACATTTATTCTAGGGACAGAAAACTCTAGGTAGGGACAGTGTCAGTTTCTTTCACTCTGCAAGTCCTTGTTTCCAGGGACCTGTAAGGACAGTGAGTTAATTTTCCTTGTGCTATATTGTGATTAAAAAAAACATTTTTTCTAGGGACAGAAAACTGTAGGTAGGGAGAGTGTTTTTTTTCTTTCACTCTGCAAGTCCTTGTTTCCAGGGACCTGTAAGGACAGTGAGTTAATTTTCCTTGTGCTATATTGTGCTTAAAAAAAACATTTTTTCTAGGGACAGAAAACTCTAGGTAGGGAGAGTGTTTTTTTTTTTTCACTCTGCAAGTCCTTGTTTCCAGGGACCTGTAAGGACAGTGAGTTAATTGTCCTTGTGCTATATTGTGCTTAAAAAAAACATTTATTCTAGGGACAGAAAACTCTAGGTAGGGACAGTGTCAGTTTCTTTCACTCTGCAAGTCCTTGTTTCCAGGGACCTGTAAGGACAGTGAGTTAATTTTCCTTGTGCTATATTGTGCTTAAAAAAAACATTTATTCTAGGGACAGAAAACTCTAGGTAGGGACAGTGTCAGTTTCTTTCACTCTGCAAGTCCTTGTTTCCAGGGACCTGGAGAGACATTGAGTGAATTGTCCTTGTGCTATATTGTGATTAAAAAAAACATTTATTCTAGGGACAGAAAACTCTAGGTAGGGACAGTGTCAGTTTCTTTCACTGTGAAAGTCCTTGTTTCAAGGGACAGAGAAGGACACCTGAAGGTAGCCCTTATTGCTTTTTTCCCATCTCCCTGCAGGCCATCTATTAGAATGTCTGGAAGGCAAACAAGGAGAGGCAGACAGTCAGGAGGCAATAAAAGAGGGCAAGCAGGCTCTGTGTCTGGGGGCAACAGTGCTGGTCGTGGACGCGGTGCATTGTCATCAGCACATGCCCATGGGACACGCTTGTCCTTCTTTTCGGCAGCTGGACATGTTGAGCCACATCATGCCGAAGACTTGGTAGAGTGGATGACCAAGCCCTCCTCCTCCTCCTCATCCTCTCTCACCCAGGCTCAGGGTACTGGAAAAGCAGCTGCCAAAGCGTCGTCTTCCCTGGTATCAATGTCAGACAAATCATCAGTCACTCCTTCCCTAGACCCACCATGTCCTCCTCCTGAGGAGTCCCCCGAACTGTTTCAGCACAGTGTTGGGTACATGCTCCAGGAGGATGCCCAGCATTTCGAAGGGTCTGATGATGAAACCCAGCTAGAGGAAGGCAGTAGCGTGAGAGCAGACAGAGGGGATGCTCAAGAAGGACACCAATCTGGCAGTCATGTTCCAGCAGCTGCAGCATACTGCCAGATTGGCTCCAGTGATGAGGAGGGAGGGGATGATGAGGTCAATGACTCCACGTGGGTGCCTAATAGGAGAGAGGAGGAGGATGAGGAGGAGGCACATCTCCAACGAGGCAGGATGCCCTTTGGTGGCCAGCGTAAGGGCAGTACACCGACGGAATCACACCGCAGAGCTCCGCCTGTGCAGGGCGCTGCCTCTGCCCGTCATTCAAAAAGTTCTTTGGTGTGGGCCTTTTTTGAGGCTAGTGCATCAGATCGCACAGCTGCTGTTTGCAACATATGTCTCAAGCGTATATCGCGTGGCCAAAACATCAGCCGCTTGGGTACCACATGCCTGACCAGACATATGTTGACCTGCCATGCAGCTCGTTGGCAAGCCTACCTCAAAGACCCACACCAAAGAACAAAGCGGACCTCTCCTTGCACCGCATCAGCTGGGATCTCCAACCCCACTATAACTTCAGTCCTCTCTGAAACATGCACTGAGAGGAATGAAGGTGTAGAATTAGGTGTGTCACAGCCAAGTACTTGCGCCCACTCTGCTAGCAGTACACCGACGTCCGATTCTAGCAGGCAAATTTCCCTGCCCCAGCTGCTGGACCGTCGAAAGAAGTTCACTCCCAGCCATCCACATGCCCAGCGGTTGAATGCTAGCTTGGCTAAATTGCTAGCGCTTCAACTGCTGCCTTTTCAGTTGGTAGACTCGGCCCCCTTCCGTGAGTTTGTGCAATGTGCGGTTCCTCAGTGGCAGGTTCCCAAACGCCACTTTTTCTCACGGAAGGCTATTCCGGCTCTCTACCGGCATGTGGAAGGCAATGTCTTGGCCTCGCTGGACAGGGCGGTCAGCGGTAAGGTGCATATTACCGCTGACTCATGGTCCAGCAGGCATGGACAGGGACGTTACCTTTCTTTCACGGCCCATTGGGTCACTCTTTTGGCAGCTGGGAAGGATTCAGGACAAGGTGCAGTAGTGTTGGAGGTTGTCCCACCGCCACGCCTCCAAAATGCTACTACTGGTTGTGACACACCTCTCTCCTCCACCCCCTCCTCTTCTTCTTCCTCCATGGCCTCTTCCTGTGGTTTGTCCTATGAACCAGCGGTGCTCCGTAGCCGTTCACGGGGCTACGCAAGTACGCAGGCAAAAAGATGCCATGCCGTGCTTGCGCTGGTGTGTTTGGGGGACAGAAGCCACACTGGGGCAGAGGTCCTGTCTGCTCTGCAGGGCCAGGCCGAGAGGTGGTTGACGCCACGCCAGCTTAAGCCAGGAATGGTGGTTTGCGACAATGGCACCAACCTCCTCTCCGCCCTCCGACAGGGACAACTGACCCATGTGCCCTGTGTGGCTCACGTCCTTAACCTGGTGGTGCAGCGCTTCTTGGGCAGGTACCCGGGCTTACAGGATGTCCTGAGGCAGGCCAGGAAAGTCTGTGTGCATTTCCGCAGATCTTATAATGCCAGTGCTCGCCTGGCTGAGCTGCAAAAGGAGTTGAACCTGCCCAAGAACCGCCTTATATGTGACATGCCCACCAGGTGGAACTCAACGTTGGCCATGCTGCAGCGGCTGCACACGCAGCAGAGGGCCATCAATGAGTACCTGTGCGACTACGGCACCAGGACAGGGTCAGGGGAGCTTGGTTTTTTTTCTCCACGCCAGTGGGGCATGATCAGGGATGCATGCACTGTCCTGGCACCATTTGAGGAGGCCACGAGGATGGTGAGCAGTGACAGTGCATGCATCAGTGACACTGTACCTCTTGTCCACCTGTTGGAGCACACGCTGCGTGGAATAATGGACAGGGCACTTGAGGCAGAACAGAGGTAGGAAGAGGAGGACTTCCTTGCCTCTCAAGGCCCCCTTTACCCAGACAGTGTTCCTTCTGTCCCACCCATCGCACAGGAAGAGGAGGAGGAGGAGGAGGAGGAGGAGGAGGAGGATTGTGTCAGCATGGAGGTGGAGGCTGGCACTCAGCATCATCAGCAGCAGTCTTTTAGGGATGATTTACAGTCCCAAGAAACCAGTGGACTTGTACGTGGCTGGGAGGAGGTGGCTGCGGATCATGTCGTCCTTAGTGACCCAGAGGACTCCGGAGCGAATGCCTCAGCAAACCTACGCTGCATGGCCTCCCTGATCCTGCAAAGTCTGCGGAAGGATCCTCGTATTCTTCGGATCAAGGAGAGGGACCATTACTGGCTGGCCACTCTCCTTGATCCACGGTACAAGGGTAAGGTTGCGGACCTTATGTTACCGTCGCAGAGGGAGCAGAGGATGAGACAACTCCGGGAGGCCTTGCAGAAAGGTCTGTGCAACGCGTTCCCAGAGACTGGGAGGTTGCAAACTCCTGGTCCTGGACAACGAGTTGCTGAGGCTTCGGCCAGTCAAAGAAGGAGCGGTGGGGAAGGTGGCCGTCTGACCGATGCGTTCAGACAATTCTTTAGTCCGCAGCCCCAAAGTATGATCGGTTCCAGCAACCATCGCCAGCGTCTGATAAACATGGTGCAGGAATATCTAGGGGCAAGGTCAGACTTGGACACCTTCCCCACCGAAAATCCTCTGGCTTACTGGGTCTTGAGGATGGATCACTGGCCAGAGCTTGCACAGTATGCAATTGAGCTACTGGCCTGTCCTGCATCCAGCGTTCTTTCGGAACGCACATTCAGTGCTGCTGGAGGATTTGTCACGGATCACAGGGTGCGCCTGTCCACCGACTCGGTTGATCGACTGACTTTCATCAAGATGAACCAGTCTTGGATCACCACCAGCTACCACACACCTGATGCTGATATAACAGACTAATTGATTTTAAAATGTCACATCCCTTCAAGACTGATGCTGATGCTGAGTGCCTGTGCTGTTATGTTGACTGGCTATCCTCCTCCTCCGAGTCCTCAATGGTACGATTGATGATGATAGCTTGGAAGATCATTTTTGTTTATGGGTGCCGCCACCAGTGCCTAACGCCCAATTTTTCAGCCCCTGTTTAACAGTGGCGTGTAATTACAATTTTTGAAGCAATACTTTGCAACAGGGCTCATTGCTGTGCTCCAAGTACAGTATCTGTGAGGAGTTGCAGTGTTGTGCCACCAGTGCCTAAGGCCCAATTTTTCAGCCCCTGTTTAACAGGGGCGTGTCATTACAATTTTTGAAGCAATACTTTGCAACAGGGCTCATTGCTGTGCTCCAAGTACAGTATCTGTGAAGGGTTGCAGTGTTGTGCCACCAGTGCCTAAGGCCCAATTTTTCAGCCCCTGTTCAACAGGGGCATGTAATTACAATTCTTGATCTAATAATTCACAGCAGGGCCCATTGCTGCACCCACCAAGAGTAACTGTCAGGGCTTACAGTGTTGTGGCACCAGCACCACCATCAAAGGCCCAATTTTTACTACCACTGTTCAACAATTATATGTAATTAAAATTCCTGATATAATAGTTGACAGCAGGGCGTTCCAGCACCAACCAAGAGTAACTGTGAGTGCTTACAGTGTTGTGCCAACACCAACAACTAAGGGGCCTATTTCTGCAGAGTATATACGGCAGGTCCCTACTTTCAAACATCCAACTTACAAACGACTCCTACTTGCAAACGCAAGAAGACAACAGGAAGTGAGAGGAAATCTACCACTAGGAAGGAAAATTCTCTCCTGTAAGAATAAATATGGGAGAAAGGTGTCTCCTCTGTACTGATGCTTTATCAGCAATCCTTGTTTCAAGAAAAACACCACATTTCAAAAACAGTTGTCATTAGGACGGAAAGTGAGGTGAAATGTTCTGAACAGGGGCACAGACAGCAAAACAAATGTTACAGGGGTGATAACCCTTACCTATGTTTTCCAAAAAGTTTAAAAATAGATTTTTGGTCTGGAGCTACACTTCAACAATGTACCTGTTCAAAATTACAAACAGATTCTACATAAGAACAAACCTACAGTCCCTGTCTTGTATGCACCGCCTGTATACGGCTGTTCAGAGTATATAGGGCCTTTTTTATTTTATGTGCGGGGTTCCCCTTAATATCCATACAAGACCCAAAGGGGCTGGTAATGGGCTGGGGTAGGGGGGGGGGTGATGGGGTAGCTATGCCATTTTTCTTAAAGATTTTCATCCATATTACCGGGACCAGACATTACATTAAAGCCGCAAGCAGTTTTAAATGGCTTTTTTTTCCTTTAGAAGTGTCATTTTGTGCAGGGACAGTTCTAAACACGGGAAACACGTGGCACTTCACAGGCATACTTTAGACACCCCCCAGGTACGATATTTAAAGGAATATTTGACTTTTTTTTTTCACTTTATGCATCATTAAAATGACTGCTCCCGGAAAACTACCGTTTTTAAAACTTATTTTTGCATTGATACATGTCCCCTGGTGCAGAACCCGGGTTCCCAAACCCTTTTTAGGACAATAACATGCATAATAGTTGTTATAATTAGCACTTTAGAATTCGAACGTTCGCATCCATTGTATTTAATAGGGTTCTAATGTTCGTTCGAACTTTCGGTCCGTTCGCGGGTTCTGGTGCGAACCGAACCCGGGGGTGTTCGGCTCATCACTAGTTTCCACACATGTGTTTCAAGATATGTTGTATTCTTGATCACATGTCCATGTGGGAAACAATATATTGGACGTACTACACGTACATTTACCATTCGAGTAGGGGAACATATTGCCAAGATCAAGGGTGGAGACACCAAACATTCAGTTGCCAGGCATTTTAGGGAACATCATGATTGCAACCCTGCAGGTACTAGTTTTCAGGTGATAGATAGTTACGTTTCCCCATGGAGAAGGGGTGCCCTTACTAAATTAAACTTAATTGGAGACATATTGGATATATGTTCTCCAAACATACCAACCATGGGGTATGAATTTTGAATGGGATGTTAATTCATTCATAAACAAGGCTTAACCTTTCCCATTCATAAGGTTTTTTTTAGATTAATGTCAATTTCCCCCCTTAGTTTTACATTTTATTAATTTGATTTCATATTCCATATATTTTGTGATTGCATAATGTCACATTCTGATAATCGACTATTGGAATTATATATTATATTCAACATATAGATATTTTTCATTTTCCATCTCAATTTTTCATTGCTAATTCCTATATGTACATCTCTTTGTTATGTGATGCCTAGTTGTGGGGGTCTAGTTGTGCCTCGATTGTTAATTCCCGGTTCCGGATATCTCAATTGTTTACCTTGTGTTCAGTGGAAGTCACATTTATTGAGACTCACACACCTAGCTGGTTTATTATTTATATTTGTATTGTATTCACCTAATCGGTGAATATACGTTTTATTAATTTAATTTTTCATTGTTTTTAGTTACAATGGCCCCCATTTACCTTTATCAATATGTAATTATTCAAATTCTCGTCCTGTTATCACACTTCCGGCATCTGATCCGGGAGTTGTGTTCAGAGTCAAGACGAGGCTTGGTTTCCTTGTTTCCATTGACCATGTGAATGAGGACAACCGCTAGAGGACCACAGTTCCGGAAGGGCTCCGCTGATGCCACTGTGTTTACTTGGATTTTAATCGCTTTTTATGTCTTCTCAAAAGTGAGTGATCATTTTATATTCATATAATAAATGTTCGCATTTTGAAACGGAATTACACTATGTGGCCCAAATTTTCTTCTTTTACTATGTGATACATTGGGAGGATTTATATGTGAGGTACCGTTGCCTATCCATGGTGTATATTCATTGATGCCAACCTTGTGATATACTTCTGCCTGGTTTACCTGGTTCCATTGGAAGTCGTACCTGTTCACTTCTCCCTGGGTGTGATACACCAACAAAGCCCGTTTGACTCATCAGGCATAAGCCTTGCTGCGTCCATCTCGTTTGGTAAGCCTTTGATCTTCACGGTGGTGGATTACCTACAGACAACTGATTATACAGTCATTTTTCACCTTATTGGAATATTTGGACTATATATTCACTTGTTTATTAATACACTTGGTTTATTGAGGAAAGAGTGGGGTGACTCCGCGCAAAGGATTTCAAATGCAACACAGTGATCAGAACTGCTGCCTCTACTCATTGCTGCCTCCTGGGTAGTTGGAGCAAAAATGTAAAATAAAAATTAGGGGTGTAGTGGTGGCGTTGTTCTCACATAAACCAATCTGTTAGGAGATGGAAAATTGTAAAAATAATAAAAATTGTAAAAAATGTAAACAATATAAGGCAGGCTCTGCCTGGTGTTTACTGTGTATCCATCCGTTGAAAGTATATACAAAGCCTGAGTTTAGTGTGCTATGTTCAAAACCTAAGTTTAGATGCAGGATGAAACCTCTAATTAAAGTTACTATTGGGATGTGAAGTGTAAAAATAGTGTGTCTCTGCCTGGTGTTTGCTTTAACTATAGTAGTGCCCTTCAGAAGTGATAGTGTTGATAAGTGTTCCAGTGGGTAACAAGATCTGATTGAAAAGAATAAATAGTATAAAAAGTAAAAATTAAAAAATTAAAAAATTCCAATTCCGGCTCGGCCGGGTGTTTGCTAGCTATGGACTAGCTAGAAAGGGTGCTGTGGAACAAATAAATAAATGCTACCGGTGTGATGCTGTAAGAGATGCGGTGTGAACAAATAAATTTAATGAAATTACAATGGATTCCAATGGATTCAAATGTTATCTCGGCCAGGTGTTTGCTGAACCCAGCTGAGATTGTGCTCAGTCCCAAGTAATTAAACAGTTGTACGAGTGTTTAAGTGATCCGGGGTACACTCTGGTGATACAAGTAAAATGTTCAACATGAGATAGAAATACATATAAAATAAAATAAAGTCCAAATGCTGAGAAAGTCCAAAATTGGTGACTGGTAAATTAGTGACTTCTGTGCTTGTTTTAGTAACCTGTATCGTGATTGTGATTATCCGTGATTGTTTAAGATGTTACACTCACCAGATCCTTCATAACCTCAGGGGGTATGATGCGGTCACAGTATGTGCCACTGTGTAGCAGTCTCAGGAAATCGGGGATGGCTCCTATGGTCCCTTGTGGATCTCCGAGAAGGTGAGGATTATAAAAAAGAAAGAAGGATGCCCATAGTGTGAACCCGTAAAAAATAGATTTATTGGTAAAATCTGGAAAAAAGGGGGGTACTCACATTATGTTTAGACAATAAAAGCATTTAAAATGGCGCTTAGCCAGTAAAGAGCGATCCAAGTTATTGGAAGTGATGATGCGACGTGACTTCGCCCTACGCGTTTTGTCAGATTGACGTCATCGGGAGCGTAACGTCGTGCTTCACTTCCTAGTTCAATTTATAGCCCCTCTGGTCACATGTGCGCATGCGTAAATTTGCATGGTGGCCATTTTGGGTGTGATATTAAGGACAAAAGTCCTGGCGGCCATGTTTGGTAAGTTTTGCAGACCGGAGCTCAAGGTCTACAACGGTCTGGATTAAATTAACCTGGCGGCCCTGTTTGGTTCTGTTTGCAGTCTGAAGGCTGCGGCGGCCATATTATGACATGAAACCATGGGGCTATATGCTAAAAACATTTACATAACTTCACGAAGCACCTTAGATAGTCAAATTTTAGAGGCAATATAATAAAATAAAATAAAATAAACAAATGTATACTACATATATAAATGAGGAGATCTAAAAATGTTGCTAGTTTAAATAACATATATATACATGTGTGAAATCAATAAGATAAAATAGAGGGTAGGCAGTATATGAATGAGGATTAAGGAGACATAAAATAATATACCAAAATGAGGTGAAAGTTATGCGGTATATGAATGAAAATTGAGGAGGCATAAAAATGATGTATGAGTAATTTAAAGATACAGAAATGCATATAAAAACGCATGTAAAAGGCATAAAATGCGTGTTTGAAATGCATGTTTAAATAAATGAGGACCATGTAAAAACATGCGGGAAAACCTATATTCTGAAAATTATATCAATATGTATGTTGGAGGAGAGATGGAACTAGTTACATGGGAAATATTAATAATTGGTGAGGAAACAGTTCAAATCAAGATCGATATTCATTCCTGATGGTTGGAGAGTATCAAGCTGGTATATCCACTTTGTTTCATTTTGTGAAATTTTAATTTTCTTATTTTCACCCCTCCAATGTCCTTTAATTCTGTCTATGCCGTAGAAAACCATACAGGAGGGGTCTTTGTTGTGGTGATCCCTAAAGTGTCTGGACACACTATGTTTAGGAAAGGCATTCTTAATGTTGTTAATGTGTTCTCTTACTCTGACATGTAGTTCTCTGGTGGTTCTGCCTACATACTGTTTGTGGCAAGGACATTCTAGCACATATGTCACATGTGTACTGTGACAAGTGATTAGTTCCCTGATGTTGTGTTCAGATCCGTTGGACGTTGAGGTAAATTTTGATATTTTCTTATCAGTCTTTTGACTGGTTCTGCAGGGAAGGCATTGGCCGCACTTAAAAAAACCTTTGAGGTTTTTGAAGATTTTAATTTGTTTTGGTGGGTCCAGTACATTATGTACCAGTCTGTTTCTCAAATTCGGTGCTTTTCTGTAGATGAAAGATGGTTTGTGTGGTAGTATGTTTCTGAGGACCTTGTCGGATTGTAGGATGGGCCAGTGTTTTCTGATTATCTTAGGAAGGCCATGTCCAAGTTTTTCTTTTTCTTTTTGTTTGCAGTGCTGCCTGCTATCATGGTGTTTCTATCCATATTTTTAACTTGTTGTTTTAGGGCGAGTAGCTTTTTCTTTGTAGCCTTTATCTATGAACTTGCTAATGATTGTATTTGCTTGTTGTTCATATTCATGTGGGTTACTGCAGTTCTGAAAAATACGCATTAGTTGACCTTTCGGTATGTTTCCAATCCATTTTGGGTGGTGACAACTTTTTGTTGGAATATAGCCGTTCCTATCGGTCTTTTTAAAAAAGGTCCTTGTGTTCAGGTTTCCATCATGTTTGTATATTTGCAGGTCCAGATAGTCTATACTCTGCTTGCTCCAGGTGCCTGTAAAAGTGATCCCATAGATGTTCTGATTGATCTCATCAAAAAAGTCCTGTAGTTGTTCCTCTGTGCCGCCCCATATTATCACGATATCATCTATATATCTTCTGTAAAGGGTTAGATGTTCTCTGTGTACACTGAAGACCTGTTCTTCCTCCCATCTATTTTCAGAAAGAGGTTGGCTACACTTGGAGCATATTTGGCTCCCATTGCTACTCCTTTGGTTTGGGTGTAGTACTCACCCTTATACCAGAAATAATTATGGCTCATGGCCATTCCCAATCCTTCCAATATGAATTTGATTTGTTGTTCTTTCATATTTGTTTGTTTATACAGGGCCCATTCCACACTGCTGATACCATCTTTTTGTATGATATTTCTATAGAGTGAGTTGACATCGATCGTCACTAATATGTCACTTTCTTTGGTTCTAAAGTCCTTTATTTCCGAAATGAGTTGTCTGCTGTCTTTTAAGTATGATCTGCCTTCTGCCACCAAAGGTTGTAGAAATCCATCTATGTAGGAACCCAGTCTTGAAAATAGGGAATCAATTCCACTTATGATGGGTCTACCGGGTGGTGTAGTTTGGTTTTTATGCATTTGGGAACGTAATAGATCACTGGTGTTTTGGCTGTTTCTGGGGTCAGGAAGGTGGCTTCTTTTTTGGTTAGTATCCCCTTGTCTTCTCCTTTTTTAATGAGGGTTCTCAGCTTCTTTTCATATTCTATTTTTGGGTTGCCTCTTAATTTCTTATATGTGTCCCGTACGCTTAATAAGTTATCCATTTCTGTCTCATAGTCTTTTTTCTTTGTCTGCCGGTCGAATTACAGTGTCCTTTTTCTTCTCTATTTCCTTAATAGTTTTCCAGACCTTATCACTTTTTGTTTTACTGGTCTTCAGCTTTCTGATGTCTTCTTCCACCATCTTCTTGAATATCAAAATGCTTTTATTTTGTTGCATTTTGGGGTTGAAGACCGAATTGTTCTTTAGTTTAGAATGTTTGTAGTAAGTGTCTGAGTTTTTTTCTTTGTTGTTGGGTTCTTTTGAGGCAAAGAATTTTTTGATGTTCATATTTCTTGCGAATTTTTGTAAGTCTATGTATGTTTCAAATTTATCCAGATTCTTATCAGGTGCATATTTTAAGCCTAAGTCTAAAATTTTCAGTTCCTCTTCATTGAAAACAATATCAGTTAGATTGAAGATGCCTTCTCCTATTACACGCGTCTTCTTTTTCTTGATGCCCCCTCGTTTGCCTCTGGTCCGTTTTCTCCTGTCCAGTGTTGGGGTCTGTGGGTATAGTCTCTTCTCCCCTCGTACTGGTAGTCCTCGGGTTCCCAGTTGTTCTGTTGTCTCCCATATGGGCGTGATCCTCTGGGATTCCACCCTTGTTGTCCTCTGTAATTCCTGGGGTCTCCCTGGTATTGTTGATTGTTTCTGTCTGGGTATCTGAAAGGTCTCCATCCTCCTTGTGCTCGATATGATTGTGGTGGGCCATTCCAACCCCTGTGTGCGGGGGGTCTCCATCTGTTCCCTCTGGTAAAATCCCCCCCCTGTTGTCTACCATAGGGAGTGTGCTGTGGGATGTATCTTAAAGGTGAATATCTATTCTGATGCCTAGGTATTCTTGGTGTGATGGGTGCTACGTTTTGTTGTTGGATTCTATTATCATTGGGCTCTTGTTGTCTGTGGTTTCTACGTATAGGGCTTCTTGCTTCTCTCCTAGGTGTATCTGTGGTTGTTTCATTCTGTGTGGCTCTGGGTGTTCTCTCAAAAGTGGTCCTGGTGTTTTGCCATGGTCCTTCCCTCTCTAGGGAATTTTCTCTGGAATCTTCATTCATAGAAATATTATTTTCTTGCTCATTGTAGTTCTCATCCATTTGCCATTTGTACACTTGCTGGTTCTTGTAATCTAACACATCTCTTTTAAATTTCTTCTGTTTTTTGGCTTGTATTTCACTATCATATTTTTTGATGGCTTCTTGTAGGAAAGTTTCTTTGTCCTTGTATTCATTTGCTTCAGCGAAAGGTATTAATAGGTCCTTGATGGAGAGGATTTCTGTTTCAATGTTTTTAAGCTTATGTTGCTGTCTATTCACTATTTTGTGTAATAGATCCGTTTCACTTTGATTGAAGAAGCGATACCATTCCTCCACCAGGCCTTTGTCGCTCATTGCATCATTAGGTGAAATATCCCATCTGAGTCTTCTTGGGGTAATTTTTTCTGCAATATACATTTCTAATGTTGCTATGTCCCACCAGACTCTAACGCCCCGTACACACGATCGGTTTGACTGATGAAAACCGTCCGATGGATGGTTTTCATCAGACCAACCGATCGTGTATGGTACCCATCGGTCTTTTTTCCATCGGTTGGAAAAAATAGAACTTGTTTTAAAATTTTCCGATGGATAAAAAACCGATGGGAATTTCCGATCGTCTATGGGCAAGTCCATCGGTTAAAAAACCCACGCATGCTCAGACTGAATTAGGAGACGGGAGCGCTCGTTCTGGTAAAACTAGCGTTCCTAATGGAGAGAGCACATTCGTCATTCTGCAAGTTATTGCTTCGTTTAATGCAGCGCATGTTTTTTTGCTTTAGAATGTCTTTAAAATGTAATTTTGGCAGCAGATCTTTCTCATGAGTTCTGAGAAACGTATGTCTTTCTTCTTTCTTGTGATCTTAGGAATAATTAGTTTAATTCTTCAAGGCCGACCTCACAAATTACACCTTTTTTTTGGTTTTTGTCTTAAAATTTGTTGTGCATTTTTTGGTGTGTCAATTTCTCCGAACAACATATTTTTTTTATTTTTTACTCCTGGAGGTTGGTGTCCCTTGTTATTAATTACACATTGTATTTATGAAATCTTATTGCTACTTCAAAAAAAAACACATCAGGCATGTATGTTGGCTGAAATCAAATTTCCCTTTATTTCGGAAAAAAAAAAAAAAAACCCAAGGGCAACTATTCAGAAATTAGCAGAGAATATCAAGTCATTAGATCCCAAATGCAGACCTGACTATGATCAATAATAAAATCAACAACAGCATGAAATCAGGAGCAGCAGCCAAAGACATACATCATCCCAAGCTGTGGTACTTCATCAACCTTCAATTTCTGCATGAGCAGCTCGAGGCCAGGGAATCACCTCCTGCTCTTCCCTGTAGCCTTCCTTCCACGACTCTCTGCAGCGTTCTCTCCACGGCCCCGTCCACGCACCCTTGCAGGCTTGGCCACTGTGGGTGGTGATGTGGCAGGAGGAGGAGGAGAAGGAGGAGAGGGATTGGCCTGCTGCGAGATATGGGTGGCCTCAGTCAGCAGCCCCCTCGCCCCCATGTGTACGGCCATATATATGAGGTGCTCACAAAGGGCCCGTTGTCCCGCCTCCATTCTGAGCAACTTATCCGCCAGATAGGTGCTAAAGCCCTCCGTAGGGTTGAGGGGGGCCCTCATAATGGCAGCAGCCTCCTGAATCATCTTTAGTGACTCCTCCTCCACTTGTGTCATCCGCCGTTGTTTTGGCGGTCTGACGTGGAGGGGAGCCACTTGGGAGACGGTGCTGCCACTAGGCCTGGGGACCTGCTGAGTCCCACTTGGCCCTGCCTCCTCCTGCCTGCCACACTCCTGACCCTCTTCCTCCTGGCTTGCCTCATCCTGTTTTTAAAATAAAAAGAAAAATTGGATTATTTGGGGAATCTATCACACACAATTTTGATCTCATTACTGTTTTTTTTTTTTTTTTTTGGGGGGGGGGGTGATATCATTTATGGCTAATCCAAACAGTTCAACACAATATTACTTAGTGAACAATAATTATGATCAAAAATACTATACCTGGCTGAAGATGCGAAGATCTGGCTCTTCTAGCTCGGGAGGCTCCTCCTCCGCCTCTGCAGGGGTGGAGGGAAGGGTGGAAGGAACGCTGGAGGGAAGGGTGGAAGGAAGGGTTGAGGGAAGGCTGGAAATACATTCCCTGTCCTCGATCTGGTCATCCAGAAATTGAAGATGTCTGTAGTACCACAGCTTGGGCTTTACTACATCGTCGGCTGCTGCTCCTGATCTCTTTGACTGGCGCACTTCCTTGTATTTTTTTTATAGGAATTACGCAGGTTGTGGATTTTATTATTGATCATAGTGTAGTCTGCATCTGGGATCCATGGCTTCATATCCTCTGCTAATTTGGTAATAGTTGCCCGACGTACATCACTCTTGTGGTACGCAGGGTGTTTCAGTTCCCACAGGTTGCGCTGTTCCTTATATTTTTTCAATAAAAGTCAGCATCACCTCCGGCTCTCGTAGTTTATGCATCTTTTTGGATCAGCAAGTTAAAAAAAAAGTAAAAAAAAGAAAAGGATCAGAATTGATTCTCCTCAACTTATCACAATATTGCCCTTTACAATCATGAACCATTATAGGCCACTGCAGGCCCGAGTTCCCTTCTTACCTTAGTTCACTTCGTTGGTTCACTTCCGGTCGTCCTTACTCCACGCATCCCTAATAACTTCTTTCCCCTTTTTATACCCTGCGCATGCGTGTAACTCCGCCCTCGTCGCCCGCCCATGACAGACTTTTTCAGCATTTCCCCGCCCCTTAACGATCGGCGCACAGTGTGAGACGGCGACATGTCGCAGACACAGGTGGCTTCTTTAGTTGAAATTACCGACGAGGAAAGCCCGGAGGCGGAAACGTCCCGATCCAGTAAAAAAAGATACAAGGCGACTAATATGTCTTTTTCTGAGATGGCGGAGATGGTGGACATTCTGCGGAGGAAGGATTACGACGGCAAGCATGGCCCATACGACACCCCTAATCTCCGGAAGTCACAAATTATGGACAAAGTTGCGAAGACTCTCTATAAAAAATATGGGGTCAGGAGATCCAAGGAACAACTCCGTAAAAGGTGGTCAGACCTGAAGCTCAGGGAGCCGGAGCAGTATAGGAAGCTTATAAAAAGCATTGAAAAAAGTAAGTATATTTTACTGTGTTCTTTCACATTGTAATATGTATTCTTCCATGTTTTGCAACATGTGCTTGGCTTGACTGGGTTCACATTTTAAAATCTCAACTTTTATGTTAAGTGGAGAGTCCACTTAATTGCTAAATGTGTGGGAAAAAAAATTGCTGCTCTTCCCCCAAACATGTTTGGCACATATCCACGTAAACTACATGTGGGCATGCCTCATTTTACTTCAACAATGTTTATCTACACATTGTTGGCTAGATGATGTGTTGTAAGGAAATGTAGAATGTGAATGAAAGGATAAACTGTATTCTGGGTAAAGGGAGATGACACTCCAGCAGTTGTGTACTCTTTTTTGTTCTTCCTCAAGATACTATACTCTGGGCCACATGACCAAATTTCTTAACGGTGTCACACACAGGTGGTCCAGTGGATACCTTGGTGGTTATCCAAGTGTATTTGTGAGTGTCCTCCAAAATAACATGTTGCTTTGTTGAGTTTGCAAGATCTCATATGTTCATCTTGAAACTCAGGGCCAAATATCAATTGGACCCCACTTTAAAACATTGAGAATCCATTTTCAGGCCTAAAAAGTCTGTGTGCTAAAGGATACATTTTTTTTCTATTCCCATAGGGGAGAGGAGAGTGGGAGGACACCATGCTCAGGAGACGAGGAACCCAACACCACAGAAACTCCCCGAAGATCCCAAAGCAGACCAAGTTCAGCAGGTTCAGGAAGCGGAGGGGGAGAAAGCGGAGGTGGAGGAAGGGGAGGTGGAGGAAGGAGAGGTGGAGCTTATCAGCACAACAGGTCAGTGTCTGGTAAATCCTGATGTAGGCCTGCATAGTTTAAAAATATTTGTTTCTTTTTAGGGACTGAACGTGGGGGTGTGTCAGGAAGTCCAAATCCTCCATTCTTGAGTGCCAGCGCCAAAATAATCATTCAGGAAATCATGGAATGCAGTAGCGAAATGGACATTATGAGAAAGAGAATGATTGTGATTGAGCAAAAATATAAAAACATGATAGATATTTTGGGGAGAATAGTGTGAACCCCCCATTTTTGTGTGTTTTGTTATGCGTCGGAAATTTTCTATGGGATTTCCACCAGCCCAAATGTGAGGATGCACACACACTGAAGACTCAACATGTGCTATCTGCCGTCACAGGATATCTATGTCCCTGTTTTGGGGGTACAACCTCTTCCTCCCTCCTCAAGTAGGGGAGAGGAAGGGTTTTCACCCCCAAAGCACGTCCATTGATCCCCCATGATGGCAGATAGCACATGTTTACCCTAGCCATGGGATCATGTTGAAGATACCAATTTGAGCCCCAAAAAGAAAGTATGGTTCTTCACATTTGGGATGGATCAGGGGTAACATCACCCCATCTCCTGTTTGTATTTTTCACTGTGTTATTTTATTACTTTTTCAGAAAAAAAAAATGTGGCTTTTGACCCATGCATGTTTCTGCAAAAAAGCCGCACAAAATAAAAAAAAAATTATTTCGAAAAAAAAACAAAACTGTGGTGCAATCAATAAAAACATTTGGGAAGTCTAAAAAAGGTGTGCCTTGTTCTTTCTATGCTCAATAGCAGTTCTGAAGATGCAAAAAGAGTGTTTTTACCTCTGAGATTGGAGGCTATTTACTAAGGACAAATACACTTGGCACTACTAGAACCTGGGAGTCACATAAACCACAAATAAAAGAATGACAACACAAGTTTGTAGTAAATCAAATATTTTTGTTTATTTTAAAAAGGTAAAATCAAAGGTCAGATGTGGTCTGGCATTGCGATGGCCCCCCTACCCGTGAAGTACTCTACGTATTTCTGACGTACTTCACGGGCACTTTGGGGGGCCAAGCAGTACGGGCAGTACTGAGGCCGGTCAGATTTATCAGTTCAGAGGGACCGGCCTCAGGCCCAACTGATGACACATAATTTGTGGAGAATTTCCGTAAAAAATTGTGCAACAAGCAACAGCAGTAGACAATGTTGTTGAGTTTATAATCCGCTAAATTTATAGCTGTCTGGAACAGGCGGAACCGGCTGGCCATTATCCCGAAGGCATTCTCCACAACTCTCCGGGCTCTGGCCAGCCGGTAATTAAAAACCCTCCTCTCCGGGGTGAGGGTGCGTTGGGGAAACGGCCGCATGAGGTGTGGTCCTAGTCCAAAAGCTTCATCCGCAATGAAAACGAACGGTAGCCCTTCCACGTTCTCTGCATCTGGAGGCAGTACAAGACCCCCAGCCAGCAGACGGTGAGCGAACTCCGTCTCTGCGAATGCTCCGCCATCGGACATCCGGCCGTTCTTCCCCACGTCCACATATAGGAACTCGTACCGTGCCGACACCACCGCCATTAACACAATACTATTGAAACCTTTATAGTTAAAATAGTATGACCCCGAACGGGGGTGGCGGCACTATGTGGACGTGCTTCCCATCAATTGCCCCTCCGCAGTTGGGGAAATCCCACCGCTGGGCAAATTGGGAGGCCACATTCAGCCATTCCTGTGGTGTGCTAGGGAACTGTGGAGTCAAACAAAAAGAAGACATTAGTACGGTTTATGTTTACAGTGCAAGCAGATTACACGCAAAAACATTGTTGACCAACATCATTCTAACATTATTATTTAAGGGAGTTTTTCCTACCAATAAACAAAGGCCCACTTAGCAGATGCCTCACGCCCGCTGAGTGGACATTCTAAAATAATCTAGGGGGGGGGGGCCTAAGGTGATTGTGGGGGATCCAAAAAAAGGCTCAACCACTCTGCTGAGCTTGATTGAGAACTAAATTTTTTTTTACATCTTTAGGGGGGGGGGGAGGGTTGTCAAACTACGCGGGCAATGACCCCAAAAAAATGAAAAGGAAAATAGAAGGCTAGCTGGGTTTGCGCCCACGATAGCATGCTGGAGAGGTTAGTGAAGGGAAATAGGCATGTAGGGCCCAAAAAGGCCTTTACAGCTAAAAACATGCATGGGGAAAATGGGGACATTACCAGGATATTACAAACAGGCAAATTTGGGTTAGGAGGGAAAAAATAAGAAGATTCTAAAACAATCAAAACATATAATGTGAGGTTAAAGGAGCAAAATTACCTTCATATAGTCCTTCTGCAGGACCTGAATGATGGCCGAACACGTCTCAGGGATAATGATCCCGAGAGCCTGGGGGGAGATGCCTATTGAGAACTTGAGGTCCTGAAAGCTTCTCCCAGTCGCCAGGTATCTCAACGTGGCAATAAGCCTCTGCTCGGCAGTGATGGCCTGGCGCATCACAGTGTCCTGCCTCGTTATATAGGGGGACAGCAAATCCAACAGACGGTGAAATACGGGGTCCGTCATCCTGAAATAATTCCTGAAATCATCAGGATTATTCTCATGGATTTCCCGCAGCAGAGGCATATGAGAGAATTGATCCCGCTGGAGCAACCAATTCTTAGTCCATGAACTCCTCCTCACCCTGTTCACGGACTGAACTCGGGTTACAGTGTTAACTGCAACACCAAGCCCAAAGCCAGCACGAGCTCGAGAACGAGAACGCACTTCAAACATGGTTTTAAACCGGTCGGCTGGTCAGAACGCACTCAAACAGAACGCACCGTGGAACAGCAAGGCCTGAGAAGAACGACCTGAAAAACAGTAAACGAACGGCCAAGAAGGCACTGCAAGGCAGTAACGACCTGACTGCACGCACTGAATCACAAATACAAACCCACAAGCACAAACTGAACACCAGGAAACGATCTGCAAAGCACGGAGACTGAAAAGCGCGAATCGGCTCTCACCAAACTTTTACTAACACGCGATAACACAAAATCAGCAAAAGCAGCCCAAGGGGTGGCGCCATTAGATTTGTTCGGCCCTTTTATAGCGCGTCGTACGTTTTGTACATGCCCTCGTTTTCTTGCCGTCGGTTTTTTAACTGATGGTGTGTGGCCAAGACTGATGAAAAACAGTTTCATCGGATTTCCGATGGTCAAATCCATCGGACGAAAATCCATAGGTTATCCGATCGTGTGTACGGGGCTTAAGTTGTTTTTCTAGGCTGTGTCTTAATTGCTTAAAGAGGCTGTCCATGTCCTGTTTGTTAACCACTAGCTCCTGGTTAAATACCTCTATTAAATTAATGGATCTACCATGTATGTATTTGAATATATCCATTGCTGCAGAGACTAATTGGTAAACCAACGGAGTATGAGGAAAGAGTGGGGTGACTCCGCGCAAAGGATTTCAAATGCAACACAGTGATCAGAACTGCTGCCTCTACTTATTGCTGCCTCCTGGGTAGGTGGAGCAAGAATGTAAAATAAAAATGAGGGGTGTAGTGGTGGCGCTGTTCTCACATAAACCAATCTGTTAGGAGATGGAAAATTGTAAAAATAATAAAAATTGTAAAAAATGTAAACAATATAAGGCAGGCTCTGCCTGGTGTTTACTGTGTATCCATCCGTTGAAAGTATATACAAAGCCTGAGTTTAGTGTGCTATGTTCAAAACCTAAGTTTAGATGCAGGATGAAACCTCTAATTAAAGTTACTATTGGGATGTGAAGTGTAAAAATAGTGTGTCTCTGCCTGGTGTTTGCTTTAACTATAGTAGTGCCCTTCAGAAGTGATAGTGCTGATAAGTGTTCCAGTGGGTAACAAGATCTGATTGAAAAGAATAAATAGAGAGGGAAGGACCATGGCAAAACACCAGGACCACTTTTGAGAGAACACCCAGAGCCACACAGAATGAAACAACCACAGATACACCTAGGAGAGAAGCAAGAAGCCCTATACGTAGAAACCACAGACAACAAGAGCCCAATGATAATAGAATCCAACAACAAAACGTAGCACCCATCACACCAAGAATACCTAGGCATCAAAATAGATATTCACCTTTAAGATACATCCCACAGCACACTCCCTATGGTAGACCACAACAGGGGGGGGATTTTACCAGAGGGAACAGATGGAGACCCCCCCGCACACAGGGGTTGGAATGGCCCACCACAATC
Source organism: Rana muscosa (assembly GCA_029206835.1). Lineage (NCBI taxonomy): Eukaryota > Metazoa > Chordata > Amphibia > Anura > Ranidae > Rana > Rana muscosa. Next base: position 578,243,266 of record CM055118.1, read on the forward strand.
ATATTGAGCACAAGGAGGATGGAGACCTTTCAGATACCCAGACAGAAACAATCAACAATACCAGGGAGACCCCAGGAATTACAGAGGACAACAAGGGTGGAATCCCAGAGGATCACGCCCATATGGGAGACAACAGAACAACTGGGAACCCGAGGACTACCAGTACGAGGGGAGAAGAGACTATACCCACAGACCCCAACACTGGGCAGGAGAAAACGGACCAGAGGCAAACGAGGGGGCATCAAGAAAAAGAAGACGCGTGTAATAGGAGAAGGCATCTTCAATCTAACTGATATTGTTTTCAATGAAGAGGAATTTTGGGAATGTATGAAGAGGAACTTAAAATTTTAGACTTAGCCCTCGTACACACGGCCGAGATTCTCGTTGAAAAAAACATGTCGTTTTTTTCGACGAGATTCTTGGACAAGAAACTTGTCCCGGCCGAGTGTACACACGCTCGCTTCAAAGAACCCGCGGTACTTTGAATGGAGCGTACGCGGTGACGTCATCGACTACGACGAGCATGAGCTCGTCACATCTTGGTATACCCTACGTATGCCTAGGAAGCTACCGCGCATGCGTCGAATTCATTTCGAACATGCGCGGGCTTCCGGGAGGACAGGTAAGTGTACACACACACTCACTTTTCTCGTCGAGAAACATGCCGAGGAGAATCTCGACGAGAAAATAGAGAGCAGGTTCTCTATTTTCTCGTCGAGGTTTCTTGTCGGTTTTCTCGACGAGAAACCCGATAGCCGCGTACACACGACCGATTTACTCGGCAAGACCTCTCTGCCAGCAAGTTTCTTGCTGGTTCTTGCCAAGAAAATCAGCCGTGTGTACGAGGCCTGAGGCTTAAAATATACACCTGATAAGAATCTGGATAAATTTGAAACACATTCTAAACTAAAGAACAATTCGGTCTTCAACCCCAAAATGCAACAAAATGAAAGCATTTTGGTATTCAAGAAGATGGTGGAAGAAGACATCAGAAAGCTGAAGACCAGTAAAACAAAAAGTGATAAGGTCTGGAAAACTATTAAGGAAATAGAGAAGAAAAAGGACATTGTAATTCGACCGGCAGACAAAGGGGGAGGCCTGGTCATCATTAAGAAAAAAGACTATGAGACAGAAATGGATAACTTATTAAGCGTACGGGACACATATAAGGAATTAAGAGGCAACCCAAAAATAGAATATGAAAAGAAGCTGAGAACCCTCATTAAAAAAGGAGAAGACAAGGGGATACTAACCAAAAAAGAAGCCACCTTCCTGACCCCAGAAACAGCCAAAACACCAGTGATCTATTACGTTCCCAAAATGCATAAAAACCAAACTACACCACCCGGTAGACCCATCATAAGTGGAATTGATTCCCTATTTTCAAGACTGGGTTCCTACATAGATGGATTTCTACAACCTTTGGTGGCAGAAGGCAGATCATACTTAAAAGACAGCAGACAACTCATTTCGGAAATAAAGGACTTTAGAACCAAAGAAAGTGACATATTAGTGACGATCGATGTCAACTCACTCTATAGAAATATCATACAAAAAGATGGTATCAGCAGTGTGGAATGGGCCCTGTATAAACAAACAAATATGAAAGAACAACAAATCAAATTCATATTGGAAGGATTGGGAATGGCCATGAGCCATAATTATTTCTGGTATAAGGGTGAGTACTACACCCAAACCAAAGGAGTAGCAATGGGAGCCAAATATGCTCCAAGTGTAGCCAACCTCTTTCTGAATAGATGGGAGGAAGAACAGGTCTTCAGTGTACACAGAGAACATCTAACCCTTTACAGAAGATATATAGATGATATCGTGATAATATGGGGCGGCACAGAGGAACAACTACAGGACTTTTTTGATGAGATCAATCAGAACATCTATGGGATCACTTTTACAGGCACCTGGAGCAAGCAGAGTATAGACTATCTGGACCTGCAAATATACAAACATGATGGAAACCTGAACACAAGGACCTTTTTTAAAAAGACCGATAGGAACGGCTATATTCCAACAAAAAGTTGTCACCACCCAAAATGGATTGGAAACATACCGAAAGGTCAACTAATGCGTATTTTTCGGAACTGCAGCAACCCACATGAATATGAACAACAAGCAAATACAATCATTAGCAAGTTCATAGATAAAGGCTACAAAGAAAAAGAACCACTCGCCCTAAAACAACAAGTTAAAAATATGGATAGAAACACCATGATAGCAGGCAGCACTGCAAACAAAAAGAAAAAGACAAACTTGGACATGGCCTTCCTTACTGGGTTTAACAGACAACACAAAAACGTAGAAAAGATAATCAGAAAACACTGGCCCATCCTACAATCCGACAAGGTCCTCAGAAACATACTACCACACAAACCATCTTTCATCTACAGAAAAGCACCGAATTTGAGAAACAGACTGGTACATAATGTACTGGACCCACCAAAACAAATTAAAATCTTCAAAAACCTCAAAGGTTTTTTTAAGTGCGGCCAATGCCTTCCCTGCAGAACCAGTCAAAAGACTGATAAGAAAATATCAAAATTTACCTCAACCTCCAACGGATCTGAACACAACATCAGGGAACTAATCACTTGTCACAGTACACATGTGACATATGTGCTAGAATGTCCTTGCCACAAACAGTATGTAGGCAGAACCACCAGAGAACTACATGTCAGAGTAAGAGAACACATTAACAACATTAAGAATGCCTTTCCTAAACATAGTGTGTCCAGACACTTTAGGGATCACCACAACAAAGACCCCTCCTGTATGGTTTTCTACGGCATAGACAGAATTAAAGGACATTGGAGGGGTGAAAATAAGAAAATTAAAATTTCACAAAATGAAACAAAGTGGATATACCAGCTTGATACTCTCCAACCATCAGGAATGAATATCGATCTTGATTTGAACTGTTTCCTCACCAATTATTAATATTTCCCATGTAACTAGTTCCATCTCTCCTCCAACATACATATTGATATAATTTTCAGAATATAGGTTTTCCCGCATGTTTTTACATGGTCCTCATTTATTTAAACATGCATTTCAAACACGCATTTTATGCCTTTTACATGCGTTTTTATATGCATTTCTGTATCTTTAAATTACTCATACATCATTTTTATGCCTCCTCAATTTTCATTCATATACCGCATACCTTTTACCTCATTTTGGTATATTATTTTATGTCTCCTTAATCCTCATTCATATACTGCCTACCCTCTATTTTATCTTATTGATTTCACACATGTATATATATGTTATTTAAACTAGTAACATTTTTAGATCTCCTTATTTATATATGTAGTATACATTTGTTTATTTTATTTTATTTTATTATATTGCCTCTAAAATTTGACTATCTAAGGTGCTTCGTGAAGTTATGTAAATGTTTTTAGCATATAGCCCCACGGTTTCATGTCATAATATGGCCGCCGCAGCCTTCAGACTGCAAACAGAACCAAACAGGGCCGCCAGATTAATTTAATCCAGACCATTGTAGACCTTGAGCTCCGGTCTGTAAAACTTACCAAACATGGCCGCCGGACTTCTGTCCTTAATATCACACCCAAAATGGCCACCATGAAAATTCACGCATGCGCACATGTGACCAGAGGGGCTATAAATTGAACTAGGAAGTGAAGCACGACGTTACGCTCCCGATGACGTCAATCTGACGAAACGCGTAGGGAGGCGTCACGTCGCATCATCACTTCCAATAACTTGGATCGCTCTTTACTGGCTAAGCGCCATTTTAAATGCTTTTATTGTCTAAACATAATGTGAGTACCCCCCTTTTTTCCCGATTTTACCAATAAATACATTTTTTACGGGTTCACACTATGGGCATCCTTCTTTCTTTTTTATAATCCTCACCTTCTCGGAGATCCACAAGGGACCATAGGAGCCATCCCCGATTTCCTGAGACTGCTACACAGTGGCACATACTGTGACCGCATCATACCCCCTGAGGGTATGAAGGATCTGGTGAGTGTAACATCTTAAACAATCACGGATAATCACAATCACGATACAGGTTACTAAAACAAGCACAGAAGTCACTAATTTACCAGTCACCAATTTTGGACTTTCTCAGCATTTGGACTTTATTTTATTTTATATGTATTTCTATCTCATGTTGAACATTTTACTTGTATCGCCAGAGTGTACCCCGGATCACTTAAACACTCGTACAACTGTTTAATTACTTGGGACTGAGCACAATCTCAGCTGGGTTCAGCAAACACCTGGCCGAGATAACATTTGAATCCATTGGAATCCATTGTAATTTCATTAAATTTATTTGTTCACACCGCATCTCTTACAGCATCACACCGGTAGCATTTATTTATTTGTTCCACAGCACCCTTTCTAGCTAGTCCATAGCTAGCAAACACCCGGCCCGAGCCGGAATTGGAATTTTTTAATTTTTTTATTTTTACTTTTTATACTATTTATTATTTTCAATCAGATCTTGTTACCCACTGGAACACTTATCAACACTATCACTTCTGATGGGCACTACTATAGTTAAAGCAAACACCAGGCAGAGACACACTATTTTTACACTTCACATCCCAATAGTAACTTTAATTAGAGGTTTCATCCTGCATCTAAACTTAGGTTTTGAACATAGCACACTAAACTCAGGCTTTGTATATACTTTCAACGGATGGATACACAGTAAACACCAGGCAGAGCCTGCCTTATATTGTTTACATTTTTTACAATTTTTATTATTTTTACAATTTTCCATCTCCTAACAGATTGGTTTATGTGAGAACAGCGCCACCACTACACCCCTCATTTTTATTTTACACTTGGTTTATTGTCACTTTGATGTCCAATATAGATTCACATATATCACTTTGTGTATTAGTACACTGCAATAACCAGGACAGCCGTTTTTGTGTTTTTTACATGTTTTTTAGCACCAATTGTCTTGGTTTCCATATTAATTTCATTGTATGTACATCTTATGTAGCACATTGATGCATCTTATGGTTTAGTCCATTGTGTACATCTCATCCAGCACATTGTTTCTATCTCACGGTTCAGTCCATATAGATAGAACATTTCACATATATTCATTTATTTATCTATTCATACCTTTTTTTGAGCACATCAATATCATCATTTTGAGCGCCGCACTTTATCACTTTCACTTTTTGCCTTTAATACAGTATATCTGTTGTGCAGGCAGCTACCACATACCCTATTTCTGACAGCGGGGTTTTTCCTCCTTTTCCTTTTCTTCATGTGCTAAAGGCAAACATGTATAATGGACTGTAGTGCAAATCTGCAAAAGCACTAACACACCATCGGAAAATATGACAACACACAATTGTTGGCAGACAATTTTAAAGCATGCTATCCCACATTTGTCCATGGAAAATCTGACAACAATTGTCCGATGGAGCATACAAACGGTTGGATTTTCCGACAACAGCCTGTCATCACACAATTCCGGTCGGATAATCCGATTGTGTGTACGAGGCTTAAGGCTGGATTCACACTTATGCAGTTTTAGTGCTTTTTGCAGATTTGCACTACAATCCATTATACATGGTTTCCTATGGAACACAATGGGGTTGATTTACTAAAGGAAAATCCACTTTGCACTTGAAAGTGCACATGGAAGTTCAGTCGCTGTAGATCGCTGTAAATCTGAGGGGAAGCTCTGAAATTAGGGGAAGCTCTGCTGATTTTATCATCCAATCATGTGCAAGCTAAAATGCTGTTTTTCATTTTCCTTGCATGTCCCCCTTAGATCTACAGCGACTGCACTTCCATGTGCACTTTCAGTGCACTTTCAAGTGCAAAGTGGATTTTCCTTTAGTAAATCAACCCCAATCTGTAGTGCAAATCTGCAAAATGCAAAAAGCACTAAAAATGCATAGGTGTGAATCCAGCTTGATGCCGCGTACACACGATCGGACTTTTTGACAACAAAACCGTAAAAAAAATTCCGACGGATGTTAGGTCAAACTTGTCTTGCATACACACGGTCACACAAATGTTGTTCGGAAATTCCGAACGTCAAGAACGCGGAGACGTACAACACTACGACGAGCCGAGAAAAATGAAATTCAATGATTCCGAGCATGCGTCAAATTGATTCCGAGCATGCGTAGGATTTTTGTGCGTCGGAATTGGATACACACGGTCGGAATTTCCGACAAGAACTTTTGTTGTCGGAAAAATTGAGAACCAGCTCTCAATCATTTGTGGTCGGAAATTCCGACAGCAAATGTCCGATGGAGCCTACACAATATCCGACCAAAAGCTCACATCGAACATTTGTTGTCAGAAATTCCGATCGTGTGTACGCTGCATAAGGGCCAAGCCTGCCACCTCCTAAATGCCTTTTTTTATGGTTTATAATGGGGTAATGTGCCACTTCTGCGGGCCAAGTCTTTGACTTTAATGGCTGCGTTTGACAGGCAGTGCTACCTGTCAACGTGGCATGACCATTTTGTAGCTAAAGGACCAGGCCACTTTTTGCGATTCTACACTGCGTCGCTTTAACTGACAATTACGCGGTCATGCGACGTGGCTCCCAAACAAAATTGGCGTCCTTTTTTCCCACAAATAGAACTTTCTTTTGGTGGTATTTGATCACCTCTGCAGTTTTTATTTTTTGCGCTATAAACAAAAATAGAGCGCCAATTTAGAAAAAAATGCAATATTTTTTACTTTTTGCTATAATAAATATCCCCAAAAAATAAATAATTTTTTTTTCCCCCTCAGTTTAGGCCGATATGTATTCTTCTACATATTTTTGGTAAACGCAATAGGCGTTTATTGATTGGTTTGCGCAAAAGTTATAGCGTCTACAAAATAGGGGATACTTTTATGGCATTTTTATTAATAATTTTTTTTTTACTAGTAATGGCGGCGATCGCGGGCGTGGTCACGGAGCTCAGGACCGGGTTCCGAGTGCGCCGCCGGCGGCGTGCGCGCGACCCACGGCTGGGCATCTTAAAGAGGACGTACCTGTATGTGCTTGTGCCCAGCCGTGCCATTCTGCCGACGTATATGTACAGGTGGCGGTCCTTAAGTGGTTAAAGCCTCATACACACGATCGGATTTCCATCGGACAAATCCGTGGATTTTTGAACAAAGGGCGGTGGCCGTGAACTTGTTCTGCATACAGAAGGCAGAACTTTTTCAGCCAACATACACAAAACTACTTTGCTTTTCAGCTCTTTAGCGCCACCCTTTGGGCAACTTCTGCTAATGTTGTCTGATGGTTAGCATTGGTTCGGAGCATGCGTGTTTGTACTTTGGATTTTAGTCCGACGGACTTGTGTACACACGATCGGATAATTCGACGGAACACATTTGTTGTCAGAAAATTTTAGAGCATGCACAGCCAACATTTGTTGTCGGAAATTTCGACAACTGTCCGATGGAGCATACAGACGGTCGGATTATCCAACAAAACCCGTCCATCACACAATTGTTGTCAGAATATCCGATCGTGTGTACTGGCCCTTAGTTTGCACCAACTGCATCATGTGAACAGCTTTCTTCAGCTGCTGTATAGACATCAGGTGTGAAAGAGGCCTTTGTCCATTTGTGCATCCCTGTTTTAGATATTCTCCTAAAGCCAGAACTGAAACTAAAATGGCTTGCGGGGAGTCCATGGGTAATTCTGTTTTTTTTTTATTCCGACATTGCTGTAGCCATTGTAGTCCTTGTTATCAATCATTTGATGATCTGAGATCCCATTAGAAGACAAGTTCCCAAAATTGTGCAATGTGTGCTCCTTGTTATATTCTGATATAAAGAAATATTTCACAGCTACCAATTCGATTCAATACCACCTTGCAGGCTTTTATGTGATTGGTCATAGAAGCAGAATGAGCAAGAAGTTGCACAGCATTGCCTTCAGATAATACACTTCTGCAGGCATTTCTCTGGATCTTTGCCACCAGTTTTCACAGAGCTAAGAGTAAGGTTAATTGAGTGAACTTTCTGACTTTAGCACAGCTGCTGTGTTTGCTGGGTATCATAATAGGTCAGTGATTAGGTTTACATTGTAGAAAATGTGTTATAAACCCAGAGAATTGTTCTATTGTTTTACTGTTCACTGGACATATACGGTACTTCTTTGCTTATTGTCACCACAGTTTTTTCACCCTAGTTTCAACTTCGTATGGTTTGTCGCACATCTGTAACTGAGAGCACCTTTCCTTATGTCATGCTCTATTTTTTTTATTGGCAAACGAAATAAAAACGTTAAAAAGAGAAAATTTGATATAGTTACATAGTTACATAGTAGGCAAGGTTGAAAAAAGACACAAGTCTATCAAGTCAAGAATTTATGCTCCGTCATTGGTGTCCTTGGGAGGAATAATTCCCCATTGTTGGTGTCAGAGGATGGAATAGTGGCTCATATAAGTAGAAGGAATAGTGTCCCAAGGGCCAGATAAAGGCAAGCAAATGTTTACATCTGTCCCACGGGCCGCAGTTTGAAGACCACTCTTCTTGTCTATAGAATTGTTACACCGTGTCACATGTGTCTATGACTATGAGAATTACAGAAGTACTGTAGTGCATGTTTTTTATTTTTACTGTGTGGTTTTATTAGTTGTAATTTGTATTTATTTTTATCTCAGACTGTAAATAAAGCAATAACCACGTTCAATAATGCGAGAATTATTTAATTCTGAACTCATAGCAAGAGCTAAATATACTCTATATACTCTGTAATAATATAAACTATGTAAGGCAGCTGTTTAACCACTTCTCCACCAAGGACGTCATATAACGTCCTTGACTTTGAGGGGGGATATCTGAATGATACCTGCAGCTACAGGCATCATTCAGATATAGGGTTGAGCGGACCCGAACTGTAAAGTTCGGGTCCGTACCGAACTTTTTGGTTTTGGGTTCCCGGACCCGAACCCGAACAATTGACTGTATGTTCGGGTTCGGGTCCGGTGTTTGGCAATATGCATGTAAAGTCGCGCTTGTTTCCCGTGCTTAGAACTGTCCCTGCACAAAGTGTCATTTCTGAAGGAAAAAAAGTCATTTAAAACTCACTCGCGGCTATTAATGAATTGTTGGCTCCCGGCAATACATAGAAAAGACATTGATAAAAAAAACAAAAAAAAAAGCGTGGGGGTTCCCCCAAATTCAATTACCAGGCCCTTCAGGTCTGGTATGGATATTTAGGGGAACCCTGCTGAAAATTAAAAAAATGCGTGCGTTTCCCCCAAATATCCATACCAGGCCCTTCAGTCCGATGGTTTTCTGTACACACGGTCGGACTTTGCTCCATCGGACTTTTGTTGGGCAAAAGTTTGTCCGTTTGCAGACCCAACTTTTGTCCGATGAAAACAAGAAAAAAGCAAAAAAAGTTTCTCTGATGGAGTGTACACACGGTCGGATTGTTGGTCCAACTTGCTCAAAATGAAGTTTGTTGGCCAAAAGTCCGACCGTGTGTACGGGGCTTTATACGCCAATAAATACAGTACTTAATAAAGAAATACTATTTTGGATGCCGACCGTCCCTTTCCCTTCTTTGGTACGTTTCAGGTGTCAGGAGCGCGTATACACCTGTTTTCCTTGCAAAGGCAGGCGTCCCTATACTTTTGACAATATAGTCTATAATATCATAGAGACTTTTTATATTTGTCTTTCCATCGGCAGCTAATTTTACATTTTGTTGTTTGTTTTTTTATTATATGTATACATTTGAATGATTTTGGGTTTGTACATTAGTGTGGGTATTGTGGTTTATCTTTCAGTCCAGATCTAGGCTGGCCATATGCCAGTAGATTTTGGAACCTTTGTATGAACATTCATACTAAAATTTGTTGAAAAATTCTTAGTACAATTAACGACTTGACAAATGTTGATCAAAAGTACTTCAAATTTGTTACTTTTTAATTTTTCAATAATTTTGCTTTTAATATTTACTTTTGGAAAGAATAAACTTTACCAAATGAAAACCAAATACACTGTTAGAAATAAATTAGTTCGAGAAACATTTTTCATTCTGCTCTTTTGAAGTTTCTCATCACTGTAGTCAAAAAAGAATGTTGATTTGACCCCACTAATGTTTAGAAAATCAAACGACATTCTTAAAGCTGAGTTCCACCCTAAAAATGAACTTTCTATTAACAGCTTGCCTTTAATGTAAAAAAAAAAAAAATTTTTTTTTTTTTTTTACTCACTTCTATCTGGCTGTTACTAGGCAGATTTAGGAATCTGCCTAGTTCCTGGTCCTAGGTGGTTCAACTTCCTGTCCTAAGACCCCATTGCCTCCTGGGAAATGATGACACTCATTTCCCAGGAGTCTCTGGGCATTACTGTGCCTAAAAATCGCCCAGCATGCACCTCTCCCTGAAAACCAGGAAGAAAAAGGAACTGGGCTTCACATGCCCACACATATGATGGATACGGCCACAACATGAGCTGGAGGATATAAGGCAAGTGTTTGCAATGATTTCTGGAACGATTGGGGAGCTATTAATATGTTTTAGGGACTATTTAATGTGATTAATTTTAGCTTGCAAAAAAAAAAATTATGCCCGGAACCTCGCTTTAAAATGAAAATATTTAGACAAAAAGTCTACTAGCCAGCTTTAGATAGCACAGCCAGCCTGTTGACCTGACTTTTATCCACTGCAGTTAAGTAACAGAGCTAGGTCATATCCCCGCCCCTCAGCCCATGACTGAACAGTGAAGGAACAGCATTGCACTTGATTTTATCCCTCTATTCACTCTGCTCTCTCCTCCACTGAGCTCCTTCTCTCTCATCACATGTTCATGAAGCACACTTGATTGGCCCTAATGTGACTTTGCCTTCTCTTTCTGTACAGGGAATAATAGGGGACTGGTGTCAAATTAAATTCAGGCACTTACACTATTTGCATTTAAACCACTTCAGCCCCAGAAGAATTTACCCCTTTCCTGACTAGAGCACTTTTTGCGATTCGGCACTGCGTCGCTTTAACTGACAATTGAGTGGTCTTGCGACGTGGTATCCAAACAAAATTTACGTCCTTTTTTTTCCTCCCACAAATAGAGCTTTCTTTAGGTGGTATTTGATCACCTCTGCGGTTTTTATTTTTTCCGCTATAATCAAAAAAATAGCAACAATTTTGAAAAAAAAGCAATATTTTTTATTTTTTTGCTATAATAAATATCCCCAATTTTTTTTTTTTAAATGTTTTTCCTCAGTTTAGGCCAATATGTATTCTACATATTTTTGGTAAAAAAAATTTGCAATAAGCGTATATTGATTGGTTTACGCAAAAGTTATAGCGTCTACAAAATAGGGGTTCGTTTTATTGCATTTTTATAAATGTATTTTTTTACTAATAATGGCGGCGATCTGCGATTTTTATCATGACTGCGACATTATGGCGGACACATCGGACACTTTTGATGCTGTCTTGGGACCATTGTCATTTATACAGTGATCTGATTACTGTGTAAATGACATTGGCAGGAAAGGGGTTAACCACTAGGGGGCGAGGAAGGGGTTAAGTGTGTCCTAGGGAGTGATTCTAACTGTGGGGGGGGGGGCTGGGCTACCAGTGACACGACATTGATCACTGCTCCCGATCACAGGGAGCAGTAGATCACTGTCCTGTCACTAGGCAGAACAAGGAAATGCCTTGTTAACATAGGCATCTCCCTGTTCTGCAGCTCTGTGACACGATCGCAGGACACCGGCGGGCATCGAGTCCGCAGGTCCCGCGGGCACGGTCACGGAGCTCGCAGTGGACCCGCGCGCGCCCGCATGGTGGGCTTTTCAAAGCAACGTACAGATACGTTGCTTTGCCCACAGGAGCCATTTTGCCGACGTATAAGTACGTGAAGCGATCAGAAAGTGGTTAAAATACATTAACCCCTTCCTTACTGAGTCATTGTAAAATGACGTCGGCAGGAACCCTCCCTCCGGGTGTGCGTCATATGACGTCCTGGGCTTCCCGGGCGGCTAGGGGGCGCGCACTTGCATTGCTCGGGACTCGGTGCGCGTGCCCGGCGGCAGCGAAGTCCGCCGGGCACCCGCGATTGCCCGCGATCAAAGCAGGACCGTGGATCTGTGTGTGTAAACACAGATCCACGTCCTGTCAGAGGAGGGGAGACCGATGGTGTGTTCCTTGTACAGAGGAACACCGATCGGTCTCCTCCCCTTGTGAGTCCCCTCCCCCTACAGTTAGAATCCCTCCCTAGGGAACATATTTAACCCTTTGATCGCCCCCTAGTGTTAAACCCTTCCCTGCCAGTCACATTTACACAGTAATCAGTGCAGTTTTATAGCAATAATCGCTGTATAAATGTGAATGGTCCCAAAAACGTGTCAAAAATGTCCGATATGTCCGTCGCAATGTCACGGTCACAATAAAAATTGCAGATCACCGCCATTACTAGTAAAAAAATTAAAATAAATAAAAATGCCATAAATCTATCCCCTAATTTGTAGACGCTATAACTTTTGCGCAAACCAATCAATATACGCTTATTGCGATTTTTTTTTTACCAAAAATATGTAGAAGAATACATATCCGCCTAAACTGAAGAAAAAAAGTGTTTTTTAAAAAAAAAAAATGATATTTATTAAATCAAAAAGTAAAAAATATTGTGTTTTTTTTTTAAAAATTTACTTTTCTTTTGTTTATAGCGCAAAAAATAAAAAACACAGAGGTGATCAAATACCACCAAACGAAAGCTCTATTTGTGGGGAAAAAAACATAAAGATTTAATTTGGGTACAGTTTTGTCATTCAAAGTGCGACAGAGCTGAAAACTAAAAATTGGTCTGGGCAGGAAGGGGGTGAAAATGCCCTGTATTTAAGTGGTTAAATTTTTTTATTTTTTTTTGATGAATATAACTTTATGAATTGGTTTTGTAAAGCTATTGGGATGCAGGGTTTTGGACACATTCATTTATCAGGACGTTGGCGTTTTCAGCTAAGATTTCCATCAATGGCTGGGACCAGACTTCAGCAGGGATGTAGAGTGCTGTCTTTATTCAACTGTGGATTTCCATGTCCTCTGGCTTATATCATCAGATAAGCAAGTCATCTGTATTGAAAAGACAATGTCTACAGCAACTGTCGCAACTGTCCTATAATGAGGCACAACTAAGTGATCGCTCCAGGCAGCAAATTCAGTCAAAGTCAGTGACTTGGGATGCAGGACAAACCCCTCAATATAGTGAACAGAAAGATAGAACTAATTAATGATGCACTGAATAAACTGTGCCATCCTTGATAGGAATAAAATTGCAGCCAGTGCCATTCACTTTATTTAATAGCAGACCCTTTTTTTGTAATCTTTTATTACAAACATAGTACACTCTCATTATAGATATCAACTTAATGATGATCACACACAAGCGCTGTCCATTCTTACCTTGTATACCCTAACCTGTAAGTGCATCAGTTTCAGCAAGCATTAATAAAGCATTTTAACAAGCTTCTAGCTGCGATCTGCTGACATTTAAAGCAGAACTTCAGTTTACAACAGTATTAAACTTAAAAACAGAATATAAGATAATTACCAATTCTTAGATGTGGTATTTGCATTTGTTTTCTTTTTTAAACACTTCAGACCCGGAAGAATTGGCTGGCCAATGGCCGGGCCATTTTTTGCGATTCGGCACTGCGTCGTTTTAACTGACAATTGCGCGGTCGTCCGACGTTGTACCCAAACAAAATTGACGACCTTTTTTTCCCACAAATAGAGCTTTCTTTTGGTGGTATTTGATCACCTCTGCAATTTATTTATTTTTTGCGCTATAAACAAAAAAAAGCGTAAATTTAAAAAAAACAACAATATTTTGTACTTTTTGCTATAATAAATATCCCCAATTTTAAAAAAGAAATAACATTTTTTTCCTCAGTTTAGACCAATATGTATTCTTCTATATATTTTTGGTAATAAAAATCACAATAAGCGTATATTGATTGGTTTGCGCAAAAGTTATAGTGTCTACAAAATAGGGGATAGATTTATAGCATTTTTATTATTTTTTCTTTTTTTACTAGTAATGGCGGCGATCTGCGATTTTTATCAGAACTGCGACATTATGGCGGACACATCGGACACTTTTGACACATTTTTGGGACCATTGGCATCTATACAGCAATCAGTGCTATAAAAATGCACTGATTACTGTAAAAATGTCACTGGCAGGGAAGGGGTTAACACTAGGGGGCGCTCAAGGGGTTAATTGTGTTTCCTAGTGTGTTTCTAACTGTAGGGGGATGGGACTGACCATGTGGAAATTACAGATCGTGGTTCCTAGCTATTAGGAACTAACGATCTGTCTTTCCTCACTAGAACAGAACAGGGATGTGTGTGCTTACACACACACGTCCCTGTTCCGTCTCTCGTGCCCGCGATTGCTCGCGGCCGGCGGTCTTTGCGACTGCCGGTCATGGGCATCGGCATCCCCACTATGCAGCCGATGCGTGCGCGCCTGCTATCCCGCTTAAAGGGACTGACGTACAGCTACGACAGTTCGCGGGATCGTGCCGACCTTCCGCCCTATAACGACGGCGGCTGGTTGGCACGTGGTTAAGCTTCCTTTCCTTTATGTTCACCTGAACATCCAGCCAGTAAGTCTGTTATTTTTTAAAACTTCCTTTTCCAGACCAAGCTGTCCAGCAAAAGTGGCAGCTAGAACCCCATTGCGGAAACCCCTCATTTAGCCCTCATCTTTCCCAAATGTGTTGGAGGGGTTGTGGAGAAGTAGGGTCCCTATTTCACATTTTATGGCGCTGCCCTTGACTAAGTAGCTATTGGACGTAAATCTTAAGTATTATCTCAATACAGTTCCCTCAATACCAAATCTAGCCCTGCTCAACCTCACTATAGAACCTGGCTGTCCCCCTAAAACTACGCACAGTAGTAACACATATTCTACTAGCCGCAAGATTTTCGATTACCAGACTTTGGAAATCTATCACTCTCCCCTCCATAGCGAGTACAATTCAGTTAATCCACACCCATTATGCATACGAGACTATGCTGTCCCCATCTAGGAAAGCATATATGCAATCCATTAATGCATGGGCCCCATAGGTGAACTGGCACCCCCATCCTTAAAAGAATTCTTCTACTTGAACCCAACCGGTGCAAACTATATCCTCCTTGTATGACCATCCTTCCCTCACTTCCCATTTCATTCTTCTGTAACCTGTTGTTCTATTACTCTCCAGGGCAACTCCCGAGGTTTATCTCCTTAGTATGCTCATATATTTTGATTGTTATAGGCTATTGCCATTCTCTTATGTTATTTGTGGATCTTATTGATACCTTGCCTTGATTGCTCTATTTGTGTTATGTCATGCTGTTAATGATACATGTTCCTTCCTTAAAACTTCAATAAAAATGTACTGAAATGAAAAAAGTGGCAGTTAGGGGGTTGGGACAAACACTAACAGGAGCGGTTACAATGGTCAGCATTCATTTATGGAAACGTTTTATCCCAAAAGTAAAAAAAAACAACAATTTATGTAAGTGCTTAAAATGTGTTAGCTGGAGTTCAGCTCTAATTTGTTAGTCAAGTCAATCTAAATCTGCTAGTGTAACTAAAACTACACTGTCCTCAGACCGACAATGCTGCTGTGCAAAGGTGTCTCCATTGCTTCTCCATCCAGCGTGGAGATGCGCTAAGACAGGAAATGTGTTACTGGCTGGATCACCAAGTGAAAAAGAAGTCTGAAAAATAAAACTAATGCAGCCCACCGTGTCTATGGATTGGTAAACTGCAATATATACATTTTTTGTTTTTAGGTTTAATACAACTTTAAACTTATTTTTAAACTTGTATAAAGTGAGAAATATCTTGGACCTCTATCAGGTTTTTACTGATGTTTATGAACTTTAGAAAGATTTTTCACATCAAGGGACAAGAAAAAGACAGCAATAAAAACCTGAGACAGATTCTAACCCTTGTACGAGGAACGCTTCCCAAAAGAAGCCGCAGCCAGAAAGAAAAACCTGACAGAGATTCTAACCCCTTTGCAATTTTCTAAAAATACATTTTATTGCTGTCCGTGTCCCAAACATTTCCCCAATCCTTGACAAAAAAGCAATAATCCAGGTGAAAAATGAGAACAGAGCACCAGACGTTTGTTATAGTAGTCCAAAAACACTATATTTCCAATCATAATACGATAGCAGGAATAGGAAGGCAGCCAATGTGTTATGAATAGACAAACTCTCTGCTTATCTACCTCTGAGCTCCCTCCCGACACAAATATTCAGCTGTTGTTATCTCATGTATCGGAGAACTTGTCAGAAGTGACTCTGCTGATAACAGAGGAACAGAGCAGCAGAAAGACACGGCACGTAGAGCTTTGGAGAGAGATAAGTAAACACTATAGATATATGTGCCTAGGTCAAATTCCATGAATGGGGTTTACAATCACTTTAAATAATGTAGCATAAGTCTTTATCAGAATCTAATAAAAAAAATAACTCCTGAAGGATAATCCCTGCAAGAGGTTGAAAAGGAACTGTCTCAATGGGTGTGCAATGAATGTGCTGGTCATGTTTTTTTACCCCCAAAACCTGTTGGTCGTCACTTGTCTTCCTGTCATCATATTTTTATAAGCAATAACGTATAATTATGGACTTATAAGACAAATGTTTGGTTCTCTGTTCCCATTTTTCATGTGGATTCCACAAGATAAAGTGTCCCCTAATTCTTGGGCCTTGTTTTTGTGCTGCCAAGGTTGTTCCATCAAATCTCGCTACTAGATTTTTATTGATGGATGTAAGATCAGAATCCAATTCCTCTTTTCTGCTATATTTTAGACAGGAAACAATAAAAACTGTAAAATACTTAAATCTATCCATGCAACACGTTTACTGTGAAGCTGGGAGAAGCTTTTAGAGCTTCAAGAAAGCTTCTCCCTCATCATGTAGTGCAGTTTTTGAACCCCTAACTGCCACAGCCAATCACTATCATGTAGGGCAGGGGTCTCCAAACTACAGTCCACAGGCCAAATCCTGCCCACTGCAAGATGTTATCTATCCCCCAGCTAGGTTCAGTGGCCTCTCACACAGGTCTTCAGGTCAGCCTACAGTCTCTGGTTCTCCCCAACATCCACAAACTCCCCTCTCCTGTTGGTAGTTAGAACCAGGCCCGTACTGGCCATAGGGGCCGGCCACTCTGTAGCCTGTTGCTGTTCATGCCGCACAGCGTGAGGTAAGCGGTGATCGCGGCCTGAACATGGTTAACACAGGCCGTGGCCGCCACTCGCCGCTACCGCTATGTGGCCGTGACTGTGTCTCCACGGAACTTTCAGCTGCATGGGCTGAGCTGTGTGTCTCTCACACACAGCTCAGCCTCAGAGCAGCGCTGACAGTTCCGTTCTCTGCTCCCAGGGACTGCTCCTCCTCCTCCTTCAGCCAAGGTGTCCGCATGGTAGGGCAAGGTGGAGAGCTGCTGGCAGGACATTTCCCCCCGCTTGCCCCCCTCCCCTTGTCTTGTCGGGACTCGGCAGTGAGGAGAAAGCTATTGTTCTTCCCTCACCATTGGCCACAACAGTGGCCAATCGGAAGAAACTAGAGGGCATCATGAGAAATGTAGTCCCAGAGATAGGTGGCCCAATTGTTCTCAGCAGGGAGCTGACTACATTCCCCAGCATGCACTCTGCTGGGTGAAAACAGAAAACAGAAAACAAGCTGAGACGTGCTTGTAGCAGCTACTACAGGAGACATGAAAAACGAAAGAGAGGACTGTGCTGGGGGAACTAATAGCCCCAGCACAACCAGAGAGAGAAATGCTGTATCACACCACCAGAGAGAGCGCCACGCTGTACCACACCACCAGAGAGAGCGCCACGCTGTACCACACCACCAGAGAGAGTGCCACGCTGTACCGCACCACCAGAGAGAGCGTCACACTGTACCACACCACCAGAGAGAGTGCCACGCTGTACCACACCACCAGAAAGCGCCACGCTGTACCGCACCACCAGAGAGAGCCACGTGGTACCGCACCACCAAAGAGAGCCATGCTGTACCCACACCAGAGAGAGAGCCACGCTGTACCACACCACCAGCGAGAGAGCCACGCTGTTCCCGCATCACCAGAGAGAGAGCCACGCGCTGTACCGCACCACCAAAAAGAGAGCAGCTCAGTGTCACTGGGCAGTGTGGGCACAATAGGAGACAGACAGTACTAGCATTGTATGGCCACAATAGGACTGGGACACTGTAATATAAAGGGGACTGCACTGTAAAGGGGCACTGTAATCATTGCAGTGCCCCTTTACAGTGCAGTTCCCTTTATATTACAGTGTTAGGGATCGAACACCAGCCACCCGCGAATGTCTACCGAGCCCCCCCGCCCCCCCCCGGTCCCTGGAAAAGTTGGCTGCTCAGTCTAAAATGCCTGAGCCTATTTTTTGTCCCAGTCCGGGCCTGGTTAGAACTGCTGGCATCCTAACAACCAATCATGTGCTTGGCCCAACATTCACAGGAGTATGGCACTTCCTCCGTTCAGACCTTTTGGGGACACTGATGGGGTCCCTGATGTAAGGGGAACTGTGATAGGGACTCTGATGTAAGGAGGGACTCTAATGGGAGCCCTGATGTATGGGCGTACACTGATGTAAAGGCGGACTTTGATTAAGAATCAGATATATAAGAGGCTCTGGTGTAACGGAGATTACGATGGGGACCTTGATGCAAGGGGGACTCTGCTAGAGACCCTGATGAAAGGGTAGACTTTCATGGGGAATCTAATGTAAATGGGATTCTGATGTAAGAGTGGACCTTGACTGGGACTCTGTTGTAGGAGGAATCTGCCGGGTAAAGTTTATTAGAAAATTATTTCCTTTGTTATATTATTTATTTAAATGTATTTATTTAAATTTTATTCATTTATTTATTAAAACTGTTTTTTCCAGACATTGATTATTTGTAAAGTATATATTGTGGACCTCATACTGAAAAGTTTTGGGAGCTCTGACATAGAGGAACAGATATGTCCATATAAATACCTTGCAGAGAAAACGTGTTATATGGAATATTTTGCAGAGTATAGATTTTTGAAGGAAAATTTTTATTTTAAGTAGAAACAGGCTATAAAATTTGAAAGCTCTCCTGAATTTGGGTTGCAAGACTCTGAAATGGTCTTACCGAAATTCATTTGTATGAATTCTCTACTAAGTATCTAGGTGGGTTACCACCTGGGCAGTTTTTTGCATTTAGACTGTTCTGCACCTTAATTTGACACTACTTATCTCCTTCAGCAATAGGAGAGATCATCTGCTATCCTTTTTGTAAATGCTTTAACACTGAGCTTAGATAAATATCAGCTGAATGGCAAGACTATTGTCAGCTATTAGAGTACCTGGCAGTTTCTTTAATATTGGGTTTATAGGGAACTAGTCCTTTTTTCAAGAGTTTGTATATAATATATTTGATTAATTAGGTCTTAAATAGCAGATTGTATAATCCAACAATATGGCCCTTATCTTTCTTGTCTCTGTTAAAGTTTTATAATGTTAAAAAATGTATATCTGCTCTGTTCTCTATGGTAAATCACTGGGGAGCATGTTGGTGCTCAATAAATAAAGAAATAAATGCATTATTAATAATATTGAGAATGTTGACATACCAAGAAGAGGTAGCTGCAGGGTTCTATATGAGATGCTATATTTAATTTTATATATATATATATATATCCATATGTAGCGCCCAGTTAAGAGAGCCGCTTGGTTTGATTTCGGGCCCTGTCTACAGTACCGCCAACCCCCGGCAATCTTACTCTGGCACAGTTAGTCTAGGGTTAAATTTGTATCACATTCAATAGTATTGCAAGGGGTAATCTCTTAGCAGTAAAACAACACACTGAGGCGAGAGATTAAATATAAGTTTACTCCTATATTAAAGGTAGCATAGGCAGCACACAACACATGCAACTGGCTTGCAGAGCCCTGCAGAAATCAATACAGCACACAATAATGGCGCTGCGCGGTACTCCACCACGCGTAGCTATTATGGTATGCGCGACCTATGGCGCACTAAACAATATCTTAGCTCCCCACCCCGGTCAGGCCTGACATGGAGTAAATCTCAGTCACCTCCTATGGGGATTTCTTCGCATGCCAGCTTTCGGTGGTGCACTTGATGAATAGTACTTTGTAATCCACAACCAGGCAATAACTTGGAACACTATACTGGGGGGGAACACTTCAACTCTGTCCTGCTACCGGTACCCCCCGGGGAACAGCAGATAAACGAAACTGTGGGCCTATGCAGTCTATAGGCCTGAACGCGGCACAGTCTATTGGTTTGGGCAGGTGCCCGCTCACCACTCCGGACTGGGATACACCCTGCTGTGTATCCGCACACAGCGTCTGCAATGATCGGGTCCCCGATCCAACTGATGTCCTCACTCGACAAGTCAGATGCCACCCAGGCTCCACAGTGGGGTGGAAGGCTCTTTGGAAGTTGCGCAAGGCCCAGGCTTCAGGCCTTGCACTGCAGCAGATCTGCACAGGAAGAAACTCTTGCTTGCAGCGCGGTGTCCAAAGAGGCCGAGCTCCGCCTCTCCTCCTCCTTAAATAACCCCTCCCATGAGTCTCTGCGGTGGCTAACTGCACTCTGGGTGCCGAACGGGGTTTTGGGTAACGTAGTCCGGGGCCTTAAAGGAGACCCCGCTACACACTCCCCCCACTTAAACTCTTTGGTCCCCAAAGATAACATAAACTTAAATCACAGAACGTACAACATCAATCAAAGTTTCGTATGATGTTGGCAGGGGAAATTCCCACCAAAACCGAGGCGGTGAACTCCCCTGCCCACAGGTCACACCATCACTAGTGTCCTGCCTAACTGTGCCAGAGAGTGAGCTGGGGTTGCCCCCCACTAAATGAACAGTGGGAGGGTCAGGGTCTTCCGTACTCCTTCTGGCAGTAACCACAGTGTCTTCCGCACTTCTCCCCATCTGTGGGTAAGTTAATCTTCTGGGAGGCTTTATGGCTCTTCGCTTCCTCTGTCCTCTTGGGCTCTCTGCTAGAACAGGCTCCTCCTCTGGAACCAACTCAGGAATTACTTCTGGTTCGGGAGCACTGGACTCCGGGGCAGGGAGGTACAGAGACTCCCTTGGATCTTCTTCTGGGAGTAAGTCACAGGCACTCTCCCAAGAATCTGACTAAGGACTGGACAGAATGAACTCAGTAGCTTCTGCATTCAGCGTCTGATCTATGGTGTCTTCTTCAGGTGGAAGATTAATAGCAGAGGTTCCTGGGGCCTGTGAAGGCCAAAGCCAGTCAAGTTCTTCTCCCTAATCTTCACTCATCTCCGAGGTCTCTGTATCCCCAATCTGAGGGGTCTGTGACCGAGTGTTGGGTCTGGGAGTATCCAGGATGGAATTTGGCGCAGGGGAATCCGTCACGGGGGTATCCGAACTGCCTCCGCTAGTGGGAGTAAGTGGTTCCGATGCCAGGTCTTCAAAGGTCCCACCTTTCCTTCTGGTTTAAGTCTGTAAACGGGCAGGCCCGGTAGCCTTTTGCAAACAACATAAGGTTCAGGTCTCCATCTGTCTGCAAGCTTGTGTTTTCCAGGGACCCCCAAGTTCTGTAACAGCACTCTGTCTCCTGGTTGCAAATCCTGGATCCTAAACTTCAGGTCAAAATTTTTCTTGTTGCGGGCCCCCCTTTGCTCCGAGGCCGCCTGGGCCTGTTCATAGGCCAATTTCAAATTGCGTCTGAGCCTATCGACACATCCCTTGTGGGAAGCAGCAGAACAATGGTCTATGGAAGTGCCAAAGGCCAGATCTACAGGTAGTCTTGCTTCTCTCCCGAACATAAGTCGATAGGGTGAGTACCCTGTAGCGTCACTGGTAGTGCTGTTGTATGCATGCACGAATGCCGCTATGTGGTTGCTCCAATGCTGCTTCTTTTCACTGCTTAGGGTCACCTGCATGTTAAGCAGGGTTCGGTTGAACCTCTCCGGCTGAGCATCACCTTGTGGATGATAGGGGGTAGTTCTTGTCTTCTTGATCCCCAAAGAATCCAGGAGCTTCCGGATCAGTCGACTTTCAAAATCCCTTCCCTGGTCTGAATGGAGCCGTTGTGGTAGCCCATAATGTACAAAGTATTTCTCCATCAGCACTTTGGCCACGGTGGAAGCCTTCTGGTCCTTGGTTGGAAAGGCCTGGGCATAACGGGTGAAATGGTCGGTTACTACCAGAACATTTCCTAGTCCACTCAGGTCGGGTTCGAGGCAGAGAAAATTAATGCATACCAGATCAAGTGGGCTTTGACTTTGCAGATGGCCCATTGGGACAGCTTGATGAGGTAAAGTCTTTCTCTGGATGCATCGTGCACATGAGTGGCAGTATTCTTCAACTTCAGCCCTCATGCAGGGCCAATAGAAACGGTCCCTAATGAGTTGGAAGGTCCTTTCCGCCCCTAGGTGACCATGGTTGTCGTGCAGAGCAATCAGGACTGTCTCTCGGTACTTCTCATGCAAGAACAATTGCCATTTGTCTTCTAGGTCATCAGAGGGGCCCCTTCGGTAGACCACTCCCTGATGCACCTGTAACTTATCCCACTCTTTCCTCAACAGGCGAGCTTCCTTTGAGGGGTGGCGTAAGAGTCTATTCGGGTCCTGATTCTCCAGGGCCTCTTGGACCAATCTCCCCATGGGGTCTTCCAATTGGTCGGATCTCAGCTCCTTCTTAGACAGTTTTGGCAAGTTATCTTCCCCCAGTTGGGTTACTCCACAGTTTTGCTTGGGAACTCCTACTATGGTAACCCCTATCTCTTCTGCTCTTGAGCCACCACTGACTTGGAGTTCAGCCCCTTGGCAGAGGGCCCGTACCCCGTCGGGTGCCACTTGGGTCCAGTCTTCTGTACTGCAAGTGGGGACGTGAGATCTTCTAGACAAAGCGTCTGCGTCTCGGTTTCCAGCCCCAGGTCTGTACTTCAGGCAGAAATTGAAGGCAGACAGCGCCGCCAGCCACCTATGTCCTGTGGCATCCAACTTTGCTGTGGTGAAAAGATAGGTGAGGGGGTTGTTGTCGGTTTTCACTGTGAATTCCGCCCCATACAAATAGTCTCTGAGTTTGTCAACTACCGCCCACTTAAGGGCCAGGAACTCCAACTTATGGGTGAGGTAGTTCTTTTCAGAGGGAGTCAGACTTCTGCTCACATACGCAACAGGCCTCAGTTGCTCTTCATGCTCCTGGCACAGCACTCCTCCCAAACCATCATGACTAGCATCTACATGAAGTTCATAAGGCTTCTTAGTGTCTGCGTAGGCCAGGACAGGGGCAGTGGTTAATGTCTTCTTCAACATCTGGAAGGCATTCTCACACTTCTCGTTCCACTGGTCCTTGACTGACTCCCCTGGCTTCCTAGGGCCCGAGTCATCCTCTTCCCCCTCCGTCTTTAGCAGCTCATTCAGAGGCCTGGCTATCCGAGCAAACCCCTCCACAAACCTCCTGTAATAGGAACAGAACCCCAGAAAGGATCTGAGCTCTGTCACAGTGGTGGGCCTGGGCCAGGAGGTGACTGCCTCCAATTTTTCGGGGTCTGTGGCTACCCCATTTTCAGACACTATGTGCCCCAGATAGTTAACTGATGACTGGTAGAATTGGCATTTTTCAGGTGAGAGCTTGAGTCCTTCCTCACTCAGTCTCTTCAAAACTTTCTCCAGCCTTTCTTCATGCTCTTCCAAGGTTTTTCCGAAGACAATGATGTCATCCAAGTATACGAGGACTTCGATGAGGTTCATATCTCCCACAGTCTTCTCCATGAGACGTTGGAAGGTGGCTGGAGCTCCAGACAGACCTTGAGGCATCCGGTTGAATTCAAAGAACCCTACAGGGATTATGAAAGCCGTCTTTCTTCTCTTTGTCTTCTGGATGCATCGGGATCTGATAGTACCCGCTCTTGAGGTCCATAACACTGAACCACTTGGCTCCAGACAAGCTCTGTAGGGCATCCTCTATCCTTGGAGTGGTATACTGGTCCGGTATGGTTCTCCTGTTGAGGGTCCTATAGTCTATGCACTGCCTCAGTGACCCATTCTTCTTCCGGACCACCACTATAGGGGAGGCATAGGGACTTCTAGATTCTCGAATCACCCCTGTTCGCTTGAGCTCGGCGAGCTGCTCCCTCAAGTCCTCGAGGTCTGCTAACGGAACCCGCCTAACCCTCTCCCTGAAGGGCTTGTCTTCCTGGAGGCGGATTCGATGGGTGGCACTCCTAGCACACCCCACATCGAATTCATCTTGAGAAAAGATCCTTTCCCACCTGGTCAACTGGGCCTTGGCTCTCTCTTTCCAAGCCCTGGGCAGATTTGGATTCTCCATGGAAAGTTTCTCCCACACAGTACTTTCTCCATCTGTCTTCTCCACATCTGATGAAGCAACTGGGGTAGCTGGGCTCACCCGGCCCAGTAACAGCCTGGCTGGGATTTCCATGGGACCATCCGTGGTATTTCTGACGCTCAAAGGCACTTTACAATGAGCCTTCTTCAGGGCCCTCACGGGACCACTTCTGGGACTACTTCTAAGCCCGAATGTTCTTCCCTTGGGTGGGGTTCCAACATGACAAAAGGGCCAGGCTGCTCCCAAGTGAGATTCACTGTGGCTTTCAAGCAGGTTACTTCACCGGGCTGCAGCACTATTCCCCTTCTTCCCAGCCTCCAGACCTTCCCTACCCCCTCTTCTGGGGCCTTCTGTTCCAAGATCAGCCGTTAGTAGGCTGTCTTCAACATTGGGTGGATCTCAGTGACTGTGGGGTCTTTCCTTCTTGTCAGAGGGGCCAGAAGTCTTCGGACCAGATCCGTGTTCATCCCTATTATCAGGGAACTCTTGTTAGCTCCAGGTGGTCGGGGGCACACCACAGCTAAGGTGTCGAACACTTCAGCCTTTCCGGCTATGGACGGGTCAAAAGTCAGTTTTATAGGCAGATAGCCATCATAAGGGAAACTCTCTGTCCCAATTCCCCATATCTCCAACTCTTCAATCTTCTGGATGGGTAGGTGACTTAAATGCTTGTCATAAAAGTCCCGGTACAACAGGGTCACTAGCGCCCCAGTATCCAATATGGCTCTTGTGTAGACTCCCTCCACTTGAACTGGTACTATCGGGGAGGGACCCACCAGCTTCTCTGGATATCGCTTCAAGGGGGTCTCTTTCTTTTGATCTTTGCATTTTCCCTTTTGACTTTCTTTCTTCCATTTCTCTTTGGAATTAAGTCTCTCTTGGGCCTGGTATGCATTGATCTCCCTCCTTTTGGTGGGTGTAACTACCCGCTGAGGGACACTACTCTCTTTCTTTGGGGTGCGTTCCTTCTGAGGAACCTTGTGTTTCTTCTGAGTGGTCTTCTCCACTCTTTTCATGTGCTTCTCATTCAGTTTGGAGCTCACTGGAGATGATGGGCACCCGATGACTCCTTCACCGGGGCCCGCTGAAGTTTTCCGGCGGCTTGCGGTTATTCATCTTTTTTTTCTTTGGGCTGGCACACACTTTGGCGAAATGGCCAGCTCCTCCACAATTTAAACAAATCACATCCCCCCAATCTTCCAGGGATGCGGGCGCTGAGGTGTTGGGAAACAGCTCCTTCCTCGGACTTTCCCTCTCTGGTTCCCTTGACTTCTTTTCCATCAGGGAGGTCAGCATCCCCAATACTTGGGACATCTGTGACTTTAAGGTATCCACCTCTGAGTCTCTTTCCAGGGTCATGGCCGTCCTGACCATCACTGGAGGAGGATTCACCGACTCAACTGGTAGGCTCCTCTTCTTCTCCTCCAGCATAGCTTCTTCCTCTCTGACCACTCGAATCAAGTCAGGGTACTCCAGGCTCTTCCCGTCCTGTCTTGTGCGTAGCGCCAATGCGATGGGGTCCAGGGGCTGAGATCCTCTCATCACCTGTTGAACACGGGCCTCATCCACCTTCCGTGGGTCAATCCCCTTCTTAAGAATCATCTTATGCAGGATCTTATCCAGGCGCCTCATGAACTCTGACAGCTTCTCTCCTGTCTTCTGGTAGCAGTGCTCCAGCTGATAAGTGAGCTCAGTGATTTTCTCTGTTCCACCAAACACATTCTGCAGAATGTCCAGATAGTCCTGTGCATTACAGTCTGTATTACTCATCTTGAGGTTGCGTATGGCCTCTAGAGCAGGCCCCTTCAAGCTCTCAGCAATTCTCTGCTTCTTTCTGTGGTCTGGGACTTCCCATTCTTCTAGGGCCTGAGTGGCACCGTCTAACCATTCCTCAAACCCCTCTTCACCCGAAGGTACAGGTTTCCTTCCTGAGAATATTCTAAGTTTTCTGTATCCTGACATCTGGTAATCTGTAGGATCTTTCTTACACTGTGCCACAAGTTCCCCCAGGACCGCGCACAACTCTGCGCCGAGGGTGGCAGATGGCGACCCGGGACTTTCCCTTTTAACCTGTCTTTCTACTTTTGGGGTGGGTGATGGAGATAGTTTCGGTGTCTGAAACCGTCCTCCTGGCTTGAGCGGCAGCGCGTGTATTAGGCTATAAGTCTGATCATCTATAGCTTCTACACTTGGATTCTTGAAATGTTCTGGGGCTCCGTCCTTCCACTCTACTAATGCGTGGGTCAGTGAGGTTCGTCCTGACATCCACCACCCATGCTTTCTGATACGGTGACAGTGACATCACTAGCTGCTTCACCGCTTCTTCTTGCCAGATCCCTGGGAGTTCTATGACTACTATCCCGGCTGGATCTGTGCCGACCGTTTTACACCACTGACCTACTTCTAGTGGGTCCATGCTGGTACTTTTGGCGTGTTACTTGCTGCAACAGGATCCCGGACTCGAGAGCCCCCACGTGTAGCACTACCCCCAGTTAAGAGAGCCGCTTGGTTTGATTTCGGGCCCTGTCTACAGTACCGCCAACCCCCGGCAATCTTACTCGACCCACTCTGGCACAGTTAGTCTAGGGTTATATTTGTATCACATTCAATAGTATTGCAAGGGGTAATCTCTTAGCAGTAAGACAACACACTGAGGCGAGAGATTAAATATAACAGTTTACTCTTATATTAAAGGTAGCATAGGCAGAACACAACACATGCAACTGGCTTGCAGAGCCCTGCAGAAATCAATACAGCACACAATAATGGCGCTGCGCAGTACTCCACCACGCGTAGCTATTATGGTATGCGCGCCCTATGTCGCACTAAACAATATCTTAACTCCCCACCCCAGTCAGGCCTGACATGGAGTAAATCTCAGTCACCTATGGGGATTTCTTCGCATGCCAGCTTTCGGTGGTGCACTTGATGAATAGTACTTTGTAATCCACAACCAGGCAATAACTTGGAACACTATACTGGGGGGGAACACTTCAACTCTGTCCTGCTACCGGTCCCCCCCGGGGAACAGCAGATAAATGAAACTGTGGGCCTATGCAGTCTATAGGCCTGAACGCGGCACAGTCTATTGGTTTGGGCAGGTGCCCGCTCACCACTCCGGACGCGATCCCAGTCCGGGACGTCCACCCTGCTGTGTATCCGCACACAGCGTCTGCAACGATCGGGTCTCCGATCCAACTGATGTCCTCACTCGACAAGTCAGATGCCACCCAGGTTCCGCAGTGGGGTGGAAGGCTCTTTGGAAGTTGCGCAAGGCCCAGGCTTCAGGCCTTGCACTGCAGCAGATCCGCACAGGAAGAAACTCTTGCTTGCAGCGTGGTGTCCGCCTCGCCTCCTCCTTAAATAACCCCTCCCATGAGTCTCTGCGGTGGCTAACTGCACTCTGGGTGCCGAACGGGGTTCTGGGTAACGTAGTCCCGGGGCCTTAAAGGAGACCCCGCTACACATATATATATACTGTATATATATATACTGTATGTAGCGCACCAACCCCCGACTTTACCTGCTTTTCTTCTGCTTGGCTCCTCCGCAGGAAAGAATGAGGCACACCGCACCACAAGCCCGTACCCTCCTGAATGGGGAGGTTGAGCGGTGTTAGTTTCTCTGGCCTGTTTGCAGCCAGTGTTTAAAAACCTCCAGTGCTGACCTCGTTTCTGTGGGAGTCAGAAACAAGCCTTTAGTTCTCCCCAGTAAGCAACTGTCCACACCAACTGATAGGGTACAACTCTTATTTATTTTTCTCAGCACAATAAACAGTCTCTTTGAGAGCAGACAGGTTGGGACAAGACACAGGTCAGATAAGGTGGGAGGAGGTCCAGGCACAAACTTGAATTGGGTTTTCTCCTGTTCTGATCAGCACGAACAGGCTTGGCGCACGGTCTCTGCCACAGACCATGAAGTTGGTCACTGCCACTGACCTTGTGAAAAAGATGAAAGCCACTGCCACTGACCTTGTGTGCGTAGTGTCACTGCCACTGTGACATAAAGAACAAGCACATCCTTCCTTTAATAACTTGGCCCCTTTTTAGGACAAGAACATCCCTCCGGAGAGTTATCAGAGGCCCCATCTGTCACCACGACTCTGCGCTGGGTCTTCAGAAAGGGTCACCTCCCTGGCCTCCTCGTCCTGGATACGGGTCCCCTCGCAAGGCAGATCCCTGGGAGCCTCGGTCCCCGGCGGATCCCAGCCGAAGGATGCTGGGCTCCAGGCCTTTCTCCAAAGTACCTCACCCCAGACTGAAGGTGTCTGGGATGGAACAGCAGCTCCGTCTCCGGGCCTAGGGCACCCGGAGACAACCCGACCAGGCCTCCGAGCCTAGGGCACCCGGAGGCGACACACACGCACCCAGGCCTAAGGTGCCTGAGCGCGGAACTGACACCTACTGGAAGATGGTCGCCCCCTTTTATATCCTCTCCCGACAGGCACAGCAGGTTCCCCGCCCGCCGTACTGCTGCCAAGAGGGGACAAAAAAAAGGCACAACCTTGTACTGCGGTTCAACCCGGGCCCATGGCAACAGCGCCACCTATAAGCCCCAGGGAACTACACACCAGTACCATCTCCCAGGGATAGAAATGGTCCATGAAACCTAACAATTAGTGCATCTGAGCCTAGTTACCACTCAGATGCTTCCCCTAAATGTAACCACCTGCTACATATATATATATATATATATATATATATATATATATATATATATATATATGTATATACACAATACACCTATATATTTTTTTTATTCAATGACCCTGGGAGGCTTGCTTGCAAACTGGCATAACATTATAGCTTTTGAATGATTTAGAAATCACTTCCCTGCCAAACAGCAAACATCTGCTTATATGTGCAGTCTCGTTGATTCACCAATCATTTCAATAACCTAGCAAAAAGATTTTCTGAATTTGCAGAATGTATGATTCACTGCCTAGATCCAGCCATCATGTTGTACAAAGCATGCTACCTCCAAATGTTGCTACGCAGATCTGTGTCCAGTTTAGTAAGTGAACAGAATACAAATGTACTTTGGGTATATCACAATGGAGAATCACAACTCCATGGATGGGATGTACCAGGTCATAAATAGACATACATTTTAGAACAGGCTCTGATATTTTATTAACACTTAAAATTCATATTATTTGGAAATACTTTTTTTTTTGTTTGTTTTTTTGCTTTTTTTCATAATTTCAGCAAACAGGAAAAAGTGAGAAGGATCTATTCAGAGTATTGTTTCTCTTGTATATGTAGCATCCTTATTATTAATTATAGGATAGTTACGAAGGATAAGCAACACTGATAGTTTTAATTCCCTTGAAATTTTGTTGAAAATCAGATTCCAGAAACATTTGCATTAACCACTTGCCGACCAGCCGCCGCAGTTTTACTGCGGCAACATGGCGCGGCTGGGCGAAACAACGTTATGTTAGGTCGCTTCACCCCGTGGCCACTAGGGGCACATGCGCGCCGCCGGAGGCACGCGTGCATGCATGTTGCTCGCCCCCTGAGCCGATGCGAGTGCCCGGCGGGCGTGATGACTGCCGGGCATTCGTGATCACTCACGACAGAGCGAGAACCGGGAGCAGCTTCCGGTTCTCTTAGGCGAGAAATGACTGATTGTATGTTCATACAAAGTATGAACAGCGATCTGTCATTTCCCCATGTAACTCCAATCCCCCCTCCAGTTAGAACACACTATAGGGAACACAATTAACCCCTTGATCGTCCCCTAGTGTTAACCCCTTCACTGCCAGTGACATTTTTACAGATATCAGTGCATTTTTATAGCCCTGATCGCTGTAAAATTGTCAATGGTCCCAAAAATGTGTCAAAAGTGTCCGATGTGTCTGCCATAATGTCGCAGTCCCGATAAAAATCGCAGATCGCCGCCATTACAAGTAAAAAAGAAAAATTATAATAATAATGCCATAATTCTATCCCCTATTTTGTAGACGCTATAACTTTTGCGCAAACCAATCAATATACGCTTATTGCGATTTTTACCAAAAATATGTAGAAGAATACATATCGGCCTAAACTGAGGAAAAAAAATTTTTTTTGAAAAAAAATTGTGATATTTATTATAGCAAAAAGTAAAAGATGTTGTGTTTTTTTAAAATTGTCGCTCTTTTGTTTATAGCACAAAAAAGAAAAATCGCAGAGGTGATCAAATACCACCAAAATAAAGTTCTATTTGTGGGAAAAAAAGGATGCAAATTTTGTTTGGGTACAGCATCGCACGACCGCGCAATTGTTAGTTAAAGCGACGCAGTGCCAAATTGTAAAAAGTGCTCTGGTCAGGAAGGGGTTAAAATCTTCCAGGGCTGAAGCGATTAAAGGTTAATTAGGGGTCTTTTTTATTGGTTCTTGGTTGCAACGGGCTTAAAGTGGTATTAAAGTTAAATGTATTATTTCCTAAATCAGATACTAATAATATAAATGAGATGTATTTGATGATTTTTTAAATAAACTTCCTACTTGAAGCTTTGTTTTTACTTTCAATATGTTTATTGATGTTTAACAGGAATAGGATAACATACAGTAACATCCAAATCGTTGACTGAAGCTTCGTTTTTAACCTGTTTGCCAGCTGTACTGCTGCATTGGCATTCTATGTGGGTTCCATGTGCTGCTGGCACCAATGCAGGGTGGGCGCTAGCAATAGGCGGGTCAGGCGGCTGCCTAGGGCGCCAGGGTAGGGGGGGCGGCAAAATCCGGATCCCCAGCCACTCGCTGGGGTTTCAGATTATTAAAATACCTCCAGGACCGGCATTTTTTAAATACATGCCTTATGGCGCCAGCTGCCAGGCTAGGGGGGCGGTTGCGCCTGTGAAGACATCCCGGGGCCGGACCGCTCTATCCCCAGCCTGCAGTGCTGCCCTAGTAGGGGCGACAGTGAGAAGATGAGGGAAGAGAGCCGGGACGAGGAGCAGCCGGCCGGAAGTGCCGCATGATCGGTGGAACCGGCTGAGGCGGATGGTGGGATGGAAGCCCTGCATGTACTGTTACTATGGGCTTGCCGCGATATCCGCTCCCCCCTCCTCCTGGTCGCTCGGGGATCTGGTGTGCAAGGACAGGCAGGCAGCAGCGCCACTCTCCTGGAGTAAAGCCATCACCCAACGCTGGCTCAGGTATAGTGGAAGCACAGGCAGCACTCTCAGTGCTGCAGCCTGCACCCAGTCACAAAAAATAAAACATTGACTCTGCTTTTAAGTTTATAGGGCATTGCACTGTGTACAGAGGGGGAACTGATATGTGTGTGTGGGGGGTGGTACAGACATGTGTACGGGGAGGGGGGACAGATGTGCAGGGGGTACAGATATGTGTGGGGGGGATGGACAGACGTGCAGGGGGGTACAGATATATGTGGGGGGGGGCAGATGTGCAGGGGGTACAGAGGGGGTACAGATATGTGTGTGTGTGTGTGTGTGTGGGGGGGACAGATGTGCAGGGGGGTACAGAGGGGGTACAGGTGTGTGTGGGGGGGACAGATGTGCAGGGGGGGTGCAGAGGGGGTACAGATATGTCTGTGGGGGGGAACAGATGTGCAGGGGGGTACAGAGGGGGTACAGATATGTGTGGGGGGGACGGACAGACGTGCAGGGGGGTACAAATTTATGTGTGGGGGGGGACAGATGTGCAGGGGGTACAGAGGGGCTACAGATATGTGTGTGGGAGGGACAGATGTGCAGGGGGGTACAGAGGGGTACAGATATGTGTGTGTGTGGGGGGGACAGATGTGCAGGGGGTACAGTTTTTAAAAGTATTTTATTGCACAGCTCTGGGGGTCTTCTTCCGACTTCGGGGGTCTCCGGTGTCGTCACCGCGCTCTCCGGTTCTTTCTTCTGCCGGGCCACCGCTATCTTCTTCCAACTCTTTTGCTAGCGGGGCCCGGTCTTCTCTGTCGCCTTCTCCCCTCTTCTTCTCTCCGGTTCTTTCTTTCTTCCGCCGGGCCTCCGCTAACTTCTATTAGCTCTTTTGCTAGCGGAGGCCCGGTTTTCTCCGTCGCCTTCTTCTTCTCCCGCTCTCCGGTTCTTCTCCCGCTCTCCGGTTCTTTCTTCCGCCGGGCCTCCGCTAACTTCTTTTAGCTCTTTTGCTAGCGGAGGCCCGGTCTTCTCCGTCGTCTCATCCGGCTCTCCGTTGTCCTTCTGCCGGCCCCTCCACTAACTTCTTCCAGCTCTTTTGCTAGTGGAGGGGCCAGTCTTCCCGTCGTCGCCGTTGGCGTCTTCTTCCCTCTTCTCCTCCTCGATGTTGACTCGTCGCTTCCTCTCGCAGTAATGCTAAATCTTCGGTCCGCAGAGATTAATATAGGCTTCTCATGACATCACAGTCACATGCTCCGTCATGGGAACATGTGACTGTGACGTCATGAGAAGCCTATATTAATCTCTGCGGACCGAAGATTTAGCATTACTGCGAGAGGAAGCGAGAGGAAGCGACGAGTCAACATCGAGGAGGAGAAGAGGGAAGAAGACACCGACGACGGGAAGACCGGCCCCTCCACTAGCAAAAGAGCTGGAAGAAGTTAGTGGAGGGGCCGGCAGAAGGACAACGGAGAGCCGAACGAGACGACGGGGAAGACCGGGCCTCCGCTAGCAAAAGAGCTAAAAGAAGTTAGCGGAGGCCCGGCGAAAGAAAGAAAGAACGGAGAGAAGAAGAGGGGAGAAAGCGACAGAGAAGACCGGGCCCGCTAGCAAAAGAGTTGGAAGAAGATAGCGGTGGCCCGGCAGAAGAAAGAACCGGAGAGCGCGGCGACGACACCGGAGACCCCCGAAGTCGGAAGAAGACCCCCGGAGCTGTGCAATAAAATACTTTTAAAAACTGTGTTGTGTTTTTATTGCCATTTTTTTCCACCAGGTGAATGGGTAGGGGTACGATGTACCCCATACTCATTCACATTGGGTGGGGGGGCCGGGATCTGGGGGCCCCCTTATTAAAGGGGGCTCCCGGATTCCGATAAGCCCCCCGCCCACAGACCCCGACAACCAACGGCCAGGGTTGTCGGGAAGAGGCCCTGTCCTCATCAACATGGGGGCAGGGTGCTCTGGGGTGGGGGGGCCGCAGGTCACCCCCTGCCCCAGAGCACCAAACCCCCATGTTGAGGGCATGCGGCCTGGTACGGTTCAGGAGGGAGGGGGGGCCGCTCTCTCGTCCCCCCTCTTCCCCTGCGGCCTGCCAGGTTGCGTGCTTGGATAAGGGTCTGGTTTGGATTTTGAGGGGGACCCCCACGCCGTTTTTTCGGCATAGGGTTCCCCTTCAAATCCAGACCAGACCCAAGGGCCTGGTATACTCCTGGAGGGGGAACCCAGGCCGGGTTTTTCTTTAAAAATTGGCGTGGAGTTCCCGCTCAGGATTCATACCAAACGCAGTGCCTGGTATTGGCGGGAATCCACGTCGGATCCCCGCCTATCGGCAATGCGTGTCGCTCATCGTGAAAGGAACATTTTTTTCCTTTCCCGATGACGAGACAGCTCGGCGCTGGCTCTCGCGACGGAGCTCATAGGGTGTCAATCTCGCCGCTAGAAGCGGCGAGATTGACACAATATCGGCGGCACCTACTGTATGTGAGTGGGGGACAGATGTACAGGGGGGTACAGAGGGGGAACAGATATATGTGTGTGTGTGTAGGGGGGACAGGTGTGCAGGGGGGTTCAGAGGGGGAACAGATATGTGTGTGTGTGTAGGGGGGACAGGTGTGCCAGGGGGGTACAGAGGGGGAACAGATGTACCGGGGGGGTACAGAGGGGGAACAGATATGTGTGTGTGTGGGGGGGGGACAGATGTGCAGGGGGGTACAGAGAGGGAACAGATGTGTGTGGGTGGGACAGATGTGCAGGGGGGTACAGAGGGTGAACAGATATGTGTGTGGGGGGGACAGATGTGCAAGGGGTTACAGAGGGGTAACAGATATGTGAGTGGGGGACAGATGTACAGGGGGGTACAGAGGGGGAACAGATATATGTGTGTGTGTGTAGGGGGGACAGGTGTGCAGGGGGGTTCAGAGGGGGAACAGATATGTGTGTGTGTGTAGGGGGGACAGGTGTGCGGGGGGTATAGAGGGGGAACAGATGTACCGGGGGGTACAGAGGGGGAACAGATATGTGTGTGTGTGTGTGTGGGGGGGGGGGTACAGAGAGGGAACAGATATGTGTGTGGGTGGGACAGATGTGCAGGGGGATACAGAGGGGGAACAGATATGTGTGTGTGTGTGGGGGGGGGGACAGATGTGCAGGGGTTACAGAGAGGAACTGATATGTGTGGGGGGGGGGGTTGAGGGGAACAGAGGTGCAGGGGGGTTTGTGCAGAGGGGAACAGGCATTCAGGGTGATACAGTGATGGGGTGATCTGAGGTGTGAAGGTAGAAGAATTGTGGTGATCTGAGACCTGAAATACAGGAATTGGGGCGATTTGAGGTGTGGAGGTTTAAGTCCATCTTTGTAAAAAAAGAAATAAATGCAGATCTTTTTGCAGGTACACAAATGTGCATTTATTATTGTTTTTAGTAAGAACCTGTAAAGCATTGTCAGCGTATCTGTCTGCTCGTACAGTTACAGTTAGCCTGTCTGTATACTGCCCTGGCCTGTGGACCATGGCTGGCGTGAGGAAGTGAGCCGGTGCCATCCACTATTTGTCTTTGGGCCGGGTCCAGAGGCACAGGTGCAAGCCTGTGGACCACGGCTGAAGAAATAGGTGAAGAGGTGCCGCAAAATTTTTAGTGAGGGGCGGAGCCAATGTGTGTGAGGGGGGGGCGTCAAAATGAGGTTTCGCATAGGGTGTCAAAAATCCTTGCACCAGCCCTGCACCAATGGAGTCCTGTAGGGGTCTCCTCTAGGAGGGGTCCCACATGTACAGTTATTACTTGTCTCAGTGTATCCAACCCAAGAACAAAAATGTAATGCATTGCAGTTTACCAGTCATTAGATATGGTGACTGCATTTGTTTTCTTTTCTTGGGATTTTTTACTTTCTTTTCACCTGGTTATCCCACCCAGTAACACACTTCCTGTACTAGGATGACAATGCTTACTCACTGTACTGTATGTATGGAAAAGCAGCATTGACACCCTAGGATAGGAAGTGTGTTAGAGCCACAAAACGCCTCCCCCTCTCTTATCTCCATAAATAGGGAGGATGTGTTCTGTAGGGTGACCACATTTCCAAACTACCATTCAGGGACACCCTCCCTTCCCAAAAATCAACTTGTGCTGTAACGAATCACAGCACAGTGATTGGACACAAGAGGTGGGATTTATGATTTCTCCAATCACAAGCAGGGGGCGGGATTGTGCTCCTCCAGGCATTCCTGGCCAGGACAAGTACTGTCAGTGAGTAAAGCGGTGATGTGGTGGCCTTTTTTGGGGGCATCAGATTGGCCCGGGGAGGGGGGGGGTGGCTGTGTCAGTTTCATTCCGGGACACTGTATTGTCCTGGAATGAATGTGCCCGGGACAGACCTGCAAAATGCGGGACTGTCCCGGGCAATCCGGGACACGTGGTCACCCTAGTGTTCTGTAGTCTACGTAGATAGCTAGGATCAAAGTTACTGATAAGACTGCAGCACAGGATCAACAGGTATTTTTTGACCATCCTGAACAGATACAATAAAACGAATTCACTGGCATATTTAACAGACTAAAAGGAAGCAAATAAGTTTCGGCTTTACACACCCTTTTATTCCAATCCCACCAAAAAAATTGCCTTTTTGATAAGTTAGGACTGATGAGCCATCATTCACCCAACATTTCCTGGAAGTTGTCTACA
Organism: Rana muscosa; assembly: GCA_029206835.1. Classification (NCBI taxonomy): domain Eukaryota; kingdom Metazoa; phylum Chordata; class Amphibia; order Anura; family Ranidae; genus Rana; species Rana muscosa. The sequence continues at coordinate 578,279,392 of CM055118.1, forward strand.
AAATGATAGAATTAGCTGAGCCTTTATTTTAATTTCTCTTTTCTAGAATATTGGAAACGCAGTCATTTCATTGTACTGATCTTGCTGGATGATTCCTGTTTGGAAATCAAATCTCGTACCCATGAATTGATGTGTAACACTAAATCCGTCACTCTACAGTACTCTTAATAGATAAATGCAATTCTAGCAGAAAATCCATCATTCTGTTCCCATGAACTGATGCCTGCCATACAATAAATCTCCAATGAATTCTTCTTTCTTACATTGCTGCCTGGCATGAAGTGAGAACTTTGTCTGCAGATTTTCGTTTGTTTCGGGTTAAATCCATATCATTGCTTTCTTGCGGTGTTGCTTGGTGTGATTGCAGATGCATCTGCTAGGTGTCCAACCAATGAGACCGCTAATGAATGCAGCTTATTGACCTTTTTGGATACATGGTTATTTACACATCACCAAATCTATCATTCCCCATAGAATGATTAATGCCAAGCTGGAAGAAAACACTGCAAGCATACATAACACAACAAATACAGCTAATCCAAGGTTCCCTCTTGCAAAGGGGTCTACGGTATTTGAGTGAAAGTTGCTTTTCTACCAATCAATGTGTTTGTAAACTAGCGTGGTTAGAAAAGCGCTACCGTCGATTATCAAATGTTCTGCTCTGCTAAGCTAAAAGAAACATATTTATGCCCGAGGAATGGATGAGAAAAGCAGAAGTGGGCACATTTCTAATAAATGTTACTGCTTTTTGCCTATATAGCTGTCACATGACTACTGTGATATTGAAGCGGCCTTTATTTCATGTGTTACATTTGAATGATTTTAAGTGTGTATGGCAGTGGTATCAGCAGAGAAACAAATGTTTACAGAGGAAGGACCAGCCCCAGGCTAGATGGGACCATTGTGTAGTGTTTGTATATTGGTGCAAGATGACGGCTGAAATATATTGGATCTATTGATCCAACTTGTACAGTAACAATAGATAATGGTTTGTAATAAAATTGTAATTTGTTAGTTCATTTAACATCACCAGGTTACCCAGTTTGGTTATCCAACTTGATTTTATTTACCGTATATACTCGAGTATAAGCCGAGTTTTTCAGCCCTTTTTTTAGGGCTGAAAATACTCCTCTCGGCTTATACTCGAGTCAGTGTAGCTTGGGCGTCCATTTTTTAAAACTTGCGGCTTCCTCCTGGTCCCGTGCGGTTCCGTGATAGGTGATTGACACTGTGTTCAGTGTTCCGCCTATCACGGTCACCTTCTCATCCTCTGACTTTCCCAGCAGACACTGTGTTTAGTGATCCACCAATCACGGACCTTCTCTTGTTCGAAGAAGAAAGAACGTCCGTGATTGGCGGATCACTAAACACAGTGTCTGCTGGGAAACTCAGAGGATGAGAAGAGGGCCGTGATAGGAGGAACACTGAACACAGTGTCAATCGCCTATAACGGGACGGGACCAGGAGGAAGTCGCAAGTTTTAAAAAATGGACGCCCGCAGCGCAGCTGTCAAGAATTTCAGGTACGCTGCGATGGGCACAGTGAGGATATGGGCACAGTGAGGAGATGGGCACAGTGAGGAGATGGGCACAGTGATGATGGGCACAGTGAGGAGATGGGCACAGTGAGGATATGGGCACAGTCATGATGGGAACAGTGAGGATATGGGCCGAGTGAGGATATGGGCACAGTGATGATGGGCACAGTGAGGAGATGGGCACAGTGAGGTAATGGGCACAGTGAGGCGTGCAAATGTGCACAGTGAAGCTGCAAATGGGCATTGTTGACCCTCTTTTCTGCTTAAAGTAGCTGCTGCATTCTTGCCCTAAGCTTATACTCGAGTCAATAAGTTTTCCCAGTTTTTGTGGTAAAATTAGGTGCCTCGGCTTATACTCGAGTATATACCGTATTTCTATTTCATTATGCGCATCTGTTACAGTATTCTGTACACTTCTTAGTAGAAACCTTTGTGGGGTTGATGACCATACAGATATATTTTAATAGGGCTATCTACACTTTCAATTCAGTTTTTAATTTCTTTAACAAAGTAGCGCATCTACAGCATGAATTTAACAAAACAATCCATAAACCTGGTACACAAAACCAAAACTGTGGCTTCCAGCCAGCATAGACGTGTCCCCCATAGGGTTTAAAGTCTGTGCCTGCTGCAAGGGTCCAGAAAAGTCACAAAAGCCCAGCAGCGTCTTAGTAGCCAGACAGTCCACAGCCCCACCACAACTGTGTCCTGTTCCACTCAAGACCTCCTGTCTACTGGATGCTTCCTGCCCTTTTCAGCCCTCTCTCTCTCAATGGTTTTGCACAGAGAAGCCCTGATTCTCTTTTTTCAGGTCTCCAGCTGGCACTTCTGTCCCCTCCCCCTTGCTGAGTGCCCCCATTGCAGTCTGATTGCTCTGGGGGCACTCATGCATGCTTGCTCTATGGATACACAGAGTGTAGCTCAGTCTCGCACCCCCACTCTCTCCTTACTGGCTGTGATTGACAGCAGTGGGAGCCAATGGCTCCCGCTGCTGTGTCTCAGCCAATGAGGAGAGAGAGACCCAGGAGAGCTTTGGCTCTCATGCACAGCACTGGATAGGGTTCAGGTAAGTAATAGGGAGAGCTGTGGAGGGAGATGCACACTGAAGGTTTTTTAACCTTCATGCATTCTAAAAACCTTCATCCTTTACAACCACTTTAACAATCCTGAAAAGACTGTAAATCAGTCTTCCCCTTTCTCAATGGATCACCCTGGAATCCCTCACCCTGCACAGGTGAGAATCTCTGAGTACTCCACACTGTCTCTTTTGTTGTCCTCCTAAAGGGATCACAACCCAAACAATGGAGACACATATATCTCAGCCAGGTCCCAACCCTGACATCCTGTACACAAATTTTTGAATAAATGTATTGTCCTTAAAGTGGAGTTCCACCCTGATTAATTTTTTTCCCAAAAATCAAAAAAAAAAATAGAAAAAAAAATTAATTTTTTTTTTTTTTTTTTTTATACTCACCAGAAAGGGCGGTTGCTATGTGGAACTAGCTCTTCTGCCTCTTCCTCCACCGGGGTGGTCTTCTTCCTCGTCCTCTGTCACGGTGTCTTCTGGTGAATGGGGCGCGCTGCCTTCTGGGAACTGTGTGTATCCCAGGAGGCAGCCGCACATTCACAAAGCGTCGTGCGAGTCATGCATGGGCAGTAGGAAACGGGCAGTGAAGCCGTAAGGCTTCACTACTTGTTTCCCTTAGTCAGGATGGAGGCGCCGGGACCTGCCAGGACCGAGCGATCACCGTCGGGGGCCCGATATCGCGGGGCGTCTAGGACAGGTAAGTGTCCTTATTAAAAGTCAGCAGCTACAGTGTTAGTAGCTGCTGACTTTGAAAAAAAAAATTGTGGGTGGAGCTCCGCTTTAAGAATTTATTTTTGTATTCACTATCTATATATATTGCTGGTTATTTGGCTAGCCCCTTTTAGCCACTATCTACCCAGCTTATGCTAGTAATTTATTGGTCAATTTCTGCCTAAATTCAAAATGCTCTCTTACCAGTTATTGAGCTAATGCGATGGAAGCCCATGCATCTGCTATAGGGCACAATGCCTTTCCTGCATAAACATTTTATGTGATCTAAGATCAGCAGCTCCTGTAATGTGTACTGTTGGTATCTGATATCAACATCTTCATAATCTGATTATATATGATCAAGCTTCCCTGATGGATACATCAGTGGCAAGTAATGCATTATGTACTGTACACATATTACTGCTGAAATTGACTGTCTTGGACATTTTTAATAGTCTGCGTTTCACAATGGGATGAACTAGGAGCCCAGGAAGAGAGCAAACCGAGGAAAATCATGTGGAACCCAATGTGTAGGCATTTATTGAGGAATTTCGGCATAAGAGAGGGGAGGCAATAGGACACAGCACAGTTCACAGTGTAGCAATGGGGTACCGCATGTATAAAAAGTTCACAGAGTAGCACTGGAGACTGCCCTAATAAAATTTCACGAGGTAGCAATATGGCACAGTGTGAATAAGCAGTCCACGGATAGCTATATGGCACAGCAAAGGGAGATGATCTTAAGGGCATTTATAGGCACAGTGCGGATTAACAGACCATGAAGTGGAAATATGGCACAGCAAAAGGAAACAGCCATGGGGCAGCAATAAGGCACAGCAAGGGTCAGCAGTCCATGGAGTGGAAATATGGCACAGCACAGAAAAACAGCCCATGGGGGCAGCAATAAGGCACAGCAAGCAGAACTAGTCTACAGGGTAGTAATATGGCACAGCAGGGGGAGGTAAGGTGTAACAGGCTTCTAATGCCGCGTACACACAATCGGAATTTCCGACAACAAATGTTCGATGTGAGCTTTTGGTCGGATATTCCGACCGTGTGTAGGCTCCATCGGACATTTGCTGTCGGAATTTCCGACAACAAATGTTGGAGAGCTGGTTCTCAATTTTTCCGACAACAAAGGTTCTTGTCGGAAATTCCGATCGTGTGTATGCAATTCTGCCACACAAAAATCCTACGCATGCTCGGAATCAATTTGACGCATGCTCGTAATCATTGTACTTAATTTTTCTCGGCTCGTCGTAGTGTCGTACGTCACGGCGTTCTTGACGTTCAGAATTTCCAAGCAACATTTGTGCGACCGTGTGTATGCAAGACAAGTTTGAGCCAACATCCATCGGAAAAAAATTCACGGAAATTCCGATCGCATTTACGCGGCATTAGACTCACGCTGCAGATATCAGACTGTACTGGATAAGTGGGTGTATTGGTCTTGGCATCAAGGGGCTCCAGGCATGGCAGTCTGTGGAGGACTCTGGGCACACAGCAGCAGTGTTAATTTCTTCAATGAAAATTTTTTCACCAAAACTTTCGTCAGCAGGCTTTTTACGGTGAGAGAACGAAACAAAAAGTTCACCACATTTTCGTCCACTGCCGAAAACTATGACGAAAATCAATTCCGTTTTCGTTAACGAACGACAACGAAATGAAAATGTGAGGCAGGGAACTTCTGGTTTCCACGGGGATCCACTTGCTTCCACTCCCAGCAAGCTAATGACTGTGTAGCCAGCATTACAGGCCTCCAAGTCTTCAGACGACTGTCCAGAGCAGCACTGTGCATTACAGGGCTACCGACATGAGTCCCACTCTCGACTCATGACAACAACCGTGCAGAGCAGAGAGCACTGTGAGTGTGTACATTACAATTACAAGCCTCCCCTCAGACCACCGTCCTTCCAGAGCACTGTGTGTATTACAGGCCTCCTTTGACCACTGGCATCCAGAGCACTGTGCATTACAGGTTATCCAGAAACAAGAAAAAAATTATCTGGAATATACATTGTGGCCCACCTCCATCCCGGGTTATACATATAAAGACAAAAAAAGGGGTCATGGGACTTTGAATGAGGTGGGTCACAGACCAGGCACAACAAGGATACAATTGATAATTTATTATAAATTCATGATATACAAAAATATGCCAAAAAAATATGTAATATATCTATGCAGAAAGTCATATAAACATTAGCAGTAAGAAGATCCATTACAGGTCATCCCTCAGACCTGAGACCACCATCCAGATCCAGCACTGTGCAGCATTACAGGCCTATCAGAGTCAGACCACCATCCCAGAGCACTGTGCATTACAGGCCTCCCCTCAGACCACCATCCACAGCACTGTGCAGCATTACAGGCCTCTCATACCACCAACCATAGCACTGTGCAGCATTACAGGCCTCTCATACCACCAACCATAGCACTGTGCAGCATTACAGGCCTCCTCAGACCACCCTCCAGAGCACTGTGTGTAGCATTACAGCCACCGTTCAGAGCACTGCAGCATTACAGGCCTCTCATACCACCATCCACAGAGCACTGTGCAACATTACAGGCCACCTCAGACCATTGTCCAAAGCACTGTGTAGCATTACAGCCACCGTCCAGAGAACTGTGTAGCATTACAGCCACTGTCCAAAGCACTATGCAGCATTACAGGCCTACTCGGACCACCTTGACTTTTAAAATTAGTTTTAGTCGACTAAAATGTACTGCATTAATTTTTAGCCTCTTAGTAAAGAACACATAATCTTGTTAATAATGGTACCATCATCCAAAAAGTCAATGTTGATTAGAAATAGGGCTTGAGGGACCCCACAACCCAAAAGACCAAAAAAGGGGGGGAGGGCGGTTGGACTGTTGCGGTACAATATGAGTAGGTAGGCTCAGAAAGAGTAGGTATGCGAGGCTGCGAGGCTCGCCCTGCGAGGCTCTAGTGGGACTATTGAAATTGACCCTTATACTAACCACCAGCAATTATTGCTATTAACAATCATGTTTTGAAGCACCAGTGTTAACCCCTGCTCTGTACCTTGCACAGGTATACCAGTTCACCACTACCCCTCTCTTCCCGCCCCCTTGTCCTTCCCCTCCTCTCGCCCCTTCCCCCCCTCCCCTAACCCCCCCTCCCCCCCTTGTTCCCATTCTTCTCCTTTCCCCCTTCTCCTTTCCCCTTCCCTTCCTCCCACCCCCCCCTCTTTTCTTACCCCTCTTCTTTTTCTTTTATTTCCACCACACCTCCCTCCACTTTTTTCACTCACAAACCCTTCCTCACTTGTCACCCTACAATTACTTGGCACGGTTTGGCTCACGTATCACGCATGTACACCACTACCCCCCTCCAACCAAAATGTAGCCTTTTACTCATGGTTACCCTTAAAATTCAGTTGATAGGTCCATCTCCTCATCCGTCCCCCTTGGCCGCCGCGGGAGACCCCCCTCGGTGGTCTTGGCATTTGAGCTGACGGGACCCTTTTAGGTAAGCAGCACAGCCCTTGTTCCCCAATGTTTATATGTTTATATTATTATGTTGCTGTTAGGTTGACCTGTATGAATTTTTATTCCTGTTCAACCTCTTTTCAGCCATTGACTGTATATCAATTAATTTTAGAACTTCTCCTGAAGAAGCGACACTGGTCGCAAAACTAGTATAGACCCCCTTCATGACTCCTACCTCCATCGCGATTTTCCCTAAGGGGATCATGAGTTTCGGTGACATGTATGGCTTGTCACAATGCTTTTTTTTATTGCATATGTTGTTTGTTTTTATCTGATGTTATGTTAATAAACATATACATTTTTCATTATACCTACTCTTTCTGAGTCTACCTACTCACATTGTACCACAACAGTCCAACCGCCCTCCCCCCCTTTTTTGGTCTTTTTGGGTTGTGGGGTCCCTCAAGCCCTATTTCTATTTAAAATGTACTGGACATTTTAGTCAACTAAATTTGACTAAAACTAAAACAATTTCAGATAACTAAAATGGGACTAAAACTAAAATGGCATTTTAGTCAAAAGACTAAAACTAAATTTGCTGCCAAAATTAACACTGCACAGCAGAGAGGGCAGGCAGGGCAATCCGAGAAAGACTGTGGGCACACAGAAGAGAGGGAAAGCAGGACAATTCATGGAGGATTCTGGGCACACAGTATAGAGAGGACAGGCAAGGTAACCCATTAAGGACTCTGGAAACAAAGCAGAGAGGGCAGGCAGGACAATTCATGAAGGATTCTGGGCACACAGCAGAGAAAGGGCAGGCAGGGCAATCCATGGAGGACACTGGGCACACAGCAGAGAGGGCAGGCAGGACAGTCTGTGGAGGACTCTGAGCACACAGGAGAGAGGGCAAGCAGGGTAATCCATGGAGGACAATTGAGCACACAGCAGAGAGGCAGGCAGGGCAATCTGTAGAGAAGTCTCTGCGCACAGCACTATTTCTGACCTATGTAGTGGGTGGTTACATTTAGGGGGAAGCATCTGAGTGGTAACCAGGCTCAGATGCACTAATTGTTAGGTCTCATGGACCATTTCTATCCCTGGGAGATAGTACTGGTGTGTAATTTCACTGGGGCCTGTGGGTGGCGCTGTTGCCTTGGGCCCGGGTTGAACCGCAGTACGAGGTTGTGTCCTTTTTGTCCCCTCTCGGCAGCAGTACGGCGGGGTGGGGAACCTGCTGTGCCTGTCGGGAGAGGATATAAAAGGGGGCGGCCATCTTCCAGAGGGGTCGTTGGTTCCGCACTCAGGCACCTTAAGCCTGGGTGCGTGTGTGTTGCCTCCGGGTGCCCTAGGCCCGGAGGCCTGGTCGGGTTGTCCCTGGGTGCCCTAGGCCCAGAGATGGAGCTGCTGTTCCATCTCAGACACCTTCAGTCTTGGGTGAGGTACTTTGGAGAAAGGACCGGAGCCCAGCGGCCTTTGGCTGGGATCCGCTGGGGACCAAGACTCCCAGGGATCTGCCTTGCGAGGGGACCCGTATCCAGGACGAGGAGGCCAGGGAGGTGACCCTTTCTGAAGACCCAGCGCAGAGTCATGGTGACAGATGGGGCCTCTGGTAACTCTCCGGAGGGATGTTCTTGTCCTATAAGGGCCAGTTTACTAACGGAAGGAAGTGCGTGTTCTTTAAGTCACAGTGGCAGTGATACTACGCACCCAAGGTCATTGGCAGTGACTTTCACCTTTTTCACCCGGTCAGTGGCAGTGACCAACTTCATGGTCTGTGGCAGAGACCGTGCGCCAAGCCTGTTCGTGCTGATCAGAGCAGGAGAAACCCAAATTCAAGTTTGTGCCTGGACCTCCTCCCACCTTATCTGACCTGTGTTTATCCCAACCCGTCTGCTCTTAAAGAGACTGTTTATTGTGCAAGAAGGAATAAATAAGTGTTGGACCTTTCAGTTGGTGTGGACAGTTGCTTACTGGGGAGAATTAAAGATTTGTTTCTGACTACTGCAGAAACGAGGTCAGCACTGGAGGCTTTTTGACACCAGTCGCAAGCATGCCCGAGAAACTAAAACCGCTCAACCTCCCTATTCAGGAGGGTACGGGCCTGTGGTGCGGTGTGCCTCATTCTTTTCCTGCGGAGGAGCCAAGCAGAAGAAAAGCAGGTAAAGTCTGGGGTTGGTGCGCTACACCTATATTACACAAGTAAACATCTTATATCCATTCCTTGCTACTGTCATGTGAGGTGTAGGATTATGCTTGATACTGAGCCAAGAACAAACAAAATTTAGTAAGTCTGAACTCAAAACAAACAACTAAATAAAGCAATTAGGTACATATAAGGGATCTGCAGTTTTACCTGCCAAGAGGTTTGTGTTTCTGTCTAAGATTTGTCTTTTCAGTCCTAAGATTAACACAACTCTGGTCATGTTTGGGTGAAAACACTAGATGCATTTAAAATATATTTAATGATTTGGATTTTTTAATTAGTATAAACCTTTTATTGTTTGTATTTGTAGTACAATTCAACTTTAAGCCCAATTCTAACCTCAAGTAAAAACTGTCTATCCCCTCCCCATATTTAGGAACATACCTCCCTCCTTGTCTGTGGAGCCATAGACAATCCCAGCTAGTAGTCCCAAGGGAAAAATGTGCATTGGTAGTGCTCAGGGCCGCCATCAGGGGGGTACAGGCAGTAAGGGGCCCAAACATCCCAAGGGGACCGGCTAGCCTCCACTTACAGCTGCACATGAAATTAATCTATCACCTCGGCCGCCGTTAGCCTGCGCGGCGGCTGGCCGCAAGCGAGAAAAAAAGCCTCCACCTCCTTTCACTTTCACTAGCACCCACCCTGGCTGTAGAGAAGTGAAGAAAACCATTAGCTCAAGCCCGAGCCTCCGTGCTCGAGTTACAGAGCTGCAGAGATCCCCACCCCATGGGGGACAGAGGATCAATTGTCAGCCGGTGTTCTGACGATCTGATTCCTCCCATCAATATGGTTCCCCTCTTGACTGCGCAGGCGCAATCCGAGGCCACGCAAATGTCCGAGGTTTAACAGCTGTTTGGCAGCTGCAGACGCTCTCGCTCCGGGTTGCTTAGTTACATACGTTGCTTTAATATTCACGCCACTGTATACAGCAAGGGGCGGATCAGATGTGATATTGAGCAGTGCGATTTGTTTATACACGCCGCTCTATACAGCAAGGGGCTGATATCCGCTGTTTAACAGATCCATTACTAATAGGTTTAAATGCATCCCTTGCTGTATAGAGCGGCGTGTATAAACAAACAAATCACACTGCTGAATATCACATCTGATCCGCCCCTTGCTGTATAGAGCGGCGTGAAGAATAAAGCGGCGTGTGTAATGAAGCATGGGGGGCGAGCGCGTCCACAGCTGCCGAACATATGGTTCCTCCTATCGATCTGGTTCCCTCTTGACTATGCAGGCGCAAGCCGAGCCGACGGAAATCTCAGAGCTTTAACAGCTGTTCGGCAGCGCCTGCGCAGTGAAGGGGGGAACCATATCGATAGGGGAACCAGCTCGACAAGACACCGACATTGTCGAAGGTGGGGGCGGAGACCCAGAGCCTGCAGCCTAAGCCTATAAAGACATGCAGGAGGAGCTGGCTCGTAGATCTTCTTCAGTGGTAAGCGTCTCTTTGACACAGATTACAAGCAGGCAACAGCTTACACACAGTGCCGGCCCTCAGCTCTGGCTCCAAACGCCTAAGTTAGTGAGGTGACCATCCATGGCATCATGCAGTGTGGAGTCCACAATAGTAAGATTCCCCAGTCCCCATTTTGGGTGAAGATTCTCTGAGGCCAGGTATACGATCAGGATAATCAGTGATCAGTTTGCCTGTGATCACAAGCTTATGCCCATCCCATCACACCTTTCTATCACAAGGCCAGCCATGGAAACAAAGTTTGGAGTTAAAGGGAACCCATTTACTGGTGCAATCTTTATAAGATTTCTTTGTGTAAGCCCAACACAATGGCTAATGCTGCAGCTGCTGCACACTATCGTGGGTATAATACATTATGAATATTTGCCCCTGTAAATGGGTTCCCTTTAAAGTAGAACTCTGGGGAAAAAATGTGTGTGTAGAAAGGAAAAATTCCCCCGCGGGCTTTGAATTGCAGCAAAAGATAAATAGTGTTGGATAAGTACAAAAATATTTTTATTATTGATGTTTCACAGGGAACATGTCTGTTAAATGGAACAGAAATGTCAGGTAATCACAGTAATACATGTACATAATAATTAATGACCATAGTATATAAGCCGTTGGGGCAGTGTTACAAAACATAACATGGTAATAAAAAATATAATCAACATGATAAAATCCAGACGCGTTTCGACCCAATGCACCTCATGGCACACATGGAGGCGTACCACATTTTTTCAGTTTCTTGACTACTGCCTTGGCTCCTCGGGCTCCTTCCTCCTTACCCCCCGCCGCCCTCATGTGTGGGGCATTAGTGCGACCTCTCGTGGACCCGGAGTTGTGAACAAATTTTATTGTTGTCTGTTGCAAGCTTTGACCAAAGTTGAATAATGTTGAATAGTGCCCCTGCTATAGATGTGTTCCAGTCAGGCTTCATGAGGTACAGTATGTACAAGAAACAAACACAGCCTAGTGCATTATCCCAGTATTAATTCACTAAGAAGTTGTCATAGAAGGTGCTCACAAACTTGTAAATAATAAACGCTCATCGAGCTAATCGTCCATAGCTCAACAGTCCTAGACACAGTGCACTCCAGAGTTCGAGGGGACCCTACCGGGGCCCAAACTGACTGGCATGTTTCCAAGGTAGCACCTTCTTCTTCAGAGCCAAACCATATATGAGGTATGTAAATGGCCTACACCTATAGCAAGGGTATTATTCATCTTTAGTCCGAGCTGCACAGTTCCTAGTTACAGACATCCCTTATCTGCAGAGGCAGTTTTATGGTAACGGTGAACTCTGCCTTAAACTCTGGACTCTGGGTAATGTTGGTGGTCAGGCTGGCGGGGACCTGGCCTAATGCTGTGTAAGAGGACCCAAAATTTCTGATGGCTGCCCTGGCAGTGCTAAATACACAAAACCAAGAGGAAAGGTAGTTTTCTAAATGGCCATAAAGGTGGCACTTGAGTGTAATTATCTATACAAAATACAAACATTAATGGCCACAAGTAAACAAGGAGCTGCTTAGAATATCTAAAAAAAAAATGTTGAATTGGATAATAATCTGCTGCTATAAAAGAACACTTGACATAAAAAGGCTTTAAAGCAAATAACTCCAGGATTGATGCCTGGCTTAGAGGAAATGCACAGGTCTTTTTTCGTGAATGATAAATTCCCAACACTAAAACAACCATTCTGATTTTATGAATTAATGTCGAATAAGCAAATATCCATATATCTGCCTTCTTGTACTGATGGTTGACTTTCAGAAAATCCATTAATCTTTCCTTGTAGAGTGATACATGACCATCAATAAATCAATCATTCTGCACTCATCTATTAATGCCTAACTAGCATTAAATCCATAATTTTTGCTTACATGTATTGATGCCCAGCTAGCAATAAATGTATCTTTCTGCTCTCAAGGATTGGAGCCTGGCTAGCAATAAATTAAAGGAACACTAAATCAAAAAGGCTTAGTAAACATGCCTAGCCTTTGCTGTCACCCTCTCCTTGTGCACAGATATTTACACAGAGAAATCATTTCCCAAGTTGATCACCATGTGATAAAAATGCACACAGACTACAAGCAGTGATGTCACAAACTGTAGAATTTATTCCAATGGCTTCACTACCAATTCAATTAAATCCCTGACAAATATAATAGATACTACCTTATTAATGGAAACGTTGCTCTGAAATGTCACAAGTTTGCTTAAGCTCATAAAAGAGGTGCTTGCATGAGAAATGATACATTATTTAGAGGTAATAAAACCTAATTGTTCTTTCTCTGCCTATTAATCATTGGATTTTCCTCCACTGATATCTTTTGCAGAAAACCATGCTTCATGTCTACCCCCAGTGAAATATCTACTAGTGCATTCTCTCCACACTCCCGATAGAGCTCTCTGACTATGGCAAGTGCTAATCTAATGTAAAATATTTTCATGTCTGCCACTGTTTACAGCAGTTAGAACAAATGCTAAGATCCAACCAGTGATAGACCAAACGTGATAGCAGCCATGAATCTGCTGAAGAGCAGAAACTGCCCTTGCTGCTTTATGTAGAAGTCTTAGTCTACCATTTGGTCCACTATGGGCAGATCGTGTAGTGTGTAATGTACCCTGCTACTAATTGCTTTATAATAATATTAAGTATATAGCCAAAGTGATGGATAGACTAGAAGTTGTAACATATCCTGTATACACAGTAATACAGGGATTGCCAGTCTTGGAATTTCAAGCAAGGTCTTCACATATACCCCTTATCCCAAAGGTGAGCAGCAGCTTCTATGCTGTTGAGGCTGGACGCAGTTGAGGTGGCAGTACCTCCTGCACTTGTGTCTAGTCTTTGGTTCATAAAAGAAAGCTTTATTAACCACTTGACCACTGGGCACTTAAACCCCCTTCCTAACCAGACCAATTTTCAGCTTTCGGTGCTCTCACATTTTGAATGACAATTATTTAGTCATGCAACACTGTACCCATATGAAATTTTCGTCCTTTTTTTCACACAAATAGAGCTTTCTTTTGGTGGTATTTGATTGCCTCTGGGTTTTTTATTTTTTGTGCTATAAATGAAAAAAGACCGAAGATTTTGTAAAAAAATGAATTTTTCTTCATTTCTATTATAAAATTTTGCAAATAAGTAATTTTTCTTCATAAATTTGGGCAAAAATGTATACTGCTACATATCTTTGGTAAAAATAACCCAAATTAGTGGATATTATTTAGTCTGTGTGAAAGTTATAGGGTCTACAAGCTATGGTGCCAATCACTGAAAATGTATCAATTTGATTACACCTGATGTACTGACAGCCTATCTCAATTCTTGAGACCCTAACAAGCCAGTAAAGTATGAATACCCCCCAAATGGCCCCTTTTTGGAAAGTAGACATTCCAAGGTAGCTAGTAAGAGGCATAGTTAGTTTTTTGAGGTTGTCATTTTTTCTCACAATTCTTTGCAAAATGAAGATTTTTTTTATTTTTATTTTTTTTCACACCAAATTGTCATTATAACAGGTTATTTCTCTCACATGGCATGTACATTCCACAAATGACACCCCAAAATATATTCTGCTACTCCTCCTGAGTATTAGGATACCACATGTGTGAGACTTTTACACAGCCTGGCCACATACAGAGGCCCAACATTGAAGTAGCCCCTTCAGGCGTTCTAGGAGCATAAATTACACATCTAATCTCTCAACCACCTATTACACTTTTGAAGGCCCTGGAGCACCAGGACAATGGAAACGCCAACAAAGTGACCCCATTTTGGAAAGCAAACACCCCAACGTATAATCTATGAGGCATTATGAGTCTTTTGAACGGTTCATTTTTTTCCAGAAGTTTTTGGAAAATGTGGAAAAAAAATGAAGACGCATTTTTTTTTACACAAAGTTGTCAATTTATAAGATATTTCCAACACATAGCATGTACATAGCAAAAATTACACCCCAAAATATATTCTCCTACTCCTCCTGAGTATGGCGATACCACATATGTGAGACTTTTACACAGCCTGGCCACATACAGAGGCCCAACATTGAAGTAGCAACTTCAGGTGTTCTAGGAGCATAAATTACACATCTGGGGCCGCCCGTGTGAGAGGCCCGCCCACCGCTGGATGCAGGGGCGGCACCGCGGCAACCCCCCAAGACTCCCAAGACATCTCCCCTGCCTGCACCTCTGGCTGCCCGTTTAGAGTGCAGTGGGGAGATGTCGTAGGAGGTGGAAGGCTGCGATCAGCAGCTCTATGGTGCCTGTGTGGGCAGGGATCTCCCTGCCCTGGGGCTTGTAGTACTCTCTCTCTCTCTCTTTCTCTCGTGTCAGTGTCTATACAGAGGAGAGGGGAGGAAGGGGAGGAGCCTCTGACCCGGGCAGGTATTAGTTTCACTTTCACACTGCTTGTACAATGTTGCTGATGCCCGGGTCAGAGGTCCCTCCCCCTCTGCTGTATACATGATTCGGAGATAGAACTACTAGCCCCAGCAAGACCCCCTGCCTGTGGACACCATAGAGCTGCCGATCGCCACCTCCCACCTCCACCAGCCAGGTACAGGGGAACCCCTGCAAGGGGGGAGTCAGCTGTTTGGGGACACTAATGTAAGGAAGGGGGCCTCTGGGGACACTGTTAGGGGGGGCTCTCTGCTGATCCTGGTGTAAGTGGGGGAGCTCTATGTGGACCCTGGTGTAAGGGGGGGGCTCTCTGGGGACCCTGGTGTAAGGGGGGCTGTATGTGGACCCTGGTGTAAGGGGGAGGCTCTCTGGGGACCCTGGTGTAAGGGGGGCTCTCTGGGGACCCTGGTGTAAGGGGGCTCTATGTGGACCCTGGTGTAAGGGGGGCTCTCTGGGGACCCTGGTGTAAGGGGGGCTCTCTGGGGACCCTGGTGTAAGGGGGGCTCTATGTGGACCCTGGTGTAAGGGGGAGGCTCTCTGGGGACCCTGGTGTAAGGGGGCTCTCTGAGGACCCTGGTGTAAGGGGGGGCTCTCTGGGGACCCTGGTGTAAGGGGAGCTCTCTGGGGACCCTGGTGTAAGGGGGAGGCTTTTTGGGGACCCTGGTGTAAGGGGGAGGCTCTCTGGGGACCCTGGTGTAAGGGGAGGCTCTCTGGGAACCCTGGTGTAAGGGGAGGCTCTCTGGGGACCCTGGTGTAAGGGGGAGGCTCTCTGGGGACCCTGGTGTAAGGGGAGGCTCTCTGGGGACCCTGGTGTAAGGGGGGGCTCTCTGGGGACCCTGGTGTAAGGGGGGGCTCTCTGGGGACCCTGGTGTAAGGGGGGCTCTATGTGGACCCTGGTGTAAGGGGGAGGCTCTCTGGGGACCCTGGTGTAAGGGGGGCTCTCTGAGGACCCTGGTGTAAGGGGGGGCTCTTTGGGGACCCTGGTGTAAGGGGGAGGCTCTCTGGGGACCCTGGTGTAAGGGGGAGGCTCTCTGGGAACCCTGGTGTAAGGGGAGGCTCTCTGGGGACCCTGGTGTAAGGGGGGGCTCTCTGGGGACCCTGGTGTAAGGGGGGGCTCTCTGGGAACCCTGGTGTAAGGGGAGGCTCTCTGGGGACCCTGGTGTAAGGGGGAGGCTCTCTGGGGACCCTGGTGTAAGGGGAGGCTCTCTGGGGACCCTGGTGTAAGGGGGGGCTCTCTGGGGACCCTGGTGTAAGGGGGGGCTCTCTGGGGACCCTGGTGTAAGGGGGGCTCTATGTGGACCCTGGTGTAAGGGGGAGGCTCTCTGGGGACCCTGGTGTAAGGGGGGCTCTCTGAGGACCCTGGTGTAAGGGGGGGCTCTTTGGGGACCCTGGTGTAAGGGGGAGGCTCTCTGGGGACCCTGGTGTAAGGGGGAGGCTCTCTGGGGACCCTGGTGTAAGGGGAGGCTCTCTGGGGACCCTGGTGTAAGGGGGGGCTCTCTGGGGACCCTGGTGTAAGGGGGGGCTCTCTGGGGACCCTGGTGTAAGGAGGGGCTCTCTGGCGACCCTGATGTAAGGAGGGGCTCTCTGGGGACACTAATGTAAGAGGGGAGGCTCTCTGGGGACCCTGATGTGAGGGGAGGCTCTCTGGGGACCCTGATGTGAGGGGAGGCTCTCTGGGGACCCTGATGTAAGGGGAGGCTCTCTGGGGACCCTGATGTAAGGGGAGGCTCTCTGGGGACCCTGATGTAAGGGGAGGCTCTCTGGGGACCCGGATGTAAGTGGAGGCTCTCTGGGGACCCGGATGTAAGGGGAGGCTCTCTGGGGACCCTGATGTAAGGGGAGGCTCTCTGGGGACCCGGATGTAAGGGGAGGCTCTCTGGGGACCCTGATGTAGGGGGAGGCTCTCTAGGGACCCTGATGTAAGTAGGGAGGCTCTCTGGGGACCCTGATGTAAGAGGGGCTCTCTGGGGAGTCCCCCTATGTGATGGTGTGTGTGGGGGGGGGCGGTATTGAAGGACCTGGCCTTGGGGCGACAAAGGGAGTAAATCTGGGCCTGGGCAGAGGCAGCGCTGAGTCTGGGGGCAGACACTGAAAAATTAAGTCAGCAGACATGCTGACACCAATGAGAGAAGGCGAGGGAGAAGCTTTCCTCTCTGCGTGGAATACCTTTACCGTCTACCCATGAGGCAAGAAGGCATCCTGGCGGGAGATTAGAAGGCACTGTGACCGATCGAACGGAATTCCCGGGGAATCGATTGATTGACGGTAAGTGACATTTTGCAGAGCTGAGCAATCGATGCCAACCTCCACCACCTGTGCCTCTTACTGATCCCATCCCCATACCACTGATCTCATCCCTATACCCCCATTACTTCTATAACAGAGGTGATGGGGGGATAGGGATGAAATCAGTGGTGGGAGGATGGGATCAGTAAGAGGCACAGGTGGTGGTGGGAGAGGATGGCACCACCACTGCCACCGCAGCCAACCCCCCCCTCAAGTACCACTGCAGCCACCCCCCTCAACTACCGCCGTTGCCACCCCCCTCAAAAAAAAGTATCAAAACCATGCTTTTTCGGGGGGGGGGCCTTCGTGATTTCTTGCACCGGGGCCCAGAGGTTTCTAGTTACGCCTCTGCAACACATAGCATGTACATAGCAAAAATTACACCCCAAAATATATTCTCCTACTCCTCCTGAGTATGACGATACCACATGTGTGAGACTTTTACACAGCCTGGCCACATAGAGGCCCAATATCCAAGAAGCACCATCAGGTGTTCTAGGGACATAAATTACGCATCTAATTTCCTTACAATCTATCACATTTTTGAAGGCCCTTCATATTTCTAGTAAATGGTAAACAAAAGATTACCTGTGGTTTTAGTAGTGCAATTGTCCACAGAAGGAGAGCCCTGATCCAGGCAGCAGGCAGGGACATGGTCAGCATCAGTGAATGGAATTGTCCAGGCAGCAGGCAGGAATATTGTCCATAGTCAGTACAGGCAGAGATACTGTCCATATACAGTCCAAGGTCAGTGCAAGTAGAGACTGTAAGGTATAAGAAGATCATGAAATCAGTGGTGGGAGGATATTCATGGTTAGAGTTCTCCTCAAATATATATATATTTTACAGAAAATGTTTCTCTGACATGAGTGTGAACAAGATGTGACTTTTTGTGGTTAAGCTAATCTTTCTTCTGTGTAACAGGCATGTATATTTAGGTTGAAATGTGACTTTGTGGTTAGGCCTTTTCCGGGAAAAAGTTTATCTCACTTCTGCTTTTTAACTGACAGATTGACCGCACTGACATCTGACGTTTCTTATCTTCCTGTTTCAAATGTCAGAACATGTCTAGTTTGACCACAATTGACGTATGTTAACTGACCGCTTTTGCAGAAGTCAAAAAACCTGTTAGAATTTATTTTTGTCTAACTCATGAGGTT
The DNA here is from genome assembly GCA_029206835.1 of Rana muscosa. NCBI lineage: Eukaryota > Metazoa > Chordata > Amphibia > Anura > Ranidae > Rana > Rana muscosa. The sequence continues at coordinate 578,297,695 of CM055118.1, forward strand.
TTTGCTTATTGCTGATAGGTCCATAGGAGGGAGGCAACTTTTCTCGCTGTGTATAAAAAAAGACATGTAATCATTAAATGACATATTCTAGTATACCCATTCACTGTTTATTGGTGTCTTGAATATCCGACCGGTCAGAGAGACTTCCACAGATCCTGAGTCCAGCTCGAGCCAAGAAGGTCCAACAGAACCAAACAGAACCAGAACCTTTCAGAGACATTGCCAGCAGTGCCAAAATATAGCAGGAACATGGTCCCAGTAGCAGGCCAGGAAATAATGGGGACAGGGGTAGAGGCTTCTCCCACCCAAATCTCTTTGAAGCCTCTGAGTCTCCAGACCCTAATCCAGGAATGAAAAAACTAAAAAATTAGTTTTCTTCATCCAGAAAAACAATCCTGGAGCCCCTCACATATGTGAGACCTCTGTGTTCCCATTAGCGTAGCAGGGTAAAAGATCAATCCAAGAGGCAGGCAAAAAACGTGGTCAAACAGTCCAGGGTCAGTTCCAGAGCAGGCAGAGGTAGGTACAGTTTAGGGTTAGGCAGAAGCGTGGTCGTATAACAAGCCAGGGTCAGTTCCAGAGCAGGCAGAGGTAGGTACAGTTTAGGGTTAGGCAGAAGAGTGGTCGTATAACAGGCCAGGGTCAGTTCCAGGGCAGGCAGAGGTAGGTACAGTTTAGCGTTAGGCAGAGGTGTGGTCGTTTAGTAGGTCAGGGTCAGTTCCGGAGAAGGCAGCGGTATGTACAGTGGCATAAGGGGTGTGGCGGTAAATGACAATTACGTTTACCATACTTTCCTAATAATGTAGAAAAGTATGGTAACGACGGAAACATCGACCAAAACAAAGGCCTGGTTGGGAAGGACAATCGGGACAATAATACACAGTGTCTCTTCTAGTTCCTTCTTTGGAGCACACCCGGCATCTCTTCTGACGTTTTCGGCCTGTTTCATGGGGGGGGGGAGTTTCTCAGGAAAGTGGCGTTCATGGAGTCTGCTCACTGAATCCGAGCGAATGCTTTCTGGTGGGTCTTCAGGGTACAAAAGGGCGGAGACAATTTTTTCTTGGTACTGAAGATAAGATAAGGGGGTCCTTGTAGATTTACGGTAAATTACATAAGTATTGTAAAGAGCCATACTGAAAAGATATATGGAGACCTTTTTATACCAATAGCGGCTTTTTCTTGTGGGAAGATAGGGTTCAATCATTTGATCATTAAAATCGACTCCCCCCATGGACAAATTATAATCATGAACACATGCTGATTTTTGGATAGGGCCGTTTCTTCTGGGTATTTTCACGTAGGTGTCGCTATGTATCATTGAGAGCATGTGGACGTTTCTTCTGTCCCTCCACCTGATAGCCAATAGCTCTTCATTCCGCAAAGACGCCGTCTCCCCTTTTCGTAGTCTTTCAGTAACGAGCTTTTGCGGGAAACCCTTCCTGTTGGCTCGCACGCTGGAGTGCCCTTCCAGTGAAGGTTGCGGAAGAGGGGCAAGCTGGTATAGTAATTATCCACATAAAGGTGGTAACCCTTTTCAAGGAGTGGATATATAAGCTCCCAAACAACCTTTCCGCTGGCACCGATGTACTCTGGACATTCAAGGGGATGCAGTTGGGAGTCCTTCCCTTCATACACCAGGAAGGCGTAAATGTAGCCCATGGCTCGGTCACATAGCTTATAGATCTTAACCCCATATCGGGCCCTTTTGCTTGGAATAAACTGCTTGATGCCAAGCCTGCCTGTGAAGTGGACCAATGACTCATCCACGGATATATTTTGGTCGGGGATATATAACTGGGGGAATTTCTCAGAGAATTTTTTTAGAAGTGGCCGAATTTTAAATAATTTGTCATGTGATGGGTCATTTCGGGGAGGGCACTGGGTGTTGTCATTGTAATGGAGAAAGCGCATTATCATGAGGTATCTGGATCTTGACATAAGGGATGAAAAGACTGGCATGTGGTGGATGGGTTTGGTGGACCAATAGGAGTATACTTCATTTTTTTTTGAGAGCCCCATGTTGAACGTTAGGCCTAAAAATAATTTCAATTCCTCCACTGTCAATGCTCTCCACTCATAGGGACGGGCATAACATGAACCAGGGTTGTTTATTATGAATTGTTGTGCAAAGAGGTTGCACTGGGCCACGATGGAGGATAATAGGTCTTGGGTAAAAATTAAATGAAAAAAATCAATAGGGGCAAAATTCTCTGTGTTCACCTGAACACCTGGCTGGGCGGTGAAAGGGGGGGGATGTTTGCTGCTCCTGAATTGGGGGGAAGCCACAGAGGGTTTTCAAGGGCATAGGGAAGGCTGGCATGGGTCCTAACCCTTTGGGGTTGAGATGACACCCCGCTAGTTCTTGGCCTTTGCTGTAGTGGTACTTCATTTCTTGTGGATGGCACTGTGCTACTGGTGGATGGCACTGAGCTGCTGGTTGATGCCACAGCGCTACTTGTGGTAGCCTGCTGCTCCATGTCAGAACGCCTTTGTTTCCTGGGCACACTTTCCACTTCCTCTGAATCTGTAGAAGACCCACTGCTTATAACAGGTTCATATTCTGAACCAGAATCAGACTCAGAGAGCTCCCCGCTGCTCTCGTCAGTCAAGCAAAGCTGTTGGTATGCCTCCTCAGCGGAATTTTTTTTTTCGCCATACTGGTGACTGTGGGCTGTGGTGACAAACTGTGGTAGGAAAACTGGAATAGATATGGCTGCACTGATGGGTGCTGATGATGAGGCTGGTCTAATGAGGTTGCACTGCTGGGTTCTGATGAGGGTGCTGCTGGGTTCTGATGAGGGTGCTGCTGGGTTCTGATGAGGGTGCACTGCTGGGTTCTGATGAGGGTGCACTGCTGGGTTCTGATGAGGGTGCACTGCTGGTAACTGATGAGGGTGCACTGCTGGTAACTGATGAGGGTGCACTGCTGGGAACTGATGAGGGTGCACTGATGGGAACTGATGAGGGTGCACTGATGGGAACTGATGAGGGTGAACTGATGTACACTAATGTACCACACTGATATGCACTGATAAGGTGGCGCTGATGAGCACTCACTTATGGTCACTACTGTGGCACTGATGAGCGCTGTAGTTGAGCGCTGTAGTGGTGCAGATGAGCACTATAGTGGCACTGATGTGGTACTGATGGCACCAATGGGGCATTGTAGTGGCACTGGTGGAGCACTGGCGGCACCGATGGGCACTGAAGTGGCAGAGGTGGCACTGATGGCACTGATGAGCCTTGTAGTGACACTGATCAGCCTTGTAGTGACACTGATCAGCCTTGTGGTGGCACTGATGGACACTAGTGGCACTGATGGGTACTCTGGTGGCACTGATGGCACTGATGGGCACTGTAGTGGCACTGATGAGTATTTTTGTGGCACTGGTGACACAGATGGGTACTGTAGGGGCGCTGATGGGTAGTGTAGTGGCACTGTAGGGCACAGATTGGCACTTGTGTGGCACTGTGTGGTACTGAAGGGCACTGCTGGGCACTGTAGTTCACTACAGTATTGAGATAAACACTCACTGTTAAATGATCTCTCTTCTCTCCTCACACGCTGTATCGGTGTGAGGAGAGAAGAGAGCTGGACCTCTGTGTGACCCCAGTTTGTTTACATTCTGATTGCTCCCTCATTGGATGGAGCGATCAGGTGGTAAAGAGCCGCTATCATTGGCTCTTCACCACGATCCTTGTTGCGCTGGGTCCCCTGCACTCGGCGAGCACGGACACTTCCGCGAGCGCGCCCCAGGGGGCGCGCGGGAAGCGCGAGTGCATGAAGACGTCCCAGGGACGTGAACCCTGGATAACTCGACCGCGCTGTAACCGTCTTTGGGCTATGGCGCGGTCGGCAAGTGGTTAAGGTGTGCAGGGTAGTAATATATTTAGACAGCCCTGTACTGACATAATAGTTTGTGCCCAGTTCCAGCCATAGTCCTGGTAAAGACCACCTTTATCATAGAGGTGCACACAATTAACAGCACAGATGGTGCTAGTGTTTGAAATGTTCTCACCAGCCTATTCATTAGCACACACAAGGATTCTTATGGCTTTCTAAGAGGAGGCAATCAAGAAAACAATGACTGGAGTACCAACCCCAAAATATTCCAAAGCTGGCATTATATTATTATTATTATTATTATTATTATTATGCACGATTTATATAGCGCCAACAGTTTACGCAGCGCTTTACAATGTAGAGGGGAGACAGCACAATAACAGTACAGTTCAATATAGAAGGGACAGGAGGGCCCTGCTCGTAGAGCTTACATTCTCAAGGGAGGGGGTGGTGGTACAAAAGGTAAAAGGTAATATTCTTTATGCATCTGAACCATGCCTCAGTACTACCATCAGGGCCGGATTCCTGACAAGGCCACCGAGGCCAGGCCTCGGGGCGGCAGTGGGTGCAGGGGCAGCGCCAGGCCTGGACTGGTCATAGGGCAGACCGGGCGTATGCCCGGTGGGCCGGGCGCTTCCAGGCCGCATGTCTGGCTGTGACATGCAGGGCCGGCCGCTGCCGTCACCGCCGCGCGTTCCAACATGCAGGGCCGGCCGCTGATGTTCTGCGCTTCATGCAGGGAAATGCAGGGCCGGCCGCTGGTGGTGGTGGGAGGAGCAGAGGCATTCTCCGCCTACTAAGCCCATCCATGGCAACCTAGGCCGCCGCTTCGCGCATGCGCCCCGCAGCCGACGGGGAAGAGGTCGCTATGGGGAGGGGGTGCCATTCGCCACTGAACACAAGTGGCCGCGCTATGACAAGGGGGAGGTGAGCTGCGGAATGTCAGCGTATCTCCCTCGCTCGCCCCCCCCTTCTCCTGTTAGCAGAGCGCGGCTCTGATCTTATTTGGCTGCTCAGCTTGTTGCCAACTTGCTACAGTCCCCATTGGCCTCAGTGAGGGCCAATCAGAAGAGGCTAGCAGTGCATCATGGGACATGTAGTACTGGAGGATTGTAAGCCCCATGGTTGTCCACAGGCAGCAGACTTCAGCCCCCAGCATGCACGCTGCTGGGGGAAAGAGTGAGAGCCTAGAACCCAGGAAGAAGCTGAGTGACTACTAAAGGAAAAAGAGAGGACTGTGCTGGGGGAAGCCAGAGAGAGAGCCACGCTGTACCCGCACCACCAGAGAGAGAGCCACGCTGTACCCGCACCACCAGAGAGAGAGCCACGCTGTACCCGTCACCACCAGAGAGAGCCACGCTGTACCCGCACCACCAGAGAGAGAGCCACGCTGTACCCGCACCACCAGAGAGAGCCACGCTGTACCCGCACCACCAGAGAGAGAGCCACGCTGTACCCGCACCACCAGAGAGAGCCACACTGTACCTGCACCACCAGAGAGAGCCACGCTGTACCCACACCACCAAAGAGAGAGCCACGCTGTACCCACACCACCAGAGAGAGCCATGCTGTCCAGCACCACCAGAGAGAGAGCGCCATGCTGTCCAGCACCACCTGAGAGAGAGCAGGTCAGTGTCACTGGGCAGTGTGGGCACAATAGGAGACAGAGAGTACTAGCATTGTATGGTCACAACAGGATTGGGACATCGTAATATTAAGTCACATGCACTGTAATCATTGCAGTGCCCCTTTACAGTGCAGTCCCCTTTATATCACAGTGTCCCTGCACTTTATAGGTGGAGGACCAACACCAGCCACCCCCACGAATGTCTACCGACGACCCCCCTCCCAGTTCCTCTGGAAAAGTTGGCTGCTCAGTCTAAAATGATATAGAAGAACTACATTTTTTGGGACTTTGAATTAAAGCGTGCAGCCAGGAAAAAAATGCCCGGGCCTATTTTTTGTCCCAGTCAGTGCCTGGGCGGTGCCCAGGGGCGGATGTGAGTAAGTGTGCGGGCGGCGTGGTGGTTGAGCTGGCGGGTGGCTCAGTATACAAGTGACTGTGCGGGTGGCGCGGTGGGTGAGACGCTGAGCTGCCCGTCTGCTCGGCGCTCGCACAGTCACACTGACTGTGCGAGGGGAGGCGGTTGGGCGGGCGGGTGAGAGAGATAGGAAGGAGGCTCGGTGGGTGGACTGGCCAATCAGTGGGTGGCGGAGCAGAGAGATGATATCATCTCTCACCGCCCGGCGCCCGCCCTGCACCCCGGCAGTTCCCCCCTCACTCATTGTGCAGGCAGCAGAGAGACTACATCATCTCTCTGCTGCTTGACTCCAGGACACAGGAAGTGACAATCCCCATTCCCCACCTAAGCAGGGAAGTGACAATCCGCAAGGTGTTACAGGTGACATGACAAGTGGACAATCCGCAAGGTGTGGTAGGTGACGTGGCAAGTGACAATCTGCAACGTGTGGCAGGTGACGTGGCAAGTGGACAATCCACAACGTGTGGCAGGTGACGTGGCAAGTGGACAATCCGCAAGGTGTGGCAAGTGTCGTGGCAAGTGGACAATCCGCAAGGTGTGGCAGGTGACGTGGAAAGTGACAATCTGCAACGTGTAGCGGGTAAAGTAGCAAGTGGACAATCCGCAATGTGTGGCAGGTGACGTGGCAAGTGGACAATCCGCAACTTGTGGCAGGTGACGTGGCTAGTGGACAATCCGCAACTTGTGGCAGGTGACGTGGCAAGTGGACAATCCGCAATGTGTGGCAAGTGGACAATCCGCAATGTTTGGCAAGTGACAATCCGCAACTTGTGGCAAGGGACAATCTGCCTCTGGTGGCAGGCGACGGTAGCAAGTGACACATTCGGGGCTCCCACTGATTCTGCATTATGGTGAGTTGAACTATTTAATGTTCTATAACAATGTAATAATAGAAATAATGCGCTACAATCATCCTGACACCATAACAACCATGGTGCCGTGATGATTGAAGCACCAACACCAGCCATTTCCCAAATAAATTGTCTGCAAAAAATCGTATTTTCTGTCAGTGCCCCTCCCGAGACTAGACTCTGGATCCGCCCCTGGCGGAACCACGGCAGCAGGGGGGTGAAAAAATCCTGTCCCGCAGTACGAAGCACAACGGGGCCGACGGGGGGGGGGGGGCATGGTCAGCATTGAAGGACCCAGCCTTTGGGCGGCAAAGGGAGTAAATCCGGGCCTGACTACCATAGTAAAGCTAGTTGTTGCATCTCACCCATCCACAAATATGCATTTAGAACAGAAAACATAACCTTCAATGTGTATGTATTAAAAACATCACTGAATAAACTTGTAAGGGTTCCCCATAGGGTGGCGATTCCTGCCATGTTAACTCTTGACCCACCCTGGTTCTTCTCGGATGGAAGGTCACCTATCTGTTGTTTTAGGAAATATGCTGCCATATTGTGTCTTACTTCTCCTTCTGGCCTGAGGCCCACCTACCCTCCTGCTCCATATTCTAGAGGCCTGTTACTCAGAATAAACAATGCTGAGAAATACAGGCAGATACATATCCATCATGCCATACCATCAGGGAGGCGTTTGATTGGCCCTACATTTATTCTTATGAAGAGACAGAAGGATTTGAGGCAGCCTACATCCACAGAAGATCTGTGGTTAGTTCTTCAAGATGTTTGGAACAACCTCGCTGCCGAGTTTTAAAACTGCGTGCAAATGAACCTAGAAGAATTGATGTTGGTTTGAAGCCAAAGGGATAGTCACACCAAATATCAATTTGATTGAGATATTTCTCCTGTTCGCTCACTTAGCATTTTGTAAATCGATAGCAAAAAAACAAACAAATTATAAAAATAAACAATTAAAATCTACAGTATATTTCTGAAAGCATTCTTACTTTACAGCATATCTTCACACCTGTCAAAATGTTTTGAACAGTACTGTACTTTAACTACTTGCCGACCATATAACATACACATACAGTGGCAAGGCAGCTTTGCTGCGCAGGATCACGTACCTAGTACGTGATCCTGCACTTCCGGGTCTGGGGTGCGCATGCGTGCCAAGGATGACCTGCTGTGATTATACACAGTGGGAGCAGATCTGTGGGTGCCGCAAACTCGATGTCCACTGGAACCCACCAGTCATTAGGCAGAAAGTCAGAACGACGATCTGCCAAACAATGAAGATCGCCATTCTGTCAGGAAGGAAGGCATTAATCCTGTGTTCCTGCAAAGCCGGAACATGAATCAGTGTCTTCCCCTAGCAAAAGCACCTCCCACACAGTACACAAGCACTGGCTAGGCACAAAGTTAACCCTTTGATCGCCCCTAATGTTAACCCCTTCCCAGCTAGTGTCATTAGTACAGTGACAGTGCATATTTTTTTAGCACTGATCACTGTTTTAGTGTCACTGGTCTCCAAAAAGTGTCAAAAGTGTCAGTGTCTGATTTATCCGCCGCAATATTGCAGTCCCGCTATAACTCGCTGATCGCCCCCTTTACTAGTAAGAAAAAAAAAATCCATAAAAATAACTCATAGTTTGTAGACGCTACATTTTTTGCGCAAACCAATCAATATACGCTTATTGGGATTTTTTTTAACTAAAAATATGTAACAGAAATGTGATTTTTTGACATTTTTTTTATTGGATGAGTTTTAGAGCAGAAAGAAAACATTTTTTTTTTTTTTTTAAATTGTCAGTTTTTTTTTTTTTGTTTATAGTGCAAAAAATAAAGAAGGCAGAGGTGATCAAATACCACCAAAAAGAAAGCTCTATTTGTGGAAAAAAAGGACATAAATTTTATTTGGGTACCGCATCACACGGCCGCTCAATTGTCAGTAATGCAGTGCCGTCTCGCAAAAAATGGCCTATTCATCTTCCAGAGGTCAAGTGATTAAAAGCTTTTTCACTTTTTGATGAAAAAAAACTAGGGGTATGTATAAATACAGCTGCCAGCCAGTCAGCAGTTTGATTAGTGCGTGGCTTTCCTTGGCCCAATGCAGCATGGCCTCTGAAACCCAATTGAAGGCAAATGGCCTTCATGGATTCATGGATTACTTTGTGCTCAAGTTATTGGGACTGACTGTTAGGTTTCTCCCTTAATAAATGTCTAAACTTTCTTCATTCATTTTTTTCAGCCAACAATTTATAAATTTTGCAGCCAATGTGTGATATCATAGGTCAGTTATTTCATAATTTCAATCCATTAGCATTTTGCAGAGGATACCATATTTTCTGGACCAGTGACACATAGTTATGAAGTTTGCCCAGTCAGCCTAATTAATTTAGGTTGATGGCATTTACAGGAGAAAATGACAGCCTAGTAGTTATTATGTCATTATTATGCTGTCTCTAAATGATCAAATCCTGTTTACACCAAGATTCTTCAGATGTTTGTTGAAATAAAAAACAGCATAGTCATTCTTCATACATACAGTGAATACCCCTACAGGATGACAACACCTTAAAAAAGATTTCTTCAGAACAGAGTCTGTTAGCAGAATGTTTTCTATTTGCAGTTATCTCAGGTCCCAGTATTAGATCCTAGTGATTCCTGAAGTAAACCTACCGATCAACCAAATGCTGTCTCCTTTTTTGAACATCAGGGTTTCTCAGTGTGTTTAAATACAGGCTGTTTTATTGTGCTTTTTTATGTCCTTGTACTATGAAAAAAAATAAGAAATTTGACATTTGGGAAGCATGCTAATTCTAAGAAGAAGAAGGCATATGTTTGGCACAGTCTACTAAAGCTATTATCTCGACTGGGGATGGCCACCAGTTGTTCGAATGAGCCACTTATGTATCTTAGGAGCTCTAGCAGCAAGACTGATGCCAGGCTTTTCTCTTCCTTTTGTATTCACAATATAAAATAAAGTTTCAGCAGGAAGGGTAAGGGCCCAATAATAGCAGGATGAGTTGACTTGTGAATAAAGAGATGTAATAAATTCTGGATGGATAAAACCCTTGATAGGTACACAAAACCAAAATATGATCATACTTTGCGATTACCTTACTCTACTTCAAGTGTTTTTTCTTGCTAATTGGGAATCAAGTGTACTCTGGCGTTCTTCTTGATCCGCTGATAATTCTCAGTTAGTCTTCGCATTTATTGTCTCAACCATATTCAGTTATGCAACTGTTTGTTATAACTAGTGGTGCAATGGATCGGTGGTGATCCGTGGTCCGAACGGGTCACCCTGATCGGATCACCACGCGATCCGCAGAGCGCTCTGGAGCCTCGGCCGTAGGAAAGGCCGCGGCTTCGGCCTAGCTCCGGAGCGGCAGCCATCTTGGTACACCCGGCGGCGGCCACTGTAGTGACGTTTCGCCGCCATCTTGCTCCACCCCACACTCCTGCACAGTAATGATAGAGAGGGGGCCAAGTGGACATCTTGTTACACCCAACAGAGTTTTAGATTTCAACACAAAACGGAGCTTATCAGCTTTAATACATTATTTGGAAATCCATCGGACTGTTTACATTTTAAATTTTAAAAGCAGCAGCAAACCTTACATGATTGCTAATGTGACGGAACACCTCTGATTTTCACATTTAACATTTAGTTAAATGTGAAAATCAGAGGTGTTCTGTCACATTAGCAACCATGTAAGGTCAGCAGGTTGGCTGCTGCTTTTAAAATTTAACATGTAAAGAGTCCGTTGGATTTACAAATACTGTATTTAAGCTTATAAGCTCCGTTTTGTGTTGAAAATAACTGTGAAATCAAAAATTCCGGTGGGTGTAACATTATTATTTTTTTATTTTTTTGCCGAACCGAAAATGATCCGATCCGTGGCTCTGATCCGAGGATCGATCCGATCCGTGAGTTTTTTGATCCGTTGCACCCCTAGTTATAACCATGATTTGTCATTCAAATGTTGACAATGTAAAAATACCTTGGATCTTACATATGTAACTCTCTTTCCCTGATGTGATTGCACTATGAACAAGTTTCAAATGTGTTTCATATTTTTTTGTACTGTGATCCTTTCAAAATATAAAGGAATTACAAAACAAAAAAAAAATAATTGATATGCATCAAGAAAATCTAACTGTACATTTGTTCTACAAACCCACAATTTGTTCATTTGCTCTATTCCCAAAAACCACAATTCTGGATGATATATGTACAAAGTGTTGCCATACAACTTGGGTAAGCAATCTAACCAGCCCACAGGCTTACTCAACCAGATATTGTGAAGAGCAGTGATGCACAAGAACTATTTCACTTGCCATGATACACATGTTGGATGTATGTCATGTGACTTTGCTATTACTATCTATGAGGCAGTAGGTAGGAATATTAGATAAAAAAAAAAAAAGAAGAAAAATCATCTGATCTTCAAGGGCACTAACTGCCATCTCATATGGTTTTCTGTTATGATAGTTGTTTTGCCACATACACAGTAGACTATAGCTTGTTAATCCAGAAAACCCTCATATAAATTGATTTATTAACCACTTAAGCCCCGGACCATTTGGTAGCTAAAGGACCAGAGGTGAATTCAGAATTTTGCACTGCGCTGCTTTAACTGTAAATTGTGCGGACATGCAATGTTGTACCCAAACGAAATTTGCGTCCTTTTCTTCCCACAAATAGAGCTTTCTTTTAATGGTATTTGATTGCCTCTGCGATTTTTATTTTTTGCGATATAAACGGAAAAAGACCGAAAATTTTGAAAAAAAATGATATTTTCTACTTTTTGTTATAAGAAAAATCGAATAAACTCAATTTTAGTCATACATTTAGGCCAAAATTTATTCAGCCACTTGTTTTTAGTAAAAAAAATGTCAATAAGCGTATATTTATTGGTTTGCGCAAAAGTTATAGAGTTTACAAACTAGGGTACATTTTCTGAAATTTACACAGCTTTAAATTTATGACTGCCTATCTCATTTCTTGAGGTGCTAAAATGACAGGGCAGTACAAAACCCCCCCAAATGACCCCATTTTGGAAAGTAGACACCCCAAGGAAATTGCTGAGAGGCATGTTGAGCCCATTTTTTTTTATTTTTTTTTAGTCTTAAGTGATTGAATAATGACAAAAAAAAAAAAAATACAAAAAGTTGTCACTAAATGATATATTGCTCACACATGCCATGGTTATATGTGGAATTGCACCCCAAAATACATTTTGCTGCTTCTCCTGAGTACGGGGATACCACATGTGTGGGACTTTTTGGGAGCCTAGCCGCGTACGGGACCCCGGAAACCAAGCACCGCCTTCAGGATTTCTAAGGGCGCAAATTTTTGATTTCACTCCTCACTACCTATCACAGTTTCGAAGGCCATAAAATGCCAAAATAGCACAAAACCCCCCCAAATGACCCCATTTTAGAAAGTAGACACCTCAAGGAAATTGCTGAGAGGCCTGTTGAGCCCATTGAATATATATTTTTTTTGTCACAAGTGATTGAATAATGACAAAAAAAAATAAAAATTACAAAAAGTTGTCACTAAATGATATATTGCTCACACATGCCATGATTATATGTGGAATTACACCCCAAAATAAATTTTTCTGCTTCTCCTGAGTACGGGGATACCACATGTGTGGGACTTTTTAGGAGCCTAGCCGCGTACGGGACCCCGGAATCCAAGCACCGCCTTCAGGATTTCTAGGCACAAATTTTTGATTTCACTCCTCACTACCTATCACAGTTTCGAAGGCCATAAAATGCCAAAATAGCACAAATCCACCCCCAAATGACCCCATTTTGGAATATAGACACCCCAAGCTATTTGCTGAGAGGCATGGCGAGTATTTTACAGCTCTCATTTGTTTTTGAAAATGAAGAAAGAAAATATATATATATATATTTTTTTTTTTTCAATTTTCAAAACTTTGTGACAAAAAGCGAGATCTGCAAAATACTCACAATACCTCTCAGCAAATAGCTTGGGATGTCTACTTTCCAAAATGGGGTCATTTGGGGGGGTTTTGTGCCATCTGGGCATTCCATGGCCTCCGAAACTGTGATAGGCAGTGAGAAGTGAAATCAAAAATTTACACCCTTAGAAAGCCTGAAGGCGGTGCTTGGTTTTTGGGGTCCCGTACGTGGCTAGGCTCCCAAAAAGTCTCACACATGTGGTATCCCCGTACTCAGGAGAAGCAACAGAATGTATTTTGGGGTGTAATTCCACATATGCCCATGGCATGTTTGAGCAATATATCATTTAGTGACAACTTTGTGCAAAAGAAAAAAAAAATTGTATTTTTTCCGCAACTTGTTTTAATATATAAAATATTCCATGGACTCGACATGCCTCTCAGTATATAGCTTGGGGTGTCTACTTTCCAAAATGGGGTCATTTGGGGGGGTTTTGAACTGTTCTGGCATTTTATACACAACATTAGGAAGCTTACATCCACTCTTCTAACCACTTGAAGACAAAGCCCTTTTTGACACTTTTTGTTTACATGAAAACATATTTTTTTTTGCAAGAAAATTATGTTGAACCCCCAAACATTATATATATTTTTAAAGCAAAGGCCCTACAGATTAAAATGGTGGGTGTTGCATTTTTTTTTTCTACACAGTATTTGCGCAGCGATTTTTCAAACACATTTTTTGGGTTAAAAAATACACTTTTTTTTATTTTAATGCACTAAAACACACTATATTGCCCTAATGTTTGATGAAATAAAAAAGATGATCTTAGGCTGAGTACATAGATACCAAACACGACATGCTTTAAAATTTCGCACAAACGCGCATTGGCGACAAACTACATACATTTTTAAAAGCCTTTAAAAGCCTTTACAGGTTACCCCAGTAGATTTACAGAGGAGGTCTACTGCTAAAATGACTGCCCTCGATCTGACCTTCGCGGTGATACCTCACATGCATTGTGCAATTGCTGTTTACATATGACGCCAGACCAACGCTTGCGTTCGCCATTGGGCAAGAGCAGGGCAGGACAGGGGTGCTTTTTTTTTATATTTTTTTTTTATTATTAATTTTGCTTTTTTATTTTATTTTTAAATTGTTCCTTCCAAGTATTTTTTTTTTAATCATTTTTATTGTTATCTCAGGGAATGTAAATATCCCCTATGATAGCAATAGGTAGTGACAGGTACTCTTTTTTTGAAAAAAACTGGGGTCTATTGGACCCTAGATCTTTCCTCTGCCCTCAAAGCATCTGACCACACCAAGATCGGTGTGATAAAATGCTTTCCCAATTTCCCAATGGCGCTTTTTATATCCGGGGGGGGGGGACATTCCCTCCCACTGCTTGTAAAAGCAGTCCAGAGGCTAATTAGCCACTATGGTTGCTTTTACATTAAAGCCGGCCGCTGGCTGAAAAGAATGATACCAAGATGATACCTAAACCCGCAGGCATCAATCTGGTATAACCATTCAAAGTCCAGCAACATACCAGTACGTTGCTGGTCCTTGTTGGACATGTATTGTAATCTTTTTTTTTCATGCAGCCAGGTGGCTGAACGAAAAAAGAGATTGATCGGTGGGTATGCCCACCATTAGAATACCGCCCTTCATCCACCCACTTCTAATGATGGGCATACATGCACCATTTATATATGCCGAAGCATTTTTTTTTTTAACTGTGGTGGTGAAATCACCTCCTACAGCACTGGAGTCGCAGGGATCAGGCCTGTCTCTGCGAACGCTGCAGTTATGTGTGTTGTGTTTTGTAAGTGACAGTGATCGATCGATACTGCACTTCGGTGGCCTGGGCTGGACGGAGGGGCAAAACGCAGGTGCCAGCAGGTATCTGGGCTGATCCCGCTAACACTGCGTTTTTGGGAACCCTAAACTGCTGGGGACGCTAGTATAGATCTGATCAGATCAGATATTGATCTGTTCAGATACTATACCACTAAGGGAGGTGTATGCTTCACGCGTGGGTGTTAGCGTTACTGGCACTAACCTGACGCTGCCTGGGGTGTGACGCAGACCCTCTCTGACGCTAAAACCTAATTGATATCACCCGCTGGGCGATCAGGGGGTTAAACCTTTATTGGGTTATATACGGCGGGTGCCCTGACACTATAAAAAGCAAACTAACTAACCAGCGTCACCCGTAACACTTATATGGTGATCACTGGTGAAAGGGTTAACTAGGGGCAATCAGGGGGTTAAAACCTTTATTAGATAATATATGGGGGTACCTGACGCTATAAAAACCTGCGGCGAACCTAAAAAAAATTACTGGCTACCTATCTGCATCACCGACACTAAGACAGCGTTTAGAAAAATGATCGCTTAGCGACAGTGGTGATAGGGGGTGGAAGGGTTACCTGGGGGGCGATCAAGGGGGTTAAACCTTTACTAGATAATATATTGGGGTACCTGACGCTATAAAAACCTGCGGCGAACCTAAAAAAAATTACTGGCTACCGATCTGCATCACCGACACTAAGACAGCGTTTAGAAAAACGATCGCTTAGCGACAGTGGTGATAGGGGGTGAAAGGGTTACCTGGGGGGCGATCAAGGGGGTTAAACCTTTATTAGATAATATATTGGGGTACCTGACGCTATAAAAACCTGCGGCGAACCTAAAAAAAATTACCAGCTACCAATCTGCATCACCGACACTAAGACAGCGTTTAGAAAAACGATCGCTTAGCGACAGTGGTGATAGGGGGTGAAAGGGTTACCTGGGGGGCGATCAAGGGGGTTAAACCTTTATTAGATAATATATTGGGGTACCTGACGCTATAAAAACATGCGGCGAACCTAAAAAAAATTACTGGCTACCGATCTGCATCACCGACACTAAGACAGCGTTTAGAAAAACGATCGCTTAGCAACAGTGGTGATAGGGGGTGAAAGGGTTACCTGGGGGGCGATCAAGGGGGTTAAACCTTTATTAGATAATATATTGGGGTACCTGACGCTATAAAAACCTGCGGCGAACCTAAAAAAAAATACCGGCTACCGATCTGCATCACCGACACTAAGACAGCGTTTAGAAAAACGATCGCTTAGCGACAGTGGTGATAGGGGGTGAAAGGGTTACCTGGGGGGTGATCAAGGGGGTTAAACCTTTATTAGATAATATATTGGGGTACCTGACGCTATAAAAACATGCGGCAAACCTAAAAAAAATTACTGGCTGCCGATCGGCATCACTGATGCTAAGACAGCGATCAGAAAAATGATCGCTTAGCGACAGTGGTGATAGGGGGTGAAAGGGTTATCTGGGGGGTGATCAGGGGGTTAAACCTTTATTAGGGGGGGTTAGGGGGCTACACTGGACCTAAAACTGAATGTACTGACACTTTTACAGTCACAAATGTCACTGATTGCAGTGATCAGTAAATAAATGGTCACTGCAATCAGTGACACTGTGACTGGGGGCTAGGGGGGTGATCTGGGGGGGTGATCTGGGGGTGTCTGGGGGGGCCTGGGGGGCGATTTATGTCCCTATGTGTCCTGGTGTCAGTGTAGTGTTGTGTGCACTGACCTGATGTCTTCTCTTGTACGGCACTCGGTATATGTGAGCGCCGCACCAGAGATGACATCACTTCCTCCTGCTTCCTCTGCCTGACACAGACAGAGGGGGCATTTCCATTCGCCGGGAGCGATCGCGAGGGGGTGGCCAGAAACGAATGGCTGCCCCCTCATCCCGGAACACTCCCGGACACTTAGCCACCGCTCACTGTATAGGAGGGGGGTCCGATTGGACCCCCCAACTATACAAAGGCAATCACGTACACTGTACGTGATTGTGCCTGTCGGTGCCATTCTGCCGACGTATATATACAGTGAGCGGTCGTTAAGTGGTTAAAGAATTAAAGACTGTTTACTCTTTAAAGCTAGCCTCCAGAAACAAACACCTTCAAAAATATTTTTTAGAATATGAAGGATCTCCCAAAAACCCATAGCTAGGTTGGCGTAAGAGGGCGCAAAGTTTTCCCCCATGGCTGTACCCTGTAGTTGTAGTGTAAAATGTTCCTCAATAGTCACAAGGTATATAAGCCTTTTCCAGACAGTTATTAACTTGTAATTGTAGCAGTGACAACATCACTGTGCTGTACAGAGAGCAGAACTATGGGAGGGGCCTAGCAGGCTCCACCAACTACAGGCTGCCTACAGAAAACTACAGGAGGGGGGCGGATACAAGACCATTAAGAAGTGGGCGGTCCTAATCACAGGAAGGTCCTGCACAGAGCCAAAGCTTCACACTTGATTACTGCACAGATCTGAAAGAAATACACAAAGAACTCCAAGATTCTAGTAGGAATACACGTGCCTCTTGTCCTTAGACAATGTTTACTTATCCAGAAGTTCAGTTTTAAACAAGGTGAAGCTGTGTTCACTCATTTACCCATGTTCAATCAATACTAATCATCCAAAATGTGCAATTTCTTTGTATTTCTTGTGAACATGATTGGGTATTCATATAGGTTCAATTTACTTACTTAGTGCACTTTGCCAAG
Source organism: Rana muscosa (assembly GCA_029206835.1). NCBI lineage: Eukaryota > Metazoa > Chordata > Amphibia > Anura > Ranidae > Rana > Rana muscosa. Next base: position 578,314,954 of record CM055118.1, read on the forward strand.
TGAACAGTCTTTGGTAAATAAACTCCTCAGAGTTTAATAATCTTTACCTGTATATAGCCGCCTTAAGTAGGCCCTACATTATATATTTTTTTTCATCCAACCAGCTGGTTGAACAAAAAAAAAATTATGATCTGATTCCCCCATTCACAGGTGGATGGGGGAATCACTCTAGCTGTGATATTGTGTTCTCAAGGCAGGGAGCCTTTCCCGCTGGCAGAACGCAATGATCAGCGTTGCCTGCTAAAGCTGGTGGCACTGATCATTAAAAAAAACAACAACAGGGTGGTTGTACAGAAGTTGATTGATAGTTCAACTTCTGTTCCACCAGGATACCCATACATATATCAAATTCCGTCCAGTCCCTGTTGAGCCAATCAAGTTTCGATCCACGTATGACCGGCTTAAGGCTTCTGAAACCTCATCACTAATTGCTTTCCAGGAGGTTAGTGCATATCAATTGACGATCTACTATATTGTTTAGCAAGCCCACATGCGAATCTAGAATAAAAAATAATAATTTAGAACTCTCACTCGCTCTAAATTACATTTACATACTTTATCCCTTTAAACCATCATATGTATAAATTATACATAGCATTCCGCTACTGATTAAACACAGCAATAAAATAATGTGTAAAGACAAAGAACACACTGCTGAATTAAATGACCAGTGTCTAGCCATCATGCCCAAGGCTTAGTCTTTGTCTGAACTCAAAAGAAAACAGTTGACTTGTTGCAGTAGACATGAAAGTATATGTTTATGGATTAAAGAAAAAAAAACCCTGCAGCTTTATTGAGCTCATAAATTCAGTACTGGTAAATACAATTCCTCTGAAATAATTAACGCAAAGCAAGGAGACCACTTGATGAAGATTATTTGAATAGTCTTGTTAGCCTCTGTTTCAATTACACTGCTCATCTTGTGTACTTCCAGTACTTGTGTCTTAAGCTGTTAATATTACAACAGCACTTTTACTTCTGTAAGAACTGTAAATGCTAAGAGCCTCTACTACATTGTATACCCTTAGGGCTCACACACGCACACACAATAAGTACTTATTTTCTTCACTGAATGTTCAGAAATCTAAGATAAATGAATAATGAGTGGCCAGAAAGTAGAACAGGTCTGTACATACACAAGGAGGTATGACAAGGGGTGATAGCTCTGCCTGTGTTTATCTGGATTGCTGCACCACCATGATTTACCCAAGGTATCTCGCCAACTCAGAGGACCTTCTAGTATGGTGCACCAGGGTGTTTCAAGAGGATAATAAAAAGCAATTCATAAGTTCCTCATCGTAAGCTTAAAATCCTAAACTAAAATCCCTCAAGCCTTACCTCATAGAGCCATGGTTTCAAAACCTTGCTCAAAAGATGTTTAATAACCTGAAGATGCCTAATGCAATGCTGAATTTGGAAAATGTTACAGTTTTGCTTTAAAAAAAAGTAAAATTTTCACATTTTCTACTGGCCACAGGGGCACACCCAACTTGGTCACTAAATTAATCTCTCCTCTCTGATGTCCTCCAAAAACCCTTTAATTGCTCTCATATTATGGATTATGTATCTTTAAATTAGTCTCCAGATGACTCTGCCCTTTTGTTGGAAGCACACAAAGCTGTGATACAATGAAATTACATCCAATTAGCCGCTTCTTAAAAAAGAGCGCACAGCACGGAGCCTCCTTCTCGAGCATGGTTTTCATGACAAAGCTTGTTTCTAAACAACCCCTCTAGATCAATAAAATTGGCCTTTGACAAAGCTTAGCAAAATCTAAGCCTACTTTTGTTATATCGGACCAAAAAAGCCATCAGGATCATGAAATGCATTGTTTTTACCTTAAAGCAAATAAACAGGACTCTATGCTAGCAGCTAGGTTCAGGAAATCGGTCCCGGCGTTAAAGCTTTACCGCCTTTGTGTCGGGATGCGGGAAAAACTGATACACTATAAATTCATTTAACATTGTTTAAATATTCAGACAGCACCTCTCCCATCTATACTTCAACGGAGACTTTCTTCATTGAGGAGTCCAGTACCCACTTCTCTCAAATAACTTTGCCACAAGTACCTGAAGAGTTATGTGTAGTATTAGATTCTCCCACTTCGAATGCTGAAGTTCTTGTGGCAATTAAAGCTCCAAAACTGCATAAACATCCAGGACCTCATGGCTTCTTGAATAAGGGCATAGGGAACGTATTAATCGAGACCAAGTTGGCTTCATGCCCAGTAGACAGGCTAGTGACAATATACGTAGACTGGCCCTCTTTTTTGAAGCTTCCAGAAAACTGAATATTCTGCTTATGCTCCTCTCACTTGACATTGAAGGCTTTCGACTCTGTCTTGGTTAAACTTATTTTTTACAGTATATTAGAGAAGATGGACTGTGGATCAGGGATGAGCCGAACACCCCCCTGTTCAGTTCGCACCAGAACCTGCGAACAGACAGAATGTTCGCGCGAACTTTAGAACCCTATTAAATACAATGGACTCGAACGTTCGAAATCTAAAGTGCTAATTATAAAGGCTAATATGCAAGTTATTGTCCTAAAAAGTGTTTGGGAACCTGGGTCCTGCCCCAGGGGACATGTATCAATGCAAAAAAAGGTTTAGAAAATATAAGTTTTTACGGGAGCGGTGATTTTAATAATGCTTAAAATTAAAAAATAAAAGTGAAATTTTCCTTTAAATTTCGTACCTGGGGGGTGTGTATGATATGCATGTAAAGTCGCACATGTTTCCCGTGCTTAAAACTGTCCCAGCACAAAGTGTCATTTCTGAAGGAAAAAAAGTCATTTAAAACTCACTCGCGGCTATTAATGAATTGTCGGCTTTTATCAATACATAGAAAAGTCATTGATAAAAAAAAAAAAAAGCGTGGGGGTTCCCCCAAATTCAATTACCAGGCCCTTTAGGTCTGGAATGGATATTAAGGGGAACCCCGCCGCAAATAAAAAAAAAATGGCGTGGGGTTCCCCCTAAATATCCATACCAGGCCCTTGAGATCTGGCATGGATTTTAAGGGGAACTCCACCCCAAATTTAAAAAAAAATGGCGTGGAGTCCCCCCAAAAATCCATACCAGACCCTTATCCGAGCACGTAACCTGGCCGGCGGCAGGGGAAGAGGGGGGGACGAGAGAGCGGCCCCCCTCCCTCCTGAACCGTACCAGCCCACATGCCCTCAACATGGGGAGGATGTCCCCATGTTGATGGGGACAAGGGCCTCATCCCCACAACCCTTGCCCGGTGGTTGTGGGGGTCTGCAGGCGGGGGGCTTATCAGAATCTTTAACAAAGGGGACCCCCAGATCCCGCCCCCCCTATGTGAATTGGTAAGGGGTACATTGTACCCCTACCATTTCACGAAGAAAGCGTAAAAAAATGTAAAAAAAACCACACAAACACCTTGAAAAAGTCCTTTATTAAAAAAAACAAAAAAAAAACATTCCAGCGATGAAATCCAGTGTCCCGCGGCGATCCGATGTCCAGCGCTGTCCGTCATTGGTTTTGCCTGAGCGGACCTGATGGGGAACTTCCTCCTCAGTGTTTTAAATGTATAGACCCGCCCCTTCTAAAGTTCCCCATCAGGTCCGCTCAGCGGACCAGATGCGGAACATGAGAAGGGGCGGGTCTATACATGTATTACCAAAGTGAGAGAAGTTCCCCATCAGGTCCGCCCCCTCGGTATGTCGGACCCGCCTACGTCATTGGCTTGAGCGGGGAACTTCCTTCACTGTGTAATTTAAATTTACACAGTGAAGGAAGTTCCCCGCTCAGGCCAATGACGTAGGCGGGGTCCAACATACCGAGGGGGCGGACCTGATGGGGAACTTCCTTCACTGCGTAATACATGTATAGAGTCTATAGCAGTAAAGGGGTCTATAGACTCTATACATGTATTACGCAGTGAACAAAGTTCCCCATCAGGTCCGCCCCCTCAGTATGTCGGACCCCGCCTATGTCATTGGCCTGAGCGGGAAACTTCCTTCACTGTGTAAATTTAAATTACACAGTGAAGGAAGTTCCCCGCTCAAGCCAATGACGTAGGCGGGTCCGACATACCGAGGGGGCGGACCTGATGGGGAACTTCTCTCACTTTGGTAATACATGTATAGACCCGCCCCTTCTCATGTTCCGCATCTGGTCCGCTGAGCGGACCTGATGGGGAACTTTAGAAGGGGCGGGTCTATACATTTAAAACACTGAGGAGGAAGTTCCCCATCAGGTCCGCTCAGGCAAAACCAATGACGGACGGTGCTGGACATCGGGATCGCCGCGGGACACTGGATTTCATCGCTGGAATGTTTTTTTTTTTTTAATAAAGGACTTTTTCAAGGTGTTTGTGTGTTTTTTTTTACATTTTTTTACGCTTTCTTCATGAAATGGTAGGGGTACAATGTACCCCTTACCAATTCACATAGGGGGGGGGCCGGGATCTGGGGATCCCCTTTGTTAAAGGGGTCTTCCAGATTCCGATAAGCCCCCCGCCCGCAGACCCCCACAACCACCGGGCAAGGGTTGTGGGGATGAGGCCCTTGTCCCCATCAACATGGGGACATCCTCCCTATGTTGATGGCATGTGGCCTGGTACGGTTCAGGAGGGAGGGGGGCGCTCTCTCGTCCCCCCTCTTCCCCTTAAAAGTCAAATTCTGGATGCAGTGGATATTACTTATTAAGAAACTTATGGCCAAACATCAGGACACCATGCTTAAATTTTATTGTGTCTGGGACCCATGGGTTATCCACTTCTTCCCACAGAAATTTGATCGCCGCCTTCTGGAACTTTCATGGCTGCCACTACTAGTATTGAATTGTTGGCATGGACTGTAAATTTTTCCTGGCCACCTCCCTTTCTCCCCCCTAAAAACTCTTGTTTCATTTTTTCTACCTTTCTTAATACTCGTTCTTTCTCTCTTTCTAACTTTCTTCCAATTCACTCTTTTACCTTCAATGTACGGTATACAGTAGACATGTGCATTCGTTTTCGTCCGAATGCATTTTCGTCCGAATTTCAGGTATTTTCGTTATCGTTTTAACAAACGAAAACGAAAATGCAGAATCCGAAAACCGAAAGATCCGACATAAACAAATGCTTAATTTTCGTTTTCGTTGCAACAACAGTTCGATATAGATAGGAGATTCGACATGAGGCTGACAATAACAATCTGTGTCCATCGAACCTGTGGTCGAATGTGCCTAACCTTAACTCTATTAGTCCAAGATTATTCTACATAGAGAGAAAAGATTCGACATTATAGAGAGAAAAGATTCGACATAGAGAGAAAAGATTTGACATTATAGAGAGAAAAGATTCAACATTATAGAGAGAAAAGATTCGACATAGAGAGAAAAGATCACTGCTGGAATTGGGTGAGGGAAGTAAAATAAAAAAATGAAGATGATGAATGTTATTGGCTGATTGTAACCAAAGAGGAGGAGCAGTAAAATAGCTAGAACTAACTTGACAATTCGACATGAACGACGAAGATTCAACGAAGCATCGAAAAACATACAAACGTCGAATCTGTCATTGAAGGCTTATGGTGTCTGTTGAAAGTTCTAAGAAGATTCTACGGAGCAGATAAACTGTATGACGCTGCAATCGTACATTTCCGGTCAAATGCTCGGCCCATAGGCTATAGAAGAATTCTAATGTTGGTTGACTAGTAGGGATGAGCTTCGAGTTCGAGTCAAACTCATGTTCGACTCGAACATTGCCTGTTCGCCCGTTCGCCGAACAGCGAACAAATTGGGGTGTTTGCGGCAAATTCGAAAAATCTATGGGAGAAATCTAAAGTGCTAATTATAAAGGCGTATATGCAAGTTATTGTCCTAAAAAGTGTTTGGGGACCCGGGTCCTGCCCCAGGGGACATGTATCAATGCAAAAAGAAGTTTTAAAAACGGACGTTTTTTCGGGAGCAGTGATTTTAATAATGCTTAAAATGAAAAAATAAAAGTGAAATATTCCTTTAAATTTCGTACCTGGGGGGTGTGTATGATATGCATGTGAAGTGGCGCATGTTTCCCGTGCTTAGAACTGTCCCTGCAAATATTGTCATTTTTGAAAGAAAAAAAGTCATTTAAAACTCATTCGCGGCTATTAATGAATTGTCGGCTCCCGGCAATACATACAAAAGTCATTGATAAAAAAAAAAAAAAAAAAGCGTGGGGGTTCCCCAGAATTTAATTACCAGGCCCTTCAGGTCTGGAATGGATATTAAGGGGAACCCCGCCGCAAATTAAAAAAAAATTGACGTGGGGTTCCCCCAAATATCCATTCCAGGCCTTTCAGATCTGGCATGGATTTTAAGGGGAACTCCACCCCAATTTTTTAAAAAAATGGCGTGGAGTCCCCCTAAAAATCCATACCAGACCCCTTATCCGAGCACGCAACCTGGCCGGCCAAAGGGGAAAAGGGGGGGACGAGAGAGCGCCCCCCCTCCCTCCTGAACCGTACCACGCCACATGCCCTCAACATGGGGAGGATGTCCCCATGTTGATGGGGACAAGGGCCTCATCCCCACAACCCTTGCCCGGTGGTTGTGGGGGTCTGCGGGCGGGGGGCTTATCGGAATCTGGAAGACCCCTTTAACAAAGGGGACCCCCAGATCCCAGCCCCCCCCCTATGTGAATTGGTAAGGGGTACATTGTACCCCTACCATTTCACGAAGAAAGGGTAAAAAAAGTTTAAAAAAACACACAAACACCTTGAAAAAGTCCTTTATTTAAAAAAAAAACAAAAAACATTCCAGCGGTGTAATCCAGTGTCCCGCGGTGATCCCGATGTCCAGCGCTGTCCTTCATTGGTTGTGCCTGAGCGGACCTGATGGGGAACTCCCTCTCAGTATTTTAAATGTATAGACCCGCCCCTTCTAAAGTTCCCCATCAGGTCCGCTCAGCGGATCAGATGTGGAACATGAGAAGGGGCGGGTCTATACATGTATTACCAAAGTGAGAGCAGTTCCCCATCAGGTCCGCCCCCTCGGTATGTCGGACCCGCCTACGTCATTGGCTTGAGCGGGGAACTTCCTTCACTGTGTAATTTAAATTTACATAGTGAAGGAAGTTCCCCGCTCAAGCCAATGACGTAGGCGGGTCCGACATACCGAGGGGGCGGACCTGATGGGGAACTGCTCTCACTTTGGTAATACATGTATAGACCCGCCCCTTCTCATGTTCCGCATCTGGTCCGCTGAGCGGACCTGATGGGGAACTTTAGAAGGGGCGGGTCTATACATTTAAAACACTGAGAGGGAGTTCCCCATCAGGTCCGCTCAGGCACAACCAATGAAGGACAGCGCTGGACATCGGGATCGCCGCGGGACACTGGATTTCACCGCTGGAATGTTTTTTTTTTTTTTTTAAATAAAGGACTTTTTCAAGGTGTTTGTGTGTTTTTTTTAAAGATTTTTTTACGCTTTCTTCGTGAAATGGTAGGGGTACAATGTACCCCTTACCAATTCACATAGGGGGGGTGGGATCTGGGGGTCCCCTTTGTTAAAGGGGTCTTCCAGATTCCAATAAGCCCCCCGCCCGCAGACCCCCACAACCACCGGGCAAGGGTTGTGGGGATGAGGCCCTTGTCCCCATCAACATGGGGACATCCTCCCCATGTTGAGGGCATGTGGCCTGGTACGGTTCAGGAGGGAGGGGGGCCGCTCTCTCGTCCCCCCCTCTTTTCCTGCGGCCGGCCAGGTTGCGTGCTCGGATAAGGGGTCTAGTATGGATTTTTAGGGGGACTCCACGCCATTTTTTTTAAAATTTGGGGTGGAGTTCCCCTTAAAATCCATGCCAGATCTGAAGGGCCTGGAATGGATATTTGGGGGAACCCCACGTCAATTTTTTTTTAATTTGCGGCGGGGTTCCCCTTAATATCCATTCCAGACCTGAAGGGCCTGGTAATTGAATTCTGGGGAACCCCCACGCTTTTTTTTTTTTTTTATCAATGACTTTTGTATGTATTGCCGGGAGCCGACAATTCATTAATAGCCACGAGTGAGTTTTAAATGACTTTTTTTCTTTCAAAAATGACATTTTTTGCAGGGACAGTTCTAAGCACGGGAAACATGCGCCACTTTACATGCATATCATACACACCCTCCAGGTACGAAATTTAAAGGAATATTTCACTTTTATTTTTTCATTTTAAGCATTATTAAAATCACTGCTCCCGAAAAAACTGCCGTTTTTAAAACTTTTTTTTGCATTGATACATGTCCCCTGGGGCAGGACCCAGGTCCCCAAACACTTTTTAGGACAATAACCTGCATATTAGCCTTTATAATTAACACTTTAGATTTCGAACGTTCGAGTCCATTGTATTTAATAGGGTTCTAAAGTTCACACTAACATTTTGTCTGTTAGGGGGGTGTTCGGCTCATCCCTGTTGACTAGTAATAGTAATTAAAAAATATAATTATTACTAGTCATACAATAGAATTCATCTATAGCTTGTAGGCGGAACATTCGACCGGAAATGTACGATTGCAGCGTCGTACAGTTTCGCTGCTCCGTCGAATCTTCTTTGAACATTCGACAGACACCATAAGCCTTCAATGACAGATTCGACCTTAATTAATTCAGATTTTCGGACGAATGCAATTTCTAACGAAAAACGAAATAAATAAAAACGAATTTCGGGAGTAACTAAATAAATTTATTTTTCTAACGGAAACGAAATTCCGAAACGAAATATTTCAGTGTGCACATGTCTAGTATACAGTATGTAATGTATTGCTTGTATCCATTATATCTTGTGATACAGCTGGCAACTTACTGTAACACTGTTGTCATGTCTTACATATTAATGTTCTTCTGCTGGATACATGCCTAAGCAAACACTGTACTCATTCTTTTAAATTGCAATAAAAGATTGAGCAAGAAAAAAAAAAGTAAAATTTTCAAAGCAAACCTGCAACTATTTTTTTCAAATGAAAATGGCAGCACAGATGAATATCAGAGCCTTATTTGTACTTTATTGTAAACTCTGTTATTCCTAGTCACCTCCCCCACACCCTTGGTAGTCCCCTAAAAAAAAATCTAAATTGTGGGTATGGGAAAAAGTGCTTGCTGTCACCACCTCCCACAATTCATCACTCTGTGACCTATTAGTAGGCTTGAGCTTTGTCGCATGGAATGCAGGGGTATGCTTAGCCATTTGCAGACTACATTTCAGAAAGTTAGTATTTACATGGTCTTTTGGGTCATAGAATTCCTAACCACTTGCCCTCCAGAAGATTTACCCCCTTCATGACCAGACCATTTTTTGCGATATGGCGCTGCATTACTTTAACTGACAATTGCGCGGTCATGCAACACTTTTTGCCGTTTTTTCCCCAAAAATAGAGCTTTCTTTTGGTGGTATTTGATCACCACGGCGGTTTTTATTTTTTGCGCTATAAACAAAAAAAGACAGACAATTTTTAATAAAAAACAATATTTTTTACTTTATCATCAATTAAGGCCAAAATGTATTCTGCTACATATTTGTGGTAAAAAAAAATGCCAATAAGTGTCCACAATGGGTTCATGGCATCTACAAACTATGTTTTTTTTTTTTACTAGTAATGGCGGCGATCAGCGACTTATAGCGAGATTGCGATATTGCAGCAGACAGTCGGGACACTAACTGACACTTTTGACATTTTTTGGGGACCAGTGACACAAATACAGTGATCAGTGCTAAAAATATGCACTGTCATTGTACTAATAACACTGACTGGGAATAGGTTAAACATCAGGGGTGATCAAAGGGTTAACTTTGTGCCTCACCCTACTGACAGAATGGTGATCTGCCTTGTTTACATAGGCAGGCATGGGAGGAGGTGACTAGGAAGGTAAAGAGAAGAAAGTCTTGGGAGGAGCAGAGTGGACGATTTGGGTAATACATTATGTCAGGAATGAGGTTGGTGATATAGCTAGGGGCAGGGTAGTGGATTGCTTTGTATGTTGTAGTTAGTATTTTGATTTTTATGCGTATTTTCCCCGAAATCCACAGAAGTGGATTTGAAACTTTAATTTAATCTACTCTGTAAACAAATCAGCTGAAACTGCCTTATTTTACACATTTGATAGGAAAATCCCTAAACATTCAAAACATTTAAGCCCTGTACACACGATGGGTTTTACCAATGAAAACAGTCTGATGGACTGTTTTTATCGGACAAACCGATCGTGTATAGGCCCCATCGGTCTTTTTTCCATCGGTGAGAAAAAATAGAACATGTTTTAAATTTATCCGATGGAAAAAAAAAACAATAGCAAATTCCTATCATCTGTGTGGAACTCCATCGGACAAAAAACCCACGCATGCTCAGAATCAAGTCGACGCATGCTCAGAAGCATTGAACTTAATTTTTCTCGGCTTGTCGGAGTGTTTTACGTCACAGCGTTTTGGACGGTCGGATTTTTGACCGATGGTGTGTAGGCAAGACTGATGGAAGTCATCTTCATCGGATTTCCGATAGAAAAATCCATCGGATTATAATCCATAGGAAATCCGATCATGTGTACAGGGCTTTAGTGTCATGTATCATACAGGCAGCCAAATCAGCGATATCAAAAAAGTTTTTTATTTTTTATTTTCTGGTTTCCTTTATAATTATCAGACACAAATTCAACAATTCACAAATGGAACATGACAAAACATGGAGTCTATGTCAGAATACTCTGATCAGCGGCTACAGATGCTGATCAATAGAAATTTTTCTAACATGTCCCTTCCACAGCAGTTAATTAAACAATTGACATCGGTTGAGAAGAGAAGCCTACAACCTGGTTCGAAAGGACCAACCAAATTTTGATCAGTGTAAAGCAGTACTGAGCTCAGCAAAAAAAATATTTTTAAATGGTCCTCCTGCAGTTTGATGCGATAATGTGCTAGTATGCATTGCATACCAGCACATTATGACAGACTTATCTTTCAAATGGAGCCCTCCAGCACTGAACTGTCACTGCTCCTGGTGCTTCCATCTTCTCCTGGTCTTTCTTTAGGGTTTGTGCCCTCCAGCCACTTGAATTTGCCAGGCTGTGATGATGTCCCTTCTGCGCATGCATGTGGGAATCATTTCACCATGGCACACTGTAAATGTGGTCTGAGCTCCGCATGTGCGGCTCAGATTACATTACTGCTGACAGGACGGGGGAGGCATTTATGATAGACAGTGAGACCACTAGTGCTGACTTTTTTTTTTTCCCTGCACCACCGCTTTAAATGTGAAAAAATATATATCCATTTCAATTCACTATGAGTGGATCTGATAAACCATAAATAACAAATATGAATCAATGCTTATGTGATCAAAAATAAGTGCAAACTCCTAAATCTCATGTGAACACATATAAAAGTGCAAACTGTTCCTATATATCAAAAATTCATATAAACTCGTATAGTGCAAAAAATTACAAATTGCTGTTGAAAATTATTTCAAATTCTTGCATTATTATTATAAAGTCTTGAACCAATGTGAAAAAAACTTTGAATGCTCACCAAACCACAATGTGAATCCACCACCAGCTGAATTAAATAGACTCACAGGAGGTACATGCTGGTAACAAACCAGCCAGTAAAGTCTTTCCCTCTGGGAATAATATTTTGCAGTATCCGTAGTTATCTCTTTCTTATATACACAGGACCATCAACCCATCCATATATCGGGGGAGAAGATAGAAGAGTTCCCATTGCGTTTGAGGTGTGTTTTAAAACATGTTTAATTAAATACTCATTAATATCACTCACATTTCAGTGTGCCTCCACTGACACCAGTATATCGTGCAGTCTGTTTAAAACCAGGTTGGCTCCAGCTGCAAACTCTAGCCGTGAACTCCGAGTTGTTAGTGCATGGTGACATCACATTCAAAGCCCCGCCCTATACGTTTCATCATCTGACGTCTTCCAGAGGCAGTAGCTATTTAGAAATAATTTTCAACAGCAATTTGGACTTTGTTCAAATGAGTTTACATGAATTTTAGGAGTTTTGCACTTTTTATTTTTGATCACATAAGTATTGATTCATATTTGTTATTAGATTCACTCATAGGATTTTCTATGGACATATATTTTTGCACATTCAAGTGGCACTAGCGCTGTTTTTGAACAGTAGCTGTGCGTTTACAGTTAATATTTTAATTTCTTCAGTTGAATAGTGGCGCAAGTCTGCAAATATCTTTATCGTTTAGAGGAGTTCAGAGGCCAGGGGTGTTTAGATGTATAAAAAAAAAAAACACTGTCAGCACATTCAGCAGCAGCAGCGTTTTTTGCAAAAAAAATGCTTGATGCAACTGTAGCGCTATCCCCAGTTAAGAGAGCCGCTGGTTTGTTTTCTCGGGCCCTGTATACAGCACCGCCAACCCCCGGCAATCTGACTCGACCCACTCTGGCACAGTTAGTCTAGGGATAGCTTCCTATCACTCTCAGGTGCATGATACTTAACAGTTCCTAAATAGACAAACAACACTCTGAGGCAGGAATATGAATAAGTAATAGCTTTACTATAAAATGGTGGCATAAAACATGGCATGCAACACTTACATGGGTCTGCAGAACCCTGTATCAACCAATGCTACAGAGGCAGCACTATAATATGGCGCCGCGCAGTATCCACCACGCGGAGCTATTATGGCGTGCGCGCCCTATGACACAACAACACAAACTTTATAACTTCCCCCACCTATGTCAGGCCTGACAGTGTATGAAATAGTCCCCTTTCCCTAAGGGAGTTTCTTCACCGGCCAGCTTTCGTTGGTGCACTTGAAGAAATGAACAAATTATAATCCAAAAAGGTGGTAACTCGTAGCAGCAGTATGCAAACAGGGGGGGGGTAGGCACTTCAACTCTGCCCCAACTACCGGACCCCCAAGGAACACTGGTGAGCGAACAGTGGGCCTAGGCAGTCTATAGGCCTGAATATAACTCAGTCTATGGATATGGGCAGGTGCCCACTCACCGTTCCAGGCGCGATCCCAGCCTGGGTCTTCCACCGCGTGTGTCCGTCGCACACAGCGTCTGCAACCGATCGGGTCCCCGATCCAACTGGAGTCCTACACTGACGGTTCAGGATCCACCCAGGCTCCGCAGGGCGGTGAAAGGCTCTTCGGACTTCGGGTAAGGCCTTAGGCTTCAGGCCTTACCCCGCAGCAGATCCGCGCAGGATGACTTGTTGCTTGAAGCGCGTTGTCCCAAGAGAGTGAGCTTCCCCCCGCCTCTCTCTTAAGTAACCTCTCCCACGAGTCTCTGAGGCGGATCCTCCGCCCTGAGGCCGAATGGGGCTCTGGGTACTGTAGTCCCGGGGCCTTAAAGGAGACCCCGCTACACACTCCCCCCACTTGAACTCTTTGGTCCCCAAAGATAACAATCTCCAACTACAGATCTCACAACAACCATCAATCCTTCATATGATGTCGGCAGAGGAAATTCCCACCAAAAACGAGGCAGTGAACTCCTCTGCCCACAGGACACATTAACATTAGTATCCTGTCTAACTGTGCCAGAGAGTGAGCTGGGGCTGCCTCCCACCAAATAAACAGCGGGAGGGTCATGGTCTTCCATACTCCTTCTAGCAGTGACTACAGTGTCTTCCGCACTTTCACCCATCTGTGGGTAGGTTAGTCTCCTGGGAGGTTTTATTGCCCTCCGCTTGCTCTGTCCTCTTGGGCTTTCTGTTGGAGCAGACTCTTCTTCTGTTGCTAACTCAGGACTTCCCCCTTCCTCGGGAACATCCGGCTCCGGAGCAGGAAGGTACATGGCTTCTCTTGGATCTTCCTTTACAGATGGTTCACTGGCACTTTCCCAAGCATCCAACCAAGGACAGGAAGGGATAAACTCTGTTGCTTCTGCATTCAGTGTGTGATCCTCGGTGTCTTCTTCAGGCGAAAGATCAATAGCAGAAGTCGTTGGTCCCTGGGAAGGCCAAAGCCAGCCAATTTCCTCTCCCTCATCTTCACTCATTTCTGAATCCTCTGTATCCCCCATCCGAGGGGTCTGAGACCGAGTGTTGGGTCTAGGGGTGTCTAGAATGGACATGGGTTCAGGGGAATCCATGCTAGAAGGTAACCGAACCGCTTCAGCCAGAGGAAGTAGGTGGTTCCGATGCCAAGTCTTCAATGGCCCCAACTTTCCCTCAGGTTTAAGTTTGTAAACGGGTAGGCCCGGTAGTTTTTTGCAAATGACATAAGGTTCGGGTCTCCATCTATCCGCAAGCTTATGTTTTCCAGGGACTCCCAGGTTCCGCCGCAATACTCTGTCTCCTGGTTGCAAATCTTGGATCCTAACTTTTAGGTCAAAATTTCTCTTATTGCGAGCCCCCCGTTGATCCGAGGCGGCCTGGGCTTGTTCATAGGCCATTTTCAGATTGTGCCTAAGTCTATCCACATATCCCTTGTGGGAAGCAGCAGAACAACGGTCTATGGAAGTGCCGAAGGCCAGATCCACTGGCAATCTAGCTTCCCTTCCGAACATAAGTCTGTAAGGGGAATACCCTGTAGCGTCGCTGACAGTGCTGTTGTAAGCATGCAGAAGGGCCGCTATGTGATTACTCCAATGTTGCTTCCTTTCGCTACTTAAAGTTCCCAGCATGTTGAGCAGGGTTCGATTGAACCTCTCCGGTTGAGTATCACCTTGTGGGTGATAAGGGGTAGTCCTGGTTTTCTTGATTCCCAAGGCATCCAGAAGCTTCCGTATGAGTTTACTCTCAAAGTCCCTTCCCTGATCTGAATGAAGCCTTTTTGGCAATCCGTAATGTATAAAGTATTTCTCCACGAGTGTTTTGGCCACAGTGGAGGCCTTCTGGTCTTTGGTAGGAAAGGCTTGTGCATATCGGGTGAAATGGTCGGTTACCACCAGAACATTTCCTTGTCCGCTCAGGTCGGGTTCGAGGCAGAGGAAATCAATACATACCAGGTCAAGCGGACCTTCACTTTGTAAATGGCCCATTGGGGCCCCTTGATGGGGCAGTGTCTTTCTCTGTATGCACCGTGCACAGGAATGGCAGTATTCCTCAACTTCAGCCCTCATGCAAGGCCAATAGAAACGGTCTCTAACAAGTTGGAAAGTCCTTTCCACTCCTAGGTGTCCATGGTTGTCGTGCAGAGCAATCATGACAGTTTCTCTGTGTTTCTCCGGCAGGAACAACTGCCACTTGTCATCTTGCTCATCAGAGGGGCCCCTTCGGTTGGCCACCCCCTGACGCACCAGCAGTCTGTCCCACTCTTTCTTAACCACTTAACGTCCGCCCACTGTAAATATACGTCGGCAGAATGGCACCGACAGGCAGAATCACGTACATATACGTGATTGCCTTTGTATAGTTGGGGGGTCCGATCGGACCCCCCTTCTTTACAGTGGGTGGTCGTTTTACCTTCGGGAGCGATCCGGCATGAGGGGACGGCCGTTCGATTCCGGCCACCCCCTCTCGATCGCTCCCGGCAAATGAGAGAGCTTTCCCTGCCTGCCAGGCAGGAGGAAGTGATGTCATCTCTCCTGCGGCGCTCACATATACCGAGCGCCGTACAGGAGAAGATGCAGGTTAGTACACAAAACAGCACACTGACACCAGGACACATAGGCACATAAATCGCCCCCCCAGGCCCCCCCAGACACCCCCAGATCACCCCCCAGATCACCCCCCAGCCCCCAGTCACAGTGTCACTGATTGCAGTGACCATTTATTTAGTGATCACTGCAATCAGTGACATTTGTGACTGTAAAAGTGTCACTACATTTAGTTTTAGGTCCAGTGTAGCCCCCTAACCCCCCCTAATAAAGGTTTAACCCCCTGATCACCCCCCAGATAACCCTTTCACCCCCTAGCACCGCCGTCGCTATGCGATCATTTTTCTGATCGATGTCTTAGCGTCGGTGATGCTGATCGGTAGCCAGTAATTTTTTTTAGGTTCGCCGCAGGTTTTTATAGCGTCGGGTACCCCCATATATTACCTAATAAAGGTTTAACCCCCTTGATCGCCCCCCAGGTAACCCTTTCACCCCCTATCACCACTGTTACTAAGCGATAATTTTTCTGATCGATGTCTTAGCGTCGGCGATGCTGATCGGTAGCCAGTAATTTTTTTTAGGTTCGCCGCAGGTTTTTATAGCGTCGGGTACCCCCATATATTACCTAATAAAGGTTTAACCCCCTTGATCACCCCCCAGGTAACCCTTTCACCCCCTAGCACCGCCGTCGCTATGCGATCATTTTTCTGATCGATGTCTTAGCGTCGGTGATGCTGATCGGTAGCCAGTAATTTTTTTTAGGTTCGCCGCAGGTTTTTATAGCGTCAGGTACCCCCCTATATTATCTAATAAAGGTTTAACCCCTGATCGCCCCCCAGGTAACCCTTTCACCCCCTATCACCACTGTCGCTAAGCGATCGTTTTTATGATCGTTGTCTTAGTGTCGGTGATGCCGATAGGTAGCCAGTAATTTTTTTTTAGGTTCGCCGTCAGGTTTTTATATAGCGGCAGGTACCCCCATATATTACCTAATAAAGGTTTTAACCCCCTAATTGCCCCTAGTTAACCCTTTCACCAGTGATCATCATATAAGTGTTACGGGTGACGCTGGTTAGTTAGTTTGCTTTTTATAGTGTCAGGGCACCCGCCGTATATAACCCAATAAAGGTTTAACCCCCTGATCGCCCGGCGGGTGATATCAATTAGGTTTTAGCGTCAGAGAGGGTCTGCGTCACACCCCAGGCAGCGTCAGGTTAGTGCCAGTAGCGCTAACACCCACGCGTGAAGCATACACCCCCCTTTGTGGTATAGTATCTGATCAGCTCAATATCTGATCTGATCAGATCTATACTAGCGTCCCCAGCAGTTTAGGGTTCCCAAAAACACAGTGTTAGCGGGATCAGCCCAGATACCTGCTAGCACCTGCGTTTTGCCCCTCCGTCCAGCCCAGGCCACCCAAGTGCAGTATCGATCGATCACTGTCACTTGCAAAACACAACACACATAACTGCAGCGTTCGCAGAGACAGGCCTGATCCCTGCGACTCCAGTGCTGTAGGAGGTGATTTCACCAACACAGTTAAAAAAAAAAAAAGCATATATGCCGAAGCATTGGGGCAGCAGGAGCGGAGGAGTGATTTTGCTCCTAATGCCGCGTACATACGGTCGAAATTCCGACGGAGGCTTGCCCGTGGAAAAGTCTGACCATGTGTACGCGGCATAACTTTTGCGAGAAGATGCCCCCATGCTTCGGCATATATAAATGGTGCATGTATGCCCATCATTAGAAGTGGGTGGATGAAGGGCGGTATTCTAATGGTGGGCATACCCACCGAACAATCTTTTTTTTTCGTTCAGCCAACAGGCTGCATGAAAAAAAAGATTACAATACATGTCCAACAAGGACCAGCAACGTACTGGTATGTTGCTGGACTTTGAATGTTTATACCAGAATGATGCCTGCAGGTTTAGGTATCATCTTGGTATCATTCTTTTCAGCCAGCGGCCGGCTTTCATGTAAAAGCAATCCTAGTGGCTAATTAGCCTCTGCACTGCTTTTACAAGCAGTGGGAGGGAATGTCCCCCCCCGGATATAAAAAGCGCCATTGGGAAATTGGGAAAGCATTTTATCACACCGATCTTGGTGTGGTCAGATGCTTTGAGGGCAGAGGAAAGATCTAGGGTCCAATAGACCCCAGTTTTTTCAAAAAAGAGTACCTGTCATTACCTATTGCTATCATAGGGGATATTTACATTCCCTGAGATAACAATAAAAGTGATAAAAAAGAAAAAATATGGAAGCAACAGTTTAAAAATAAAATAAAAAAGCAAAATTAATAATAAAAAAAAATAAAATAAAAAAAAAGCACCCCTGTCCTGCCCTGCTCTTGCCCAATGGCGAACGCAAGCGTCGGTCTGGCGTCATATGTAAACAGCAATTGCACCATGCATGTGAGGTATCACCACGAAGGTCAGATCGAGGGCAGTAATTTTAGCAGTAGACCTCCTCTGTAAATCTAACGGGGTAACCTGTAAATGCTTTTAAAGGCTTTTAAAAATGTATGTAGTTTGTCGCCAATGCGCGTTTGTGCGAAATTTTAAAGCATGTCGTGTTTGGTATCTATGTACTCGGCCTAAGATAATCTTTTTTATTTCATCAAACATTTGGGCAATATAGTGTGTTTTAGTGCATTAAAATTAAAAAAAGTGTATTTTTCCCCAAAAAATGCGTTTGAAAAATCGCTGCGCAAATACTGTGTAGAAAAAAAAAATGCAACACCCACCATTTTATTCTGTAGGGCCTTTGCTTTAAAAATATATATAATGTTTGGGGGTTCAACATAATTTTCTTGCAAAAAAAAAAATGTTTTCATGTAAACAAAAAGTGTCAAAAAGGGCTTTGTCTTCAAGTGGTTAGAAGAGTGGATGTAAGCTTCCTAATGTTGTGTATAAAATGCCAGAACAGTTCAAAACCCCCCCAAATGACCCCATTTTGGAAAGTAGACACCCCAAGCTATATACTGAGAGGCATGTCGAGTCCATGGAATATTTTATATGTTGACACAAGTTGCGGAAAAAATACAATTTTTTTTTTTTGCACAAAGTTGTGACTAAATGATATATTGCTCAAACCTGTCATGGGCATATGTGGAATTACACCCCAAAATACATTCTGTTGCTTCTCCTGAGTACGGGGATACCACATGTGTGAGAATTTTTGGGAGCCTAGCCGCGTACGGGACCCCAAAAACCAAGCACCGCCTTCAGGCTTTCTAATGCCGCGTACACACGACCGCTTTTCTCGACGAGAAAAACTGAATTTTTTTTTCCCCGAGAAAAACGATCGTCTGTGGGCTTTATGTCGTTTTTCTCGTCTAGAAAAACGGCATAAAAAACGACGAGAAAATTTAGAACATGTTCTAAATTTTCTCATCGTTTTTTCCAGCATTTTTTTCCGCGGCAGTTTTCCCATAGGGAGACACTGCCGCGGAGCCCACAGACGGTCGTTTTTCTCGTCAAGAGAAAAAATGACGGGAAAAACGACCGTGTGTAGGGAACCAAGCGGTTCCCTTGTTTTTCCTGTCATTATTCACGGCGGTTTTTTAACCGCCGTGAATAATGATCGTGTGTACGCGACATTAGGGTGTCAATTTTTGATTTCACTTCTCACTGCCTATCACAGTTTCGGAGGCCATGGAATGCCCAGATGGCACAAAACCCCCCCAAATGACCCCATTTTGGAAAGTAGACACCCCAAGCTATTTGCTGAGAGGTATTGTGAGTATTTTGCAGATCTCGCTTTTTGTCACAAAGTTTTGAAAATTTTAAAAAAAAAAGAAAAAAAAAATGTTCTTTCTTCATTTTCAAAAACAAATGAGAGCTGTAAAATACTCACCATGCCTCTCAGCAAACAGCTTGGGGTGTCTACTTTCCAAAATGGGGTCATTTGGGGGGGTTTTGTGCTATTTTGGCATTTTATGGCCTTCAAAACTGTGATAGGTAGTGAGGAGTGAAATCAAAAATTTGCGCCCTTAGAAATCCTGAAGGCGGTGCTTGGTTTCCGGGGTCCCGTACGTGGCTAGGCTCCTAAAAAGTCCCACACATGTGGTATCCCCGTACTCAGGAGAAGCAGCAGAATGTATTTTGGGGTGCAATTCCACATATAACCATGGCATGTGTGAGCAATATATCATTTAGTGACAACTTTTTGTAATTTTTTTTTTTTGTCATTATTCAATCACTTGGGACAAAAAAAAAAAAATATTCAATGGGCTCAACAGGCCTCTCAGCAATTTCCTTGGGGTGTCTACTTTCTAAAATGGGGTCATTTGGGGGGGTTTTGTGCTATTTTGGCATTTTATGGCCTTCAAAACTGTGATAGGTAGTGAGGAGTGAAATCAAAAATTTGCGCCCTTAGAAATCCTGAAGGCGGTGCTTGGTTTCCGGGGTCCCGTACGTGGCTAGGCTCCTAAAAAGTCCCACACATGTGGTATCCCCGTACTCAGGAGAAGCAGTATAATGTATTTTGGGGTGCAATTCCACATATAACCATGGCATGTGTGAGCAATATATCATTTAGTGACAACTTTTTGTAATTTTTTTATTTTTTTTTGTCATTATTCAATCACTTGGGACAAAAAAAAAATATTCAATGGGCTCAACATGCCTCTCAGCAATTTCCTTGGGGTGTCTACTTTCTAAAATGGGGTCATTTGGGGGGGGGGTTTGTACTGCCCTGCCATTTTAGCACCTCAAGAAATGAGATAGGCAGTCATAAATTTAAAGCTGTGTAAATTCCAGAAAATGTACCCTAGTTTGTAAACGCTATAACTTTTGCGCAAACCAATAAATAGACGCTTATTGACATTTTTTTTACTAAAGACATGTGGCTGAATACATGTTGGCCTAAATGTATGACTAAAATTGAGTTTATTCGATTTTTCTTATAACAAAAAGTAGAAAATATCATTTATTTTCAAAATTTTCGGTCTTTTTCCGTTTATATCGCAAAAAAGAAAAATCGCAGAGGCAATCAAATACCATTAAAATAAAGCTCTATTTGTGGGAAGAAAAGGACGCAAATTTTGTTTGGGTACAACATTGCATGTCCGCACAATTTACAGTTAAAGCAGCGCAGTGCAAAATTCTGAATTCACCTCTGGTCCTTTAGCTACCAAATGGTCTGGGGCTTAAGTGGTTAAGTAGGCGAGCTTCCTTTGAGGGATGACGTAAGAGTACATTTGGATCCTGATTCTCCAATGCTTCTAGGACCAACCTCCCCACAGGGTCTTCCAATTGGTCGGATCTCAACTCCTTCTTCGTTAGTCTGGGTAAGTTGTCTTCTCCCAGTTGGGCTACTTTGCAGTACTGCTTGGGGACTCCTACGATAGTGACCCCTATCTCTTCCGCTCTTGAGCCTCCCCTGGCCTGGAGTTCAGCCCCTTGGCAGAGGGCCCGTACCCCGTCAGGTGCTACTTGGGTCCAGTCTTCGACACTGTAGGTAGGGACATGAGACCTTCTGGACAGGGCGTCCGCATCTCGGTTTCCCACCCCAGGTCTGTATTTCAAGCTGAAATTGAAAGCAGACAGTGCTGCCAACCATCTATGTCCGGTGGCCTCCAGCTTGGCTGTGGTGAACAGGTAGGTGAGAGGATTGTTATCTGTCTTGCCCGTGAAGTCTGCCCCATACAAGTAATCTCTAAGTTTGTCGACTACGGCCCACTTGAGAGCCAGGAACTCCAGCTTATGGGTGGGATAGTTCTTTTCGGAGGGGGTCAGGCTTCTGCTCACATATGCAACAGGTCTCTGCTGTCCTTCATGCTCCTGGTAGAGCACTCCTCCCAGTCCATCATGGCTGGCATCCACATGGAGTTCGTAAGGCTTCTTCGGGTCCGCATAGGCCAGGACAGGAGCAGTGGTCAAGCTCTTTTTCAGCATCTGGAAGGCATCTTCACATTTCTCGTTCCACTGGTCCTTGACTGACTCTTCCGGCCTGAGTGAGTCCTTCCTCACTCAGTCTCTTCAACACCTTCTCCAGCCTCTCTTCATGTTCCTCCAAAGTTCTTCCGAAGACTATGATGTCATCCAAGTATACAAGGACCTCGATGAGGTTCATGTCTCCCACAGTCTTCTCCATAAGTCTTTGGAATGTGCCTGGGGCTCCAGACAGACCTTGAGTCATCCGGTTGAATTCAAAGAACCCCACTGGGGTTTTGAAAGCCGTCTTCTCTTTGTCCTCTGGGTGCATCGGGATCTGATAATACCCGCTCTTCAGGTCCATAACACTGAACCATTTGGCTCCGGACAAGCTCTGCAAGGCGTCTTCTATCCTTGGAGTGGTATACTGATCCGGAGTGGTTCTCCTGTTGAGGGTCCTATAGTCGATACACAACCTTAGCGATCCGTTCTTCTTTCGTACCACCACTATGGGGGAGGCATATGGACTTCTGGATTCTTGGATTACCCCTGTTTGCTTGAGCTCGGCAAGCTGTTCCCTTAAATCTTCAAGGTCTGCCAATGGAACCCGCCTCACCCTTTCCCTGAAGGGCTTGTCTTCCTGGAGGCGGATTCGATGGGTGGCACTCCTAGCACACCCCACATCAAACTCATCATGGGAGAAGATCCTCTTCCACTGAGTCAACTGGTTCCGGGCTCTCTCTCTCCAAGCCCTGGGCAGGTTTGGATACTCCATAGAGAGCTTTTCCCACACAGTACCTTCTCCATCTGTCTTCTCTACATCTGAGGAGGCAACTGGTGTGGCTGAGCTCACTCGACACAGCAACAGTCTGGCTGGGATTTCCATTGGACCATCCGTGGTATTTCTGACACTCACTGGCACCCTGCAATGGGCCTTCTTCAGGACCCTCACCGGGACCACTTCCGGAATTACTTCCAGGCCCGAGGGTTCTTCCCTTGGATCGGGTTCCAACATCACAAAGGGGCCCGGCTGCTCCCAAGTGAGTTTCACTGTGGCCTTCAAACAGGTTACTTCACCGGGTTGCAGTACTATCCCTTTTCTTCCCAGTCTCCAGACCTTCCCTACCCCCTCTTCCGGGGCCTTTTGTTCTAAGATCAACCGTTGGTAGGCGGTCTTCAACATTGGGTGGATCTCAGTGACTGTGGGGTTCTCCCTTTTTGTTAGTGGGACCAAAAGTCTCCTGACTAGATCCATGTTGGTCCCTATTATCAAGGAGCTCCTGTTGGCTCCAGGCGGTCGGGGGCACACCACAGCCAAGGTGTCAAACACTTCCCCCTTCCCAGCTATGGATGGGACAAAAGTCAATTTGATGGGCAGATATCCGTCATAAGGAAACTTTTCCGTTCCGATTCCCCATATCTCCAAGTCTTCAAGCTTTCGGATGGGCAAGTGACTCAGGTGTCAGTCATAGAAGTCTCGGTACAACAGAGTCACCTGTGCTCCAGTATCCAACAGGGCTCTTGTGTAGACTCCCTCCACTTGAATGGATACGATTGGAGAGGGGCCCACCAGCTTCTCTGGGTACTGCTTCAAAGGGGTCTCCTTCTTCTGATCTTTGCATTTCCCTTTCTGACTTTCCTTCTTCCGTTTGTCCCTGGACCTAAGTCTCTCCTGGGCCTGGTATGTACTGATCTCCCTCCTCTGTCTGGGTGTAGCTACCCGCTGAGGGACATTACTATACTTCTTTGGAGTGCGTTCCTTCTGAGGAACCCTTGGTTTCTCCCACGGGGTCCTGCTTCCTTCTTTCATGTGCTTCTTATTCAGTATGGAGTTCCGTAAGGATGATGGGCACCCAGTTGACCCCTTCACCGGGGCCCGCTGAAGTTTTCCGGCGGCTTGCGGTTGTTCATCTTCCTCTTTTTGGGACTGGAACACACTCTGGCCGCGTGACCAACTCCTCCACAGTTGAAACAGATCATATTCCCCCTATCTTCCTTCACTTGGGACATCTGTGACTTTAAGGTATCCACCTCTGCGTCTCTTTCTAAGGTCGTGGCGGCCCTGACCATCACTGGAGGGGGCTGCACCAGCTCAACTGGTTGGCTCCTTTTCTTCTCCTCTAGCATAGCTTCTTCTTCTCTGACTACTCGGATCAAGTCAGGGTACTCCAGGCTCTTCCCATCCTGTCTTGTACGTAGCACCAGTGCGATGGGATCCAGGGGTTGAGATCCTCTCATGACCTGCTGGACCCGGGCCTCATCCACCTTCTTCGGGTCAATCCCCTTCTTTAGGATCATCTTGTGCAGTATTTTATCTAGGCGCATCACTTTGCTATTTCTAGTGGGTCCATGCTGGTACCTTTTGGCTGCTATTTGCTGCAACAGGATCCCGGACTCAAGAGCCCCCACGTGTAGCGCTACCCCCAGTTAAGAGAGCCGCTGGTTTGTTTTCTCGGGCCCTGTATACAGCACCGCCAACCCCCGACAATCTGACTCAACCCACTCTGGCACAGTTAGTCTAGGGATAGCTTCCTATCACTCTCAGGTGCATGATACTTAACAGTTCCTAAATAGACAAACAACACTCTGAGGCAGGAATATTAATAAGTAATAGCTTTACTATAAAATGGTGGCATAAAACATGGCATGCAACACTTACATGGGTCTGCAGAACCCTGTATCAACCAATGCTACAGAGGCAGCACTATTATATGGCGCCGCGCAGTATCCACCACGCGGAGCTATTATGGTGTGCCATAATATGACACAGCAACACAAACTTTATAACTTTCCCCACCCATTTTAGGCCTGACAGTGTATGAAATAGTCCCCTTTCCCTAAGGGAGTAAGATTTTCTTCACCGGCCAGCTTTCGTTGGTGCACTTGAAGAAATGAACAAATTGTAATCCAAAAAGGTGGTAACTCGTAGCAGCAGTATGCAAACAGGGGGGGGGGGTAGGCACTTCAACTCTGCCCCAACTACCGGACCCCCAAGGAACACTGGTGAGCGAACAGTGGGCCTAGGCAGTCTATAGGCCTGAATATAACTCAGTCTTTGGATATGGGCAGGTTCCCTGCTCACCGTTCCAGGCGCGATCCCAGCCTGGGTCTTCCACCGCGTGTGTCCGTCGCACACAGCGTCTGCAACCGATCGGGTCCCCGATCCAACTGGAGTCCTACACTGACGGTCCAGGATCCACCCAGGCTCTGCAGGATGGTGAAAGGCTCTTCGGACTTCGGGTAAGGCCTTAGGCTTCAGGCCTTACCCCGCAGCAGATCCGCGCAGGATGACTTGTTGCTTGAAGCGCGTTGTCCCAAGAGAGCGAGCTTCCCCCCGCCTCTCTCTTAAGTAACCTCTCCCACGAGTCTCTGCGGCGGATCCTCCGCCCTGAGGCCGAATGGGGCTCTGGGTACTGTAGTCCCGGGGCCTTAAAGGAGACCCCGCTACACAACTATATGTGTTTACATGCATGTTAACGCTAGGCGCGTTTACCGCTTGAGGGTTACCTCATTTCATTGGCCAGAGCAAATTATTATTACATGTGTTTATAGACATGAAACATTTTTTCTGCCAAAACACCACTGCCAGAAGGAAAGGCGTCTAGGAGAGATGGCCAAAGCATTGAGTGTGCATGATTCCTTAGTGTTGGGATCAGGGCTTTTTTTCTCAGAGAATAGGTGCAGGAACTCTCCCTTTTGGAGTTACTCCGTCTTCACCACTACCTACCTCCGAACACCGTTCCTTGGTCCCACCCCAACCCACCTCCCAGTACTGCTTCTTTAATTTGTTAATGATAACAAAAAAAACAGTAAAATAGATCCCCTGAAGCCAACAACAATAGACCCCCCAATAACAATAGATCCCCCGGCAACAATAGACCACCCTCAACAAAATAAACCCCCGTAGCAACAACCCAGCAGCAACAAAAGATCTCCCCGCAGACAGTATTGATAGACCATCCAGCAGCCAGCTACAATAGAATACTCCCTCAACAGTAGATCCCTCCAGAAAACAAGCAGCAATAGACACTGTAGCACAACCCAGCACCCCTTGACATCACATACATTCAGTGCTAGAGGTGCCAGAACTGCGTTCCCCCGCGTTCCCGCTGAAAAAAAGCCCTGGTTGTGATTGCTATTTCCTTATAGAGCGATAGTAACACAGGACCTAATTCACGAAAAGCTAATGCAAATACCTTGTCGCATCAGTGCACTCACAAGTCTGACCAGACAACAAAACACACAATTATTTACTATGTTTGCACAATGCTCACTGACAACTATGATAGTGTTCATACATGGTTAACTCACTAACAAATGTGACTGCCTAGCACAAACAGCAATTAAGCATACACCAAGTGGTGGCATAAAATATAAATGGGATTTCCTCTAATATGATTTTATGCTATCTCACATCTGTTAGCTATCAGGAACAATACCACTTAAAGTGCGCACTGATGTCATTAAAGATTACTGAACAAAATATAGGTTGAAAATAGAAAAGACCATAGTACATGATTTGTGGTGATAACACGTATGCACACATAGAGGCAACTTCGAGGCAACTTCAAGTTTCCTCCAGGACAGGCGACTTTGCCAGTGGCCAATCAAACAATAATCAGCTCTGTGGAAGGGAGGGGTTTGCCTGAGAAAACTATTTTCTCTTCCTGTAAAGTTGCTTCAGTTAAGACACTGATCTGACTTTGGAGGCGACTTCCATTGAAATCAATGGGTACAAGTCGCCTAGAAGTCACCTTGAAGTAGTACAGGAACCTTTTTTGAAGTCGGAGCGACTTCTGTAGTGTGCATAAAGACGGCTCCATAGACTAACATTACAGCGCGACTTGGGGCGACTTGGGGCGTCTCGGGGTGACCTGAAGTCGGATCCTGAGTCGCCCTGGTGTGAACCGGCTCTAAGCGTGCATACATGACTTGATATGGTGCTTCTGACCAATACGGAGTGCGTACGCAGCGTATGGGTGTTTTGGGGCTGCAACTTTTTCAAAAATGCTGCTTACATCTTAGTAAGCAATCAAAGTGCTTATTGTTGCATTATTATATATTTTTTTTTAAGGCAGAATCTTAACACACATTATTTAGTTCACCTTAACGGCATATATGGCACAAAAATAGGGTTTGGTTTTCCAGTGATTGCTGAAATAGGGCCTGCGACATGTGCATGCTGGTCAGTTAGGAGACCGCTATATTACTAGGTGCTCGGACATCTGCATGTTGATGCAAACCTACAACACTCTTGCCAATTATTTTTACATTAGGCCTTGTTTACACTTTGGAGGCTCCCAACCACTTCCCCTTAGGCTGCAAAGGCAGCAGAGGGGGGATTACATTGTGATGTTGAAAAAATTGCCCCGCTGTCCTGTTCAGTGGGCAGTACGGCCTGGTGAAAGTGACCCGTTCCACTGAATAAGGGTACCTCGCAACCACAGGCAATGCATACAGTTGCTGTGGGCTAGTGCAGGGTTTAAGGCAGGGGTCTCCAAACTGTGGCACTTTGCTAGCCTTCATCAGGCCCTTGGGGCACTATTACTCCCAATGATGCATTATTCCTCACACTAAGCCCTGGTTCACATTGATGCTACTTTGAAATTGCTCTACTTCACTTGAAGTAGCGTGATTTCAAAGTAACAAGATCAGCACGATTTCAGGTGCTACTTGATAGACATCTGTGTGGCTTCATACACAGATATCTATTGAAGTCGCACCTGAAATCTGTGCTACTTTTGCAAATCGGTGTGATGCCGCAAAATCGGCGTTGCACCGATTGGAACAGTGCCATTGCTGCCAATAGGCTGTGACTTGTCATGCGATTTGATCTCTCAAATCACATGACAAATTGCTCAAATGTGAACCTAGGCTTAAACCAACAATGGGTCACTAGTTCTTCCATTGATACCAATGATGGGATACTATTCCTCCCCTATTAGTACTACTCCTCCTCCTACTGACCACCAACCCTGAGGCCATATTTATTCTCACTGATGCTGGGCCTGGGACATTTTCTACCCCCACTGGCCACAACCCGGCCCTCCTAAAGTCTGAAAGACAGTAAACTGGCTCTTTGCTTCAAAAGTTTGGAGACCCCTGGTTTAGGGGGCTAAAATAGACATCGCTCTTTAGAGAGCAACTCTAGTGTAACCTAGCCCTTAGGGCCCTTTTACACTGGCGGTTTAAGTGCTGTTTTACCACCCCACCTACTCAAATTCTAACATTACTGCCTGACAGGGCTGTAGACATTCCAGGGGTGCAGCATTTTTAACTCGGGCTGCAGTGTTTGACAGGCGGCACTGCCTGTCAAACTTGCCCATTAAGAGCACTGGGACCATAATGTAAAATCGCTATTCAGCAATTAAAAAAAAAAAAAAAAACACAGGTGTCAGGGGGCAACAGTAGCAATCCACCACAGATTTCTTATCAAAAGGCAGTAAGCTTACCACCTGTCTGAAAGAACCTTTAGTAATCTGGGATCATTGTGTCAGAGAGTGTTCTTCATGTCTGCCTAATCTTTCCCACCCTGAAACAATGTTTTGCATAAAAACAGCAGCATTTTCCCAAATGTTACTGCAGGCAAAAAATTTGAAACCTTTTATATTTCTTGTAGCACACATTTAAATGTATTTTTTAAATGATTCCATTTTCTTTTCATAAAGAATGAAGTGAGCACACTATCATTTTCTGTAACTGCACAAATGCCACTTACAGCCAATAATGTATTATGCAAAAAATGATTGAAGCTGAACAGTCAATTAATTTCTAGTGTACGTCTGCAGTCCATCTGTATGGGCTGGGCTGCATGTGATTGTAATCAAATTGCATTTATATTCAAATTGTAAAAAAATATTTAAAAAAATAAGTTGACAAAGAACACAGCACAAAGAGAAATCTTAAAAGCACGGGATGTTATCTTAATCTGATTTAAAAGAAAAAATAGACAGCAGAGTTATAGTTTCTGCTTATTATTATGTCACTTTGATAAAGTTTTACTGATTGGCTCCTCCCATAAAGACAACGCTGTAAGGACAGTATGTAGCCACTGCCACTTTTATGAATCATGGGGACCTGTACAGCCTACCTGAAAGGGCCTCCTTAAACACCTAGAGCAGTGATGGTGAACTTTGGCACCCCAGATGTTTTGGAACTACATTTCCCATGATGCTCATGCACTCTGCAGTGTAGTTGATCATCATGGGAAATGTAGTTCCAAAACATCTGGGGTGCCAAGGTTCGACATCAGATAATAATGAGACGGCACATCAAGTACGCTGTAGTGAATTGTGGGTGTGGCAACATATTGCTAATGGTGGGAGGGGCTTAAAATTTGAGTGCAGGTGTCAGGAGAATGTATTGTACAGATTGCAGGGGTCAGGAGTGAATGTTGAGAGTCACTTAATATTATTCCACCTGCTTCCAGCAAAACAAAAGTACTTTATCTGCCCCAGGCCCTCTTGCTGAACTAACAGAGCCCAGGAATCTTTACTACAACTGCTAGGAGCTGTATTCCATGGTAATATTCTGCCTGCACCCTATGAAAAATAAAAAGTCCCCTCTATAGTCCTGGGCCCCCCTACTGGACTAATGGAGCCTGGGTCGGTTCTACCCCCCTATCAACAGCCCTGCCTGTAGTTATTGTGACTGGTGCTGCTGTTTTGTAGGCACCACTCCTCTTCTTAAGGAAAATCTATATGGAGAGAATGCATAAACTGGCATTCTTGGCAGCAATTCTGATCCAAGGGCTTCCATGCTTTCTTTTGCACTGACTTGGCTAATTTGTATGATTGTTTCAGCTCATTGACATATAAGCATTGAAGCTAGAGACAGCAGGTAACTAGCTTTTTTTGAAGGAGCTTAACAATGGAAGCCCCCCATATTTATCCTGCTTGGTTTCCTGTAATGCTGTTATTAAAACATTATGTTAGAGAGGACAGGAGAAAAGAAAAAGATGGATTTTTTTAGTTGCCAAGTAACAGTCAAACCAAAGCTGACATTTTAGAAAGCTTTATTCTCACAAACATAACTGCCTAAAAACAATAGCAATATAAAACTTTTAATGCTGAGGCAGCAACATAGCCTCCCTTTAACTATCTCCCATGAGGGCCAAAAACTCCCCAAACAAAGATTGAAACCATCAAAGTCACAGCTAATGAATGTTGAACAAAACTGTGCTTGCAGAGGAGGCTTCCATCATGGACTGTATGCCTCAGCACGTTTTGCAGGTGAACCTGCTTCTTCAGGAGGTTTAGGGAAGCACTTTAAAAACTGAAAGCAATAATAAACATACTGTATAAAGGTTAAATAATACATTAACAAAGCAAAACTAACATGCGCGTCAGCACCCAACAAAACTCACCCGTCCACTCAAAAGGTCCACACAATCCAGAGAGGAAAGGGGCTGGGACCAATGTCCCACAGAAGCTCCCCCCGAGGCAGGTGTGAGGGCGAAAGAGAAAGCAGTTATGGGAATAGAAAATAATAAACTTGTACATGCTCAAACACTATGTAACGCCATACCATCTCATGGGAGGAACACAAAAGGAACCAACCTATAGAGCCAGAGATGGGGAATTTGTTGCTGTTTCAGCAGCAGAAGTTTTATACTGCCATAGTTTTTAAGGCAATTATTATTTTGTGAATAAAGCTTTGTAAAATCTTAGCCTTGGTTTTACTGTGTCCTGGCACCTAAAAAATCCATCTTTTTCTTTTCTCCTGTCTGCTATATAACACTGAAGTGGTGTCCTAAGCAACTCACACACTTGCTATGTTTGCTATTATAATAGAGATCCCATGCACATTTTTACATGCTACACCACAACTGAGCAGTCAGTTGAGAGAACTTGTAAAAAAAAAGAAATGGTGGCTGTAAGCTAATAAACTTCAGAGAGTCTAAAGACATTTCATCTTCACCCCAAGTTCTGCTTTTAAACTCACCAGCAAGTGTTCATTGTGGTGTACCCAGGATGTGAATGTATTTTACACACTATGGTCATCCTTGCCCTCAATTAGTTGTTTCATTTAAAGTGTTACTAAACCCACAACAGTAAAATCAGTGTGTATATGCAGTAAAGCATGCTTGTTATACTCACTGTGGAACCTAAGGGGTTAATCCTCTGCATTGTGTAAAAATGCTGTTTTATCCTTTCTCCTCTGATCCTCCCCTTCTTCCAGAGTGCCCAAACCAACTCAGGATAGTACAGAGGCTAGGGGACAACCTGCACATGCTCAGTTTGGTGTGTAGTGCTAGAGAGTTTTTTTTTCTTGGGAGAGTGCATGTGATCAGCACAGGGCCAATCAGTACTGTCCAGACAGAGGGTCAGGGGTCTTGCATCCTCATAGGACAATCATGGGAGATTTAAAACAGCTCCTACAAGCTTTAAGCAGACACCGATAGAGGTCACAAGACTCCTCTAACTGCTGTTGGGAAAAGGTATTTAGCATTAAGTATGGTAGTTGGTATTTAGTTTATATTTATGTAGCACACACATCTTCTTTCCCCTCTTACCTTCCTTTTAGGGGGGTCAGACACACCATGCCACATGCACACGTCCTCTGGGTTAGAGGTCAGGCGGTGTTATGTATTTGGATCCCGCAGCGAGTTGCTTCCTTCCACTGGTTCTCCCCTCTAGACTATAGAGGCAAGTCTTTACCTTTCCCAAGGAAGGTCAATGTCCACACAACACTTCAACTCCAACAAGAGTTTATTTTCTCTTCTTGCTTCAGTAACCAGAAAGTTGAAGAGAGGAAAGGGGTTAGCAGAATAGGATAGATTCAGGTACACTCTTGGCTTCGTCGCCACTCGGTCCCGAGTGGGTACAGCTCACCCGGATAGTCACTCAATAGCACTAGCAGCCGGCATGAAGCTCGAACAGTGACTTAGTCCCCTCCAAGGACAAAGTCAAGGAGGTCCCTCCTTAAGTAACGACACTCCGCAAGGGCTGTCTGCGAAGAAAGGAATCCTTCCCTCCGACAGGCCACCAGGCCTCACCCGAGACAGCAATCTTGTATTACTCGTCTCCTCTATGGAACCGATCCTCCCCTGGTTTCCTCTCAGTCAGAGCGGTCTCCCTCACCTGGGCTCCCTGGGTTTCCTTTCTGGTTGTAGACCCAATTAAAGGTACTGGGCCTACCTGGAACTCCGCAGCCTCGGGCCGAAGGTGCCCGAAGCTCCTTAGTCAAAATTGGGCGCACCCCTGCTTAGAGGGGCACACTCCTCCGGGTACAGGTCCCTGGGTACTCCTCCTGAACAATGGCATCTGCCCCTTATATATCCTCTCCCGGCATGCACAGCAGGCCTGAACCGCCCACCGCACGGCAGCCGAGAGAGGACATCCAATAGCCACTCCATCACCTGTGGTTCAACCCCGGGTATAAGTGACAGCACCACCTATACGCCGAAAGGGGAACTGCACGCCAGGTGACACAGCAGCAAGGCAGAGTCCAAACAATTAGAAGACCCAAGCCAACTACCACTGAAGTCACCCCTAAATTTAAGCATAGCGACCCCCCTAAGTAGGGGTCCGCTACATACACCCCTTCCTTAGAGAGACACTGTCCCCAGTGTCTGAAATGAATTTGCACACTCAATCCTGAGCAAGCGCAAATTCATTCCTGGAACTATATACAATGAATTTGGTGCATGAATCAAAGCCTGGAATTATAGTAAAGGGAAGAAGGACAGAAACAGTTTTTAATACACATCATTTAACAATCCCTCCCATCATCCTATCACAACTGTATCCCACCCATTCCCCGGTGTACTTGCTTGATGGTCTTCCTGCATGGGAAAGAAAAACACAGCACACAATAAATCATCCTATCATTATATTCAGAAGTGAGCTACCTCTCCGAGAAAAGATAACTCCCTTCTCCTAAAGCAGCATACACTAAACCTAACATAGGTAATAACGTTTCTCAATGTTAGTGTAAAAAGGGCGTTATAAACCACCACCACCTAGTGGCAGCACACATCACTACCTAACCTAAGTGCGCATAGACGTACCACAACACAAGAATCTCTTTTGTTGATCACGGCAGCTTCCAGCTTGACCCTGACTAACTCTATCCCAAAGTTCAGTTCTCTTTTTTTTTTTTAAAAGAGGGAAGGAAACAAGAAAAATTGTTCTTCAAACCTCCAGAGAGTAAACTCCTTGGGCATAGAGTCAAGTGCAGCAGTTCAAGGCATTGTCCCTGAAGTGGTAATAAAAAAAACACAAGTCCCACTTCAGAGGTAAAAACGGGGGTCAGGGAGAACAAGAGACTTCCAGGCCTTATCCAAAGTTTCTATTGAATAGATCACATTGTCTATGTCTTTGCTACAGATCACGACCCGATCTGCGTATATGTGCCGACCGAGAGTCCAATCTTTCCGGCATCCTTTATATCTCTCGGTCATCACGGCCGAACATTTAAAGTATCTATGGCCTCTCTTTACCTCCAAGTGGTCCCAAACAAAATCACTGTACCAACGTTCCCCGGAGCCTTCAATCTCGAACAACAAGTTCTTTGGAATGTACGGATACTCCCAACCATAATCTGTAGCAACCTTCCAATGCAAGAGCCGTTGCAGTCGGGCCAAAGGCGGCATAGTCGCCTGATCTCCAGCTCCTGGCACTTCGAACAGATCATGCCCAAGGCCTCTGCATCTCTGCACGTATAGAGGGCAAAGCGACCTCGGGGCTTCAGCTGGATCCCTGTATCCGTTAGGGAGGCCACAACAGGGGCAACGTCCATGGTTGAGCCGGGCAAAGGAACACAAGATCCCGGTGAAACAGACATCCATGGAGCAGTAGACATGTTGCCTCGTCAATGGTTCAATCAGCACTGTCCCTTTGGTGCCAACCGCACCACGTGGAACACACACTTTGCGGGGGCTCCTCCCCTCTTTTCCTTGCTGCACACAACACGCGGGCTTTTCCAGACTTTGAGACACGCCCACGAACTATGCAGCTGGAAATACCGCCAGGCCTGTACTTCCCTTTTCTCTAACTTGTGGCGCAGTCCAATTTTTCCAAAAATGGCCGAACTCCAAAGAGCCATGCTGGAAAGGTAAAGTCCAGCTCCCAGAAACAGCTGCAGAATCCTGGACTTGAGCCCCCACGTGTAGCACACACATCTTCTTCCTCCTCTTACCTTCCTTTTAGGAGGGGTCAGACACACCATGCCACATGCCCGCGTCCTCTGGGTTAGAGGTCAGGCGGTGTTATGTATTTGGGTCCCGCAGCGAGTTTCTTCCTTCCACTGGTTCTCCCCTCTAGACTATGGAGGCAAGTCTTTACCTTTCCCAAAGAAGGTCAATGTCCACACAACACTTCAACTCCAACAAGAGTTTATTTTCTCTTCTTGCTTCAGTAACCAGAAAGTTGAAGAGAGGAAAGGGGTTAGCAGAATAGGATAGATTCAGGCACACTCTTGGCTTCATCGCCACTCGGTCTCGAGTGGGTACAGCTCACCCGGATAGTCACTCAATAGCACTGGCAGCCGGCATGAAGCTCCCCTCCAAGGACAAAGTCAGGGAGATCCCTCCTTAAGTAATGACACTCCGCAAGGGCAGTCTGCGAAGAATGGAATCCTTCCCTCCGACAGGTCATCAGGCCTCATCCGAGACAGCAATCTTGTATTACTCGTCTCCTCTATGGGACCGATCCTCCCCTGGTTTCCTCTCAGTCAGAGCGGTTGCCCTCACCTGGGCTCCCTGGGTTTCCTTTCTGGTTATAGACCCAGTTAAAGGTACTGGGCCTACCTGGAACTCTGCAGCCTCGAGCCGAAGGTGCCCGAGACTTCTTAGTCAAAATTGGGCGCACCCCCCCCTTAGAGGGGCACACTCCTCCGGGTACAGGTCCCCGGGTACTCCTCCTGAACAATGGCGTCTGCGCCTTATATACCCTCTCCCGGCTTGCACAGCAGGCCGGAACCGCCCACCGCACGGCAGCCGAGAGAGGACATCCAATAGCCACTCCATCACCTGTGGTTCAACCCCGGGTATAAGTGACAGCACCATCTATACGCCTAAAGGGGAACTGCACACCAGGTGACACAGCAGCAAGGCAGATTCCAAACAATTAGAAGACCCAAGCCAACTACCGCTCAGGTCACCCCTAAATTTAAGCATAGCGACCCCCCTAAGTAGGGGTCCGCTACATTTACTAAAACTATTGCATTTCCATGTTCTGTGTACTGTTGGAGACCAGATATAGTGAACGCAGGGTCCTGGGTTTAGCAACAATTTAATCAGTTAAAACCCAATTCTGGGAAACTTGAATCCTTTGCAATGGGGCTGCATTTGTGAGGGGTAACTACACATTTAGGTCTAGGAGGCATAGAAAAGAAGATTCTCCTCTGTGCTCCTACACTGGTCCAATATGGTGTACAAAAATCTAAGGTCCTCCTGAAGTCATCAAGGCTAAAGAAGGGTCCCTAAAGCCCTGCAAAGGACATGATGACACAGAAGGACAGCCCACTGTGGGAGCATGCGGGAGTGCTGTGCGCTCTCTCCTATACTAAATGAACAGACAAATATTTTAGTGCAGGCACGGCCCCACTGCAAGGGAGTATTTAAAAATTTCATGGAGTTCGACATTCAAAAAAAGGTGGTCCTTTATTGTGAAAAAATAAATAAAAAAATAGGAAAAAGTCTGCATGTTTCAGAGTATACAGGATTCTTTCACAGTAGAGTTTAGTAATTTGAATTTCTGTGAAAACAATGTAATTGTATATAAATGAGAAACAGGTGATGCAATTAGGCTGAAATATTGCAATACCTTACAGTGGTGTTATGTAAAGGGATTAAACTATTTATATCCCAATCAGTCACCATATTACACATTTTGTATGTAGAAAGTTTGTGAGAGGTTTTGGAATGTTATTAGCTTCTCGACAAAAATTGATTTACAAATCCCACTGCATGGCTAGCATTCTCTGGTTTCCGCTCTCAGTACAAGCTGCTTACTAGAGCAGCTGCCAAGCTGAAGGGAGTGAAAGAGCACAGGACAAATTATGTTCATTGGTGCTTTTCTGAGCTGCTTGTAGATGGTGTCAGACAACTCATTCCAAGATGACTTGATTGCTCCAATGAGATGCAAGTCCATCTCTTCAAGAACATAAACTGTCTCAGTAAAAAAATAAAGAATGCTAGCGCTTTTTCTCTAGTGGCCGAAGGTATGCATAGTGATACATTTGATGCTTTGTGATGATTATTTTGTTTTTTCAGGATTTTCTTTTACATGAGTGTATCCTGCTGGATTTTTTGCTATTTGCAATAGAAAATTTTGCTCAGCGTTCTCCCGGCAGTCTGTAGTATTTAAAATAATAAAATACATGTAGCTTGCTTTAGAGCTGGATTTCTACCAATGGAGCCTGTAAGCACACAGTCATCAGTAAGCAATCTTCCTGATCACTTTTTTACACCAAACATTTTCTAGTATTTCTGGTTCTAACCTGCAATAATATATTAGGACAATACCTACTGTGCCTGAAGGTAAATCTGGCCTGGTCTGTATATGCTTTGGATATAATAAACTGAAGCTGCTGATGATCAAAAGTAACATTTCTGTCTTTGCAGATGACACTAAGCTATGCAGTGGAATAACGTCCTTACAGGATGTCTCCAATTTACATACTGACCTCAATGCCCTGTCTAATTAGCCGACTATGTGGCAGATTTGGTTTAATGTTGATAAATGTAAAGTTATGCACTTGGGGGCTAAGAATATAAATACATCATACATACTAGGGGGAGTACAACTGGGGGGATCTGTAGTGGAGAAGGATCTGGGGGTTTTGATAGATCATAAGCTCAATAATGGCATGCAATGGCATGCAATGCCAAGCTGCGGTTTCCAAAGCGAGCAAAGTCCTTTCTTGTATTAAGAGAGGTATGGACTCCAGAGAGAGATATATCATTTTGCCCCTGTACAAATCATTAGTAAGACCTCATCTGGAATATGCAGTTCAGTTTTGGGCCCCAGTTCTCAAAAAGGATATTGTGGAACTGGAGAAAGTGCAGAGAAGGGCAACCAAACTGATAAGAGGCATGGAGGAGCTCAGCTATGAGGAAAGATTAGAGGAACTGATTTTATTTACTCTTGAGAAGAGGAGATTAAGGGGGATATGATCAACATGCACAAATATATAAGGGGTCCATATAGTGAACTTGGTGTTGAGTTATTCACTTTACAGTCAACACAAAGGACAAGGGGGCACTCTTTACGTCTAGAGGAAAAGAGATTTCACCTCCAAATACGGAAAGGTTTCTTCACAGTAAGAGCTGTGAAAATGTGGAATAGACTCACTGCAGAGGTGGTTTTGGCCAGCTCAGTAGATTGCTTTAAGAAAGGCCTTGATTCTTTCTTAAATGTACATAATATAACTGGGTACTAACATTTATAAGTAAAGTTGATCCGAGGAATATCCGATTGCCTCTCGGGGGATCAGGAAGGAATTTTTTCCCCTGCTGTAGCAAATTGGATTATGCTCTGCTGGGGTTTTTCGTCTTCCTCTGGATCAACTGTGGGTATAGAATTAGGTATATGGGATTGTATGATATTATTATTTAGTTTTTTTATGGTTGAACTGGATGGACTTGTGTCTTTTTTCAACCTGACTAACTATGTAACTATGTAACTATGATGACATAGTGGTGGAATATCATTATAAGTAAATGTCAGGAGCTCTTTGGCAACATAAAAGGTCCCTCAAGGATCACCCCTGTCGCCCGTGCTCTTCAACATCTACCTCCGCCCACTCCTCAAAATCATCAGCAAACAGGACCTGCTCTACCACTCCTACGCTGATGACACTTAACTTTACTTTCGTGTCACCAACAAAAAAGACCAATATCACGGACTAGAAAAATGCCTCACATTGATCCATAATTGGATGACGGAGAGCTCCCTCAAACTTAATGGATCCAAAACAGAACTTCTCTTTCTCCATGCAAACCGAAAGACAAACTCTAGGACTACATAGACACCACCGACCATCCTTGGACAAACCATCACCCCAAGCACCAAAGTCAAAAGCCTCTGAGTCATCTTTGACTCAGACATGACTATGGACGTACAAATAGGATCAGTAGTCAGCGGATCTCACCATTTTCTCCGCCTGCTGCGTAGACTCATCCCCTTCACCCCGGAAGAGGACACAGCAGTAGTAGTTGGAACAATCATCAATTCCCGACTTGACTACGCAAACTCCCTCTACCTAGGACTACCCAAATACCAGATTTCTCGTCTACAAGTCGTCCAGAACACAGCAGCCAGACTGGTAACGGGAAAAAAACCCTGGGAATCAATCACCCCGTCCCTGAGGACCCTCCATTGGCTAGCCGTAAAGGATCGGGTCACATTCAAGACCCTCTGCCTCACTCACAAATGCACACAGGGAAACGCTCCTCAATACTTATGTGAGAAAATAAAACACTACACCACTAATCCTGTCCTCCGATCAACTAACCAAAACCTCCTCCACATCCCCAAGTCCCGCTACAAATCTAAGGGAGAATAAAGATTTGCAGTCCAAGGACCAAGGCTATGGAACCATCTACCCACGAACATCCGCATGGAAGAAAACCATCAGGCTTTCAGGAAAAAACTTAAGACCCACCACTCCTGAAGGATCAGGATGATACTGGATGCAAAAAGCGCCTAGAGGCGATTTAGTTTGCATTTGTAGCGCTATACAAGTTACTCACTCACTCAATCAAAAGTATCAACCTTGAAAGTTAGTTTAGTGTTAACTGAGTTCTGACAATCAATTACAAAAAAATGAAAGAGAACTGAAGAGGCTTTCCATTTTCACTGCCCCCATACACTCACACAGGGCCTGTGTTAATCATTTCTTTCAGCAGCACCAGCAAGCAGTTCCTGGGCTTTTTTCAATGCAGTCTTGGGAGCCCTTTGGTTTTTTCAGTACATTTCCAAGGCCAGGCTGTACATACAGTATCTGAGTATGTGCTGGCTTTCAAAGGTGAACCCCAGGGTACAAGGAAAAAAGTGCAGCTCCCCAATTGGTGGTAGCTATAAAAATGCTTATTAGTTTAGATGTTAAAGCGGAAGCAAACCAATTCATAAAACAGTTTCATTTCCGGCATGTGCCAGAAATGTAACACTCCCATTGGTTATGCTCTCAACCAAACTGTCAAACCATCCAATGTCTGGTGTCATAACTTATCACATGTGCAGCATCATGGCAGTTGTAGATTAAACAGAGGCAAAGATGGCAGCTTCCTTGGCTGAAAACAATAGGATGGTTTACTTTCACTTTAAGGGTCCAAATGAAGAACCCTCTGTAAGTGAGTAAAAGGGGGCAAAGAGGAGATGTTAGTAGAGCTTCCAATTTCATTCTGAAACTGGAAGACCTCATAAGTGATTTCCCTCTAGAATGTGGCTGCATTCTAGACCTTATACAGAGTTAGTTAACCATCTAGCTTGCAGACAGTTGTTTTAAGTCTGTGATCTCACATCAGTGTAAGATATGGAAAACTTGGCTTTGGTGTGGGGATTGAGAGGCAACAAGGTTACAATTAAGGTTACATGTTGGTAATTTATTCCAGTTTTGATAATAGCAAAAAATCTGTGATAGATACTGCTTCAGGGCAGAGCTATGTTCCCACTCTGCGACACAACACAGGTGCTGGCACCGGCTTGTTTTTCGTTAAAAACATCCAAAACCTTATATATTGAAGGTAATGCACACCAATACCAATGTCAGGTTCAAGCAAAGTAGGTAAGCAGTTGTAATACTAAAGGGATACAATGTTGGATTCATACATAAGTACATTCATTAATCATTATGGACTAAACAGATATCAATAACCACAGGGTTACTTACTGCATGATGTCTCAGGTCCCTTACACACTGCTACACATGATTGCTTTTTGTACTTGCATGTTTAAAAACTGGTTTTGTGCAAAGAACAATTTACCCATTGTATTTACATGTCTTGTTATAAGAAATTTCCATAATATTTTCAATTGTCAGATTGTTGACATCAAAGAACAACACCTTCTTGTCAAGCTCTAAAGGGTTGCTAGATTTTTTTTACTAATGTCCTTAAGACTAGATTGCCTAATATACTGTCATCTTAAGACCTCAATATACATTGTTGCTGTTTAAAAACTTCCCTAGCATTGGACCTTTCCCGTCATCACAAGGGATGTCATTTTTAGATGGTTGGGCCCCATCCTAAAAAATGTAAGCCTAGATCCCCTGCAGCCCTCATGACAACCCTGGATTATTTTTGGGCATAAGAAAACAATCTATTAGGAGGCCTGCTGTAATAATATGGTATTTAAAAACCTAAGAGCCTCCCATTTGTGTTGGGTGCAGATGTTAAAATACAGTTATCAAAGTGAATTCTACACCCCTTTTTTGAGAAAAAATTCCAATCAGGCAATCATACAGTAAAACCTTGGATTGCGAGCATAATTTGTTCCAGAAACATGCTTGTAATCCAAAACACTTTTATATCAAAGCGAGTTTCCCCTTAAGAAATAATGGAAACTCAGATGATTCGTTCCACAACCATTTATTATTCATAGGTCCTTCAGTTTATAGTCCATATAAAAAGATCATAGCAATGTGATAGGTTGTGTAACCATAAAACTTCCACAAATGGAAGCCTCCACAAGGGGATTAGAAGAAAAATCCAGTAGGAGCTACAGAGTGTAAAAGAGAAGAGAGATGCCTCTAAGTGTAGCAATATGTTGCTAAATGTTGTACCTTCGTTAAATGTAACCATATTGCTACACTTAGAGGTGCCTCTCTTCTCTTTTATACTCAGATGTAACATGACGCTACTTGCATATCAAGACATCGCTTGTACATCAAGTCAAAATGTATTTAAAAATGTTGCTTGTCTGGCAAAACGCTCTCAAACCAAGTTACTCTCAAACCAAGGTTTTACTGTATATGGAAGCATCCTTTCTAGTGCAGGCTACTCTGTGCTAGAAAGACAAAAAGAAATACAATGATATGATTTTGGTTTTAAGGCCATACATGTTGATGTTCTTTTTGCATGGAATTTCTTTTAGTGCAAACATCTTTCCCAATAGGTTTTTTTTTTTTTTTGTAATTATGTGCAACCACTTGCAAGAGGTGGGAAAAATAAACATCTGCTTTAGAAAAGGAATAGGTCTGAATAAAACATCCATTTTACATTTACATTTCCACATGGGAAAACCATTCATGATAAAGCCAAGAACTAATTCAGGGTCTAGATGTATGGTTGGTCACAGGGATGTAAAAAAAATGATTTGCATGGTTTTCCCACTTTTCTTAAAAAAAAATAATGTTTCATTATTTTGGATTTGAGCTGGAAATAATGACATGTGCTAACCTTTTCCCTTAAGAAGGCGTACTGCACTTTGAAATGTTTCTTGTAGCTATGTGTTTTGCATAAATTAAAATAATTTATTCTTTGTTGTTTACCAGAGAGAGCTAGGGATATCTGTAATAAGTGATAGCAATTGTTACTGTTTGAATTGTTCCCTAACTGTAAAGGGTTAACCTTGTTCTCAGCCCTGACTGGGTTAAATAATGGCCTTTTCAAGTCACCAACTATGGTGTACGGGTTTGAATTTAGGCTTATACATTGCTTACTGTACTTGTATGTTCATACAGGAGGAAGGGCTTAGATATGAAACATACAGTGAGCCATATTTTTCAGAAGACACTTCCCCATGTGCCTTATATATGCCGCATGTCTTTGCATCAATGCAATAGACAAAATGATGCATTACCTTATTTTGTTAGTCTGATACTGTATTCTCCATGCCGTTATTGTACACAGCGTCTCCTTTCTCTGCATTGACCTTGGGTATATTTATAGCTTTCATATCCCCTCATAAGCTCTTCTTTTCTAATGTGATTAAACCAACTTTGGCTAGCTTTTCCTCATAGCTAAAATCTTTAATTCCCTTTCTTATTTTGTGCCCATCTCTGGCCTCTCTCCAATTCCATAATGTCTTTTTGATGGACTGGTGCCCAAACCTGTATCCCATATTCAAGGTGAAGTCTGACCAAAGATTTCTAAGGAAGTAAAGTAACACTTCCTTGCCCTGCTTTTGTAGCATGATCATTTTCGCAATGTCATTGATAAGGAAGGAGATATAACTCAATAGACTCAATTTAAGGCGTGTATATTTATGTCAGGCAGGGCACCAAAGAGACGCTGGGTTCATTTTAATATGACATTCAATGGGATGCACATTTCCCTATTGCTTTTTGGGCCGCAGTTTAAGGTTTTCTTGACTAAGTGTGCATTCTGAGTCTCATTGGTTCATTTACACATGATCGTGTACATGGAAGTGCCCAGGTTGAGGTGACAGCTCCAGTATTCAAGAGAGACAGGATTTTTTGGGGCATCCTCAAGGAGTCCTAAGGTGACAAAGTTATAATGTAGAATACCATGGTTATTATAGTCATCCTTTATCGAAATGCCCATTTAATCACTTTGCTCAGATACAAGTGCAGGCCCCTTTAACTCTATTTCCTAAAACTCCCTCTATTGCTGGACAGAGAACCAGCCACTGTGGAGAGTTCCTTCCAAATTGCTACTCCAGTTCCAGTGGGGTGGCCCTTTGCCATTCGATCCCTCCAGCTGTTCACCTGTGTAAATGGGTAAATAATGTTTTTATTTGAATTATGATTATAGTTTTATTATGATCCTTATTGGCTGTAATGGGTGGGCCCAGACCCGTGCTGCTGGAACCGACCCGCTTGCTGCCGAGACCCGGGTAAGACTATCTTCCCCGACA
This sequence comes from Rana muscosa, assembly GCA_029206835.1. Taxonomy (NCBI): domain Eukaryota; kingdom Metazoa; phylum Chordata; class Amphibia; order Anura; family Ranidae; genus Rana; species Rana muscosa. The sequence goes on from CM055118.1 coordinate 578,357,081, forward strand.
TGTACCTTAGATCAGGCACAATATCACAGTCTAAAATTGGAATGTGACAAGTTGGCCAGTGAGAAATCGGAGATGCAACGACACTACGTCATGTATTATGAGATGTCCCATGGCTTGAACATTGAAATGCACAAACAGGCTGAAATTGTCAAAAGGTTAAATGGGATTTGCGCCCAGGTTTTGCCTTACCTCTCCCAAGAGTGTCAGCAACAAGTTTTGGGAGCCATTGAGAGAGCAAAGCAAGTGACTGTTTCAGAGCTGAATTCCATTATTCGCCCTGTAACCTTACAACTTCACCATCAGCTACTGACCCGGTAAGCAAAATGGCAATGCTGATGGGTTGTCCAGGCATTAGAGGAATGGAACTATGGACTAACTTTGGAGACAACCCGTCTGGGGTCTCCTCCTGTGTTAGTCTCCTGCCGAAAGGGGAGAGATGTAACGGGTGGGCCCGTGGAACCCAGAAGTACTTAGAAAGTATGAGCCAGAAAATAATGGACATTGAGAATATGTCTTGGATTGCTTTAAAATGGGTCTGTAATAGTAATCCACAATTCCCCAGGATATCTGTAAAGGACTATTTACTGGTTGTTTGATTCTGAACTCAACAGGTTAATTGAGAGATGCTGATGTGTTCAACTTCAACCACCTGTCTGACTGTGTAATGTAGATTAAATCCAGACTAGCTTCCAAAGACCTTTTCATTGTTGTTTGTGGTGATGTGGATTGGATCTTGGTAGACAGTCTGGCTGCCTATTATGGGATGTTTAAGTGTCTTGCTGTGAGGAAAGGGGGGGGAGGGAATCACTCCAGCAACCCCTCCTGTTTGAACACACCTGACCTGTATCACCATTGTCATTGGACAGTTTAACCCTCCCTGTTCTCCAAGGATGGGAGGGAAGTGTTTTGAAGAGAAGTGTGTTACCATGTGCTTGCAATAAAGTTTAATTCCCTGTTTTGGAACTTCAACACAGAGCGTTGTCTCGTTTGTACGGGGAGAATTATTTGTATGGGGTCTTATTCGGCTGGTTGGAGTGTCTGGTAGCTGCTGTGTGTTCGGGAACGGAATATATTTAAACAACGTTCGATTTTAATATAACATTCAATGGGATGCACATTTCCCTATTGCTTTTTGGGCCACAGTTTAAGGTTTTCTTGACTAAGTGCAGCAGTCTCTGTGCATTCTGAGTCTCATTGGTTCATTTACACATGATTGTGTACCTGGAAGTGCCAAGGCTGAGGTGACAGCTCCAGTATTCAAGAGAGACAGGATTTTTTGGGGCATCCTCAAGGAGTCCTAAGGTGACAAAGTTATAATGTAGAATACCATGGTTATTATAGTCATCCTTTATCGAAATGCCCATTTAATCACTTTGCTCAGATGCAGTTGCAGGCCCCTTTAACTCTACTATTTCCTAAAACTCCCTCTATTGCTGGACAGAGAACCAGCCACTGTGGAGAGTTCCTTCCAAATTGCTACACCAGTTCCAGTGGGGTGGCCCTTTGCCATTCGATCCCTCCAGCTGTTTATCTGTGTAAATGGGTAAATAATGTTTTTATTTGAATTATGATTATAGTTTTATTATGATCCTTATTGGCTTTGTTAAAGATGGTCGTGTTATGACAAATTAGTAGTCAATAATTGTTTTTAAATAATTATTATGTTTTTTTGTTATTTGGAGGTTGGAGTACCCCTTTAACACGATAGTCTGAATTGGTTCATTTAAATTTTTTGATAAGCTTTACAGCAGTATTCTGCCTTTTATTCGGGCTGTTGTACTACACAAGCAGACATGGTGTTATTAGCAATAATTATATTTTTGAAGACGTGCTGCTATACCTTTTATTTGAATTTTTTTTGATGGATTGGCTGTAGCTGCGCCGCCCATATTGGCAATCTAGTGTGAAGCGTCATGTTTCCATGACGGCCGGGAGGGTGTGTATTTAAGTGCGGGTAGACCTTGTAGCTCCATTATAAAACTAAACAATGATGCGCTAAAACCAACCCTCTATTAAAGTGGTTGTAAACCCTCTGGGGGAAGTTACACCTACAGGTAAGCCTAGATTAAGGCTTGCCTGTAGGTGCTTGCAATATCTCCGAGTCTCAGAGATATTTGTAATTTCCCCGAGCGACGCATTCTCCTGCGCATGCACCGTTTTGAAAAGGCATGCTGTGCCGTTTCAAGCCGGGGTCATGCCGTCTTTAACAAAGCCAATAAGGATCATAATAAAACTATAATCATAATTCTTTTTCTTCCTACATGTGAGCATTATACAATCAATGCGTATGAGCAACAGGCAACATTCAACATTTCAAGTAACAGGGAAAACAGGCTAATAGCTACAGTAAATACTGCTGGACGGACTGATTGTGTCCAGGTGTGTGGTTCAGCAAAACGGACAATTAATATACCCATAGGTGTGAGGTGGACAGTCCTCTTACTCTTTTAGGGGGGTTTTCTTCAGAGTGTCTTGTTTACTGAACACACTTTTGCACTATTGCACTTTTTTGCCATTGCAGGCTGTTAAATATTGTTGCACAGATTATTTATTCACAGGCTGCTATACATATGGTTTATTTTAGCAGAGAACACGCATTTTTTTGTTTCACCTTTTGTCACATTATATTGTGCATTAATAGAGGGTTGGTTTTAGCGCATCATTGTTTAGTTTTATATATTTTTGGTTATCAGATCACCACTGAATGATTACAGCTGGAATCATTTGTTTATCTTTTATTACCACCTGTTTTTTATATTCATATTAGCGCTTTCGTTTTTTATTCTCACTCTTGCAGCTCCATTCCCGCTGACGAAGTTTGCCTCCGGATGTAATGCGTATGGGGGAGGAGCTACGCACTGACATCATCCGCGGCCATCTTATTGGTTTTATGTGTAACTTGAGTGCTCGATGCATGCACTTAGCTCAAGTGCTTTGTTTGTAAGTGTTTTACCAGTTTTACTAATTAAATTAAGAAATACAGAGAGCACTAGATTCTCTTTTTATTTCAATTGCATATTGTGGGGAGATCTTCTTTTCCATCGAATGTACAGTGATCATATTTGGTGTCACTGATTGACCTCTGAATTACTATTGTTTCCCCATTTCTGGGAAGGCATTTTTAGATCTGTGGGTCAAGGATATGAGGTAAGTGGCTGCTGATGTCTGTGGTGGATGGGCTGGACTTACGCTGACACTTGCATGCTTAAAAGTTTGGATGCATATCCTCATCACAATGGCACATTTTTATGTTCATCATGATATGTTTATTCATGGCCTTTTAAAAAGGACATTTTACATTGATTGGTCATATTGAGCTATATGTTCACCTGTGTTACCAGAGCTACCATGAACATTACTGAAAAGGATGCTGTTTATTAGGATAATCACAAATAACTGTTGGTGTTCTGAACTGTTCTACTGAAGTTGTTTTCAGGCATGACTCTGTTGTTTTAGAGTCTTATAGAAACTATGCTATGCAGCCACGTTACCCTGGTTTAATCATAGACGATGTGAAGTGTCCATGTTTATGAAACTTTCACAACCAGTTTTTTGTATTATTTTGCAGTTTATGCATGCTACAGTTCCTCCCTGTCAGATCATTATATTGACTACCTATTCTGCTAAATTTCTAGGGTGAGAAAAAGCCTGATGAAAAGAACAAAAAGCATTTCAAGTGAAAGTCCACCAGTGTAAAAGAACGACCCGAGGGCCAATGCTCAAGCAAGATAAAAACCTGTTAAAAATGTAAAGTCTGCAGGAGGGAGTGAGAGTGTTGGTGTGAGCGTGTGAGATCCTCCGCTCCACATCCCCTCCCCCCCCGACTGAAAACTATGCCCAATTGGTACGCCTAGTTTGGGATACACAGCCCCGCTATCACCCCGCTTTTATCGCTACCATCGCACCACCGCATGAGTTCCACTCACCGCTTCTACTTTTGTCGGGGAGCGAGTTGTGCCGAGGGAGATACCCGGGCCTGGGTATTGCCGTGCGGGAGCTCGGAGGTCGCTGCGCATTGATACCGCAATAGTTGCTGCGGAGACAGCGGCGAGTGGACTGAATACACTGCAGCGCCACCTTGCCTGGATCCATTCGGGTTTGACGGGTTGAAGGAGGGGGACTGGATAGGGTCTCCGGTGGCGGGCAGGGAACTGAGGTAAGGAACCGAAAGCTCGCTGAGCCCCCCCCCTGTGATCTTGCGGCCCCACGTGACTCTACAACATCACAATAGAGCCCGAGGTGAGTCGAGGCAGAGAGCGAGGCAGACATTCAATACAGGGGGAGCACCGAGGGCGGACTCCGTATACGGTTCCCTGGAGACATTAACTTAAAGGGATATTTATTCTCCTCTACCATCCCCAATATCCATTAAAAAATTGTTTTTGAATATTGACTGTATTGCACATCATCACTACAGTGTGTAGAGGTGTGTAATATACTGCATAAGGACATTCCATTATTGGACTCAGGAGGTGTGGAGCAGAGGAATAGCCAGTCTAATATCAGCCACTATAGCCGCTACAACCACTACAGCTACTATAGGAAGGGATCCAGGGTACCCGCTCTGCAAAGATCCAGGCAACGGTAACAGCAGGGACATTTATTTTTTCCTTATTTTTCCTTACCCCCCCCATTGGATTATACCATACAAATTAATATTTTATAGACTGAACAGTGTTATAGCACAATAGGGAGGAGTAATACTTTGCAGAAAATCAACACAAAGTGGTCCCCCTAGTATGTCTGGGAAACGAGGAGTGGAGGAGCAGCTAAACCAGCACCAGCCACCACAGGAAGGAACCCAGGTTACACGCTCTGCAAAAAGCCAAGCAAATCAAGCAAAGGCGGCAGCGGCAGCAGCAGTAACAGCAGCAGCGGCGGCAGCAAAGCCTGAGCGCTTTGCTCGAAAACCCCCTTTCACCAGCAAAGTCTCAACAACCGGTTCAAGCAGGACCCCTGGCAGCCAGGAAAAGTCAAGGCAGTAGCCAGGTATCAGCACCGGCGAATCCGGCAGCAGCACTCAGTGCAAAAACAGTGAGTACCAAAGGGACAGGGGTGGGAAAACCCAGTACTGTAACTGCAGTAACAAGCTCTGCCAATATAGCCGAGGCGAATATGGAGGGGGCTCCGAAGGAAGGGAGGAAGAACCCACACTGAGGGATCTTTTGCACGCTATAAATGCATGAAAGGAATCTATAACTGGTCTAGATACACAGTTGAAAGGTATCAAAGAGGAACTAGCTTTAATGGGGGGTAAGCTGAGAGAGACAGTGGAAAGAACTACTGTTCTGGAGGAGAGGCTAAGCGCAGTTGAAGATATGGTATTCCCGCTTAGACAAGAAATTACGGGGATGAAGATACAAATAGACACTCAGGCCGCTAAAATCGATGAATTAGAAAACAGAAATCGGAGAAGCAATGTCAGAATAATAGGCATGCCTGAACGGAGTGAGGGAGCTGATCCTATAGCATTCCTGGAAGGGTGGTTTAAGGAGACATTTGGGGCTGCATCCTTTACACCTTTTTTCGGCATCGAACGCACCCACCGAGTCCCCTTTAAACCCCGCCAGGGAAGTGAGCACCCAAGATCTCTACTCATAAAAATGTTTAATTATTGTGATAAAGTGATCCTGCTCCGGAAGGCCAGAGAAATGGGGGAAATTCGCTATAGAGGGACCAAAATTTAATTTTATCAGGACTTTTCCCCAGACCTTCAGAGGCGGCGAGTGGCTTTTTTGACGATTAAACGCATTCTCCAGCAAAACAAGATGGACTATGCTCTGCTTTAACCTGCCCGTCTACGGATATCCGCGATGAATGGTATACATTTTTTTGATTCCCCAATGAGTGCCGAGAGGTGGCTCGAGGACAATAAGAAAATCCCATAAAGCATTGTGCAGTGCAGGACAGGAAGCTAGAGATTCATCAGACTTTGTTCTTTATGTTTTCCCTTTTTCCACCCTCCCTTTTTTTTGTTTGTTTGTTTGTTTGTTAAGTTTGTTGAATTTTCATATAAGGAGAATATGTACAATTTAGCACTAGTTAAAAAACACTAGTTAAAGTATTAGTTAAAGCACTTTGAAAGAGAAAATAGCACTTTAATCAGATTAAAATGGGGCTGACCTGATAAATTCAACTCAATATAGGGTATAGGGATTAAGGCACTTTAATAGCACTAAAAGGTTGTTGGAGATGTATGTTAGAGGGGAGGTGAGAAAGGATGCGTGTAGCGTAGAGGCCATAGGGAAAGCCCCTAGGGTAGGCTCAGCTGGATAAAGAGGGAGGGGCAAGAGATGGGGGGTAGAGGTAAAAGGGGGGATGGGTTTGGGGAGAGAGGATGGGGAAGGGAGAAGGAGGAGGTAGGGTAAGGGAGGGAGAGGGAGCTACACCACAATTAATTATTGGAAGATATCACAAACACAAGCTTTGTTGTTTATGTTTCACATGCTTATTAGATTCCGCCTCTGATTGGTGGGTAAAATTTGGGACTTTTTATGAATATATATTTTATGTCTGTATTTCTCCATGGGGGTCGGATGCTACTCAGAAGGGCAAGTGTGCCGTGATTTATTCCCTTTTTTTTTTTTTTTTTTGGGTGGTGCATGGCAATGGCGAATGTGAATAATAAGGGCGCATTGCTAATGACATGGAATGTTAGGGGTTTGGGGTATAAGGTTAAAAGAAATGCAATGTTTAAATATTTTGATAGAATGAAACCCCAGATAATCTGTCAACAGGAAACGCATATGCGGCCGGACTCCGTCCACCTGCTGCGCTGACGTAAATATCCGATACAATTTCACTCTATGCACACTTCATATTCCAGGGGAGTCAGCGTAATGGTCTCCACAGATGTTTCTTTTGAGTGCATTCAACACACAGCAGGTGGACAGAGAGGGTAAATTTGTCTTTTTGCTTTGTAAGTTTAATGGGTTAGTGTGTATTATCGCCTCAATCTATATTCCCCCACCATTTTCAGCAGCCCCTCTTAGAAGCTTAGCGCAATTTATGGCCCTATTTCCGGATGTTCCAGTATTAGCATTGGGTGATTTTAATAATACTCTGGACATATGCCTGGACAGAATGCCTTTGACACCCAGAGCGGTGAGACAGACAGCTGGTTAGATGGCCTTTGCCTCCCTGCTCTCTGAATTAGGACTCAGAGATGTGTGGCGAGAGAGGCATGCAGATGATAGATGTTATTCATGCCACTCCGCTACACATGATGGACTCTCCCGTATTGACCTGGGTCTAGGGAATGAGGCGCTTATGCAACGGGTAAGGGACTCGGCCTATGAGCCGCGTCTACTATCCGATCACTCTCCATTTTGGGTATGTCTGGATGCCACCATTGCATCGGGCCGCCCGCTGTGGAAAGTGAACCCTTTTTGGTTGACCCTGTTCCCGTCTTCGGACAGAACGAGGGGTGCTTTTCGGGAGTTCTTACAATTTAACAGGGGATCTGCTAGTGCAACAGTGGTATGGGACACACTTAAGGCATTCTTGAGGGGATGCCTTATTAGAGAGATCACAGGCATTAAAACTCGCTCCAGGGAATGGGAGAATAGTGTACGGGACAAAATGAAAGCTAGAGAACAGGCCTTGGTAACCAACCATTCTCAGTCTAACCATGACCTCTGGACGGAGGCGCAAGCTATGTACAATTCGGTTCTGCTGTCCGCAGCAGAGAAGAGGAGATATTTTCAACAGCAGAGTTATTTTGAGGAGGGGGAAAATACTGGCCGCCTCCTTGCCCTTATAGCCAGGGAGCAGCGGGAATCCTCCAATATCTCTGCTGTAAGGGCAGAATCTGGGGAGAAGCATACCCTTAGTTCTGACATCTTAGATAACTTTCAGCGGTTTTATAAGGATCTATACTCTTCTAAAACTAGTTACACCCCTTCAGATTTGGATTCGTTTCTAAAATCCTGCCCTTTTCCACAGCTCTCCGAGGCTGATAGGGAAATGTTAAATTCCCCTATTACATTGGTAGAACTGACGAATGCATTGGTTGGGGCACCACACTATAAATCCCCAGGCCCAGATGGCCTACCGGTGGAGGTGTACTCACATTATGGAGAGGACCTTTTGCCACCCCTGTTGCAGGCCCTATCGGAAGCAGCTGAAATAGGTAGCCTACCAGATAGTATGCAGGAAGCAATAATAATAGTACTCCCAAAGCCCGGGAAGGATAAACTTTTGTTGGATTCCTATCGCCCGATCTCCTTATTAAATGCGGATGTCAAGCTTTTTGCTAGAGTATTGGCTAAGAGGCTATCTCAGGTGATTGACAGGCTGGTCCACCATGACCAGTCTGGTTTTATACCTACTCGCTCCATGGCGGATAATATTAGGCGATTATATATGAATTTACAGGTGCCGGTGGATAATCCGCGGGGTAGGGCCATTCTGTCACTGGACGCCGCAAAGGCGTTTGATAGTATGGAGTGGCCTTATCTCATGGAAATCCTGGCAAGGTTTGGACTGGGGAGCAAGTTTATAGCGTGGGTAAAGGTGCTTTATTCTAAATCCAGAGCTAGACTTCGAAATAACAATAATCTTTCACCTTCATTTGAGCTATACAGAGGTACCCGTCAGGGGTGCCCGTTGTCCCCACTGCTGTTCGCCTTGGCGGTAGAGCCTCTGGCCATTTTGATCCGCAATGCCTCGGAAGTGGTAGGGTTCCATAGGGGCCAGAGGGAAGAAAAAATATCCTTATACGCGGATTATGCGCTTATATACCTAGGCGACTTGGCCGCCTCGTTGCGGGCAGCGATGGGGATAATAGGGGACTTTGGTGGCTTCTCAGGTTTCACCACTAATTGGTCAAAATCAACTTTAATGCCCATAGACCAGTTGACGGAACCATTGCCAGAGGGGGCAGAACAAATAGTTATAGCAAATAGCTTTTAATACCTGGGAGTGGTGGTATCCCTGGATCCGGCTGAATACCTTCAGCTGAATCTGGGCCCATTGCTGGTTAGGCAGAAAGTGAAATGTAATAGCTGGTGCAAGCTTCCATTGTCAGTAGTAGGACGGGCAAATTTAATAAAAATGGTATGGGCCCCGCAGCTTTTATATGTCTTTCACAATTCCCCTATGTGGATTTCGAATAAATGGTTTAAACAGATTGACACACTAATGCGGGACTTAATATGGAAAAAAAAGGTAGCCAGGATCAGTTTAGCCACCCTGCAGTATGGTAAGGATAGAGGAGGATTGGCAGTACCCCATTCCAAAATGTACTTCTTGGCTTCGCAGTTTCAGCAGGTGGCAGGATGGGGGCGGGAAGGGAGTGAGGACCCTATATGTAAACTGGTGACTATGCCTGCTCCCGCACTAGAGGTCGGCATCCCACGTGGAGATGGACCTGCCAAATATACCAGGCTCGGCACCCATAGGTGTCCTCCTCAAAAGGGTATGGGGGGAGATCCGGAAAGCTCTGGGAATTTTGGGTCCGTTGCCTTTCACTCCGATATGGCATAATCCGAGATACCCAGAGGTACAGGAACTACAGGGCTTCACCCCCTGGAAAGAGAGGGGGATCTGGTTTTCCACGCAGCTGTTTGAGGGAAAGGTGCTGAAAACATATGAACAGCTGTGTTGGGAATTCCAGTTAAGCCCCAGGGGCTTTTATCAATATCTTCAGCTTCGACATGCTCTGCAGGCACAACAAATAACACACTCTTTGAAAGTGTCATCATCACCTCTGCTGAGGGAAGTCCTTGGGGCGAATAGTCGGAGAGGACTAATATCAAAAATCTATATGGAATTGCTGTCCTCGGTCCAGGACCATGCTTCTCTTAGATGCCGTAGTAAATGGGCGGAAGATATAGGGGACATAGATGGGAACCAGAGGGAAATGGCTCTAGAATCTATCCCTGTGGTATCGGTATCCGCATCCGATAGATTGTCACAATTATTCATTCTGCACAGGGCATATAGAACATCAGTGCAGTTACATAGGTGGGGAGGGAGAGAATCCCCCTTGTGCCCAAAGTGTAAAGCACATAAAGGGGACTTTATACACCTAATATGGAAATGTCCAAAACTCCATAGGTACTGGGAGGAAGTCTCCCAGTGCAATACTAGACTGGCCGAGGCACCTGCCCCCCTAAACCCCTTAGTGTACTTGCTTGGAGCTATCGATGCCGAAATGTTCCCAAGAGGAATGTACTATTTGTTAACTAGATTGATGTATCTAGCTAGAAAGCTCATTGCAAAATACTGGATGGCACCAGCGGTACCCACGGGGAAGCAGTGTTAATTCCCTACTTCTTAGAGAGCGACTGACGTACAGCCGCAGGAGGGAAGAGGGTAAATTTGACCTCATATGGCAACCATGGCTGGGGGATGTTGGTCTTGCGCCACTACAACTGGTAATGGACAGACTCCGGATGTAGAGACCCTCAGGGGCTGCAGGGGGGGAGGGTGGAGAGGAGAGGGGGGGAAAAAATAGCACAAATGAGTAAAGGAGGTACACTAGATAGGAGAGAAACTCGGTGGTGGAAGAAAGTATTTGTGGTGATCAGACATAACGAGGTAGAGGTGTGATGGTTGTAGTATTGGAGTTAGGGGGAGGTGGAAAGGGAGAAAAAGGGGAAAAAAGGATATAGTTGCATGTACACAATGATTGACACGAAATATCATATGGTTTTATGACTAAACATGTTTTTTTTTTATATATGTATTGTTTCATCGGATCAAATGCACTGATTGTATGTATTATGAGAGTAATTTTCTAAATAAAAAAAAGAATTGTTAAATAACTTTTTTTTTATCCAAGTACACTTTTTACACTCTGTTAAATTAAGCTGTGTGACCTAATGTTTTTGTCTCACAAGAAGTTGTGACCTAATGTTTACCTGCCTTAAGTTAAATCTATTTTGCATATATCTGACTGCCATATAAGCAAAAAAAATAAAAATTGAAAGTCGATCAATGGGCATGTGGTAACACTGTAGATTAAAGTGGTTGTAAACCCTAGAAAAAAAAAAACTAGCATACTAGCTCATTATGTATTACTTATCTCAGATTGAAGCCCCCGCAGTGGTCCTCGTTCACTGCTTTGGCCACAGACATCGCTGCCGGAGTTACATTCCGGGTATCGTAGGCCCCGACGCTGTGATTGGACGGAGCCGCGATGACGTCACTCCCGCGCATGCGCAGGAGAGCTGCCGGTAACGGTACAATCTAACTGAAGCAACGGCATGACTTCGGCACATCCAGATACAGGGGATATCTCCTAAACTGTGCAGGTTTAGGAGATATCCAGGGTAGCTACAGGTAAGCCTTATTATAGGCTTACCTGTAGCAAAACGTGGTTTGTAAGGGTTTGCAACCACTTTAACAACAAAAATACTGCTCTTGTGTATAAAGTGAAAACAAATAAGCAACAATAAAAAATTTGAGAAATATACACATGAACAGATATAAAAAATACAAGGTAAGTTGTGCTAAATGGACATAATATAAATGTGAATAAATAATAAAGTTGAACAGATGATTAAAAAAGAAGAAGTGTCAGCAATCAAATATATTATTAAGTCAAATTCCTTGAAACATATGCTGAATAAAGTGCTGGGTGCTGTGAACTCCAAATGGTATCCTTCACCAGGTGAATCACCAACATAAAGTAAGGCTGTACTCTTACCCCACACGGTGGACCCTCTGTTATTGAAGGTCAAACAAGCATAGGGAATTGTCAGCTCCTGGCATCAAGGGGAAACAGTGGTATAAGGAATATGCCTCTCTCCAACAGCTCCTCCAATGACTTGATCAAAACCTCATGTCCACCGAACAAATTCCCAAAAGAAATAAAAAGGCGGTTTTAAATAGTGTAAAAAAACTTTTTATAAGGCGTTTTATTCAGACACTGTGCACAACATAGGATACACAGTGCATCAAAGCATAAAAAGCTGCAGCTGAAAGTTTAAAGTTTAAAAACCTCGGGGTGGCATAGATGGCGTCTCGTCGCCCGACCGGGTTCGTCACTACAAGGACTTCTTCAGGGGAACAGAGGACCCAAGTATTTTTTTTTTTTTATTGAATCAAAAAGGCATGACGTTCAGTGCAAATAGAATGCAAACATCGGCTGAAATTTAACATCAAGAATGTTTTAAAAAAATAAAAATAAACGTTGTTTACAAAAGTGCAACAATGGAGTATGTAAAACCATGACAATTACTCCAGCTAGAAGTGACCTCTTGAAGTGGCCACTGTAATGCTTTTAGCTATATACACCATTAAAACAAGTTAAACTTGGATAGGAACATGAAAAATAAATATTATTAACTCTTAGTCAATTGACCCCATAGTCATGAAATACACGTACCGTATGGCAATTTAAATACATTAAACGTAGACATGTCAGTTGGTAAATTTACAACAACCAAGGGTTTATTTAAGAAACAAACTGGTTTCTCAACAATTTACCTGGGATAAAATGAGAATGTGGGCCTGATCAGTGCTGCTTATGATGGCTGCGATGGGAGAGTGAAAGTACTTCAAAGTGTGTTTTCCAGTTTTGGGTGGGGGTATGTAGGGATGGGGAAGATGAGGTCAAGGACAATCAGGGATCAGGGGATGTTGGTAGAGAGTATGGTAGGGGGAAGTGGGAGTAGAGAGAGATTGCTGGTCAGATGTTTTAAAAAGGAGCAATCGGAAGTAGGAGGGTAAGGAGAAAAATTACCATGTAGGGAAACGGGCAAGGGAAAGAACAGTGGGAATTACAGGGACTGCCCCCCTTCCTCCTCTCCGAATTCTAGAGTTCAGCTTTTATTTCATTCAGTGAACCTTTATTCAACCCATAGTCATATTTATTTGATAGTAACATTTGTATTACCTCTGCATTGCCATTGAGTTCTTGGAACTTTTGATTAACTATTAATTGCAATATTATTTAGATCAAAGACTGCTTCAGCTGACTTTGTATAATAGGTTCAATAAACATTAGTTACTTCTGCTTCACATTGCTTTCACAGAAACTAAGGTAATATTTCAACAAACTATTATTAGGAAAGAGTGAGAGAGACATTTCACAGATAAAAGCACTGGGCCAAAAGCCACTCCGTTTTGAACATAGCTCTGACAGTTGGTAATTAGAACTGTTCCAGAAGCAACATTTGAAATTGCACATGGCTATAGTAGCATACAAGCAAGTTAAAGGACAACTATATCTACAGCAAACATATTGCTTCTGGTTATTAATATTTTCTCAAACTGTATGTATAGCGTTGTAATGTACTCCTTTAATTTTGTTTTAGATAAAGTAGGGAAGGTTTTTTCTCCCATGGATGAAAAATAAAGTAAGAGGAATTGCCATTTTAGGCTGCCAATAGATGGATATTTTTTATTTGATCAGAAAGTGGGGTGGATGGAGGAATCCCCCCCCCCACCCCAGCTGGGAAAATGTATTCTGACCAGTGGTGGCTGGTACTCCAGCCTTGGGGGGTGGCAAACAAACCACCCGACCCCCCTCACCGCCCCCTCGGGTGGTTCTCCCATGGTCGGGCTCTTTGTTGGTGCCGATGCAGAGCACTGAGAGATTGCTCCAATGACGATGCCCATCTCCCGGATCTCCCCGTACATCCTCCCCCCCTGCCCGGCCAATACAGTCGCTTCTCTTCTCGGCCAATCAGGTCTCTGGACCCACTTCCTTATTGGCCAGGAGGAGAAGCAGGAAGAAAATAGCGAATATTATTTCGCTATTGTCACACAACTGGGTGGGCTCAGAGCACAGTGCTCTGCACCCCGAGCTCACCCTTTTTTAAGCCAATTAGAGCCTCAGGCTTTAATCAAGTGCTTCAAAAAAGAAAAAAAAACATTTGAATCCATGCGTCCGGCTCCCTGCATGTAGATTAGAGGCCGGGTGCATGAATAAGGGGGGCCGTGCCCCTGCACCCCTAATTCTGAAATCAGGACTCAGTGCCATCAGAATACATCAGTGGCTGTAGCAGCTGATCAACAAACATTTTCCACCTTGTCGTTTTGACAGAAGTTGATTAAACAAGCTGAGGCAGCCACACATGGATCGAAATTTGCCTAGTCCCTGGGGAACCTGACAAATTTTCGATCCATCTATGGCCAGCTTAAGGCAATTGGCACTGGAACAGGTTTCCCCAATGGATGATTTACCTTAGCCCTTGTTCTTTTGACAACTCTAAAATTTTGGATTTCCTATACTTACTGGATTGGTGACAATCGTCACAAGGACATATAGAGAAAGTAAATCTACCTAGCAAGGGCACAGACCACAATACAAAACTATACAGGGGTTTTAACCCTTTCCTACTATATCCAAAATCTGAAAAAGAAGCTTGGCTTTACACTTTAACTTGCTGGACCATCTAGATTAAAAGATGAACATCTGACTGTGATTACATAATATGATCCTGTGACATGATTTGTGATACAGGTGTAGCGCCCACCCCGAAAGGTTGGGACGCTATTTAAATTTAGAGGGATGTCTGAGCAAATAGTTACGCTCAGACGGTTGAATTGCATTTAATTTTACCTCTGCTCCAGCTGTGGTTTGCCCAATAGTATTTTCCCTTATTGCCTGTAGGTGGCGTTACCACCTCAGGCACCTGTTGGAACACGGGCAAACCATGGTGCATTGAGTGGCCCTTCTCGGCAGCGGTACAGTGGGAGTGGTCGACCCGCTTTGCCTGCTGGGAGGGGATACTTAAGGGACAGACGCCATTGATTGGGGTCCGTTCTCGCCCCGCAGCCCGGGTGCGAGGCATGTGTGTGTGGTCTTGGTCTTTGGGCCACGTTGGCCCAAGGCTGCATCGCTATCTAGTAGGCCCAGCTAGTCTGGTTTGGGCCTACATTCAGAGAAGGGATCCCCAGCTGACGGTCCAAACGGGGAGGAAGCTATCTTGGTGAAGGAGACCTGCCCTGGAGGAGACCGGCAAAGTGCTGCTATCTCGGGTGAGGCCTGGTGACTTTGTCAAGGAGGGATGCGCTATATTACAAGCCCTGCAGTTCGCCGGATTGGCTTTAACTGTGCGGCTGGAAGTTGGGGACTTTAACCACTTGCTTACTGGGCACATATACCCCTTCCTGCCCAGGCGAAATTTTAGCTTTTGGCACTGTCACGCTTTGAATGAAAATTGCGTGGTCGTGTGACGTGGCTCCCAAACAAAATTAACGTCCTTTTTTTCCCACAAATAGAGCTTTCTTTTGGTGGTATTTGATCATCTCTGCGGTTTTTATCTTTTGCGCTATAAACAAAAAAACGCACTAATTTTGAAAAAAAAACACAATATTTTTAGATTTTTGCTATAATAAATATCCCAATTTTTAATTTTTTTTCCTAAGTTTAGTCCGATACGTATTCTTCTACATAATTTTGGTAAAAAAAAAATCACAATCGGCGTTTATTGATTGGTTTGCGCAAAAGTTATAGCGTTTACAAAATAGGGGGTAGTTTTATGGCATTTTTTATTTTATTTTATTTTTTACTAGTAATGGTGGCGATCAGTGATTTTTTTCGTTACTGCGACATTATGGCGGACACATCGGACACTTTTGACACTATTTTGGGACCATTCACATTTATACAGCGAACAGTGCTATAAAAATGCACTGATTACTGTATAAATGTGACTGGCAGGGAAGGGGTTAACACTAGGGGGCGAGGAAGGGGTTAAATGTGTGCCCTATTAGTGATTACTACTGTGGGGGGAGGGGACAGACTGGGGGAGGTGACCGATCTGTGTCCCTATGTACAAGGGACACAGCATCGGTCTCCTCTCCCTGACAGGACATGGATCTCTGTGTTTACACACAGAGATCCACGTCCTTGGCTGTGTACCGGCCAATCACGGGTACCTGGCGCACATCGCGGCCGCCAGGCACGCGCATCGGCATGTCAGTGACAAGCCGGGCACACGCGCGCACCACCGGCGGCACTCGCGCGCCCCAAAGTTGGCTGGAGTAGCGGAGTCCGGAAAAGACAGCCTCCTGGATTTCTAGAGCCACCTTGTGGCCATCTTTTGTACATGGCCCGGGTTAGAAGTAGTTAAAATCCTGTGGCAGAGGATTCCTGGACTATCTGTTTGCTCAACTTCAAAAGGTCTGTGGCAGAGACTTTGTACACTTCAAAACGTCTGTGGCAGAGACCTACTTCATCTTGGGCAGTCTGTGGCAGAGATTGCCCCGTTGCTGATTTGTGTGTGATCCCGGCTGCTAGGCCATGTGAGAGGGGACTATCCGAGTGACCAATACCCACTCTAACATTGAGAGTGGTGAGTGACTTTGAACTTATACCTTTGTCAAATTTAGTGGCGAGTGCCTGAACCTCCCCCTACTCTTCTATACCTTCTACTTCTCAAAGTTTACTGCATAAGAAAAATAAAGCCTGTTTGAGGTTTTACATCGGTGTGGACATTGCATTACTGCAGACTTTCCTACCCGGACAACGCAGTTGAAGAGGTAACGTGCAAAACCCAAAGGTAACCAGCGGCCCTCTAGGGGATATTGTTACACAGGAATCAGGGAGACAGTGTTTTACAGTGCAAGCCCATAAAAGTCAGATTAAGATAAATTGATATGCAGCTCTGACTTTAGCAAAGTAGCATTTTTTGCAGTGGCACATTGACCGGCTTCACTCTTGCCTGGAATTGCTTTCTAATGAAACATGAACCACCAAGCAATTATTTTCTAAGTGAGTTTGTGGTCATTTTATATTGCTCTTATTCTTTGTTCCTGCCATAGTACATTTTATAATTTATGTCAGAGAATTCAACACAGATTTTTCAGCACAAATAATTTGGTGCGTTGTAACCAAGCACCAATTATTTTTGATATGCTAGAATTATTGCTACTGGTATCTCTGTGTTAGTATGATAATGTGATGCTTGTTGGGAACGCAAGTGAACTTGCATGCTTTACTGACATGCACAGAAACACTCTGCCCTTTAGCACACGTTTTGGGGTGCCACTAATTTTTAATGGCATCCCCACGCACCTGCATGATGATGCACATTTTTGAAAGAGGCATGAAATTCTCTTCCGCGTTTCTCGTACATAGAGCACCCTTAGGCCCCTTTCACACTGGGGCGGGCAGGTGCGGTGGCGGTATAGCGGCGCATTTTTCAGAGCCGCTACATCGTCGTTATCACCGCGGTATGCGGCCGCTAGCCCATTGATTTCAATGGGCAGCCGCGGTAAAGGAGCGGTGAACACACCGCTCCTTCACCGCTGTAAAGATGCGGCTAGTAGGACTTTTGGAGCGGTCCTGCTAGCGCACTGCTTCAGTGTGAAAGCCTTCGGGCTTTCACATTGAAGAATACAGGGCACGATTTTTTCAGGCGGTATAACAGCGCTAATATTAGCACTAAACCGCCTGAAAAACGCGCCAGTGTGAAAGGGGCCTAAAGCTGGCCATGCGCTCTGTACAGTCTCTGTACTGAAATGAATGTACTACCCTACATGTGATGCATGAGAACATGCAAAAAATGCAGGTACTGGTATTTTCCTGTGCTAGAACTTCAGTGTCAATTATAGTTCCTTTAGCAAATTATGAGACATTTTACTTATAGCCTGGATGATTTCTCTGTCAAGATCAATATCACTACTATCAGCCTGCCCCCGCAAGCCAAGGTTCTAGGTGTAACCCTGGACTCTGAACTATCCTTTCGGCCCCAGGTTTGAACACTATCCAAATCTTGCTGCCTCAACCTCCGCAACATCTCCAAAATACGCCCCTTTCTAACCAATGACACCACAAAGCTCCTAGTTCACTCCCCGGTCATCTCTCGCCTCGACTACTGCAACTCTCTCCTGACGGGATTACCTTTACGTAGTCTATCAACTCTTCAGTCCATCAGGAAAGCTGCTGCCAGACTCATCTACCTTACAAACTGCTCAGTGTCTGCTGCCCCTCTCTGTCAATCCTTCCACTGGCTTCCACTCACCCAATGAATTAAATTCAAAATTCTAACAACTTACAAAGCCACCCACATCTCATCCCCCAGCTACATCACTAACCGAGTCTCAAAATACCAACCTACTCAATCCCTTTGTTCCTCCCAAGACCTCCTGCTCTCTAGCTCCCTCATCATCTCCTCCCATGCTCACCTCCAGGACTTTTCCCAAGCCTCTCCCATCCTATGAAACTCCCTACCCTAGTCTGTCGGACTATCTCGTACTCTGCTTGCTTTTAGATGATCCCTGAAAATCCTTCTCTTCAGAAAAGCCTATCCTGCCCCAGCTAACAACTGTACTTTTATTTTCTTCATCAGCTCATCCCCCACAGTTATTACCTTTTGCATCACTTGACCCTCCCTCCTAGAGTGCAAGCTTAAACAAGCAGTGCCCTCTGATTCCTCCTGTATTGAATTGTATTGTAAGGCCTGTCCTCATGTTGTAAAGCGCTCTGCAAACTGTTGCCAATATATAAATTCTGTAAAATAATGATAATAATAGCAGAAGGTTAAAATATTTGGGTTTGTTCATTTGCCAAGCACATTATCTGTACACTGCACAAACAAAGTTGTGCATGTCTGGGCACAGAAAGGATACATGAAGTGTGCAACATAATTTCTGATTCATATAGGATGAAGTATAATTGTAAAGTTCACTGTGAATGAAATAAAAGCGTAGGCCATTCGTCAAAGGAGAAGCCCCTTGGGGGAGCACCATGATATTAAACCCAAAACCAAAAATTTTATATATTGCAGCTTACCAATCACGAGATGTGGTGGCTGCATTCGTTTTCTTTTCTTTGGTTTTTCCCTCTGTTTTCACCTGGTGATCTGGTCAGTGACCTCCTGTATTAGTGAGACACCACTCTGGAGGAATGAGAAAAGAAGACACAGCAGACAGAAGCATTGTCAGTCTGTGGGGGGGGGGAGCAGTGTTAAATGTATTAGCAGATTTAAATACACTAACACATTCAAGGGAAACTGCAGCTTACACTTTAAAATCTGTTACAGCAACCGTTTTTTTTCCCTTTTGGGATAAAGGTTTTACATGAAAAAATAAAAGCTGATTATTTTAAGCTCCCCTACCATGGTTAAATGGTTTGTATCATCTATGTAAACTGACACATTCTGCTGGAGAGCTTGTGCTTTGGAAAACAACAGACTTGCTAGTTTGATCAGCAGATGAAAATGGAAGAAAGAATTCTTAATAAAGAAAGAAAATTAAAGCGGTAGTAAATTATCCTTGAGAAGCGCAAAAAACACGCCCTTGCAGGCTTAAATCATAATATACTATTATGCACCACATACTATTACATTATGAGAGACTTACCTACGAATGGAGCCCTCCGGAACTGGGCTGTCACAGCTTCCCAGATCCCCGGCAGCTTCCATGGTAACCCAGTCTTCTTTCCGGGTTCCGAATGTTCAGCCGCTTGATTGGTCAGGCTGTGCATGTGCGGCTCTTCCGTTATAAAAGCCCTGCCTGTCAGCGGAGTTTGGCATGCGGGAGTTTACCACCAGCCACCAGATCTAAAAATTGGTAAGCCGCAATACAATAAATGTTTGCTTTTAGGTTTAATATCGCTTTAAAATATTCAGCTATCAATAAGACCACTGAAAACATAAATAAATCATAATGGAGAAAAAAAGCAACCTTTTCAAAGATAATCAATAAAGATTCCTAGAATATGGTAAAATTGGTGTGAATAAAAACGAACAAATATCTAACTAAATCAATTACCATTAATTACCATTAAGGCACCATCTTAAATGGATCAGAAAAAAAAATATATATATATATATATATATATATATATATACATATATATATATATATATATATATATATATATATATATATATATATATATACAGTGGGTACAGAAAGTATTCAGACCCCCTTAAATTTTTCACTCTTTGTTATATTGCAGCCATTTGCTAAAATAATTTAAGTTAATTTTTTTCCTCATTAATGTACACACAGCACCCCATATTGACAGAAAAACACAGAATTGTTGACATTTTTGCAGATTTATTAAAAAAGAAAAACTGAAATATCACATGGTCCTAAGTATTCAGACCCTTTGCTGTGACACTCATATATTTAACTCAGGTGCTGTCCATTTCTTCTGATCATCCTTGAGATGGTTCTACACCTTCATTTGAGTCCAGCTGTGTTTGATTATACTGATTGGACTTGATTAGGAAAGCCACACACCTGTCTATACAAGACCTTACAGCTCACAGTGCATGTCAGAGCAAATGAGAATCATGAGGTCAAAGGAACTGCCTGAAGAGCTCAGAGACAGAATTGTGGCAAGGCACAGATCTGGCCAAGGTTACAAAAAAAATTCTGCTGCACTTAAGGTTCCTAAGAGCACAGTGGACTCCATAATCCTTAAATGGAAGACGTTTGGGACGACCAGAACCCTTCCTAGAGCTGGCTGTCCGGCCAAACTGAGCTATCGGGGGAGAAGAGCCTTGGTGAGAGAGGTAAAGAAGAACCCAAAGATCACTGTGGCTGAGCTCCAGAGATGCAGGCGGGAGATGGGAGAAAGTTGTAGAAAGTCAACCATCACTGCAGCCCTCCACCAGTCAGGGCTTTATGGTAGAGTGGCCCGACGGAAGCCTCTCCTCAGTGCAAGACACATGAAAGCCTGCATGGAGTTTGCTAAAAACCACCTGAAGGACTCCAAGATGGTGAGAAATAAGATTCTCTGGTCTGATGAGACCAAGATAGAACTTTTTGGCCTTAATTCTAAGCAGTATGTGTGGAGAAAACCAGGCACTGCTCATCACCTGTCCAATACAGTCCCAACAGTGAAGCATGGTGGTGGCAGCATCATGCTGTGGGTGTGCTTTTTAGCTGCAGGGACAGGGCGACTGGTTGCAATCGAGGGAAAGATGAATGTGGCAAAGTACAGAGATATCCTGGGCGAAAACCTTCTCCAGAGTGCTCAGGACCTCAGACTGCGCCAAAGGTTTACCTTCCAACAAGACAATGACCCTAAGCACACAGCTAAAATAACGAAGGAGTGGCTTCACAACAACTCCGTGACTGTTCTTGATGGCCCAGCCAGAGCCCTGACTTAAACCCAATTGAGCATCTCTGGAGAGACCTAAAAATGTCCGTCCACCAACGTTTACCATCCAACCTGACAGAACTGGAGAGGATCTGCAAGGAGGAATGGCAGAGGATCCCCAAATCCAGGTGTGAAAAACTTGTTGCATCTTTCCCAAAAAGACTCATGGCTGTATTAGATCAAAAGGGTGCAAATACTAAATACTGAGCAAAGGGTCTGAATACTTAGGACCATGTGATATTTCAGTTTTTCTTTTTTAATAAATCTGCAAAAATGTCAACAATTCTGTGTTTTTCTGTCAATATGGGGTGCTGTGTGTACATTAATGAGGAAAAAAATGAACTTAAATGATTTTAGCAAATGGCTGCAATATAACAAAGAGTGAAAAATTTAAGGGGGTCTGAATACTTTCTGTACCCACTGTATATATATATATATATATATATATATATATATATATATACACATATATGTATATATATAGATATATATATATATATCTAAATATACACATGCACACACAGTATCTCACAAAAGTGAGTATATCCCTCACATTTTTGTAAATATTTTATTCTATCTTTTCATGTGACACTTTGCTACAATGTAAAGTAGTGAGTGAGTGGTGAGTGTACGGCCTCGTACACATGACCGATTTTCTCGGCAAGAACCAGCAAGAAACTTGCTGGCAGAGATGTCTTGCCGAGTAAATCGGTCGTGTGTACGCGGCTATCGGGTTTCTCGTCGAGAAAACTGACAAGTAACCTCGACGAGAAAATAGAGAACCTGCTCTCTATTTTCTCGTCGAGATTCTCGTCATACGTAGGGTATACCAAGATGGCGGCGACGGCATCGAATGTGACGAGCGCATGCTCGTCGTAGTCGATGACGTCACCGCGTACGCTCCATTCAAAGAACCGCGGGTTCTTTGAAACGAGCGTGTGTACACTCGGCCGGGACAAGTTTCTTGTCCAAGAATCTCGTCGAAAAAAACAACATGTTTTTTTTGACGAGAATCTCGGCCGTGTGTACGAGGCCTCAAGCTTGTATAACAGTGTAAATTTGCTGTCCCTTCAATATAACTCAACACAGCCATTAATGTCTAAACCACTGGCAACAAAAGTGAGTACACCCCTAAGTGAAAATGTCCAAATTGGGCCCATATTTTGTGTGGCCACCATTATTTTCCAGCACTGCCTTAACCCTCTTGGGCATGGAGTTCACCAGAGCTTCACAGGTTGGCACTGGAGTCCTCTTCCACTCCTCCATGACAACATCACGGAGCTGGTGGATGTTCCAGACCTTGCACTCCTCCACCTTCCATTTGAGGATGCCCCACAGATGCTCAATAGGGTTTAGGTCTGGAGACATGCTCGGCCAGTCCATCACCTTTACCCTCAGCTTCTTTAGCAGAGCAGTGGTCGTCTTGGAGGTGTGTTTGGGATCGTTATCATGTTAGAATACTGCCCTGCGGCCCAGTCTCCGAAGGGAGGGGATCATGCTCTGCTTCATTATGTCACAGTAAATGTTGGCATTCATGGTTCCCTCAATGAACTGTAGCTCCCCAGTGCCGGCAGTACTCATGCAGCCCCAGACCATGACACTCACACCACCATACTTGACTGTAGACACACTTGTCTTTGTGCTCCTAACCTGGTTGCCACCACATACGCTTGACAGCATCTGAACCAAATACGTTTATCTTGGTCTCATCAGACCACAGGACATGGTTCCAGTAATCCACGTCCTTAGTCTGCTTGTCTTCAGCAAACTGTTTGCAGGCTTTCTTGTGCATCATCTTTAGAAGAGGCTTCCTTCTGGGATGACAGCCATGCAGTGTGCGGCGTATGGTCTGAGCACTCACAGACTGACCCCCCACCCCTTCAACCTCTGCAGCAATGCTGGCAGCACTCATACGTCTATTTCCCAAAGACAACCATTGGATATGACGCTGAGCACGTGCACTCAACTTCTTTGGTCGACCATGGCGAGGTCTGTTCTGGGTGGAACTTGTCCTGTTAATCCTCTGTATGGTCTTGGCCACCATTCTGCAGCTCAGTTTTAGGATCTTGGCAATCTTCTTATAGCCTAGGCCATCTTTATCTAGAGCAACAATCCTTTTTTTCTGATTCTCAGAGAGTTCTTTGCCATAAGGTGCCATGTTGAAATTCCAGCGACCTGTATGAGAGAGTGAGAGCGATGACACCAAATTTAACACACCTGCTCCCCATTTACACCTGAGACCTTGTAACACTAATGAGTTACATGACACCGGGGAGGGAAAATGGCTAATTGGGCTCAATTTGGACATTTTCACTTAGGGGTGTACTCACTTTTGTTGCCAGCAGTTTAGACATGAATGTCTGTGTGTTAAGTTATTTTGAGGGGACAGCAAATTTACACTGTTATACAAGCTGTACACTCACTACTTTACATTATAGCAAAGTGTAATTTCTTCAGTGTTGTCACATGAAAAGATAAAATAAAATATTTACAAAAATGTGAGGGGTGTACTCACTTTTGTGATCTACAAGGTTAGTAAGTTTTTCAACTCTGTATTATGATTGTTTTCTTGTTACCTTTTTTTGTACATATTATGTACACTGCTCTGTGTATCTATATTCATCATTTGAATTATGTAGCAATGAAAATGTTATTCTTTCTTCTTTGTTAAACTTTTATAGCCTAATAAAAAATAAATGCATACAAATGAAAAGCAACCCTGCATAATATATACCTACAATATGCCCTGCATGTATATGCCCTGCATGTATATATGTGGTGGCTTTGCAACAACATTGTTCCAATGTTGACTCTCAATCAGCTAATATTGTAAGATCCCATGCCATCTTTCATTTAAAAATATATATATATGTAGCGGGCATGTACTTTCAGAGTGTTTAATTCTGGTGAGGACACCAGTGATGCATAGTTCCCTGCGGCACCAGCAGGTGGCGCTGTCACTTTGGGCCGGGGTTGAACCATCGCTGCAGTGCCGCACCCTTTGTGACCTCTCGCAGCAGTTGTACGAGGGGGCGGGGAACCCGCTGTGCTTGCTGGGAGAGCGTATAAAGGGGGCGTACATCTTCGCCACGAGGGTCGAGTCCAAGGCACCTTCAGCCTAAGGGCTGCTGTTCGCGGTCGGTGTCCAGGCGGCCTAGGCCTGGACACTTGGAGTTCGTGTTCCATCCCAGACACCTTCAGTCTGGGGTGAGGTACTCGGCCGGAGGCCTGGAGCCCAGTACCTTCCGCTGGGTCCCGCCCGGGAGGGACTGTCCTAGGGTGCCCCGGGTGTTGGGCACCCGAATCCAGAGGCGTAAGGGACCGGAGGAGGGATTAATCCGAAGACCTGGTGCAGCATATTGCCAGTGACGGGTGAACCTCTGGAGACCGCCCAGAGGGATGTCTTTCCCGAAGAGGGGCCAAGTTCATAGAGGAAGGTGGTTCATGTTAATGACCAGTGGCAGCGGTCCAACTAGTCAACTCAGGTCAGTGGCAGAGACCTGCTATTAGGCCTGTGGCAGGGGCCTCAACGGTTCACCCGGTCGGTGGCAGCGACCAATCTCATGGTCGGTGGCAGAGACCGTGCGCCAGGAATAGGAGAATTAATTTGTGCCTGGGCCTACTCGTATCCACACCCCTGTCTGTTACTGAAAGTTCAACTATTATGTTCAGCCTGCAATGGAAAAATAAAAGAGTGTTGGACTTTTAATTGGTGTGGGGCTCTATTACTGGCAGACACATCTTCATGGAACAAGCGGAAGCTTCGTATGCAGTGAGCAGACCCGGAGGTAATTTAAGTGACTTTGCTCAACCCTCATACACATACGAGGGGAGAGCTTGGCGTAGTGTTCCTGCACTCTCCTCTCCCAGGTACCCCTAGACCACACCAGCCAACCAGGCGATAGAAGCGGAGAGAGAGAGAGTGAGAGCTACATATATATATATTTTGGCTCCAATTGCATGTTTTTTTCTTTGGATTTAACACAGAGTTGGATAAAAAGGAAATAGGGTCTTTGAGGATTTAATTCTTTTTGGCAAATTTTCTCCTTTTTGTGGGTCTCATTCAAAGCCATTTTGGACTTTCTAAAGGGGCTTTGAGTTCTTTACCTTTTGCAAAGTCTCCTACTAGCCCACCTCCCTAATCACTTATACTGACTTGACCGCTTTCCCTTGCTCCATTTCTCTGCTGTTGTAATGTTTATGTTGGATGGCTAGGTAAAGCTGTCCTCTGGATAATCTCTGCGCAATCTTGACCTCTATGTATGAAACCACTTATATGAATTCAGTTATACAGTA
This sequence comes from Rana muscosa, assembly GCA_029206835.1. Classification (NCBI taxonomy): domain Eukaryota; kingdom Metazoa; phylum Chordata; class Amphibia; order Anura; family Ranidae; genus Rana; species Rana muscosa. The sequence goes on from CM055118.1 coordinate 578,382,393, forward strand.
GTTGCTACCTACACTGTTAAAAAGAAATAAAAGTGTTGGCAGCCCAAAAAAAATGTACCAATAAATCACCAATCTGTGAACCTTATACACACAACTCAGAATCTATGTTAATGTTAATAATGTGTATAATTCCAAACTTTTTTTTTTAATTTATGAATTCAATAATAATATATAATAATATGGTATGTATCATCTTAGTGCAAAAACAATTGATCAAAAAACTAAACTCATACAAAGAAACAATAATCAATATGATGCATAAAAATAGAAACTGTGACTTGAAACAAAATATTGTTATATATTCATCCAATTTAAAGTCTCTTCAACTCTTGTTTCCTCCCCGAATATGTGCATCCACATATACTTTATGCAGCACCCCCTAGTGTGCAGTCTAGTGTGAGGAAAATGTATCTTGACTCACAGTAGCTTGTTAGGGTTATTGTAGGTCTGAGGAAGCTGAGGAAGGAAGGAAGAAGGACAGAGGATCTCCACTAGCCCACAGTCTCTTCTAGGAGACATCCTGGCTAGCATGGGAGGACCTGGACAGCAGGAGGCCTGAACAACAGTCTTATGAAAAGCAGAAGGATTCCAGGGACAGTGTGAGTACCTGTACACCCCCAGGGCCTAAATGGATGAAAGCTGCCAGATGCAATATCAAGCAAGCTTTTCTAGGACAGTGCCAGCTGGGACACGTATTTTCAAGAGAAGGGACTACATTTCCACTAGGGGGACACAGAGCTCATACAAATGGAATTTTCATTGCCAATTCCTAAAAGGCACAGTTGTGGATTTGTCGTTTTTGTGGTGAAGGAAGCTGTCCTCCAGTCGTTCTTTTGAGTCAAGTTAGACATCCCATAATCCCATTATCCCATCCAAGTTGTTTTCCCCAATAAAACAACAAAACAAGCTCATGGACTGATTAAAGTTAGAAAATGCATGTTGCCTGGCTGTGCAGGAACAAGGGCACCCAAGATTCAGGTGCCCTCTAGAGCAGGGGTCTCAAACTGGCGGCCCTCCAGCTGTTGCAAAACTACAAGTTCCATGAGGCATTGCAAGGCTGACAGTTACAAGCATGACTCACAGGCAGAGGCATGATGGGACTTGTAGTTTGGCAACAGCTGGATGGCCGCCAGCTCTAGAGGGTAGTGCTACATTTGTAAGCCCTCCATATGCAAACAATTGGTAAATCACACCACCTTTCATAATATGCTCTTACCTTTGAATGTTGACCTATTTAACTAAAAATTGGTCACACGCGCTTTCCTTTTTAAGGGGTTCACTCCCAGGGACTTCAGCTCTCAGCTCCTGAACTCTGCTTCACAGGCTTAGATAAAGGGAGGCTCATAGACGTGGTGTATCTGGATTTTGCAAAAGCATTTGACACAATTCCACATAAACGTTTACTGCATAGGCGTGTGCACAGGGTGTGCTGGGTGTGCCTGGGCACACCCTAATCACCTAGTGTGCATTAGCATTATCGCTCTGTGCTTTTACCAGCTCTGCTATAATAAAAGAGCTTACGCAATTCTCTTTCACTGTGACGCCAGGGGGAGCAATGTGGCGGGGCCATATACATACACACACGTGTGTTTGAGCTTTGGGGTGCACACCCTGATACAATAGGCTGCACACACCTATGGTTTACTGTACAAAGTAAGGTCAGAGGGTGGTGATAAATGGGGAATACTCGGAAAGGTCTAGGGGTGGGAAGTGGGGTCCCCCAGGGTTCTGTGCTGGGACCAATCCTGTTAAATTTGTTCATAAACGACCTGGAGGATGGGGTAAAAAACTGTTCATTCTCTGTATTTGTGCACAATACTAAGCTAAGCAGGGCAAAAACTTCTCTGCAGGATGTGGAAACCTTGCAAGAAGATCTGAACAAATTAATGGGGTGGGCAACTAAATGGCAAATGAGTTTTAATGTAGAAAAGGTTAAAATAATGCATTTGGGTGGCAAAAATATGAATGCAATCTACTCACTAGGAGGTGAACCACTAGGGGGAATCTAGGATGGAAAAGGACCTGGGGGTCCTAGTAGATGATAGGCTCAGCAATGGCATGCAATGCCAAGCTGCTGCTAACAAAGCAAACAGAATATTGGCATGCATTAAAAAGGGGATTAACTCCAGAGATAAAACGATAATTCTCCCACTCTACAAGACATTGGTCCGGCTGCACCTAGAGTAAGTATGCTGTCCAGTTCTGGGCACCAGTCCTCAGGAAGGATGTACTGGAAATGGAGTGAGTACAAAGAAGGGCAACAAAGCTAATAAAGGGTCTGGAGGATATTAGTTATGAAGGAAGGTTACGAGCACTGAACTTATTCTCTCTGGAGAAGAGACGCTTGAGAGGGGATATGATTTCAATTTACAAATACCATACTGGTGACTGCACAATAGGGATAAAACTTTTTCGCAAAAGGGAGTTTAATAAGACACATGGCCACTCATTTAAATGAGAAGAAAGTAGGTTTAACCTTAAACTACGTAGAGGGTTCTTTACTGTAAGAGTGGCAAGGATGTGGAATTCCCTTCCACAAGCGGTGGTTTCGCGGGGGCATCGATAGTTTAAAAAAAAATTAGATATGCACCTGAACAACCACAACGTACAGGGATATACAATACTGTCATATAATCACACACATAGGTTGGACTTGATGGACTTGTGTCTTTTTTCAACCTCACCTATTATGTAACTACACTGCTCAAAAAAATTAAAGGCACACTTTGAAAACACATCAGATCTCAACGGGGCAAAATCTCATGCTGATATGGACTGGGTAATGTGTTAGGAATGAAAGGATGGCACATCAATTGATGGAAATGAAAATTATCCACCTACAGAGAGCTGAATTCAAAGACCCCAAAAATCAAAGTGAAAAAATTATGCAGCAAGCTAGTCCATTTTGCTGAAATTTCATTGCAACAACTCAAAATGGTCCTCACTCCTCAGTAGTTTGTATGGCCCCCAAGTGCTTGTATGCATGCCTGACAACATCAAGGCATGCTCCTAATGAGACGACGGATGGTGTCCTGGAGTATTTCCTCACAGATCTGGACCAGAGCATCACTGAGCTCCTGAACAGACTGAGGTGCAACCTGACGGCACCGGATGGACCGAAACATAATGTCCCAGAGGTGTTCTTTTGGATTTAGGTCAGGTGAGCGTGGGGGCCATTCAATGGTATCAATTTCTTCATCCTCCAGGAACTGGCTCCATGCTCGCGTCACATGAGGCCAGGCATTTTCATGCATCAGGAGGAACCCAGGACCCACTGCACCAGGGTAGGGGCTGACAATGGGTCCAAGGATTTCATCCCGATACCTAATGGCAGTCAGGGTGCCATTGTGTAGCCTGTAGAGGTCTGTGCGTCCCTCCATGGATATGCCTCCCCAGACCATCACTGACCCACCACCAAACCGGTCATGCTGAACGATGTTACAGGCAGCATAAAGTTCTCCGCGACTTCTCCAGACCCTTTCACGTCTGTCACATATGCTCAGGGGGAACCTGCTCTCATCTGTGAAAAGCATGGGGCACCAGTGGCGGACCTGCCAATTCTGGTGTTAAATGGGAAATGCCAATCGAGCTTCACAGAGTCCGGCAGTGAGCACAGAGCACACTAGAGGATGTCGGGCCCTCAGGCCACCCCCATGAAGTCTGTTTCTGATTGTTTGGTCAGAGACATTCACACCAGTGGCCTGCTGGAGGTCATTTTGTAGAGCTTTGGCAGTGCTCATCCTGTTCCTCCTTGCAGATATCGATCCTGCTGATGGGTTAAGGACCTTCTACGGCAAAGTCCATGCTCTCCTAGAGTAACTTCCTGTCTCCTGGAATCTCCTCCATGCTCTTGAGACTGTGCTGGGAGACACGGCAAACCTTCTGGCAATGACACGTATTGATGTGCCACCCTGGAGGAGTTTGACTGCCTGTGCAACCTTTATAGAGTCCAAGTATCGCCTTGTGCTACCAGTAGTGACACTGACCCTAGCCAAATGCAAAACTAGTGAAAAACAGTCAGAAAAGATGAGTAGGGAAAAAAATGTCAGACACCTCCACCTGAAAAACCAAAGCAGCTGAAACTGATTAACAACCCCCTCTGTATACACCCCTCCCCCTCTGCTACTTAACTGACCAGATCAATATCACAGGAGTTCTGATTCAAAAGTGTTCCTTTAATTTTTTTGAGCAGTGTGTGTAACTAAATATACCTATATATCTGTGCCAAAGACTGTTGCTTGTTTGTGCTGCACAATAGCAAGGACTCTTTTAAAGGATACTGTGCATTACACAAAGTATGTGGCTGGTTACTTCCAACTTAACCACTTCCCTACCCAGCCATAGACAAATGACGTCCACAGATGGGATCTCCCATCCTGGGTGGACGTCATATGACGTCCTCAGCTTTGTAGGGGGATATCTGAATGATGCCTGCAGCTAGAGGCATCATTCAGATATCCTTTTGAAGTGCCGGCGATTCTGTGCACCATAAGAATGATCATAGCGGCGGTTCCGCCGCTTGATTGTTCTTATAGGCGGCGGGAGGGGGCACCCCCCCCCCCGCCGCCATCCGGTGCTTCTCCGGGCTCCCCCGTGCGATCGGGGACCCGGAGCGAATCTTCCGGCATCGTTGGTGGAGTCACGTGATGAGCATAGAGATGACTGGTGACCAGATGGTCACCAGTCATCTCTATGATCATCGGAGGCCCGGGCGCGATGTGATGACGTCACGCCCGGGTCTCAAATGTAAACAAAGCCGCCATTGCGGCTGTAAGTATGAAATCAGTGAAAAAAATTTCACTGATCTCATGCTTTCCAGCCTGGAGGAGAGATGTGGGGTCTTATTGACCCCGCATCTCTCAATAAAGAGAACCTGTCACACACATTCCTATGACAAGGGATGTTTACATTCCTTGTAATAGGAATAAAAGTGATCAAAAAAAAAAAAAGTAAAATCATTGTAAAAAAATAAATAAATAAGTAAAATAAATAAATAAAATAAAAAAAAAATAAAAAATGAAAACGCCCCTGTCCCCGGTAGCTCGCGATCAGAAGCGAATGCACACGTAAGTCGCCCACATATGCAAACGCCGTTCAAACCACGTATGTGAGTTATCGCCGCGTGCGTTAGAGCGCGTGCAACAATTCTAGACCTCCCCTGTAATTCTAACCTGGTAACCTGTAAAAAAAATTAAAGCGTCGCCTATGGAGATTTTTAAGTACCGAAGTTTGGCGCCATTCCATGAGTGTGCGCAATTTTAAAGCGTGACATGTTAGGTATCTATTTACTCGGTGTAACATTATCTTTCATATGTTCCCAAAAAATTGGGCTAACTTTACTGTTTTGTTATTTTTTAATTCATGAAACCATTTTTTTTTTAAAAAAAAGGCGTTTGAAAAATTATTGCGCAAATATTGTGCAAGAAAAAATGTTGCAATGACCGTCATTTTATTCCCTAGGGTGTCTGCTAAAAAAACATATATAATGTTTGGGGGTTCTGAGTAATTTTCTAGCAAAAGAATGATGATTTGTACATGTAGGAGAGAAGTGCCAAAATAGGCCCGGTATTGAATAGGTACAAAAAGCCCTGTATTGAAGTGGTTAAAGTAGAACTTTGGGCAAACTTTATCTTTTTTCATTTTTTCACCCATTATGTCCAAAACAGGAAGTGAGAGGAAATTCCTGCAAATTAAGATAATTCCTTTGGTGCCCCCAAGTCACCAGAACTAGTGTCCCCATTGGAAGATTCCCCCCTATTACTTCTCTGGGGACAACCCACAATTTGGGAGTTTCATTTACTTTCAATTTAAATAATAATGGTAAACAGGACAAATAGAGAGGGTGAATCTCCTTAACCACTTCCTGCCCGGCCTATCACAGTGTAAATAGGAAGTGCCGGTTATTGGCATTCCTCTCCTCATGCTGACAGTGCGTGAGGAGAGGAGAGCCAATAAGCAGCTTTCCTCACAGGGGAGATCAGTGATGCCCAACAGTGATGCCTGTCAGTGCCCACCAGTCATGCCCACCAATGCCCACCAGTGATGCCAATCAGTGCCCATCAGTAAAGCCTGTCAGTGCCAATCAGTGGCTCACTATCAGTGCTGCATATCAGTGCCGTCTATAAGTGCACATCAGTCTATCAGTACACATCAGTGCCTATCATTACCCATCAGTGCCGCCTATCAGTGTCCATAAGTGCTGCTCATCAGTGCCACCTATCAGTGTCCATCAGTGTTGCATATCAGTGCCTCCTCATCAGTGCCCATCAGTGCCACCTCATTAATGCTGCTTCATCGGTGCCCGTCAGTGCCACCTCATCAGTGCATCCTATCAGTGCCCATCAGTACAGCATCATCAGCACACATCAGTGAAGGAGAAAAATTACTTATTTACAAAATGTTATAACAGAAACAAAGAAAACGTATTTTTTCAAAATTTGTGGTCTTTTTTGGTTTGTTTAGCAAAAAAAAAAAAAAAAAACCAGTGGTAATTAAATACCACCAAAAGTAAGCTCTATCTATCTCTATCTTTCTAAAAAAATGATAAAAATTCATTTGGGTACAGCGTTGCATGGCCGCGCAATTGTCATTCAAAGTGAGACAGAGCTGAAAGCTGAAAATTGACCTGGACGGGAAGGGGGTGAATGTGCCCTGTACTAAAGTGGTTAACAGGAGCAAAGACAGCAATAAAATCTGACATGTCTTCTAATCCCCCTTAACGCTATTCAAAACCAAAAAATTAAGTTTTGCCTTTAGTTCTACTTGAAGGTACCTAACATAGCCCCTCCCCACTTACACCCACATTGCTAAAATATATGAAATATTTGATTTGTGATGAATAATATTGCAGGAAACCAGACTCCAGGGCAAGTTCCTTTAATCATCAGCAGAGAAGATTTTTATGTGATCCACTTGTCTCCAAGCATCACCTAGTGCATGCCTGGAAAATGACATCATTTACAATACAGTATTTGCAGAAAACAATGGTAATGTTAAAAAAGTTGGCAAATAGATTGCAGAATATCCAAAAAGAGTTTTTTGTCCTCTTGTGTATACAGTTATGAAGATATTTTACTAAAGAGTTACAAAATTACTGGCAGCATGTCATCTTTTTCTACTTTATTTCTTGTTATTAACGCTTCCCTAGTGCTTTATTCACCTTCTGGAATGACCAAGATCAAAGCTGCTGATTAACTTCCGCCAGCTTATTCGGCAATAACTAAACCTGCAATGTGAATTTGTCTCATTTATACAGCAATGTGTGAAATGTGCAGACTAGGAAGCCAACACAACTAATGGAAAGGATTGTGGTATACCATTAAAACAGTGTGATTCATTGAAAGCGGAATGAATGAAGCAATTGCTCACAAAAAAAACAGGTGAAGTGCTCCAGAATGAAAATTGCAGGAACAATCACAAGGAGGCCTGAACTCACAGGAACCCATTTTGCAGCCAGTGCAGAATTTACTGTTACGAAACTGCCATTTTATTATTTTATATTACATTCCTGATTTTTTTGTTACTGGATGCATTAGTTTAGTCAAAATGTACTTGTCTCTGCACTTTAAACTGAACACTGCTATAATAGTTTTTCAAAAAGCACAAACAGACCAAATAAAAGAGATGTATTCTGTCTCCTTCACCCGAACACAGTTGATATATCCTGATCACATAGAGCACATCTCCATAGGAATAAACAACTTTTATCTCATTGCTGTTGTCAGTATTGTATATACAGTATGGAATGCTTTAGAATATAGTACTAACATCTGAGGCCATAGGAGGGATCTGTGATTACATAAAACCAATAGGCTACAGGTCTAATACTGTTTTAAAGGTTGTAGAATCCCGAGGTGGCTGCTAAAAGCCATCTATGAAATGGTATTTTTTTTACCAAACACAGAGACTGGCTAAGACAGAACAGGGCTCTAGTGAAGGTAACAACTTTGGTGCCCCATCATTTAAATTGACACTGATAAGGATTGCAATAGGCACAGAGAAGCCGCCCATTTGAAATGTCTACATTGTCCTTCCCTATTAGACTCCATCTGCCTACAAGTACATCCCCTTGACAGGCAGGTGCACAGCTTTAACCAACTGAATGACCCCGCTATTTTACTGCAGGAGCATGAAGGTTGTAGCTGGGCTGCTTGGACATCCACTGGGCCTTAAGCTCCTACCCAGGTTTCCTTGTCGATACTCCAGGCAATGCTGTATCCTGGCCTAGGCCAACAAGGCCCAGGCCTAGGGCAGCACTTTGCAGGGGGGCAGCACGGAAAGAGCCCCCGCCGGCTTGCGCTACACTGTTAGTGTAACGCAAGCTGCCTCTAATTTTGACTGTCCTATTATCCTGGACCACAAACCTTCCTCACTATGCTATATGTTTTCTGCTGCACCATTGGCATGGTTATATCTTCTTAGTCCTCTCCATAAAATTATCATAAATTTGTGCTTAAAGAACTATAGGCAACACTTTTTATTTAATTTTAATTTTGGATAGAGTAAGGGAGGGTTATAGCCCCTGTCAGTTTATTTTTTACCATCCCTGTTCCATTGCAGAGATTTCTCTTCACTTCCTGCCCCATAGCCAAACAGGAAGTGAGAGGAAATCCATGCAAATTAAGGGAATCCAATGCCCCCCCCAGGCCCTAAGAACTAGTGTCCCCACTCGAAAATATCAGGGTGGGTTTTAAAGAGAAAGGGGTGTGGCCTTGACAGGAAGGGGTGGGTCATATTTAAATTAGGGGGTCACGAGTTTAGTCAGGCCTAGGGCAGCACAAAACCTAATTACACTACTGACTCCAGGTATACCCCAACATGATTAATCCTCTCTGTCAAAAGACACAAGTAATCTCAAATAGTCAAATTTTGTTTTACAGTAGTCATATCATTACTCTTCAAAATACATCATAATTTACAGGCATGGCATCCTTTTTCATTTGCAGTAAGTGATGATATCGGCAGTCACCAAATAAGATTGAAGCCTCGTACACACGGCCGAGATTCTCGTCGAAAAAAACATGTCGTTTTTTTCGACGAGATTCTTGGACAAGAAACTTGTCCCGGCCGAGTGTACACACGCTCAATTCAAAGAACCCGCGGTTCTTTGAATGGAGCGAACGCGGTGACGTCATCGAATACGACGAGCATGCGCTCGTCACATTCGATGCCGTCGCCGCCATCTTGGTATGCCCTACCTATGCCTAGGAAGCTACCGCGCATGCGTCAAATTCATTTCGAACATGCGCGGGCTTCCCGGAGGACAGGTAAGTGTACACACACTCACTTTTCTCGTCGAGAAACAGGCTGACGAGAATCTCGACGAGAAAATAGAGAGCTGGTTCTCTATTTTCTCGTCGAGATTACTTGTCAGTTTTCTTGACGAGAAACCATACACACGAACGAATTTCTCGGCAAGACATCTCTGCCAGCAAGTTTCTTGCTGGTTCTTGCCGAGAAACTCGGTCGTGTGTACGAGGCCATAGGATGCTTTCACATGGTTTTTATTTGCAAAACACTATGACTTTAACCTCTACGTGCCTAGGTGTGCCCTCAAGGTGCTGGTTCAAAAAAAAGAGACAAGACAGCTCGGAAGTCTTTAAGGAAATTGTTGTAATTCAAAAAATATTGTAGGCATTATATTGGCAGGTTGACAAAAACAAGAGAAAAGTATCAGAAAATGTGCACTGTTCTGTTCTGCAAAACAAGCTAGCCTGAGAATGAATAGTAAAAAATGTACAATGCACTAGATCCTACTTAGAGATGCCAACCAAGTCCCATCACCATCTGGACAAAATTGGCATCATTGAACAGAAATATGATAGTAAAGAAGTCAGAGAATGTTTTCTTAAAGCTCCAAAGTTTCAGCTCTTTTAAAAGCTTGTTTATGACTTTTCCCTCACAGTGACAAGAGCACAAACCAAAAAAATAACAGGTTTTGTGGAATGAGAGAGTGCAGCAATCTTCAAAATGTTCTCACGGTCACTGATACTGAGCATCAGACAGGGTACTCAATTTCTCCTCTCAATGGCGTACTCTTCAGGGTGCTACCTACTAAGCACAGGGGGGCTGACTCAAGCACTTGTTACCTGTCACCTGTTGATGTTCCATCCAATTAGTGTGCGGAACATTAGTGTCATTAAACTTAATAACCAAATTATTGCCAACATCACTGCCATCTGTACCATCAATGTGCCACCTGACATATCTGCTGATGAAGAAGATTACTCTATTATCCTGCCGACTATGCCACAATATAACTTTTAGGTGCCTTGGTAGTTTTAGGTCAAAGACTTAAAGTGCGGTTCCAATCACATTTTTCATTTTTTAAAAGCATGTTATTTCAGCATTCAATACAGTGGTACATATAAGATGACTTACTATTTTAAAAACCGCCGCCGATCTGCCGAGTTACTGCATAAAGAGACTTTAAAAAAATCTTTGACTTTTTCATTTTGCTTGTGGGCATGTAAAGCCCACAAGCATTTACTTCCTGGATTGTATTGACGAGTGATTCTAGCCATAGGGGAAGCGCACTGCATCCTGGGAAATGATGACACACATTTCCCAGGAGCAGTAGGGAGCTGAGGGAGATGATGTCAGAATCTGAGGTGATTCAGAAGGCAGATTTCGTGGGACCACATAGCAACAGGTACTTCCAGGTGAGTAAAACAAATTTTTTTTTTCAAATGTTTTTTTTTTGCCTATTATATGCACAATAATGCTATTTTGTATTTTTGGTGGAAACTCCACTTTAAGACAACTCTGAATCTTTAAGGACATTTTATCAGATAAAAAATATTGTAGAAAACAGTGAGTGAAAACCTTTCTTACAACACTTTACCAGACATACAGGACAGATTAGCAGGTTGGCAAAACAAGGCAACAAGTATTAGCAAAAGTGCACCGTTCCACAAAACAAGCTGGGCCTGCGGATGATACCCTTTTCAGTCCTCTCGGCTCTCTTAAGTGCTTGGTTGTAAATTTCACTTCCAGTAGCAAGAACACATAAAAAAAAAAAAAAACAGGTTTGTAGTTATAAAGTACATTCACCACCAGTGTGTTTACTGCTGTTTTTACCACATCTGGATCACGTATAAGAAAATAGAGGACCCAGTAATGTTTACTGGTACAGGAAGCCCCTGAGGTTGATTCTCTTATTGAGATTACCTGCTAATACTATTACTAATAGGTTTATTGGGAGAGAATATTATTCTAATTAATTACTTGCTGTTGTGATGGCAGTGGACAAGACTGAAAAATCTACTTTGTTTCTAAGACAACCAAAAAATGATAACCATCTATCCTTCATCGGTCAATATAGTCCATGCTCTGACTGCACTGAATGTCTACTATGAAGCATTGGAACATCATAAACTCATAAGCATCGGGAATCTAAAACTGGTCCATTAGTTTGGTATGCACTCTTAGTTTAACCATTTGACTCCCAGACCAATTCTGACAATTGCATACTGTATATGTAAAAATCTAACATTTCTTTGCTAGAAAATTACTTAGAACACCCAAACATTATTTTTTTTATTAGCAGAGACCCTAGCGAATAAAATATGGGTTGTTGCCATTTTTGTATGTCACACGGTATTTGCGCAGTAATTTTTAGAAAATTTTGGGGAAAGAATACACTTTAATAAATTTTAGTACACACAAACACTTAATAATACCCAATTTTTGGTAAAATATAAATGATGATGTCACGCCGAGTAAACAGATACCTAACATGTCACGCTTTAAAATTGTGTGTGCCCGTGGAACGGCACCAAACTACAATACCTACAAATCTGCACAGCCGAAGCTTTAAAAGCCTTTACAGGTTACTAGCTTAGAGATACACAGAAGTTCTGGTGCTCAAATGATTGCTCTCATACTGACGTTCGTGGTGATACCTCACATGTGTGGTGTGATGTGTGCAGGACTTATGTATGCATTCGCATTTGCACGTGTGCATTGGGGGACGGGGACGCTTTCAATTATTTTTTTTTACTTTTTGTTTTACTCTATCCCTTTTTTTTTTTTCTAGAAACGTTATTGCTCTTACAAGGGGTGAACAACATCCCTTGTGATAGCAATAAGCATGACAGGTCCTCTATATGGAGAGATCTGGGGTCAGATGTTTCCTCTTGCCTCCAAAGCATCTGATCAAAATGAGATTGGTTTGGTCAGATGCTTTTACAAGCTGGTAAGGGCTTGTAAACATGAGACCAAAACCAGAAGTGACAAAATCTTTGTCGCTTATGATTTATAATGTCATAGAAGGGGGCAGGAACTTCAGTTCCCTCCACTCTTCCTAAGAAATGCGACCAAAATGGTTGCATCCTTACTCCAGGCATCATCCCGGTTAAACCACTTCAATTTGTCACCACTTCATATGATGTCCACCCAGGAAAAAGTGGGTAATTCTTTGGCATAAAGGTAACCAGACTGGTAAGTCTGCATTTGTTATTAGTTAAATGCTTCTTTTGAAACATTAAAATGCGTATGTAGAGAAAGGAGAACTATGGGACTTTGAGTGAGGCTACCACCATGTCAGATATTCAACAGAAACATAAAATTTACAGTACATAATTTATTGTTACGTCGTAAAAAATATTATATCAAATAAATAGGTAGTCGCATGACTTACACTAAATATGCTGCTATATAGCATGCAATACAAAAAGGAATTCAACATAATAACTGTACATAATAAGGTAAATGGGTTGAAAAACATTTTAGGGACAGATAACTTGGGGCGTCTAGGGGCACTCAACGCGTTTCCTGGCATTACAGCCATTCATCAGGAGTGTTGTAGCATATTATACTGGAAAGGAAAGGGACAAGGATTAATAATGATACTCGTTAGAATGAATAAAGGGGTCACATTATGGGGCCACTTTCCTGAGATTGCGGCCTCCCTAGCCCAAATTAATAAAAAATTAGGTTGGATTGGCAGCAGTAGTTTAGTTTAGTCAGGAGCCTGCCCCTTTAAGGGGCTAGATTACAGCTAGTCAGGAAGAGCCAATGGGGGTTCAGGGAATTTTCTGGAATTATAGGGATTGGCTATAAAAGAGCCAGCAGGTGCAGGGTTCTTCCTCTTTCCAGCGGACAGCAAAGAAGATTTGAGCTTGAGCTGTGAAGACATTTCTCTTACCTGATGGAAGCTCTGGTGATGCAGCTGTTGGAGAATGCAGGCAGCTCAGGAGGAGAGGCATGGCTGAGACATTGCATGGCGTCAGCTCCGGAGGAGGAGGCACTGCTTATGGAGCAAGAGGGAGGAGGCTTGGCAGTGGGCGGCGAGCTGATAGAGGACACAGATACAGGGCGGGGTGTTCCTGCGCCCGCACCGCCTGCAAGAGCAAGGAGAAGCGCGCCTCCAGAGCGGGAAGGACGGGCTGCGGAAGAAGCTGAAGAGACTCGTGTGCCTCAAGGGAAGCCAAGGGAAGATGGCGGCGGCGTGACATCACGGTGCTGCCGCGGAGGTCAGAAGAGGCGGACTTGTTCGCAGTCGCCAGCAGGAAGAAGCGGACGGCGTGGCCAGCTCCAGCAGGCTGCACAGGACACAAGGGGGAGACAGCTTGTGCAGCAGTCTCCCAGGCAGCAGCGCGTATCATCGCAGCAAGGCACTCAGCATGCAGAGGTGCCCCAACAGGTGCTAGGTGTGCAGACTCCACAGGTTGCAGGTGTTACAGGCTCCAGCAGGTGGTGAGTTGACTCAATTACATGTGTATCTGGTTTGGTAGGTTCACTGTCTTCTTTAATTCAATCACTGTCCAAAGTGTCAGCTCCTGCTGTGTCTTCAGCTCCCCTGGTCTCTCTGTCTGTTAACCCTTCTGTTTCCTCTCATACTCCTGTGTTGTCTAATCTTCCTGTCAGTTTATCCTCTCAACAAAAAAAAAAAAAGTACTGTTAGTGTTTTACAGTCAGTCAGGTTAGCCCCTCATTACAGACAGCTGTGCATGCTAAAATCCATGTACCTGAGACATATATGAAAGATGTCATGCCTTGTGAGATGTCCCCTTTAGGATATCATTTAAATGCAAATATTAAAGCCAAAATTTATGTAGACATTCTCTCCCTTCTGCCTGCTCATAAGGATTTCATGGTCAGACCTGACAAGAGGGGTGAGGAGAGAAGTGAGGAAGAAAGGCGCATGGTGATCCCTAGGTCATTTAAACAATTGGCTGCAAGCCTTTTTGTATTTATTCTGGTATAATGGCGGAAAAGCACCCAGAGCGGTGTGGGACTTTTCCAACATTTGTTCATATCCTAGAAGCCTACAAAAATTTTGGTGGCCTGGGTTGGTTCTATTATGACGAATCCTTTTGTCAGAAATTGTCCATTCACCCGTCACTTAGGTGGGGTATGAAAGATGTGGGCCTGTGGCTCAATTTGATATTTCCGCAGAAGCAGGTAGCACCTAGGCAACTCACTGTTAACACTTCCACGGCGGCCTTTAGAAAAGGCTGCTGTTTTACATTTAATGATAGTCAATGCCGCTGGAATAATTCTTGCAAATACAGAAATGAATGTTCCATCTGTGCGGGGACGCACCCAGCGGCAAAAATGTTTTAAGAGAAATGCAGCTGCAGGTTCTAGCCAGGCGCAGCATATTTTGGTAAGGGATAAGTTATGTAAGGAACTAAGGATTGCGGGGCCCTTTTGAGCACCCCCCTTTTTGTAATTTTCGGATTTCCCCATTGGGAGTAGTGCCCAAACGGGAACCTAATGAATTTCGTATTATGCACCATCTATCCTTTCCTAAAGGTGATTCATTGATTGATGACATTGATAGGAACCTATGTTCCATGTCTTATGCTATGTTTGAGGAAGCGATTGGTAAGATCAGGTTGTTTGGCCCGGGGGCGTTGTTGGCGAAGGCTGACATAAAATCAGCTTTTCGGCTCTTGCCCGTTTCCCCGGAGGCCTTTAATTCCTTGGGTTTTTATTTTGAGGGACAGTACTTTTTGACGTGTATCTCCCAATGGGGCGTTCGTTGTCTTGCTCATACTTTGAAACATTTTCCACATTCCTTCACTGGGTACTTGGCATTCGGTCCGGGTTTGATAGCACAGTGCACTATTTAGATTTCTTATTTGTTGGTCCAGCAGACTCTAGTTTATGTTCGGACTTGTTGCTATAATTTCAAGCTATGTCTCTTGAATTTGGCGTCCCGTTGGCGGAGGAAAAAACTTGCTGGCCCAGCACTTTGTTGGAATTTTTGGGCATTGAGATAGATACCCGCAGTATGGAATTCCGTTTGCCAGCGGAAAAATTGAATAAAATAAAATGGTTGATCGCGACGGTGTTGCAAAAGATACTTTTGAAAGAAATGTAGTCACTCTTGGGTGTTCTGGCATTTGCGTGCAGAATCATGCCTGTTGGCAGGAATTTTTCGCGTCGGCTTTACCTGGTTATTTCGGGCTCGAAATCTCCCTTGGATCATGTTAGGATAGCTACCCCTATTAAAGAGGATTTGATGGTTTGGGCTAGCTTTCTTGATTGTTATAATGGTAAGTCCTTGTTTCAGGCCGAATTTGTTGTGGCACAGGATTTTTGTCTGTTTACAGATGCGGCTGGCTCCAAAGGTTTTGGAGCCATCTGGAGATCGCATTGGTGCTGTGCGGCTTGGCCGGAGTCCTGGGTGAGATCAGGAGCTACCAAGAATGTGGTATTGCTAGTGTTGTTTCCAATTTTAGTGGCACTGGAGTTGTGGGGCTCAGAGTTTGCTAATAGGCTCATCTTGGTGGAAACTGATACCAAAGGTGTGGTATATGCAGATAATTGTCTCTCGTCTAGTTCTTGGTTGGTAATCAAAATCTTGCGTCAGGTGGTCTTCAGATGCCTCAAATTTAACATCTGGTTGAAGGCTAGGTATACTCCGGGGATATTGAAAAACATTCTCTATCTCATTTTCAGGTGGAGCGTTTTCGTAGTTTGCTTCCGGAGGCGGACGCAGTCGGCCTATTTGTGGGAGATGATCTGAGTGCTGTGACAGATGCTATTAGGGGCTCCTTAGCTCCTAAGACTTGGTCAAGTTACTCTGCAGCTTGGAGCAGCTGGATAGCCTTTGCCAGTACTGAAGGTTTTCCGTTTAATTGACCTTCTGAGGGTGCTATTTTGGCTTTTCTGTCCAGTTTAATGTGGCAGCAATTTTCACATAGTCATGTGACAAAAATGTTGGCCGGCATGTCATTTTTCTTCCGTTTTTTAGGTCTGAGGCCTTGTACTTCTTATTTTTCTGTAAAACAGGCGCTGAAGGGGTACAAGAGATTGACTTTCGTCACAGATGACAGAAGACCGATCTCTCTTGACATTCTCAGTGGCTTTTGCAGAATTACTTCAGTTGTCTGTTTTTCCTCTTACTTTACTTTATTTACTTTATTATTTAGGACAGCCTTTGTTCTTGCCTTTTTTGGGGCATTCCGTATCTCGGAATTAGTTCCGGGAAGCAAGCAGGGTGGTTCTGGAATTCGATTTGATCGGGTGTTCATGTGTGGCTGCAGCATTCCAAAACGGATCAATGTGGCAAGGGCAGATGGGTTCATCTAAGGGAGCACGATGATGTTTTCATGTGCCCAGTAGCCTTAGTTAAGCAATTCAGGGGACTTAGGCCTCCCGGGGGGGATTTTTTCTCACTCACGTTAATTTGTTACCCCTGACGAAGTACCAATTCGATGCAGTCCTAAAGAAGAGTTTGGGTAGCATGGGATTAAGTAATTTTAGGTTTTCCTCCCACTCCTTTCGGATTGGCGCAGCCTCGGAGGCGGCTCGATCGGGTGTACCGGAATCGGATATTAAAGCAATGGGGAAGTGGAAGTCGAAATGTTTTAAGTTATATGTTAGTCCTAATTTGTTTGTTTCATTTTAGGTACCCAACACACAGTTTGGATTATGGGGCACTCATTTATTTATTGGGCTCAAAAAAGAGCGGCTCAACGCAGCTATTCATCGAATTTGTCTCTGCATCCTGACTCTTTTTGGTTGTTTTGGAAAGGTATAAGAGGCCTTCAGTGGTTTCAACTGAACTTTCATTTATCTAGGTTGTGTCACCTATGGCCGTTGCCATCTATCCTGATAATTAGGCTTGTGCACAACGGAAAAATTTGTTACGTTTCGGTTCGTTTCTTTCCGGTCCTGTTGATTCGTAATCATTCGTAATTTTGCTAGACGGGATTTTTCGTGTTCGGACTCATTCGTATTTTTGCAAGCGACATTTTTCGTTGAATTTTTTGTTGCTTTATAATTCGTACTTTCGGTAGAGTACGTTGTTTTTCGTTGATTCTGGACACAACTCCTACTTTCGTAACTTTTTTTGGGTTCGTTGATTCGTAATTTTCTGTGTCTCTCTCACGACGACGCTGACTATTATGCCTAATGTGCTTCGAATGGATTTGTACTTTTCGAAATACATAGCGGTTATTTGTAACGATTCGAAATCTCGTATTTTACTTTCGTTTTTTACATGCGGCTATAGCCTCCGCCCCTGTACACCATTTTGAGAGGGTTCAGCACGGTGAGGGAGAAGCAGAGAGCAGAGCAGAGTGTTATTGTGCTTCGAATGGATTAGAAATCTCGTATTTTACTTTCGTTTTTTACATGCGGCTATAGCCTCCGCCCCTGTACACCATTTTGAGAGGGAGTTCAGCACGGTGAAGGAGAAGCAGAGAGCAGAGCAGAGTGAGTGTTATTGTGTTTCCAATGGATTTGTACATTCGTAAGTTTTTTCATAACGAATTATGCCGAAGACATTCGGGCATTCGCTATTTTGCGGTATAATTTATTTCGGATTCGGTTTTATTCGTAATTGCTTTGTTCGGAAATTCGAATGCTTCCGAATGTCCGAAAGTTGCTAAATTCGGACGAATTTCGATTCGTTACGAAACGAATTGCACAAGCCTACTGATAATTCACTTGGGAGGTAATGATTTGAGAAACGTTAAAACATTAGACTTGCTGTTCATGATCAAGCAAGACTTGCATCGCTTCAGTACGACTTTCCCAGGTACAACGTTAGTTTTTTCTGAGGTGGTTCCTCGTCTTTCATGGCTCTCCTCTGCACAGAGGAGGGTTATGGAAAAAATGAGGAAAAGAGTAAATAGGGCTCTTGAAAAGTTCATGCCCCAGGTGGGGGGATAGTCATATCGGCATGTGGACTTGGAAGGGGGTTATCCAGGTCTATACAGACTGGGTGGCGTTTACTTATCCGAAGTGGGTAATGATATCTTTAATGTGGGTTTGCAGAACGTGATTGAGAAGGCCGCGACGCTTGGGGTGGGCCGGTCTTGATGCTCAAGACCGGCGTGTGGGGACTGTTATTTATATTTGAAGTTGTGCTACTGCTCGAGTTCTAATAACTGAGCAGGTAGAAATGTTATTTGAATATTTATGAAGTTTTGATTGGTAATAAAGATTTATGGAAAATTATTTGTGAAAAACCAATAAAGGTGTCGCGGCCAAGTTTTTGCCAAATAAAATGTTTCAGGTGTTTATTTAAGTAGTTGTATCTGGGGAAGTTTTGGTCTGGGCGGGTGTGGCCTGCAATCTCATGAATAAAGGGGTCACATTATGGGGCCACTTTCCTGAGATTGCGGCCTCCCTAGCCCAAATTAATAAAAAATTAGGTTGGATTGGCAGCAGTAGTTTAGTTTAGTCAGGAGCCTGCCCCTTTAAGGGGCTAGATTACAGCTAGTCAGGAAGAGCCAATGGGGGTTCAGGGAATTTTCTGGAATTATAGGGATTGGCTATAAAAGAGCCAGCAGGTGCAGGGTTCTTCCTCTTTCCAGCGGACAGCAAAGAAGATTTGAGCTTGAGCTGTGAAGACATTTCTCTTACCTGATGGAAGCTCTGGTGATGCAGCTGTTGGAGAATGCAGGCAGCTCAGGAGGAGAGGCATGGCTGAGACATTGCATGGCGTCAGCTCCGGAGGAGGAGGCACTGCTTATGGAGCAAGAGGGAGGAGGCTTGGCAGTGGGCGGCGAGCTGATAGAGGACACAGATACAGGGCGGGGTGTTCCTGCGCCCGCACCGCCTGCAAGAGCAAGGAGAAGCGCGCCTCCAGAGCGGGAAGGACGGGCTGCGGAAGAAGCTGAAGAGACTCGTGTGCCTCAAGGGAAGCCAAGGGAAGATGGCGGCGGCGTGACATCACGGTGCTGCCGCGGAGGTCAGAAGAGGCGGACTTGTTCGCAGTCGCCAGCAGGAAGAAGCGGACGGCGTGGCCAGCTCCAGCAGGCTGCACAGGACACAAGGGGGAGACAGCTTGTGCAGCAGTCTCCCAGGCAGCAGCGCGTATCATCGCAGCAAGGCACTCAGCATGCAGAGGTGCCCCAACAGGTGCTAGGTGTGCAGACTCCACAGGTTGCAGGTGTTACAGGCTCCAGCAGGTGGTGAGTTGACTCAATTACATGTGTATCTGGTTTGGTAGGTTCACTGTCTTCTTTAATTCAATCACTGTCCAAAGTGTCAGCTCCTGCTGTGTCTTCAGCTCCCCTGGTCTCTCTGTCTGTTAACCCTTCTGTTTCCTCTCATACTCCTGTGTTGTCTAATCTTCCTGTCAGTTTATCCTCTCAACAAAAAAAAAAAAAGTACTGTTAGTGTTTTACAGTCAGTCAGGTTAGCCCCTCATTACAGACAGCTGTGCATGCTAAAATCCATGTACCTGAGACATATATGAAAGATGTCATGCCTTGTGAGATGTCCCCTTTAGGATATCATTTAAATGCAAATATTAAAGCCAAAATTTATGTAGACATTCTCTCCCTTCTGCCTGCTCATAAGGATTTCATGGTCAGACCTGACAAGAGGGGTGAGGAGAGAAGTGAGGAAGAAAGGCGCATGGTGATCCCTAGGTCATTTAAACAATTGGCTGCAAGCCTTTTTGTATTTATTCTGGTATAATGGCGGAAAAGCACCCAGAGCGGTGTGGGACTTTTCCAACATTTGTTCATATCCTAGAAGCCTACAAAAATTTTGGTGGCCTGGGTTGGTTCTATTATGACGAATCCTTTTGTCAGAAATTGTCCATTCACCCGTCACTTAGGTGGGGTATGAAAGATGTGGGCCTGTGGCTCAATTTGATATTTCCGCAGAAGCAGGTAGCACCTAGGCAACTCACTGTTAACACTTCCACGGCGGCCTTTAGAAAAGGCTGCTGTTTTACATTTAATGATAGTCAATGCCGCTGGAATAATTCTTGCAAATACAGAAATGAATGTTCCATCTGTGCGGGGACGCACCCAGCGGCAAAAATGTTTTAAGAGAAATGCAGCTGCAGGTTCTAGCCAGGCGCAGCATATTTTGGTAAGGGATAAGTTATGTAAGGAACTAAGGATTGCGGGGCCCTTTTGAGCACCCCCCTTTTTGTAATTTTCGGATTTCCCCATTGGGAGTAGTGCCCAAACGGGAACCTAATGAATTTCGTATTATGCACCATCTATCCTTTCCTAAAGGTGATTCATTGATTGATGACATTGATAGGAACCTATGTTCCATGTCTTATGCTATGTTTGAGGAAGCGATTGGTAAGATCAGGTTGTTTGGCCCGGGGGCGTTGTTGGCGAAGGCTGACATAAAATCAGCTTTTCGGCTCTTGCCCGTTTCCCCGGAGGCCTTTAATTCCTTGGGTTTTTATTTTGAGGGACAGTACTTTTTGACGTGTATCTCCCAATGGGGCGTTCGTTGTCTTGCTCATACTTTGAAACATTTTCCACATTCCTTCACTGGGTACTTGGCATTCGGTCCGGGTTTGATAGCACAGTGCACTATTTAGATTTCTTATTTGTTGGTCCAGCAGACTCTAGTTTATGTTCGGACTTGTTGCTATAATTTCAAGCTATGTCTCTTGAATTTGGCGTCCCGTTGGCGGAGGAAAAAACTTGCTGGCCCAGCACTTTGTTGGAATTTTTGGGCATTGAGATAGATACCCGCAGTATGGAATTCCGTTTGCCAGCGGAAAAATTGAATAAAATAAAATGGTTGATCGCGACGGTGTTGCAAAAGATACTTTTGAAAGAAATGTAGTCACTCTTGGGTGTTCTGGCATTTGCGTGCAGAATCATGCCTGTTGGCAGGAATTTTTCGCGTCGGCTTTACCTGGTTATTTCGGGCTCGAAATCTCCCTTGGATCATGTTAGGATAGCTACCCCTATTAAAGAGGATTTGATGGTTTGGGCTAGCTTTCTTGATTGTTATAATGGTAAGTCCTTGTTTCAGGCCGAATTTGTTGTGGCACAGGATTTTTGTCTGTTTACAGATGCGGCTGGCTCCAAAGGTTTTGGAGCCATCTGGAGATCGCATTGGTGCTGTGCGGCTTGGCCGGAGTCCTGGGTGAGATCAGGAGCTACCAAGAATGTGGTATTGCTAGTGTTGTTTCCAATTTTAGTGGCACTGGAGTTGTGGGGCTCAGAGTTTGCTAATAGGCTCATCTTGGTGGAAACTGATACCAAAGGTGTGGTATATGCAGATAATTGTCTCTCGTCTAGTTCTTGGTTGGTAATCAAAATCTTGCGTCAGGTGGTCTTCAGATGCCTCAAATTTAACATCTGGTTGAAGGCTAGGTATACTCCGGGGATATTGAAAAACATTCTCTATCTCATTTTCAGGTGGAGCGTTTTCGTAGTTTGCTTCCGGAGGCGGACGCAGTCGGCCTATTTGTGGGAGATGATCTGAGTGCTGTGACAGATGCTATTAGGGGCTCCTTAGCTCCTAAGACTTGGTCAAGTTACTCTGCAGCTTGGAGCAGCTGGATAGCCTTTGCCAGTACTGAAGGTTTTCCGTTTAATTGACCTTCTGAGGGTGCTATTTTGGCTTTTCTGTCCAGTTTAATGTGGCAGCAATTTTCACATAGTCATGTGACAAAAATGTTGGCCGGCATGTCATTTTTCTTCCGTTTTTTAGGTCTGAGGCCTTGTACTTCTTATTTTTCTGTAAAACAGGCGCTGAAGGGGTACAAGAGATTGACTTTCGTCACAGATGACAGAAGACCGATCTCTCTTGACATTCTCAGTGGCTTTTGCAGAATTACTTCAGTTGTCTGTTTTTCCTCTTACTTTACTTTATTTACTTTATTATTTAGGACAGCCTTTGTTCTTGCCTTTTTTGGGGCATTCCGTATCTCGGAATTAGTTCCGGGAAGCAAGCAGGGTGGTTCTGGAATTCGATTTGATCGGGTGTTCATGTGTGGCTGCAGCATTCCAAAACGGATCAATGTGGCAAGGGCAGATGGGTTCATCTAAGGGAGCACGATGATGTTTTCATGTGCCCAGTAGCCTTAGTTAAGCAATTCAGGGGACTTAGGCCTCCCGGGGGGGATTTTTTCTCACTCACGTTAATTTGTTACCCCTGACGAAGTACCAATTCGATGCAGTCCTAAAGAAGAGTTTGGGTAGCATGGGATTAAGTAATTTTAGGTTTTCCTCCCACTCCTTTCGGATTGGCGCAGCCTCGGAGGCGGCTCGATCGGGTGTACCGGAATCGGATATTAAAGCAATGGGGAAGTGGAAGTCGAAATGTTTTAAGTTATATGTTAGTCCTAATTTGTTTGTTTCATTTTAGGTACCCAACACACAGTTTGGATTATGGGGCACTCATTTATTTATTGGGCTCAAAAAAGAGCGGCTCAACGCAGCTATTCATCGAATTTGTCTCTGCATCCTGACTCTTTTTGGTTGTTTTGGAAAGGTATAAGAGGCCTTCAGTGGTTTCAACTGAACTTTCATTTATCTAGGTTGTGTCACCTATG
The DNA here is from genome assembly GCA_029206835.1 of Rana muscosa. Lineage (NCBI taxonomy): Eukaryota > Metazoa > Chordata > Amphibia > Anura > Ranidae > Rana > Rana muscosa. The sequence continues at coordinate 578,405,125 of CM055118.1, forward strand.
GCCGTTGCCATCTATCCTGATAATTAGGCTTGTGCACAACGGAAAAATTTGTTACGTTTCGGTTCGTTTCTTTCCGGTCCTGTTGATTCGTAATCATTCGTAATTTTGCTAGACGGGATTTTTCGTGTTCGGCCTCATTCGTATTTTTGCAAGCGACATTTTTCGTTGAATTTTTTGTTGCTTTATAATTCGTACTTTCGGTAGAGTACGTTGTTTTTCGTTGATTCTGGACACAACTCCTACTTTCGTAACTTTTTTTGGGTTCGTTGATTCGTAATTTTCTGTGTCTCTCTCACGACGACGCTGACTATTATGCCTAATGTGCTTCGAATGGATTTGTACTTTTCGAAATACATAGCGGTTATTTGTAACGATTCGAAATCTCGTATTTTACTTTCGTTTTTTACATGCGGCTATAGCCTCCGCCCCTGTACACCATTTTGAGAGGGTTCAGCACGGTGAGGGAGAAGCAGAGAGCAGAGCAGAGTGTTATTGTGCTTCGAATGGATTAGAAATCTCGTATTTTACTTTCGTTTTTTACATGCGGCTATAGCCTCCGCCCCTGTACACCATTTTGAGAGGGAGTTCAGCACGGTGAAGGAGAAGCAGAGAGCAGAGCAGAGTGAGTGTTATTGTGTTTCCAATGGATTTGTACATTCGTAAGTTTTTTCATAACGAATTATGCCGAAGACATTCGGGCATTCGCTATTTTGCGGTATAATTTATTTCGGATTCGGTTTTATTCGTAATTGCTTTGTTCGGAAATTCGAATGCTTCCGAATGTCCGAAAGTTGCTAAATTCGGACGAATTTCGATTCGTTACGAAACGAATTGCACAAGCCTACTGATAATTCACTTGGGAGGTAATGATTTGAGAAACGTTAAAACATTAGACTTGCTGTTCATGATCAAGCAAGACTTGCATCGCTTCAGTACGACTTTCCCAGGTACAACGTTAGTTTTTTCTGAGGTGGTTCCTCGTCTTTCATGGCTCTCCTCTGCACAGAGGAGGGTTATGGAAAAAATGAGGAAAAGAGTAAATAGGGCTCTTGAAAAGTTCATGCCCCAGGTGGGGGGATAGTCATATCGGCATGTGGACTTGGAAGGGGGTTATCCAGGTCTATACAGACTGGGTGGCGTTTACTTATCCGAAGTGGGTAATGATATCTTTAATGTGGGTTTGCAGAACATGATTGAGAAGGCCGCGACGCTTGGGGTGGGCCGGTCTTGATGCTCAAGACCGGCGTGTGGGGACTGTTATTTATATTTGAAGTTGTGCTACTGCTCGAGTTCTAATAACTGAGCAGGTAGAAATGTTATTTGAATATTTATGAAGTTTTGATTGGTAATAAAGATTTATGGAAAATTATTTGTGAAAAACCAATAAAGGTGTCGCGGCCAAGTTTTTGCCAAATAAAATGTTTCAGGTGTTTATTTAAGTAGTTGTATCTGGAGAAGTTTTGGTCTGGGCGGGTGTGGCCTGCAATCTCATGAATAAAGGGGTCACATTATGGGGCCACTTTCCTGAGATTGCGGCCTCCCTAGCCCAAATTAATAAAAAATTAGGTTGGATTGGCAGCAGTAGTTTAGTTTAGTCAGGAGCCTGCCCCTTTAAGGGGCTAGATTACAGCTAGTCAGGAAGAGCCAATGGGGGTTCAGGGAATTTTCTGGAATTATAGGGATTGGCTATAAAAGAGCCAGCAGGTGCAGGGTTCTTCCTCTTTCCAGCGGACAGCAAAGAAGATTTGAGCTCCCTCCCTCCCGCCCCAGTCGCGATCACTTTTATGTGGTGGGTCACCCTGGATCCAGGGGGGACTGTTATTTATATTTGAAGTTGTGCTACTGCTCGAGTTCTAATAACTGAGCAGGTAGAAATGTTATTTGAATATTTATGAAGTTTTGATTGGTAATAAAGATTTATGGAAAATTATTTGTGAAAAACCAATAAAGGTGTCGCGGCCAAGTTTTTGCCAAATAAAATGTTTCAGGTGTTTATTTAAGTAGTTGTATCTGGGGAAGTTTTGGTCTGGGCGGGTGTGGCCTGCAATCTCATAAGGGAGGACAGAGAGAATGTGTCCCAACAAAGTGGGGACAATCTGGGATACTCACTGCGCAGCCCCAAGGCCAGGCCCGGTGTCCACCAGGGAAGATGGGGGTGACAGGCATGATGTCTCCCCCGGGGTTGAGACGGGGGAACCCTCCAAGGACGAAGAACAGCGCCCAGAGCATGACACAGTGGTCACAGCCTGATCCAATAGGCTATGTGTGCACAAAGAGTGCATAGTGTTCCTGGAAAAAATGTGTATCAAAAAAGGGGAAGATTAATTGAATGTGTAAAAGTGTAAAGTGTGTGAACTCATGGCAGGTATCTATGTGTTCCCACAAGGAGACTACATGAGGGGGTGTATGTGAAATAGAGCCAATTAAAGGGTAAAAAAGAAAACATACCAAAAAAGGATTGCTGAGCTCCCAACGAAGGTAACCTATGTGTGGATTCAATGTGTGCTGTCCTTGGATCAAGCAAATGAACCGTCGGCTGCTTCAAGGCTGCTATATACTCCCATTCCAAGGGAGGGGCCCCGTCAACGTCATGCTTGATTGGCCATACTGCGTATAGTAATGAAGTGAAATATTTTGTTCTCTTTTTTCTAAGAGGTACTGTATATTTTGCTAATTTTAGCCAGGGTTGTCCTACATTTTGTATTATACCTAGCAAAACTATGTAGACAAAATTATTTTTTTTTCATTTGGAATTATGTAGATAAATATAAACAATTAGCATTTGCATTTTATGTGATGATGTAGTGTGTTAACTTTACAATCTTCATAAGGACAAACTGTGTATACAAAATTTTGAAAAAAAAAATCTAGCTTTGTGTTAAAGGGCCACTATTCCAAAAGGTATTGTGATAAATGGATGGGGTGCATTTATTTATATATTTTTTCATATTTATAGACTGTCCAAATAATGACAGTGACAGGGTTGGGGCAAGCTAAAGCTGTCCACGTGTATGGGGATTTCAGCTGCTTATACTATACAGTGCCTTGAAAAAGTATTCATACCCCTTGAAATATTCCACATTTTGTCATGTTACAACCAAAAACATGAATGTATTTTATTGGGATTTTATGTGATAGACCAACACAAAGTGGAAAATAATTGTGAAGTGGAAGGAAAATTATAAATGGTTTTCAACATTTTTTACAAATAAATATGTGAAAAGTGTGACGTGCATTTGTATTCAGCCCCCCTGAGTCAATACTTTGTAGAACCACCTTTCACTGCAATTACAGCTGCAAGTCTTTTTGGGGATGTCTCTACCAGCTTTGCACATCTAGAGAGTGAAATTGTTGCCCATTCGTCTTTGCAAAATTGCTCCAGCTCTGTCAGATTGGATAGAGAGTGTCTGTGAACAGCAATTCTTGCCACAGATTCTCAATTGGATTTAGGTCTGACTGGGCCATTCTAACACATGAATATACTTTGATCTAAAGCATTCCATTGTAGCTCTGGCTGTATGTTTATGGTAGTTGTCCTGCTGGAAGGTGAACCCCCACTCCAGTCTCAAGTCTTTTGCAGACTCTAACAGGTTTTCTTCTTAGATTTCCCTGTATTTGGCTCCATGCATCTTCCTATCAACTCTGACCAGCTTCCCTGCTGAAGAAAAACCTCCCCAAAACATGATGCTGCCTTCACCATGTTTCACAGTGGGGAGGGTGTGTTCAGGGTGATGTGCAGTGTTAGTTTTCTGCCAGACATAGCGTTTTGCTTTTAGGCCAAAAAGATAAATTCTTCCACATGTTTGCTGTGTTTCCCACATGGCTTCTCCCAAACTGCAAACAGGACTTCTTATAGCTTTCTTTCAACAATGGCTTTCTTCTTGCGACTCTTCCATTAAGGCCAGATTTTTGGAGTGCACGACTAATAGTTACCATGGGCCTCTTGGCTGCTTCTCTGATTAATGCTCTCCTTGCCTGGCCTGTCAGTTTAGGTGGACGGCCATGTCTTGAAAGGTTTGCAGTTGTGCCAGGCTCTTTCCATTTTTGGATGATGGATTGAACAGTGCTCTGTGAGATGTTCAGAGCTTGGGATATTTTTTTTATAACCTACCCCTGCTTTAAGCTTCTCCACAACTTTATCCCTGACCTGTCTGGTGTTTTCTTTGGCCTTCATGATGCTGTTTGTTCACTGAGGGTCTCTAACAAACCTCTGAGGGCTTAACAGAACAGTTGTGTTTATACTGAGATTAAATTACACACAGGTGGACTCTATTTACTAATTAGGTGACTTCTGAAGGCAATTGGTTCCACTAGATTTTAGATAGGGGTATCAGAGTAAAGGGGGCTGAATACAAATGCACGCTACACTTTTCAGATATTTAATTGTAAAACGCTTTGAAAACCATTTATTATTTTCCCTCCACTTCACAATTATGTGCCACTTTGTGTTGGTCTATCACATAAAATCCCCAAAAAATACATTTACGTTTTTGGTTGTAACACGACAACATTTTGAAAATTTCAAGGGGTATGAATACTTGTTCAAGATGTTAGATGCCTAGAACTAATTTAAAACACATCTAGTTTAGCTAAATCTTTGGGAAGAATTTATATAGTTATTTTCTAATAACCCTGATACATTTTAGGTTAATGGTTCTTTAAATACTCTAAATTACCCATTACGTTTATGGAAGCCACTCGAATCGCTTAAATGTTTGTGCACAAAACATAGCTTTGTAAGTTTAATTAGGAAGTTGCCTTGAAAGAAATGACCTTTTATTATTACACTTATATATTAATAGTTGTACCTTTGCAAACTGTAAGTTAATTATCTTTCCCATTAAAAATACCAGAGTAAAAATACCACTGGTTTGCTTGTTGACTTTAAAAAAAATGTTTATGTGTAAATCTATTCATATACTGGTTATTTGCTTACAGCAGCCATATTTATTTTTATGAGACAAACCAGACACAAGTGCACAGATGTAAAATAAATGTAAAAAGCATGTGAAATATGTAGTGTCAATCTGCATCAAAAAACACAAAAAGCGGTATCTACAGAGTATTCCTGCATTGCACTTGAATCTTCTTTTTGTGCATCTGTCATGACAAAAGCATGGAGACTGCCATTGCTGACCTTTTCACCTGAAAGTGCTAGCTACTTGGCTGGCATTCCAACCCATTTTGCAGTAAGGGTATGTCGATAAGCTTTGTGCTTGTATCCTTGCCATCAGTTTGACATATTTTTGAGATGCTTCTGAGATGATTCAGATTTCATCGACAGGTGCTTTTGACCAGCAGATAAATTGCTTTGGGGTTTGCATTCACATCGTTTTGAACAGAGGCGTAACTAGAATCTTCAGGGCCCCGTTGCAAGAAACCATGAAGGGCCCCCCCCCCACGGGCTTAGCTAGGTCTACAAAAGATCTCGGGCTAGAGCCCATAGCATCTAGCAAGCAAGTAAAGAAAGTCATATGCTTGTGCGGGTATACACATGTATACAATATACGTGTGTGTGTATATATATATATATATATATATATATATATATATCGTTACATATCTGAGTGCGGATCCTCCTTGCATCAGGGTCCCCAGAGAGCCCCTCCTCACATCAGGGTCCCCAGAGAGCCAATTCCTTACATAAGGGTGCCCAAAGAGCCCCCCCACTTACATCAGGGCCCTTCTTTACATCAGGGTTCCCAGAGAGCCCTCCCTTACATCAGGGTCCCCAAAGAGCTTCTCCCTATACATCAGGGTCCCCAGAGTCTCCCCCCCATACATCAGGGTCCCCAAAGAGCCTCCTCCACTTACATCAGGGTCCCCAGAGAGCCCCCCATACATCAAGGTTCCCAGAGAGCCCCCCTTACATCAGGGTCCCCAGAGAGCCCCCCCATACATCAAGGTCCCAAGAGAGCCTCCCCCATACATTAAGGTCCCCAGAGAGCCTCCCCCCATACATCAGGGTCCCCAGAGAGCCCATCCTTACATCAGGGTCCCCAAAGAGCCTCCCCCTTACATCAGGGTCCCCAGAGAGCTCCCCCTTACATCAGGGTTCCCAGAGAGCCCCCCTTACATCAGGGTCCCCAGAGAGCCCCCCATACATCAGGGTCCCCAGAGAGCCCCCCCTTACATCAGGGTCCCCAGAGAGCCTCCCCATACATCAGGGTCTACAGAGAGCCCCCCATACATCAGTGTCTCCAGAGAGCTCCCCATACAGCAAGGTCCCCAGAGAGCCCCCACTTACATCAGGGTTCCCAGAGAGCCCCCCCATACATCATGGTTCCCAGAGCCCCCCATACATCAGGGTTCCCAGAGAGCCCCCCCATACATCATGGTTCCCAGAGCCCCCCATACATTAGGGTCCCCAGAGAGACCCCCATACATCAGGGTTCCCAGAGAGGCAATTAATCGGCCCTGATTCGTCCCTAAAACGGAGAACAGGGCAGTGGCGGCACATCCATTAAGGGCGCATGGGCACCACCCCCTCGATTACGCCACCCCCGCATATGTATCATGGATAGATTCATGCATAGCATGAATCTATCCATGGCTGCCGCGGCCTCCCCTTATCCAGGCATCCGGCCCCTTTCAGGACACTGGGCGCCTGAATTACAGTGGTGGGGTTGTTTTTTTGAAGCACCTGATTAGAGCTATAGGCTCTAATAGGCTTCAAAATAGGGTGGACTCAGAGTGCAGAGCATTGCGCTCGGAGCCCACCCAGATGTGTTAGAAAAGAAAATTTATATTTTATTTTCTAACACTGAACCGCCTCTCCGCCAATCAGGAAGCGCGGGTCTAATACCCATCACCTGATTGGCTGAAAAGAAATAAGAGATGCATGGAGGACACAGCTCGCCGCTGCCTGACCCGCTGCCCGTCCCACCAGTGGCTGCATTAGATGGGCACAGTGGCTGCAACTGATGGCACAGTGACTGCATTTGATGGGCACAGTGGCTGCATTTGATGGCACAGTGAGGCTTGATGCTTTTTTTTCAGTATTTTTCTGTTTGTTTGCCCCCCCCCCCTAAAAATGTTTGAGCACCTGCCGCCACTGGAACAGGGACTCACCGGAGGCCGCATCCGTTGGAGGTGTGAACCCAGCCTGGTTTATTTTTAAAAGTTCACAAAAATACTAGTAGTCAGCAACCTTTTACATATGAAGTGCTATTTTGCAAGCATTGGTAAATTGGTGTGCCAGTGAACAATAGCACGCCATAATCTTAGTTTGTTTTTTTATTTTTGAACTGATAGTTGTACTTCTAATGGCAAGTATATATTGTTAAAAAATAATGAATAAGTTTAACTTGCAGTTAGCAACACTATAGGGGGATTTACTAAAACTGGAGTACACAGAATCTGGTGCAGCTGTGCATAGTAACCAGTCAGCTTCTAGGTTCATCTTAAATGAACAAGCTGAAGTTAGAAGCTTAATGACTACTATGCACAGCTGCACCAGATTCTGTGTGCTCTAGTTTTAGTAAATCACACCCAGTGAGTTTAAAAATTGATTACCTGCTACATGCACCTTCAGACTTTACATCAGGCCAAATGTATTCACCTTCAGAGCTCAAGTTAGCCCCAATGCATGCGTGTACTCCAGACCTTCGAAAAGCTCCAATCTATACACTTTAGACCTCAGATCCACCCCAATGCTTGCATGCACTTCAGACCTCCGGTGAGCCCCATTCCATAAACTTTATACCTCAATCAGCTCCAATCCATACACTTCAGTCCTTGGATGAGCCCCAATTTATACACTTCAGTCATCAGATCAGCCCAAAGTCATACACTTCAGTACCTCGATCGGCCCCAATGCTGACATGCACTTCAGCCCTTGGATCAGCCACAATCCATACACTTCAGACCTCGGATCAGCCCTAAATGCTCACATGCACCCCAGACTAGGCTTGTGCAATTCGTTTCGTAACGAATCGAAATTCGTCCGAATTTAGCAACTTTCGGACATTCGGAAGCATTCGAATTTCCGAACAAAGCAATTACGAATAAAACCGAATCCGAAATAAATTATACCGCAAAATAGCGAATGCCCGAATGTCTTCGGCATAATTCGTTATGAAAAAACTTACGAATGTACAAATCCATTGGAAACACAATAACACTCACTCTGCTCTGCTCTCTGCTTCTCCTTCACCGTGCTGAACTCCCTCTCAAAATGGTGTACAGGGGCGGAGGCTATAGCCGCATGTAAAAAACGAAAGTAAAATACGAGATTTCTAATCCATTCGAAGCACAATAACACTCTGCTCTGCTCTCTGCTTCTCCCTCACCGTGCTGAACCCTCTCAAAATGGTGTACAGGGGCGGAGGCTATAGCCGCATGTAAAAAACGAAAGTAAAATACGAGATTTCGAATCGTTACAAATAACCGCTATGTATTTCGAAAAGTACAAATCCATTCGAAGCACATTAGGCATAATAGTCAGCGTCGTCGTGAGAGAGACACAGAAAATTACGAATCAACGAACCCAAAAAAAGTTACGAAAGTAGGAGTTGTGTCCAGAATCAACGAAAAACAACGTACTCTACCGAAAGTACGAATTATAAAGCAACAAAAAATTCAACGAAAAATGTCGCTTGCAAAAATACGAATGAGTCCGAACACGAAAAATCCCGTCTAGCAAAATTACGAATGATTACGAATCAACAGGACCGGAAAGAAACGAACCGAAACGGAACGAATTTTTCCGTTGTGCACAAGCCTACCCCAGACCTCTGATCAGCCATGATCCATACACTTCAGACCTCAAATCAGTCCCAATTTATACACTTCAGACCTCCGATCAACCACGATCCATACACTCTAGTTCTCAAATCAATTCCAATCCATATACTTAATACCTTGGATCAGTCCCAATATACACATACACTTCAGACTCCGATTAGCCCAATCCATACACTTAAGTTTGCATACTGTATGTTTCTAACGCACCATTTCTTACAGCCATTGGGGGTTACTTACTAAAGACAAGTCCACTTTGCACTACAAGTGCAAACTACAAGTGCAAAGTGCACTTGAAATTGTACTGAAAGTTCACTTGGAAGTGCAGTCGCTGTAGATCCGAGGGGGACATGCAAGGAAAATAAAAAACAGCATTTTAGCTTGCACATGATTGGATGATAAAATCAGCAGAGCTTCCCCTCATTTCAGATCTTCCCCTCAGACTTACAGCGACTGCACTTCCAAGTGCACTTTCAGTGCAATTTCAAGTGCACTTTCCACTTGTAGTTTGCACTTGTAGTGCAAAGTGGATTTGCCTTTCGTAAAGATTGGTAAACATAGTAAAACTGAATCAGAAGCACTACTTTATGAGCACAACTAATATAGTGTGGTGCTGGGCACTGGGGACTGATAACTCTCAGTTTGTTCTCTAGCACCAAGTGGAGACATTGGGGGTCTTTTAGACCATGATATCACTAAGGAGGACCTGTCACCATGGGTTATTTTTCTGCTAGTGACAGTACTTAGGTATAAACATGAAGTGTTAAAAAATGAATAATAAAAAAATTCTGAATTATGGTGTGTTGCTGCATATGCATTAAGGTGCGTAGCATCACATAAGCACATTCATTTTAAATGGTCTGTCAACACACCCCAACCCAGGCAAAAACTTACAGGGCCCAGTCAGATCTTTGTGATGCATTAACATGTGTTAATAGTGCCTTGCATTAAGGCACCGCACCCAAACGTGCTTAAAAATGCACATAAACATTTTTCCTAACACAATGTACTACCGTGTATTTAGATTAATTAACAAGTAAAAAGGTACAATGCAGTTGCTCAATTTTATTATTTATTTATTAATTTATTAATTTTTGTTAATGATTTTTTATTGATTTCTTATTATTAACTATTAACTATTTTTTCTCTGCTCAGTATCAATTTATAGTATATTGAATTGTTAGTTTGCTTTGTCTATTGGTCCTTTTTACAGCTATGTATTGTCTTTTCTACTAATCATCCCCCCTGTTGCATATATTTGTTCCGGTTCCGCCCCTTGCTTCATTATATAAACACTGCCCTTTGATCCCATACTCTATGCTTGAGAAAGGAGCGCGGCTATCATACCATTCATAGCACGCAGGCTCGGAAACGCATCGCATGTTAGTGACATCACAGCCCGGCGCCACACTGTTTGCCTTCCAAGCATCATTCTGGTTTTTGACTGCACAGCCGTTTACCATCAGTGCGGACACCGGACGTGAACCGTGAAGCTGCAGCGCGGCCTGTCACAGGCTCTGGCGGTACACTGCCCTCCCTGGAATCTACACCCTGCTAAGTGGACTATCTTTGATTCCACCATACCTTCGCTGGGCTCTGATGTGCTGCACCTGGTCATCTCTAAGAGGACTTGCTGTGACCTGCAGTTCCACCCTATCCTTCCTGGGATCTGATGTGCTGCAACCTCCAAGCTAGAAGCGGACTCACTGTGACCTGTAGTCCCACCTCTTCCGCCCAGAGATGTACCCAAACTCAACTTTACTTCTCTCCATGTGAGTGGATATTTTTTTCTTAATAAATTGTTTATGATATATACTCAGAGGCACCCCTCTCCTTGTTTTTTTACTGTGTATTTAGGCATGCTACAATGCAGGTATGCCGCCCTTGTACAATAGCATGTGAATTACCACACTGCATAACTGTTAAGCAAGCCTCAAGGTTTTTAGCTTAACTGCTTGCCACCTTTTCCCTTTAGCAGATTCTTTATGCCATAGGCATTTTCTGGGCTATCTAATTGTAGCGCGGTCTCCATTGAGGCCCCATGGACTACGTTACCCAGAACCCCTTTTGGCACCCAGGGTGCATAGGGCTGCCGCAGAGACTCATGGGTGGGGTATAAAAGGGGAGGGCGAGGCTAAGCCCGGCCTCTTTGGGACACCGCGCGGCTGGCAAGAGGACTTCCTGTGCAGACCTGCTGCGAGTGCAAGGCCCGAGGCCTGGGCCTTGCGCACTTCCAGAGAGCCTTCCACCTCGCTGCGGAGCCTGTGCGGCTGCAGACATCTACCTGCTTCGCGGACGTCAGTGGACCGGAGATCAGGCGGTGGCGGATCCTGTGTGTGTGGACACAGCGGTGGGAGTTCCGGACTGGGATCGAGTCCGGAGGGGTGAGAGAGCACCTGCTCACAACTATAACTGAGTACTTTATTAGGCCTATTGACTGCCTTGGCCCATCGGGTTATACTTTCCCTTTTCCTGTCAGGAGACTAGTTGCAGAACTGAGTTACATTGTCTCCGGGGAGTTGCTTCCATTGCCTTAGACCATTATTGGATTACAAATATTGTTCCTGTATGTGCACCACCGATCATCTTGCATGCGAAGATTCCTCCTTTAAAGACTGAGCTTTAACTGAGTCAGGCCTGACTGGGAGTTTATAGCATTGCTGGGCGCCATATTGCTAACGGGGACTCTAGCTATATGTCAGTGTGTGATAGAACTATTTGTGCACTATAGTTGATTAGTGTTAGTATTACTGCAGGGCTCTGCATGCATGTGTTATATGTGATATTGATCGTTAACCTCTATATACAAGTAAACCTTTTTACAGTTGATCATTCTGGTATTGGAGTCTATTACTGCATTCTACCACTGTTTAAATGTATTGAGGGATTGTACATGAACTGGTATAGAGTTATACAGATATACCACCCCTAGACTAGCTGTGCCAGAGAAGGGTTGAGTAGATTGCCGGGGGTTGGCTGTGCTGTGTACAGGGCCCGAAACAAAAACCAGCGGCTCTCTTAGTTTGGGGGTATCGCTACATAATCCTATGACCACTTTGAATGGCTGTGACTGTGGTCACATGATTGGAAGCCCATCCTACAAACTTCCAATGTACACATGAAAAATGAAGAGTTTGTGAACCGATATTATAGCTCTTCCCAGCTGATAAATGGGGAGCATGAGAGATTGGCCTTTGAAGCAGCAAGGTCCAGATGGGAAGGTGAGCACCTGTCTATAGGATCTCAGTTGGTGGAGTTTAACACACTTTTAGTAAACATAATCCATATTGGGAAGAAGGACTGCATGGATCATGGACTGATTTGTGTTGTTCATGGTTTCTGCACATGTACATAATTTGCATTTGTTACACAAAGTTGGAGGAGTTTGTGTCACTGCACAATACTTGGATATTATTATATATACTGTATGCTCACATGTATAGTTTGGTTAAGTCATACCATCATGGAGGGTTGGTTTAGTGCAGCACAGTTAGTTACATTTAGCCCCAGCATTGTCACAACATAAGGTTTAGGTCATTTATTTACAGTTTTGTGTTCTTTTGATTTTCACCTTTTCACAAAAAGTAACAATTTAAAGTTTACACATATCTGTTATTTAATAACATTTTGTTTATTGACAGTTTTTATTGTCAGTTTTATCTTTTAGATTAAAGGGGTTGTAAAGATTCGTTTTTTATTTTCTAAATAGGTTCCATTAAGATAGTGCATTGTTGGTTCACTTACCTTTTCCTTAGATTTCCCTTCTAAATATTTTTTTTCTTTGTCTGAATTTCTCACTTCCTGTTCCTCCTCAGTAAGCTGTTCTGGCTGACTCCACACCACTCGGATGACGGTGTGAAGTTCAGTGAGGAGAAACAGGAAGTGAGAAATTCAGACAAAGAAAACAAACATTTAGAAGGTAAATCAAAGGAAAAGGTAAGTGAACCAACAATGCACTAGCTTAAAGGAACCTATTTAGAAAATAAAAAACAAACTTTTACAACCCCTTTAAGTAAGAATTTAGGAAATTATGTTGTATTTGTATGCGCTAATAATGATTTTAGTGTTTTTTTTTATTTTTATTGAAAATATATATTGGGTAAACATTTGTGCAACTATCATGGGACATAAAACAACAGCAACATCCATTTATTCTACAGCTCCCGTGCTTTCAGAAAATATATGGTTTGAGGGGTCTTTTACTAATGTTCACAGCTGTAAGAGAAAAACAGTAGAACATGACAAATAAATAAAAACATAGGATAGGCCTGGCAGCGAAAGGGTTAAAGCTTACCAGACACATATCAATCTTTACATAAGTTTTATTTTTAATTTATACAAAACATTTTGACTGCATTTTAAAGTATTTTTACTTGTTTTTTCTTATTATTTTAATTCCATCTTAATTAAAAGTGTAACTTTAATAATTTAAATAGCATCTTCTTTTGAATTTTTTTTCATCATGTGGTAAAACATTACATTTTAAAAACAAATTCAATACATTTGTCACAGGCACTGCAGACCCATTGAAAACTATCAACAGTTTTAAAATTTGTCTGAATGCTTTATTTTCCTTTGTATAGAAGAAAATAAAATGCATGACCCCTGACAATTGTATAGAGACACATCTGAAATATTTCAACAATCAGATTATTGAAGAATCAGATTGAAACATGTTTGGGCGTATTAAGGCTTCTAAGGTCTTCACCTTTCACTGGCATATGTTAGAGGAAATTCAATTAGCAATGAGCCCACAAGATTTCAAATTGTTACAGAGGGAATTTTATTGGATTTTACATTGCAGACCTTGTCTTCCTACGACCTTAATGAAGAAGCCAACAATAAATGTTTATTGTTCTGATTCAGTCCTAACATAAGTCCTGTTAGTGCTTTATATAAATTTATATTGTTTTTATCTACACTCTTTCCACAATACACTGATAGGATTTTTCTTTCACTTGTTTCTGCTCTCAAGTATATTTTCTTTACTCTTTTATGTTTCAATGATTTTTATTAAAGTTTTATAGTACAAAGAACCAGGGGCGTACCTAGAGCATTGGCACCCGGGGCCCATCCAACATCTGGCACCCCCCCCCCCCAAATGTAAAAACATCCACAAAAAAAAAAACCTCCACTGCCAAGATCAGCGTTTTTGAATTCTGATTTTTTTTTTTTAAATGGTGCTGTTGGCTGCCGAGTAAACCGGAAGTGACACTGTACTGTCGCTTCCGGGTTTCTACATCGGAGACCTGACCAAAGGCAAATCCGGCTTTATTCGGGTCTCTGGCCAGCCGACTGGTGGCTCGGTCTCTGGATGGGATGGGAGACCTGGGCGGAGCTGTGGGGGGATGGGGACATACCGTCCCGCTCCTTGTAATAACAGTCGATGCTGTTCATCCATGGCAGCCAGTGACAATAGATGGGACAGGACAGAGGTGTCAGTCACTCAGGTGTGAGCAGATCCCACATTTTTGGACAGATCGTGCCATGGTCAGGGAAGTGGAGAGCTTGAATGGAGCTGCTATGAGGTAGACATCAGAGTGAGATGGGAAGACAGCTGACAATACAAAGTATGGCCCATACTTTGCATTATCTGCTGTCCTCAGGGACAGATCCGATCCAGAGATCCCACTGTATAACAATCTCTGGATCGGATCTGTCCCTGGGGAAAGCAGACAGTGGCATCATTGGCATTGATGATTTAATTCAGATTTTGGAACTGACCTGCTGACAAGGCGTGTTGCTTGCTGGACCGTGGATGGGATCCGATGGCCACATGGAAGATGGCAAGATGCTGCTGTGACCTGCTGCCAGCTGGACGGATCTGATGGCTGCAAGATGTGGGTGTAGGTCAATGTATGTCACCTGGGCTGCAGACGCCCCCCTTTATCAGACCAGCTCATCTACTCTATACCTGGGTGGTGAACAAAGCAACACCACTAGGGTTGCCACCTTTTCTTCATGTCGAACCCGAACACTTCAGCGTTGCACACCAATTTGTTTTCCATAGTATGCATAGTTAAACTATGCATAGATGTTGCTATTAAATAATATTTCTAATCAAATGAAATTAATCACAAGAGTCCCCCTTTACACCAGAGTCCACAGAGTTCCCCCTTTACACCAGAGTCCACAGAGTTCCCCCTTTACACCAGAGTCCACAGAGTTCCCCCTTTACACAAGAGTCCACAGAGTTCCCCCTTTACACCAGAGTCCACAGAGTTCCCCCTTTACATCTGAACCCACAGAGTTCCCTTTCACTGTAAGGGGGGGACTCTGCAGACTCTGATGTAAAATAACTCTGGGGACTCTAACATAAGGGATGCTGTGGTGTACAGAGAGGACTCTGATGTAAAGGGGAGCATTGTGACCTCTGGTGTAAAGGGGAGCTCAGATGTAATGAGTGCTCTGAGAACCCTGACCTTATTGTACTCACTTAGAGGCAGGAGAGAAAAGGGGGGAGATGGGAGACTTAGTCTGATCTGAATAATGTGTCCGGGTCTCCGACAGGGTTTGGAATCATGCGTCCGGGTTTCAGACTAACTGTCCGGGTGACTCCCAAACAGGTGGAAACCCTAAACACCACCCCCTCTTCCCCTTATCAGGTAAGCTCACAGCTCAGCTACTATAGCTGGGTGGTGGTCACACAGCAATATACAGCACACGCCTGCATTCTGTCCCCTGTACATAGCACACGCCTGCATTCTGTCCCCTGTACATAGCACACGCCTGCATTCTGTCCCCTGTACATAGCACACGCCTGCATTCTGTCCCCTGTACATAGCACACGACTGCATTCTGTCCCCTGTACATAGCACACGACTGCATTCTGTCCCCTGTACATAGCACATGACTGCATTCTGTCCCCTGCTCATAGCACACGCCTGCATTCTGTCTCCTGTACATAGCACATGCCTGCATTCTGTCTCCTGTACATAGCACAGGCCTGCATTCTGTCTCCTGTACATAGCACACGCCTGCATTCTGTCTCCTGTACATAGCACAGGCCTGCATTCTGTCTCCTGTACATAGCACTAAGCACACGCCTGCATTCTGTCTCCTGTACATAGCACACGCCTGCATTCTGTCCCCTGTACATAGCACAGGCCTGCATTCTGTCCCCTGTACATAGCACAGGCTAGTATTCTGTCCCCTGTTCATAGCACAGGCCTGCATTCTGTCCCCTGTACATAGCACACGCCTGCATTCTGTCCCCTGTACATAGCACATGCCTGCATTCTGTCCCCTGTACATAGCACACGCCTGCATTCTGTCCCCTGTACATAGCACACGCCTGCATTCTGTCCCCTGTACATAGCACACGCCTGCATTCTGTCCCCTGTACATAGCACACGCCTGCATTCTGTCCCCTGTACATAGCACACGCCTGCATTCTGTCCCCTGTACATAGCACAGGCCTGCATTCTGTCCCCTGTACATAGCACACGCCTGCATTCTGCCCCTGTACATAGCACAAGCCTGCATTCTGTCCCCTGTACATAGCACACGCCTGCATTCTGTCCCCTGTACATAGCACACGTCTGCATTCTGTCCCCTGTACATAGCACACGCCTGCATTCTGTCCCCTGTACATAGCACACGCCTGCATTCTGTCCCCTGTACATAGCACAGGCCTGCATTCTGTCCCCTGTACATAGCACAGGCCTGCATTCTGTCCCCTGTACATAGCACAGGCCTGCATTCTGTCCCCTGTACATAGCACACGCCTGCATTCTGTCCCCTGTACATAGCACACGCCTGCATTCTGTCCCCTGTACATAGCACATGCCTGCATTCTGTCCCCTGTACATAGCACATGCCTGCATTCTGTCCCCTGTACATAGCACACGTCTGCATTCTGTCCCCTGTACATAGCACACGCCTGCATTCTGTCCCCTGTACATAGCACACGCCTGCATGCTGTCCCATGTACATAGCACAAGCCTGCATTCTGTCCCCTGTACATAGCACATGCCTGCATTCTGTCCCCTGTACATAGCACACGTCTGCATTCTGTCCCCTGTAGATAGCACACGCCTGCATTCTGTCCCCTGTACATAGCACACGCCTGCATTCTGTCCCCTGTACATAGCACAGGCCTGCATTCTGTCCCCTGTACATAGCACACGCCTGCATTCTGTCCCCTGTACATAGCACAGGCCTGCATTCTGTCTCCTGTGCATAGCACACGCCTGCATTCTCTCCCCTGTACATAGCACACGCCTGCATTCTGTCCCCTGTACATAGCACACACCTGCATTCTGTCCCCTGTACATAGCACACACCTGCATTCTGTCCCCTGTACATAGCACAGGCCTGCATTCTGTCCCCTGTACATAGCACACGCCTGCATTCTGTCCCCTGTACATAGCACACGCCTGCATTCTGTCCCCTGTACATAGCACACGCCTGCATTCTGTCCCCTGTAAATAGCACAGGCCTGCATTCTGTCCCCTGTACATAGCACAGGCCTGCATTCTGTCCCCTGTACATAGTACAGGCCTGCATTCTGTCCCCTGTACATAGCACAGGCCTGCATTCTGTCCCCTGTACATAGCACAGGCCTGCATTCTGTCCCCTGTACATAGCACACGCCTGCATTCTGTCCCCTGTACATAGCACACGCCTGCATTCTGTCCCCTGTACATAGCACAGTCCTGCATTCTGTCCCCTGTACATAACACACGCTTGCATTCTGTCCCCTGTACATAACACAGGCCTGCATTCTGTCCCCTGTACATAACACAGGCCTGCATTCTGTCCCCTGTACATAGCACACGCCTGCATTCTGTCCCCTGTACATAGCACAGGCCTGCATTCTGTCCCCTGTACATAGCACAGGCCTGCATTCTGTCCCCTGTACATAGCACAGACCTGCATTCTGTCCCCTGTACATAGCACTAAGCACACGCCTGCATTCTGCAACTCCCCCTTCCCCCCTTATCAGATCAGCTTCACTATACCTGGGTGGTGGTGGTGGACACAGCAACCTCCCCCCTTCTCTGCCAGACCAGCACAGTTAGGATGGCAGGGCAGACACTCCTCCAGCCTCTTCTCATAACCTACACACCCCCCTATCACCAGCTCACCTCACCAGCTCCCCTATCACCAGCTCAGACTCTGGAAGATGGTGTGTGGACACAGTGTGTGACAGCAGCAGCAGCCACCCCTGCGCTGAATGATGACACGCTCGGCTTCTCAGCAGTGGTGGGTGGAGCTAGCAGGGGAAAATAGAAACCAGACCATACCATTTCGGCCGCAGCGCTGGGGGTGTTCGAGTTGACAAAAAAATTACTAAACAGAGCAGCCAGAGCCAGGGATGCCCTCGGGATTCTGTCAGACAGTGTCCACCCGACCTGGGTGCAAAGTGCACCCCCATAGCAATGCCACCCAGCCACTGACACCCCCCAATTTGTGGCACCTGGTGCGGACCACCCCCCCGCCCCCTGCTTGGTACGCCCCTGCAAAGAACAAAGATCTCGGCTTTTCATTGACCATCATACAGCGTCTTTAGGGAGTCATACATTTAATACACTCAAGGAATCCTCCTCTTATAGCATGCGTGGCCTATTATCATATCCTGATGTTGACTGTACATTTTTCGCTCTAATGTTTATGATGTACATGCCACTCTCAACCAAGATTCCTTCACTGTACACAGTACTTCTTTGTCGGTGGCCTAAGGCGTGCTCCATATCGTAGGCCATAGAATACGTCCCGCCCGCTGGGAAACACCAGCTCCCCAACCGTCTATCGGGGGAGTCTAGCTCTCCCGGTCGCGGGGGTACCCTCCAGACCACAAGAGAACAATGTCTCGCCGAGGGTGAAAACAGAACAAAAATGTGAGAAAAAAAAAAAAATTAAAAGGGGGGGGGGGGGTAGAACAAAGAAGAGAAGAAATGCAGAGGGGAGAGCAAAGAAGGGAAGTTAGGGAGGGGGGTTATGGCTCCATGCTCAGTGACTTATCTTTCAGGAATGAATCTAGTTTGTGATCGTCCTGGGGTCATTTGTTAGGTATCTGATCCATGGGTCTGATACTTTGTGAAACAACTTCATCTTATCTTGTACAATTGCTGTTAACTTTTTGTTTAACATAAGCCATGACATTTTGTGTTTAAGTTGGTCAAATGGTAGGACCGCAGACCTCCAATTTCAGGCTATAGTAATTTTAGCTGATATGAATATAAATGTAAGAAGCCGTCTTTGGTGTCCGGAGGCTTCAGCTACCCTGCGTGTTTTGCGGACTTCGTCAGGTTTATCTGGGTGAGGGTATATATAAAGTTGTAGACCCTGATCCAAAATCTCCTGACCTTGGGGCATGTCCACCATATATGATATGTGGTTCCCGCCTGGCCGCATTCCCTAAAGCACCCTGAGGTGGCACCGTGTACAAAAGTGGCCAGTCTGGCCGTTCTTTACTCTTTTTAGTGTGAATTATTGCGGTGTTCAAACACTTTTTAAAAAACAAATTGCATTTATTTTGCTCCATTCCATTCCACTGTGCTATTATTATTATCATACAATTTTTATCACTGGCTGTCTTGGACTATTTTTAAACTCTTTTTCTCTCTACCTTTATAACCTGTAGTAGAGTATATTTTAATGTTAGCTATTGATTATTGCAGAAAGTTTGGAGTTTAAGTGATTCCATTTATTGGCTAACTTATATTATTAAAGATGCAGGCTTTTAGGATGACTTAGATCCCTATTCAGGCTTATACCATTGTTTATACAATGGTATAAAACCTGAATATGAGATCTAAGTCATCCCGAAAGCCTGCATCTTTAATAACTTAAGTTAACCAATAACTTCAAACTTATTACTGTATACATTGTAGTATGTTTCCTCCTCCACTTTCTTACCACTCTAATTTGAGCTGTCACTATAGACCACTCTGTCCATTTTTTCATTTTCTCTCCTGCCATTTTGTCTGTCCTTTTTTCTGTTATTACTTTCCAGTTTTGCTATTCAATTGTATTTCAGTCTTTTTG
This sequence comes from Rana muscosa, assembly GCA_029206835.1. Lineage (NCBI taxonomy): Eukaryota > Metazoa > Chordata > Amphibia > Anura > Ranidae > Rana > Rana muscosa. Next base: position 578,424,859 of record CM055118.1, read on the forward strand.
TGATAGTGTGCAGTCTTTACTAGTAACATACTTTTCACTTACTTTTCTTTATTTATCCCTCGCCCTCTGTTTGCACTCATTTGATCTTGATTCCCTATTGTAATGCCAAACCTTTAATTTATGTATGCACTGTACCTTTTAACCTAGATTCTAAGATTCAACTACATCTTACTCCAGTATGTTTTTGTGCAGAGAATTTGGTAACTCATAGTTCTTGGCATGGGGGTTTGCCCCCCCCCCAAAAAAAACAAGCAAAAAATAAAAAAAACACTGGCTCACCCCTAAACTTAATTTGACTGACAATACTGACTCTAACCCTCTCTAAACCCTAAGTCTTAAATGCATCCTTAAATTACCCTTAACACAACTAAGACATTTAATCCTTAACCTCACTCCAAATAAAAGTCTTAACCTACTCCTGTCAATCTGATCTTAACAGTTATCACAAAAAATTAGCCTAAGATCCACTGCAACCTATTTATAACCTTAACCTGACCCTTAATTTTAAATCCTAACTTTCAGTTGATCATGTTCTAATGTGTAAACTATATTCACCAACTTCCCAATAGGCAAACTAATGCCGGCCATACACGGTTCGAATTTCGAAAGAATTTTCTTTCGAAAATCGTATCAAAGAATTTTCGTACGAATTTCGCACCGTTAGTGGGCTGCAGCAACAGATTTTCAAATTTGAGGTATCGGACATGTTGGAAATTTTTTGAAAAACAAACGATTTTCTAATTAATGATGGGAGAATCGTGCAAGAAATGTAATAGAAAAAAAATGCGCATGTGCAAGTAAAGAAAATTCCCGGAGAGAAAATAATATTCGAAATTATTTTCTGTAGCAACATGAACGCAGAATTTCGAAAATCAATGGATCACAAAAAAAACTAACTTTTGAAATAAAAATTTGTTCGAAATTCGACCGTGTATGGCCTGCTTAAGAGTTAACCAACAACCAACTACGTCTAGAGGAAAAGAGATTTCACCTCCAAATACGGAAAGGTTTCTTCACAGTAAGAGCTGTGAAAATGTGGAATAGACTCCCTGCAGAGGTGGTTCTGGCCAGCTCAGTAGATTGCTTTAAGAAGGGCCTGGATTCTTTCTTAAATGTACATAATATAACTGGGTACTAATATTTATAGGTAAAGTTGATCCGGGGAATATCTGATTGCCTCTCGGGGGATCAGGAAGGAATTTTTTCCCCTGCTGTAGCAAATTGGGGTTTTTCACCTTCCTCTGGATCAACTGTGGGTATAGAATTAGGTATATGGGATTGTATGATATTATTATTTTATTTTTTTATGGTTGAACTGGATGAACTTGTTTCTTTTTTCAACCTGACTGACTATGTAACTATGTAACTATGTAACTAAAACCTAACCATAATCTTACCCTTAGCTTAAAGTGTTAATAAACCCAGGGCTCTGCATTCACTATATCTGGTCTCCCACAGTAAACAGAACATGGAAATGCAATTATTTTAGTAATAATAAATTGATAAATACCTTTTCTCATCTCTTGTGACTTCTATCAGTGTCCAGCCAAGCACTGGTTAAAGCTTCTAGGAGGAGTCTTCTAACTGTCTTATGAGACTGCAAGACCCCTGGCCCACTGTCTGGACTGTCCTGATTGGCCTTGTTCTCATCATATGCACTTTCCAAAGAAAAAAAAACTCTAGCAATACACACCAAACTGAGCATGTGCAGCCTGACTCCATAGGCTCTGTGTTATCAGGAAGTTATCAGGGGACAGTGGAAGGAGGCAGCGGTGGCCCATCCATTAGGGGCGCCTGGGCACCGCCCCCTCTCTCCTCTTCATCCCCTATATGCAGCTAATAGATTTGTGCATAGCATGAATCTATCCACAGCCAGCGTTGCCACCCCCTATTCTTGTGTCCAACTCCTTTTGGGGCACTGGGCACTTGAATTAAATCGGGCAGGTTTTTTTTTTAAGCAACTGATTAGAGCCATAGGCTCTAATAGGCTTCAAAATCAGGTGGACATGGGTTGCAGAGGATGCGCCTGGAGCCAACCCAGGTGTGTACAAACAGCAAATGAATATTCGCTGTTGCAACACCGATCCTCCTCCCAGCCAATCGGGAAGCAGGTATGAAACTCGTTTTCCGATTGGCCAAAACGTCAGGTGTTCCTTTTGGATGCCTAGTTCCGGGAGGAGTAGAGAGAGAGGAGACGCACCGCAGAGAGGACTCCAAGAGAGGACACCGGAGCCCGCCACGCTGAAAGATGGCCACAGCAACTCCGACCGCTGCTCTCACTGCCCACATCGACAGTAAGGACAGTGGGTGGTGGAGGGGGGTGTTAGCGCTGAGCGGGGGGGTAGCTGGTAGTTGTGCTAGTGCTGGCCCGGAGGGGTCGTTTGCCCCCCCCCCCGAAAAAAACACCAGCCGCCACTGGAAGGAGGGGAGGATCAGAGAAGACAGGATCAAACAGCCTTTTTATACTATGCAGAGGATTAACCCCTTAGGTTCCACAGTGAGTATAACAAGCATGCTTTATTGCATATATAGACTGATTTTACTGTTGTGGGTTTAGTAACACGTACCTTAACCTAACCCCTAATCTTAACCCTAAAGACTCGGCTAGCTCTACAGGTTCCTCACCAGTCCTCACCATTTTGGGCTATTTTGTGCTGGCATGAATTCCAAAATCACTTCAACAAACAGTTCTTGGTGCTAAAAGAAAAATAATTCAAGCTGACACCTTATGCCCGTCTTGTTTGCAGTTATGTTGTTGGTTTGTCTTTTTACATCTGCTTTGATACCAATCACTTTTGCAGCTAATAGAGCCCGCTAGATATGGGTGTCAGTAAGTCAGTTTTGAACCCTATTCCCTACATACCCTGTAGAATTTACTGCTTCTTGACTCAGTCCAGAGGCTATGGGTATGGGTATACTACTTAATTGGAACTGTATTTTATAAGAATATATACATATAGACCTGTGGGAAGCCCTGCTGCATAAACCCATTGCTATCTTAACCGTATATGATCATTAACTCAACTCATCTCATTTATATTCAGATATACTATCAGACAATCATGAAAATCGTGAAGCCATAGAAGCTGTCTACCTTAAACTACCTGGAATTAATCCATTAATAATTGGTAGCATCGACTAAAAAAATTATCACTATCTTTCAGAACTCACATAATAAATTCCTATAACTTTGGTCCCCTTGGATAGCTTACAAGGTCCCAAGTGGTATTTAGGGTCCTTATAAAAGCAACAGTTGGGGCTGACACACCTCTACGAAGTGGGGGTAAGTGGCTTGCCCTCCCCTTTTCCCTCACCTTCCTTTCACCTCCATTTTTTCTCCCCCCTCCATATTCTTTTTGTTCTTATTTTCTCTTCCTTACTCCTTGATTCTTCTTCACTCCTGTACTAGACTTCATATCTGTTTATTGTTGGCAGATAACTTCCTTTTATTTTATTGACAGACAGCTTCACTTGATTGTCTCCTCGAATTGACTGTCCGCAATGCCACGGCCTAATTACACATTGTACATTGCCATGTACAGTGCCTTGCGAAAGTATTCGGCCCCCTTGAACTTTTCATCCTTTTGCCACATTTCAGGCTTCAAACATAAAGATATAAAATTTTAATTTTTTGTGAAGAATCACCAACAAGTGGGACACAATTGTGAAGTGGAACGAAATCTATTGGATTTTTGAAACTTTTTTAACTAAGAAAAAAATGAAAAGTGGGGCGTGCAAAATTATTCGGCCCCCTTGCGTTAATACTTTGTAGAGCCACCTTTTGCTGCGATTACAGCTGCAAGTCGCTTGGGGTATGTCTCTATCAGTTTTGCACATCGAGAGACTGAAATTCTTGCCCATTCTTCCTTGCAAAACAGCTCGAGCTCAGTGAGGTTGGATGGAGAGCGTTTGTGAACAGCAGTTTTCAGCTCTTTCCACAGATTCTCGATTGGATTCAGGTCTGGACTTTGACTTGGCCATTCTAACACCTGGATACGTTTATTTGTGAACCATTCCTTTGTAGATTTTGCTGTATGTTTGGGATCATTGTCTTGTTGGAAGATAAATCTCCGTCCCAGTCTCAGGTCTTTTGCAGACTCCAACAGGTTTTCATCCAGAATGGTCCTGTATTTGGCTGCATCCATCTTCCCTGTCCCTGCTGAAGAAAAGCAGGCCCAAACCATGATGCTGCCACCACCATGTTTGACAGTGGGGATGGTGTGTTGAGGTTGATGAGCTGTGTTGCTTTTACGCCAAACATATCGTTTTGCATTGTGGCCAAAAAGTTCGATTTTGGTTTCATCGGACCAGAGCACCTTCTTCCACATGTTTGGTGTGTCTCCCAGGTGGCTTGTGGCAAACTTTAGACAAGACTTTTTATGGATATCTTTGAGAAATGGCTTTCTTCTTGCCACTCTTCCATAAAGGCCAGATTTGTGCAGTGTACGACTGATTGTTGTCCTGTGGACAGACTCTCCCACCTCAGCTGTAGTTCTCTGCAGTTCATCCAGAGTGATCATGGGCCTCTTGGCTGCATCTCTGATCAGTCTTCTCCTTGTCTGAGCTGAAAGTTTAGAGGGACAGCCAGGTCTTGGTAGATTTGCAGTGGTCTGATACTCCTTCCATTTCAAAATGATCGCTTGCACAGTGCTCCTTGGGATGTTTAAAGCTTGGGAAATCTTTTTGTATCCAAATCCGGCTTTAAACTTCTCCACAACAGTATTACGGACCTGCCTGGTGTGTTCCTTGGTCTTCATGATGCTCTCTGCGCTTTCAACAGAACCCTGAGACTATCACAGAGCAGGTGCATTTATACAGAGACTTGATTACACACAGGTGGATTCTATTTATCACCATCAGTCATTTAGGACAACATTGGATCATTAAGAGATCCTCGCTGAACTTCTGGAGTGAGTTTGCTGCACTGAAAGTAAAGGGGCCGAATAATTTTGCAAGCACCACTTTTCAGTTTTTTATTTGCTAAAAAAGTTTAAAATATCCAATAGATTTCGTTCCACTTCACAATTGTGTCCCACTTGTTGGTGATTCTTCACAAAAAATTAAAATTTTATATCTTTATGTTTGAAGCCTGAAATGTGGCAAAAGGATGAAAAGTTCAAGGGGGCCGAATACTTTCGCAAGGCACTGTATATCTGCATTACCATATCAATGTGAACAAGTTTGTTTTTGTAATGAGAATGTCCCAATAGTGATTTACAGACGTGTTTGTTAGCTGTAGTTAATGTTGGTATTATGGGGAGGTGGGAATTTTGTCTTTTCTTTATTCCCCTTTTTTGTGCCTCAATAAATGTCAGCAAAGTTTAATCCATTTTTTTTAACTGCAAATTAAGCCTGGCTAGTCATTTATTTCTTAATACAGTATTGCTTGGCTGTCAGGTGGGATGGTTATGGTGTCCTAAACACCTAGGTACTATCTGGCTGGTGATTGCTACTGTTTATATTCTCTAATCAAACATGGCCGTAAACTACACACACCAGGGTGGCCTGGGTTTATGCAAAATGTACAAATATTAGGGAATGGGGTGGTAATGCTTCTGAAAGCAATATGTTCACCTTTGTTTCTTGTACAAATGAATTTATTAAAGTTCAGTACAACATTACCATACAGTAGAATTGACGGTCATTAGTGTTGAGCGAACCCGAACTGTAAAGTTCGGGTCCGTACCGAACTTTAGCTTTTTCCCGAACCCGAACCCGGACTTTGCCCAAAAGTCCGGGTTCGGGTTCGAGTTCGGCAATCTAATAACGCATTTAGAAATGCTTCAGGGGCCAGCCAATCACCTTTTGATTAGCTGGTGTGCCCTTAGAGGCCATCATAGCCATGCCTACTAATGGCATGGCTGTGATTGGTCAGTGCAACATGTGACCCAGCTTCTATATAAGCTAGAGGCACACAGCACACATGACACTCTGCTTCAGAATAGATAGGGAGAGGATCTAGTCTGCTGCTGCTGCTTTTAGGGAGAGATAGAAAGATAGATGAGGTAGTCCTGATTCTACAATCTGAGGGAAAAGATAGAGAGATAGTGTAGTGTAGGGCCAGGTTCCTGTGTTGGTGCTTTCAGGGAGAGAGAATATTATATAGGAGTCCAGATTCAGAGATTAAAATCAGCGATCTGCATAGGTCTACCTATTTGTGTTGCAGTGCAGTCTTTTTACACTGCCATGAGCCCAGTGTCAGAGAAAATCTAACTTTTAGGGGAAAAAAAAGGCACTTTATTGTTCTCTTTTCCAAAAAAAAAAAAAAGCATTTTATTTTGCTCGTGCAAAAAAAGACCTGTTTAGGGCAAAAAAAAAAAAAAAAAAAATTTGCACTTTAATGTACGCTTGCAAAAAAACGCAGTTTAGGGGCACAAAAAAAAGTTTGCAGTGTGTTATACATATTTTGAGGTGTGTGAAATAAACAATTTCTATATACAGTCTTCTACTGTGCTATACTAAAAAAACAAATTTTTTTTGAATAGCATTTTCTGCAGTTCTGTAGCTGTGCGATTCAGCGGTTACGTACTGTGGGTGTGTTCTGCTCTTCCAAAAAACGCCATTTAGTGGCACAAAAAAAAGTTTGCAGTGTGTTATACATATTTTGAGGTGTTTGAAATAAACAATTTCTTTATAGTTTTCTCCTACGTTGCTATACTAAAAAAACAACATTTTTGTAGCTGTGCGATTCAGCGGTCACGTACTGTGGGTGTGTTCTGCGCTTCCAAAAACACCCATTTAGGGCAAGATCCTAAATTTAGAAAATATGAGGAGAAGGTCAAAGGGACGTGGTGGCCCCGGTCGTGGTGCTGCTGGTGGAGCTCCTGTTGCAGGAAGAGGACGTGGTGGATCTGTGCCAGATACACGCACAAATGAAACACCTTCCTCAGGTGCGAGTAGGCGACCGAGCCTGCGGCGGTATTTTGTCGCGCCTAATGAGGCTGTACGAATGTTTAAGCCAGGACAAGTACAGGCGATAGTAGATTGGGTTGCTGACAGTGCCTCGGGTTCCTTCACATTGTCTCCCACCCACTCTTCTGATGAAAGAACAGAGTTGGCACCTGAAACCCATGTCCATCAGTCTTTCACCTCACCCCCTTGCAAATCAGCCAAGCAGTCTGAGCCCCAAATCATGCAGCAGTCTCTTCTGCTTTTCAATGACTCTGTTAGCAGGGTTTCCCAGGGCCATCCACCTAGCCCTGCCCCAGAAGTGGAAGAGATTGAGTGCACCGATGCCCAACCACTTATGTTTCATGATAAGTACATGGGAGGACCATCGCAGTACGTCTCGGATGATGACGAAACACAGGTGCCAACTGCTGCTGCTTTCTCAATTGTGCAGACAGACAAGGAGGGCAGGGGTGAAGACTGGGTGGAAGATGATGTGGAGGACGATGAGGTCCTCGACCCCACATGGAATCAACGTTATGCAGGTGACCAGTGTAGTTTGGAGGAAGAGGCGGTGGTCGCACAGAGCCACCAGCACAGCAGAAGAGGGAGCAGGGTGCAAAAGCGGAGCGTCTGTCAGCTAGACAGTATGTCTGCTACTGCCCAACGCAGCAAGGGACCGAGCACACCAAAGCCAGGTTCAAGGAGTTCCCCAGCGTGGCAGTTCTTCACACAATGTGCTGATGACAAGACACGAGTGGTTTGCACGCTGTGCAATCAGAGCCTGAAGCGAGGCATAAACGTTCTCAACCTGAGCACAACCTGCATGACCAGGCATCTAAGTGCAAAGCACGAGCTGCAGTGGAGTAGACACCTCAAAAACCAAGAAAGGTCTCTGGCTCCTCCTGCTTCCTCTTCTGCTGCAGTCTCGGCCTCTTCATCCACCTCTGTAGTGACAGTGGCACCTGCCACCCCGCAAACAGAGGATCTGCCAGCAACACTACCACCTGGGTCACCAACCATCTCCACAATGTCCCATGGAAGCGTTCAGCTCTCTATCTCCCAAACATTGGAGCGGAAGAGGAAGTACCCCCCTAGCCACCCGCGATCCCTGGCCCTGAATGCCAGCATTTCAAAACTCCTGGCCTTTGAAATGCTGTCATTCCGTCTGGTGGAGACGCAGAGTTTTAAAAGCCTGATGGCATTGGCTGTCCCACAGTACGTCGTGCCCAGCCGCCACTATTTTTCCAGGCGAGCCATCCCTTCCCTGCACAACCAAGTGGGGGACAAAATCAGGTGTGCACTGCGCAACGCCATCTGTGGCAAGGTCCACCTAACTACGGATGCGTGGACCAGTAAGCAAGGTCAGGGATGTTATATCTCCCTAACAGCACACTGGGTAAATGCAGTGGCGGCTGGGCCTGAGGCAGATAGCAGTTTGGCGCATGTCCTTCCACCACCGAGGATTGCAGGGCGCTTCAGTTTGCCTCCTGTTGCTAACTCCTCCTACTCCGCTTCCTCATCCTCTACCGCCTCCTCATCCGGTCAGCGTAACACCTTCACCACCAACTTCAGCACAGCCAGGGGTAAACGACAGCAGGCAGTTTTAAAACTTTCCTGTTTGGGGGAAAAACCCCACACCGCGCAGGAGTTGTGGAGGGACATGGAACAACAGACCAATGAGTGGTTGCTGTCAGTGAGCCTCAAGCCCGGCCTGGTGGTGTGCGATAATGGGCGAAATCTCGTAGCAGCTCTGGGCCTAGCCGGTTTGACGCACATCCCTTGCCTGGCATATGTGCTGAACTTGGTGGTCCAGAGGTTCCTTAAAAATTACCCCAATATGCCAGAGCTGCTGCAGAAAGTGCGGGCTGTGTGTGCACACTTTTGGCGTTCTCACCCTGCTGCTGCTCGCCTGTCAGCGCTGCAGCGTAACTTCGGCCTTCCCGCTCACCGCCTCATATGTGACGTGCCCACAAGGTGGAACTCCACCTTGCACATGCTGGCCAGACTGTGCGAGCAGCAGCAGGCGATAGTGGAGTTTCAGTTGCAGCAATCACGCATGAGTCGCTCTGCGGAACAGCACCACTTCACCACCAATAACTGGGCCTCCATGCGAGACCTGTGTGCCTTGTTGCGCTGTTTCGAGTACTCCACCAACATGTCCAGTGCCAATGACGCCGTTCTTAGCGTTACTATCCCAGTTCTATGCCTCCTTGAAAAAACGCTTCGGGCGATGATGGAAGATGATGTGGCACAGGAGAATGAGGAGGAGGAGGAGGAAGCGGGATCATTTCAAAGGCTTTCAGGGCAGTCTTTCACAAGTGGCTACGAGGGTGGGTTCCTGCACCAACAAACGCCAGGTACACAATTGTCCGGCAGAAAGGGCACAGTTCTGGAGGATGAAGAGGTGGAGGAGGAAATGGAGGAGGAGGAGGAGGAGGAGGAGGAGGAGGAGGAGGCATTTTCACAGCAGGGTGGCACCCAGACCAGCTCGTGGCCATCACTGGTGCATGGCTGGGGGGATACAGAGGACACAGACGATACACCTCCCACAGAGGACAGCTTTTCTTTGCCTCTGGGCAGCCTGGCACACATGAGCGATTACATGCTGCAGTGTTTCCGCAATGACCGCCGAGTTGCCCACATTTTAACTGGTGCTGATTACTGGGTGGCCACCCTGCTGGATCCCCGTTACAAGGACAACGTACCGTCCTTAATTCCCTCACTGGAGCGGGATCGTAAGATGCGCGAGTACAAGCGCACGCTGGTAGACGCGCTGCTGGTGGCATTCCCACCTGACAGCGGGCGTACGGTGGAAGCACAAGGCGAAGGCAAAGGAGGAGGAAGAGGTCGCCAACGCAGCCGGGGCACCGGCAGCACCTCAGAAGGCAGGGTTAGCATGGCTGAAATGTGGAAAAGCTTTGTCAGCACGCCACAACAACCAGCACCACCAGCTGAGATGGAACGTCTTAGCAGGAGGCAGCATTTCACCAACATGGTTGAGCAGTATGTGTCCACAGGCCTACACGTACTGGATGACGGGTCTGCCCCCTTTAACTTCTGGGTCTCCAAATTGGGCACATGGCCTGAGCTTGCCCTTTATGCCTTGGAGGTGCTGGCCTGCCCTGCAGCCAGTGTATTATCTGAACGTGTATTTAGCACGGCAGGGGGCGTTATCACAGACAAGCGCAGCCGCCTGTCCAGAGCCAATGTGGACAAGCTCACGTTCATTAAAATGAACCAGGCATGGATCCCACAGGACTTGTCCGTACCTTGTGCAGAATAGACATGTATACCGGTGTTGTGACAAAAACTGTCCGGCCATCGGATTGTGTCCGGTCCATACTGCGAAGGCGCAGCGCTTGCGCAGTACAGAGGACAAGGAGATTCACAAAATCTCCGAAGATGAACGGCGCCTGCGCTGTGAGTGCAGGTTCAAGCCCCACCATTCAAGTGGACATACGGTAGCACATAGTAACAGGGCCCCTCACGGGCTCGGTTCGATCGCCACGCTTCGGGCATGGCCTCACTTGGCTCGTCTTGAACCACGGATGGTGTGGCCTTCACCTGAACTCACAACGCAGGCGCCGTTCGTCTTGGGAGATTTTAGAAATCCCCTTGTCCTACATACTGAGCAAGCGCAGTACAGGGTGGACACTATTTGACGGGGGACAGAATTCGACACATCACCGGCATTACACAGCCATTGTTGTATTTTTGAATCAGTGTTGGCTACCTCGTCCTCCTCCACCGCCGCTTCCACCTACACAGCCACATCCACCGCCACTTCAACCTCCTACTCCATATGGACCACGTCCTCCTAGGTCAAGATTATTATTTTTTATTTTTATTTTTTTATGTTATTTTAAGTTATTTCCCTATCCACATTTGTTTGCAGAGCACTTGCCATGCTCTTAACAACATTTTGCTGCCATTTGCAGCCCTCTAGCCCTTTCCATTACCTTTTTAGAGCCTTTTTAGTCCTTAGAAGTCTGGGTCCCCATTGACTTCAATGGGGTTCGGGTTCGGGTCCGGGTTCGGGTTAAAGTTCGGTCCCGAACCCGAACTTTTTTCCGAAGTTCGGCCGAACCCGTCGAACCCGAACATCCAGGTGTCCGCTCAACTCTAACGGTCATAACATGAAACAAAACAAAAAAAAAAGAAAGAAAAGGGAATACAGAAAACTTGGAAAAGAGACATTCTAAGTCACAGTAAATGTGTTCAGGCCCCTGAAGGCCAAAGGCAAATGTATCCGGGTCCTTGTCATCTTTGGGGATCTTAGACAATACAGAACCCATATTTTCTGAAGGGATACTATATGATGAGTCAAAAAAACTAAAAACAAAGAGGAGACAAATGCTCCTTAACTTGTAACCATCACTACCAGGTTTGAGCCTGGTGAATCAAAGAGATACAAAAAGGAGTGAGGAGGAAAAAAGAAAGAAGGAGGATAGAAGGAAGAGAGAAAAGTGGTAGAATAGGGGTGTAGAACAGAGAAAGAAAATGGATAAGAGGAGGGAGGAGGGTGGGGGAGTCCGCAGGGCGAGGGGGCAGAGACCTACTAGAGTGAAAGGAGCCTTGGGTCGAATCAAGAAGGGTGGTTATGAGCCACCCAGGGCTGCCAAACCCTAAGGAACTTATCATAGGTGTCTGATAATATGGCTGTCAATTTTTCATTTACCATGATCTCATTTACGCAGTTTTTGACAGCTTCAAAACTGAGAGTCGGTGTCTTCCAAGCCCTAGCTATGGTCAATTTAGTTGCAGTAAAGAGGTGCGACGCCAACAGGCATTCCAGACGAAGCAGTTCTGCGATTGGCTTCCACAGAAGAGCCCCAAAGGGATCCCTCTTTAGGTTAGTGTGGAAAAGGTTTCGGAGGAATGTATAGACCCTGACCCACAATCTGCACACCTTCGGACACGTCCACCAGATGTGGGCCATGGTGCCCTCATGAGAGCACCCTCGGAAACATAAGGGGGAATAGGATGGAATAAAGCTGGCCAATCTGGCTGGGGTGTAATACCATCTATAAAATATTTTATAAGCATTTTCCAAGAAGAGTACATTCCTGGAGCATTTAGACAGTGCAAAAGTCATGATCTGCCAGTCCTCCAGGTCCAACTGTTTCCCAAGCTCCACCTCCCTTTGGCGATGATAGGGTCTCAATGGTGGGGTTTTTTTTGGATCCTATTATGGCTGCATAGATTAAAGAAATTAGACCAGAAGATTGGGGACGTGATCTGCAAAGGCTTTCAAAAGGGGTTAAAGTATAAGTGGTGGGACGACTCTTTATGAGATGCTGGAGAAAGTGTCGAAGTTGTAGATAGTTGTAGTGCTCTCTGAGGGGGATATCGTGTGAGGAACGTAGGGCTGCAAATTAAACTATCCTGGTAGGAGTGAACAAGGAGTGAATATCTGTAAAACCATTCTCAGTCCACCACGAAAACTGGTGAGGGTTATCGCGTCCTGGTGGGAATAATGGACAGTGAAGGAGGCGAAGTAGGGGAAGATGAGGAGAAATCAGGCCTGCCGAGTAGACATGAGCACTGCCAAAAAATTTGTTAGTTTTCGTTTTCGTTTCATTCGTTTTTTTGTTTTTTTTTCATTTTTCTGTTCATTCGTAATGATCGCAATTCGTAAATTCGTACATTCGTAAATGTATACATTTGTAAATTCGTACATTCGTAAATATATACATTTGTAAATTCGTACATTCGCAAATTTATACATTCGTAAATTCGTACATTCGTAAATATATACATTTGTAAATTCGTACATTCATAAATTTATACATTCGTAAATTCGTACATTCATAAATATATACATTCGTAAATTCGTACATTCGTAAATTTGTAAATTCGTACATTCGGAAATTCGGAAATTCGGAAATTCAAAATTCGAAAATCCGAAAACCCGAAAATTCTAAAATCTGAAAAAATAACTAATAAATTATAGGTATTGTAATTTCCTTTCAAATTTGGCTGTTAGCGAACGTAGCGAATACAAATTTATCCAAAGTTACGCATAACCTGAAATAACAAATGCCACATCTAAACAAATGGAACGGAACAAATTAATAATATTAATAAAACGTTTTTATTATTATTATTATTTGTTATTTATTATTATTATTAATTCATTACGTTCCATTCGTTTAGATACGGCATTCATTATTTCGGAAAACAATTCGTAACTTCGTTAAGTTCACTAACAGCCAAATTTGAAAGGAAATTCCAATACCTATAATTTAATAGTTAGTAATAGTTAAGTTATTATTAGTTAATTATTATTTCAGATTTCCGAATTTACTAATTTACTAATTTACGAATGTACGAATTTACTAATTTCCGAATGTACGAATTTACGAATGTACAAATTTACGAATGTACAAATTTCCGAATTTACGAATGTACGAATTTCCGAATGTACAAATTTACGAATGTACGAATGTACAAATTTCCTAATGTACAAATTTACGAATTTACGAATGTACGAATCTACAAATTTTCGGATATTCGAATTTACGAATATTCATTAAAATTCATTAAATGAGTTTTCGTTAATTCGGATATTTCCGAATTAACGAATTTGTCAAAATTCGTTAAAAAACAAATTAATTCGGAACTAAACAAATTGCACATGTCTACTGCCGAGTACTTGACCGAATCTCACAGCCGAAGGGAGTGTGCCAGACATGGTCCCATCCCATTCGGCGATGTACTCGTGGGAGCCACGGAAGGGAGGCTATTGGTATCGAGTGAGAGTCTATTAAATCAATGGTGGCCCACAATGGCATCTGATGTTGCTCATGAAGATGGGATAGTGGGGCTATGCCCGCTGCAGTGTAATACGCTTGTAAGTTGGGAACCAAGAGGCCACCATTAATCTTACGGGCGTAAAAAACCTGTTTATTTATTCTGGGTCTTGTAGAGCCCCAGACAAACTGCAGGATCTTGTGTTGGTGTATGCGTAGAATATGGGAAGGGACCTGGACTGGCAAAACCCGAAAAAGGTATAACAGTTTTGGGAGGTAGGTCATACGTACGGTTGCTATTCTACCGAACCAGTGCAACGGGTGATGAGACCAGGAGGAGAGCATAGCCGCTAGTTTCCCAAACATCGGAGGAAAATTGGCTTGATAAAGTCCTGTATACGATGGAGTAATGTTCACCTTTGTTTCAATATCTTTTCACAATAATTTCTGATGCAAGATTGAAAAAAATAAAACATGATAAAATATTACCATCAGGTTTATGCAGCACATCCATTTTTTGTGTAAAACAAGCAGCCACAAAGATCATCAGCTGTAGTGATAGCATAGTAAATGTATACTGGATTGGGACACATCTGAAATACAAATAATAGCAGCAATCTATAGTGTTTAAGTATAAAGAAAACAGCATATACAAATGTGGGCACTGCAGCACTGAACAGTGAAAACACCATTTATCCTTTCCTTTCCTTAGTGGCTATAACAGAGTAGAACAAACTGAGTCTATAGAATGGTGTTCTATTTTTGCAGTTGAAGTGTGTATATTTTATAGGTAGTTGTTCATCACTCATTGAATAGGTAGAATATATCAACAAAGAGCTGACACAGTCAGGTACTTCTCTTGCATAAATGCAGATGCCTTTCATTTATCACAGGATATGTGATGTTTTTCTGTTTGGGGTGATACTGGGCAGCCGATGAGTGAATCATATTTACAAAATTTTATTTTACAAACTAACGAACCTGTAAGAAGTGGAAAATCTGCCTAAAAATTATATAAACTGAACTGAACCTGTGAAGACAGCTAAATATAAGAGCTGCATTTGCTAATTTGTGCAGGCTCCAGAGTTTGATCCTGAACCAGGATTCATCATGCAGGGAAAATATCTCTGCAAGGAGACCCCCTGACCCCACCTTACCATCGATCCCTCATTGTTCTTTCCCCCTCAGCGCTACCTAGTACTTACAGGTACAGTATGAAGGAGCATGTGACATCCTCTGTGACAATTGTCAGGTTAGCCGCAAATTAGTAGGTCTAAACATTGTTACCGTACCTTCTAACTGTGAAGATTTCTGCGGGACTAGGATTTTAACCAAATCTGTAGACCCACCCCATGTTCCAGCACCATATCAGACTAATGCCTTTACAAGATAGGGAGAAACACCTGTAGCAGAGTGCTCTTCTACATACTATGCTCGGAGAAAGGTGCAGGCCTCCTAGCTCCTCTCCCCACAATCCCATAGGTCAGTAATGACGAACCTTGGCACCCCAGATGTTTTGGAACTACATTTCCCACGATGCTCATACACTCTGCAGTGTAGTTGAGCATCATTGGAAATGTTGTTTCAAAACATCTGGGGTACCAGGGTTCGCCATCACTGCCCTAGGTTCGCAGAATTCCCTGGACTCCTGGACACACCCTGAGGCCAGCAATATTTAACTCAGTATAATTTAACCCATTTCCATGGAGCCCAGGTTGTCATAGAGGCACCTCCTGAGGGCGTGTAGAAAAATGTACAAAAACAATTATACACTGCTACGAAGGTAAATATTTCAATGGGAACACTTGTTTGGGCTGTCAAAGGGGAGAATTCCTTTCAGTTTCTAGGGATTTCCTTTTACTTCCTATTGCATCTCTGGGAGAGGAAGTTAAAGGGAATCTCTCCACTGGGACACAAACAATGAAAGATAACGGACTATGTTTTATAATTTCCCAAATCTGTCTAAACCAAAAAAAAGATTTTGGCTTTATATACATTTTAAGCGTTGAAGATTTACTGAAGTACTACAGAACTCTCAAGCGAATTAATGAGAGTACAAAGCACATGTGTAGCCCCAGGCTAAGAACATTTTGATAAGTGGCTGTATGATTAGTGATATCTCAGTGGATCAGGGACAGGTAAGTTTACAATAATGAGCCTGGGAGGGGGTCTGAGGATGGCAGAACTGTAACAAAAATGAAACTGTACCATAGAAGCAGTTACACTTGAAGAGCTAACTTTAGGAGTTTGTTTGAGTATTAAGGTTTTGAGGGTTAAGTAATAAGGGACCTTATTAAATGTTCATAGTTTAGTGCTGGGAATAGGAAGTTAAAGCATAGCTAAATCTAAGAGCAAAATGTAATATATTGCAGCTTATCAGTCTTTAGATATGGTGGTTGTTTTAGTTTTCATTTACAGTATCGCACAAAAGTGAGTACACCCCTCACATTTTTGTAAATATTTAATTATATCTTTTCATGTGACAACACTGAAGGAAATGACACTTTGTTACAATGTAAAGTAAAGTAGTGAGTCTACAGCTTGTTAACAGTGTAAATTTGCTGTCCCCTCAAAATAACTCAACACAGCCATTATTGTCTAAACCGCTGGCAACAAAAGTGAGTACACCCCTAAGTGAAAATGTCCAAATTGTGCCCCATTAGCCATTTTCCTGCCCCGGTGTCATGTGACTTGTTAGTGTTACAAAGTCTCAGGTGTGAATGGGGAGCAGGTGTGTTAAATTTGGTGTTATCACTCTCACTCTCTCATACTGGTCACTGGAAGTTCAACATGGCACCTCATGGCAAACAACTCTCTGAGGATCTGAAAAAAAGAATTGTTGCTTTGCATAAATATGGCCTAGGCTATAAGAAGATTGCCAAGATCCTAAAACTGAGCTGCAGAACGGTGGCCAAGACCATACAGCGGTTTAACAGGACAGGTTCCACTCAGAACAGACCTCGCCATGGTCGACCAAAGAAGTTGAATGCACGTGCTCAGCGTCATAACCAGAGGATGTCTTTGGGAAATAGACGTATGAGTGCTGCCAGCATTGCTGCAGAGGATGAAGGGGTGGGAGGTCAGCCTGTCAGTGCTCAGACTATACCCTGCACACTGCATCAAATTGGTCTGCATGGCTGTCGTCCCAGAAGGAAGCCTCTTCTAAAAATGATGCACAAGAAAGCCTGCAAACAGTTTGCTGAAGACAAGCAGACTAAGGACATAGATTACTGGAACCATGTCCTGTGGTCTGAGGAGACCAAGATAAACTGTTTTGGTTCAGATGGTGTCAAGTGTGTGTGATGGCAACCAGTTCAGGAGTACAAAGACAAGTGTTTCTTGCTTACAGTCAAGCATGGTGGTGGGGGTGTCATGGTCTGGGGCTGCATGAGTGCTGCAGGCACTGGGTAGCTACAATTCATTGAGGGAGCCATGAATGTCAACATGTACTGTGACATACTGAAGCCGAGCATGATCCCCTCCCTTTGGAGACTGAGCCGTAGGGCAGTATTTCAACATGATAATGACCCCAAACACACCTCCAAGACAACCTCTGCCTTGCAAAAGAAGCTGAGGTTTCCCGTTGCATTAGAGGGGGCGGGGTCACCCGTTCACGTCACTGGGAAACCCCGGCGTTTCCCCTTGTCAGAGGGGGGCGGGGTCACGTGACGGGTGGCCCCGCCCTCAGCTACATAAGAGCTGTCAATCTGGCACCGCGTCATTGGCTGGGTGCCTCCGGTGGAGGCAGGATCGTGTGCTGTTCCTCGCTGGAGTCGCTGGAGAAGTGGGGATCATCCATCGCTGGAGATTGAGAATTGGATTACATCGCTGGAGATCGAGGATGGATTTATTGGATTACATCGCTGGTATCTCTTTTTTATTTTTTTATTTTTAATAAAGGACCTGTCCCAAGCCGTCTCCTGTGGTTTTTAACATTTTGACACTTTTTTTTGCAAAATGGTAGGGGTACCCCTTACCAATTCACATAGGGGGGGCCGGGATCTGGAGGCCCCCTTTTGTTAAAGGGGGCTTCCAGATTCCGATAAGCCCCCCGCCCGCAGACCCCCACAACCACCTGGCAAGGGTTGTGGGGATGAGGCCTTGTCATCCTCCCCATGTTGAGGGCATGTGGCCTGGTACAATTCAGGAGGGGGGGCACTCTCTCCTCCCCCCTATTTTCCTGCGGCCTGCCAGGTTGCATGCTTGGATAAGGGTCTGGTGTGGATTTTTGGGGGGAACCCCACGGCATTTTTTTTTCATTTTGGCACGGAGTTACCCTTAAAATCCATAATAGACCTGAAGGGTCTGGTATGGATTTTTGGGGGGATCCCCACGCCATTTTATTAAAAAAATTGGCGCGGGGTTCCCCTTAATATCCATACCAGACCTGAAGGGCCTGGTAATGGAATTTTGGGGGACCCCACGCATTTTATTTTTTATTTTTCAATGACTTTCAATGACTTTTATCTGTATTGCCGGGATCCGACAATTCATTACAGCCGTGAGTAGGTTTAAATGACTTTTTTTCTTTAGAAATGTCGTTTTGTGCAGAGACTGTTATAAACACGGGAAACATGCCCTACTTTACAGGCATACTATAGTCACCCCCAGGTATGAAATTTAAAGGAATATTTCACTTTTATTGTTTCACTTTAAGCATTATTAAAATCACTCTCCTAGCTGCCTGGGGAAGAACTCCTCCAGTGAGAGTGGGGGGGAAGCGAAAGGAAAGGAAAGACAGATTCTGGTGGTAGGGGACTCAATTCTTAGAAGGACAGAGAGGGCAATCCGTAACAAAGACCTGAAGCGCCGAACTGTATGTTGTCTACCAGGCGCTCGGGTTCGGCACATCACGGATCTGGTGGACAGATTACTGGGAGGGGCTGGGGAAGACCCAGCTGTCATGGTGCACGTTGGCACCAATGACAAAGTCAGAGGCAGATGGAGTGTCCTAAAGAACGATTTTAGGGACTTGGAAGCTAAATTGAGGAAAAGGACCTCCAAGGTAGTGTTCTCAGGAATACTACCGATACATCGAGCTACACCAGAAAGGCAGCGGGATATTAGGGAAGTGAACAAGTGGCTGAAGAGCTGGTGTAATAAAGAGGGGTTTGGGTTCCTGGAGGACTGGGCCGACTTCTCAGTCGATAACCAGTACTATAGAAGGGATGGACTGCACCTAAATGAGGAGGGTGCAGATTAGCTGGGAATAAGGATGGCCAAAAAGTTAGAGGGGTTTTTAAACTAGGCGACGGGGGGGAGGGTCCAGAGATAGAGAGAGTCAGCGTGGAACATATTCCAGAGGGTAGTATTAGGGGCATTAGTGGTAGGGTAACCAAAGCACATAAACCCAAGGTAAGTATAGTAGCAAGTCCTAGTTGCAATATAGGAACACCGAAGAGGATAGTATGTGACCGGTAAAAATATATTAATGCATTAAAGTGTTTGTTCACCGATGCCAGAAGTCTGCCAAGCAAAATTGGTGAGTTGGAAGCTCTGGTGCATGAGGAGAGCTATGATGTAATCGGTATTCTTGAAACTTGGCTTCATTCCTCACATGACTGGGCTATTAATATACCTGGCTATGCACTCTTTTGGAAAGACAGGGTAAAAAGAAAAGGTGGAGGGGTCTGTCTCTATGTGAGAAGTGATCTCAAAGCGAGTGTAAAAGAGGACCTGGTGGATGGAGAGTTGGATGAGTCTGAAGCATTATGGGTGGAACTGCATACAGATGTGCGTAGTTCAAAGTTAATCATTGGAGTTTGTTATAGACCACCCAATGTTAATGAGGAGGTGGAGACAGTTAAAGGGCAAACATTTATAAACCTATTGCAGGTCAATTTTATGGTCCAATTTATTGAGGCCCCGACTAGGAATGATGCTCTGTTGGACCTGGTAATCTCAAACCATGCAGAGCTTATTACTAATGTTCAGATAAAGGAACACCTGGGTAACAGTGACCATAACATGATTTCATTTGATGTTAGCAAAAATCACATACGTGAAAGATAAAAACACCTAATTTCAAGAGAGCAAATTTTCCAAGGATGAGGGCTGCTCTCCAGGACTTAGACTGGGAGGGAATATTGGCATCAATCGGCACAGAACAGAAATGGGAATTCTTCAAAAAGACTGTTTGTGAACTCACTGCAAAGTATATTCCCATGGTCAATACGTTTAAAAGGCTAAAAATAAAACCTATGTGGCTCACGGCCAAAGTTAAAAAAAGCTATAAACTATAAGAAAAGAGCTTTTAAAAAATATAAAAATGAGGGAAAACTAGTGTCATTTAAATGTTACAAAGAATATAACAGGATATGTAAAAAGGAAATCAAGGATGCAAAAATTCAAAATGAACGACAGATTGCAAAAGATAATAGGACAAACCCCAAAAAATTCTTCAAATATATTAAAGCGGAGGTTCACCAGAATTGTTTTTTTTAAAAGCCAGCAGCTACAACTACTGCAGCTGCTGACTTTTAAAAAATAGACACTTACCTGTCCAGGTCGCCCGCGACGTCGGCAGCCGAAGCCAAGCTACTGCTCAGCTCTCTGCTTCCCCCGCCGCCATCCTCGGTGAAGGAATCGGAAAGTGAAGCGCTGTGGCTTCACTGCCCGGTTCCCTACTGCGCATGCGCGAGTCGCGCTGCGCCGTCCTCATTGGTCCCCACTGTGTCCTGGGAGCCGTGAATCTATACCCGGAAGTGGTGCAAATACCTGTTTTATACAGGTATCTGCAACCCCTCCCCCCTGAAAGGTGCCAAATGTGACACCGGAGGGGGGCAGCAATCCGATGAGCGGAGGTCCCATTTTGGGTGAACCTCCGCTTTAATAGTAAAAAGGTCAGGTCTGAGCATGTAGGCCCTTTACAAAATAATCTAGTGTGGGTGACTGGGGACAAAGAGAAGGCTAATTTATTAAATACTTTCTTCAGCTCTGTGTATAAAAAGGAACATGGGGGAGCTCATGTCCAAAATGGGGGTGGTACTGACACAGCCCCAAATCCACAATGGCTCAAAAGTTATATGCTCCAGAAATATTTCGACAGAATAAAGGTGGATAAAGCACCTGGACCAGATGGCATACACCCTCGGATCCTAAAAGAATTGAGCTCTGTAATTTCAAAGCCATTGTATCTAATTTTTAGGGACTCATTAATGACAGGATTAGTACCACTGGATTGGCACAGGGCCAATGTGGTGCCTATATTTAAAAAGGGAACAAAGTCTTTACCAAGTAACTACAGACCTGTTAGTTTAACTTCTATAGTTGGGAAGATACTGGAGAGATTAATAAAAGACCACATAGATGAGTTCTTGCTGGAAAAAAATATTTTAAGCAACAGACAGCATGGATTCATGAAAGACAGAAGTTGTCAGACAAACCTGATTTCTTTTTATGAAGAGGTAAGTAAAACCTTGGACAGAGGGGTGGCGGTGGACGTGATATACTTGGATTTTGCAAAAGCGTTCGATACAGTTCCCCACACACCGCTCATGTGCAAGGAAAATTCTACAGGATTGGAAATATCAGTTTGTAAATGGATAGAAAACTGGCTAAAAGACAGAATTCAGAGAGTAGTGGTTAATGATTCTTACTCTGAATGATCTAAGGTTCTCAGTGGTGTACCCCAAGGTTCAGTGTTGGGACCCTTACTTTTTAATATCTTTATAAACGATATTGGGTCTGAGATCAAAAGTAACATTTCTGTCTTTGCAGATGACATTAAGCTATGCAGTGGAATAACGTCCTTACAGGATGTCTCGAATTTACAAGCCGTTCTGAATGCACTGTCTAATTGGGCGACTATGTGTCAGATGAGGTTTAATGTTGATAAATGTAAAGTTATGCACTTGGGGGCTAAGAATATGAATGCATCATACATGCTAGGGGGAGTACAACTGGGGGGATCCATAGTGGAGGAGGATCTGGGGGTTTTGGTAGATCATAAGCTCAATAATGGCATGCAATGCCAAGCTGCGGTTTCCAAAGCGAGCAAAGTCCTTTCTTGTATTAGGAGAGGTATGGACTCCAGAGAGAGAGATATAATTTTGCCCCTGTACAAATCATTAGTAAGACCTCATCTGGAATATGCAGTTCAGTTTTGGGCCCCAGTTCTCAAAAAGGATATTGGGGAACTGGAGAAAGTGCAGAGAAGGGCAACCAAACTGATAAGAGGCATGGAGGAGCTCAGCTATGAGGAAAGATTAGAGGAACTGAATTGATTCACTCTTGAGAAGAGGAGATTAAGGGGGGATATGATCAACATGTACAAATATATAAGGGGTCCATATAGTGAACTTGGTTTTGAGTTATTCACTTTACGGTCAACACAAAAGACAAGGGGGCACTCTTTACGTCTAGAGGAAAAGAGATTTCATCTCCAAATACGGAAAGGTTTCTTCACAGTAAAGCCTCGTACACACGACCGAGTTTCTCGTCGTAAAAAACACGTCGTTTTTTTCGACGAGATTCTTGTTAACCTTGTCGATTTTCTCGTCAAGCTTTCCATGCGTACACACTGACATTTCCCAATTTCCTCGTTGTTCTCCGCGGTCACGTCCAGCACGTACGACGGCACTATAAAGGGGAAGATCTTTTTTATTGGCGCCACCCCTTGGGCTGCTTTTGCTGATCTCGTGTTACCGCGTGTGAAGTAAAAGTTTGGGAAGAGACGATTCGCGCTTTTCAGTCTTCGTACTTTTCAGTTCGTTTTCTGCGGTTCAGTTTGTGCTTGTGGGTTCGTATCTTGACTTTCAGGGCGTCTAGGCAGGTCGTATCTGTTTTACAGTGCGTTCTTGCCTGTTCGTTTCTGTTTTTCAGTTCGTTATTCATAGGCCTTGCTGTTCTAAAGTGCGTTCTGTTCTGTACGTTCTGATAAGACGACCGTTTCCTAGCCATGTCGCCTGGACGTTCTCGTCGTCGAGTTCGTGCTGTGCGTGCGCTTGGTGTTGGTCTGCTTGTTTTGGACCAAGACCAGTCCATTAAAGGTGTGAGGAGGAGTTCATGGACCAAGAATTGGTTGCTCCAGCGGGACCAATTCTGCCATATGCCTCTGCTGCGGGAGATCGTCGGGAATAATCCTGAGGACTACAGGAATTTTCTGCGGATGTCTGACCCCGTTTTTCAGGAACTGTTGGCTTTGGTGTCCCCCTATATTACCAGACAGGACACCGTTATGCGGGAAGCCATCAGTGCTGAGCAGAGGCTCATCGCCACCTTACGTTATCTGGCGACAGGGAGAAGTTTTCAGGACTTGAAGTTCACGACAGGCATCTCCCCCCAGGCTCTGGGCCTCATAATCCCAGACACCTGTTCTGCCATTATACAAGTCCTGCAGGAGGACTATATTAGGGTAAGTTTTCTCCTTTAACATCACATTTTATGTATTTCATGTATGCTAATGTATTGTATTTCTTTCATCCTTCCCTAATTACCATGATTGTAATATGCTGAGAATGCCCCCTTTGTCCTCATGCATGCTGGAAGCTTTAGATTGTCCCTTTTTTCTCCTCCATGCATATTTCCCTTCACTAACCTTTCCAGCAGGGGCGCCTGTTGCTCCAAATGTTTGGGGGTTCAAACCCCAATTTAGGAAATAAACTTCCTCCTTTTTTGCTCTGGTGCCTATTAAACACCCCCATTTGTTCCCTCCAATGCAGCCATTTTGTTCCCTCTAATGCAGCCATTTTGTCCCCTCCAATGCAGCCATTTTGTTCCCTCTAATGCAGCCATTTTGTCCCCTCCAATGCAGCCATTTTGTTCCCTCTAATGCAGACATTTTGTCCCCTCCAATGCAGCCAGTTCCCCCCCAGCCCTGCACTTACCTTCTTGTGGTCAGCGTCATCCTTCTTCTGTCCTTGATGTCTTCTCCTTCCCTTGATGTTGCATCAGCCAATCATGTTACCATTAAACAGACTTGGTGAACATGATTGGCAGAGCAGCCTGTCAGTGTTTACCCAAGGAATGCCCCCCCCCCCTGCGTCCCCTATTTAACTTTTCTGAAGCCAATTACATCCCTCAGGCTGTAATGTGCAAGACAATTTTCCTTCCTGTTTCTGATATGCAATTTTAAGCCCATAAATGCCGCAGTTCTTCATATGTCGGTCGCTTAACAGGGGGCCATCCACCTGAATAGTGGGCGGCATAGACAATACATAGGTTAATGCAAGGCATGAACCTATGTATTGTTCTGAGTGACGGGCACAGGAGAGAGGGGGCAGTGCTCCAGCGCCCACTCTGGACGCACCGCCACTGCAATGCTATCCTGTGGCCAAACACATCTACCCCCCCTCTCCATTATAATTTATTCATGGACCATCATAGGGGGTGATGAATATGATACATGAGCCTTCCATTATACTTATTTAAAACACCTTAATAAACGTAGACTTTGCTTGATGTTGGCCTCTAATGTATTTTCTTAGAATCTCCTTGTAATGTTTGATTTGTGTATTCTAATATTTTTTCATCTTGTTTGACTCCACAGCTTCCTTCCACGCCACAGGAAAGGCAGACTGTGGCATCGGAGTTTGCCACGCGGTGGGACTTCCCCAACTGCGGTGGTGCTATAGACGGGAAGCACGTCCGCATCGTGCCGCCACCCCATTCTGGGTTCTACTACTTCAATTACAAGGGGTTTCATAGCATTGTGCTGATGGTGGTGGTGTCAGCACGGTATGAATTCCTCTATGTTGATGTAGGGAAGAATGGCCGGATGTCCGATGGGGGATCCTTCATCCAGACGGAGTTTGCCCTCCGTCTCCAGAGTGACGACCTTGCATTGCCACCGGATGCAGGGAATGTTGAAGGACTCCCCTTTGTTTTTTTGGCTGATGAAGCCTTCGGGCTCGGACCGCATCTTATGAGGCCATTTCCTCAGAGGACCCTGACCCCAGAGAAGAGGGTGTTCAATTACCGGCTGGCCAGAGGCCAAAGAGTCGTTGAAAATGCCTTTGGCATAATGGCCAGCCGGTTCCACCTTTTTATGACTTCAATACACTTGGCGGACTACAAAATAAACTATGTAGTATTATGCTGCTGTGTGCTACACAATTTTCTCTGCCGCAAATCAAATTCCTGTATGGCCTCAGTTTTGCCTGAGGCTGGACTTTCCCCTGATAATCCCCTGCCGGGCCTGGAATCTGCCCGTGCTGGCTTGCCCCCCCAAAATGCCCGTGAGGTTCGGGACAAATACATGGACTATTTCACAGGTAGGGGGGCAATTCCTATGCCAGGCTATGGCTAAAGATTCCTGTCTAACGATCAAAATAAAAATCTGGTTTAAACTTCTAACTTTTGTTGGTTTCCTGTCTCCTAGTTTGTCTTAGTGCATTTGTAGTGCCAAGTGTATTTTCCTTTAGTAAATACCAACCATTTCACTATGTAACCTTTAAAAAATAACCAAATAAGGTTAGAGCGTATTAGAAAAAGAAGCTACACGTTGTTTGTGTTCAAATATTTTACTATGTGCAAATTCACACACCTTTCTTTTTTATTTTACATTTTTTGTTTGCCTGGCCACAAACCGGCAATTGTTTTCTTAGGAAAATACAAAAACAACAGTTGCATTCCAAAAATTACAAAATTGGATACCTCGGAGCAATCTGAGACATTCACTTACACAAACTATATGTCTCTATGTGCCCGTCCTAATATGGGGTCCTGCCACCCCTTGCCCAGCCAAAAATTGAATATGCACACAATTGGGATTATTTTCCTATAGGGATTTTAGACTCCTGATCCCTATTGTCAACATGTGCTATCTGCCATCAGGGGTGATCAATGGACGTGTTTTGGGGGTGCAACCCCTTCCTCTGTTCACCTACTTTAGATACGAGGAAGGGGTTGCACCCCCAAAAGACGTACATGGATATCCCCTGATGGCAGATAGCACATGTTGACACACTGTGTGCAGATTCAATTTTTGGCTGGTTTGATTGTCAAAAAGTTTTTAAAAAGTGGAAGAACAAACATGAAAAAAAAGGGGGTTTGGATGCCTTATTAAATTCTCCCCAAAACATCGAGAATGTCTTTAAATGTTTGATCCATCACATGAATTCTTTCTTTAATTTTGTCCAGTTCCTTGCTACATTCCATCACTTGCTGGATGAGGCGGAGGGCACTGTCAGCAGAGAAACCTGTACTATCCTTCACCCCAACATTCACATCCCCTAAAAACAAAATAAAAAGGTATTATAACTCTGCAGGCCTACCTCTCTTACCTGAAGCTGTGGTGTCAGATACTGACCTGTTGTGGTGACCAGTTCCACAACGTCATCCACCTCTCCTTCCTGCACTTCTCCTTCCTCCACCTCAACTTCCTCCACATCTTTAGGTTGTTGGTCTTTTGGAGTTTGGGGTTGTTGTGAAGCTGTGGGGTTCCTGTGCTCCCTGGAGTGTCCTCCTCCCAGTCTTCTCTCCCCTATGAGAATCAAACAAAAGGTAGAGTTATCACACAGAAATTCTCTATGTAAAAAAAAAAAATGGCTAAATTGCTTGGAAGTGGGGTACAAGTGTGTGTTTGGCCGGAAGTTAAAGATGAATGCATTATTTCTGACCAAGAATATGTTTAGTATTCACCTTTGTCTGTCATTTTTTAGACATGTAGGCAACACAAAAATTCTCTGATGCACCTGTGTGGGACACCCAAAAAAGGCGGGTCTGGTGGCCCACACTATAGTGCTCCAAAGTACAGATGTGGAAGCAGCTGCTGAGTGTCCTCTCCTTTACACAGTTTACAGTTTGCATTTCATTCTCTTTACAAACACATCATCTAGCCTAAAACTTTGTGCCCCAAATTTCCCAAAAAATGGCAGATGTCTAATTACTTTTGTGGCTGTAAAATAAGCCAAAACAGTGGATAGTGGCCGAACGAAGTGTCTGTAACGTAACGAACGATTACTGTGCCCAACCAAGTTCAAAATATTACATTTTGGAAGGGAGTCCAATAAGAAAAAAAACCAAAACCAGCAACATGTCAGTTTAGAAAAGGATTAATAGCAGAAAAGTGTACATTTTACTTACTTTTTGCGAGCATTCTCTTAATGCTCCTTAACTGCTCTGGCTCCCTCAGTTTGAGGTCTGACCACCTCTTTCTGAGCTGCTCATTTGAGCGTTTCACCCCGAAATTCGTCTTCAGACTCTTCACGACTTTAGTGAGGATTTTGGCCTTCCTTCTATTTGGTTTGCTATACAGCCCATGCTTTGCGTCATAATCAGACTTGAGCAAGATGTCCACCATCTCCGCCATCTCCGCAAAAGACATATTAGATGCCTTGAATCTCCTCCTTGATCGTGACGCTTCCTCGGTCTCCAGGCTTGTCTCCTCCTCGTTAGTTGTGGAATTATCAGACACCTGCTGTAACTCCGCCATATCTGTCTGCGCGCCGAAAGAGAAGGGGCGGGGAAAAGATGTTAGTTAGAACGTCATGGGCGGGCGACGTGTGCGGAGCGACGTGTTCGTATTTTGACGCATGCGTGATGTGTATATAGCAAACACACATGTGACTATAGTACGTTCGGTGTGCGGAGAGAGGAGTTCAAGTGACGGACGTGCGAACGAAGGTATGTGATTTTGAGACTGTGCCAAATTGTTGGCCTATACTGTCTTGAGAATGTTGTAGCATATATATGGTGACTACGATGTTAAGGAGGTTAGACTGTTTGCCTCACATTAGTTATATATTATTTATTTAACTTGCAGATACAATATGAATGTCTTTATTAGCGACAAAGAGTTCCTGGCGGAATTTATTGACCGGGTAAGGGAGCTGCCAGCTCTGTGGGAGACGAAAAACCCCATCCACAAAAAAAGAGGGGTGAGAAAAGCAGCGCTGGAGAAGCTGCTCCCATTTGTGCAGACCAAGGTGCCCACAGCCACAGCAAAACAAGTGGACACTAAAATTGGGAGCTTGAGAGGCACCTACAGGACTGAACGCTCTAAGGTCCTGGCTTCTCAGAGGTCAGGAGCAGCAGCAGATGATGTTTATGTCCCGAATTTGTGGTACTACAGTTGGATGTCCTTCCTGGATGACCACATTGAGGCAAGGCCATCACTCTCCACTCTTCCCCCCAGACTTCCCTGCAGCCAACCTGAGCCTTCTCTGGAGCAAGAGGAGGCAGCCATCCTGGATGATCCTGATTTGGCCATCTGGAGCCAGGTATAGTATTAAATGAAATTGCATTGTGATAAAATTAATGTTTGACAAATATGTCAAGATGAGAAACATACAATATTTCGGGTTCCACAAGTGAAATCAAGATCTCTAGACATTAGTCTGCACTTAATTGGGTGCTAAATAGTCAATCTGATGTAGGTTTAAATTAGAAAAAATGATTTCTGGATTTACATTCTAATTGCTTCAATCATGTTTATAAAGTTTGATGCAAAGATTAAACCAACATATTAAACTATGTCCCTTTTTCATACACAGGATGAAATCAGCCAGGAGGAGGGTCTGGAAACTGTCAGGCAGGAGGAGGAAGGGCCCAGTGGCAGCCAGGAGGAGGCAGGGCCCAGTGGCAGCCAGGAGGTGGCAGGGCCCAGTGGCAGCCAGGAGGTGGCAGGGCCCAGTGGCAGCCAGGAGGTGGCAGGGCCCAGTGGCAGCCAGGAGGTGGCAGGGCAAAGGAGAAGCACCAGATCCCAGGTGCCTCCCATCCGGCTTCCCAAAAGAGGCAGGAGGGACAGGACCAACAGTGAGGCAGCAATGGCCCTTATTAAAGAGGCCCATGCCACCCTCAAAGAGCCCACATCCCCTGAAGAGGCCATTGCCGGCCTAGTGGAGGCAAAGTTTAAGGTGATGAGCATGGAGCAACGCCTCCTATGCGAGCCCCTGCTCATCACCTTGCTCAACAAGGGGGTGATGGAAAAAATTACCCCCAATACAGCTATTTGTGAGGTGGCACAACTGTCCCAACCTCAACCTCCTCCTCCACCTCCACATTCTTCTTCTGCCCCACCCCTTTCTCCTTCACCTCCACCTTGTTCTTCCGCCCCACCCCCTTCTCCTCCACCTTCTCCTCCTCCTGACAGGAGTACCCCTCCAGTGGCCCAGCCTCCAGCCAAACGAAGAAGGAAGGTTGCAGGGAAGGTTGCCAGGAAGACGAGGAAGTGATGGCCTTGCTTCATTGTGGTCGGACAGAAGGCAGCCTGTTGTAGTACCACACACTTGGGACATATATATCACCTGCTGCTGTTCCTGACCTCTGGGAGGCCAGCATCAGATTGTGTTCAGAAATGTTGGCCTTCTCAAGCTCCCAATTTTAGTGTCCACACAGGGTTGCTGTGTGCTCTGGGGTCCCTGGGATGCACAAATGGCAGCAGCTTCTCCAGCACTGCCTTCTCTTTATTTTAGTTCAAACATGAATAAATGTTATTTTTCTTTAAGTTCATACTTGACTATGTGTATTTGTAAAAATGTAAAATCTAGCTTTGGAGTAAGCAGATACATTTGACTGACAAAAAAAGGGACAGATAACAACCCCCCAAAAAAATAACTAAATCGTATTTCCCAAAAAAGGGTGTAAAATTTAAATAATATATATTAAAAGGTTCAATGGGAGATCACTATCAAAACATTGCGGAATTACAATTAACATCAGTTAGAAAAATATCTAATTTTTTAATATTCCTAAAAACTTGCACGATATAATACACATAAATCTTCTTAAGAGCAGCATGAAAAAGGTTAAAAAAAGATAGTCATAACTCTGTGTGAATATCAGCAGCAAAAGAAGTTCATTCGTTTGGATTAATGTAACATTCTAACGAAGATTTCAATGCACAACATTTAAACGATGCAAAAATTTGGAGCGTGACGAATGTGCCAACTCCATTACGAAGGCTTGTTTTACCAGAAGATGCGCTCCCATCTCATAGTTGCTTCTGAGCATGCGCGCTTTTGGAAGAGTCGTAAAAGCATACACACGAACCATTTTCTCGTCACAAAACAGGCCGACGAGAAACACGACGAGGAAATCTGGAATCCTGACGAGAAAATAGAGAGCAGGTTCTCTATTTTCTCGTCGAGATTCACAGCAATTTTCTCGTGGTAAAACCATACACACGAACGGTTTTCTCGACAAAAAAGCTCACACGGCACTTTTCTTGCCGGTTTTGGACGAGAAACTCGGTCGTGTGTACGAGGCTTCAGAGCTCCCTGCAGAAGGTGGTTCTGGCCAGGTCAGTAGATTGCTTTAGGAAAGGCCTGGATTCTTTCTTAAATGTACATAATATAACTGGGTACTAACATTTATAGGTAAAGTTGATCCGGGGAATATCCGATTGCCTCTCGGGGGATCAGGAAGGAATTTTTTCCCCTGTTGTAGCAAATTGGATCGTGCTGTGCTGGAGTTTTTCCCCTTCCTCTGGATCAACTGTGGGTATAGAATTAGGTATATGGGATTGTATGATATTATCATTTTTTTTTTTATGGTTGAACTGGATAGACTTGTGTCTTTTTTCAACCTGACTAACTATGTAACTAACTATGTAACTGCTCCCGGAAAAACGGCAGTTTTTAAGACTTTTGTTTGCATTGATACATGTCCCCCGGGGCAGGATCCGGGTCCCCAAACACTTTTTATGACAATAACTTGCATATAAACCTTTTAAAATTAGCACTTTAGATTTCTCCCATAGACTTTTAAAGGGTGTTCCGCGGCTTTTCAAATTTTCCGCGAACACCCCAAATTGTTCGCTGTTCGACGAACGGGCGAACAACCAATTTTCGAGTCGAACTCATGTTCGACTCAAACAGATAGCCCATCCCTAGTTCAGAGCTCAAATCTCTTCAGAAGTCCACGTGGCAGCAACGGAGCAGCTAGAGTTGATGCATGTGTGCACAGGAATTTTGAGTACCCCCCAGAGGAAGAGACAAGGGCCTAGGGTTGAGACCAGAGCAGCAGCCCTGAAGTGACAGCTAGGAGGCTGGTGATTATACAGTATATGTCAAAGTATTGCTGAAGCACTATTGGTTAGTTTGAGTTAAACAAAGCAAACAAAGATCACTTTAAATTAGGGTTGTTACTGATTAAAATTTTTGTGTTCGATTAATCGATTTTTTTAAATCGATTAATCGACTAATTTCGATTAATTATAACGCACATACAGATCCAACTACTTTTAGCTGATCTCCTTGCAGGCCGATTCCCAGTGCAGCTACCAACCACTGGAAAAATCGATAGCAGGATACAAAAAACACACAAAGGCAGCGCCCGATGGGAATAGCATTAAAACTTTTATAGTCTTCAAGTAGGTAACAAAATAAATATTGCACTGGAGATAAAATCGATGTAGCTACATAAACTGTAAAAATGGTGCGAGTAATACCAAACGGTAGCAAAAGCAGTCATAAAAACATGTAGCTAAGTATGATACTGGTATAAAAATGTGTACAACGATACCACTGCTGAATCCAGATGAGAAGGTGCTAACATGAGTCAGTCGGCATGTAGATGTCCCGTGAAGGGAACTATCACAACTCCCAGTGGATGGCTGTAGAATCCCAGGTTGATAGAGGGAAGTGATAGAGGGAAGTGTAACAGCCCTTGCGTGTGGCAGATAGTAAGGTCCTGCCGGCATGCAGATATGAAGGCACAGCAAAGGAGCCCTTCAGACGGACACGGCATGCCCCGCCGGTGTCCGTGACATCACCGGATCTCCCTGAAGACCCGGAAGCCAGGGGAGAGGTGAGTACCTATCAAAAGAATTTTGATCGATCAAAAGAATTTTGATTGTTTAAAACAATTAATCGATGAATCGAGGAATTAATAGTTAATTTCCACAGCCCTACTTTTTAATCAGTTTCAATTTGGCTAATAGAAACATCACACTAAGCCCATGATGGGATGATTTGCTGCTTTAAAGACTTACTGAAGTCCTGAAAACAACTGGTTTGTTTAAGCAAAGCTGAAATTGCTGAATATGTAATAAATGACACAAGAACTCCATATGCCTGCCAGATAGAAGACATTTCATTACAATGCAATAGATCATATATACCTGCCTAAAAAAAGAAAATAATTAGCAAACTAGTACACGTTCCTCCAGTGATGGTGTTTAGTGCAGTGTTCTGGAATGGGGAATATGCAGTATTTTATGAAACAATAGGCAGTTTGGTTCTCAGCACCAGGAGCCTTGTGCCAAACAAATATCAGAGCAAGATTCTTGGTACCAAACTAGAGGACTATTCCTCATTTCAGGACAGCAGTGGAGCCATGCACATCATTCCTTTGTGACCTATTGCCAAATTCACATGCAGAATCGCTGGTGTATAGTACAAATTAAGGGGTTGATTTACTAAAACTGGAGAGTGCAAAATCTGGGGCAATTGTGCATGGTAGCCAATCTGCTTCTAACTTTAGCTTGTTCAAGTAAGCTTTGACAAAAACAAACTGAAAGCTGATTCGCTTCTATGCAAATTTGCACCCCATTTTGCACTCTCTAGTTTTGGTAAATTAACCCCATGGCCAAAATTAATAGAGTCATTTATTCCAAACTACATAGTGCTGTTCAAGGCTTTTTGGTCATCTGGCTGATGAGATGTAAAGGAAGGATTTGCAGCTTATTTGCATTATAAGCTGTGATTATATTAATTTCCACACTGTGTTCTATTATTTCTAGCCTACCCCTATTAATCTGATTTTTTTTTTAAATTTGTAAACTTACTTTGTGAAGATCCCCACACATTTACTTCCTTGAATTCTGTGACACATAGTCACTATGCTATGTGAGTAGGCGCTGCTGTGTCACACATTTCACAGAGCCTGCCTTCTAAACTACAGAGGTGCTAAAAAAGGAGGTGTTTCAGGAGGCAGAGCCAGTACGGGAATCACTGCTTGCAGACAGCAAGGTGCTATAGGATATGTAGTCCTTAGAACCGGAAAGTAAGTCACGGTGGGGAAGCTGCAATGGATGCAGGGAATCCAGGAAGTTGTGGAAAGGGATGGCCAACAGACAACAAGAAATTCGATTTTTCAGGTAAGCATAATGGATTTTCAAATATATCATAATCATTTGCATTGATATTTAAATGCTGATGTTATGAAATGAAAGCGTATGCTGTGACCATAGGTCTCCTTAAACCTGTATGGTTATACCATTTCATTGAGGCCCAAGTCCTAAGTTTCTATACACTGCACTGGTGATGTCTATAAAATGT
This sequence comes from Rana muscosa, assembly GCA_029206835.1. Classification (NCBI taxonomy): domain Eukaryota; kingdom Metazoa; phylum Chordata; class Amphibia; order Anura; family Ranidae; genus Rana; species Rana muscosa. Next base: position 578,457,665 of record CM055118.1, read on the forward strand.
TAAAGAGCTGTATGTAGTGTAGCGGGGTCCTCAATTTAAGGGGAGTGTTTGGGAGGTAGTATGCCCAAACACCTTGATTTGTCAGGGTTTAGAACCATTTTATCCACAGGGAGAGTGTTGGTGTACAGTTCCCTGTGGCCTACAGGTGGCGCTGCCATGGTAGGATGGGGTTGAACCACCAGTACAGGGCTGTGCTTTTTGTGTCCCCTCTCGGCAAACGTATGGTGGGGTGGGGTTAACCTGCTGTGCGTGCTGGGAGAGGAGAAAACAGGGGCAGATGCTGCCTGTTCGGGGTTAGTCGGTGGGGTCCTACCCCTGGTTCCAGTCCGTCCTGGGCGCCCTGGGCCAAGGGGCGGGTGTTTTCTGTTCCGGTTCCATCCTGGGCGCCTTTAGTCCCAGGGTGAGGTACTACTCTGCTGTTCCTGTCCGTCCTGGATGCGGGGACTTGGAAGTTGCGGTGGAGGCCTGGGCCCAGCACCTCTGGCTGGGGCCCGTCGGGGATCGAGGAGTCTCAGGGTGCCGCCTTGCAAGGGGACCCGTATCTGAGTAGAGGAGGCCGGGTGAGGAACCGTTCCGAGGGACTGATGCGGTAGTCACGGTGAAGGAAGGGGTCCCGGTAACTCTCCGGAGGGATATCTTCTCCCTAGGCCAAAGTCAAGTTCAACAGGTCTGTGGCAGAGACCAATTTCACCAGGTCTGTGGCAGAGACCAATTTCATCGGGTCTGTGGCAGAGACCTTGAGTAAAACGTGAGTGTCATTTTGCTGCTAGTCTTGTTCTAGGTAGACTATTCATTTGAGGCTGAGGCCTCGTACACACGACCGAGTTTCTCGTCGTAAAAAACACGCTGTTTTTTTCGACGAGATTTTTGTTAAGCTTGTCGATTTTCTCGTCAAGCTTTCTATGCGTACACACTGACATTTCCCAATTTCCTCGTTGTTCTCCGCGCTCACGTCCAGCACGTACGATGGCACTATAAAGGGGAAGATCTTTTTTCTTGGCGCCACCCCTTGGGCTGCTTTTGCTGATCTCGTGTTACCGCGTGTGAAGTAAAAGTTTGGGAAGAGACGATTCGCGCTTTTCAGTCTTCGTACTTTTCAGATCGTTTTCTGCGGTTCAGTTTGTGCTTGTGGGTTCGTATCTTGACTTTCAGGGCGTCTAGGCAGGTCGTATCTGTTTTACAGTGCGTTCTTGCCTGTTCGTTTCTGTTTTTCAGTTCGTTATTCATAGGCCTTGCTGTTCTAAAGTGCGTTCTGTTCTGTACGTTCTGATAAGAAGACCGTTTCTTATTAGCCATGTCGCCTGGACGTTCTCGTCGTCAAGTTCGTGCTGTGCGTGCGCTTGGTGTTGGTCTGCTTGTTTTGGACCAAGACCAGTCCATGAATGGTGTGAGGAGGAGTTCATGGACCAAGAATTGGTTGCTCCAGCGGGACCAATTCTGCCATATGCCTCTGCTGCGGGAGATCGTCGAGAATAATCCTGAGGACTACAGGACTACAGGAATTTTCTGCGGATGTCTGACCCCTGTTTTTCAGGAACTGTTGGCTTTGGTGTCCCCCTATATTACCAGGCAGGACACCATTATGCGGGAAGCCATCAGTGCTGAGCAGAGGCTCATCGCCACCTTACGTTACCTGGCGACAGGGAGAAGTCTTCAGGACTTGAAGTTCACCACAGGCATCTCCCCCCAGGCTCTGGGCCTCATAATCCCAGACACCTGTTCTGCTATTATACAAGTCCTGCAGGAGGACTATATTAGGGTAAGTTTTCTCCATTAACATCACATTTTATGTATTACATGAATGCTAATGTATTGTATTTCTTTCATCCTTCCCTAATTACCATGATTGTAATATGCTGAGAATGTCCCCTTTGTCCCCATGCATGCTGGAAGCTTTAGATTGCCCCTTTTTTCTCCTCCATAAATATTTCCCTTCACGAACTTTTCCAGCAGGGGCGCCTGTTGCTCCAAATGTTTGGGGGTCCCACCCCAATTTATGAACTAAACTTACTCCTTTTTTGCTCAGGTGCCTATTAAATGCCCCCAGTTGTCCCCTCTAATGCAGCCATTTTGTTCCCTCCAATGCAGCCATTTTGTTCCCTCCAATGCAGCCATTTTCCCCCCAGCCCTGCACTTACCTTCTTGTGGTCAGCGCCATCCTTCTTCTGTCCTTGATGTCTTCTCCTTCCCTTGATGTTGCATCAGCCAATCATGTTACCATTAAACAGACTTGGTGAACATGATTGGCAGAGCAGCCTGCCAGTGTTTCCCCAAGGAATGCCCCCCCCCTGCGTCCCCTATTTTACTTTTCGGAAGCCAATTACATCCCTCAGGTTGTAATGTGCAAGACTATTTTACTTCCCCAACTGCGGTGGTGCCATAGACAGGAAGCACGTCCGCATCATGCCGCCACCCCGTTCTGGGTCCTACTACTACAATTACAAGGGGTTTCATAGCATTGTGCTGATGGCGGTGGTGTCAGCACGGTATGAATTCCTCTATGTTGATGTAGGGAAGAATGGCCGGATGTCCGATGGGGGATCCTTCATCCAGACGGAGTTTGCCCTCCGTCTCCAGAGTGACGACCTTGCATTGCCACCGGATGCAGGGAATATTGAAGGACTCCCCTTTGTTTTCTTGGCTGATGAAGCCTTCGGACTCGGACGGCATCTTATGAGGCCATTTCCACAGAGGACCCTGACCCCAGAGAAGAGGGTGTTCAATTACCGGCTGGCCAGGGGCCGAAGAGTTGTCGAAAATGCCTTTGGCATAATGGCCAGCCGGTTCCGCCTTTTTATGACTTCAATACACTTGGCGGACTACAAAATAAACTATGTCGTATTATGCTGCTGTGTGCTACACAACTTTCTGAGCCAGAAATCAAATTCCTATATGGCCTCAGTTTTGCCAGAGGCTGGACTTTCCCCTGCAAATCCCCTGCCGGGCCTGGAATCTGCCCGTCCTGGCTTGCCCTCCCAAAATGCCCGTGAGGTTCGGGACAAATACATGGAGTATTTCACGGGTAGGGGGGCAATTCCTATGCCAGCCTATGTCTAAGGATCCCAATAAAAAGCTTGTTTAAACCTTTAATTATTTGTTCTTTCCTGTCTCCTAGTTTGTCTTTGTGCATTTGTAGTGCCAAGTGTATTTTACTTTAGTAAATAACAACCATTTCACTATGTAACCTTACAAAATAACCAAATAAGCTTAGAGGGTATTATAAAAAGAAGCTACACATTGTTTGTGGTCAAATATTTTACTCTGTGCACATTCTCACAATTTTTAGTTTTTTCGGGTTTTTTGGGTTGGCCTGCCCCCAACCCAGCAATTTTTTGCTTATGAAAATACAAAAATAACAGTTGCATTCCAAAAATTACAACATTGGATACCTCTGAGCAATCTGAGACATTCACTTACACAAACTATGTCTCTATGTGCCCATCCTAATATGGGGTCCTGCCACCCCTTGCCCAGCCAAAAATTGAATATGCACACATTTGGGAGTTTTGACATCTATGAAGTTTACAATCCTGATCCCTATTGTCAACATGTGCTATCTGCCATCAGGGGTGATCAATGGACGTGTTTTGGGGGTGCAACCCCTTCCTCAGTTCACCGACTTTAGATACGAGGAAGGGGTTGCACCCACAAAAGACGTACATGGATATCCCCTGATGGCAGATAGCACATGTTGACACACTGTGTGCAGATTCAATTTTTGGCTGGTTTGATTGTCAAAAAAATACGAATAGTTGCAAAAACAAACATGTAAAAACAAATGTGTTTGGATGGCTTATTGAATTCTCCCCAAAACATCGAGAATGTCTTTAAATGTTTGTTCCATCACATGGATTCTTTGTTTAATAAGGTCCAGTTCCGTGCTACATTCCATCACTTGCTGGATGAGGCGGAGGGCACTGTCAGCAGAGAACCGTGTACTATCCTTCACAACATTTATATCCCCTAAAAACAAAAAACAAAAAGGTATTATAACTCTGCAGGCCTACATCTCTTACCTGAAGCTGTGGTGACAGATACTGACCTGTTGTGGTGACCAGATCCACAACGTCATCCACCTCTCCTTCCTGCACTTCTCCTTCCTCCACCTCAACTTCCTGCACATCTTTCGGTTGTGGGTCTTTGGGAGTTTGGGGTTGCTTGGAAGTTGTGGGGTGCATGTGCTCCCTGGAGTGTCCTCCTCCCAGTCTTCTCTCCCCTATGAGAAGCAAACAAAAGGTCAATTGATCACACTGTAAATCTCAATGTTAAAATAAAAACAGGCTAAATTGATTGGAAGTGTGGTACAAGTGTGTGTTTGGGCGGAATTTAAAGAAGAATGCATTATTTATGACCAAGAATATGCTTATTATTCACCTTTGGATGTAATTTATTTGACATGGAGGCACCACAAAAATTCTATGATGCACCTGTGTGGGACACCCAAAAAAGGCGGGTCTGGTGGCCCACACTATAGTGCTCCAAAGTACAGATGTGGAAGCAGCTGCTGAGTGTCCTCTCCTTTACACTGATAAAAGTATGCATTTCATTCTCTTTACAAACACATCATCTAGACGAAAAAATACGCCACAATTTTGGAGCAAAAATGGCAATGTATAATTACTTTTGTGGCTCTAAAATAAGCCAAAACCGCGGATAGTGGCCGAACGAAGTGTCGGTAACGTAACGAACGATTACTGTGCCCAACCAAGTTCAAAATATTACATTTTGGAAGTGAGTCCAATATGAGAAACCAAAATAAAGAGCAACATGTCAGTTTAGAAAAAGATTAATATCAGAAAAGTCTACATTTTACTTACTTTTAGCGAGCATTCTCTTTATGCTCCTCAACTGCTCTGGCTCCCTCAGTTTGAGGTCTGACCACCTCTTTCTGAGCTGCTCATTTGAGCGTTTCACCCCGAAATTCGCCTTCAGACTCTTCACGACTTTAGTGAGGATTTTGGCCTTCCTTCTATTTGGTTTGCTATACGGCCCATGCTTGGCATCATAATCAGCCTTGAGCAAGATGTCCACCATCTCCGCCATCTCCGCAAAAGACATATTCGATGCCTTGAATCTCCTCCTTGATCGTGACGTTTCCTCGGTCTCCGGGCTTGTCTCCTCCTCGTTAGTTGCGGAATTATCAGACACCTGCTGTAACTCTGCCATATCTGTCTGCGCGCCGAAAAAGAAGGGGCGGGGAAAAGATGTTAGTTAGAACGTCAGGGGCGGGCGACGTGTGCGGAGCGACGTGTTCGTATTTTGTCGCATGCGTGGTGTGTATATAGCAAACACACATGTGACTATAGTACGTTCGGTGTGCGGAGAGAGGAGTTCAAGTGACGGACGTGCGAACGAAGGTATGTGATTTTGTGACTTGTACAAATTGTTGGCCTATACTGTCTTGAGAATGTTGGAGGATATATATGGTGACTAGCATGTTAAGGAGGTTAGACTGTTTGCCTCACATTAGTTATATATAATTTATTTAACTTGCAGATACAATATGAATGTCTTTATAAGCGACAAGGATTTCCTGGCGGAATTTATTGACCGGGTAAGGGAGCTGCCGGCTCTGTGGGAGACGAAAAACCCCATCCACAAAAAAAGAGGGGTGAGAAAAGCAGCGCTGGAGAAGCTGCTCCCATTTGTGCAGACCAAGGTGCCCACAGCCACAGCAAAACAAGTGGACACTAAAATTGGGAGCTTGAGAGGTACCTACAGGACTGAACGCTCTAAGGTGCTGGCTTCTCAGAGGTCAGGAGCAGCAGCAGATGATGTGTATGTCCCGATTTTGTGGTACTACAACAGGATGTCCTTCCTGGATGACCACATTGAGACAAGGCCATCACTCTCCACTCTTCCCCCCAGACTTCCCTGCAGCCAACCTGAGCCTTCTCTGGAGCAAGAGGAGGCAGCCATCCTGGATGATCCTGATTTGGCCATCTGGAGCCAGGTATACTATTTTTCGAAAATGTATTGGGCTAAACTTAATGTTTGACAAATATGTCAAGATGACAAACATAAACTATTTTGGATTGCACAAGTGAAATCAAGATCTGTAGACATTATTCTGCACTTAATTGGGTGCTAAATAGTCAATCTGATGTAGTGGTAAATTTAAAGCAAGGATTTATGGATTTATATTCTAATTGCTTCAATCAGGATTACAAAGTTTGATGCAAAGATTAAACCAACATATTAAACTATGTTCCTTTTTCATACACAGGATGAAATCAGCCAGGAGGAGGGTCTGGAAACTGTCAGGCAGGAGGAGGAAGGGCCCAGTGGCAGCCAGGAGGTGGCAGGGCCCAGTGGCAGCCAGGAGGTGGCAGGGCCCAGTGGCAGACAGGAGGTGGCAGGGCCCAGTGGCAGACAGGAGGTGGCAGGGCAAAGGAGAAGCACCAGATCCCAGGTGCCTCCCATCCGGCTTCACAAAAGAGGCAGGAGGGACAGGAGCACGAGTGAGGCAGCAATGGCCCTTATTCGTGAGGCCCATGCCACCCTCCAGGAGCCCACATCCCCTGAAGAGGCCATTGCCGGCCTAGTGGAGGCTAAGTTCAAGGTGATGAGCATGGAGCAACGCCTCCTATGCGAGCCCCTGCTCATCACCTTGCTCAACAAGGGGGTGATGGAGAAAATTACCCCCAATACCGCCATATGTGAGGTGGCACAACTGACCCAACCTCAACCTCCACCTCCCCCTTCTTCTTCTGCCCCACCCCCTTCTGCTACACCTCCCCCTTCTTCTTCTGCCCCACCCCCTTCTGCTACACCTCCACCTTCTTCTTCTGCCCCACCCCCTTCTGCTACACCTCCACCTTCTTCTTCTGCCCCACCCCCTTCTGCTACACCTCCACCTTCTTCTTCTGCCCCACCCCCTTCTGCTACATCTCCACCTTCTTCTTCTGCCCCACCCCCTTCTGCTACATCTCCTCCTCCTGACAGGAGTACCCCTCCAGTGGGCCAGCCTCCAGCCAAACGAAGAAGGAAGGCTGCAGGGAAGGCTTCAGGGAAGATTGCAGGGAAGGTTGCCAGGAAGAAGAGGAAGTGATGGCCTTGCTTCATTGTGGTCGGACAGAAGGCAGCCTGTTGTAGTACCACAGACTTGGGACATATATCTCACCTGCTGCTGTTCCTGACCTCTGGGAGGCCAGCATCAGATTGTGTTCAGAAATGTTGGCCTTCTCAAGCTCCCAATTTTAGTGTCCACACAGGGTTGCTGTGTGCTCTGGGGTCCCTGGGATGCACAAATGGCAGCAGGTTCTCCAGCGCTGCCTTCTCTTTATTTTATTTTTAAACATGAATAAATGTGATTTTTGTTTACGTTCATACTTGACTATGTGTATTTGTAAAAATTAAAAATCTAGCTTTGGAGTAAGCAGATACATTTGACTGACAAAAAAAGGGACAGATAACAACCCCCCAAAAGAATAACTAAATCTGATTATCAAAAAAACATGGTGAGAAATTTAACTAATATAGAGTCCAAAATTAAATGGGAGATCACTACCAAAACATTGCGAAATTATAATTAACATCATTTTTAAAAATATTATCATTTAAATTATTCCTAAAAACTTGCACGATATAATACACATAAATCTTCTTAAGAGCAGCATGAAAAAGGTTAAAAAAAAAGTCATAACTCTGTGTGAATATCAGCAGCAAAAGAAGGTCACTCGTTTTGATTAATGTAACATTCTAACGAAGATTTCAATGCAGAACATTTAAACGATGCAATATTTTTGAGCGTGACGAATGTGCTCTCTCCATTACGAAGGCTTGTTTTACCAGAAGATGCGCTCCCGTCTCATAGTTGCTTGTGAGCATGCGCGCCTTTGGAAGAGTCGTAAAAGCATACACACGAACCATTTTCTCGTCACAAAACAGCCCGACGAGAAACACGACGAGGAAATCTGGAATCCTGACGAGAAAATAGAGAGCAGGTTCTCTATTTTCTCGTCGAGATTCTCGGGAATTTTCTCGTCGTAAAACCATACACACGAACGTTTTTCTCGACAAAAAAGCTCTTGCGGCACATTTCTTGCCGGTTTTGGACGAGAAACTCGGTCGTGTGTACGAGGCTTGAGTCTGTTCGAGAAGCTGAACAGTGAAGGGACTGAGATTGTGCTTGGACCTTTCCCCACATCTTGTGCTATCCTTTTCTTGCTCCAACCTTTGTTTCTATCAAGAGATTATTTGCTGAAAGAAGAAATAAACTCTCTGTTGGAGTTCTAGCAAGTGTGGACATTCTATTCACTGGGGGAAGCAAGTACTCAAATCTGTTATCCACAGAGGTGAGAAAAATGATTCTCTGGCTGAACTGTGAAACGACCCACCAACAACACCGCTCAACCTCTTAATACAGGAGGGTACGGGCTTGTGGCATGGTGTGCCCCTTCTTTCTGCGAAGAGCCGAAAAACAAGGCAGGTAAAAGGGGGTCTGTGTGCTACAGTAGTTTGGAATAAATGGTTGTATAGTATTAGGCTATATTTGCACTATACACAAGCAGTTCTGGGTGTGTATCTGGCTGATAGGATCTAATAAAATGAACTTTACAAGGCTCTCCAATTCAACAAGATGTTTCTTTCTAAAGATTGATACATATCATCAAGATTATCTACATCAGTCTGATCTCTTTTAAGCCTTTTCACATGAGCGGCTGTTTTTTTGACAGCCCAGAGGCAATATGCTGCCTACTGGTTGCTTGTATTTTTAGGGAAAATCGCTTTGCACCACATTAGATGTGTTTGCATTACGGGTGCAGCATGGTCCTATTCAGTTGAATATGTCTGTATAAAACTTGATGTGCTGTAATTAACCGCCCACAGTAATGTGTACAGACATGTCTGCTGACAATGTTGACTTTCTGGTGAGTGGTTGGGGGCAGTAAAAAAGCAGATTAACCACCTGTTATGGCCACTCCTCTGTTGCCTGTGTGTTCGAGGTCTTACACATACAGTATATACTTACAGGTATAAAGCTTAGGTTTAATCTGCTTATAGTTTGCCTTTGCTGGTCCCCCCCTGTGTTGCGTTTGTTAAAAATATGATTTTTATTATATTACTCAAACATAGGATACATGGGACAATTTTACAATAGTGAGTTGGTCAGATTACTGTCAGTCTTTTGGTTTGAGTAGATTTCCCAAACAAATGCTGTTTTCATACAATGGGGTTAGATACCATTGTTGTATTCATGTCTATAGCTACAGTAAACAAGTAAGACATTACTTGTTTGAGATTTCTTTCAGCTCTCAAACTGAAAGAATGACTGTTAGATTACTGACAGATTTGGTTTAATTAGACAATAGGTAGATAGCATTGTTGTATTTAACAGTCCATTGTTGCTACAGTAAACAGGTATGTTTTCTGTTGTTTGGTAACTCAGCCTGAGACATAAAAGCAGGCATAAGCTAGGACACACACACACACACATCATGTTGCTGTAACATCAGAAGAAGCCACTCATGATAGAAGAAGAAGATGCCTGGTCACCAGCAATGGAGATTATGAACATAGCATAATCGAAGTTAAGTAACCTTTAAATGTATTTGTACTGTTATAGACCATAGGCTGTTCATTTGCTAGGCATTTTGCTTGTTATAGAGATATGTCAGTCTTGTATTGTAGTCCTAATATTGTAATAGTTTTGTATGTACAGCATCTTGTATAGTAAAAGCACATTTACACACTGCAGAAGTCTCAGCTTCCTTGTTGTACCACAGAGTAACCTTGCTAGATAGACGCAAGCAAAACATTTGGGGGCTTGGTCGCGATCTGTGCTATAATTCAATTGAAGCAGACTTGTTTTTCTGTAGTGTGTTGTGTAGCTTGTGCTAGGTAAAATGCTGCGTAAGCTGTTTAGGAAAAGCAAGGCTGCAGAGGGTTCTGGTGACCAGAAGAAAGTGTGCAGCTTACCTATCTGGGCCAGAAATAATGAGTGGGAGCCTCTTGCTAAAGAATTTGTGAAGTATGCTTCTCCCTTGAAGCGGACTTGGGGTGATAAAGTCTCAGATCATTTTGTAGATTTTAGCCTTAAGGGGTTGGATTTAAGTAAGAAAGAGAAAAGGACAGTGTCCACAGTGGGTTGGTACTTCCTCCATGCTCTCTATACTGAATCACATAGAAGGGAGAAGGCAGAGGCAGAAGTTAAGGTATTAAAAGACCAGCTAGCAGTTGCTTCAGAGTGTGTACGTTCAACCGCTAGTCGGGGTGATGATTTGCATGAGCGGTGTGCAGCCCTCATGACCAAATCAATTAATGCCTTAAGGAAAAGGAAGGGGCGTAAACCTGTTAGTAAAGCCAGGGTACGTGCCATTGTCACATCCCAAAATTGGGATTGTGAGGATGTGCTCTCCTCAAATGATAGTGAGGATGAGGAGATAGAGTTTGATATTTCAGATGATGATCTGCTAGTGGGAAAGAAAAAGTATGCCAGACCTCTTATTACTAAGCATAGGAAACGGCAACATGATAGAGAGGATATGGCAGATGGGGAGGTGCATTATCGCAACCCCAGAGATGTTGAAATTGAAGAAGTACGAGAGTTTACACAAACTGAACTCCATGAGCTGGCAAAACAATACAAACAAAGGTCTGGGGAGCCCCTATTGAGTTGGCTCCTACGCTTATGGGATGAAGGGGCGGACAGTGTTGTTTTGTCAGGTAAGGAAGCAGTGGCTATGGGAGTGTTAACCCATGATCCACAATTGCGTCAGGCAATGCGAAAAGCCAGAGAGTTTAGCGTGAATTTTTCACTGTTAGACCTTGTGAGAGATGGAATAGTCCGAGTATACGCTAGTCCTACTAACCTGGAAAATACCTACTCCTGGAGACCAATAGGAGAGGGTATTTCCAGGTTACGTGAGATGGGTTGTATAACCGGATTAAATACATTTCCAGAATGGATAGGTCCAGATATGGAACCCTTTACGTCTGCTCTGCGCTCTAAGCTGATGAAGTCTGCGCCTTTTAATCTCAGGGCTCCATTATTGTCTTCGTTGGGAGGCCTGGGATTAAACAGCAAGATTCATGAAGCCACAACACTTTTAAGTTGGAGGAGATAGAGGAGACTAAAACAAAACCTGTCAGGGCAGTAGATAAGGTCAAGGCCAGACAGGAAGAATACATGCAGAAAAGAACAGAGAAGAAACTGAATGGGGTAGAGAAGACAGAAGGTGAAGAGAAAACCAGGCTAGTTATTTCTAGGAAAGAAATGTGGGTGGACCTATTAAAGGCACGAGTACCTAAAGATGAGATAGATGGCATTTCTACTGCAGAAATGCTGAAGAGGTGGAAACATTTAGTAGGGAAAACTGTCAGGGTTAGAAACACTACTCCTAGTGAAGATAACATCAGCCTAGACTTAGAGGACACAGAACAGACCCCTCCTGTTAGCCCCAAACCAATTCCAAAACTGAACATGAACCCAAATCCCTTTATCCTGGGGAGGAGTTAGAGAGAATCAGAAAAGGGGATTGGGAGGTTCCTTATCCTTTATGAAGGGAAGGTGAGTCTCCTGTAATAGCAGCAAGGGCAGTGACAGCAGGAGACCGACGCCCATATGCACCTGTCACTGTATGGTGGGGGAAGTCATCTTCTCCTACACATATAATGGCTTTAGTTGATAGCGGAGCTGAAGTTACACTTTTGCAAGGAAATCCTTCCCATCACAAAGGAGAATTGATTTATGTAGAAGGTTTGGGAGGGCAAACTACACCAGCAGTTAGGATACGGGTGAAATTGGCTATTGGCAAGGGATCAGGATTTATGACAAATGTTTTGGTTTCAGAGTTACCCGAAAATATTCTTGGGATGGATGTACTTCAAGGTCAGTCAATTCAGACTGAAAGAGGTACATTCACATTCGGGTATCCTGATAAAGCGTATCTGGTCAGAGGTCATGCGAAATGGACCCCTGTCTACATTCCACCACCAAAGAAGCCAGTCTGTCTCAAGCAGTACAGAGTTCCTGGAGGCCACAAAGAAATTGGGGAGACTATTCAAGAACTGTTGAGAGTAGGGATCCTTAGACCTGCTGTAAGTCCTTTCTCGTCTCCGGTGTTCCCAGTAAAGAAACCTGATGGGACATACAGAATGATTGTGGATTACAGAGGTCTAAACAAAGTGGCACCTCCATTGAAGTCAGCTGTACCAGATATGATCTCAATTGTTGAAAAAATTGCTAAAGATGCAGGAGAATATCATGCTGTGATAGACCTGGCTAATGCTTTCTTTTCAATTTTGATAGACCCAGAGTGTCAAGACCAGTTTGCTATGGTGTGGGACGGCCGCCAGTACACTTTCACTGTCCTTCCACAAGGCTATCTTCATTCTCCAACGATTTGTCACGGACTGATTGCCCGAGATTTAAGTACCCTGAATTTGAAAGTCACTGTGTTTCACTACATTGATGACATCATGATCTCTGGGACAAAAGAAGATGTAACTGAAGCACTGCACCTGCTGATACAACACTTGGAGAACAGAGGGTGGGCTATCAACAGAGACAAAGTCCAAGGACCTGCCACAGAGGTGAAATTCCTAGGAATGATGTGGACTGGGCCACAGAGGAAGATTCCAGAGACAGTTGTGCAAACTATCCAGGCGCTGTCGCCCCCTACTACCAAAAAGGAGGCACAGAAGTTCATTGGAGTTGTGGGATTCTGGAGATCATTCATCCCACATCTTAGACTGATATTGAGGCCTATATACAATGTTACCAGAAAAAAGACTGAGTTCTCATGGGGTTCAGAGCAGCGGACTGCATTCCTGGCTGCTTAAGAAGCTATTTTGCAACATCAGGAATTGGGACCCGTGAGACAAGGAGTACCATTTCAGCTGGATGTAGTGGAGCAGAATGGTACCATATCTTGGAGTCTGTGGCAATCAAATGAAAAGAAAGGATTGAGAGCAATACCTATTGGATTTTGGTCCAAACAACTGACAGGGGCACAGACGAGATACACGCCCCTAGAGAAGTACCTGTTTGGGGCCTACACAGCACTTCAACATGTAGAGACCATTACAGAAAAGGACACAGTCACCATCCATACTGCATTGCCAATAGCAGGATGGGTGAGAGATAATGGACTGACCACTAGGGCAGCTGTAGCCCAGAACCAGACACTGATGAAATGGAAGTGATACCTTCAAGAAAGAGGGGGTATTGCAGTTGGGGATGTTAGAGACATTTCAAAACAGTTGGCAGGGCTTGTTATTTTTACCAGCAGCCGGCCAGAAGAAGAAATTCCTGTGCTGCAGTCATCCCCCATTCAAGAGGCTCCTACCTTTGAGTCAGAAGACATGAAGGAGTCAGCGTGGTTCACTGATGGTTCAGCCATAATCACCTCGTCTGGGCGTAAATGGACAGCAGCAGCCTACAACCCAAGTACAGACACAGTCCTGCAGGAGTCCGGAATCGGAGGGTCCAGTCAGTATGCAGAGTTGAAAGCTGTAGTGATGACCCTTCAGGAGGATCCTTCTTCCCATGTCACTATCTACACTGACAGCTGGGCGGTTTTTAAAGGACTGACAACTTGGATGCCCACGTGGAAGTCCAATGAATGGATGATTCATGGAAAGGTGGTGTGGGGAGGCAAGGAAGTCTGGGACTACATCTGGAAGGAAGCTCACTCCCGCACCATAAAAGTGGGGCATGTTGATGCACATGTGCCCCTAGTACCAGACTTTGAGAACTATAACAGAGTTGCAGATGAAATCGCCAAAGTGAAGGCAGTTTTGCCAATTCATCCTGTTTTGATGAACTTGGCCAACTGGGCCCACAAGCAATCTGGCAATCTGGACATTTGGGGCAGAAAGCAACATATGAATGGGCACAGCAGAGAGGATTGCCTATATCCATGGACATGATAAAGACTGTAATAGGGAACTGTACAGTGTGTGGAGAAGTGCGACAATGGCCATTGCAAAAGTACTCCACCGGGTCGATTAAGAGGGGTGAGAGGCCTGCAGAGATCTGGCAGATTGACTTCATTGGTCCCCTGTCCCGGGGAAACAACGGACTGAGATATTGTTGCACTGCAGTGGACACCTATTCAGGACTTATGCTTGAACATCCTTGCAAACGTGCAGATCAAGCTGCAACGCTTCAACTGCTTCAGAAACTTGTCGTTGCTTATGGTTGTCCCAAACAAATCCAAAGTGATAACGGCTCACACTTCACCGGATCAACAGTACAGCAGTGGGCCAAAGATTCTGGAGTGTACTGGTTGTGCCACATCCCATACCATCCACAGGCAGCTGGTTTGATTGAAAGATACAACGGGCTATTGAAGGACCAGATACGCAAACTTACACCCACACATACACTAAGGGGGCGGGATCGGGTCCTCACACAGGCAGTCATGTTGTTAAATTCTAGGCCAATAGCCAAAAGCACACCATATGAGAGGATGGTAGGGGCTGAGGCACAGATTCCACAGCTGGAGTGCAGAGTTCAGTATTTATGTAAGGTTCCTGAAAGAACAGGGTTTAAAGTGGAGCTCCACCCTAAATTTTCACTTTTGGTAATCGGAACCCTCCCCCCCTCCGGTGTCACAATTGACACCTTTCAGGGGGGAGGGGGGTGAAGATACCTGTCTAAGACAGGTATTTTCACCCACATCCGGGAGTCCTCTCTCCGGGAATCTGCGGGAGTGACGTCACTTCCCCCAGACTTCCCGTAGTGTTCTGGGAAATAGGCTTGTGCAATTCGTTTCGTAACGAATCGAAATTCGTCTGAATTTAGCAACTTTCGGACATTCGGAAGCATTCGAATTTCCGAACAAAGCAATTACGAATAAAACCGAATCCGAAATAAATTATACCGCAAAATAGCGAATGCCCGAATGTCTTCGGCATAATTCGTTATGAAAAAACTTACGAATGTACAAATCCATTGGAAACACAATAACACTCACTCTGCTCTGCTCTCTGCTTCTCCTTCACCGTGCTGAACTCCCTCTCAAAATGGTGTACAGGGGCGGAGGCTATAGCCGCATGTAAAAAACGAAAGTAAAATACGAGATTTCTAATCCATTCGAAGCACAATAACACTCACTCTGCTCTGCTCTCTGCTTCTCCCTCACCGTGCTGAACCCTCTCAAAATGGTGTACAGGGGCGGAGGCTATAGCCGCATGTAAAAAACTAAAGTAAAATACGAGATTTCGAATCGTTACAAATAACCGCTATGTATTTCGAAAAGTACAAATCCATTCGAAGCACATTAGGCATAATAGTCAGCGTCGTCGTGAGAGAGACACAGAAAATTACGAATCAACGAACCCAAAAAAAGTTACGAAAGTAGGAGTTGTGTCCAGAATCAACGAAAAACAACGTACTCTACCGAAAGTACGAATTATAAAGCAACAAAAAATTCAACGAAAAATGTCGCTTGCAAAAATACGAATGAGTCCGAACACGAAAAATCCCGTCTAGCAAAATTACGAATGATTACGAATCAACAGGACCGGAAAGAAACGAACCGAAACGGAACGAATTTTTCCGTTGTGCACAAGCCTACTGGGAAACACTCGGCTCCCAGAACACAGGAGGACGAATCAGAACGGTGCAGCGCGACTCGCGCATGCGCCGTAGGGAAACGGGCATGAAGCCGCATGGCTTTACTGCCTGGTTCCCTCAGCGAGGATGGCGGAGGGAACAGCAGAGCGACGAGCGGTCGCTCGTCCTCTGCTGCGGACGTCGCTGGACTCCAGGACAGGTAAGTGTCCAAATATTAAAAGCCAGCAGCTGCTGTAGCTGTAGCTGCTGGCTTTTAATATTTTTTTTTCCGGCAGAGCTCCGCTTTAACAGATACCATGTTACTGCTTCCCATGACATAGAAACCAAGAGTGACGTATCTGAAGCTGAAGCCTATCTAGGAATGAGAGGGAATCTGGCAGGAAGGTTTGAAGTTATATTTGCATTGGCAGATGAGCTTCAAGACAGTGGCTGGGACTCTGACTGGTTAGTGGATACTTCTCAGCAAGAGTGGAAAGTGAGGCTACATAACATCAAACCTTCCAAAATAAACAGCAGTGATCTTCTGGGAAATATCAGTATATTTCCTCTCCTCCCTATTGATGTTCTTTGGGAGGGTCAGAGATGCATACAGGCAGGTGGGAAAGTATTGGTCAGATATCCAGGCAAGAAGCCATTTAGAGGAGAGATTGTAGCTGAAGGGCCAGGATCTACTGTTTATGTATTGTTAGAAGGAACAGATAATCTGCTTTGTTTTCCACTCCACAGGCTGTCTCCGATTTGATCCATAGGAAAACCAGAGAAAAGTGGTTACATGATGGAAAGAATGACGGAAGATCGCAAGAGCTGTGGAGAGCAAGGCCTTTGATGTATTTCAAGCCTGGACTTATTTCTAAAGAACTTTAGAATGGACTTTCTAATGAACTATTATCCAAAGACTGAAACACCTTCCCAGTGACAGAAATATGGGAGGGGTTGCATTTAATTAAAATTCATGTGTAGAATGAGTTGTTAGTAATGAAGAGATTTTCTGTGTAGTCTGAGAGAGAAAATAAAAATAAAAATCATAGGGTGGAATGTGTTGCGTTGTTAAAAATATGATTTTTATTATATTACTCAGACATAGGATACATGGGACAATTTTACAATAGTGAGTTGGTCAGATTACTGTCAGTCTTTTGGTTTGAGTAGATTTCTCAAACAAATGCTGTTTTCATACAATGGGGTTAGATATCATTGTTGTATTCATGTCTATAGCTACAGTAAACAAGTAAGACATTACTTGTTTGAGATTTCTTTCAGCTCTCAAACTGAAAGAATGACTGTAAAGCCCTGTACACACGATCGGATAACCTATGGATTTTCGTCCGATGGATTTGACCATCGGAAATCCGATGAAACTGTTTTTCATCAGTCTTGGCCACACACCATCAGTTTAAAAACCGACGGCAACAAAACAACGGCACGTACAAAACGTACGACGCGCTATAAAAGGGCCGAACAAATCTAATGGCGCCACCCCTTGGGCTGCTTTTGCTGATTTTGTGTTACCGCGTGTTAGTAAAAGTTTGGTGAGAGCCGATTCGCGCTTTTCAGTCTCCGTGCTTTGCAGATCGTTTCCTGTTGTTCAGTTTGTGCTTGTGGGTTTGTATTTGTGATTCAGTGCGTGCAGTCAGGTCGTTACTGCCTTGCAGTGCCGACTTGGCCGTTCGTTTACTGTTTTTCAGATCGTTCTTTTCAGGCCTTGCTGTTCCACGGTGCGTTCTGTTTGAGTGCGTTCTGACCAGCCGACCGGTTTAAAACCATGTTTGAAGTGCGTTCTCGTTCTCGAGCTCGTGCTGGCTTTGGGCTTGGTGTTGCAGTTAACACTGTAACCCGAGTTCAGTCTGTGAACAGGGTGAGGAGGAGTTCATGGACTAAGAATTGGTTGCTCCAGCGGGACCAATTCTCTCATATGCCTCTGCTGCGGGAAATCCATGAGAATAACCCTGATGATTTCAGGAATTATCTCAGGATGACGGACCCCGTATTTCACCGTCTGTTGGATTTGCTGTCCCCGTATATCACGAGGCAGGACACTGTGATGCGCCAGGCCATCACTGCCGAGCAGAGGCTTATTGCCACGTTGAGATACCTGGCGACTGGGAGAAGCTTGCAGGACCTCAAGTTCTCAACAGGCATCTCCCCCCAGGCTCTTGGGATCATTATCCCTGAGACGTGTTCGGCCATCATTCAGGTCCTGCAGAAGGACTATATGAAGGAAATTATGCTCCTTTAACCTCACATTATATGTTTTTATTCTCTTTTTTTATTATTTTTTTTCCTCCTAACACAAATATGCCTGTTTGTAATATCCTGGTAATGTCCCCATTTTCCACATGCCTTTTTTTACCTGTAAATCCCTTTTTGGGCCCTACATGCCTATTTCCCTCCACTAACCTCTCCAGCATGCTATCGTGGGCGCAAACCCAGCTAGCCTTCTATTTTCCTTTTCATTTTAGGGGGGTCATTGCCCTCGTAGTTTGACAACCTTCTCTCCCCCCCCTAAAGATGTTAAAAAATTAGTAGTTCTCAATCAAGCTCAGCAAAGTGGTAGATCCTTTTTTGGGATCCCCCACAATCACCTTAGGCCCCCCCCCTTAGATTATTTTAGAATGTCCACTCAGCGGGGGTGAGGCATCTGCTAAGTTGGGCTTTGTTTATTGTTTTGAAAAACTCCCTTAATCAATAATGTTACTCAACAATGTTTTTTGGTGTGTCATCTGCTTGCACTGTAACCATAAACCGTACTAATGTCTTCTTTTTGTTTGACTCCACAGTTCCCTAGCACACCACAGGAATGGCTGACTGTGGCCTCCCAATTTGCCCAGCGGTGGGATTTCCACAACTGTGAAGGGGCAATTGATGGGAAGCACGTCCACATAGTGCCGCCACCCCGTTCGGGGTCATACTATTTCAACTATAAAGGTTTTAATAGCATAGTGTTAATGGCGGTGGTGTCGGCACGGTACGAGTTCCTGTATGTGGACGTGGGGAAGAACGGCCGGATGTCCGATGGCGGATCATTCGCGGAGACGGAGTTCGCTCACCGTCTGCAGGCTGGGGGTCTTCGACTGCCTCCAGATGCAGAGAACGTTGAAGGGCTCCCGTTTGTTTTCATTGCGGATGAGGCTTTTGGACTAGGACCACACCTGATGCGGCCGTTTCCCCAACGCACTCTCACCCCGGAGAGGAGGGTTTTTAATTACCGGCTGGCCAGAGCCCGGAGAGTTGTGGAGAATGCCTTCGGGATAATGGCCAGCCGGTTCCGCCTGTTCCAGACAGCGATACATTTGGCGGATTATAAACTGAACCACATCGTCTACTGCTGCTGCATATTGCACAATTTTCTACGCAAATTTGCAAACAATTATGTTTCATCGTTTGGGCCTGAGGCCGGTCCATCTGAACTGATTAATCTGACCGGCCTCAGCACTGCTCGTACTGGCTTGGCCCCCCAAAGTGCCCGTGAAGTACGCCAGAAATACGTAGAGTACTTCACGGGTAGGGGGGCCATCGCAATGCCAGACCACATCTGACCAATTCTGAAACCTTTTTAAAATAAAATAAAATTTTTAATTCATACAAACTTGTGTTGTCATTCTTGTATTTTGGGTTTATGTGTCTCCCAGGTTCTAGTAGTGTCAAGTGTAATTGTCCTTAGTAAATAGCCTCAAAACTCAGAGCGAAAAACACGGTTTTTGCATCTTCAGAACTGCTCTTGAGCATAGAAAGAACAAGGCACACCTTTTTTTGACTTCCCAAATGTTTTTATTGTTTGCACCGCATTTTGTTTTGGTTTTTAGAAATACTAGCCTTTTTTTTTATGTGCGGCTTTTTTGGCAGAAACATGCATGGGTCGTAATTTTTTTAGTTTGAAAAAGTAATAAAATAACACTGTGAAAAATAACAACTGGAGATGGGGTGATGGTACCCCTGATCCATCACAAATGTTAACAAACACACTTTCTTTGGGGAATCAAATGGGTATCTTCAACAAGATCCCATGGCTAGGGTAAACATGTGCTATCTGCCATCATGGGGGATCAATGGTCGTGCTTTGGGGATGTAAACCCTTCCTCTCCCCTACTTGAGGAGGGAGGAAGAGGTTGCACCCCCAAAACAGGGACATAGATATCCTGTGACGGCAGATAGCACATGTTGAGTCTTCAGTGTGTGCATCTTCACATTTGGGATGTTGGAAATCCCTGAGATAATGTCAGACGCAGAACAAAAAACACAAAAAGGGGGGGGTTCACACTATTCTCCCCAAAATATCTATCATGTTTTTATATTTTTGCTCAATCACAATCATTCTCTTTCTCATAATGTCCATTTCGCTACTGCATTCCATGATTTCCTGAATGATTATTTTGGCGCTGGCACTCGAGAATGGCGGATTTGGACTTCCTGACACACCCCCACGTTCAGTCCCTAAAACAAAAAAAAAGGTTTTACACTAGGCAGTCCTACATCTGTATTTACCTTGAAGTTGTGGTGACAGACACTGACCTGTTGTGCTGATAAGCTCCACCTCTCCTTCCTCCACCTCCCCTTCCTCCACCTCCGCTTCCTGAACCTGCTGATCTTGGTCTGCTTTGGGAGTTTCGGGGATTTTCTGTGGTGTTGGGTTACTCGTCTCATGAGCATGGAGTCCTCCCACTCTCCTCTCCCCTATGGGAATTTACAACAAAATGTATACTTTAGCACACAGACTTTTTTTAGGCCTGAAAAGGGATCCTCAATGTGTTGAAGTGGGGTACAATTGATATTTGGCCCTGAGTTCCAACATGAACATATGTGATTTTGCAAACTCAACAAAGCAACATGTTATTTCTGAGGACACTCACAAATACACTTGGATAACCACCAAGGTATCCACTGGAGCACCTGTGTGTGACACCGTTAAGAAATTTGGTCATGTGGCCCAGAGTATAGTATCTTGCTGAAGAACAAAAAAGAGTACACAACTGCTGGAGTGTCATCTCCTTTACCCAGAATACAGTTTCTTCTTTCAGTCACATTCTAAATTTCCTTACAACACATCATCTAGCCAACAATGTGTAGATAAACATTGTTGAAGTAAAATGAGGCATGCCCACATGTAGTTTACGTGGATATGTGCCAAACATGTTTGGGGGAAGAGCAGCAAGTTATTGGTCAAAATATTGGCCAAATAAGTGGACTCTCCACTCAACATAAAAGATGAGATTTCAAAATGTGAACCCAGTCAAGACAAGCACATGGTGCAAAACATGGAAGAATACATATTACAATGTGAAAGAACACAGTAAAATATACTTACTTTTTTCTATGCTTTTTATAAGCTTCCTATACTGCTCCGGCTCCCTGAGCTTCAGGTCTGACCACCTTTTACGGAGTTGTTCCTTGGATCTCCTGACCCCATATTTTTTATAGAGAGTCTTTGCAACTTTATGCATAATTTGTGACTTCCGGAGATTAGGGGTGTCGTATGGGCCATGCTTGCCGTCGTAATCCTTCCTCCGCAGAATGTCCACCATCTCTGCCATCTCAGAAAAAGACATATTAGTCGCCTTGTATCTTTTTTTACAGGATCGGGACGTTTCCGCCTCCGGGCTTTCCTCGTCGGTAATTTCAAGGAAAGAAGCCACCTGTGTCTGCGACATGTCGCCGTCTCACACTGTGCGCCGAACGTTATGGGGCGGGGAAATGCAGAAAAAGTCCGTCATGGGCGGGCGACGAGGGCGGAGTTACACGCATGCGCAGGGTATAAAAAGGGGAAAGAAGTTATTAGGGATGCGCGGAGTAAGGACGACCGGAAGTGAACCCACAAAGTGAACAAAGGTAAGAAGGGAACTCGTGCCTGCAGTGGCATATTAATGGGTCATGATTGTAAAGGGCAATATTGTGATAAGTTGAGGAGAATCAATTCTGATCCTTTTTTTTTTTGTACTTGCTGATCCTAATAGATGCATAAACTAAGAGAGCCGGAGGTGATGCTTGTTTTTATTGAAAAGTATAAGGAACAGCGCAACCTTTGGGAGCTCAAACACCCTGCGTATCACAAAAGTGATGTACGACGGGCAACTATTACCAAATTAGCCGAGGATATGAAGCCATGGATCCCAGATGCAGACTACACTATGATCAATAATAAAATCAACAACCTGCGCAATTCTTATAAAAAAAAATTCAAGGAAGTGCGCCAGTCCAAGAGATCAGGAGCAGCAGCCGACAATGTAGTAAAGCCCAAGCTGTGGTACTACAGACATCTTC
Organism: Rana muscosa; assembly: GCA_029206835.1. Taxonomy (NCBI): domain Eukaryota; kingdom Metazoa; phylum Chordata; class Amphibia; order Anura; family Ranidae; genus Rana; species Rana muscosa. The sequence continues at coordinate 578,479,446 of CM055118.1, forward strand.
AATTTCTGGATGACCAGATCAAGGCCAGGGAATCTATTTCCAGCCTTCCCTCAACCCTTCCTTCCACCCTTCCCTCCAGCGTTCCTTCCACCCTTCCCTCCACCCCTGCAGAGGCGGAGGAGGAGCCTCCCGAGCTAGAAGAGCCAGATCTTCACATCTTCAGCCCGGTATAGTATTTTTGATGCTAATTATTGTCCACTAAGTAATATGGAGTTGAACTGTTTGGCTCAGCCATAAATGATCCCACCCCCCCCTCCAAAATAAACCAGTAATGAGTTCAAAATTGTGTGTGATTGATTCCTCAAATAATAGAAATCTACTTTTTATTTTATAAACAGGATGAGGCAAGCCAGGAGGAAGAGGGTCAGGAGTGTGACAGGCAGGAGGAGGCAGGGCCAAGTGGGACTCAGCAGGTCCCCAGGCTTAGTGGCAGCACCGTCTCCCAAGTGGCTCCCCTCCACGTCAGACCGCCAAAACAACGGCGGATGACACAAGTGGAGGAGGAGTCACTAAAGATGATTCAGGAGGCTGCTGCCATTATGAGGGCCCCCCTCAACCCTACGGAGGGGTTTAGCACCTATCTGGCGGATAAGCTGCTCAGAATGGAGGCGGGACAACGGGCCCTCTGTGAGCATCTCATCTATATGGCCGTACACATGGGGGCGAGGGGGCTGCTGACTGAGGACACCCATATCTCACATCAGCCCAATCCCTCTCCTCCTTCTCCTCCTCCTCCTGCCACATCACCACCCACAGTGGCCCAGCCTGCAAGGGTGCGTGGACGGGGCCGTGGAGAGAACGCTGCAGAGAGGCGTGAAAGGAAGGCTACAAGAAAGAGCAGGAGGTGATTCCCTGGCCTCGAGCTGCTCATCCAGAAATTGAAGGTTGATGGAGTACCACAGCTTGGGATGATGTATGTCTTTGGCTGCTGCTCCTGATTTCATGCTGTTGTTGATTTTATTATTGATCATAGTCAGGTCAGCATTTGGGATCTAATGACTTTATATTCTCTGCTAATTTGGGAATAGTTGCCCTTCGGTTTTTGTTTGGTTTTTTCCAAAATAAAGGGAAATTTGATTACAGCCAACCTACATGCCTGATGTGTTTTTTTGAGAAGTAGCAATAAGATTGCATAAATACAATGTGTAATTAAGAACAAGGGACACCAACCTCCATGATTTTTCTAAAATTAAATATTATGTTGTTCTGAGAAATTGACACACCAAAAAATGCACAACAAATTTTAAGAGTCAAAAAACATAAAGGTGTAATTTGGGAGGTCGGCCTTGCAGAATTTTAATAATTATTCCGAAGATCACTAGAAAAAAGAAAGACATACATTTGTCAGAACTCAAGAGAAAGTTCTGCTGCCAAAATGACATTTTAAAGACCGTTCTAAAGCAACAAAACATGCGCTGCATTAAACGAAGCAATAACTTGCAGAATGTGCTCTCTCCATTAGGAACGCTAGTTTTACAAGAACGAGCGCTCCCATCTCCTAATTCAGTCTGAGCATGCGTGGGTTTTTAAACCGATGGACTTGCCCATAGACGATCGGAAATTACCATCGGTTTTTTATCCATCGGAAAAATTTAAAACAAGTTCTATTTTTTCCATCCGATGGAAAAAAGACCGATGGGTACCATACACGATCGGTTGGTCTGATGAAAACCATCCATCGGACGGTTTTCATCAGTTAAACTGATCGTGTGTACGGGGCTTAAGATTACTGACATATTTGGTTTAATTAGACAATAGGTAGATAGCATTGTTGTATTTAACAGTCCATTGTTGCTACAGTAAACAGGTATGTTTTCTGTTGTTTGGTAACTCAGCCTGAGACATAAAAGCAGGCATAAGCTAGGACACACACACACATCATGTTGCTGTAACATCAGAAGAAGCCACTCATGATAGAAGAAGAAGATGCCTGGTCACCAGCAATGGAGATTATGAACATAGCGTAATCTAAGTTAAGTAACCTTTAAATGTATTTGTACTGTTATAGACCATAGGCTGTTCATTTGCTAGGCATTTTGCTTGTTATAGAGATCTGTCAGTCTTGTATTGTAGTCCTAATATTGTAATAGTTGTAATAGTTTGGTATGTACAGCATCTTGTATAGTAAAAGCACATTTACACACTGCAGAAGTCTTAGCTTCCTTGTTATACCACAGAGTAACCTTGCTAGATAGACGCAAGCAAAACACCCCCCCCCCCTTTCATCAACATGCAAATTAAACAATTCCATTTTTGTTACATACCATATTTTAGATACAGTGATATACTGTATAAACAGAACTGCAAAGCAGAAAGTAGCAGAAATTTGGCTGCCCTCATACAAGCATATCATTAGAAACTATACATAAAGAAGGTTTTACAACATTAGCACACATTGATAATATTATTTACATTAGACTGTTTTCTTTTACTTTTGTATTGAAAAGGACACGATGGGGTAGATTTACTAAAACTGGAGCACAAAGAATCTGGTCCAGCTGTGCACGGTAGCCAATCAGCTTCAAACCTCAGCTTGTTCAACTAAGCTTTGGCCAAAACTTGGAAGTTGATTGGCTTCTATGCAGAAGTGATCCTGATTTTTCACTCTCCAGCTTTAGTAAATAAACCCCTATATGTCTAAAGTTTTCCTTTAACAGAGACTCAGCAAAAGCCTTTCAAAGTAAGCAGCAGGAAATTGTGATATTGCAAGAAGAATACATGAAAAGAAAGGATGACTCTGGAATGCCATGAAAACAAGTACGGTATATTATGCAAATTGCCATATCCAATGACAGCTCAGTTCAATGCGGCAAACGGGTCAATTTATTGAAAACAATGTCATTGTAAAAAAAATCACTGTTTTATTCTTTAAGAAGCAAACGTTTAAGTACAGGTAACTACATAAAGATGTGTTCTCCTTTTCTTTTCATAAACAGAAAAAACCCTAGATAGGGGAAACAATGTAGATGTCACTATTACCGTATTTATCGGCGTATAACACGCACCGGCGTATAACACGCACCCCAAGTTTAGGAGGGAATTTTAAGGAAAAAAACTTTTAGGAGGGAAATTCAAGGAAAAAAAACGTACATTTAAATGCAGCATGCAGCCTTGCCCAGTGTCCATCTGCAGCCTTGCCCAGTGTCCATCTGTCCATCTGCAGCCGTGCCCAGTGTCCATCTGTCCATCTGCAGCCGTGCCCAGTGTCCATCTGTCCATCTGCAGCCTTGCCCAGTGTCCATCTGTCCATCTGCAGCCATGACCTGTGTCCATCTGTAGCCTTGCCCAGTGTCCATCTGTCCATCTGCAGCCGTGCCCAGTGTCCATCTGTCCATCTGCAGCCGTGCCCAGTGTTCATCTGTCCATCTGCAGCTGTGCCCAGTGCCTTTGCGATCGTGTCAGTCCCGGCGGTTTTTAAAATTTGGCGCCGATTTCTGTGGAGAGGAGCGAGCGGGGCCGAGTGTACTTCGGCTGGACTCGGCTCCTCTCGCAGTTCCGCCCATCTCCACTGACTGCGCCGCTGACGGAGAAAGCCGAGTGTACTTCGCCTAGACTCGTGTCTGCTCACAGTCACAGGCAGGACTGCGAGAGGAGTCGAGACTAGGCGAAGTACACTCGGCTTTCTCCGTCAGCGGCGCAGTCAGAGATGGGCGGGACTGCGAGAGGAGCCGAGTAAAGCCGATTGTACTTCGGCTTCGGCTCCGCTCGCTCCTCTCGCTCGTTTTCAGCAGGGGAATTCGACGGAGTATCGGCGTATAACACGCACCCACGATTTTCCCCTGATTTTAAGGGGAAAAAAGTGCGTGTTATACGCCGATAAATACGGTATGTACATTCATTCGGCATTTCTCTAGTTGTTAAATTCTAACATTAGTCATTGGTTACATAAAGGAAAATTACCAGATCATTCAGATCTTTCCAAATGCTGATCTTTTAATTTGTGCTGTTTGGTTGTTTTTTGAATTGGCATTGAGAAAATTGTGCAAAGAAGCCAGTGTGTGAAAAGAATGTTATGTCAAAAGAACATGTAATGTACATTGAATTTTTGCATGTATGAATTGGCTTTACTACATATTTCCTTTTTTTTTTTACAGCTATAAAGGTACCAGTATTAGTGTTAGTGTTTTTAAAAGATAACTTTAATAATTTTCCACTTAGAATGAAGAAAAGAAAAAAATCGCTAGGTTGATTGGTTGTTGGATCCAACCTTATAATGAAAATTCTCACTTTTATTCTATCCAAGTAAAGGCATAAACCTCTGCCAAATGCGGGAAATCAATGGGGCTGATTTACTATAGTAGTGAATGTTTACTAAATGTTTACTCTCAAAAGTGGTTATGCTAGGCCAGCCTTTAACACAAAGGAACCCCTCAAATAACTTTTCAGTTTTAGGGAACCCCTACTAAAAATGACTATATCTACAACTCATGATATACTAGTGTGATGGTCAGTGGGAAGAATGTCCCTCATGCCGTGTACACACAATGAGTTTTACAGATGAAAACAGTCCGATGGACTTTTCTCATCGGACAAACCGATCGTGTGTGGGCCCCATCGGTCTTTTTTCCATCGGTGAGAAAAAATAGAACATGTTTTAAATTTATCCGATGGGGAAAAAAACGATAGCAAATTCCGATGATCGTCTGTGGGGAACTCCATCAGACAAAAAACCCACGCTTGCTCAGAATCAAGTCGACGCATGCTCAGAAGCATTGAACTTAACTTTTCTCCGCTTTTCTGAGTGTTTTACGTCACGGCGTTTGGGACAGTCGGATTTTTGACTGATGGTGTGTAGGCAAGACTGATGGAAGTCAGCTTCATCGGATTTCTGATGGAAAAATCCATTGGATTAGAATCCATAGGAAATCCGATCGTGTGTACAGGGCTTTACTCTTGTAGTCATTGGGAAGAACTCCCCCTTACAGAAAGCTAAAAAAGATCAATGGTGTCAGTGGGAACTTATCTGAGAGGCAGAAATTAGTCAAGGAACCCCTAGCAACCTCTGGAGGAACCCTAGTTGACAAACCCTGTGCTAGGCAACGGTTTAGTAATTCCTTTATTAATGTTTTAAGTATAGTTTACTATATGCCAAATTTGTGTTAACAAAGCACTATAGTCTTTTCAGTCATGTTTCAATAGATCCGTGAGTTTTTTTGTGGTGCTTACAGGGCTGGAGGAGATGTAGGAAGTTCTGGGACCCCTGTGGGTATAGGGCGGAGGTGATGTCAGCTTGGGGGCAGACCGCCTATACATCTCCTCCAGCCCTGTGAACACACCAAATGGCTGTGGTTTTGGATTTGACATGCAAGATATATTATGTACTTTTAACATGTGAGTTGTGATAAAAACATTTTTTTTAATAAACTGTTTGTTTGCCCATTGCTGCACTTCTTAGATGGCACTTCCCTGTCTTTCTATACAGGGATCACACAGGAGGGAAGGGGAAACTGCATGCAATTCAGTCAGAAATTTCACCACATTCAAATCACATGCGATTCTTTACAGTGCGATTTGAGCCAATTCATTTTGTATGGGCTCAAATTGCAAAGGTATCGTTTTGGGTATCGGGAGCACAAGTACTCATGCAAATACCCAGTATCTGCACCGATACCAGTATCTGTGCAACCCTACTTTATTACCATCAACAACTGATGAAGGTTTATGCATGGTTTACCATATGCAAATTTGGATTACCCAATTTATAAAGCACCAAGGCCCTTTTAGCCACATTTCAACAGAAATGTGTGTGTCTTTTTAATTTGATGTGATATTGGTATTATGCAAATCTATAGCTTTCTCTCATTTCCTCTGCTGGAAGAGTAAATCAACTGTGGAATAAATGCTTTGCAGGAAACATTGGTGATAGATGCTCTTCTGCTTATGTCCATGTTGTGCAGCCATAGAAGTTTGGAGGTGGGGCACTGCACTGTGGAGTGAAAAAATGTAAAAATATTTCATAAAAATCACATATGCAATTCATAGAGTATTACCATAATCCCTATACAGGTGTTCTAGTGAGTGATCAATAAAATGCAAATCAATATCCACAAAGTGAAAAAGTGCCAACATGTGAAATGTCCACACTCCCGTTCTTCCAAACAATGTTTCCTCTCCTGAGGACCTCCAGGTGGTGATAAACTCACCTCCTAGTGTTGACTATTTAACTTAATAAAATGGTCAAATGAAGCAGATGTTACTGTTTCTTCCAACTACACAAAGGTACCAGAGGGAAAATAAATGTCTGTTAGAGCCCATTCACACAGGGGCGTCTTTGGATCCGACTCCAAATCGCCCCAGGTCGCCCCTAGTCGCCTCAGGTCGCGCTGGCTGAAGAAATCAATGAAGTTAATGGAGCCGTCCTTATGCACACTACTGCAGTCGCTCCGACTTCAAAAAAGGTCCCTGTACTACTTCAATCCGACTCCTAGGCGACCTGTAACCATTCATTTCAATGGGAGTCGCCTCTCACTGTCTTAATAGGAGCAACTCTCCAGGAAGAAAACATACATTTCTCCTGCAAACCCCTCCCTCCCCCCTCCCTCCCACAGAGCTGATTCTTGTTTGATTGGCCACTGGAATGTCTCCTGTCCGGCAGGCAACTTGGAGTTGCCTTGTAAATAGCTCCAGGTCGTGCTGTGATTCATACTCAGGTCGTGTCTGAGTTGCCTCATAAAATCGTGCTGGAAGTCGTGTTGCCCCTGTGTGAATGGGCTCTTAGTCTCCTTTCACGTAACACTCTGCCCAACGCATAACATAACAAAAGAGAGGAAAATATAGAAGCTAATTGTGCAAACATACTTTATTAAAACATACAATAAAATACAATATACTTTTGTGATTACACCCAGCACTAAGTATCATACAGTATGTCCAGTCTTGTTTTATGAGAGCCACATGATTTTCTGCTCTTTTGTGTGCATGAAGTCTCAACATGCATGATGATGTCAGAGCATTCCACCTCCACAAATGTATTTCATCTAAGGCCAATTTCCCACTGAGGCGCTTCTAAACTGCCAGTAAAAATACTGAGCACTTTTGAAGCACTTTTGAAGAGCTTTCCAGTCATTTCAATGGAGAGGGGAGTTTTTCACAGCCCTGCCAGCACACTGCCCCAGTGTGAAAGCATTTATTGATTTTAATGGAAATAAATTTTCGTGAGCTTTTTAGGCGCTGTTTTTAGCGTGAAAGTACCTGAAAAGCGCCTTAGTGTGAAAGTAGTCTAAATGAATTTGTCAAGGATGGTGAATGTTTGTATCATGGCAACCTGTAGCTTTCTCCTCTGATGAAAGGGCATATCAACTGTGGAAGGAATGGTTCCCAAGAAACATTGGTGATGGATGTTTCTGCTTATGGCCTTGGTCGGTGGCCATAGAGGGTTGGAGGTGGAGCATTGAACTGTGTGGTGAGTAGATGCTCAGGTTAAAGTGGTCAGTTGTTTTGGCAGGCTGAGAATTGGCAGGCCTATGTGTCTTTTTTTTCCTGCTGTAGCTGGTGCCAAAACAAAGTACACCAGCAGCACCAGGGAAACCTTGTGAGCCTTTTATTCTGGAAAACTGAAATCTTCATGGTGCTCTTGTATACCACAGCTAAAGCTTTCTGTGCAGTTAGCAGTGCCGATCCTGACCTCCCTGGGGCCCTAAGCAAAATTCTGCTAAGGGGCCCTCTACGGTGGCAAAAATGGGTGTGGTTTACGCAAGAATAGTGGGTGTGACTTACGTGGGCGTTGCTCGGAGGGGGTGTGGTTAGAGTCTGAGATGAATGAGGGATGGAGGGAGAAAGAGAGAAAGAAAGAGGGAGAGAAAGAAAGAGAGTGAAATGAAGAAAGAGGGGTGGAGGGACAGCAGGCCCAGATCCTACACCACAATAGAAATGTGTGTATTCCAGAAAGTTTAACAAATCAGCAGATAAAGATACTCCAAACACCTGGTGTTAGCGCTTCAATCATCCCGGCACCATTGGTGTTATGGTGTCAGGATGACTGAAGCGCATTATTTCTATTATTACATTGTAATATAGAATGACATTTTTCAACTAACCATAATGCAGAATCAGTGGAAGCCCTGAGTCCCTCCTTACACCAGGCATTCCCAGCGGAGTCCCCCTTACACCAGGCATTCCCAGTAGAGTTCCTCCTTATATCAGGCATTCCCAGTAGAGTTCCTCCTTATATCAGGCATTCCCAGTAGAGTCCCTCCTTACACCAGGCATTCCCAGTAGAGTCCCACCTTACATCAGGCCTTACCAGCGGAGTCCCCCCTTACATCAGGCCTTCCCAGCAGAGTCCCCCCTTACATCAGGCCTTCCCAGCGGAGTCCCCCCTTACATCAGGCCTTCCCAGCAGAGTCCCCCCTTACACCAGGCCTTACCAGCGGAGTCCCCCTTACACCAGGCATTCCCAGCGGAGGCCCCCCTTACACCAGGCATTCCCAGCGGAGGCCCCCCTTATACCAGGCCTCCCCAGCAGAGTCCCCCCTTACACCAGGCATTCCCAGCGGAGTCCCACCTTACATCAGGCCTTACCAGCGGAGTCCCTCCTTACATCAGGCATTCCCAGCGGAGTCCCTCCTTACACCAGGCATTCCCAGTAGAGTTCCTCCTTACACCAGACATTCCCAGGAGAGTCCCACCTTACATCAGGCCTTCCCAGCGGAGTCCCCCCTTACATCAGGCCTTCCCAGCGGAGTCCCCCCTTACACCAGGCCTTCCCAGCGGAGTCCCCCTTACACCAGGCATTCCCAGCGGAGGCCCCCCTTACACCAGGCTTTCCCAGCGGAGTCCCCCCTTACACCAGGCCTTCCCAGCGGAGGCCCCCCTTACACCAGGCCTTCCCAGCGGAGTCCCCCTTACACCAGGCCTTCCCAGCGGAGGCCCCCCTTACACCAGGCCTTCCCAGCGGAGGCCCCCCTTACACCAGGCCTTCCCAGCGGAGGCCCCCCCTTACACCAGGCCTTCCCAGCGGAGGCCCCCCTTACACCAGGCCTTCCCAGCGGAGGCCCCCTTACACCAGGCCTTCCCAGCGGAGGCCCCCCTTACACCAGGCATTCCCAGCGGAGCCCCCTTTACATCAGGCATTCCCAGCGGAGGCCCCCCTTACATCAGGCCTTACCAGCGAAGTCCCTCCTTACACCAGGCCTTCCCAGCGGAGTCCCCCCTTACACCAGGCCTTCCCAGCGGAGGCCCCCCTTACACCAGGCATTCCCAGCGGAGGCCCCCCTTACACCAGGCTTTCCCAGTGGAGGCCCCCCTTACACCAGGCCTCCCCAGCGGAGGCCCCCTTACACCAGGCCTCCCCAGCGGAGGCCCCCCTTACACCAGGCCTCCCCAGCGGAGGCCCCCCTTACACCAGGCATTCCCAGCGGAGGCCCCCCTTACATTAGGCATTCCCAGCGGAGGCCCCCCTTACATTAGGCATTCCCAGCGGAGGCCCCCCTTACATCAGGCATTCCCAGCGGAGGCCCCCCTTACACCAGGCCTCCCCAGCAGAGGCCTCCCTTACACCAGGCATTCCCAGCGGAGGCCCCCCTTACACCAGGCATTCCCAGCGGAGGCGCCCCTTACACCAGGCATTCCCAGCGGAGGCCCCCCTTACACCAGGCATTCCCAGCGGAGGCCCCCCTTACATCAGGTGTGATGCCCCGAGACTCTCTCCGCCGCCATTACGCAGAGGGGACAGTGGAGGAGCCAGCCGGGTGGCTGCCAATAGGAAATTAGCTGCGGCCCCTTCCCACATTTCACTCACAGACAGACATCAGCGGGGCGGGAGGTGGGCGGTGCTGCAGCTCAATTCCTATTGGCAGCCACCCTGACCCTAGTTTTGGTCTACAAGAAAATGGCGGCGGTGAAGAAGATTCGGGGGCCCCTAGTAATTACTCGGGGCCCTACGCAGCTTGCGTAGCAAGCGTATAGGGCAGATCGGCCCTGAGTGTTAGAGTTGTAAATCTGTGACTTGTGTTGTGCAACACTGTTATTACAAGATATAACTGTGTTTGTCTATGGTTTGCTACAGCCCGGCTCAGTAATGCACCAGCACGTGTGCCCCCGTAGAATGCGGCTTCCCATGGTGACATGCGGTGAAAAGGTGGAGAGTGCCGAAGGGGGGCCCCAGAAGAGGAGGTTCAGGGCCACTCTGCAGGGTATTGTAGGTAAGTATAACATCTTTTCTATTCAATGCCGCGAACACATGATCGGAATTTCCAACAACAAAACCGTGGATTTTTTTCCGACGGATGTTGGCTCAAACTTGTCTTGCACAAATGTTGCTCGGAAATTCTGAACGTCAAGAACGCAGAGACGTACAACACTATGACGAGCCGAGAAAAATTAAGTACAATGATTCCGAGCATGCGTCAAATTGATTCCGAGCATGTGTAGGATTTTTGTGCGTCGGAATTGGATACACAGGATCGGAGTTTCCAACAAGAACTTTTGTTGTTGGAAAAATTGAGAACCTGCTCTCAAACATTTGTTGTCGGAAATTCCGCCAGCAAATGTCCGATGGAGCCTACACACGGTCGGAATATCCGACCAAAAGCTCACATCGAACATTTGTTGTCGGAAATTCCGATCATGTGTACACGGCATTAGTCTAGAAAAAAATAGCTATAAATGAATGACATGTTTGAATTTTCTTGGCACTGGAACATATTAATCTGTGTAATTCTGTCACTGAAAAATAGTCAAGTTTTTAATTCTTTGCCTTTAATTGTGGGTTTTTCACTGTAACTGGAAGAAAATATTTTCCTCAAACCATAGACATCAACTTGGAGTCAGAAGAAAATTTAAAAAGGTTTTTTTCAGTCTTCATAGTTTTATTGAATTGTATGAGATATACGTTGTATACACAGTAGTTTCCCATACATTCCCAATCACAAATAATGCCTTGTACACACAATCGGATTTTCCGTCAGGATAAACTTCAACGGATTTTTCAGACGGAATTCCGTTCAAGCTGTCTTGCATACACACCGTCACACCAAATTCCGACCGTCAAGAACGTGGTGACATACAACACTATGACGAGCCCAGAAAAATGAAGTTCAATGCTTCCGAGCATGCGTCGACTTGATTCTGAGCATGAGTGCTTTTTTCTCTGTCGGAGTTCCATACAGACGAACGGAAATTCCGATATAATTTTTTTTCGTTGTTCTCTTTCTAACTCCGTCGGAATTTCCGACGAAAAAAGTCAGACGGGGCACACACAGGGTCGGAATATCTGATGAAAATATTCCGTCGGACTTTTTTCATTGGAAATTCCGACCCTGTGTGTACAAGGCATTAGAGCAGTGGTTCTCAACTCCAGTCCTCAGGGCTAGTGATGAGCCGAACACCCCCGGGTTCGGTTCGCACCAGAACCCGCGAACGGACCGAAAGTTCGCACGAACATTAGAACCCTATTAAATACAATGAATGCGAACGTTCGGATTCTAAAGTGCTAATTATAACGACTATTATCCATGTTATTGTCCGAAACAGAGTTTGGGAACCCGGGTTCTGCACCAGGGGACATGTATCAATGCAAAAAGAAGTTTTAAAAACGGACGTTTTCCGTGAGCAGTCATTTTAATGATGCATAAAGTGAAAAAAAAAAGTCAAATATTCCTTTAAATATTGTACCTGGGGGGTGTCTAAAGTATGCCTGTGAAGTGCCACGTGTTTCCCGTGTTTAGAACTGTCCCTGCACAAAATAACATTTCTAAAGGAAAAAAAGCCATTTAAAACTGCTTGCGGCTTTAATGCAATGTCTGGTCCCGGTAATATGGATGAAAATCTTTAGGAAAAATGGCATAGCTACCCCATCAACCCCCCCCCCCTACCCCAGCCCATTACCAGCCCCTTTGGGTCTTGTATGGATATTAAGGGGAACCCCGCACACAAAATAAAAAAGGACCTATATACTCTGAACAGCCGTATACAGGCGGTGCATACAAGACAGGGACTGTAGGTTTGTTCTTATGTAGAATCTGTTTGTAATTTTGAACAGCTGCATTGTTTAAGTGGAGCTCCATGGCAAATTCCTTTTTTTTAGCTTTTTGTAAAACATAGGGAACGGTTATCACCCCTGTCACATCTTTTTTGCTGTCTGTGCCCCTGTTCAGAACATTTCACCTCACTTTGCGTCCCAATGACAACTGTTTTTGAAATGTGGTGTTTTTATTGAAACAAGGATTGGTGATAAAGCATCAGTAGAGAGGAGACACCTTTCTCCCATATTAATTCTTACAGGAGAGAATTTTCCTTCCAAGGGGTAGATTTCCTCTCACTTCCTGTTGTCTTCTTCCGTTTGCAAGTAGTAGTAGTTTGTAAGTTGGATGTTTGAAAGTAGGGACCTTCCGTATATACTCTGCAGAAATTGGCCCCTTAGGTGTTGGTGTTGGCACAACACTGAAAGCACTCACAGTTATTCTTGGTGGGTGCTGGAACGCCCTGCTGTCAACTATTATATCAGGAATTGTAATAACATATAATTGTTGAACAGTGGTAGTAAAAATTGGGCCTTTGATGGTGGTGCTGGTGCCACAACACTGTAAGGCCTGACAGTTACTCTTGGTGGGCGCAGCAATGCTCCCTGCTGTGAATTATTAGATCAATAATTATAATTGCATGCCCCTGTTGAACAGGGGCTGAAAAATTGGGCCTTTGGTGGTGGTGGTGGTGGTGATGGTGGTGCTGGTGCCACAACACTGTAAGGCCTGACAGTTACTCTTGGTGGGCGCAGCAATGGGCCCTGCTGTGAATTATTAGATCAATAATTATAATTGCATGCCCCTGTTGAACAGGGGCAGAAAAATTGGGCCTTTGGTTGTGGTGGTGGTGGTGATGGTGGTGCTGGTGCCACAACACTGTAATGCCCCATACACACGATCGTTTTTCATGCCGTTAAAAATGCCATTAAAAAAAATGGCCATTAAAAATGATCGTGTGTAGGCTCCAGAGCATTTTTAACGACGTGAAAAACGGCCATTAAAAATTTCGAACATGCTCTCTTTTTTCACGTCGTTTTTCATGTCGTTTTTTTTAACGACGTGAAAAACGATAGTGTGTATGCTTTAACGACGTGAAAAAAACGCGCATGCTCAGAATCAAGTATGAGACAGGAGCGCTCGTTCTGGTAAAACTAGCGTTCGTAATGGAGATAGCACATTCGTCACGCAGTCACGGACTGAAAAGCACGAGACTGAAAAGAGCGAATCGTCGCTCAACAAACTTTACTAACATGAAGGGTGGCGCCATTCGAACGGAACTTCCCCTTTATAGTGCCGTCGTACGTGTTGTACGTCACTGCGCTTTGCTTGATCGTTTTTTTAAATGATCGTGTGTACGCAAGACAGGCTTGAGAGGAAACATGAAAAAAAAGACGTGAAAAACGGCAAGAAAAAAAATGGCAAGAAAAACGATTGTGTGTATGGGGCATAAGGCCTGACAGTTACTCTTGGTGGACGCAGCAATGGGCCCTGCTGTGAATTATTAGATCAATAATTATAATTGCATGCCCCTGTTGAACAGGGGCTTAAAAATTGGGCCTTTGGTGGTGGTGGTGGTGGTGATGGTGGTGCTGGTGCCACAACACTGTAAGGCCTGACAGTTACTCTTGGTGGGCGCAGCAATGGGCCCTGCTGTGAATTATTAGATCAATAATTATAATTGCATGCCCCTGTTGAACAGGGGCTGAAAAATTGGGCCTTTGGTGGTGGTGGTGGTGGTGATGGTGGTGCTGGTGCCACAACACTGTAAGGCCTGACAGTTACTCTTGGTGGGCGCAGCAATGCTCCCTGCTGTGAATTATTAGATCAATAATTATAATTGCATGCCCCTGTTGAACAGGGGCTGAAAAATTGGGCCTTTGGTGGTGGTGGTGGTGGTGATGGTGGTGCTGGTGCCACAACACTGTAAGGCCTGACAGTTACTCTTGGTGGGCGCAGCAATGGGCCCTGCTGTGAATTATTAGATCAATAATTATAATTGCATGCCCCTGTTGAACAGGGGCTGAAAAATTGGGCCTTTGGTGGTGGTGGTGGTGGTGATGGTTGTGCTGGTGCCACAACACTGTAAGGCCTGACAGTTACTCTTGGTGGGCGCAGCAATGGGCCCTGCTGTGAATTATTAGATCAATAATTATAATTGCATGCCCCTGTTGAACAGGGGCTGAAAAATTGGGCCTTTGGTGGTGGTGGTGGTGGTGATGGTAGTGCTGGTGCCACAACACTGTAAGGCCTGACAGTTACTCTTGGTGGGCGCAGCAATGGGCCCTGCTGTGAATTATTAGATCAATAATTATAATTGCATGCCCCTGTTGAACAGGGGCTTAAAAATTGGGCCTTAGGCACTGGTGGCACAACACTGCAACCCCTCACAGATACTGTACTTGGAGCACAGCAATGAGGCCTGTTGCAAAGTATTGCATCAAAAATTTTAATTACACGCCCCTGTTAAACAGGGGCTGAAAAATTGGGCCTTAGCCACTGGTGGCGTCACCCATAAACCAAAATGATCTTCCAAGCTATCATCGTTAATCGTATCATTGAGGAGGAGGAGGAGGATAGCCAGTCAACATAACAGCACAGGCACTCAGCATCAGCATCAGTCTTGAAGGGATGTGACATTTTAAAATCAATTAGTCTGTTATATCAGCATCTGGTGTGTGGTAGCTGGTGGTGATCCAAGACTGGTTCATCTTGATGAAAGTCAGTCGATCAACCGAGTCAGTGGACAGGCACACCCTGTGATCCGTGACAAATCCTCCAGCAGCACTGAATGTGCGTTCTGAAAGAACGCTGGATGCAGGACAGGCCAGTAGCTCAATTGCATACTGTGCAAGCTCTGGCCAGTGATCCATCCTCAAGACCCAGTAAGTCAGAGGATTTTCGGTGGGGAAGGTGTCCAAGTCTGACCTTGCCCCTAGGTATTCCTGGACCATGTATATCAGACGCTGGCGATGGTTGCTGGAACCGATCATACTTTGGGGCTGCGGACTAAAGAATTGTCTGAACGCATCGGTCAGACGGCCACCTTCCCCACCGCTCCTTCTTTGACTGCCCGAAGCCTCAGCAACTCGTTGTCCAGGACCAGGAGTTTGTAACCTCCCAGTCTCTGGGAACGCGTTGCACAGACCTTTCTGCAAGGCCTCCCGGAGTTGTCTCATCCTCTGCTCCCTCTGCGACGGTACGATAAGGTCCGCAACCTTACCCTTGTACCGTGGATCAAGGAGAGTGGCCAGCCAGTAATGGTCCCTCTCCTTGATCCGAAGAATACGAGGATCCTTCCGCAGACTTTGCAGGATCAGGGAGGCCATGCAGCGTAGGTTAGCTGAGGCATTCAGTCCGGAGTCCTCTGGGTCACTAAGGATGACATGATCCGCAGCCACCTCCTCCCAGCCACGTACAAGTCCACTGGTTTCTTGGGACTGTAAATCATCCCTAAAAGACTGCTGCTGATGATGCTGAGTGCCAGCCTCCACCTCCATGCTGACACAATCCTCCTCCTCCTCCTCCTCCTCCTCTTCCTGTGCGATGGGTGGGACAGAAGGAACACTGTCTGGGTAAAGGGGGCCTTGAGAGGCAAGGAAGTCCTCCTCTTCCTGCCTCTGTTCTGCCTCAAGTGCCCTGTCCATTATTCCACGCAGCGTGTGCTCCAACAGGTGGACAAGAGGTACAGTGTCACTGATGCATGCACTGTCACTGCTCACCATCCTCGTGGCCTCCTCAAATGGTGCCAGGACAGTGCATGCATCCCTGATCATGCCCCACTGGCGTGGTGAAAAAAACCCGAGCTCCCCTGACCTTGTCCTGGTGCCGTAGTCGCACAGGTACTCATTGATGGCCCTCTGCTGCGTGTGCAGCCGCTGCAGCATGGCCAACGTTGAGTTCCACCTGGTGGGCATGTCACATATAAGGCGGTTCTTGGGCAGGTTCAACTCCTTTTGAAGCTCAGCCAGGCGAGCACTGGCATTATAAGATCTGCGGAAATGCACACAGACTTTCCTGGCCTGCCTCAGGACATCCTGTAAGCCCGGGTACCTGCCCAAGAACCGCTGCACCACCAGGTTAAGGACGTGAGCCATACAGGGCACATGGGTCAGTTGTCCCTGTCGGAGGGCGGAGAGGAGGTTGGTGCCATTGTCGCAAACCACCATTCCTGGCTTAAGCTGGCGTTGGCGTCAACCACCTCTCGGCCTGCCCCTGCAGAGCAGACAGGACCTCTGCCCCAGTGTGGCTCCTGTCCCCCAAACACACCAGCGCAAGCACGGCATGGCATCTTTTTGCCTGCGTACTTGCGTAGCCCCTTGAACGCCTACGGAGCACCGCTGGTTCCGAGGACAAACCACAGGAAGAGGCCATGGAGGAAGAAGAAGAGGAGGGGGTGGAGGAGAGAGGTGTGTCACAACCAGTAGTAGCATTTTGGAGGCGTGGCGGTGGAACAACCTCCAACACTACTGCACCTTGTCCTGCATCCTTCCCAGCTGCCAAAAGAGTGACCCAATGGGCCGTGAAAGAAAGGTAACGTCCCTGTCCATGCCTGCTGGACCATGAGTCAGCGGTAATATGCACCTTACCGCTGACCGCCCTGTCCAGCGAGGCCAAGACATTGCCTTCCACATGCCTGTAGAGAGCCGGAATCGTCTTCCGTGCGAAAAAGTGGCGTTTGGGAACCTGCCACTGAGGAACCGCACATTGCACAAACTCACGGAAGGGGGCCGAGTCTACCAACTGAAAAGGCAGCAGTTGAAGCGCTAGCAATTTAGCCAAGCTAGCATTCAACCGCTGGGCATGTGGATGGCTGGGAGTGAACTTCTTTTGACGGTCCAGCAGCTGGGGCAGGGAAATTTGCCTGCTAGAATCGGACGTTGGTGTACTGCTAGCAGAGTGCCCGCAAGTACTTGCCTGTGACACACCTAATTCTACACCTTCATTCCTCTCAGAGCAGGTTTCAGAGAGGAGTGAAGGTATAGTGGGGTTGGAGATCCCAGCTGATGCAGTGCAAGAAGAGGTCAGCTTTGTTCTTTGGTGTGGGTCTTTAAGGTAGGCTTGCCAACGAGCTGCATGGCAGGTCAACATATGTCTGATCAAGCATGTGGTGCCCAAGCGGCTGATGTTTTGGCCACGCGATATACGCTTGAGACATATGTTGCAAACAGCAGCTGTGCGATCTGATGCACTCGCCTCAAAAAAGGCCCACACCAAAGAACTTTTTGAATGACGGGCAGAGGCAGCGCCCTGCACAGGCGGAGCTCTGCGGTGTGATTCCGTCGGTGTGCTGCCCATACGCTGGCCACTCAAGGGCATCCTGCCTCGTTGGAGATGTGCCTCCTCCTCATCCTTCTCCTCCTCTCTCCTATTAGGCACCCACGTGGAGTCAGTGACCTCATCATCCCCTCCCTCCTCATCACTGGAGCCAATCTGGCAGTATGCTGCAGCTGCTGGAGCATGACTGCCAGATTGGTGTCCTTCTTGAGCATCCCCTCTCTCTGCTCTCACGCTGCTGCCTTCCTCTAGCTGGGTATCATCATCAGATCCTTCCAAACGCTCGGCATCCTCCTGGAGCATGTACCCAACACTGTGCTCAAACAGTTCGGGGGACTCCTCAGGAGGAGGACATGGTGGGTCTAGGGAAGGACTGACTAATGAAGATAATGATACCAGAGAAGAGGACGCTTTGGCAGCTGCTTTGCCAGTACCCTGAGCCTGGGTGAGAGAGGATGAGGAGGATGAGGTGGGCTTGGTCATCCACTCTACCAAGTCTTCGGCATGATGTGGCTCAACATGTCCAGCTGCCGAAAAGAAGGACAAGCGTGTCCCATGGCCATGTGCTGATGACAATGCACCGCGTCCACGACCAGCACTGTTGCCCCCAGACACAGAGCCTGCTTGCCCTCTTTTTTTGCCTCCTGACTGTCTGCCTCTCCTTGTTTGCCTTCCAGACATTTTAATGGATGGCCTGCAGGGAGATGGGAAAAAGAGCAATAAGGGCTACCTTCAGGTGTATACTGTGCAGGAGGCTTAGCAACAATGACACTGACACTGTCCCCTGCCTATCCTTCTCTGTCCCTAAACTCAAGGATTGAAAATATGGTTCAGCAAAATAGTTTTAGAACAGAATAGCAAACTGACACTTTCCCTCACTGTCCTACTCTGTCCCTCCCTACAAACAAGATTTAGTACAGAATAGCACACTGATAATTTCTACGAGTGTCCTTCTCTGTCCCTAAACTCAAGGATTGAAAATATGGAACAGCAAAATTGGTTTAGAACAGAATAGCACACTGTCAGTTTCACTCACTGTACCTGTCTGTCCCTAAACTCAAGGATTGAAAATATGGTTCAGCAAAATAGTTTTAGAACAGAATAGCACACTGACACTTTCCCTCACTGTCCTTCTCTGTCCCTCCCTACAAACAAGATTTAGCACAGAATAGCACACTGATAATTTCTACGAGTGTCCTTCTCTGTCCCTAAACTCAAGGATTGAAAATATGGAACAGCAAAATTGGTTTAGAACAGAATAGCACACTGTCAGTTTCACTCACTGTACCTGTCTGTCCCTAAACTCAAGGATTGAAAATATGGTTCAGCAAAATAGTTTTAGAACAGAATAGCACACTGACACTTTCCCTCACTGTCCTACTCTGTCCCTCCCTACAAACAAGATTTAGCACAGAATAGCACACTGATAATTTCTACGAGTGTCCTTCTCGGTCCCTAAAGTCAAAAATTGAAAATATGGAACAGCAAAATTGGTTTAGAACAGAATAGCACACTGTCAGTTTCACTCACTGTACCTCTCTGTCCCTAAACTCAAGGATTGAAAATATGGTTCAGCAAGATTGGTTTAGAACAGAATAGCACACTGACACTTTCCCTCACTGTACCTCTCTGTCCCTACAAACAAGGATTAGCACAGAATAGCACACTGTCACAGACACTCTCCCTACCTATCCTTATTTGTCCCTAAACACAAGGAATCCAGGATTAGTAAAGGAAAAATAATGACACTGTCCCTGCCTATGCTTCTCTTTCCCTGCTCCGGAACACACTACACAAGGCCGCCGCGCTGGCGGCCTTTTATAGTGTGGGGCGTGTACTAAACCCCCTCAGCAATAATTGGCCACAGGCATCCTGCCTGTGGCCAATCATTGCTCTCCTCGCTGCCAGCGCTGTGATTGGCCAACCATGCGGGGTCACAGTGCATGCTTGGCCAATCACAGCGCCTGGATGACACTGCGATGGCGTAGTGCATTGTGGGCCGTTTGCGTCACTCGAATTTGGCGCAAACGGCCCAAATCGTTCGATCTTCGTCGAACGATCGAACAGCCGATGTTCGAGTCGAACGTATGTTCGACTCGAACACGAAGCTCATCCCTACTCAGGGCCCACCAACAGGCCAGGTTTGTAAGATAACTGAAAGGCATCACAGGTGATATAATTTGCTGCTCAGTGATTGCAGTATTCTAGTCTGCATCTCACCAAGGTAATACTTAAAATCTGGCCTGTTAGTGGGTCCTGAGGACAGGAGTTGAGAACCACTGCATTAGAGGAAGAAAAAACGATATCAAAAGACAAATTGAAAAAAATATATATTACACAATACTCCATTAATATGCAACTTGTATCTCACTTTATGTTTGTAACACATGCAGCCAATTGACTGCTCCTCTGTAGTGATGAGCTTGGGGCTGCACTTGGGTTTGCAAGCTCGTCCAAAACCAGAAGGTAATTGTCATTGCTGGGCCAATGAGCTGCAGGTGGGGGATTCCTTGTCCCGCAGCTGATGTGTAGTGTAGTATGACCTTGTGGCCATATTAGATCAATGATGTCAAAAGCAACCCTGCCCCTTTGTATAGGTGCGGCTGCGGGTTGGGGGATCATCCATCAGTAGCTCATTGGCCCAGCTAATTTCTGGATTTGGACCAAACCTAAGCCTATCCCTACTCCCTTAGTTATCTGTTCATTTGGTGTGTCCACAGTCCACATAAATTCCATTTGTTGCCCGTTTACCAAAAGAGACAGATTATCTTGTTTACTGCAGAAAAAGGCAATTGCAGGTATTGCATAAGCACTTGCACATATTTTATCCTTGCTTACAAAATTTGGCTGTGCACTGAACTGCAGTAAAATATTCTGAGATGGCAAAAATGCAATCAGGACAAGCATATACCATCCAATTTATAAAATATATAATTCAACAGTTGCAGCTGATGTTACAAAAAACTAAAATCAATTAAGTCATATATTAAAGCACATCCATGGTAATTTTCTTAATATACTTGCATTGCTGCAATAAGTGTATCCAGTTCTTAGCAGTAAATGAAAGCAGTTAATCTTATTAAATGGCTATTCATCATAGATCCAATAGCACTAACACAGTCTGCTCCTGGATGGGACATAACCAGTGGCCTATGTGTGGATGCTTTTTCCTTTCATAAAGGGGAATGAATGACTTTAACTCAAACTGAAGAGAGTGGAGGAGGAGGAGTGGTTAATTGGTATTGACCAAGCAAAACCTCACTAGCACAGCAAGGCCTCAGGGCCCTATCGCATATTGGATTCGTTCTAGTTTTCTACTGCTAATTCCTAAACTAAGCAGGAGATTTTTTAATAGTGCTGCAGATTTGATTTTAACCTCTTCTTGGTAGTCACTTGATTTGCAACACATTGCAACAAGGGATTAATCTCAAAACACAGCAATTTAAAAATCTCCTGTGTAGTTTTGTTTTTTTAGAGTACAGAACTAGAAAGTTTCCAATAAACAAGCTGGCATCACACAGGGCTGCGAATGCAGAAAACCTTGTTAAACAATCCTTCAGAGGCTTACCTACAATTTAAAAAACAATATCATCATTACAAAATTCTAATACAATTACATATAGCCATGAAAGAGCAAATGTCTTTCTGAAAGCAAGCTGCAAAGTCACTAGCATTCTAAATGTGACACTATGGGGTTGATTTACTAAAGGCAAATCCACTTTGCACTACAACTATATGAGGGGAAGATCTGAAATGAGGGGAAGCTCTGATGATTTTATCATCCAATCATGTACAAGCTAAAATGCTGGGTTTTTTTTCCTTGCATGTCCCCCTCGATTCTACAGCGACTGCACTTTCAAGTGCACTTCCAAGCAGTGGCGGCAGTGGCGGTGCGTCCATAAGGGCGCAGGAGCGCCGCCACCCCTCCTGTCACTCTTTAATCACCCTAGATAGATTCATGCATTGTATGAATCTATCTATGGTCGCTGCTGACACCCCCTATTCAGGTGTCCGGCCCCTTTTCGGTCACCGGGCACCTGAATTACAGCGGTGGGGGTGTTTTTTGGAAGCACCTGATTAGAGCCTTTGGCTCTAATAGGCGTCCAAAAAAGTGAGAAGCGGGCGCAACGCTTTGCGTTCCTTCTCACTTAGCTCAATGTTAGCAAAGCCGAAGGAATTCACTTTGCTAACATTGACCCGTCTCTCAGCCAATCAGGTTGCCGGGTCTGTTACTGGTCGCCTGATTGGCTGAAACATCAGGCGCTGTGATTGGATGCCTATCAGGCATCCAATCATAAGAGAGGACGGGAGGAGAGGAGGACGGGAGAAGACACATGGACGGGAGAAGACACATGGACGGGAGAAGACGCTTGGAGGGGAGAAGAAGCATGGAAGACACCGCTCGCTGTCACCCGCTGCCCCACCGAGGCAGGGTAAGTGCCAGGTAGATGGCGAGCGGGTGGGGGATCACAGTGGCATTATTGGATGGCACAGTGGCAGCCTTGGATGGCACAGTGGCAGCATTGGAGGGCACAGTGGGAGCATTTGATGGCACAGTGGCAGCATTGGGAGCATTTTATGGCACAGTGGCAGCATTGGATGGCACAGTGGGAGCATTTGATGGCACAGTGGCAGCATTGGGAGCATTTTATGGCACAGTGGCAGCATTGGATGGCACAGTGGGAGCATTTGATGGCACAGTGGCAGCATTGGATGGCACAGTGGCAACATTGGATGGCACAGTGGGAGCATTTGATGGCACAGTGGCAGCATTGGGAGCATTTGATGGCACAGTGGCAGCATTTGATGGCACAGTGGCAGCATTGGGAGCATTTAATGACACAGTGGCAGCATTGGATGGCACAGTGGGAGCATTTGATGGCACAGTGGCAGCATTGGGAGCATTTGATGACACAGTGGCAGCATTGGATAGCACAGTGGGAGCATTTGATGGCACAGTGGCAGCATTGGGAGCATTTGATGGCACAGTGGCAGCATTAGATAGCACAGTGGGAGCATTTGATGGCACAGTGGCAGCATTGGGAGCATTTGATGGCACAGTGGCAGCATTAGATAGCACAGTGGGAGCATTTGATGACACAGTGGCAGCATTGGATAGCACAGTGGGAGCATTTGATGGCACAGTGGCAGCATTGGGAGCATTTGATGGCACAGTGGCAGCATTAGATAGCACAGTGGGAGCATTTGATGGCACAGTGGCAGCATTGGGAGCATTTGATGGCACAGTGGCAGCATTAGATAGCACAGTGGGAGCATTTGATGGCACAGTGGCAGCATTGGGAGCATTTGATGGCACAGTGGCAGCGTTTGATGGGCACAGTGGCTGCAATTGATGAGCACAGTGGCTGTGTTTGATGGCACAGTGAGGCTGCAATTGATGTTTATTTTTTGAATTTTTCAATTTGTTTGCGTCCCCCAAAAATTTTGAGCACCAGCCACCACTGGGTCCCACGGTGGCTCTCGCGGCTCCTCCCTGCACTAGCTAACCCCTTCTGGGAATCTCTCTCCCGAGGGGGTTACCTTGTGGGCTCGCTCCCCCTGTCATACACTCTGCATCCATAGACACAGAGTGTATGACTCAGTCCGCCCCCCGGCGGCCGCGTCATTAGATTT
This sequence comes from Rana muscosa, assembly GCA_029206835.1. Taxonomy (NCBI): domain Eukaryota; kingdom Metazoa; phylum Chordata; class Amphibia; order Anura; family Ranidae; genus Rana; species Rana muscosa. The sequence goes on from CM055118.1 coordinate 578,502,317, forward strand.
GATTAACAGCAGCGGGAGCCAATGGCTGCGCTGCTATCAATCTATCCAATCAACGCCGAGACTCAGTGGAGAAGAGGACGCCGTGGACGCGCAGAGCAGATGAACGGGCTCAGGTAAGTAAAACGGGGCGGCTGGGGGGCCCGTGACAGCCAGGTGTTTTTTCACCTTAATGCATAGGATAGATTAAGGTGAAAAAACACGAACCTTTACAACCCCTTTAACTCTACACTGCCCCTGCATTTTATGAGTACTTCATAAAATGCAAAGTTGGTGTTTGATCAGGGGTGTCGTTCCTGTCCTCCTGCAGTGTCCCAGTTCTCTGCTTGATGCTGCAGAAAACACTCCATGGTTGAAAAAGAGGATCTCCTCACATGGCTTTTTATTTTTTTGTTCATTGAAAAGAAAGGGAGCTATGGTATCCTAAAGCAAGCAAAGCACTAAGCACATAGTAACCAAAAGTGCAATGTAAAGTGCAATGTTGTACTTCATAAACATTTTTTCAGTAAAGTAGCAAAATGGCTTCTGTTTTATAAATGCACACCAAGTATTGACTATGATCACAACAAATAGGCACTCACTATGTCCAGATACACTTTATACCTATAAGTGGTGGAACGCCCTTTACCAGTTTTGGGGGCCCATTCCATATGCTACTGTGGTGCTCTGCTGGTCTAAAATCTCTATGTCTGAAATCCAGCATGGAGATGGCCTGGCCATCTGACAAAGTAACTCAGCATTAGCACAAGGGGCTGTCAATTTGTTGGTTGAGGACCAATGTAAATTGTCAGGATCAAGCTGGATTAGCCCCAATCCAGTGATGTGAAGAAAGAAGCTGTCTAGGGCTGATTGTCACACAGCAAGGTTTCTGTTGACCAACCTCTTTTTCCAGAGTGCCAAAGTGGAGATTAAAAAGAAGCCAGCCAGAATCAGGCAAATGTTGTTCTGCTTGGAAAGGTGTGGTATTATTTTAGAGGAAGTGTGTGCCTCTTTTCAATATTTAGAAACCTTTTTTAAAATCACTCAGTTAATAGTTGCTCGGTTGATGACCCAAGGGTGCATGCTGCCATTTTGAGTTAACTCAGCAGGTATTGGTTAATAATTAATTTTGTTAATATTGACTTTTCTTTCCTCCTTTAAGAGGATAGATAAATAATTAGGAGCTTACAGCTTTTCTGCACTGTAAAACACAAGTAAGAATCATGGATTTACTGTACTTTCTGTAAATGGAAGTACAAAGACTACAGTGGTGAACAAAATGGGTGAGGGCTTCTGTGCAGGAAAATTGCTAAGGTTTTGCCTAACATACATTACTGTTATATCTGCCAAGGTCGGGGGTCAGGCTCAGAGGCCAGAAGCCAGAAGTGGAAAATTCACTCAGAAACCAGCAAGATAAATGCACAAGGAGATTGTGGGCTCTAAGCACTAAGAACCAGAGCTCCTGATGGTGGAGATGGGTTTTGCTACATGCTAGTACCAGGTCACAGTCCTCATGATCCCCCTACTAAGAGGTGAGAAAGCCAGGTTCCGGTAGCAGAATAATAATAATAATAATAGTAATAATAATAATTTTATATAAGGCTAGGAATTCATTATTATTTAAGGCAGAAGGTCCAATCAGCGCAAAAATAATTGAGAATTAATAATAACACAACCCCCCACGTATACAAGCATTAAAAAGAATTATCACAAAATTCCAATGGCAAATGTTAAAACAGGGTATAAGTGCCGCGCAATACAAACAGTCCAAAACGTTGACAAAATAGCAAGTCCCAAAATATAATATGAATAAATAATATTGAGTATAAGAGTCCAGAGAGACGGTGGACAACAGGTCCCAGAAAGCCTTCACCAGTGATAATATAATCCACAATGGGTGACAGTCCCTCCACCTCCGGTCTTATTATCTACTCTCACCTTAAGGCATGGACTCCTAAATTAACAGGTAGTCATGCAGGCAGTTCTCAATAATCAAAGGTTAACATGGATCATATACTTAGTCCTTTCCATTCTCCTCAATTCTCAGCAAGGGTGCCAGACCATATATGATAAAAGAAAGGATCTAAGTGTTCACTGTTTAACAGTATAAATTTTAATTGTGTCCAAAACACAAACTACTCACATAAAAGCCGGTATCATACAGCATATATTGCAGACATAAGTCTGTTTGGTTTCCGAAGGATAGCAGCGGGTGACATCATACGCAGCTCCTCCCCCGTACACGTTACGTTCCTGTGAACTTCCTCGGCGGGGCTGGGGTTTATTATTATTTATTTATGTATTATCACATATTATTAATATTTTTTATTTATTTATGATTTTTTAGCTATTTGTGTATTTATTTTACATTTATGTATTCATATATTATTAATATTTTGTCAGGGTCACCTGTGGCCAGGTGACAGATGCACACCGTAGGGGGACAGGAGTGCACCGCGAGGTAGTGAACCCTATGGCTGGCTTCTGTGGATAGGAAACTGGGTGGTTGTGGAAAGCGGGACCAGAGGAGCACAACCGGGATCCCAACGGAAGCGAGAGCCAAGATTCCCCAGGGCGCGGAGTCTAAGACCCAGCTGGTCTTCTCCAGGGCCTCTAGTGGTGAGGATGTTACGCTGCAGGCTGGGACCAGGTCGCGGCCCCTGGAGTTTCCTAGCTCACGCCCCGTAGGATAAGGGGAAGCAGCAGCACACGATAGAGAGAACCGAATAACAAGCCGAAGGTCAGGGGCCACAAGCAGACAAGGATAACGAAGAACGAGCCGAAGGTCAAGGGTCACGAGCAGACAGGGATGGTCGGGGACAAGCCAATAACGTAACAGAGAGACAGACGTAGCACACGGCAGGCAGGAACCCAAACACACAATGCCTAACAAACACGTTTATCAGCAAAGCAGGCTTGCAGTGCACAGGTTAATATAGTGTTCAGTGATAGGGCCTGGGGTGGAGTCAGGCTGGGAGGAGATTATAAAGGAAGCCAGGTGAAGGAGGTCTGGTCTCTAGATGAACACATGAGGAGGAAGGTAAGATGGCAGACAGACATTAATGCATATCCATGACAGTACCCTCCCTCTTATGGGCCCTCCCCCGCCTGGACCCAGGCTTAAAGGGAAATCTCTGATGAAACCTTCTCAACAGATGAGGTGCAGCGACATCAGATGCAGCGATCCAAGACGCCTCCTCAGGACCAAAACCTCTCCAATGCACAAGGTACTGAAGAATGCCTCTGCAGAGCCGAGAATCCAGAACTTGTCTAACCTCGTACTTAAAATTATCCTCAGAGACCGAAAACGAGGTAGGGAGATGACAAGAAGATCTATTGAGGACCAAAGGCTCTCTAGGAATAAGCAAGGGCATGAGAGGATCAACAGGAATCTGAGGAGGGTCCCCTAGACCCTTAAAGGGGAACTGGTCATCTTGCACAGGACCATCAGACTGGGCAGATGTCAGTGGAACCCTGAAGTCAGGTTGGTTAGAAGGTGACATGTCGCCGGAGTCAAGCTGAATAGCTGAAGGACAAGCAGAATGTCCCGAACAAGAAAAAGTAAGAGGCTCACTGGGCATGGGCTGGACTGGCATAACTAGTACAGAGGCAGAGTGAATAGCTGAGTCAGGTGTAGCGACTACCTGAATCGCATCGCAAGACGTAGCGACTGCAGGACTTGTAGACAAGCTAGCCTGGCTGTGCGTCCAAGGGTGGTTAGGGACAGAGAAATGTAAATGGTTATGCAACCTGGAATGAATGACCGGCTCAGATTCACAGGGGGCAACCTTGGGTAGACAGGAGGAGGAACAGGAGGGACCCCAAGCCAGGATCTGTCCAGTAGTCCAGTCCACATGAGGAGAATGGAGCTGTAACCATGGGAGACCCAAAATTATAGGCGTTGAGGCCTTGGGTAAGATAAGGAAGGATATCCACTCCTGGTGGAGTGTCCCTACCGACATCTTAACAGGGAGGGTCTGGAAGCGGATAGGTCCCCCTGGGAGAACAGTACCATCAATCGCCAAGACCACCAATGGCGTGGTGAGGGGCAAAAGAGTAAGTCTCATGGACGATGCGATTTCCCAGTCCATGAAATTACCAGCGGCTCCGGAATCCAGATATGCTGAGACCGAATGAGAAGAAGCACCAACATGAAGGAACACAGAAAGCAGAAGACGAGAAGGGGAAGGTGATATTTCTGGGTCCAATACTCCACTTTCCAGATGAAGTGGACCCGAACGTTTTTCTGGACAAAGAGAGCAAGTGTCACGAAAATGACCTTTGCCCCCACAGTAAAGACACAGACCAAGAGTTCTGCGCCTAGCACGTTCCTCGGGGGATAGCCTGGTCCGACCCAGCTGCATGGGTTCCTCAGCTGGTAGGAGATGCTCTACGGGTCGAAGAGAGGGGAGCTCAGGCTGACTAAGAACCAAGGAGGGCTGGCGTTGCTTTTCTAAGGTCCTCTCCTGAAAGCAAATATCGATCTGGTTACACAAGGAGATAACGCCGGCCAGATCAGTGGGGATGGTTCTTCCAGCTAATTCATCCTTCACTCTATCAGACAGGCCATGCAAAAAGGTTGCGACTAAGGCCTCATTGTTCCAGCTCAACTCAGCCGACAGTATGCGGAAATGAAGGGCATACTGTCCCACAGAAGCAGACTCTTGGCGGAGACGTAAAAGGGTGCTGGCCGCTGAAGAGACACGAGCCGGTTCTTCGAAGATATTCCGAAAAAGTTTCAAGAAACCAGACAGGCTAGAAACCACTGGATCATTCAGTTCCCACAGAGGGGCTGCCCAGGCTAAAGCTTCACCAGAGAGGAGGGAAATGATATAGGCTACCTTAGCCCGATCAGACAGGAAGTTTTGGGGCTGGAGCTCAAAATGAATCGTGCATTGGCTAAGGAACCCCCTGCAAGCCTTGGAGTCCCCAGAGAAACGGGACGGAGCTGGCAGTTGTAGCGAGTGTGTGGCTGCGACTGGTGCAATAGGTGCAGCCGCTGATTGTATTTGAGGTTGCGGATTCAGGGTTCCCAAGGAGGCCTGAAGCTGCTCGAAGCGAGAAGCCAGATCCTGGAGGAATCGCATCACCTGAGTCTGATTCGATTCCTGGGTTTCAAGTCTGCAAACTATGCCCTGCAATGGATCATCCGCGGGTAGCGGGATGTCAGCCGGGTTCATGGCTGATCAAACTGTCAGGGTCACCTGTGGCCAGGTGACAGATGCACACCGTAGGGGGACAGGAGTGCACCGCGAGGTAGTGAACCCTATGGCTGGCTTCTGTGGATAGGAAACTGGGTGGTTGTGGAAAGCGGGACCAGAGGAGCACAACCGGGATCCCAACGGAAGCGAGAGCCAAGATTCCCCAGGGCGCGGAGTCTAAGACCCAGCTGGTCTTCTCCAGGGCCTCTAGTGGTGAGGATGTTACGCTGCAGGCTGGGACCAGGTCGCGGCCCCTGGAGTTTCCTAGCTCACGCCCCGTAGGATAAGGGGAAGCAGCAGCACACGATAGAGAGAACCGAATAACAAGCCGAAGGTCAGGGGCCACAAGCAGACAAGGATAACGAAGAACGAGCCGAAGGTCAAGGGTCACGAGCAGACAGGGATGGTCGGGGACAAGCCAATAACGTAACAGAGAGACAGACGTAGCACACGGCAGGCAGGAACCCAAACACACAATGCCTAACAAACACGTTTATCAGCAAAGCAGGCTTGCAGTGCACAGGTTAATATAGTGTTCAGTGATAGGGCCTGGGGTGGAGTCAGGCTGGGAGGAGATTATAAAGGAAGCCAGGTGAAGGAGGTCTGGTCTCTAGATGAACACATGAGGAGGAAGGTAAGATGGCAGACAGACATTAATGCATATCCATGACATATTTTTTCATTTGAGCAGAAAATCGGGCAAAAACACTCGACAAAACACGCAAATGGAGCATTTCTATTAATTTCTATGAGAATAAAAACGCGCCAAAAACGCTCAAATCTGCCCGATTCAAGCAAAAAAAAAAAGCTCCAGAACTTTTTTGAGCTTCAGGCATTTGGCTTAAGGCCACTTTGAGTGGAGATGTGAACCATCTCCATAGAGAATGATAGATTTTTTTCCCCTGAGGTGGGGCCTAACAAGTCAGGACAGTACAGATACCCCCCAAACAGTGGTAGCTGGTGCTCCATAGGTCGGGGGGCATCAGATGAACCTGACCCCCCCGTCACTCCAGCCCGCCACCACCCACTGGTCACCACACAACCCCCCCGCTGGCCGACTCCCTTACCCTCTGCTGGACAGACTGGCAGGAGATAATAGGGGGCTCTGTGAGGGCTCCGTGCCCAGGTATGGCAGCTTGATGAGGTCGGCGGCAGGGGGGATCGATGTCGGAGAGGTGTGCGCAGTGTCACAGGGGTGATCCATGGGAGATCCTCTATAGGTGTGTGCTCCCCTCTTCTGCAGCCACAGGGTGAGCTGACAGCACTCAGCATGGAGGGGCCGGAGGACGGGACTTGGCGGCTGGTGGGTCGGTTGCTCGGTCCTTGGAATCACGGTGGCCCGAGCGTCTCCTCCCTCCTCCTCCAAGGCCTCCTTATGGACAGGACACCACTGTCCCCAAATGCCCCTTTTTGAAAAGTAAACATTCCAAGGTATTTAGTAAGAGGCATAGTGAGTTTCTGGAAGTTGTGTACCTATCACATTTTGTTTCAATATTTTTTATTGAAGTTTTCACAGAGAGTAAAGAAATGCCAATAAAGATTTCAAGCAATACACAATTTCCACAGCATAAACTGCATATATGATAATAACAAAAAGAGTTAGCATTATAATCAAAGGAAGAACAGAGGGTTTATTACCTATCACATATTTGAAGGCCCTATAGCACCAGGACAGTGGAAACACACACAAAATGACCCAATTTTGGAAAGCAAACACCCCAACGTATATTCTATGAGGCATAATGAGTCTTTTGAACATGTCATTTTTTTCCACAAGTTTTCGGAAACTATGGGGAGAAAATTAAAACTTGTTTATTTTTCATACAAAGTTGTCCATTTATAAGATATTTCCAACAAATAGCATGTACATACCAAAAATTACACCCCAAAATACATTCTGTTACTCCTCCTAAGTATGATGATACAACATGTGTGAAACTTTTACATAACCTGGCCACATACAGAGGCCCAACATCCAAGTACCACCTTTAGGCCTTCTAGGAGCATAAATTAAACATCTAATTTCCTGACAACCTATCACATTTTTGAAGGCCCTGGAGCACCAGGACAATGGAACAGCCCATAAAATGACCCCATTTTGGATAACAAACACTCCAACGTATATATTCTATGAGGCATAATGAGTCTTTTGAACATGTAATTTTTTTCCACACGTTTTTGGAAAATGTGGAAAGAAAATGAAAACGCATTTCTTTTACACAAAGTTGCCCATTTATAAGATATTTCTAACACATAGCATGTACATACCAAAAATTACACCCCAAAATACATTCTGCTACTCTCCCACATGTGTGAGACTTTTACACAGCTTGGCCACATACAGAGGCCCAACATCCAAGGAGCACAGTCAGGTGTTCTAGGAGCAAAAATTACACATCGAATTTTCTGACTACCTATAACATTTTTGAAGGTCTTTCATATTTTTACCCCGAGACGACGTGACCTATCACAAAACGCGTAGGGCGGACCGAGCGGCATGCTGACATCATCCCCTCACTGCTCGATCTCCATAGGACGGGTTTGCTCATTGGTGTCCGGCCGGCACCTCGGGCTTAAGGCTATACCTTTCTCACCTATATGTAAGTATGTTATCTACATTTTTATTTTAATAAACCCAAAGATTTTACACCAGCGAGGCATCCTGTTTCTCTTGCATGTCTCAACTGCGTTCAAGCTGCTCTTACTGTGGAAAGCGCTGAGTGAAGAGGCGGTGGTCATAGAAGCCATTACTATTCAGCTGGGATTGTTTACATGCGGTTTTAGGTCCTCCATAACAGGGGACCAACTGGTTCTGGTAAGCAGTTTACTTGCTCATGGTGGTGGATTTCACTCCGGTCTTCAGTTATCACAGTGGAGATTTGGATTCCGTTTCTGCACGGGTGTTTATCACAGCATATGTTTGGACTTTTTTGATAATCTTGCACTTATGAACTGATGCCTTAGTGTATCATATTTGGAAGACACTTTATGCATGTAATTTCTTATGTGATTTTGCATATTTATTGTGTGTTGGTCTATGTTTCATTTCATGTCCCAAGTTTGCCCACAATCATTCACTAGTCCACGTGTCTTTTCTAGTGGACTTCTGTATTTTGTATGTGTTGTGGAGCACACCACGACAAATTTTTTTGTCTATTTATTTTTGTTTTGAGTTTAGCGCAACTATATATATTTTTCTATTGTGTTTTCACTGATTATGTTTTCAGGTTAGTAGCTGCTTACAACCAAAACATAGGCAATTTTTGTGCTAGCTATTAATTGCCATTTCCAGATCCTAGCGCAGTTTCTTTTTCTTTCTTTTTATACATACCAAGAATTACACACCAAAATACATTCTGCTGCAGAAAGGGTAAACAAAATATTATCTGTGGTTTTAGTAGTACAGTTGTCCAAAGAGGTGGGCATTGATCCAAGCAGCAGGCAGGGATGTGGCCAGCGACAGTGAAAGGAATCATCCAGGCAGCAGGCTGTGATACTGTCTATATACAGTCCAAGGTTAGTACAGGCACCCATCAGAGATATTGTCAGCACAGCCAATATATTGGTCCTGGTAGTCGGCAGGTTCATAGTGGTCAACATGGTCCATAGTACAGGTAGCAGGCAGAGCTGTGGTTTGTTCAAGGTTTGAGGAAGCACAATGTTTGTGTGAAACGCGTCAACCTGCAATTTTTGACTTGTCCTGGTGTCCGTTTTTTGCACTTTATGGAATAAAAAACTTCTTCGACTGGTATTGAAGTGCAGCTGTTTTCTATTTTGTATCCAGTTTTCACGGAAGCGAGCCAGGGCTAGCACCCAGTTCATTCAGTCCACCTGGAAATCATACTCACATGTAGCAGCGTATTGTCTTGTTCAATTAGTTCGTGCGGCAGGCAGAGGCATGATGGCAGAAAGTCAACAGCAGGCAGAAATATCATGCTTAGGGTCTCAATCAGGAAAGAATGGGGACAGGGTTAGAGGCTTCTCCCACCCAAATCTCTTTAAAGCCTCCGGTTGCCAGACCCTAATCCTAATTTACAAACCCAGGGGGAAAAAAAATTGCCTTTTTCATCTGGAAAAACTATTCTGAAGCCCCTCTAGGATGGAAAAGGACCTGGGGGTCCAAGTAGATGATAGGCTCAGCAATGGCATGCAATGCCAAACTGCTGCTAACAAGGCAAATAGAATATTGGATTAAGAAGGGGATTAACTCCAGGGATAAAGCGATAATTCTCCCACTCTACAAGACTTTAGTCCGGCCTCACCTGAAGTATGCTGTCCAGTTCTGGGCACCAGTCCTCAGGAAGGATGTACTGGAAATGGAGCGAGTACAAAGAAGGGCAACAAAGCTAATAAAGGGTCTGGAGGATATTAGTTATGAAGAAAGGTTGCGAGTGAAGCAGGTAATACCGCCACCCAGGTGTACTTCAGGTAAATGCAAGATCATTTTCAGTGACCCCCGGATCCGTGAGAAATCAAAATGACACTTGGAAACGGATAGTGTGTTCGTTAGATCTCTGGCCTTTATTGAATTTCAGAGTGGCTTATATGAAAAAGAAAGATAGGAGGGGCTATGTCTTAACACATATGTTTCTAAAAATTATACAAACTCAGTATATTCTTATCTTATATTAAACTGCTGAATTTAGTTTAGCAAGGGACTTTTCTTATACAATCAGGCTACTGCATGAACAGGCTTAATCACAATGACTATCAGTAGCAGGGTGTGACTCTATTCAGTTAAGCTAAGTATGTCAAAGTTCATTTCTAATTAAAATGGAGTTGATTATTTATACATTCTTTTACAATCCCCTCTTTTATCACGAACGTGATAATCACAAACCCTGAAGCCCCCGACATTCACCTGGACTACTTTCTCATAAATGTATCATTATCCTAAGCATGTAACAATAAACAGATAATCTCAGCTTCATAGCAATTGACCATGAAATACAAAGGGGGGAGGGGCGTGACAGTCCTTAAAAGCAAGTGGGAGGGGCATGACAGCCTTTAGGCCAAAATAAAAAAATTGTCCCAAAGAAAAGCACAAAAAAAATCTCTTGTATGGTTTCTGAATGTCCAATAAATTCATGAAAGGGAAGGAAAAAGAAATGTCCACATTATAATTCTCCTTCTCCTAAACTTTTCCCAAAACTTTTGGTTCGATTCTGTGTTTATCCATATTTTACAGAGATCCTTCTACCCCAAAACCCTGCCTCTTTGTAAGGATAGAACTCGATATCCACAGACAGATGGGAACTGATGCATTGGGCTAGACTTGGGCTTCAGGCTGGCGTATCTGGATCACTCCCTTGTCATGCTCACTGGACTTTCGTAGACCTTGGGCGTGCGTCATGGCTAACCCTCAAGGTGTCATTCCAGGAATATTTTCCAGCAGGTGTCCACCTTTACTCATCTCAGCATCTCCCATGGCATTTGAACAACAAAGATGAACAACGAAGATGAACAACGAAGATTTCCATGTAAAAGCTGTAGTCATCTCTTCATCCGGATAGGGTATAAGGCAGGGTATAAATGGGGTATAGGGTAGGAATGGGATGGGCATTTCTTCTGGCTGGCTGGGGCAGATATTCCTCATCCAACATGAATAATCACAGAATCTACCTGATCAATTAAGGCCTTAACCATTGGAGGTATTAAAAATAATATTCCTCATTAACTCAAACATAAGTAAAGCATGCAGAAATATAAAATGTTTCTCAGCAACAGTCTTCATTATATAGATTCAATATGTTTAACTAAACATTTTTTTCAAATCCAGTATTACAGCAGGACTTCAATAAAACTTAAACAACTTTAGTTTCTTCTATCCTCGGGACCCAAGTGGACCCGAGGAACTCAGAACTGAACATTTTACCCAAACACATATTCTGACTCAGAAGTCAGCCCAGGGCCGGCCCTACCATGGGACCCGATGGTACCTCGGTCCCAGGCGGCACTTTCAGGGGGCGGCAAATTGCCGCCTGCCAGCCCGCTCCGCTGCACATGTGCCTGGGTTTCCACCCGTCGGAAACCCAGGCACACATACCTGTCCTGCGGCAGCCGAATCCCTGGCTAGAGGGGCACGATCATCCAGTTCACAATCACACTACTGCTTCGGTGCGCTCTGTGTTTGAGCCGAGCTTAGCTCAGCAATTGGCAGCGGCGGGTGTCCTGTGATTGGCTAAGCAGGTCATGTGCGAACATGAGGCTCTGTGATTCGCCTGGAGGAGCTCCCTTGTATCCTGATGGTGAACACAGGACGGGAGCCTGCTCCTAATCATGTGATCACAACTGTGAAGACCACCCGCCCTAGTACTGCTTCTCCTGGAGCCTGGAGGAGCTGAACTGTGTCTGTGGATAATCGCGCCTGTCCTGCATGCTCCTAACTCGCTGTGTGTCACTGTCTCCTGAGGTCCGTCTCTGTCAGCCCCCCCTCTTTAATGTCAGCCCCCCCTCCTCAAGGTCAGCCGCCCCCCTCCTCAACTGCCCCCCCCTCAAGGTCAGCCGCCCCCCCTCCTCAATGTCAGCTGCCCTCCCTCCTCAATGTCAGCTGCCCTCCCTCCTCAATGTCAGCTGCGCCCCCTCCTCAATGTCACCTGCCCCCCCTCCTCAATGTCACCTGCCCCCCCTCCTCAATGTCACCTGCCCCCCCTCCTCAATATCAGCCGCCCCCCCTCCTCAATATCAGCCGCCCCCCTCCTCAATGTCAGCCGCCCCCCCCTCCTCAATGTCAGCCACCCCCCTCCTCAATGTCAGCCGCCCCCCCTCCTCAATGTCAGCCCCCCCTCCTCAATGTCAGCCGCCCCCCCCTCCTCAATGTCAGCCGCCCCCCTCCTCAATGTCAGCCGCCCCCCTCCTCAATGTCAGCCGCCCCCCCTCCTCAATGTCAGCCGCCCCCCCCTCAATGTCAGCCCCCCTCTTTAATGTCAGCCGTGCCCCCTCCTCAATGTCACCTGTTCCCCCTCCTCAATATCAGCCGCCCCCCTCCTCAATATCAGCCGCCCCCCGTCCTCAATGTCAGCCCCCCCCGTCCTCAATGTCAGCAGACCCCCCCTCCTCTATGTCAGCAGACCCCCCCTCCTCTATGTCAGCAGACCCCCCCTCTTCTCTGACAGCAGACCCCCCTCTTCTCTGTCAGATCCCCCACTTCTCTGTCATCTCTCTCCTGCCTGCTTTCACTCTGGGACACAGCAAATGGCAATCCACTACATGTGGCAGGTGAAGTGGCAAGTGACAATCTGCTACGTGTGGCAGGTGACGTTGTGGCAAGTGACAATCCGCAATGTGTGGCAAGTGACAATCTGCAATGTGTGGCAGGTGGCAAGTGACAATCCGCTACGTGTGTCAGGTGACGTTGTGGCAAGTGGCAATCCGCTACGTGTGGCAAGTGACAATTCGCAATGTGTGACGTCGTGGCAAGTGACAATCCGCAAATGTGTGGCAAGTGACATTGTGGCAAGTGACAAAACGCAATGTGTGATGTCGTGGCAAGTGACAACCCGCAATGTGTGGCAGGTGGCGTCGTGGCAAGTGACAACCCGCAATGTGTGGCAGGTGGCGTCGTGGCAAGTGACAACCCGCAATGTGTGGCAGGTGGCGTCGTGGCAAGTAACAATCTGCAATGTGTGACGTCGTGGCAAGTGACAATCCGCAACATGTGGCAAGTGACAATCCGCAACTGGTGGCAGGTGACGTGGCAAGTGACACGCTCAGGCTCCCACTGATTCTGCATTATGGTGAGTGGAACTATTTTATATTTTATATAACAATGTAATAATAGAAATGACGCACTTCACTAATTTTGTTTTGCGATACGGCACTGCGTCGATTTAACTGACAATTGTGCGGTCGTGCGACGCTGTACCCAAACAAAATTTACGTCCTTTGTTTCCCACAAATAGAGCTTTCTGTTGGTGGTATTTCTTCACCAGTTTAGGCCAATACGTATTCTTCTACATATGTTTGGTAAAAAAAAAAAAAAAACGCAATAAGTGTATATTGATTAGTTTGTGCAAAAGTTATAGCGTCTACAAAATAGGGGATAGATTTATGGCATTTTTATTATTATTATTATAAATTTTTTACTAGTAATGGCGGTGATTTGCGATTTTCAGTGAGACTGCGACATTGCGGTGAACAGATCGGACACTTTTGACACATTTTTGGGACCAGTGACATTTATACAGCGATTTGTGCTATAAAAATGCACTGATTACTGTGTAAATGTCACTGGTAGGGAAGGGGTTAAATGTGTTACCTGGGAGGTGTTTCTAACTGGGGGTGATGGGACTGACTGGAGGAGGAGAGAGATCTCTGTTCCTAATCACTAGGAACAGCAGATCTGTCTCTCCTCCCCTGTCAGAATGGGGATCTGTCTGTTTACATTGACAAATCCCCGTTCTGGCTCTCTGTGGAGCGATCGCGGGTGGCCGGCTGACATCGCGGCCACACACAGGTCCTTTTATACTCCTACATACATGTATAGAGCCATGACAGGTCCTCTTTATACTCCTACATACATGTATAGAGCCAGGACAGGTCCTCTTTATACATATATATATATATATATATATATATATATATATACGTATAGTGCCATGACCGTTATACTCCTATACATGAATAGAGCCATGACAGGTCCTCTTTATATTCCTACATACATGTATTGAGCCATGACAGGTCCTTTTATACTTCTATATACATGTATAGAGCCCTGACGGGTCCTTTTATACTCCTACATGCATGTATAGAGCCATGACAGGTCCTCTTTATTTTCCTAAATACATGTATAAAGCCATGACAGGTCCTTTTTACACCCCTATACACATGTATAGAGCCATGACAGGTCCTCTTTATACTTATATATACATGTATAGAGCTATGACCGGTCCTCTTTATACTCCTATACATGAATACAGCCATAACAGGTCCTTTTTATAGAGCCATGACAGGTCCTCTTTATATTACTATACATGAATAGAGCCATGACAGGTCCTCTTTATATTCCTATTAGTGATGAGCCGAACACCCCCGGGTTCGGTTCGCACCAGAACCCGCGAACGGACCGAAAGTTCGAACGAACATTAGAACCCTATTAAATACAATGGATGCGAACGTTCGAATTCTAAAGTGCTAATTATAAAAACTATTATGCATGTTATTGTCCTAAAAAGGGTTTGGGAACCCGGGTTCTGCACCAGGGGACATGTATCAATGCAAAAATAAGTTTTAAAAACGGTCGTTTTCCGGGAGCAGTCATTTTAATGATGCATAAAGTGAAAAAAAAAAAGTCAAATATTCCTTTAAATATCGTACCTGGGGGGTGTCTAAAGTATGCCTGTGAAGTGCCACGTGTTTCCCGTGTTTAGAACTGTCCCTGCACAAAATGACACTTCTAAAGGAAAAAAAAGCCATTTAAAACTGCTTGCGGCTTTAATGTAATGTCTGGTCCCGGTAATATGGATGAAAATCTTTAAGAAAAATGGCATAGCTACCCCATGACCCCCCCCCTACCCCAGCCCATTACCAGCCCCTTTGGGTCTTGTATGGATATTAAGGGGAACCCCGCACATAAAATAAAAAAGGCCCTATATACTCTGAACAGCCGTATACAGGCGGTGCATACAAGACAGGGACTGTAGGTTTGTTCTTATGTAGAATCTGTTTGTAATTTTGAACAGGTACATTGTTGAAGTGTAGCTCCAGACCAAAAATCTATTTTTAAACTTTTTGGAAAACATAGGTAAGGGTTATCACCCCTGTAACATTTGTTTTGCTGTCTGTGCCCCTGTTCAGAACATTTCACCTCACTTTCCGTCCTAATGACAACTGTTTTTGAAATGTGGTGTTTTTCTTGAAACAAGGATTGCTGATAAAGCATCAGTACAGAGGAGACACCTTTCTCCCATATTTATTCTTACAGGAGAGAATTTTCCTTCCTAGTGGTAGATTTCCTCTCACTTCCTGTTGTCTTCTTGCGTTTGCAAGTAGGAGTCGTTTGTAAGTTGGATGTTTGAAAGTAGGGACCTGCCGTATATACTCTGCAGAAATAGGCCCCTTAGTTGTTGGTGTTGGCACAACACTGTAAGCACTCACAGTTACTCTTGGTTGGTGCTGGAACGCCCTGCTGTCAACTATTATATCAGGAATTTTAATTACATATAATTGTTGAACAGTGGTAGTAAAAATTGGGCCTTTGATGGTGGTGCTGGTGCCACAACACTGTAAGCCCTGACAGTTACTCTTGGTGGGTGCAGCAATGGGCCCTGCTGTGAATTATTAGATCAAGAATTGTAATTACATGCCCCTGTTGAACAGGGGCTGAAAAATTGGGCCTTAGGCACTGGTGGCACAACACTGCAACCCTTCACAGATACTGTACTTGGAGCACAGCAATGAGCCCTGTTGCAAAGTATTGCTTCAAAAATTGTAATGACACGCCCCTGTTAAACAGGGGCTGAAAAATTGGGCCTTAGGCACTGGTGGCACAACACTGCAACTCCTCACAGATACTGTACTTGGAGCACAGCAATGAGCCCTGTTGCAAAGTATTGCTTCAAAAATTGTAATTACACGCCCCTGTTAAACAGGGGCTGAAAAATTGGGCGTTAGGCACTGGTGGCGGCACCCATAAACAAAAATGATCTTCCAAGCTATCATCATCAATCGTATCATTGAGGACTCGGAGGAGGAGGATAGCCAGTCAACATAACAGCACAGGCACTCAGCATCAGCATCAGTCTTGAAGGGATGTGACATTTTAAAATCAATTAGTCTGTTATATCAGCATCAGGTGTGTGGTAGCTGGTGGTGATCCAAGACTGGTTCATCTTGATGAAAGTCAGTCGATCAACCGAGTCGGTGGACAGGCGCACCCTGTGATCCGTGACAAATCCTCCAGCAGCACTGAATGTGCGTTCCGAAAGAACGCTGGATGCAGGACAGGCCAGTAGCTCAATTGCATACTGTGCAAGCTCTGGCCAGTGATCCATCCTCAAGACCCAGTAAGCCAGAGGATTTTCGGTGGGGAAGGTGTCCAAGTCTGACCTTGCCCCTAGATATTCCTGCACCATGTTTATCAGACGCTGGCGATGGTTGCTGGAACCGATCATACTTTGGGGCTGCGGACTAAAGAATTGTCTGAACGCATCGGTCAGACGGCCACCTTCCCCACCGCTCCTTCTTTGACTGGCCGAAGCCTCAGCAACTCGTTGTCCAGGACCAGGAGTTTGCAACCTCCCAGTCTCTGGGAACGCGTTGCACAGACCTTTCTGCAAGGCCTCCCGGAGTTGTCTCATCCTCTGCTCCCTCTGCGACGGTAACATAAGGTCCGCAACCTTACCCTTGTACCGTGGATCAAGGAGAGTGGCCAGCCAGTAATGGTCCCTCTCCTTGATCCGAAGAATACGAGGATCCTTCCGCAGACTTTGCAGGATCAGGGAGGCCATGCAGCGTAGGTTTGCTGAGGCATTCGCTCCGGAGTCCTCTGGGTCACTAAGGACGACATGATCCGCAGCCACCTCCTCCCAGCCACGTACAAGTCCACTGGTTTCTTGGGACTGTAAATCATCCCTAAAAGACTGCTGCTGATGATGCTGAGTGCCAGCCTCCACCTCCATGCTGACACAATCCTCCTCCTCCTCCTCCTCCTCCTCCTCCTCCTCTTCCTGTGCGATGGGTGGGACAGAAGGAACACTGTCTGGGTAAAGGGGGCCTTGAGAGGCAAGGAAGTCCTCCTCTTCCTGCCTCTGTTCTGCCTCAAGTGCCCTGTCCATTATTCCACGCAGCGTGTGCTCCAACAGGTGGACAAGAGGTACAGTGTCACTGATGCATGCACTGTCACTGCTCACCATCCTCGTGGCCTCCTCAAATGGTGCCAGGACAGTGCATGCATCCCTGATCATGCCCCACTGGCGTGGAGAAAAAAAACCAAGCTCCCCTGACCCTGTCCTGGTGCCGTAGTCGCACAGGTACTCATTGATGGCCCTCTGCTGCGTGTGCAGCCGCTGCAGCATGGCCAACGTTGAGTTCCACCTGGTGGGCATGTCACATATAAGGCGGTTCTTGGGCAGGTTCAACTCCTTTTGCAGCTCAGCCAGGCGAGCACTGGCATTATAAGATCTGCGGAAATGCACACAGACTTTCCTGGCCTGCCTCAGGACATCCTGTAAGCCCGGGTACCTGCCCAAGAAGCGCTGCACCACCAGGTTAAGGACGTGAGCCACACAGGGCACATGGGTCAGTTGTCCCTGTCGGAGGGCGGAGAGGAGGTTGGTGCCATTGTCGCAAACCACCATTCCTGGCTTAAGCTGGCGTGGCGTCAACCACCTCTCGGCCTGGCCCTGCAGAGCAGACAGGACCTCTGCCCCAGTGTGGCTTCTGTCCCCCAAACACACCAGCGCAAGCACGGCATGGCATCTTTTTGCCTGCGTACTTGCGTAGCCCCGTGAACGGCTACGGAGCACCGCTGGTTCATAGGACAAACCACAGGAAGAGGCCATGGAGGAAGAAGAAGAGGAGGGGGTGGAGGAGAGAGGTGTGTCACAACCAGTAGTAGCATTTTGGAGGCGTGGGGGTGGGACAACCTCCAACACTACTGCACCTTGTCCTGAATCCTTCCCAGCTGCCAAAAGAGTGACCCAATGGGCCGTGAAAGAAAGGTAACGTCCCTGTCCATGCCTGCTGGACCATGAGTCAGCGGTAATATGCACCTTACCGCTGACCGCCCTGTCCAGCGAGGCCAAGACATTGCCTTCCACATGCCGGTAGAGAGCCGGAATAGCCTTCCGTGAGAAAAAGTGGCGTTTGGGAACCTGCCACTGAGGAACCGCACATTGCACAAACTCACGGAAGGGGGCCGAGTCTACCAACTGAAAAGGCAGCAGTTGAAGCGCTAGCAATTTAGCCAAGCTAGCATTCAACCGCTGGGCATGTGGATGGCTGGGAGTGAACTTCTTTCGACGGTCCAGCAGCTGGGGCAGGGAAATTTGCCTGCTAGAATCGGACGTCGGTGTACTGCTAGCAGAGTGGGCGCAAGTACTTGGCTGTGACACACCTAATTCTACACCTTCATTCCTCTCAGTGCATGTTTCAGAGAGGACTGAAGTTATAGTGGGGTTGGAGATCCCAGCTGATGCGGTGCAAGGAGAGGTCCGCTTGGTTCTTTGGTGTGGGTCTTTGAGGTAGGCTTGCCAACGAGCTGCATGGCAGGTCAACATATGTCTGGTCAGGCATGTGGTACCCAAGCGGCTGATGTTTTGGCCACGCGATATACGCTTGAGACATATGTTGCAAACAGCAGCTGTGCGATCTGATGCACTAGCCTCAAAAAAGGCCCACACCAAAGAACTTTTTGAATGACGGGCAGAGGCAGCGCCCTGCACAGGCGGAGCTCTGCGGTGTGATTCCGTCGGTGTACTGCCCTTACGCTGGCCACCAAAGGGCATCCTGCCTCGTTGGAGATGTGCCTCCTCCTCATCCTCCTCCTCCTCCTCTCTCCTATTAGGCACCCACGTGGAGTCATTGACCTCATCATCCCCTCCCTCCTCATCACTGGAGCCAATCTGGCAGTATGCTGCAGCTGCTGGAACATGACTGCCAGATTGGTGTCCTTCTTGAGCATCCCCTCTGTCTGCTCTCACGCTACTGCCTTCCTCTAGCTGGGTTTCATCATCAGACCCTTCGAAACGCTGGGCATCCTCCTGGAGCATGTACCCAACACTGTGCTGAAACAGTTCGGGGGACTCCTCAGGAGGAGGACATGGTGGGTCTAGGGAAGGAGTGACTGATGATTTGTCTGACATTGATACCAGGGAAGACGACGCTTTGGCAGCTGCTTTTCCAGTACCCTGAGCCTGGGTGAGAGAGGATGAGGAGGAGGAGGAGGGCTTGGTCATCCACTCTACCAAGTCTTCGGCATGATGTGGCTCAACATGTCCAGCTGCCGAAAAGAAGGACAAGCGTGTCCCATGGCCATGTGCTGATGACAATGCACCGCGTCCACGACCAGCACTGTTGCCCCCAGACACAGAGCCTGCTTGCCCTCTTTTATTGCCTCCTGACTGTCTGCCTCTCCTTGTTTGCCTTCCAGACATTCTAATAGATGGCCTGCAGGGAGATGGGAAAAAAGCAATAAGGGCTACCTTCAGGTGTCCTTCTCTGTCCCTTGAAACAAGGACTTTCACAGTGAAAGAAACTGACACTGTCCCTACCTAGAGTTTTCTGTCCCTAGAATAAATGTTTTTTTAATCACAATATAGCACAAGGACAATTCACTCAATGTCTCTCCAGGTCCCTGGAAACAAGGACTTGCAGAGTGAAAGAAACTGACACTGTCCCTACCTAGAGTTTTCTGTCCCTAGAATAAATGTTTTTTTTAAGCACAATATAGCACAAGGACAATTAACTCACTGTCCTTACAGGTCCCTGGAAACAAGGACTTGCAGAGTGAAAAAAAAAAAACACTCTCCCTACCTACAGTTTTCTGTCCCTAGAAAAAATGTTTTTTTTAAGCACAATATAGCACAAGGACAATTAACTCACTGTCCTTACAGGTCCCTGGAAACAAGGACTTGCAGAGTGAAAGAAAAAAAACACTCTCCCTACCTACAGTTTTCTGTCCCTAGAAAAAATGTTTTTTTTAATCACAATATAGCACAAGGAAAATTAACTCACTGTCCTTACAGGTCCCTGGAAACAAGGACTTGCAGAGTGAAAGAAAAAAAACACTCTCCCTACCTACAGTTTTCTGTCCCTAGAAAAAATGTTTTTTTTAATCACAATATAGCACAAGGAAAATTAACTCACTGTCCTTACAGGTCCCTGGAAACAAGGACTTGCAGAGTGAAAGAAACTGACACTGTCCCTACCTAGAGTTTTCTGTCCCTAGAATAAATGTTTTTTTTAAGCACAATATAGCACAAGGACAATTAACTCACTGTCCTTACAGGTCCCTGGAAACAAGGACTTGCAGAGTGAAAGAAAAAAAACACTCTCCCTACCTACAGTTTTCTGTCCCTAGAAAAAATGTTTTTTTTAATCACAATATAGCACAAGGAAAATTAACTCACTGTCCTTACAGGTCCCTGGAAACAAGGACTTGCAGAGTGAAAGAAACTGACACTGTCCCTACCTAGAGTTTTCTGTCCCTAGAATAAATGTTTTTTTTAAGCACAATATAGCACAAGGACAATTAACTCACTGTCCTTACAGGTCCCTGGAAACAAGGACTTGCAGAGTGAAAAAAAAAAAACACTCTCCCTACCTAGAGTTTTCTGTCCCTAGAAAAAATGTTTTTTTTAAGCACAATATAGCACAAGGACAATTAACTCACTGTCCTTACAGGTCCCTGGAAACAAGGACTTGCAGAGTGAAAGAAAAAAAACACTCTCCCTACCTAGAGTTTTCTGTCCCTAGAAAAAATGTTTTTTTTAATCACAATATAGCACAAGGAAAATTAACTCACTGTCCTTACAGGTCCCTGGAAACAAGGACTTGCAGAGTGAAAGAAAAAAAACACTCTCCCTACCTACAGTTTTCTGTCCCTAGAAAAAATGTTTTTTTTAATCACAATATAGCACAAGGAAAATTAACTCACTGTCCTTACAGGTCCCTGGAAACAAGGACTTGCAGAGTGAAAGAAACTGACACTGTCCCTACCTAGAGTTTTCTGTCCCTAGAATAAATGTTTTTTTTAATCACAATATAGCACAAGGAAAATTAACTCACTGTCCTTACAGGTCCCTGGAAACAAGGACTTGCAGAGTGAAAGAAACTGACACTGTCCCTACCTAGAGTTTTCTGTCCCTAGAATAAATGTTTTTTTTTAAGCACAATATAGCACAAGGACAATTAACTCACTGTCCTTACAGGTCCCTGGAAACAAGGACTTGCAGAGTGAAAAAAAAAAAACACTCTCCCTACCTAGAGTTTTCTGTCCCTAGAAAAAATGTTTTTTTTAAGCACAATATAGCACAAGAACAATTAACTCACTGTCCTTACAGGTCCCTGGAAACAAGGACTTGCAGAGTGAAAGAAAAAAAACACTCTCCCTACCTAGAGTTTTCTGTCCCTAGAAAAAATGTTTTTTTTAATCACAATATAGCACAAGGAAAATTAACTCACTGTCCTTACAGGTCCCTGGAAACAAGGACTTGCAGAGTGAAAGAAAAAAAACACTCTCCCTACCTACAGTTTTCTGTCCCTAGAAAAAATGTTTTTTTTAATCACAATATAGCACAAGGAAAATTAACTCACTGTCCTTACAGGTCCCTGGAAACAAGGACTTGCAGAGTGAAAGAAACTGACACTGTCCCTACCTAGAGTTTTCTGTCCCTAGAATAAATGTTTTTTTTAATCACAATATAGCACAAGGAAAATTAACTCACTGTCCTTACAGGTCCCTGGAAACAAGGACTTGCAGAGTGAAAGAAACTGACACTGTCCCTACCTAGAGTTTTCTGTCCCTAGAATAAATGTTTTTTTTAATCACAATATAGCACAAGGAAAATTAACTCACTGTCCTTACAGGTCCCTGGAAACAAGGACTTGCAGAGTGAAAGAAACTGACACTGTCCCTACCTAGAGTTTTCTGTCCCTAGAATAAATGTTTTTTTTAATCACAATATAGCACAAGGAAAATTAACTCACTGTCCTTACAGGTCCCTGGAAACAAGGACTTGCAGAGTGAAAGAAACTGACACTGTCCCTACCTAGAGTTTTCTGTCCCTAGAATAAATGTTTTTTTTAAGCACAATATAGCACAAGGACAATTAACTCACTGTCCTTACAGGTCCCTGGAAACAAGGACTTGCAGAGTGAAAGAAAAAAAACACTCTCCCTACCTACAGTTTTCTGTCCCTAGAAAAAATGTTTTTTTTAATCACAATATAGCACAAGGAAAATTAACTCACTGTCCTTACAGGTCCCTGGAAACAAGGACTTGCAGAGTGAAAGAAACTGACACTGTCCCTACCTAGAGTTTTCTGTCCCTAGAATAAATGTTTTTTTTAAGCACAATATAGCACAAGGACAATTAACTCACTGTCCTTACAGGTCCCTGGAAACAAGGACTTGCAGAGTGAAAGAAAAAAAACACTCTCCCTACCTACAGTTTTCTGTCCCTAGAAAAAATGTTTTTTTTAATCACAATATAGCACAAGGAAAATTAACTCACTGTCCTTACAGGTCCCTGGAAACAAGGACTTGCAGAGTGAAAGAAACTGACACTGTCCCTACCTAGAGTTTTCTGTCCCTAGAATAAATGTTTTTTTTAATCACAATATAGCACAAGGACAATTAACTCACTGTCCTTACAGGTCCCTGGAAACAAGGACTTGCAGAGTGAAAGAAACTGACACTGTCCCTACCTAGAGTTTTCTGTCCCTAGAATAAATGTTTTTTTTAAGCACAATATAGCACAAGGACAATTAACTCACTGTCCTTACAGGTCCCTGGAAACAAGGACTTGCAGAGTGAAAGAAAAAAAACACTCTCCCTACCTACAGTTTTCTGTCCCTAGAAAAAATGTTTTTTTTAATCACAATATAGCACAAGGAAAATTAACTCACTGTCCTTACAGGTCCCTGGAAACAAGGACTTGCAGAGTGAAAGAAACTGACACTGTCCCTACCTAGAGTTTTCTGTCCCTAGAATAAATGTTTTTTTTAAGCACAATATAGCACAAGGACAATTAACTCACTGTCCTTACAGGTCCCTGGAAACAAGGACTTGCAGAGTGAAAGAAAAAAAACACTCTCCCTACCTACAGTTTTCTGTCCCTAGAAAAAATGTTTTTTTTAATCACAATATAGCACAAGGAAAATTAACTCACTGTCCTTACAGGTCCCTGGAAACAAGGACTTGCAGAGTGAAAGAAACTGACACTGTCCCTACCTAGAGTTTTCTGTCCCTAGAATAAATGTTTTTTTTAATCACAATATAGCACAAGGACAATTAACTCACTGTCCTTACAGGTCCCTGGAAACAAGGACTTGCAGAGTGAAAGAAACTGACACTGTCCCTACCTAGAGTTTTCTGTCCCTAGAATAAATGTTTTTTTTAAGCACAATATAGCACAAGGACAATTAACTCACTGTCCTTACAGGTCCCTGGAAACAAGGACTTGCAGAGTGAAAGAAAAAAAACACTCTCCCTACCTACAGTTTTCTGTCCCTAGAAAAAATGTTTTTTTTAATCACAATATAGCACAAGGAAAATTAACTCACTGTCCTTACAGGTCCCTGGAAACAAGGACTTGCAGAGTGAAAGAAACTGACACTGTCCCTACCTAGAGTTTTCTGTCCCTAGAATAAATGTTTTTTTTAATCACAATATAGCACAAGGACAATTAACTCACTGTCCTTACAGGTCCCTGGAAACAAGGACTTGCAGAGTGAAAGAAACTGACACTGTCCCTACCTAGAGTTTTCTGTCCCTAGAATAAATGTTTTTTTTAAGCACAATATAGCACAAGGACAATTAACTCACTGTCCTTACAGGTCCCTGGAAACAAGGACTTGCAGAGTGAAAGAAACTGACACTGTCCCTACCTAGAGTTTTCTGTCCCTAGAATAAATGTTTTTTTTAAGCACACTATAGCAGAAGCACAAAACACACTGACACTCTCCCTACCTATCCTTCTCTTTCCCTAAACTAAAGGAATCCAGGTTAAGCAAGAAAGAAATAACAGTCACTGTCCCTGCCTATGCTACTCTATCCCTGCTCCGGAACACACTACACTAGGCCGCCGTGCTGGCGGCCTTTTATAGTGTGGGGCGTGTACTAAACACCCTCAGCAATAATTGGCCACAGGCATCCTGCCTGTGGCCAATCATTGCTCTCCTCGCTGCCGGCGCTGTGATTGGCCAAGCATGCGGGGTCACAGTGCATGCTTGGCCAATCACAGCGCCTGGATGACACTGCGATGGCGTAGTGCATTGTGGGCCGTTCGCGTCACTCGAATTTGGCGCGAACGGCCCAAATCGTTCGATCTTCGTCGAACGATCGAACAGCCAATGTTCGAGTCGAACGTATGTTCGACTCGAACACGAAGCTCATCCCTAATTCCTATACATAAATAGAGCCATGACAGGTCCTCTTTATACTCCTACATACATGTATAGAGCCATGACAGGTCCTCTTTATACTCCTACATACATGTATAGAGCCATGACAGGTCCTCTTTATACTCCTACATACATGTATAGAGCCATGACAGGTCCTCTTTATACTCCTACATACATATATAGAGCCATGACAGGTCCTCTTTATACTCCTACATACATGTATAGAGCCATGACAGGTCCTCTTTATACTCCTACATACATGTATAGAGCCATGACAGGTCCTCTTTATACTCCTACATACATGTATAGAGCCATGACAAACTTTCCCATCATATTTTTGTACCTCATGGACTCAATATATGCAGCAATTTATTTTGTATATCCTGGTTACTTAACCCAAACTTTTAGAGAAATATATATTATCAGGAACATGGGCCTAATAACTTCTACTCCCTGAACAAGAAAACACAATATGAGACAACTCTTTGTGTACATTTTAAACAAACACTTAAGATACTTTACTAATCAAATAATACCTTGTGCATTCATTAAACACAATACAACCACTTTCTCCTTTTATTCACATCCATTTGGCCACTCCATTCATTCTTCATTTAGAAATGTTTTCCATATTTGCCCTTTGAACATCTTTTAAGCACCTTTTACCATTACTTATTTTTTTCTCGTATTTTTCCCTAGTGCATAGGATTACACAAACCTTAAGTTACTTCCTTTTTCTTTTTCTTTACCAACCACAATTCCTCTTGCGTAGCACCTGGAATACACCTGGCGTAGCACCTGGAATACACAACTTCCTTGGGTGAGGCTGGCTCACACACCTGCGGTGCATTCGCACTCCGCACTGCCCAAAAAGGTGTGCGTTTTCTAGGCAGTGCGGTCCGGCTTACGTGCGAATTCAGGGCCATTGACTTCTATGGGAACGCTTCTGAATCGCACATGTCATTCAGTTGTGAACAGTATAAAATCCTGACCTGATATGCAATCCTGACCTGATCCTGATAAAAAACTGACATGAAGCGCTGAACAACTACTTTGTCAATTAGCTGTGAAAACAGAGCTCAAACTCGCACTGCATATGTGTGAACCCAGCCCTAAAATTGTATTTAACCAAAAAAAAGAAAATCAAACATTTTTAAATCCCCAATCATTGTTCATACAGCCTAAACACAAATTAAAACCATTTGCACAAATATCCATTCCCTTGTCTTGTAACAGGCAATATCCTTATATAATGCAAAAGTTCGCTTTTTTTTTTTTTTTTTTCTCAACATCAACAAAACTATATTTGTCGAAACTGAAAAGAAAAACAACACCTTTTAACTTCAATAACGTAAGGATAGGCAATTACACAATTAAAACAGTCCCCAAAGTCAGACTCCAAGGCTCTAAGGCTCTGTCTCCACTACTGTGAGTTGCTGTGCGACTTGACACATGCGAAGTCGCATGACAAGTCAAAAACCCATGTAATTCAATGATCCTTGTTTTAATTCGTGCGACTCAAGTCGCAGCGACGCAAAAAGGTTCTTGCACTATTTTGTTCCTACTTCGGTGCGACCTTTTCTCACACTTTTGCATGACATTGCATCAAAAATCGCATTGCAAAGTCACACTGCAAATCACGCAAATCTGGGGTTGCAATAGTGGAAACAGAACCTAACTGAAATAATCAAAATACCCCATGTATAAGTTGAAATGCTACTCTAAAAAAATTGTATCTGATCATATTCCTCAAAAAAAAACATTTGGTACCAGCGCATACATGTAATTTATCAGTGACGTCACATTCCCCTTTTAATGTTTCCAATTAACTATGCATTTGACATGGGAATATGGGCCCAACACATTTCATGAATAGACTGACAATAGTTGCAACATTTTAACAATAAACATGTATTTTTTAATCTATATAGATAATGTTTCTGAATCAAATCCTTTTTAACATTTTCTCCACCTCAGCAAGTCTCTCGGACTCGCTGAATATGGAATGCAAATATAGCAGTATGCTTTGCGCAAAAGCGTTGACGAAGGTATGGTCGGTTGTTTGATCCCCTCTTTCACTTGAAGTGAAATAGCAGATTTATGCAAGCGGACATATACCTCTGTGTATTGTGCTAAACAATAATTTGGATAGGAGGAATCACTCAAATAAAGCACCACACACAGATGAGTACCCTACTCTGTCCCTCGCACCTGCCCACTTTAGCAACGCTCTCCTACTTGGCAGGATCAAAGGACATATCAATTACTCAACAATCCGTTTGCATTCAGAAGAAAAAAACAACTTATACTTTAAATTGGAATTCCAAGACAACAACAAACAAACACATAAAATGTAAGCATTTTTCTCTGAGCAGATGGAAGAGAATTCCCTATACTAACAACAACTTTCCCTATAGTATAGCTAAAACCCCTTTGTCCCATCTGCACCACAGCGACAACATTTATCATACATACAAAAGTACTTACCACTCTCACAATATTTGGATATAAGCAAGGGAGATTTCTAATACTGTAGACCACTTTGACTGTTTAACCTTAGGGCCAGTTCACACCACATGCAGTCCAGTGAGTTTAAAAAAAATAAAATAAAAATTCTGAAGCAGGTTATATGGTCTTCAATGGCATAGTTCACACCAGTGCTTGCAGTTCCAGTGCACTTCAGTTCAAGCATCCTTCCTGCACTGGAACGCTGCAAAAATGCATAAACAACGCACTGGAGGGGTGAAAAAACACTGGACTGCATTAAAAATGCACAAAAAACGCACTAGAACGCATCAAAAATGTGCATGTAAAAAAAACACCTTGAACGCATCCGGACTGCATTTCTATGGTGCAAACCGCCCCCCTACAGTCAGTGTATCTACACAACAAGTTATCTTATCACTTCAATGCGACAGATAGAAAAGCGAAAGTAGGTTGGATCACCGAAATATAATCCTCATTTACCATTTCAGCTCCTTGCCAAAAGGACTGTCGTGTACACTTTTCTACAGCGTTCCCAAAACGCTTCTAATTAATTAGGACCTTCTCAAAGGTACTTTACAGCGTTCCCAAAACGCTTCTAATTAATTAGGACCTTCTCAAAGGTACTTTCAAAGGCGGATTTTCCCAAAAAATCCCCTATACACCAAGGCGTGGTTCGTATCCCTCTTCTACATAAATTTAGTTTGAGGTGAAATTTAAATCAGAGCTAAGGTAAGAGAAAACAGTATGTCTAAAAGACAAAAAGATTCTTCTTACCAAAGGTGATTTTTTCATCCCCACCACTGCCACCATCTGAAGCAGGTAATACTGCCACCCAGGTGTACTTCAGGTAGATGCAAGATCATTTTCAGTGACCCCCGGATCCGTGAGAAATCAAAATGACACTTGGAAACGGATAGTGTGTTCATTAGATCTCTGGCCTTTATTGAATTTCAGAGTGGCTTATATGAAAAAGAAAGATAGGAGGGGCTATGTCTTAACACATACGTTTCTAAAAATTATACAAACTCAGTATATTCTTATCTTATATTAAACTGCTGAATTTAGTTTAGCAAGAGACTTTTCTTATACAATCAGGCTACTGCATGAACAGGCTTAATCACAATGACTAACAGTAGCAGGGCGTGACTCTATTCAGTTAAGCTAAGTATGTCAAAGTTCATTTCTACTTAAAATGGAGTTGATTATTTATACATTCTATTACAGCGAGCACTGAACTTATTCTCTCTAGAGAAGAGACACTTGAGAGGGGATATGATTTCAATTTACAAATACCTTACTGGTGACTCCACAATAGGGATAAAACTTTTTTGCGGAAGGGCGTTCAATAAGACACGTGGCCACTCACCAAAATTAGAAGAAAAGAGGTTTAAACTTAAACTGCGTAGACAATTCTTTACTGTAAGAGCGGCAAGGATGTGGAATTCCCTTCCACAGGCGGTGGTTTCAGCGGGGGGCATCGATAGTTTCAAAAAACTATTAGATAAGCACCTGAACGACCGCAACATACATAGATATACAATGTAATACTCACATATAATCACACACATAGGTTACATAGTTACATAGTTAGTCAGGTTGAAAAAAGACACAAGTCCATCCAGTTCAACCATAAAAAAAAAAAAAAAAAAAATATCGTACAATCCCATATACCCAATTCTATACCCACAGTTGAACCAGAGGAAGGCAAAAAACACTAGCAGAGCATGATCCAATTTGCTACAGCGGGGGAAAAAACCCCTTACTGATCCCCCGAGAGGTAATCGGATTTAGCATGGATCAACTTTACCTATAAATGTTAGTACTCAGTTATATTATGTACATTTAAGAAAGTATCCAGGCCTTTCTTAAAGCAATCTACTGTGCTGGCCAGAACCACCTCTGGAGGGAGTCTGTTCCAAATTTTCACAGCTCTTACTGTGAAGAAACCTTTCCGTATTTGGAGATGAAATCTCTTTTCCTCTAGACGTAAAGAGTGCCCCGTTGTCTTTTGTGTTGACCGTAAAGTGAATAACTCAACGCCAAGTTCACTATATGGACCCCTTATATATTTGTACATGTTGATCATATCCCCCCTTATTCTCCTCTTCTCAAGAGTGAATAAATTCAGTTCCTCTAATCTTTCCTCATAGCTGAGCTCCTCCATGTCTCTTATCGGTTTGGTTGCCCTTCTCTGCACTTTCTCCAGTTCCCCGATATCCTTTTTGAGAACTGGTGCCCAAAACTGAACTGCATATTCCAGATGAGGTCCTACTAATGATTTGAACAGGGGTAAAATTATATCTCTCTCTCTGGAGTCCATACCTCTCTTAATACAAGAAAGGACTTTGCTCGCTTTGGAAACCGCAGCTTGGCAATGCATGCCATAATTGAGCTTATGATCTACCAAAACCCCCAGATCCTTCTCCACTACGGATCCTCCCAGTTGTACTCCCCCTAGTATGTATGATGCATGCATATTCTTAGCCCCCAAGAGCATAACTTTACATTTATCAACAATAAACCTCATCTGCCACATAGTTGCCCAATTAGACAGTGCATTGAGGTCGGCTTGTAAATTGGCGACATCCTGTAAGGACGTTATTCCACCGCATAGCTTGGTGTCATCTGCAAAGACAGAAATGTTACTTTTGATCCCAGACCCAATATCATTTATAAAGATATTAAAAAGTAAGGGTCCATTTCTTGTGAAAAAAAATAAATAAATATAGGTCCCAGCACTGAACCTTAAGGTACACCACTGATAACCTTAGACCATTCAGAGTAAGAGTCATTAACCACTACTCTCTGAATTCTGTCTTTTAGCCAGTTTTCTATCCATTTACAAACTGATATTTCCAATCCTGTAGACTTTACCTTACACATTAGCGTGTGTGCGGAACTGTATCGAACGCTTCTGCAAAATCCAAGTATACCACGTCCACTGCCACCCCTCTGTCCAAGGTCTTACTTACCTCTTCATAAAAAGAAATCAGGTTTGTCTGACAACTTCTGTCTTTCATGAATCCATGCTGTCTGTTGCTTAAATAGTTTTTTTTCCAGCAAGAACTCATCTATGTGGTCTTTTATTAATCTCTCCAGTATCTTCCCAACTATAGAAGTTAAACTAACAGGTCTATAGTTACTTGGTAAAGACTTTGTTCCCTTTTTAAATATCATTGGCCCTGCACCAATCCAGTGGTACTATTCCCGTCATTAACCACTTGAGACCCGCGCTATAAACAAAAGACGTCTGCAGCGTGGCTCTCAATTGCTGAGTGGACGTCCATTGATGTCCTGCCTGTTTCACTCCCCCTGCGCGCCACCGAGGGCGCGCGGCGGGGAACAGCTGTGCCCGCCATGGTCACGTGTTGCTGATGCGCGAGCCTGGCGGCCGCGATGTCTGTGATCGGCTGTTACAGAGGCAGAACGTGGATCGCTGTGTGTAAACAGAGATCCACGTCCTGTCAGGGAGAGAGGAGACCGATGCTGTGTCCCTTGTACATAGGGACACAGATCGGTATCGTCCCCCAGTCAGTCCCCCTCCCCACACAGTAAGAATCACTAATAGGGAACATATTTAACCCCTTGATCGCCCCCTAGTGTTAACCCCTTCCCTGCCAGTCACATTTACCGTATATACTCGAGTATAAGCTGAGTTTTTCAGCCCTTTTTTTAGGGCTGAAAGTATACCCCTCGGCTTATACTCGAGTCAGTACCTCAAAATCGTGAAATTCCGCGGCCGGCGTCTATTGTTCAAATCTCACGCCGTTCTCCCTGTCCCTTCGGCGATAGGCGTTTCCAGAAAACACTGTGATGAGTGTTTGCGCCTATCACGGAGGTCCTCTTGTCCGACGTCCGTGATTGGCCGAGCACTGAACACAGTGCCTGCTGGGAAACGGAGTCGGCGAATGAGAGGACCTCCGTGATAGGCGCAAACATTCAACACAGTGTTTGCTGGAAACGCCTATCACGGAAGGGACAGGGAGAACAGCGCGAGATTTGAACAATGGACGCCGCCGCGGAATTACAAGATTTTGAGGTACTGACTCGGGCACAGGGAGGCGGAATCGACACAGTAAGGGGGCACAGTGAGGTGACAGTGGGCAGTGAGATGGCAATGGGCACAGTAAGGGGGCACAGTGAGACGACAATGGGCACAGTGAGGTGACAATGGGCAGTGAGGTGGCAGAGTGAGATGCCAATGGGCACAGTAAGGTTGGGCAATGGGCACATCCCCCCCCTCGGCTTATACTCGAGTCAATAAATTTTCCCAGTTTTTTTGGTAAAAGTAGGTACCTCGGCTTATACTCGAGTCGGCTTATACTCGAGTATATACGGTATACAGTAATCAGTGCATATTTATAGCACTGTTCGCTGTATAAATGTGAATGGTCCCAAAATAGTGTCAAAAGTGTCTGATATGTCCGCCGCAATATTGCAATATTACAAGTAAAAAAATATATATAATAAAAATGTCATAATTCTATCCCCTATTTTGTAGGCGCTATAACTTTTTCGCAAACCAATCACTATACGCTTATTGCAATTTTTTTTACCAAAAATATATAGAAGAATACGTATCGGCCTAAACTGAGAAAAAAAATAGTTTTAAAAAAAAAATTGGGATATTATTATAGCAAAAACGAAAAAAATATTGTGTCTTTTTTCAAAATTTTCTGTCTTTTTTTGTTTATAGCGCAAAAAATAAAAACCGCAGAGGTGATCAAATACCACCAAAAGAAAGCTCTATTTGTGGGAAAAAAATGATAAACATATCATATGGGTACAGCATTGTATGACAGCGCAATTGTCATTCAAAGTGTGTCAGCGCTGAAAGCTGAAAATTGGTCTGGGTACGAAAGGGGTTTAAGTGCCCAGTTGTCAAGTGGTTAATGAGTCCCTAAAAATTAGATACAATGGCTTTGAAATTACAGAGCTCAATTCTTTTAGGATCTGTGGGTGGATGCCATCTGGTCCAGGTGCTTTATCCACCTTTATTCTGTCTAAATATTTCTGGACCATATCACTTTTGAGCCATTGTGGATTTGGGGCTGTGTCACTACCTCCCCCATTATGGACATGAGCTCCCCCATGCTCCATCGTATACACAGAGCTGAAGAAAGCATTTAATAAATTAGCCTTCTCTTTGTCCCCAGTCACCCACACTAGATTATTTTGTAAAGGGCCTACATGCTCAGACCTGACCTTTTTACTATTAATATATTTCCAAAAATTTTTGGGGGTTTGTCCTACTATCTTTTGCAATCTGTCGTTCTTTTTGAATTTTTGCATCCTTGATTTTCATTTTTACATATCCTGTTATATTCTTTGTAACATTTAAACGACACTAGTGTTCCCTCATTTTTATATTTTTTAAAAGCTCTTTTCTTATAGTTTATAGCTTTTTTAACTTGAGCCACATAGGTTTTATTTTTAGCCTTTTAAACTTATTGCCCGTGGGAATATACTTTTTAGTGAGGTCCCAAACAGTCTTTTTGAAGAATTCCCATTTCTGTTCTGTGTTTATCGATGCCAAGATTTCCTCCCAGTCTAAAAGTCCTGGAGAGCAGAACTCATCCTTGGAAAATTTGCTCTCTTGAAATTAAGTGTTTTTATCTTTCCTGTATGTATTTCTTGCTTACAGCTAACATAAAATGAAATCATGTTATGATCACTGCTACCCAGGTGTTCCTTTATCTGAACATTAGTAATAAGCTCTGCATGGTTTGAAATTACCAGGTCCAACAGAGCATCATTCCTAGCTGGGGCCTCAATAAACTGGACCATAAAATTGTCCTGTAATAGGTTTGTAAATTTTTGCCCTTTAACTGTCCCAGCAGTGCCATTACTCTAGTTCACCCTCCCGCCTCAATCCTAGTTTAGTCCAGCCTTCCCATAAACCTCTCCCCCAGCACAGCAGACCCCCTTCCATTCAAGTGCAAACAGTCTTTAGCATATAGGTTGCACCCCAATGAAAAAAGCCCGATGTAATTCTAGTTCACCCTCCCACCTCAATCCTAGTTTAGTCCAGCCTTCCCATAAACGTCTCCCCCAGCACAGCAGACCCCCTTCCATTCAAGTGCAAACCGTCTTTAGCATATAGGTTGCCCCCCAATGAAATGTCAGCCCAGTGCTCTAGAAACCCAAATCCCTCCTCCCTACACCAGGTCTTTAGCCATTCATTCAGCTCTCTAATCTCCCCCTGCCTTTCCTGTGTTGCGCATGGCACAGGCAATATTTCAGAGAATATCAACTTGGAGGTCCTTCCCTTCATCATGCAGCCTAGTTCTTTAAATTGATTCTTAAGGAGCCTCCACCTTCCATGTATACTGTCATTGGTTCCAACGTGGACCAAGACAGCTGGGTCATGCCCAGCCCCTCCCAGTAATTTATCCACCCGGTCCACCACATGCCGAACCCTGGCACCAGGGAGACAGCAAACCATTCGGTTGAGGCGATCCTGGCGACAAATTATTATATCAGTTCTTCTGATTATAGAATCCCCTATTACCACCAACTGTCTAGGCTTACCTGCACTCCCCTCACCACCTCTACTAGATGGGTTGCTCTCCCAGCTGTTAGGGGTAGCAGTGACATCTAGGGCTGCCACCTCTGTGTTTGCCACCTCCACATCTTCACCCAACTTGGAAAATGTGTTTTGATGCACAAATACAGGACTAGCCTTCCTTTTCTGCAAGACCCTTCCACTCCCTCAAACTACATTAACCCATCTTCATATCTGATAATCCTGACTTGCCCCTCCACCCTCCACATCAACCCTACTGACCACCTGCTCAGCGAGCAGAGGACCCCTTTCAAGGTTGTCCTTTCTGCCCAGTGTTGCAACTTGCTCCTCCAGAACTCTAATGCGAGCTTCCAGAAGGGAAAGCTGCTCACATCTGTCACAGCGGTATCCATCCTGGAGCTGTTGCACCAATTTTGCATACATGTGGCACACTGTGCACTGAGCAAAACCTTCAACCCTGCTAGCACTCATTTCCCAGTTACAATATAATTACTTGTAGGAAGTTTAAGATGTTACTCAGTTTAGAAGACTCCTGTCTTAACTCCTGGTTTTTAACTCTCCACTTTAGTTCAAAATTCTACTTATGTTCACAAAATCCACATGCAAGCCACCATCAGCAGGGAGCCAGCTCCTAGGGGAGTTTGTACAGACACTTATATACTCACCTGTGAACAATTAACCACTCCCCTTAATTAGAAGAAAGAAAAAAAAGCTGTTTAAAAAGTGTCAGAGCAAGGAGGGGAAAAAATATATATATTTTAAAAACTGATAGCAAACGTATCAAATAAAGGAGGAAAAAAACCCCAAAATCAACACTTGCAAGCAGAAGCAGTTAAAAGCACAACTCCTGGTTTTTAACTCTCCACTTTAGTTCAAAATTCCACTTATGATCACAAAATCCACATGCAAGCCACCATCAGCAGGGAGCCAGGTTGGACTTGTGTCTTTTTTCAACCTCACCTACTATGTAACTATGTAACATATGTGAGACCCCTGTGTTATCATGAATCCCACTACTACGGTAGCAGGGTAAAAGATCAGTACAAGTGGAAGTCAAAAAACATGATCAATAAACAGTCCACGGTCAGTTCCAGAGCAGACAGAGCTATGGACAATTTAGGCAGAGGCGTGGTCGAATAACAGGCAAGAGTCAGTTAAGGAGCAGGCAGTGGCATAAGGGTGTGAAGGCAAATGACAGGAATTGAGAATTATGCAGAGGCCTAGTTGGGAAGGACACTGGGGACAATAATAAGTGGTGTCTCTTCTAACTTTTCCTCTGGAAAACACTTGGCATTTCTTTTCACGTTATTGGCCTGCATCTCGGGGAGGGACTTTTTTGGGAAAATGGCATTCGTGGAGTCTGCTTATTACATCTGATCAAATGTTTTCTGGTGGGCTGTTCGGGTATATAATGGCAGTGACGATTTCCTTCTGATAGCCAAGGAAGGATACGGGTCTCTCAGTGCATTTGTATATATTAGATTAGAATTGTATATGGCCAAATTAAAAAGATAAATGGATACTTTCTTATACCAATGGTAAGTTTGTCTTGTAGCAAGGTAGGGTTGGATAATTTGATCGCTAAGATCGACTCCCCCATGAACAAATTATAATTGTGGACACATGCTGGTTTCTGGATTGGGCCATTCCTTCCGGGGATTTCCATGCAGGTGTTGTTGTGGATTGAAAACAGCATGTAGAAATCCTTATTGTCCCTCCACTTCATAGCCAGAATTGCCTCGTCCTGCAAACTCACCGATTCCCTTCCTACTAGCTCTCACATGGTCACATGCTAGAGTCTTCTTCCGGTTAAGGTTGCGGAAAAGGGGCAAACTGGTGTAGAAGTTCTTGTTATGGATCAGACTAATCGTCTGGTGAGTATCTGTGCCCGTCCTGATTAGGCCTATATGATCTAGTGCATGCATGAGAAAAAGACCACACTGAGACTGTGCTCAGATTGATGATACTTTTTTTATTGCTTCCGGATACATGGGGTTTTATGGGTGAGCAGGGAGTGTCATGGGCAAGTGCATCATAAGCAAAGCGTTGTCTAGATATCCGCATCTTCTGATTGGTCGTGTCCATATAAGGTGAACTTCCTCCAGGATCTGGTCCTCAACATTTTGGGTGTAGCCCTAGGTGAAGGTGCCATCTTAGGAATGCATTCTTCATTTGATACGAGGGGTGCTGCCGGGGAGGCTGTGGAACTGGAATCACCTGTTGCTGTGAAAGAAAGATGGCTGATATGCAGGCTAAGCCAGGGATGCAAAGCGTTAATGTCTGCTGCTGTAGTGAAACATGATACTTCACACGGGGAGTGAGAGCAGCTGCTAGCAGCTGATTTTAGTAGGCAATAAGGAAAAGCACTTTACATGTACACATATACATAGAAAAATAGGCATTTTACCTAATCAATCACGTTATCAACATAGAAGTGATC
Organism: Rana muscosa; assembly: GCA_029206835.1. Classification (NCBI taxonomy): domain Eukaryota; kingdom Metazoa; phylum Chordata; class Amphibia; order Anura; family Ranidae; genus Rana; species Rana muscosa. Next base: position 578,538,011 of record CM055118.1, read on the forward strand.
TGTGTCTGTTAGTGTCTCATTGCTTAGCACAGGCTCGTAATCAAAATCATAGTCAGAAGCAGAATCGGATACAGAGTGCACCCTGCTGCTCTCCCGATTGCACTTAGAATTTGGAATGGCTCCTCACTTATTAAAATGTTTTTTTGACATGGCGCTGATGAGCGGTACTGATCAGCTACACTGATGTGCACTGATAAGCACTGATGGGTGTTAATGTGCACTGATAGGTACTGGTGTGCTCTGATGGGCACTGATGGGTGTTGATGCACACTGATGGGCGCTGATGGGGTTCCACTGATGAAGCAGCACTGATAAGCAGCACTAATGAGTGGTATTGATCAGCTACACTGATGTACACTGATAGGCACTGATGGCTTTGAGTTATTTTAATTAATAAATTATTATTTTAATGCTACACTATGGGAGGCAATTTTGCTTTGTCCTAACATGTGAATGAGCGCATTTATTGGCACCTTAAAGGGACCAGCACCCCAGATTGAACAAAGCTTTTTTTGGAGGATTAGGACAATGCTGTGATATGAAGACCATCATACCACCTATGGAATTGTGATCATAAGGCATATTTGAAAAGTCACTAAGGTGAGAAAGTTCTGTGATCACAGATTTGTTATATGGAGGTGGAAGCACACCATATTGTCACATACGGATTCATCTTTTGAGTAAGTGGACTATTTTTATTTTTCACTATTGAAGATTGATTTATAACCCATTACATGCATTTTGTATATATTTAGAGATTTCACGTTTATTTTTAGAATTTTTTAATTCATAACAGAGATGTTTGTATATGTTTGATCAGGTTTGATTATTACTAGTGCAAAGGAACTTTACCCTTGTGAGGCTGCGCAACACTATTTACTATATTTGGTCACTTTACTGTGGAAACACATCAGGAGTTGCAGCAACCTTTTAATATACTATATTTATTTACATTTTGTATTTACTATTTTACATACAGGTAGCGCAGAGGTATTTCACTGTTCAAGTATAAGGATTTTGCCACTATGATTACCATTGTGTAACCATGTTACTGTAAACTGAGATATGTTGCATTTTTGCTCTTGCCATGGCCCACACTGCTACTGTATTGCCAGGGAAAGACACAAATGAAAGAGGACGAAAAAGCTGCACACTGCGAAATTGGATGATATATATATTTTTATTCTTACATTTCGCTGTCTAAAGCCCCATGGGGAAACCTTTCTATATCACACTGCTACTGTATAGCCAAAAGACAAAATATGCTGCTATTACGCTGCTGAAAGTAAACAATCAATTTTTCCTGCAGTATCCGAGTCCTGTGTTCCTTAGTTTCCTTTCACTTGTCACCTGTCCTTTACACATTGCATTTTTGTCAAGTGCCCATTATCTATTCTTACCAGTAGCTCATTAGGGACCCTGGACTGCACCACACAACTCGTCCTAGGAGCAGCTCTCCACTTTGTCTTCTCTTTCTCCCCGCGAGTCACTTATTGAACCTCTAGACAGCAGCAGCTCCCTCAAGGATTGACAGGTGACAGCTGTATCACTAAAAAGCTTGTGTACATTTTTATTTGTTCCTTTAGCCTAACATACAGTGGTAAAGTAGTTTGCAGGGGTTTAGAATGCAATGTCTGAATTTAGATGCTATTCAACAACTTTCATTTCTACATGTGCCAGGCTGTGTTTTAGCAAAAGCAGCATGTCCTGTTCTGTCTCATCTCAACTACATTTTTCCCTAAATGAATAACTGTGAAAACTATACAGATAGAATGGTAACAGTTAATAAAGCTATGTTAGTAACAGTGATGCTTAGGAATAATACTGTATTACAGAGTATCAAAAAAGTCCAAATGCAAACAAAGTAGCACGTACTAATATAAATACAGCTACTTTGTGGTTCCCTGGAAATTGCGTTGTAACATTTCTCTCATTCGGATGTTCACTGTAGCTGTTAGTTCAGGTAGTTGGAAGCAGGGATCCCCAGACAGACTCCACAAAGGTAAAGTTTAGGGCTGTGTAAATTAACTATTACTGTATATACTCGAGTATAAGCCGAGATTTTCAGCCCTTTTTTTGGGGCTGAAAGTGCCCCCCTCGGCTTATACTCAAGTCAGTGTACCTGAAAATGTTGAGAGGCTGCGGGCGTCCATCGTTTAAAACTCACGGTCTCCTCTTGGTCCCTTCCGTGATAGTCGGAACTGTGTCTGCTGAGAATCGCCTATCACGAACGTTCTCTCATCCTCACCCATCCCAGCAGAAACTGTGTTCAGTGTTCCGCCAATCACGGACGCCTTTTCATCCTCGGACAAGAGGACGTCCGTGATTGGCGGAACACTGAACACAGTGTCTGCTGGGAAACTGAGTCCGAGGATGAGAGAACGTCCGTGATAGGCGGAACTGTGTCTGCTGAGAAACACCTATCACGGAAGGGACCAGGAAGAGACCGCAAATTTTAAACAATGAATGGACGTCCGCAGCCTCTCAATTTCAGATACACTGACAACAGCACAGTGAGGATTGGCACAGTGAGGATTGGCACAGTGAGGATTGGCACAGTAAGGTGGCAATGGGCAGAGTGAGGTTGGGCACAGTGACAATTGGCTTAGTGAGGTTGCAATGGGCACAGTGAGGCTTTCAAATGGGCATTGTTGACTCTCTTCCACTTACAGTAGCTGCTGCATTCTCACCCTCGGCTTATACTCGAGTCAGTAAGTTTTCCCAGTTTTTTGTGGTAAAATTAGGTACCTCGGCTTATACTCGGGTCGGCTTCTACTCGAGTATATACGGTAATTCCTTGATTAATCAATAAAAAATTTTGATCGATCAAAATTCTTTTGATCGGTGCTCACCTCTCCGCCGGCTTCCGGATCTTCAGGGAGTTCTGTCGGAGATCCGGTGGGGCTTGCCGTATCCATCTGAAGGGCTCCTTTGCTGTGCCTTCATATCTGCATGCCGGCGGGACCTTACTATCTGCCACACGCAAGGGTTGTTACACTTCCCTCTATCACTTCCCTCTATCAACCTGGGATTCTACAGCCATCCACTGGGAGTTGTGAAAGTTCCCTTCACGGGACATCTACATGCCGATGGACTGATGTTAACCCCTCCTCATCTGGATTCAGCAGTGGTATCATTGTACACATTTTTATACCAGTATCATACTTAGCTACATGTTTTTATGACTGCTTTTGCTACCGTTTGGTATTACTCGCACCATTTTTACAGTTTATGTAGCTACATTTTATCTCCAGTGCAATATTTATTTTGTTACCTACTTGAAGACCATAAAAGTTTTAATGCTATTCCCATCGAGCGCTGCCTTTGTGTGTTTTTTGTATCCGGCTATCCATTTTTACAGTGGTTCGTAGCTGCACTGGGAATCGGTCTGCAAGGAGATCAGCTAAAAGTAGTTGGATCTGTATGTGTGTTATAATTAATCAAAATTAGTCAATTAATCGATTAAAAAAATAAATCGATTAATCGAACACGAACATTTTAATCAGTAACAGCCCTAGTAAAGTTGGATGAGTCTCTGGTCTGAAGGTTCTGTTGCCTGAAGGTAATGAACCTCACTGGAAAGACAGTATTCCAGAGCTATTCAGCACAGTGTCCACCTTGACTTGGGCTTTACAAAAAAACTGCATGCTCTTATGTTCACAATGTTGGAAGGCCCAGCACCTGCTGTCACATCATTCATGGTCCCACTGAGCACAAGAGGGCAGGAATGGGCTAGAATCAGGGCCGGTGCAAGGAATGTTGCCTACACAGGCGAAGGTGCATTTTGATGAGCCCCCCCACTGTCCTTCTGCCACCCCCCCTCCCCTCTTCTCCACAATGCAACCCTCCACCCCCACTGTCTACAGTCTCGGTGATACCTCCTTCATGTTGCACTCATAATGTGATGGGGTGAAGCGTGAAGGACATCGCACAGCATTGAAAATTTGAGATGTACTGAACTGGCACTAAACAGCACTGTGCAATGAGGGGAAGGAGTTATGCATTCCCGCTTCCCCTCACTGGCTACGGGGCAGCTGGCAGGGGAGGCAAACTAAAACTTCCATGCTGTGCCCAGTAGGAGAGAGGGCACAGCTTTAGGGAATGCATATCTCCCAACTTTTGAACTTTAGAATGAGGGGACACTTGAGGGAGGAAGTGACCTGCGGAGTGAGTAGCTTAAGGGGCGTGGTTAAACAAAGGCTACCTTGAACCCATAAAATATGCTTTTACTGCTATACCACAAGCAAGAGTCTCACAAACACATATAAACCCCAGCGCAATCATCACAATAATAAAAAAATAATGAAAAGCTTTCATTGCACATGGTTTTGCACACAATGAAAATATACAAAAAGCTAACACTTTATCTGAGTCTACCAAAGAAGACCTTCTTTAACCGCTTCCCGACTGCCGCACAAAGATATACTTCAACAGAATGGCACGGCTGCGCAAATGGGCGTATATATACGTCCCATTTAATTTGCGAGCCACGTGGTTGCGCGTGCGCCGTGACCGCGCCCGTGCGACCCACGGACCCGATCGCCGCCGGTGTCCCGTGATCGGGTCACAGGGCTGAAGAACGGGGAGATGTTAGTGTAAACACAACATCTCCCGTTCTGCATAGTGACACTGTCACTGATCGTGTTCCCTGTCATAGGGAACAGCGATCAGTGACGTGTCACGGCAAGTCACGCCCCCTAACAGAATCACTCCCTAGGTCACACTTAACCCCTTCAGCGCCCCTACAGGTTAACCCCTTCACTGCCAGCGTAATTTTTATAGTAATCAGTGTATTTTTATAGCACCGATCGCTGTAAAAATGACAATGGTCCCAAAATGGTGTCAAAAGTGTCCGATGTGTCCGCCATAATGTCGCAGTCACGATAAAAATCGCTGATTGCCGCCATTACTAGTAAAAAAAAAATATTAATAAAAATGCCATAAATCTATCCCCTATTTTGTAGACGCTAAAACTTTTGTGCAAACCAATTAACAATTGTTTATTGCGATTTTTTTACCAAAAATACATAGAAGAATACAAATCGCCCTAAACTGACTAAAAAAATGTTTTTTATATATTTTTGGGGGATTTTTATTATAGCAAAAAGTAAAAAATATTGAATTTTTTTCAAAATTGTCGCTCTATTTTTGTTTATAGCGCAAAAAATAAAAACCACAGAGGTGATCAAATACCACCAAAAGAAAGCTCTATTTGTGGGGAAAAAAAGGACATAAATTTTGTTTGGGAGCCACGTTGCACGACCGCGCAATTTTCAGTTAAAATGACACAGTGCCAAATCGCAAAAAGTGGCCTGGTCTTTGGCCAACCAAATGGTCCGGGGCTTAAGTGGTTAAAATAGTCAAGCTCTGCATAGCAACCTGCAACAGAGAGCAAGATCCAGGAGAACATTATGCACAGAATGCAGAGAGCAGGCATGTGTACCGCACAGTGTAGCGGTAAGGAGAGTACAAAATCATCCCTACTTCACCCTTTTAGCAAAAATCCCCTCTCTCTCCCCTTCAAAAAAAAAAGCGCTAATTTGTATGCTTCCACCCCCCCAGCACAAATCCTATGTCCCCCTCCCTGAACAAAACCCCCTCCCAACAGAAATCTTGTTTCCCCTTCCTCAGGACAAGTCCTCCCACCCTCCCCAAATCTCCGTCCCAGCACAATTCCCCCTACTTCCCTACCCTAGTACTTATCCCCACACCCCTCAATTCCCCCTGCCAGCACAAATCCTCCTTATAAGACCACACACCATGTGACTGATGTGTATTTCTTTGCAGGTATGTACTTTAAATCGTTTCTAATCCTTGTTAAACTGTGATAGAAAGATTCCTAAACATCTTGAGGAGATGCAGGAAACGTTTCAGCAGATTTTATGCAATAGTTTTGCTGTAATTGGAGATTCAGAACAGCATGTGTGAGGAACAGTGAAAAAGGTGCAAAATCATAAAATTACTGTATTAGTCAGAGCAAATGTTTGTTATAAGCACTAAACTGTTATACAGAGGTATATTTAAACCTGTTTTATGCAAAGTTACATAAATTAGAAGCCACATGTCTAAAACTACATTAAATGGTTAAAAACCTCTTGTATTGTAAAGGTTATACATTGCTTTGTACAGACATGCAATGTGCACCATCTAGTGGTCAAAAAAAGAACTACAGGGTATTTGCATTAAACAGTGTTAAAGCAATACAATGCAATTATCATTATGGCACAGCTAAAGTGTATCAGAGAGATAAAGATAATTATCTATAATACTGAATGAAAGGAAAATATATGTTTATTAAAATATAATAATGTTCATTGTTGTAACTATGTTTTAAAGTATTTCAGTCAAAATATGTACTAGTATTATGTTAACGGTTATGAACATGTGACTATAAAAAAATGTAATATATGTATTGCTATGTATAAGTGAAACTGCTTCAGTCATAAAGATGAGTGGTCATATCTTCTACTGTTCGTGTATTTCTTTGCAGTCCCCGCCAAGCTGATCACATTACCTCATCGCGTCTACAATCATCGGATCTCTTAATTTATATTTTGAGACCTGTAACATTTTGGGGGCTCGTCCGGGATTCGTTGTGTTACCAGTGAGAGGGAAGCGCGAGACAAGCTGGAGCCTACTACAGAGCTACAAGGAGAGTCATGAGTGTCGTCTGCCTTGTGAGTGCAAGTCTTCAGAGTGCAACAAATATGGCGTCTTCTCGTCGTGCACTGATGTGGGATATCCAAAAACGAATTCATCTGCTTAGTAAAGAAGAGCTGCATAGCCTTGCTATTACACTGGAAGATGAAAGAGACGTGGACGTTCCATCAGTGACTGGTACCAACGAAATGGAACTCGTTGAATTTATTGTAGACTACATGAGAAGTGACCAGCTGGAGAAGTTAGAAGATCAAGGTATGTCTTACCTACTCATCATCAAGGACAAGATCGATGAACTAAAACTCAACAAAGAAAGTACACCAACTGTGGACATTACAACCACTCCCCAAAAAAATAAGTAGTGGGACTGCAGGGACTGATCAGGTATCGGAGGTGATAAGATTAACTGATCTTGTTGCTTTATTGCCACGTAGGGAATTCAAAATGCACGGTGGTGTAATTTCAGATCATGGTTCGGACATGAGTTACAGTAGCGCGTGCAGACAAATTGACAAAGGTCTAACAGAAAAATTCCCTGAATCTGAAATTATACACACAGTATTGAGAATAATCAAACCTGGTCATTTTAAAGATATGTTGACTGACAAAAATGATCTTAATGTTGCTGAATTGAAAAGGTTTTTGAAGTCACATATGAGAGAACGAAGTGGTAATGAGTTATTTCAGGACCTTAGCAATGCTACCCAGCAAGAAAGAGAAACAGCGCAACAGTTTGTTTACAGGCTAGTGGGGTTAAAACTAAAAATTCTGTCTACATCAAAACATGATAGGCTAAAGCTTAACTATGACAAAAAACTGGTGCAAGGCATATTCCTTCATACCCTGTATCAGGGACCAAACGAGAAAAATGCTAATGTTAGACGAGATATCAAGCCTTACGTGTCTGATTTGACAGTAACGGATGACTTTATCATAGAGCAGGTCACCAGATCAGTTGATGAGGAAACAGAAAGGCAGAGACGCTTAAACAGTGCACCTAAACATAAACCTTTTACTGTTCATTCATCACAGACACCAGGGAATAGTGAAAAAGACACTTTGCAAAAGAGAGTTGAGGGAGATGCTAGAGCAAATCACACTGCATTAACGGAACTAACAACACAGGTTTCTGCTCTCACGAACACCTGGAAAAGATGATGAAGCAAACTCCTGTTGTTGGAAACCGAATGACTAAGCCACTAACCAATGTTCAAGTTCCAGATACAGCTCACTGCAAGCCCAGGTCTGATGATTGCCTTAAAACGAGAGAGTCAGAACTGCTACCATTGTTTCTACTGTGGTTGGACAGGACACAGAGCGGTTGATTGCTTGAAGAAAAGAAGGCAGTTGGGAAACGACAGACGGTGTTAGGATTAAGTTCACCTGCTGGTGGCACTATCCTGCTCTGGGCTGTTTGCTGCAGTTCCAGTGTCCACCAGCAGGTGTCTCCCAGGACCCAGCAGGCTATTGTAATCAGGCTAATTAGTGTTCAGCTGCCTGGGGGCTACTTAAGGCTTCTCCTCCCTTCCCCCGGTGCATCACGATTTTGGTCCCTGCCTTGCTCCTGCCTCCCTCTGCTCTGTCCCCAGCCTTGATCCCTGCCTTCCTTGCAACCTTGTATTCCTTGTACCCTTGTCCCTAGCTTGGTCTGTATTTATATTTAGATGTTCAGGTTCTACAGCTCTTGTAAGTGGGGTTTCGGTTAGTTCATGTTTTCTGTGTGCTGTGTCCTTTGTTTGCTATTTATCACTGTAAATAAATATCACTTTTAATATATATCCTTTGTTTGGTCTCAGTTCCTTTGTGTAGCTACGTGTCTGGTGGTCTTAGCTGCTGATCCTAACAGACGGTCACTGGGAAAGGGACAACCAGTGACCACCTTAAATGATCTGTCCCATGCTAAGGTAAACAGGGTATTCACCCACCAGTCAACTAGAACACTCCCAAAAGAGAATGGATTCTCCAAACAACGCGTAGCACAATTAATTGGAGGAAAGTGCCTATTGTCATGTCGGATGAATGGTGTTCCGGTTGAAATGTTGATGGACACAGGAGCTCAGGTCAGTATTGTCGGGAAGGCATGGTTAGAAAAGTTTCTACCCAGTGTCTCCATTAGACACATACAAGATTTACTTTCTGACGACAACTTATCCATTACAGCTGCAAATGGTTCTATCATTCCATTCATCGGATGGATTGAAGTCCACCTGGAATTCGAAAGTAGTGGACATGGAAACTCAGCCATCTATGTGCCAATGCTGGTGAGCGACTGCTGTAATGACAATCCAATTCTTGGGTTTAATGTTATCAAATGAATTGATCAGAGAAAACCGTGACCGACCAAACAGCACTCAAAACCTGACTATCTTGCTGAGTAAAGCTATGAAACTAAAACAGAGTATAGCGAATAACATTGTCAATGCTGTCAGTCAAGCAACTGACCCGGGAGAAGTATCTGATAGTCGTGTGGTCAAAGTGGGGAAGAAGGGACTCCAAATTAAAGGAGGCGGGGTCTGTGAAGTCAAATGCAGAATTAGAGCATGGCCGAAAGGAGGAATCATGCCATTTGAACCACTTCCAGAATATCCAGTTGAAGAAGGACTTGAACTATTTCCTTCAGTGGTAGATGTGCCAAACAGTTTCTCTAAACTGATGAAGATACCTATACTGAATCGTGCTCAACATGATATCTACCTTCCGCCCAGAACAGTATTGGGTACCATTTCTCCAGCAGCTGAGATTCTACCGTTGTCTCCAAACAAAAACGATGGAAAGGGAATTGACCAGAAAAAAAGGGTGTTTCATGTAAACCAGTTGAATCAAGTGGACACTGGAATTCAGCTACCCACTAACAAACAAATCTGTTAAGTGGCACCCACCTGTCAATCTGGAAGATCTCTCAGAAGAAGAACAGGAGATAGCGAGACAAATATGACAAATCAGATGTCTTTGCTCAAGATGAGGGAGACATAGGATGCATTCCTAACCTGAAACTGAGGATAAATCTGAAAGATGAAACTCCTGTCCAGAAACGCTACAATTCTATACCGAAACCCCTATACAAGGAAGTGAAAGAATATATCAAAAACCTTCTTGACCGAGGTTGGGTAACAAATCTTCTTCCGCATACTCATCACCAGTTGTCTGTGTTCGAAAGAAGGAAAGTAGCCTACGACTATGTGTTGACTTTAGGGAGTTAAACCGAAAGTTTATCCCAGATAGACATCCACTACCTAGAATACAAGATCTGCTGGATAGCTTAGGAGGATTTACATGGTTCTCAATCCTGGACCAGGGTAGTGTGTATCATCAAGGCTTTGTGGGGACTAGGGGAGTCTGGGGACTCCTGGAGTGGAATCGTATTCCGTTCGGATTAATACCCCAGCAGCTTTTCAGAGATGCATGGAGAATGTACTAGAGGGCATCAGAGACAAATGTTGTTCTCCCTACCTGGATGACGTACTTTGCTACTCCAAAACTTTTCAGGAGCATGTCAATGATATTAGGCAAGTGCTTAGTCGAATGCGCGAGCATGGTATCAAACTTAGACCGAAGAAGTGTGAACTCTTTAAACGACAGATTCGATACCTTGGACGAATGGTGTCAGAAGAAGGCATAAAAATTGACCCAAATGACCTTGAAGTAGTATTAAGCCGCGTACACACGACCGAGTTTCTCGGCAAGAACCAGCAAGAAACTTGCTGGCAGAGCTTTCTTGCCGAGTAAAACGGTCGTGTGTACGCGGCTATTAGGTTTCTCGTCAAGAAAACCAACAAGAATCTCAACGAAAAAAATTGAGAACCTGCTCTCTATTTTCTCGTCGAGATTCTCGTCAGCATGTTTCTTGACGAGAAAAGTGTGTGTGTGTACACTTACCTGTCACCGTGGAAAACCGCGCATGCTCGAAATGACTTTGACGCATGCGCAGTAGCTTCCTAGGCATAGGTAGGGTGTAGCAAGAGGGCGGCGACGGCATTGAATGTGACGAGCGCATGCTCGTCGTAGTCGATTACGTCACTGCGTTCGCTCCATTCAAAGAACCGCGGGTTCTTTGAATCGAGCGTGTGTACACTCGGCCGGGACAAGTTTCTTGAATGGAATGGAGCGATCGCGGTGACGTCATCGACTACGATGAGCGTGCGCTCATCACATTCGATGCCATCGCCGCCATCTTGCTACACCCTACCTATGCCTAGGAAGCTACCGTGCATGCGTCAAAGTCATTTTGAGCATGCGCGGGTTTCCACGGCGACAGGTAAGTGTACACACACACACTTTTCTCGTCGAGAAATATGCCGATGAGAATCTCGACGAGAAAATAGAGAGCAGGTTCTCTATTTTCCTCGTTGAGATTCTTGCCAGTTTTCTTGACGAGAAAACTGAAAGCCGCGTACACACGACCGATTTACTTGGCAAGAAAGCTCTGCCAGCAAGTTTCTTGCCGGTTCTTGTCAAGAAACTCGGTCGTGTGTACGAGGCTTTACAGTTGAAAAGGGAAGAACCAAAAACAGTGGGAGGAGTCAGATCTTTGTTAGGATTCCTGAGCTACTACAGGTCCTTCCTTCAAGATTTCAAGACTTGCTAAACCACTGTATGAACTTTTGCAGAACACTGAGAAAGAATCTGCTACACCCATCACCAAAAACAATCGGGGGGAACCTACAAAGAAAAACGGGAACAAAGCACAAGTGCCATATAAAACACTGATCCAATGGACACCCAAACATCAAGATATAGTATCCATATTGGTGGACATGCTAACCAATCCACCAATACTAGTGTAGCACTACCCCCAGTTAAGAGAGCTGCTGGTTTGTTTTGGGTCTGTACCCTAGCTATCAACTCCAAGAATCTGTCTCGAACCCTCCCTTGGCACAACTGGTCTGCAATTTGGTTGTGGAACCCAATGGCAATGGAATACACAATAATACTACACAACAGTATAATGGTACATAAAACTGTTACCTTGTATAGCCACTGGTCCGGCAGGATAATATAGAGAACTCCACAGAGTATTCTGCTTAACCAAAAATTACGTTTATTTAGTTATAAGAATAGCAGAGATAAACAACTGTACAGTTGACTTGTGCAGGGCCCTGCAGAGTCAATGATATATGGCAATATTATAACACAATATAAATGCGCACTTTCTAAATAAGTGAAAAGGCCTAAGCTCGCGAGCTCCCTCTAATGGGCAATACTGTGCCCGTGTCCCGTCACTATCAATCCTAGTCAGGCCTGATCAAGTTCAATGTCCCATTCCTTCAGTGGTAGGAGTCTTCGCTAGCAAACGTTGGTGCACATAACATTTGTAATCCAAATGGGTATTAAATATTAGGATAGAGAGTGTAAATGATCACCGTGAAGATATCACAAAAAAAATTTTTTTGTTTTTGTTTTTACTTCTTTGGGGAATATGGGTTTGTCACGTAAAATTTGGGGAAGAGTAGGTTGGGATGATCGCCTGAATGTAAACACAGGCAAAGATATCACAAGGTATAATTATTTATTTAAACACTATGGCCATTATTGGCCTCCTAAGAGGTCCTGGTAGAGGGGAACCAATAAATAATCACGTTTTCCTTTTTTTTTTTCTCAAAGAAAGTTTGTTTGTTCTTTTTTGAATTGGGGAATTAGGCCATGGGGGCCGCTATACACAATTATGGGTAATCAATCCCTAATCACGAAGAACGAGTGGATATATGTATATATATGTGTATATATATATATGTATAGGTGTGTATGTATATGTGTATTTGTGTATGTATGGGTTTTTTTTCCCTCACATTAAAAGAATAGTCACCATGGCCATTAGTGGCCTCTTTGGAAGTAGGAGGGGCACTGTTCAAGGGACAAATAAGGACACAGTAGGATAACACATGACATAAGTAGAAGGAAGGGAGTGAGTGGGGACGGAGCAGACTTACTCCACCGCAGCCTGGGATGGCGTTGAGGGAGGGGGGGAAAGAGAATTATATATATATTTTATATAATTTTTTTTAATTTTTTTCTGCTGGGGGTGAGGGGGGATACCATTTTGATAAGATAATGTTGTACCTAGTCCTTTCTCGCAATGCTCATTTGTTCTTATGTAAATGTACAATGTTGAATGGTAATATTGAAGCCTATAATAAAATAAAATAAAAATTTTGATTATGAAAAAAAAATGGGTATTAAAGGAAAGCAAACTAAACTTCCACAATGTTTGTGAATGAAACTCTATAGCGGTGCAAACGCCAACCTTAAGCCATGCGGCCTTTGTGAGATGCGTTATGTCCTGGCGTGTGACGCACTTCTAATAATGGTGGGCCTTACAAAGTCACAGGCCTATATAAACAGTTAATGAAATCCGGGTAGGTGCCCTCTCACCAAAGTAGGCCTCGTCCCTCCGGTACGTCCTGCTGTCGGTACCCTGAAGCGCGACCCCTCCACAACCTGCAGTCTCCGGTTTCTCTCACAGCCGCAGTGGATGTCGGTTGAAGGATGACACCGGTCTCTGAGAAGCGCAAGCTGGTCACACAGAAGAGGGTCCCTCTGTTAACTGGATGATCCTCCGCAAAAGCTGTAGGCCCAGGCTTTAGGCCTAGTCGCTTCAGCAGCAGGCCTCACACGGACTTCCTTCTTGATTGAGGGCGAAGTCCAGAGAGAGCTAGCATAGCCCCTCCCTTCCTTTAAGTAACCTCCCCCAGAAAGCTGTGTGAGAATGCAATGCACTTTGGGAGTACAGCTGCACTGTGGGTACCATAGTCTATTAGATACCTAAGGCAATGGAGTCCCTTTCTCCCTGTACCAAAAGTTCCACAATGCATTGTTCAATAAGGAAAACAACAGTTGCTGCAATCTCTTAAAGAGACTCCGGAGGGAGCTAAAGATATTCTTAATATAACCATAGTCCTTTATAACACACTACAAATAGGCACCCTGCTACACACTCCCCCCACTTCAAATCTTTGGTCCCCAAAGACATCCAAAATCTTGGTTCTGTAAGACATTTTTGCCTCTAGACGGCTGCATAAGACTGACAGAGGAGCCTCCCATCAATTGTCATATGATGGGGAGCTGTCCTGCCTACAAGCCACCCCAACGTGAATGGCCTGACCAGCTGTGCCAGGTGGTGAGCTAGGGTTGCCCTCCACCAAATTTACAGTGGAAGGACCAGGCATATCAACTGTCCTTCTTGCAGTGAAAGCAGCTTCTTCAGAGCATTCACCCATTTGATGGTAAGTCAGTCTCTTTGGAGGGTGAATGACTCTCCTCTCTCTCTGCTCCCGAGGTGTTGGGATATCAAGGGCAATAGATTCTGCTGGTACATCAAGTGCTCTCCCTTCTGGTTTGGGCATGCTGAGCTCCATTATTTCGGAAGCGTCTGGTTCAATTTCAAGGGACAATAAAGTCTCATCAGGGTCTTCCATTAGCAATGGACCCGGATCGTTGTACAAGTCTTCAGTGAGCATGCTGTGCGGCACAAACTCAGGAGCTTCTGGGCGAAGAACTTCACTGCCAGCTACTTCAGATGGTGACAGGGAAGTGGTCATAGGTTCTGGCACTTGAGATGACCACAACCAATCAAGTTCCATCTCCTCATCCTCAGAATCCCTTCCCTCTAAGTCTTCATCTTCCACATCTGGATGTGTTGACTGAGATCTGGTAACTGGTCTAGATCCTTGAGAGGTTGAAGGGGGCTCTTGTGAGTCTGCAGAGGAGGGTAGGCGAACTGCTTCAGAAAGGGGCAACAGATGCTTTCTGTGCCAAATCTTTAACGGGCCTACACTCCCCTCTGGCCTTATTTGATAAACTGGAAGGCCTGGCAGCTGCTTGCAGATGATGTACAGCTGGGATCTCCATCAGTCAGCCAACTTGTGTTTCCCAGGGATACCCAGATTCCTCAATAGTACCCTGTCCCCTGGCTGCAAGTCCTGTATTCTGACTTTGAAGCCGAAGTTTCTTTTATTTCTCAATCCCCTTTGGTCAGATGTAGCCTGAGCCTTTCCATAGGCCATTTCCAGACTCTTCCGTAGCCGATCCACATACCCCTTGTGGGACGTTGCCGAGGTGTGATCCAGTGAGGTGCCAAAGGCCAAATCCACTGGTAGCCGAGCCTCACGCCCAAACATCAATCGGTACGGGGAGTATCCAGTTACATCACTGTTGGTGCTGTTGTAGGCATGTACGATGGCAGCCACATGCTTGCTCCAGTGTTGTTTCTTTTCTGAGCTCAGGGTTCCCAGCATGTCTAAGAGAGTCCGGTTGAACCGTTCAGGCTGAACATCCCCCTGTGGGTGGTATGGGGTTGTTCTAGTCTTCTTAATGCCTAATAAATCCAACAGTTTCCTTATTAGCCTGCTTTCAAAGTCTCTCCCATGATCTGAATGAAGGCGTTGGGGCAGGCCATAATGTACAAATAACTTCTCCACAAGTACTTTTGCTACTGTCAAGGCCTTCTGGTCCTTTGTTGGAAATGCTTAAGCATATCTTGTGAAATGGTCTGCTACCACTAAAACATTCCCTTGTCCACTCAGATCAGGCTCTAGACAGAGGAAATCAATGCACACCAGTTCCATGGGTCCCTAACTTTGTAGGTGGCCCATTGGGGCGGCTTGACGGGGCAGAGTCTTCCTCTGGATACACCGGGCACAAGAATGACAGTACCCCTCAACTTCAGCCCGCATACAGGGCCAATAGAACCTGTCTCTTACAAGGTGGAAAGTTCTTTCAGGTCCCAGATGACCATGTTCGTCATGGAGAGCAGTCAGGACTCTCTTCCTGTGTTTAGCGGGTAGGAATAGTTACCATTTTTCCTCCAGATCATCAGAGGGGCCCCTTCGGTAGACCACCCCTTGATGTATCTGCAGCCGGTCTCACTCTCTGTGTAACAGTCTGGCTTCTTTAGTGGAGTCTTTTAGAAGCATCTCAGGGCACTGGCTCTCCAAGGCCTTCAATAGGAGCTTCTCTAGGGGGTCTTCCAATTGATCCCTTCTTAAGTCTCTCTGGACAATTTAGCTAACCCCTCTTCTCCGACTTGAGTCACATTACAGTAACACCCAGGTACTCCAACAGCCAAAACTCCAATCTCTTTGGCCCTTGATCCCCCTCTGGCCTGAAGTTCCGCTCCCTGGTATAGGTCTCTCACTCCTTCCGGGGTCATTTGAGTCCATTCTTCAGTGGGGTCACTGGGGGCATGGGATCTTCTGGAAAGGGCATCTGCATCCCTATTTCCAATTCCAGGTCTTTATTTTAAACTGAAGGTGAAACCCGAGAGGCCAGCCAACCATCTGTGTCCTGTGGCATCCAGTTTGGTGGTGGTCAGAAGGTAGGGGAGAGGATTATTATCTGTCTTTACCACAAATTCAGCCATGTACAAATAGTCTCTCAACTTGTCCACTACTGCCCACTTTAAGGCCAGGAATTCAAGCTTGTGTGTGGGGTAATTCCTCTCAGGGGGGACCATACTTCTACTCACATAGGCAACAGGCCGCAAGTGGCCACCCTGCTCTTGGTAGAGTACTCCGCCTAGCTCATCTCTACTGGCATCAACATGCAACTCATAGGGTTTTGTGGTGTCTGCATAGGCCAAGGCGGGGGCAGTGGTTAGGCTTTTCTTCAACTTAAGGAAGGCCTCTTCACACTGAGTGGTCCACTGGTCCTGACTAGATTCTTAAGGTTTCCTGGATCCCATGGTGGGTTTCACTGGGTTGACCAGTTCTTGGGCTTCATCTTCCCCTTCATTCTTCAATAGTTCATTTAGAGGCCTGGCAATCTTGGCAAACCCCTCCACGAATCTTCTATAGTAGGAGCAGAATCCCAGGAATGACCTAAGCTCAGTAACATTGGTGGGCCTTGGCCAAGAGGTGACAGCATCTAGTTTCTCAGGGTCTGTAGCCACCCCTTCAACAGACACGATATGGCCCAGGTAATGGACTGAGGACTGGTAGAACTGGCATTTCTCTAAAGAGAGTTTTAGGCCTTCTTCATGGAGCCTCTTCAAGACCTTTTCCAGCCGCTCTTCGTGTTCTTCCAGAGTTTTACCGAACACAATAATGTCGTCCAGGTATACCAGTACTTCAATGAGGTTCATGTCTCCCACCGGTTTTTCCATCAGTCTTTGGAAGGTGGTTGGGGCTCCCGACAAGCCCTGGGGCATGCGGTTGAACTCAAAGAAACCCACTGGGGTGATAAAAGCTGTTTTCTCCTGATCTTCCGGGTTCATGGGTATTTGATAGTACCCACTCTTCAAGTCCATCACACTGAACTACTTAGCCCCTGACAAACTCTGTAAAGCATCTTCTATTCAAGGGGTGGTGTACTGATCAGGTATAGTCCTTTTGTTCAGTGTCCGGTAGTCAATACACAGCCTCAGGGACCCATTTTTCTTCCGGACTACCACTATTGGGGAGGCATAGGGGCTTCTAGACTCTCGGATAATGCCCGTCCTCTTAAGCTCTGCCAGTTGCTCACGCAGATCTTCTAAGTCAGCCAAGGGGACCCACCGGACTCTTTCCCTGAACGGCTTATCTTCCTGTAGGCGAATCTTGTGGGTGGCACTTTTGGCACATCCCACATCAAATTAGTTTTTGGAGAAGATCTTCTGCCATCGAGCAAGTTGGGCCTTAGCCCTTTCTTTCCATACTGGTGGGAGGGTCGCATCTTCAGAGCAGAGCTTCTCCACAGTAACTTCACCCCTTTCTTCCTTCTCCAAGTCAAATAGGGCAATTGGGGTGGCTGGGTTCACTTGGCCCAATAGCATTCTGGCTGGTACCCTCAATGGTGTGGTAGCAGTATTCCTAACGCTCACTGAGATTTTCCCATGACTTTTCCTAAGGGCCTTCAATGGGACCACTTCAGGAATTACTTCTAGTCCCCTCTGACTCTCCTGCGGATCTGGTTCAAGGATAACAAAGGGGCCGGGTTGCTCCCAGGTAAGCTTCACAGGAGGCCCTCAAACAAGTCATCTCTCCGGGCTGTAATACCTTCTCTGTCTTATCCAGCTTCCAGATCTTCCCAACCCCTTCTGCCGGGGCATTTTGCTCCAACACCAGCCGCTGGTATACCTGCTGTAGCATAGGATGGACCCTTGTCGTTGGGGTCTCCGGTTTTTGGGCCACAGGTGTCAACAGCCTCCTGACCAGGTCAGTGTTGGTTCCTATCATGAGAGAACTCTTGCTGGCTCCGGGTGGTTGGGGGCAAACTACAGCCAGGGTGTCAAAGGTCTTGGCGCCTTTTGACACTGAGGGGTCAAAGGTCAACTTAATTGGAAGGTATCCATCATAAAGGAAAACTCTGGGTCCCTATGCCCCATATCTCCAGGTCTTCAAGCTTTTGTAGCGGTAGATGTCTGAGGTGTTTATCGTAAAAGTCTCTGTATAACAGAGTTACTTGAGCTCCAGTATCCAAAAGGGCCTTGGTATAGATTCCTTCTACCTGAATGGAGACCACTGGGGAGGGCCCCCACTAATTTGGCAGGGAGTTTCCGTGGAGGAACCTTCTTGTTTGACTCGGTAGTCCGGATCTTCTTCCCTCTTTTCTTGAGCCTTTTCCTGGATCTCAACCCTGGTTGGGCGTGGTATGCACTGATCTCCTGCCATTGAGAATTTTTGGACATGGAGCGGGAAGTATCAGGTCATTCAAATGTAACAACAGGGGTGCTTGGTAAGGAACTGTTTCTCTTCTTCTGTCTCTCAGTGTTGTTGAACTTTTTGGAGTTGGCTGGGACTGATGGGCACCCGGTTGACTCCTTCCCCGGGGCCCTCTGAAGTTTTCCGCCGACTTGTGGTATGGTGCTGCAACTTTCTTCAGGCTGGGACACACTTGTCTGTAGTGTCCAGTCCCTCCACAGTTGAAACAAACTACCTCATCTTTTGAGCGTTGGGATGAAGAAGTGGGTGTATTCTGGACCACTTCAGTAGAGGTTTCTCCTTCCTTACTCATTCCTGAAGTCTTTGTCATCAAAGTAGTCAGCATCTTCATCATTTGTGTCATCTGAGACTTTAGGATAGCTACTTCAGAGTCCCGCTCCTTAGTTATTGCAGATCTGACTCCGGCTGAAGGGGTAGAGAGATGGGTTGAACGGTCGCTTGTTGATCATTCAGCAGAGCTTCTTCATCTCTCACCACTCTGATAAGGTCAGGGTAACTTAGTGACATGACACCCACTGAGGTTTTCAAGTGGAGCCAAACTGGATCAGAACATATAGCCCCTCTCAGGATTTGTTGCATCCTAACTTGATCTATAGAACAAAGGAATATATTTTTGCCCAGAACATTCTGTACATTATTTGTTGGTAAATTCCACAGACTGCAAATAAAAGGCACACACTACTAATAGGAAAAGTCCTTGACTTCTGCAGTCTAAAATGGGAAGCATCATGGCTCAATTAGCTTCTCATTCAGGGAGATCAGATGAGGGTGAAACTGTATTACCATACTGCATGATGTTTCCCAAGCCTATTTCCATAGTCTGCAATTTACATTGCAAATCAGTTGCTCAGGAAAAAATAAGTGGCTGTCTGATATGAGAGATCAAAGAGAAATACCTAAGCATAGATTTACCAAACATGCTTATATTTTTCTATCAATCTCCATGTGTTTGTTCAAAGTGCTATTTAAACATTAGAAATGGACACATGTTAATAACCCCTTATGGTAAAAAAGGAAAATAATGAGCTGATTGGTAAAGAAAGAGACTTTGTGCACTTTAAAGAAGTGGGCATCATGGCTATACATTAAAAGACAGTCATGTGGTCCTCAAATTCTAATAACAAGACCACATTTTCCAACCTATAATGATTCAAACATTTTATTCTGTGTAGCTTTTGTTTGTTATTTAAAGACTTAGGGATTCATAATGATTTACATATGCATGGTTACAATGAAAAAATATAACAGTCTTAAAAAATACAATGAATACTGCATTACAACTTATACATTTAGATAATTCATTTGTAATTCTCTGCTTCTGTAGAAGTGAAACTGATTAATTTTCTTGTGAAATGTTTATTGAAAGAGCTTGTAATATTAAAGGTTTAAATTTCATTTTTTGTAGGACTCCCTCCTGGATGAAGCAGAATCTGCTAAATGGGAAAGATGGTGGGTGGTCAAATGTTTCAGTTCAGCGGCTTTAATTAAGAAGGCAGGAGTAACCACTTTGATCAATAGATCCCTTCTGGCATTGGTTTACTTTCAATCTCTTCTAGTATGGAGAGTTATGTACATAAGAATTAAGATAAATGAGGTAAAACACAGCCTCCTCTTCATGTTTTTAGTGTCTAACTCGTACCAAGAAACATTTTATCAGTAGTGAGAGTCAATTATATCAGGATTCTCAGACCCAATTATGTCTGGAGTTGGGAAAAATTGTAGCGGAGAGTACGCAAAGCAAAAGAAATCCTCAGCTGAATCGGGAAACCTTTTATTTGGAAGACAATGTAAATCCCACACAAATTTGCCTTGTCATTTCTAACAACTCCTAATGTAAGCTGATTTCTGAAGATTTTGAATGTGTCTTTATTTCCAAGGTGACATTACAGATAAGAGTCTATAGGATTCAGCTCCATACTTATCTTTTGTACCCAAATCTGTTTTTGCTCCCAGATTAAAAAAAGGCTACAAATAATACACTATGTTTCAATAATAGACCTATGGCCATAAAATTATAACTAGTACAGGGTAGTCGAATATGCAGTTATGAAGGTAAGAGAAAGGCGCCCCTGAGTGCAGTGGTTAAAAGATTTATTACAGGCACAATGGGATTAAAAACACTTACAAGATAGTAAGAGGTCCTAGGCATATAATAATTTGTTCTCATGCGAATCGCTGTAATCCTTGTCTGTCTGGGGGAGAGAGAGAGTCGTCCTGCAGCTGTCAGAGTCCCTGGTGACGTGGATTGGTGAGGAGGTGAAGATGCAATGAGGCGGTCCGGGTTCTGGAACCAAGCTGGAACACACGTGGCCGATGTGACATCAGGTGAAGGTGGTGGGCGGTGACGCATTTTGGAGCATGCACAGCTCCTTCGTCAGCTGTTCTAGCTAGAGGACAAATCATTATATGCCTATGACCTCCTACTATCTTGTAAGTGTTTTTAAACCCATTGTACCTGTAATAAATCTTTTGAACACTGCACTTAGAGGTGCCCTTCTCTTTCCTTTATGACCCTCCAGAGCTGCTTCTTCTCTACAAAGTGCTGCCTTCAATGCCATCTCTCTACTGCTACTAAGGACCGCATACCCAGCCTCAACAGAGCGCCTTCATCTCTCCTTCGAATATGCAGTTATGCGTTGTCAAAATTGGGCATCTGTGTCGGCCACTGGGTGCCTAAACATGGACACAACTCATGGGCTTGTACATATATTTATATATCTATATGTATAATCTATTTAACAGGACAGGGGAGGGACTCTTCTGATACAGGCTTATCAGAAAAACACAGTCTGGGCCCACAGCCGATCACTTGCATTTAATTGCAGCATAGTGATTACATGCTAGTGGCCACAATTAGCTGCGGGAGCTAGTAGCCTTTAACAGTTTTGAATGGGGCTGCTGCCCACAGCTAATCACAGGGACCCACCACTAATTTTCTTGCATATAATTGGTGTTGGGCTAAAATGCATGCACGAATGTGGCTGTATGGGAAAAACAACCTAAGACCCATTGCCTTGCTCCTATTTACCTCCAAACTCCTAGAACACCTAGTCTACCACCTCCTGAGCTATCACTTCACTGAGAACGACCTTCTTTACACCTTTCAATTTGAATTTCACCTGCAACACTCCACAGAAACTGCTCTCCTAAAACTCCTTCTAAAGCCAATGGACACTACTCTGTACTCTAAAGCCTGACATAGACGGTTGGAATCTCGGCTGGTTCAGCAGCAACTTATGCCGCGTACATACGATCGGAAATTCCGACAAGAAAATCGTGGATTTTTTCTGACGGAATTTCAGCTCAAACTTGTGTTGCATGCACACGGTCACACAAATCTTGTCGGAAATTCCGAAGGTCAAGAACGCGGTGACATACGACGAGCCGAGATCAATGAAGTTCAATAGGCAGTTTGGCTCTTCTGCTTGATTCTGAGCATGCGTGTTTTTTTGCGTGTCGGAATTGCATACAGACGGTCGGAATTTCCGATAGGAACTTTTTAGAGAATAGAGAACCTGCTCTCAATCTTTTGTTGGCGGAAATTCCGACAGCAAAAGTCCGATGGAGCCTACACACGGTCGGAATTTCCGACCAAAAGCTCACTTCGGACTTTTCTTGTCGGAATTTCCGATCGTGTGTATGCGGCATACAGTTCTAACCATGTATGTATGGGCAGGCTGATTGTACGGGAGTGGATTAATCGATCCACTTGGGTACAACCAGCCTGTCCGATTTTTCATGCAATTATTGCCAGTGGCTATACCCGCTAGCAATAATCACTGTGCTCTCCCGGCCTGAACACAATAGCTCCATGGAAGGGATTCCCTTTATCAACAATGACTGTGTTGATAGAGGAATCAAGCTATTTTCTTTCCTACAACCCATGGCTGCAGGAAAGAAAATTGCTCCATCTATTGCTGGCTTTACTCTTAGACCTCTCTGCGGCCTTTGATACAGTCAACCACCTCCTCCTCCTCAAAAAATTCCTCCAAAAATTCCATTTACTTGGCCTCTGTGACTATGCTGTTTTCTGGTTCTCCTTTTGCCACACCTTCTGCGTGGTGTGACAGTTTTAAGTGCTGTTTTATGTGCTTTATTATGTGCAATGTGACTATCTCCTGCTCTGTCTGCCTTTATGTGATCGCTAAAAACCCATCTATTCAAAGAGGTCTATTCAGCCTGTAAGTAATAAACTGCACTGTTACTCTAGCCATGAGATCATCTCTAACAATTATTACCTTTTGTATCACTTAACTCTTCCTCTTAGATAATAAGCTCTAAAAAGCATTGCCCTCTGATCCCTCTTGTATTGAATTATATTGAATTGTATTGTAACTATACTGTTTCCCTCCATTTTGGTAAGCACTGTGCAAACTGTTGGTGCTATAAAAATCCTGTATATTATAATTAATACGGATGAGCCCATTGTTCGAGTCAAACGTAGCTTCAACGTGAGCATCAGGTATTCGCCCGTTCGCAGAATTTAGAACATTATGGGACGTTTTCAGGAAATTCGAGCGCCCGCGGAATGCCCCATAATGCACTGCGAGATCGCAGTGCATTGATGGCAGGTGCATGCTTTGCCCAATCACAGTGCAGGGTGCCTTTGGCCAATCATGGCTCAGGGAGCTAAGTCCATGCCCCACACTATGTAAGGCTGCTTACTTAGCGGCTGTACATAGTGTAATGAAAGAGAGCAGCAAAATTAAATTTCTAAAGGAAAAAATTTAATTTAAAACTGCTCGCGGCTATAATGTATTGCCGGATCCCGGCAATATACATTAAAATCAATGAAAAAAAATGGCGTGAGGCCCCCCCAGTTCATTACCAGGCCCTTCAGGTCTGGTATGAATATTAAGGGGAACCCCATGACAAGATTTTAAATAAAAATGTTAATGGAGACAAGGGCCTCTTCCCCACAACCCTTGCCAGGTGGTTGTAGGGGTTTGCGGGCGGGGGCCTTATCGGAATCTGAAAGCCCCTCTTTAACAAGGGGGCTCCCAGATCCTGGTCCCCCCTCTATGTGAATGGGTATCGATATATTGTACCCCTACTCCTTTACTAAAAAAAGTGTCAAAAAAGTAAAAACGACAGAAGAGTTTTGGACAATTCCTTTATTAATTTTTTTCTAAATAAAGGGTCCCACAATGTCCATGCATATTCAATCACAGCCTCTGATGGTCCAGAGAAAAAAAAACGAAAAAACCCCGGGAAAAACTCTGCCTACATGGGAGGTGTCCCACCGACTGAAGCCTTTTCGCAATGACAGCTGTTATATAGCTGAGGGCGGGACCACTCTGTGACATTAAACGGGTGACCTCGTCCCCTCTAACATCACGTGACGTCACATGAAATCAGAAGGGGTGGGATCACCCGGTTATGTCACCGGGGGGCCCCGCCTTCAGGGCGGAGTTTATTTTTTATTTTTTTCGGTCTGTCGGCACTATGATTGAAGATGGATTTACATTGCAAGACCATTTTTTTTTTATAAAGGACTGTCGAAAACTGTCTCCTGTCTTTTTTACTATTTTGAAACTTTTCTGGGTGAATGAGTAGGAGCACAATGTACCCGATACCCATTCACATGGGGGGCAGGATCTGGGGGTTAAAGGGGGCTTTTAGATTCCGATAAGCCCCCCTGCCTGCAGACCCCCACAACCACCGGGCAAGGGTTGTGGGGAAGAGGCCCTTGTCCCCATCAACATGGGGACAAGGTGTTTTGGGGGGGTGAGAGAGTCCCCCCAAAACACCTTGTCCCCATGTTGATGGGGACAAGGTGTTTTGGGGGAACTCTCTCACCCCCCCTTTTTTTTTTTTGTGTGGGGTTTCTCTTAAAATCCATACCAGACCTGATTTTTCACGTTTGTGTCCCATAGACTTTAAAGCGGAGTTCCAATAACATAAAGCACTTTAAAAAAAAAAAAAAAACACATTCTATTAGCAGCATACTCTTCTAATGTGGCACTCATTAGCCTTCTAATTTTCTGCGCTTTAGTTTAGATTTTATATAAAAACAAACCTTATATTTGCTCTTCTTGTGCGTTCCCATCTTGCTTGTGGGCAGACGAAGCCCACAAGGATATTCTTCCTGGAATATGGTGCTGCTGAATAACCAGCATGCACCACCCGTTCTTGTGCATGCGCCGTATGCACACCTAACAGAGCAGGAAACTTCTCAGGTTGCCATCACAACGGGGCAGACACTTCCGACGACTACACCCGTTGTGATGGCAACCTTTTGCTCACATAATTTCCGGTTTCAAAAGAACGCAATGCTAGCCCTCGGTGCTGCCCACTGACTCCTGGGAAAGGATGACACACATCTCCCAGGAGCACTAACGAGCACAGGTGCCGAGGGAAATGATGGCAGGCGCCGCGGAGAGGAAGTGGCAAACTACAAGGGACCCCATAGCAACAGCCCTGAACGAGCGAGTAAAAAAATGTTTTTTTCTCAAATAATGTTGCTAATGGAAATTAATTTTATGGGTGGAACTCCGCTTTAACGGTGTTCGCACAATTTTTTTGCCTGTTCACCTGTTCTGTTGTGAACCAAACCGGGGGTGTTCAGCTCATCCCTAATTATTATTAATAATAATAATATTAGAGTAACCATGAAAACCAAGATTTTCTTTAGTGGATGGACCTACTGTATATGGGTACAGTGGCCCACATTCAGTGCCACTGACTAATAGTGAGCAGACTTTGGATACAGGTTTTACATTTTATTCATACAAACCTCCATAAAAACCATTTGCAAAAGTTACAAAATAAACCAGTTACTAAAATTTTTCAAACAAAGGAAGTGCTATTTATTCAAATTTTTGCAGACAGAACTTATGACAGCTAGAGCCTGGAAAGCCCTTACTTTAGGCTTTGAAGCAGTTAAAAGCAGGTTAACTGACATCATGATCAATGAAAAACGTACAGATATCTTGACCAACTTCCGTGATAAGTTTCGCCTCATATGAAAACCCTGGACATCATACTCCCAACCCCCACAAATTGGAATTCATTTTTGTGTATTTAATCCCATAGTAATTAACCCCCTGGGAACCCTTGCTCCCTTTCCCTTCCCCATCCCCTGCATCCAGTCTTTGCTTCCCTATCCCCCCTTTACATTTTCTATTCCCCTATATTCTTTTCAATATCATCTACCCTCTACTTTTCTATTCTTCTGGCTCCTACTTCTGCTGTTTGAACTTCCATTACTTTTCCTCTTGGAAATTACCAAATCACTGGCTATGAGGATCCCTCGCTCTTTAAAACCATCACATACTTGAACCTAGCATTGTAGGATTCTTCTATGACAGTTTCTGGGCTTTCACATTTTGGAAATTGTTGTTACTTTATTACTATCTGTATACAAAGTTAACCAACTATGCATGTACACACACTTTTACACCTTTATGTCAACAATGTTGAGTTGGTCATATTCTCAACAAAGCTTTTGTATATTAAAACTAAGATTTACTAATGTAAAGCTTATTTAAATAAAACATGTCAGACAATTTAAACTTTTAAAAGTAAAGATCCTGTCTATCCTGTTTCACTTTTAGGGAGGGATCGGTCACTCAAAATGCAATCATTCTGCCACCAGAAACTCCATCACACACCGATATCCTCTACTTGTAATGCTTTACTGGGGAACCTAGAGAGCATAAAAACAGCCATGCTGCTATGCCTTGTGTGCTGTTCTAGTAATGAACTTCAAGCAGCAGATATTAGTGCATGTGGGAAATTACATTAACATGATATACCATTTTAGTGACTGGGTTTAGCTCTACCAGCACCAGATCCTCCAGATGGCAGTAGAGAGGTTCAGTCTTCATTCAGGCAAGATGTCCTCTCTTCCCAAGTTAAAAAACATATACCGTATATACTTGAGTATAAGCCGAGTTTTTCAGCACATTTTTTTGTGCTGAAAATGCCCCCCTTGGCTTATACTCGAGTCACCTTTTTGCGCCTGATCTCCCGGATTTGGGGACCCAGTACCGGCCAGCCTTAGGTACCCTGGACCCCAAACTTGGCACACATATAGCCACACGCTTTCCCTACAATTGTGCAAAAGATTGTTGTCCGGGGGACCATAGACTCCCATGTTAAACGGTAATTTCTTTGGTGATTTTGGGGACGCAGTACCGGCCGGTCGGAGGTCCTCTGGACCCGAAACTTGGCACACATATAGCCCATTTTCTCCTCTACAAATATGCAAAGTTTGTTGTCTACAGCCGGGGAGCACTGATTTTTCAAAGCTGGGCACCCCTTCCATAGACTCCCATGTTAAACGTCAGTCTAGTCATGGACACAGTGAGGCATGGGCACAGTGAGGCATGGGCACAGTGAGGCATGGGCACAGTGAGGCATGCACATGGACACAGTGAGGCAAAGTGAGGCACAATGAGGCATGCAGATGGACACCCTAGGCTTATACTCGAGTCAATACGTTTTCACAGTTTTTTGTTTTAAAATTAGGTGCCTTGGCTTATATTCAGGTCGGCTTATACTCGAGTATATATGGTACCTCTAATGAGAACATTAGGCATTCTAACTTACACCTAAGCTTTATAAGCAGCCAGCACTTCACTTGAACAATAAAATGTCAAAATATATTTATCTCTTATAGCAGAGTGTCTCATGTCTTTTTTATACCTTTTGAGACTTGTGATGATCTGGTCTACTCTTGGTTTTGCATTGCTCCGCCAGGCAATTTAGGTTCATCTGATGCACATACTCAGTGCTCTGCAGCCTAGGGAGCAGACAGGTCATGTCTGTTGGAGCTGAAGGATGGTGAAAACTACAACACTGTATGTGGAGGCTGACAAGCATTAAGCTTGAGCAACTTGTTAGTTAGGATTTCCTATGTGTAGTAAGAGCCGAGACAGGGCTAGGTATTATTTTGTTAGAAGTTGCATGTGTTTTCCTCTAAAGCACTGTACAGCACCTGTAAATGGCATTAAAAAAACTGCAAAAACGTTACTGGACTGGTACTGTATCTGTGTCTAAGGGCCAGTTCACACCAGAATGCGGTTTGGGAAACATGTGTTCTGTGTGTGTTTCCAGCAGTGCGTTAAAAAAAAAGCAGGTGTTAATATTAAGCTAATGACACCCCAAATGCAGGTCACAAACGCAGTGCCTTTGCCCTCATCTGGTCGCATGGTACGTGTTACCGGCCTCAAAATGTGAATTAAGAGAGCCGATAATTGTAGACGTGATGAGATAAGGTGATCAGCTTGGCGTGGACTGCAAAGAATCACACAAACAGCATGAGACAAGACCACTGGGTTTTATGGCTGAAAATTGTTTGACTTTCACATAGCAATACATCTTTTACATTTTTATAATCACATGTTTATAACTATTAACAATATATAATACAGATTTTAACTGAAGTATTTTAAAACGTAGTTGCACAATGACCATTGTTATATTTTAATAACATATATATTCCTGTTATTCCGTGTCATAGATGATGATCTTTATGGTATACTTTAACTGTGCAATACTCATATTGCCAATGCCATGCTTTAATACAAACATTATTTCGGTAGTTCTCTTTTTTAACCACTAGATGGTGCACATGACGCAATGCATAGGCTTTACATATAGGCAAATACTCATTAGAATATCAGTTTTCAACATGTGCTTTTCTAACTTTATGGAACTTGTATAAACCAGGTTTCAATATTCCTATTTAGAACGGTTTAGTGCTTCTAATAGACATTTATTCTGACTAATGCAGTATTTTCATGTTTTTATGCCCTTTTCACTTGTTTCTCACACATGCTGTTCTAAACTTCTAATATCAGTAAAACTATAGCGTACAGTCTGCTGGAACTTTCCCTGCATCTGCTCCAGATGTTTAAGAATCTTTCTATTATAGTTTAATGCAGATTAGGAATGATTTAGAGTACATACCTGCAAAGAATCACACAAACAGCATGAGACAAGACCACTGGGTTTTATGGCTGGAAATTGTTTGACTCCAGTCACATGGTGGGTGGCCTTATATAAACTCTGTTTGTGTACCTTCTCTGCCATCTACTGGGTCTTGATAGAATAGCAGGAAGGTATTTCTTTGCTAGAAATAAAATAAAAAAAATGAATATGTACTTTGCTTTGGGGTGTCTGTTTTGTGACCATATAAACCCCAGTCCGTCACACTCTCCCCTCCTTCAGTTAATGGCTCCCGACATTAAACTCAATTGTTCTCTGAACACTGTTTAGTGATTTAAGTAACCCAGATAGGTACTTGTTGCCACCAATGAGCTATGTTAACTACCTGGCATGTCATGGGAGTAGCTAGCACTGTAGGAGTTTGTACGGTGTGAATCTGACTTGGTATGTATCTTGGCTGACCTAGTGTGTCATATGTAAAGATCTCTTTAGGCTTAGTTTGTCTGGTAGATCTTCTGACAGGAGTTGAGTCATCTCCATCAACATCATTCTTCATTTGCATATCTTGGCTCACAGGTAAGTCTTGACTTAATGAGGGTAATTCTGCAGTGTCTAGTCCCACCATGTCTGTAGCCCAGATTTGGTCGCCAACTAATCTTCCATCATTTTGTTCTTGTTCAAGATTGGGTGTGGTAGTTGTAGGATAGAACTCTTCAGCAGAAACTCTTAAAGGGATTTTCTGTACGTTTTGAGAGTTTTGTTGAGACAACACGATTATGACTTTCTGTAGTCTCTGGTATATAAGGATAATACCATCTTTCTTCATCTGAACATTCCTCCTCTTGGTCCACATCCATTCTGGTCTCCTTTCTGTTACTTGATTGTCTTTGCTTCATTGGTACTCTTGGAATGTGTCCTTCAATTGGTAGGTCATTTACTGGTAGTAAAAGATTTCTGTGTAGCACCGGAATAGTCTTTTTACCACTTTCAGGCTGAATTTTGTACACAGGCCCATCTTTGATTCTTTCTACCACTTTGTGTACTGATTCTTCCCAGTATGAACGAAGTTTACCAGGTCCTCCTCTTTCAGAGAGATTTCGTACTAAGACCCTATCACCCGGTTGAAGAGGTGCTCCTTTTATCTTCTTGTCATAGTACTTCTTCCCTTTAGCAGATGATTTTTGGCTATTCTCGGATGCGATTTTGTAAGCTTCTTGCATTCTGGATGCCCATTTTTGAGTAAATGTTGGTTGACTTTCTGATTCCTTTTCCAAATTTAGGTTGAGCATTAGGTCAATAGGCAAACGAGGAGATCTTCCATACAATAGAAAGAATGGCGAGTATCCTGTGGCTTCATGCCTGGTGCAATTGTATGCATGAACCATATGTGGAAGATATTCTTTCCAATCTGACTTTTTCTCTTCCTCTAAGGTGCGAAGCATCTGTAACAAAGTACGGTTCAGTCTCTCCACTGGGTTACCCTGTGGATGGTACGGAGTAGTTCTTGAATGAGAAATCCCTGCCAATCGTTGCAATGTCTGAAACAAGTTGTTTTCAAATTCTCTTCCTTGGTCATGGTGGAGTTTCTCTGGATAGCCAAAACGTGGTATGAAATCTTGAAAGATCTTTTCTGCCGCCGTTTTTCCAGATTTGTTGTTAGTGGGATACGCTTGTGCAAAGCGTGTGAAGTGGTCAACTATTACAAGTATATACTCATATCCTCCTTTGCTTTTTTCCAAGTGAAGATAATCAATGGATACTAACTCCAAGGGTGAACTGGTAGTAATCGAACCCATAGGTGCTCTTTCGGTGATATTTGGACGCTTTTGTTTGATGCGGTTGCACTTCTTCAGCACATATTTATCAATGTCTCTTTGCATAAATGGCCAGTAAAATCGTTCACGTGTTAGGTGGGTTACCTTGTCAGTACCAATGTGACCCATGTCATCATGAAGATTTTTTAAGACCAATGGTTTTAGCTTTTCTGGTAGGACTAGCTGTTTTCGGGTTCCAGCGTGTCGGTTGAGGATTCCTTCATCAACTCTGAGTTTGTTCCATTCATGTATCAAACGTCTTGTTTTACTGGTCATACTCTCCTTTTCTTTGTGGTTTGGAATCCAGTCGTTCTCCTTAAGCCAGACAACTTCTCTAATGTTAGTATCGTCTTGTTGTAATGCTCTGATGTTCTCCTGAGTCATTGGGCAGACTGTCTGTCCTTTCAGCAATTCTTCGGCCACATCACTTTCTAAATGAAAAGCCAATGAAGCCACCCATAGTGCCTCTTCTTCGTCGACAGCTTTGCTCCCTTGGCACATAGCTGACACAACCTCAGATGGTACAAGCTCTGTGTACTCACTCAGATTCTTTGTGAGTTCCACCGGAAATCGTGACAGTGTATCCGCGTCTGCATTCTGTTTACCTGGCCTGTGCTTGATATCAAAGTGGAAATCGGCCAACTCGCCAACCCAGCGATGACCCACAGCATTCAGTCTGGCAGTACTCAATACATATGTCAATGGGTTGTTGTCTGTGTAGACTGTGAATGTTGGAGCGTAGTACAAGTAATCTCTGAATTTGTCACAGACTGCCCACTTGAGAGCTAAAAACTCAAGTTTACCAGAGTGAAGATGGTAATTGCGCTCTGCTGGAGTCAATGTTCTGGAGCCAAACCCAATAACACAAAGTTTTTCTCCTTGTCGTTGGTACAGTACAGCACCTAGGCCTTCATTGGAAGCATCAGTGTGTAATACGAAGGGTAGGTCAAAATCAGGGTATGCTAGTATTGGTGGATTGGTTAGCATGTCCACCAGTCTGGATACTACAGCTTGATGTTTGGGTGTCCATTGAATCGGTGTTTTAGATGGCACTTGTGTTTTGTTCCCATTTTTCTTTGTAGGTTTCCCTTGATTGTTTTTGGTAATGGATGTAGCAGATTCTTTCTCAGTGTTCTGCAAAAGTTCATACAGTGGTTTAGCAAGTCGAGAGAAATCTTGAATGAAGGACCTGTAGTAGCTCAGGAATCCTAACAAAGATCTGACTCCTCCCACTGTTTTTGGTTCTTTCCTTTTCAAATGTAATACCGCTTCAAGATCTTTTGGGTCAATTTTTATGCCTTCTTCTGACACCATTCGTCCAAGGTATCGAATCTGTCGTTTAAAGAGTTCACACTTCTTCGGTCTAAGTTTGATACCATGCTCGCGCATTCGACTAAGCACTTGCCTAATATCATTGACATGCTCCTGAAAAGTTTTGGAGTAGCAAAGTACGTCATCCAGGTATGGAGAACAACATTTGTCTCTGATGCCCTCTAGTACATTTTCCATGCATCTCTGAAAAGCTGCTGGGGCATTAGTTAATCCGAACGGAATACGATTCCACTCCAGGAGTCCCCAGGGGGTGCTAAAAGCCGTCAGATGTCTGGAGTCTTCATGCACAAAGCCTTGATGATACGCACTACCCTTGTCCAGGATTGAGAACCATGTAAATCCTCCTAAGTAGTGTTGAGCGAACCCGAACTGTAAAGTTCGGGTCCGTACCGAACTTTAGCTTTTTCCCGAACCCGGACTTTGCCCAAAAGTCCGGGTTCGGGTTCGGCAATCTAATTACGCATTTAGAAATGCTTCAGGGGCCAGCCAATCACCTTTTGATTAGCTGGTGTGCCCTTAGAGGCCATCATAGCCATGCCTACTAATGGCATGGCTGTGATTGGTCAGTGCAACATGTGACCCAGCTTCTATATAAGCTAGAGGCACACAGCACACATGTCACTCTGCTTCAGAATAGATAGGGAGAGGATCTAGTCTGCTGCTGCTGCTTTTAGGGAGAGATAGAAAGATAGATGAGGTAGTCCTGATTCTACAATCTGAGGGAAAAGATAGAGAGATAGTGTAGTGTAGGGCCAGGTTCCTGTGTCGGTGCTTTCAGGGAGAGAGAATATTATATAGGAGTCCAGATTCAGAGATTAAAATCAGCGATCTGCATAGGTTTACCTATTTGTGTTGCAGTGCAGTCTTTTTACACTGCCATGAGCCCAGTGTCAGAGAAAATCTAACTTTTAGGGGGGAAAAAAAAGGCACTTTATTGTGCTCTTTTCCAAAAGACCCATAGGGCAAAAAAAAAAGCATTTTATTTTGCTCGTGCAAAAAAAGACCTGTTTAGGGCAAAAAAAAATAAAATAAAAATTTGCACTTTAATGTACGCTTGCAAAAAACGCAGTTTAGGGGCACAAAAAAAAGTTTGCAGTGTGTTATACATATTTTGAGGTGTGTGAAATAAACAATTTCTATATAGTTTTCTCCTACTGTGCTATACTAAAAAAAACAACATTTTTTTTGAATAGCATTTTCTGCAGTTCTGTAGCTGTGCGATTCAGCGGTTACGTACTTTGGCTGTGTTCTGCGCTTCCAAAAACACCCATTTAGGGCAAGATCCTAAATTTGGAAAATATGAGGAGAAGGTCAAAGGGATGTGGTGGCCCCGGTCGTGGTGATGCTGGTGGAGCTCCTGTTGCAGGGAGAGGACGTGGTGGATCTGTGCCAGATACACGCACAAGTGAAACACCTTCCTCAGGTGCGAGTAGGCGACCGAGCCTGCGGCGGTATTTTGTCGCGCCTAATGAGGCTGTACGAATGTTTAGGCCAGGACAAGTACAGGCGATAGTAGATTGGGTTGCTGACAGTGCCTTGGGTTCCACATTGTCTCCCACCCACTCTTCTGATGAAAGAACAGAGTTGGCACCTGAAACCCATGTCCATCAGTCTTTCACCTCACCCCCTTGCAAATCAGCCAAGCAGTCTGAGCCCCAAATCATGCAGCAGTCTCTTCTGCTTTTCGATGACACTTACCAGGGTTTCCCAGGGCCATCCACCTAGCCCCAGAAGTGGAAGAGATTGAGTGCACCGATGCCCAACCACTTATGTTTCATGATGAGTACATGGGAGGACCATCGCAGTACGTCTCGGATGATGACGAAACACAGGTGCCAACTGCTGCTGCTTTCGCAATTGTGCAGACAGACAAGGAGGGCAGGGGTGAAGACTGGGTGGAAGATGATGTGGAGGACGATGAGGTCCTCGACCCCACATGGAATCAACGTTATGCAGGTGACCAGTGTAGTTTGGAGGAAGAGGCGGTGGTCGCACAGAGCCACCAGCACAGCAGAAGAGGGAGCAGGGTGCAAAAGCGGAGCGTCTGTCAGCTAGACAGTATGTCTGCTACTGCCCAACGCAGCAAGGGACCGAGCACACCAAAGCCAGGTCCAAGGAGTTCCCCAGCGTGGCAGTTCTTCACACAATGTGCTGATGACAAGACACGAGTGGTTTGCACGCTGTGCAATCAGAGCCTGAAGCGAGGCATAAACGTTCTCAACCTGAGCACAACCTGCATGACCAGGCATCTAAGTGCAAAGCACGAGCTGCAGTGGAGTAGACACCTCAAAAACCAAGAAAGGTCTCTGGCTCCTCCTGCTTCCTCTTCTGCTGCAGTCTCGGCCTCTTCATCCACCTCTGTAGTGACAGTGGCACCTGCCACCCCGCAAACAGAGCATCTGCCAGCAACACTACCACCTGGGTCACCAACCATCTCCACAATGTCCCATGGAAGCGTTCAGCTCTCTATCTCCCAAACATTGGAGCGGAAGAGGAAGTACCCCCCTAGCCACCCGTGATCCCTGGCCCTGAATGCCAGCATTTCAAAACTCCTGGCCTTTGAAATGCTGTCATTCCGTCGGGTGGAGATGCAGAGTTTTAAAAGCCTGATGGCATTGGCCGTCCCACAGTACGTTGTGCCCAGCCGCCACTATTTTTCCAGGCGAGCCATCCCTTCCCTGCACAACCAAGTGGGGGACAAAATCAGGTGTGCACTGCGCAACGCCATCTGTGGCAAGGTCCACCTAACTACGGATGCGTGGACCAGTAAGCACGGTCAGGGACGTTATATCTCCCTAACAGCACACTGGGTAAATGCAGTGGCGGCTGGGCCTGAGGCAGATAGCAGTTTGGCGCATGTCCTTCCACCACCGAGGATTGCAGGGCGCTTCAGTTTGCCTCCTGTTGCTAACTCCTCCTACTCCGCTTCCTCATCCTCTACCGCCTCCTCATCCGGTCAGCGTAACACCTTCACCACCAACTTCAGCACAGCCAGGGGTAAACGACAGCAGGCAGTTTTAAAACTTTCCTGTTTGGGGGAAAAACCCCACACCACGCAGGAGTTGTGGAGGGAAATGGAACAACAGACCAATGAGTGGTTGCTGTCAGTGAGCCTCAAGCCCGGCCTGGTGGTGTGCGATAATGGGCGAAATCTCGTAGCAGCTCTGGGCCTAGCCGGTTTGACGCACATCCCTTGCCTGGCGCATGTGCTGAACTTGGTGGTCCAGAGGTTCCTTAAAAATTACCCCAATATGCCAGAGCTGCTGCAGAAAGTGTGGGCTGTGTGTGCGCACTTTCGGCGTTCTCCCCCTGCTGCTGCTCGCCTGTCAGCACTGCAGCGTAACTTCGGCCTTCCCGCTCACCGCCTCATATGTGACGTGCCCACAAGGTGGAACTCCACCTTGCACATGCTGGCCAGACTGTGCGAGCAGCAGCAGGCGATAGTGGAGTTTCAGCTGCAGCAATCACGCGTGAGTCGCTCTGCGGAACAGCACCACTTCACCACCAATAACTGGGCCCTCCATGCGAGACCTGTGTGCCTTGTTGCGCTGTTTCGAGTACTCCACCAACATGTCCAGTGCCAATGACGCCGTTCTTAGCATTACTATCCCAGTTCTATGCCTCCTTGAAAAAACGCTTCGGGCGATGATGGAAGAGGATGTGGCACAGGAGGATGAGGAGGAGGAAGCGGGATCATTTCAAAGGCTTTCAGGGCAGTCTTTCACAAGTGGCTACGAGGGTGGGTTCCTGCACCAACAAACGCCAGGTACACAATTGTCCGGCAGAAAGGGCACAGTTCTGGAGGATGACGAGGTGGAGGAGGAGATGGAGGAGGAGGAGGAGGAGGAGCCATTTTCACAGCAGGGTGGCACCCAGACCAGCTCGTGGCCATCACTGGTGCGTGGCTGGGGGGATACAGAGGACACAGACGATACACCTCCCACAGAGGACAGCTTTTCTTTGCCTCTGGGCAGCCTGGCACACATGAGCGATTACATGCTGCAGTGTTTCCGCAATGACCGCCGAGTTGCCCACATTTTAACTGGTGCTGATTACTGGGTGGCCACCCTGCTGGATCCCCGTTACAAGGACAACGTACCGTCCTTAATTCCCTCACTGGAGCGGGATCGTAAGATGCACGAGTACAAGCGCACGCTGGTAGACGCGCTGCTGGTGGCATTCCCACCTGACAGCGGGCGTACGGTGGAAGCACAAGGCGAAGGCAGAGGAGGAGGAAGAGGTCGCCAACGCAGCCGGGGCACTGGCAGCACCTCAGAAGGCAGGGTTAGCATGGCTGAAATGTGGAAAAGCTTTGTCAGCACGCCACAACAACCAGCACCACCAGCTGAGATGGAACGTCTTAGCAGGAGGCAGCATTTCACCAACATGGTTGAGCAGTATGTGTCCACAGGCCTACACGTACTGGATGACGGGTCTGCCCCCTTTAACTTCTGGGTCTCCAAATTGGGCACATGGCCTGAGCTTGCCCTTTATGCCTTGGAGGTACTGGCCTGCCCTGCAGCCAGTGTATTATCTGAACGTGTATTTAGCACGGCAGGGGGCGTTATCACAGACAAGCGCAGCCGCCTGTCCAGAGCCAATGTGGACAAGCTCACGTTCATTAAAATGAACCAGGCATGGATCCCACAGGACTTGTCCGTACCTTGTGCAGAATAGACATGTATACCGGTGTTGTGACAAAAACTGTCCGGCCATCGGATTGTGTCCGGCCCATACTGCGAAGGCGCAGCGCTTGCGCAGTACAGAGGACAAGGAGATTCACAAAATCTCCGAAGATGAACGGCGCCTGCGCTGTGAGTGCAGGTTCAAGCCCCACCATCCAAGTGGACATACGGTAGCACATAGTAACAGGGCCCCTCACGGGCTCGGTTCGATCGCCACGCTTCGGGCACGGCCTCACTTGGCTCGGCTTGAACCACGGATGGTGTGGCCTTCACCTGAACTCACCACGCAGGTGCCGTTCGTCTTGGGAGATTTTCGAAATCCCCTTGTCCTACATACTGAGCAAGCGCAGTACAGGGTGGACACTATTTGACGGGGGACAGAATTCGACACATCACCGGCCTTACCCAGCCATTGTTGTATTTTTGAATCAGTGTTGGCTACCTCGTCCTCCTCCACCGCCGCTTCCACCTACACAGCCACATCCACCGCCACCTCAACCTCCTACTCCATATGGACCTCGTCCTCCTAGGTCAAGATTATTATTTTTTATTTTAATTTTTTTTATGTTATTTTAAGTTATTTCCCTATCCACATTTGTTTGCAGAGCACTTGCCATGCTCTTAACAACATTTTGCTGCCATTTGCAGCCCTCTAGCCCTTTCCATTACCTTTTTAGAGCCTTTTTAGTCCTTAGAAGTCCGGGTCCCCATTGACTTCAATGGGGTTCGGGTTCGGGTCCGGGTTCGGGTTAAAGTTCGGTCCCGTGCCCGAACTTTTTTCCGAAGTTCGGCCGAACCCGTCGAACCCGAACATCCAGGTGTCCGCTCAACTCTACTCCTAAGCTATCCAGCAGATCTTGTATTCTGGGTAGTGGATGTCTATCTGGGATAGTCTTTCGGTTTAACTCCCTAAAGTCAACACATAGTCGTAGGCTACTGTCCTTCTTTCGAACAGACGACCGGTGATGAGTATGCGGAAGAAGATTTTGTTACCCAACCTCGGTCAAGAAGGTTTTGGATATATTCTTTCACTTCCTTGTATAGGGGTTTCGGTATCGAATTGTAGCGTTTCTGGACAGGAGTTTCGTCTTTCAGATTTATCCTCAATTTCAGGTTAGGAATGCATCCTATGTCTCCCTCATCTCGAGCAAAGACATCTGATTCGTCATATAACATTTGTCTCGCTATCTCCTGTTCTTCTTCTGAGAGATCTTCCAAATTGACAGGTGGGTGCCACTTAACAGATTTGTTAGCTGATTTCCAGTGTCCACTTGATTCAACTGGTTTACATGAAACGCCCTTTTCTTCTGGTCAATTCCCTTTCCATCGTCTTTGTTTGGAGACAATGGTAGAATTTCAGCTGCTGGAGAAATGGTACCCAATACTGTTCTGGGCGGAAGATAGATGTCATGTTGAGCACGGTTCAGTATAGGTATGTTCACCAGTTTAGAGAACCCATTTGGCACATCTACCACTGAAGGAAATAGTTCAAGTCCTTCCTCAACTGGATATTCTGAAAGTGGTTCAAATGGCATGATTCCTCCTTTTGGCTATGCTCTAATTCTGCATTTGACTTCACAGATCTCGCCTCCTTTAATCTGGAGTCCCTTCTTCCCCACTTTGACCATACGACTATCGGATATTTCTCCTGGGTCAGTTGCTTGACCGACAGCATTGACAATGTTATTCGCTACTAGGCTTGTGCACAACGGAAAAATTCGTTCCGTTTCGGTTCGTTTCTTTCCGGTCCTGTTGATTCGTAATCATTCGTAATTTTGCTAGACGGGATTTTTCGTGTTCGGACTCATTCGTATTTTTGCAAGCGACATTTTTCGTTGAATTTTTTGTTGCTTTATAATTCGTACTTTCGGTAGAGTACGTTGTTTTTCGTTGATTCTGGACACAACTCCTACTTTCGTAACTTTTTTTGGGTTCGTTGATTCGTAATTTTCTGTGTCTCTCTCACGACGACGCTGACTATTATGCCTAATGTGCTTCGAATGGATTTGTTCTTTTCAAAAAACATCGCGGTTATTTGTAACGATTCGAAATCTCGTATTTTACTTTCGTTTTTTACATGCGGCTATAGCCTCCGCCCCTGTACACCATTTTGAGAGGGTTCAGCACGGTGAGGGAGAAGCAGAGAGCAGAGCAGAGTGTTATTGTGCTTCGAATGGATTAGAAATCTCGTATTTTACTTTCGTTTTTACATGCGGCTATAGCCTCCGCCCCTGTACACCATTTTGAGAGGGAGTTCAGCACGGTGAAGGAGAAGCAGAGAGCAGAGCAGAGTGAGTGTTATTGTGTTTCCAATGGATTTGTACATTCGTACGTTTTTTCATAACGAATTATGCCGAAGACATTCGGGCATTCGCTATTTTGCGGTATAATTTATTTCGGATTCGGTTTTATTCGTAATTGCTTTGTTCGGAAATTCGAATGCTTCCGAATGGCCGAAAGTTGCTAAATTCGGACGAATTTCGATTCGTTACGAAACGAATTGCACAAGCCTATTCGCTACACTCCGTCTTACTTTCATAGCTTCACTCAGCAAGATAGTCAGGTTTTGGGTGCTGTTTGGTCGGTCACGGTTTTCTCTGATCAATTCTTCGATCACATTAAACCCAAGAATTGGATTGCCATTACAGCAGTCACTCACCAGCATTGGCACATAGATGGCTGAGTTTCCATGTCCACTACTTTCGAATTCCAGGCAGACTTCAATCCATCCGATGAATGGAATGATAGAACCATTTGCAGCTGTAATAGATAAGTTGTTATCACAAAGTAAATCTTGTATGTGCCTAATGGAGACACTGGGTAGAAACTCTTCTAACCATGCCTTCCCAACAATGCTGACCTGAGCTCCTGTGTCAACATGTCAACCGGAACACCATTCATCCGACATGACAGTAGGCATTTTCCTCCAATTAATTGTGCTACGTGTTGTTTGGAGAATCCCTTCTCTTTTGGGAGTGTTCTAGTTGACCGGTGGGTGAATACCCTGTTTACCTTCGCACGGGACAGATCATTTGAGGTGGTCACTGGTTGTCCCTTCCCAGTGACCGTCTGTCGTTTCCCGACTGCCTTCTTTTCTTCAAGCAATCAACCGCTCTGTGTCCTGTCCAACCACAGTAGAAACAGTGGTAGCAGTTCTAACTCTCTCGTTTAATGCAATCATCACCCCTGGGTTTGCAGTGAGCTGTATCTGGAACTTGAACATTGGTTAGTGGCTTAGTCCTTTGGTTTCCAACAACAGGAGTTTGCTTCATCATCTTTTCCAGGTTCTTTGTGAGAGCAGAAACCTGTGTTGTTAGTTCCGTTAATGCAGTGTGATTTGCTATAGCATCTCCCTCAACTTTCTTTTGCAAGGTGTCTTTTTCACTATTACCTGGTGTCTGTGATGAATGAACAGTAAGAGGTTTATGTTTAGGTGCACTGTTTAAGCGTCTCTGTCTTTCTGTTTCCTCATTAACTGATCTGGTGACCTGCTCTATGATAAAGTCATCCGTTATGCCGCGTACACACGATAATTTTTCACGGCGGTTAAAAAACCGCCGTGAATAATGTCATTTTCACGTCATTTTTTCTCTTGACGAGAAAAACGACCGTCTGTGGGCTCCGCGGCAGTGTTTCCCTATGGGAAACACTGCTGCGGAAA
The DNA here is from genome assembly GCA_029206835.1 of Rana muscosa. Taxonomy (NCBI): domain Eukaryota; kingdom Metazoa; phylum Chordata; class Amphibia; order Anura; family Ranidae; genus Rana; species Rana muscosa. Next base: position 578,577,690 of record CM055118.1, read on the forward strand.
ACATGTCGAAAAAAACGTCGAGAAAAATTAGAACATGTTCTAATTTTTCTCGTCGTTTTTAATGCCGTTTTTCTCGTCGAAAAAAACGACAGAAAGCCCACAGACTATCGTTTTTCTCGTAGAATGAGAAAAATTAAGTTTTTTCGACGAGGAAAAAGGGCCGAGTGTACGCGGCATAACTGTCAAATCAGACACGTAAGGCTTGATATCTCGTCTAACAGAGTTTTTTTCGTTTAGTCCTTGATACAGTGTATGAAGGAATATGCCTTGCGCCAGTTTTTTGTCATAGTTAAGCTCTCGCCTATCATGTTGTGATGTGGACAGAACTTTTTGTTTTAACCCCACTAGCCTGTAAACAAATTGTTGTGCTGTTTCTCTTTCTTGCTGGGTAGCATTGCTAAGGTCCTGAAATAACTCATTACCACTTCGTTCTCTCATATGTGACTTCAAAAACCTTTTCAATTCAGCAACAGTAAGATCATCTTTGTCAGTCAACATATCTTTAAAATGACCAGGTTTGATTATTCTCAACACGGTGCGTATAATTTCAGATTCAGGGAATTTTTCTGTTAGACCCTCGTCAATTTGTCTGCACGCGCTACTGTAACTCATGTCCGAACCATGATCTGAAATTACACCACCATGCATTTTGAATTCTCTACGTGGCAATAAAGCAACAACGTCAGTTAATCTCACCACCTCCGATACCTGTTCAGTCCTTGCAGTCCCACTACTTATTTCTTTTGCAGCGGTTGCAATGTCCACAGTTGGTGTACTTTCCTTGTTAAGTTTTAGTTCATTGATCTTGTCTTGGATGATGAGTAGGTAAGACATGCCTTGATCTTCTAACTTCTCCAGCTGATCACTTCTCAAGTAGTCTTCAATAAATTCAACGAGTTCCATTTCATTGGTACCAGTCACTGATGGAACGTCCACATCTCTTTCATCTTCCAGCGTAATAGCGAGGCTATGCAGCTGTTCTTCACTAAGCAGATGAAGTTGTTTCCGGATATCCCACATCAGCGCACGACGAGGAGACGCCATATCTGTTGCACTCTGAAGACTTGCACTCACAAGGCAGACGACACTCACGACTCTCCTTGTAGCTCTGTAGTAGGCTCACGCTTGTCTCGCGCTTCCCTCTCACTGGTAACACAACGAATCCCGGCACACGAGCCCCCAAAATGTTACCGGCCTCAAAATGTGAATTAAGAGAGCCGATAATTGTAGACGTGATGAGATAAGGTGATCAGCTTGGCGTGGACTGCAAAGAATCACACAAACAGCATGAGACAAGACCACTGGGTTTTATGGCTGGAAATTGTTTGACTTTCACATAACAATACATCTTTTAAATTTTTATAATCACATGTTTATAACTATTAACAATATATAATACAGATTTTAACTGAAGTATTTTAAAATGTAGTTGCACAATGACCATTGTTATATTTTAATAACATATATATTCCTGTTATTCCGTGTCATAGATGATGATCTTTATGGTATACTTTAACTGTGCAATACTCATATTGCCAATGCCATGCTTTAATACAAACATTATTTCGGTAGTTCTCTTTTTTAACCACTAGATGGTGCACATGAAGCAATGCATAGGCTTCACATATAGGCAAATACTCATTAGAATATCAGTTTTCAACATGTGCTTTTCTAACTTTATGGAACTTGTATAAACCAGGTTTCAATATTCCTATTTAGAACGGTTTAGTGCTTCTAATAGACATTTATTCTGACTAATGCAGTATTTTCATGTTTTTATGCCCTTTTCACTTGTTTCTCACACATGCTGTTCTAAACTTCTAATATCAGTAAAACTATAGCGTACAGTCTGCTGGAACTTTCCCTGCATCTGCTCCAGATGTTTAAGAATCTTTCTATTATAGTTTAATGCAGATTAGGAATGATTTAGAGTACATACCTGCAAAGAATCACACAAACAGCATGAGACAAGACCACTGGGTTTTATGGCTGGAAATTGTTTGACTCCAGTCACATGGTGGGTGGCCTTATATAAACTCTGTTTGTGTACCTTCTCTGCCATCTACTGGGTCTTGATAGAATAGCAGGAAGGTATTTCTTTGCTAGAAATAAAATAAAATAAATGAATATGTACTTTGCTTTGGGGTGTCTGTTTTGTGACCATATAAACCCCAGTCCGTCACATACGCATACACTTTACTAATAGTGTTCTATTAAAATAGATCACTACATGTAGTAGTCCTCAAGATAAGACAAAATCCATGATCCAAAAAGTGTTTAGAATATTCAAAACATACAGTGTCTTGAAAAGGTATTCATACCCCTTGAAATTTTCCACATTGTGTCTTTTGGGGATGTCTCTACTAGCTTTGCGCATCTAGAGAGTGACATTTTTGCCCATTCTTCTTTGCAAAATAGTTCAAGCTCTGTCAGATTGGATGGAGAGCGTCTGTGAACAGCAGTTTTCAAGTCTTGCCACAGATTCTGAGTTGAATTTAGGTCTAGACTTTGGCTGGGCCATTCTAACACATGAATATGCTTTGAATTAAACCATTCCATTGTAGCTCAGGCTGTTTGCTTGGGGGCGTTGTCCTGCTGGAAGGTGAACCTCTGCCCCAGTCTCAAGTCTTTTACAGAATCTAACAGGTTTTTTTCTAAGATTGCCCTGTATTTGGCTCCATCCACCTTGCCATCAACTCTGACCAGCTTCTCCGTCCCTGCTTGAAGAGGTGTTCCAGCCTGGGGAATTTTTTTTTTAAGTCAGCAGCTACAAATACTGTAGCTGCTGACTTTTAATATATGGACACTTACCTGTCCAGGGAGCCCGCAATGTTGGCACCCCAGCCGATCTTCGGATCGGTTGTCGGGTGCTGCTGCTGCCATCTCCACTAAGGGAAACCGGCAGTGAAGCCTTCCGTGTTCATAGACGTTCCCTACTCCGCATAATTGGCCCGGCGGCGGAGGAAGGAGGCCAAACTTCCGAGAGACGGCACTGCGGTGCTGTCTCCCAGAAATGGGGACAGGGACCTGTCAAATTCAGGTACTCATTCCCCCCTGAACGGTGCCAAATGTGGCACCATAAGGGGGAGGAAGCAAATAAGTGGATGGTCCATTTTGAGTGGAACTCCGCTTTAAGAAAAGGATCCCAACAACATGATACTATCACCACCATGTTTCACAGTGGGGATGGTGTGTTCAGGGTGATGTGTATTGTTAGATTTCCACCACACATAGCGTTTTGTTTTCAGGCCAAAAAGTAAAATTTTGGTCTCATCTGACCAGAGCACCTTCTTCCACATGTTTACTGTGTCCCCCACATGGCTTCTTGCAAACTGAAAATGGGACTTCTTATGGTTTTCTTTCAACAATGGCTTTCTTCCTGCCATAAAATCCAGATTTGTGGAGTGCACGACTTATAGTTGTCCTGTGGACAGATACTCCCACCTGAGCTGTGGATCTCTGCAGCTCCTCCAGAGTTACCATGGGCCTCCTGGCTGCTTCTCTGATTAATGCTTTTCTTGTCTGTCAGTTTAGGTGGATGGCCATATCTTGGTAGGTTTGCAGTTGTGTCATACTCTTTCCATTTTCAGATAATGGATTGAACAGTGCTCCGTGAGAGGTTCAAAGCTTTACATCATTTTTTTTTATAACCTAACCCTGCTTTAAACTTCTCCATAACTGTATCCCTGACTTGTCTGGTGTGTTCCTTGGCATTCATGATGCTGTTTGTTCACTAAGGTCCTCTAACGAACCTCTGAGGAATTTACAGAACAGCTGTATTTATACTGAGATTAAATTACACACAGGTGGACTCTATTTACTATTTAGGTGACTTCTGAAGGCAATTAGTTCCACTATATTTTAGGGGTATCAGAGTAAAGGGGGCTGAATACAAATGCACGCCACACTTTTCAGATATTTATTTGTAAAAAAAATTGAAACCATTTATCATTTTCCTTCCACTTCACAATTATGTGCCACTTTGTGTTGCTCTATTGCATATAAATGTGGTTATATATATTTGGTTGTAACATGACAACATGTGGAAAATTTAAAGGGGTATGAATACTTTTTCAAGGCACTGTACACAAACTATGCACTGTGTAAGTGAATCTCCCAGTGAAAGTCACTCTTGGTACACATTGAAACGACATGTTTCCATATAAAAGTTTCCCCACAGTGTGAATGAATCCACATGACACTACCCACCCAATACAACTCTCACTCACCTTATTCAAAAGATCCAAACTAAAATATATTGGTCAGGTCAATCATGCTTTTACCCTTTAGGGATTAGGATATCACCTGTTCCCTTGTGCATTATGTGCACTGTTTATGTGAACCTCGTTTGTAAGTGATGTTTTTTTTTTTCATAAGCCATACAATTTTATACCATCTGCAACTTTATATCCTTTCTCCCTGAGTTATAATGGCAATCAACTGTTATGCCGCGTACACACGACCGTTTTTCACGACGTTAAAAATGCAATTTTTTAAATTGGGCATTAAAAACGATCGTGTGTAGGCTCCAGAGCAGTTTTAACAACGTGAAAAATGGCCTAAAAAATGAGAACCTGCTCTATTTTTTCACGTCGTTCTTCACGCCATTTTTTTTAACGACGTGAAAAACGGTAGTGTGTATGCTTTTACGAGGGGAAAAAAAAAGCGCATGCTCAGAATCAAGTATGAGACGGGAGCGCTCGTTCTGGTAAAACTAGCGTTCGTAATGGAGATAGCACATTCGTCACGCTGTAACGGACTGAAAAGCACGAGGCTGAAAAGCACGAATCATCGCTCAACAAACTTTACTAACATGAAGGGTGGCGCCATTTGAACGGAACTTCCTCTTTATAGTGCCGTCGTACGTGTTGTACGTCACTGTGCTTTGCTCGAGCATTTTTTTTAATGAACGTGTGTATGCAAGACAGGCTTGAGAGGAAACATGAAAAATCACGTCGAGAAAAACGTCATTTTTGAAAATGACGTTAAAAACGATCGTGTGTACGCGGCATAAGTTAAGCAAAAAGGACCTGGAGGTGCAAGTGTGACTGACCTGACTAATTATAATAACAATAGTATCCTCATGCGTAAGGCCCCTTCCACATGGGGGTGGGTTCCAATGCAGTCTGGCTGCTCCACGGGGAATCTGTCCACTGATCCCTGCTGAGCAGGTGGATGGCTTGTCCACCTATGCAGAGCGGACACAGTCACAGCTCTTCTCTCTGGGCGGTTGGATGTACCACCTGTCCGTTTACATCCGACTGCCATTCGATCTACCAAATGGATGGGTAAAGGTCTGTTTTTAGCAGATAGGATGGGATCAGATGTCGGCAGGTGTCTGTTAACACTCCATAGAGAGTAATGGATGGTCCGATCTGGTCCGCCTAAAAAACTGACAGGTGGACCTGATCGGTCCACCTGTGTGAAAGGAGCCTTAATTAAATAGCTGAACCAACTGCACATATTATGTTTATTGTAATCATTATTATTACTATTAGTATAAAAATATGAAAGTTAACCACTTCTCCACCGAGCCTATTCTGGCACTTCTCTCCTTCATGTAAATATCATCATTTTTTTGCTAGAAAATTAATCATAACCCCCAAACATTATAAATAGTTTTTTAGCAGACACCCTAGGGAATAAAATGGCGGTCATTGCAACTTTTTATCTCTCACAGTATTTGCGCAATAATTTTTCAAACGCCTTTTTTTGGGGAAAAAAACGGTTTCATGAATTAAAAAATAACAAAACAGTAAAGTTAGCCCAATTTTTTTATATTATGTGAAAGATGATGTTACGCCGAGTAAATAGATACCCAACATGTCACGTTTTAAAATTGCGCACACTCATGGAATAGAGGAGGTCTAGTGGTAGAATTGTTGCACACGCTCTAACGCATGCGGCGATACCTCACATGTGGGGTTTGAACGGCGTTTACATATGTGGGTGGGACTTACATGCGCATTCGCTTCTGAGCGTGAGCTAACGGGGACAGGGGCGTTTTAAAAAAATATATATTAATTTTTTATTTTTTTTTACTTAATTTTTTTTTATTTTTACACTTTTTTTGTAGCTGCTGGCATCATTTAGATATCACCGCACAAAGTCGAGGACGTCATATGAGTGGTTAAAGAAGCATATGTAGTTCATTAAAATAACAACATTGGGCGCATGCGTATGCGCAAGGCTCTGTGTATGGCTGCTTGAGCCGTCAGCCCCGCACCAGCCTCACACACCGGCGCCCTTCACAGCCAGCACAGTGAACGGAGCTTCACCTAATTTCTCAGGCAGACTCCGGAGGGGTCCGGGCACATTACTGGCTACTTTTTTCTGTTTTTAAAAGGACCCAAATGCCGTAATTTGATTCGGTGGTCGCGGCCGAAAATCCAAGATGGCAGCTGCAGCACAGCCTCCTGTGTCAGGTACTTTTCACCTCACAGACTACAGACAAAATATCCCCTCAGAGGGGCTGACTATTTCCTCAGAATTACAAGCAGGACCACCACAGAAACCTAATACCTCCTCAGCCACTAGTGAACCCCTACTTTACCTCACAAAGTCCGACAGTCTCCATTCTTCCACAGGGCATATTATTGTTTCTCATCCCAGCCCTATTTCCTCAGAAACTAATCCAAGGGACCAGGCATTTCAGATGGCAGACCTGTTCCAAAAATTCTCAGAACTCCTGGACAGGGGTTTAGCTCAAACTGCAGCCAAAATTACTAGAGACCTAAAAGCTGACTTCCAAAATCTTGGAACAAGAATAGATTCTATTGAACATAAATTGGAGGAAACGGTGGCTGCCACTAACCAAACTGCTAAAAACATATCCTCGGTACAAGAACAACTGGACTATGCCATTTCTAGAATCGATGACCTTGAGAACAGGTCTCGCAGGTATAACCTCAGAATTAGGGATTTTTCCTGAATCTGTACTGGATGTCTTATTAGCAATACAAGACCTAATCAAATCTCTTCTGCCTAATATCCCCCAGCACCGCCTTGAGCTGGATAGGGTTCACAGAGCTCTAGGCCCCCCTAGAAAGGATAGAAAGCCAAGAGATATTATTGCAAAGCCCCATTTCTTCTCAGTAAAAGAAGAGGTCATGAAACAAGCCAGAATAACCCCTCAAATCCTATGTCAAGGATACCCAATTCAACTTTTTGCTGATTTATCTCCTTCTACAATCCAACGCAGAAGAGCACTTAAACCCTTACTACTGATTTTGTCTCAGAAAGACATTAAATATAGATGAGCCTTTCCTTTTGTGGTGAAATTCTCTGAAAATGGAACATCTTACTCCCTTTCAAGCCTACAGGAAGGTGAACAAATTCTACTTAAACTCAAACTTGGCTTCGGTAGAAATGACATGGACACCTCTACAACCGGTACGGGTTAAACTAAAAGACCTACTCCAACAAGCCCACAATCTCCCCTTTGGAACAAAGAAAAGAAAAAGAAGACTAAAGACAATGGCCCTACTTGACTTTGCTCTTTACCCCCTTTTTTTTGCAACTTTTTTTTTCTCGGATCTAGATTCCGAACACAGATTTTTCTGTGTCTCAGGTGTTAGGATAAATGCATCCTAAATTCAACCTGCTCTCCGGTTCACTTTTCACATTTTACCTGTTTTTTTATATAGCTCTATGGACATATTTTTCTATAATTTTTATCTATTAATATGTTATTTTACAACATTTTTACAATAACCATACCCCTGTAAAGTCTAAGCCCACTCTCGCTTTACCGTGCAAATAATTTGTTTTTTTATTCGATTTTTTCTATGGGGTGGTCCACATGTGTACCCACCTATCTTTTGGAAATCCTCGGATCTCCAGGGGATAGGTTGTCTGCCCGATTTAGTCCAGACTCTTTTTTGTTCTGGTCGAAAGGATTTGGGAGGTGTCTCCTCTCCCGAATTCTGACCTCACATGTTAGGAGACTTATTTTCTATCGTTGATCTTTTTTCTTACTTTTTTCTATGTTATGTTGTTCTTTTCTCCCTTTTGTGTCTAACCCAATTGTTTTTTTTAGAGTTTCCTGTTTTCGGATCCAAACACCTCAACCTCCACTTGGGAGTAAACTTGATCAAGTTCCTGTGCCAAGGTCCTCTAAGGGTGAGTGGGGACAGTAATAGCAGATATGCCTCTCCTGTACTTCATGGCTAACATCCAACAAACACACCTTAAAATAGCCTCTCACAATGTTCAAAAGCAGGAACATTTTTAGATTACTACAAATCCCTCAAGATAGATATTCTTTTGCTCCAGGAAACGCACTTTCCTATACGATACAGTCCTAATTATATTCACCCTCACTTTCCACAGTTCCATCTTGCTAGTGCGGAAAATAAAACCAAGGGAGTAGCCATTGTCTTTTCTAAATCCTTTAAATTTGAGAAGTCTTTTATTTATGTTGATCCAGAGGGAAGAATTCTGTTATTACAAGGTTCTATTGATGGCCACCTATATACCCTAATCTCATATTATGCCCCTATTAGAGGCCAAGCCTTATTCTTTAAGAATATGATGAACACCCTAAGCCCTATGTTATTAGGTACGGTCATTATGGGGGGAGACTCGAATGTAGCTTTGGACCAGGCCCTGGATAAATCCAAACCCCCCAGAGACCAATTGACCCGCCCGACCAATGAAAGCCGTAAAATTGCTAAAATACTTTCAACCCACAATTTAGCAGACACTTGGAGGGAAGTAAACCCTTCCAAATGGGATTTCACACACTATTCACACCCGCACAACACTTACGCAAGAATAGACCACATCCTTACCCCCACACATCTTATTCTGCTTATACTAAGTGCCCACATCAAGGATACGGCCCTATCGGATCACTCGATAGAAATTATATCTCTAAATTCCAGTATTCTTGGAAGGACACAATGCTTTTGGAAACTCAACGAATCAATCCTTTCAAATCCAACCTCAAATGAGATAATTAATAAAGCTTTACAGGAATATTTTCACCTCAATGACACTGAGGATATCTCCACTGAGATGCTCTGGGCAGCTCATAAAGCCTTCATTCGGGGAAAAATTATTGAAATTTCTACCCAAACTAAACGAGATCGCAAAGCTCAAATAGAACGTTTGGAAGAAGAGTACATAGCCTTAAGAACTCGTCACAAACAAAATCCTTCCAAAGTTCCTATAACACTAATAGACAAGGCCAAACTTAAACTAAACTTAGCACTTACAACACAAGCGGAAAAAGTGATTAGATGGAGTGACAACAAATTTTACACAAATGCAAACAAAATAGGGTCATTACTAGCTGCAAAACTCTCACCTAGAGTTAGAATCCACACTTTGCCCAAAATCCAATCATCAGGTCAACCTCCTACTGCAAACCCCGCCAAAATCCTGGAAGCATTCCAAGAGTTCTATTCTGAGTTGTATAATTCTCACTCTCAGCTTGACAAAGATTTTCTCTCCAGGTATTTAGACGATCTTCCCATACCTTCCATAACCCCCACACATAAAAGTTTAGCTCCTTTCACAATAGAGGAGGTTTTGGAGGTTATTAAACACCTCAAAAACGGATCGGCACCTGGCCCTGATGGACTATTCATACCTTATTATAAGACTTTCGCAAACACCTTAGCCCCCTATTTGACCAAATTTTTTAATGCCAAAACAAATGGCCTTCCATTAGACACACACCTTAATGCGGCATTTATCACAGTTATACCCAAACCAGACAAAAATCCTGAAGATATCAGTAATTATCGCCATATTTTCCTAATAAAAAACGATATTAAAATCATGACAAAGATTATGGCCAATCGATTAGCATCTTTTATTAAAACTTATATACACAAAGACCAAGTGGGCTTAATCCCAGGGAGACAGGGCCCAGACCAAATTAGAAGAGCAATAGATATTGTTTCCATTCTGCAGTCCAACTGGGAGGGAGGAGAGAAACAACAGGGCTTGGTTTTTTCACTGGATCTTCAAAAGGCCTTTGACACTGTGTCATGGCCATACCTGTTTTCCTTAATAGATCGATGGGGTTTTGGAGATCGATTTAAGGGCCTCTTACATTCCCTTTATTCTCACCCTAGGGCTCTCATCTGTTTACAGGGTCATTACTCCAACCCAATCAAAATAGCACGAGGCACTAGACAGGGATGCCCGCTTTCGCCTCTTATATTTGCTATAACCATTGAAACCTTAGCGATAGCCATCAGACAGAATCCCAATATTAAAGGAGTATCCTGTGGTAATCAAATCCACAAATATGGCCTATTTGCAGATGATATTCTATTATTCGTGACATCTCCGCTGATATCTCTTCCCAACATCTGCCAGGTTCTGAAAACCTTCTCTGAGGCCTCAGGCCTTAGAGTAAATTACTCAAAATCACAAGCCCTTAATGTTTCGCTTCCCCTGTCTAGTGTCTCGTTGCTTAAACAATCCTTTAAATTTGAATGGACAGATACCTCAATCAAATATTTGGGCATTACCTTAACAGCCCGCACTGAGACCCTTTTCTTACATAATTATCCACCTTTATTTAAAAAACTAGAGAATAATTTATTATCCTGGTCCAAACATGAATTATCCTTGTTAGGTAGAATAAATTCTATTAAAATTACTCTGCTCCCTAGAATCCTTTATTTTTTTAGATCTCTTCCTATCCCCATTACTAAAAATCATTAAAAAAACACTCCAAAGTAAAATAATCAAATATACTTGGGGTTCCTCAGGCTATCGCATTCCCCAAAACACATCATTTCTTCACAGTAAAAAGGGAGGTTTAGGCCTACCTGACCTACATAAAATATTATATAGCAGCTAGACTAGCCCAGACTTCATTGATTTATTCTGCAACAGAAAAACCAGACTGGATCAATATTGAAAAACAGGCTATTCCGCAATTTTCCTTAGAATACCTATTATGGTGCCCGCCAAAAAAAAGACCTTCCATAATGGTTCCATCTCTATCCCAATCATTCGCTTTATGGGATAGCCTTAGAAATCTCCCGAACCTTATATCCTCTGGAAGACCTCTTTCTCATTTATTTAATAATCCTGACTTCCCTCCTGGTCTAGATGTAGAGGCTTTTAAATGGTGGATAGATAAAGGTTTGTATCGTATAGGACAATTTTTTAATTCTGGAGGACCTATATCCCTTAATTAATGCATCTAACATATGCAGCTTCCAGATTCCGAAAAAACGCGATTCAATTAAATTTTTTAATTCTTAAACCAAATCTGGACAGAAAACCCCTTACCACCCCAATTTACGAAATATGAGTTATGGTGCAGCCAAGCCGGATCACAAAGGGGAGGCATATCCGTGGTATATTCATGCCTCACTCACCCTATAACAAAATCATCCTATATGGAGGCTTGGGAAAATGATACCCAGTTTAGTTGGGATTTAGATACCTGGCATTCAGCCTTCTCAAAGTCTTTCAAAGGGATTCTAAATGTCTCATTGATGGAGGCAAATATTAAAGTTTTAACCAGATGGTATCTGACTCCCTCCAGATTGGCATCTATATATCCAACATCGGATTCAACTTGTTTTAGAGGTTGCCAACTTTCTGGCTCTATGTCTCATACTTGGTGGGAATGCCCCAAAATTCGCCCCTTCTGGAGAAAAGTATTTTTATTAGTATTTAAGGTCACAGGTTTTCAGAATGCTAGGTCTCTACCAGTAGCTATTTTGAACGCTCATATTCTCCACATACCAAAGACAACACAAAAATGTCAAACTCACAATTGCCAAAGCATGGGAAAAAAAACAAAACCATTCCTGTCAGATGCCAAAACCAAAATATCTTGGATAATGACACAGGAAAAATTGGCTAGCATCTTGTCTAATACCACTCCTAGATTTGAAAAAAATTGGGAACGAGTCAGTAAGAGGTCTCTTTACCTGGTACAGTTAGTTCCCGATAAGGGGCTCCAGGCTACCAAGGGGGGGGGGGAGGGTTTCTCTCCTCCCTTTCCTTCAAATATAATTTATAGGAGATCTCCTCTTGACTAATTCTTACTTTCTTTAATTATAGGGTTCACACCGTTTTTGTAAATAATTATCAGTATTTGTTCTCATTTTCCTGTGCTTACATGAAATTGTCCTTTTTCAGGATGTTATTGTTAATTTTCCCCCTAATTTTTTTATTATCATTAATTAATTTCATTGTTTACACTTAAACATATGTTTTTTTTCCCATCAAATGTATTTTACATGATAAAATAACCGGTATTATTTATTTCTGAAAATAAAACATTTTGAAAGAAAAAATAAAAACAATGATAATAAGAGCTCCAAAGGTAGCACATACCAATATCAAAAACCTTAATAACAGTATCTTTTTATGTTACACTTTCCTAGATTTTCCTGGCCAATAGCACATTATCCTTCATTCATAGATCACTTTCCATTCACAGAAGCTGTGGTATAACTTGTATAAATGTCAGAGCTGGGCAGAAAGGGCTGGCATAGTAAGGTACTTTTGATGAGAGCCTGTGATAGCCCACACCTGTCCATGCCAGTCCAGCCCCACTACCATATTCTTCTGGTGTGGTGGGGGATAATGAATCTATTCTATTTATTACTATTTTTTTTACTTATTAGTTCTATTTACCCGCTCACATGGAAGATTGCATGTGGTGGTGGGGAGGGGTGCGGTGCTCATGGACATAGGAGGATTTCACCTAAAAGAAGATTCATCAGCACAAGGGACACATCCTACTGACCTGTAATTTATGTCCCTTGTGCTGATTTTTGTGTCTTTTTTATTTTTGGCTGCACTTAGGCTTTAAACATATCAGACATTTCGTTACACTCCCACAATCCCTTCTCTGCCCAAATTTGCACACTTTTGCTAGTAATAAGTACAGATCTGCTAGCAGCACACAGAAATAGTAATGATCCACCAAGCAGCACATATAAATATTACAAATACCCCTACTAATAAATAATAAAAAAATTCAAAACCCCTTAGCACATAATAAAAGTCCAACCAGCCCATAATAATGACTATATACAGCGCCTTGCAAAAGTATTGACCCACCTTGGATTTTTACCTATTTTGTTACATTACAGCCTTTAGTTCAATGTTTTTTTAATCTGAATTATATGTGATGGATCAGAACACAATAGTCTAAGTTGGTGAAGTAAAATTAGAAAAATAAATACCGTACATAAAACAATTTTTCAGAAATAAAAAAATGATAATTGGCATGTGTGTATGTATTCACCCCCTTTGTTATGAAGCCCATAAAAAGCTCTGGTGCAACCAATTACTTTCAGAAGTCATATAATTAGTGAAATGATGTCCACCTGTGTGCAATCTAAGTGTTACATGATCTGTCATTACATATACACACCTTTATGAAAGGCCCCAAAGGCTGCAACACCTAAGCAAGAGGCACCACTAACCAAACACTGCCATGAAGACCAAGGAACTCTTCAAACAAGTAAGGGACAATGTTGTTGAGAAGTACAAGTCAGGGTTAGGTTATAAAAAAATATACAAATATTTGATGATCCCTAGGAGCACCATCAAATCTATCATAACCAAATGAAAAGAACATGACACAACAGCAAACCTGTCAAGAAACACACCAAAACTCACGGACCGGGCAAAGAGGGCATTAAAAAGAGAGGCAACACAGAGACCTAAGGTAACCCTGGAGGAGATGCAGAGTTCCACAGCAGAGACTGGAGTATCTGTACATAGGACGACAATAAGCCATACGCTCCATAGTGTTGGGCTTTATGGCAGAGTGGCCAGAAGAAAGCCATTACTTTCATCAAAAAACAAAATGGCACGTTTTGAGTTTGGAAAAAGGCATGTGGGAGACTCCCAAAATGTACGGAGGAAGGTGCTCTGGTCTGATGAGACTAAAAATGAACTTTTTGGCCATCAAAAAAAACTCTATGTCTGGCGCAAACCCAACACATCACATCACCCAAAGAACACTATCCCCACAGTTAAACATGGTGGTGGCAGCATCATGCTGTGGGGATGCTTTTCAGCAGTCGGGACTGGGAAACTAGTCAGAGTTGAGGGAAAGATGGATGGTGCTAAATACAAGGATATTCTTGAGCAAAACCTGTACCACTCTGTGTGTGATTTGAGGCTAGGATGGAGGTTTGCCTTCCAGCAGGACAATGACCCCAAACACACTGCTAAAGCAACACTTGAGTGGTTTAAGAGGAAACATGTAAATGTGTTGGAATGGCCTAGTCAAAGCCCAGACCTCAATCCAATAGAAAATCTGTGGTCAGACTTAAAGGTTGCTGTTCACAAGCACAAACCATCCAACTTGAAGGAGCTGGAGCAGTTTTGCAAGGAGGAATGGGCAAAAATTCCAGTGGTAAGATGTGGCAAGCTCATAGAGACTTATCCAAAGCGACTTGGAGCTGTGATAGCCGCAAAAGATAGCTCTACAAAGTATTGACTTTAGGGGGGTGAATAGTTATGCGCATTGCCTTTTTCTGTTATTTTGTCCTATTTGTTGTTTGTTTCACAATAATAAAAAAAAAACATCTTCAAAGTTGTGGGCATGTTCTGTAAATTAAATGGAAATCTTCAAACAATCCATGTTAATTCCAGGTTGTGAGGCAACAAAACACGAAAAATGCCAAGGGGGGTGAATACTTTTGCAAGGCACTGTAGATAGCCTGAAGATATATGAAGACCCAGATGTAAAATGAATTGCTGTTTGACACTGTTCACATACGCATCAAAGATAAAGTAATAGCATTTGGGCTAGACAAAGGTAAAACTGACTATTAGCTGAGGAAAGACAACTTCAATGAAAGTAGTTCAGCTGTCTGGAAGAAACTTTTAGTGGCTTAACAAGTATAACAAGTCCGAAAAGTTTAAAATTGAAACTTAGTGGCAGAAATTCATTACAAGCCATCAATAGTTTGGCTGTCCCTGGAATAGTATCTGGACTAGAGTGAAACTAGATTTGAAGATAAAAAATATGACCATCAATGACTCTTTGCATCTGATGGAGATAAGGCTGGTCTTGTCTTTCATTCAGGATGGGAGGAAGAGGAATGCCACAGGTCCAAAGCTAAATATAGCTAAATATATTAAATGAGATCTATAGTCACAGCATGCACTTTTGCCCTCTCAGCACAGGCTATGGCGCTAACCTGCAGGTAACCAAATGAGCCAGAGCCTTCACTAAAGGAAGAGTGGACTATGAATATATAATTGCAGTGCCTCCACCTAGAACAGGGCCCCAGCCTATGTAGGGATTAGTGATGAGCCGAACACCCCCGGGTTCGGTTCGCACCAGAACCCGCGAACGGACCGAAAGTTCGCACGAACATTAGAACCCTATTAAATACAATGGATGCGAACGTTCGGATTCTAAAGTGCTAATTATAACGACTATTATCCATGTTATTGTCCGAAACAGAGTTTGGGAACCCGGCTTCTGCACCAGGGGACATGTATCAATGCAAAAAGAAGTTTTAAAAACGGACGTTTTCCGGGAGCAGTCATTTTAATGATGCATAAAGTGAAAAAAAAAAAGTCAAATATTCCTTTAAATATTGTACCTGGGGGGTGTCTAAAGTATGCCTGTGAAGTGCCACGTGTTTCCCGTGTTTAGAACTGTCCCTGCACAAAATAACATTTCTAAAGGGAAAAAAGCCATTTAAAACTGCTTGCGGCTTTAATGCAATGTCTGGTCCCGGTAATATGGATGAAAATCTTTAAGAAAAATGGCATAGCTACCCCATCAACCCCCCCCCCCTACCCCAGCCCATTACCAGCCCCTTTGGGTCTTGTATGGATATTAAGGGGAACCCCGCACACAAAATAAAAAAGGACCTATATACTCTGAACAGCCGTATACAGGCGGTGCATACAAGACAGGGACTGTAGGTTTGTTCTTATGTAGAATCTGTTTGTAATTTTGAACAGCTGCATTGTTTAAGTGGAGCTCCATGCCAAATTCCTTTTTTTTAGCTTTTTGTAAAACATAGGGAACGGTTATCACCCCTGTCACATATTTTTTGCTGTCTGTGCCCCTGTTCAGAACATTTCACCTCACTTTGCGTCCCAATGACAACTGTTTTTGAAATGTGGTGTTTTTATTGAAACAAGGATTGGTGATAAAGCAACAGTAGAGAGGAGACACCTTTCTCCCATATTAATTCTTACAGGAGAGAATTTTCCTTCCAAGGGGTAGATTTCCTCTCACTTCCTGTTGTCTTCTTCCGTTTGCAAGTAGTAGTAGTTTGTAAGTTGGATGTTTGAAAGTAGGGACCTTCCGTATATACTCTGCAGAAATTGGCCCCTTAGGTGTTGGTGTTGGCACAACACTGAAAGCACTCACAGTTATTCTTGGTGGGTGCTGGAACGCCCTGCTGTCAACTATAATATCAGGAATTGTAATAACATATAATTGTTGATCAGTGGTAGTAAAAATTGGGCCTTTGATGGTGGTGCTGGTGCCACAACACTGTAAGGCCTGACAGTTACTCTTGGTGGGCGCAGCAATGGTCCCTGCTGTGAATTATTAGATCAATAATTATAATTGCATGCCCCTGTTAAACAGGGGCTGAAAAATTGGGCCTTTGGTGGTGGTGGTGGTGGTGATGGTGGTGCTGGTGCCACAACACTGTAAGGCCTGACAGTTACTCTTGGTGGGCGCAGCAATGGGCCCTGCTGTGAATTATTAGATCAATAATTATAATTGCATGCCCCTGTTGAACAGGGGCTTAAAAATTGGGCCTTTGGTGGTGGTGGTGGTGGTGATGGTGGTGCTGGTGCCACAACACTGTAAGGCCTGACAGTTACTCTTGGTGGGCGCAGCAATGCTCCCTGCTGTGAATTATTCGATCAATAATTATAATTGCATGCCCCTGTTGAACAGGGGCTGAAAAATTGGGCCTTTGGTGGTGGTGGTGGTGGTGATGGTGGTGCTGGTGCCACAACACTGTAAGGCCTGACAGTTACTCTTGGTGGGCGCAGCAATGCTCCCTGCTGTGAATTATTCGATCAATAATTATAATTGCATGCCCCTGTTGAACAGGGGCTGAAAAATTGGGCCTTTGGTGGTGGTGGTGGTGGTGATGGTGGTGCTGGTGCCACAACACTGTAAGGCCTGACAGTTACTCTTGGTGGGCGCAGCAATGGGTCCTGCTGTGAATTATTATATCAATAATTATAATTGCATGCCCCTGTTGAACAGGGGCTTAAAAATTGGGCCTTTGGTGGTGGTGGTGGTGGTGATGGTGGTGCTGGTGCCACAACACTGTAAGGCCTGGCAGTTACTCTTGGTGGGCGCAGCAATGCTCCCTGCTGTGAATTATTCGATCAATAATTATAATTGCATGCCCCTGTTGAACAGGGGCTGAAAAATTGGGCCTTTGGTGGTGGTGGTGGTGGTGATGGTGGTGCTGGTGCCACAACACTGTAAGGCCTGACAGTTACTCTTGGTGGGCGCAGCAATGCTCCCTGCTGTGAATTATTCGATCAATAATTATAATTGCATGCCCCTGTTGAACAGGGGCTGAAAAATTGGGCCTTTGGTGGTGGTGGTGATGGTGGTGCTGGTGCCACAACACTGTAAGGCCTGACAGTTACTCTTGGTGGGCGCAGCAATGGGCCCTGCTGTGAATTATTAGATCAATAATTATAATTGCATGCCCCTGTTGAACAGGGGCTGAAAAATTGGGCCTTAGGCACTGGTGGCACAACACTGCAACCCCTCACAGATACTGTACTTGGAGCACAGCAATGAGGCCTGTTGCAAAGTATTGCATCAAAAATTTTAATTACACGCCCCTGTTAAACAGGGGCTGAAAAATTGGGCCTTAGCCACTGGTGGCGTCACCCATAAACCAAAATGATCTTCCAAGCTATCATCGTTAATCGTATCATTGAGGAGGAGGAGGAGGATAGCCAGTCAACATAACAGCACAGGCACTCAGCATCAGCATCAGTCTTGAAGGGATGTGACATTTTAAAATCAATTAGTCTGTTATATCAGCATCTGGTGTGTGGTAGCTGGTGGTGATCCAAGACTGGTTCATCTTGATGAAAGTCAGTCGATCAACCGAGTCGGTGGACAGGCGCACCCTGTGATCCGTGACAAATCCTCCAGCAGCACTGAATGTGCGTTCTGAAAGAACGCTGGATGCAGGACAGGCCAGTAGCTCAATTGCATACTGTGCAAGCTCTGGCCAGTGATCCATCCTCAAGACCCAGTAAGCCAGAGGATTTTCGGTGGGGAAGGTGTCCAAGTCTGACCTTGCCCCTAGGTATTCCTGCACCATGTATATCAGACGCTGGCGATGGTTGCTGGAACCGATCATACTTTGGGGCTGCGGACTAAAGAATTGTCTGAACGCATCGGTCAGACGGCCACCTTCCCCACCGCTCCTTCTTTGACTGCCCGAAGCCTCAGCAACTCGTTGTCCAGGACCAGGAGTTTGTAACCTCCCAGTCTCTGGGAACGCGTTGCACAGACCTTTCTGCAAGGCCTCCCGGAGTTGTCTCATCCTCTGCTCCCTCTGCGACGGTACGATAAGGTCCGCAACCTTACCCTTGTACCGTGGATCAAGGAGAGTGGCCAGCCAGTAATGGTCCCTCTCCTTGATCCGAAGAATACGAGGATCCTTCCGCAGACTTTGCAGGATCAGGGAGGCCATGCAGCGTAGGTTAGCTGAGGCATTCAGTCCGGAGTCCTCTGGGTCACTAAGGACGACATGATCCGCAGCCACCTCCTCCCAGCCACGTACAAGTCCACTGGTTTCTTGGGACTGTAAATCATCCCTAAAAGACTGCTGCTGATGATGCTGAGTGCCAGCCTCCACCTCCATGCTGACACAATCCTCCTCCTCCTCCTCCTCCTCTTCCTGTGCGATGGGTGGGACAGAAGGAACACTGTCTGGGTAAAGGGGGCCTTGAGAGGCAAGGAAGTCCTCCTCTTCCTGCCTCTGTTCTGCCTCAAGTGCCCTGTCCATTATTCCACGCAGCGTGTGCTCCAACAGGTGGACAAGAGGTACAGTGTCACTGATGCATGCACTGTCACTGCTCACCATCCTCGTGGCCTCCTCAAATGGTGCCAGGACAGTGCATGCATCCCTGATCATGCCCCACTGGCGTGGTGAAAAAAACCCGAGCTCCCCTGACCCTGTCCTGGTGCCGTAGTCGCACAGGTACTCATTGATGGCCCTCTGCTGCGTGTGCAGCCGCTGCAGCATGGCCAACGTTGAGTTCCACCTGGTGGGCATGTCACATATAAGGCGGTTCTTGGGCAGGTTCAACTCCTTTTGAAGCTCAGCCAGGCGAGCACTGGCATTATAAGATCTGCGGAAATGCACACAGACTTTCCTGGCCTGCCTCAGGACATCCTGTAAGCCCGGGTACCTGCCCAAGAACCGCTGCACCACCAGGTTAAGGACGTGAGCCATACAGGGCACATGGGTCAGTTGTCCCTGTCGGAGGGCGGAGAGGAGGTTGGTGCCATTGTCGCAAACCACCATTCCTGGCTTAAGCTGGCGTGGCGTCAACCACCTCTCGGCCTGCCCCTGCAGAGCAGACAGGACCTCTGCCCCAGTGTGGCTCCTGTCCCCCAAACACACCAGCGCAAGCACGGCATGGCATCTTTTTGCCTGCGTACTTGCGTAGCCCCTTGAACGCCTACGGAGCACCGCTGGTTCCGAGGACAAACCACAGGAAGAGGCCATGGAGGAAGAAGAAGAGGAGGGGGTGGAGGAGAGAGGTGTGTCACAATCAGTAGTAGCATTTTGGAGGCGTGGCGGTGGAACAACCTCCAACACTACTGCACCTTGTCCTGCATCCTTCCCAGCTGCCAAAAGAGTGACCCAATGGGCCGTGAAAGAAAGGTAACGTCCCTGTCCATGCCTGCTGGACCATGAGTCAGCGGTAATATGCACCTTACCGCTGACCGCCCTGTCCAGCGAGGCCAAGACATTGCCTTCCACATGCCTGTAGAGAGCCGGAATCGCCTTCCGTGCGAAAAAGTGGCGTTTGGGAACCTGCCACTGAGGAACCGCACATTGCACAAACTCACGGAAGGGGGCCGAGTCTACCAACTGAAAAGGCAGCAGTTGAAGCGCTAACAATTTAGCCAAGCTAGCATTCAACCGCTGGGCATGTGGATGGCTGGGAGTGAACTTCTTTTGACGGTCCAGCAGCTAGGGCAGGGAAATTTGCCTGCTAGAATCGGACGTTGGTGTACTGCTAGCAGAGTGCCCGCAAGTACTTGCCTGTGACACACCTAATTCTACACCTTCATTCCTCTCAGAGCAGGTTTCAGAGAGGAGTGAAGGTATAGTGGGGTTGGAGATCCCAGCTGATGCGGTGCAAGAAGAGGTCAGCTTTGTTCTTTGGTGTGGGTCTTTAAGGTAGGCTTGCCAACGAGCTGCATGGCAGGTCAACATATGTCTGATCAAGCATGTGGTGCCCAAGCGGCTGATGTTTTGGCCACGCGATATACGCTTGAGACATATGTTGCAAACAGCAGCTGTGCGATCTGATGCACTCGCCTCAAAAAAGGCCCACACCAAAGAACTTTTTGAATGACGGGCAGAGGCAGCGCCCTGCACAGGCGGAGCTCTGCGGTGTGATTCCGTCGGTGTGCTGCCCATACGCTGGCCACTCAAGGGCATCCTGCCTCGTTGGAGATGTGCCTCCTCCTCATCCTCCTCCTCCTCCTCCTCCTCTCTCCTATTAGGCACCCACGTGGAGTCAGTGACCTCATCATCCCCTCCCTCCTCATCACTGGAGCCAATCTGGCAGTATGCTGCAGCTGCTGGAACATGACTGCCAGATTGGTGTCCTTCTTGAGCATCCCCTCTCTCTGCTCTCACGCTGCTGCCTTCCTCTAGCTGGGTATCATCATCAGATCCTTCCAAACGCTGGGCATCCTCCTGGAGCATGTACCCAACACTGTGCTCAAACAGTTCGGGGGACTCCTCAGGAGGAGGACATGGTGGGTCTACGGAAGGATTGACTAATGAAGATAATGATACCAGAGAAGAGGACGCTTTGGCAGCTGCTTTGCCAGTACCCTGAGCCTGGGTGAGAGAGGATGAGGAGGATGAGGTGGGCTTGGTCATCCACTCTACCAAGTCTTCGGCATGATGTGGCTCAACATGTCCAGCTGCCGAAAACAAGGACAAGCGTGTCCCATGGCCATGTGCTGATGACAATGCACCGCGTCCACGACCAGCACTGTTGCCCCCAGACACAGAGCCTGCTTGCCCTCTTTTTTTGCCTCCTGACTGTCTGCCTCTCCTTGGTTGCCTTCCAGACATTTTAATGGATGGCCTGCAGGGAGATGGGAAAAAGAGCAATAAGGGCTACCTTCAGGTGTATACTGTGCAGGAGGCTTAGCAACAATGACACTGACACTGTCCCCTGCCTATCCTTCTCTGTCCCTAAACACAAGGATTGAAAATATGGTTCAGCAAAATAGTTTTAGAACAGAATAGCACACTGACACTTTCCCTCACTGTCCTACTCTGTCCCTCCCTACAAACAAGATTTAGCACAGAATAGCACACTGATAATTTCTACGAGTGTCCTTCTCTGTCCCTAAACTCAAGGATTGAAAATATGGAACAGCAAAATTGGTTTAGAACAGAATAGCACACTGTCAGTTTCACTCACTGTACCTCTCTGTCCCTCAACTCAAGGATTGAAAATATGGTTCAGCAAAATAGTTTTAGAACAGAATAGCACACTGACACTTTCTCTCACTGTCCTACTCTGTCCCTCCCTACAAACAAGATTTAGCACAGAATAGCACACTGATAATTTCTACGAGTGTCCTTCTCTGTCCCTAAACTCAAGGATTGAAAATATGGAACAGCAAAATTGGTTTAGAACAGAATAGCACACTGTCAGTTTCACTCACTGTACCTCTCTGTCCCTCAACTCAAGGATTGAAAATATGGTTCAGCAAGATTGGTTTAGAACAGAATAGCGCACTGACACTTTCCCTCACTGTCCCTCTCTGTCCCTACAAACAAGGATTAGCACAGAATAGCACACTGACACTTTCCCTCACTGTACCTCTCTGTCCCTACAAACAAGGATTAGCACAGAATAGCACACTGTCACTGACACTCTCCCTACCTATCCTTATTTGTCCCTAAACACAAGGAATCCAGGATTAGTAAAGGAAAAATAATGACACTGTCCCTGCCTATGCTTCTCTTTCCCTGCTCCGGAACACACTACACAAGGCCGCCGCGCTGGCGGCCTTTTATAGTGTGGGGCGTGTACTAAACCCCCTCAGCAATAATTGGCCACAGGCATCCTGCCTGTGGCCAATCATTGCTCTCCTCGCTGCCGGCGCTGTGATTGGCCAAGCATGCGGGGTCACAGTGCATGCTTGGCCAATCACAGCGCCTGGATGACACTGCGATGGCGTAGTGCATTGTGGGCCGTTCGCGTCACTCGAATTTGGCGCGAACGGCCCAAATCGTTCGATCTTCATCGAACGATCGAACAGCCGATGTTCGAGTCGAACGTATGTTCGACTCGAACACGAAGCTCATCCCTAGTAGGGATGATCTCTTTCTAGGACAAGAACTAGTAACTCACCCAAAATTACTGACAGCAGTAGTACTAATACACCCAGCATAGATTTCTAAGAGTAAAGATATGCAGACATACCAGCAGGTGATTAGTGCAACTTTATATATGATAAAGTGATTACATTACATACAACCAAAGCAATAACAGGAACAATGTACATATGTCTTAGAAGAACAGTGTATATATGTATCTAAATATCCAGATATATAACTAAAGGACTTTAACACCAATACCTCCAATTAGGCCCTGTGGCACAGTTCGGTTGCAGGGGCCCCTGATGAGCTGACTTGCGTAACATCTGTGGAGTGGTGGCTTCCTCGGGACGCTTGTACAGACGAACACACTGATGGCGAAGAAGTCTGGAACACGCCACCTGCAAGGCAAATCAGGCCTATCTTTTGGTCCCTAACCTGACTATAGGCTGTCAATGCTACTGTACCGCTACCTATCTCAATGGCTGTCGGAAGCCTATCCTGTTGCTATCCTGAGCTGGTTACCGTTCCCTAGGCTAATACTAGCTAGGAACCCCCCAGGCAAAAAAGGTACACAGTTGCTTTAAATAATGAAGTGGCAGATATACACTTCAACACAAAACCAGTCACTGTTATATTCAAATGAGCTTTGCTCTCAAACACTTGAGACTAGCCCAAGTATATTGCAGTATGCAAATAGAAAGTTTCAGTGAATCAGAGAAGCATCTTAACAGATATCTCTGATTCCCACACAGGAGTGACAGTAATATAACAAACAGTGAGCTACACAGTGCAGCATGGGCGTAGCATAAGGGGTTGCAGGGGTCACAATCGCAACCCCACCCCTAGCTCCAGGGGGCCCCTGCAGCTCCCCTGTGATATTATTATCATATCCTCCACAAAGTCCAGCTCCGAACTGCCCTAGGGCCCCACAGCCATGCTCCAGTACTGGGCTTCCACTTTTCCTTCCACAGTCCACACCTCTCTGTTCTTATTGTCTGGGGAGAAGCTATGAACCATTTCCTGAATGGAGAGGTCTACGGGGTGAGAACAGCCCAGCATGGGAAAGTGTCTGTGCTGTGTGTTTAGCAACATGGAATGGTAACCAAGCTCAGCGCCTTAAGAGGAGAGTTCCGTCCTGTAACCACGATGGGACCGCTGTCACTGGTGAGGTAAGACACTGCTCAGTGTCTCCTAGTCACCAGCTGGGATTCCCTGTACCCCCTACCCAGGGATGTCCGCTTACACCACTTCCCTGACAACTGGGGAAAAGACACACCTCCAGAAGATGACCTTCCCCCAACACCTGCAATTGCTAAAACCCTTAACACCTCCTGAGGGGTTGCAGGCTCCAGATTTTGTGTCACATGGCTTTGCCCCCCAGATCTATGTTGCCCCCCCAAAGCCCTCTGACCACCCCCTCTGCCCTGGATGCTATACCCGGCTGCTGATCTCCTTTTCTATTAAATCACTCTATACTGTTCGTCCTCTGCAGGACTGAAATCACATTCCTTTACAACACAGCCAATTAGGTACGATCTGCACAGGATATATCTGCCTACTGCAACTACACTACCGTTCCGACCAGAGAATTTCACAGGTCAGAACGGCAACATAAAAGCCAGATACACCCTGAGAAGATTGTGGCTGACAGACTTGTGTAAAGGAATGTGATTCCAGCCCTGTGTAGTGTGGGGGGAGGAGCTGTATACAGTGCTGGGATGGGAAAGGAGCCCTGCCAAGTGACCTGCCAGGGGTCCCTGTCCTCTGATTCTCCAGCGGTGATCCCTGTCCTCTGATGTAAGGAGGAACTCAAAACTCTTAAGCAACTTTGAGTATCTTTCTGTGCTGTGAGTGTATCTGCACGCATGGTGGAAGTGGAGGGTGGAAGTGGGGGGGCCCAGGTCAACTTTTGCATCGGGGCCCACAAGCTTCCATCTACACCTCTGCAGTGCAGTAACACTTGCCTATATTGTCTGGTCACACTCTCTTTCACTTCATGTAAGACATCCACATATATAGCCTTGAGGGGTCTCCTGAACCTCAAACAAGGGCAGGACATGACCTCTTAACAGGAAGTATCTGCTTGTAACAAGAACTCTATGATAGGTACCAGGCATGAATGAAAATAACCTCACAGATAGTGTACAAAAGAACACTTCCGTACAATAACAATTCAAACAATAGTTATTTTTGACAATCCAATATAAGCTTACTTGAAAAATCTCCTTTCACTTTGTGAGTGCTGCCTGTCTGCTGCCCATCTCTTTCCATAACTTTCTGGATTTCCTGCATGCTTTGCAGCTTCTGCTTTACTTTTTACTTTTTATTTCTAGGGACTTTATATTCCATGGTACCTTGCTGCATGCAAACTGTGATTCCTGTATTGACTCCTGCCTCCTGAAACGCCTCCTGTCAGCACCTCTGTAGTTCAGAAGGCAGGCTCTGTGAAATGTGTTACACAGTAATGCCTACTCACAGGGCAGTAAATATATGACACAGAATACAAGGAAGAAAATGTGTGAGGATCTTCAGAAAGTACGTTTAGATCGTTCAGATTAAGGCTGGGTTCAAACTTATGCGAATCGGATGCAGTTTTCCCCGTATCCAATTCCCATAGCAGAAGATTGTGAATGGCTCTCTATGGAGCCAGTTCACACATCTCCACAGCGGTATCGGTGCAAATTGCACAGGAGTCCTGTGCGTCTTTTGGTCCTTTTCAGGTTCGAATTCAGCCCAAAATTCGGGCTAAAATCGGACCTGAAACGGTGAATGGAGACGCACTGGACTCTTGCTGTGAGCCACTGCATTCTCAAGTGTGAACCCAGCCTAATAGAAGTGGCTAAAAATAACTGAAATACAAGGTAGAAATGAATATATGATTTTACATTTTGATTAAAGATACACTTTAAATGCTGCATATACGGTTGATGGGAACTTTGATGATGTGGATGGACGTGCCCGTACGTCCGAAATAGGCGGCTTATGCGAGGATTTTAGAGCACGCACCAGTTAGCCTGACCATTGCTGTGCTCCCTGGACACAGCAAATCACATGACTGGGTACAGGACCAACAAAATTGGTCCTGTACCATGTGATTACTGTGTCCAATCATAGCATTAAAAAAAATTAAACACAGGCTGCATGGTGCAGCCATAGTCATTCTCGGCTTACACAGAGATTATCTGTGGGAGAAGAGAGTGCCATTACCTGTACTATAAGTGTTACACAGCCTGTTTTTACACAAAATATGGGACTCCCCCAAATTAACTGCAGTTCTTTTGGGCCACACAATATATCATCTGCCACTCTATTCCTCCATAATGTCCAGGGCACATTATAAAATAATTACCGGTATGTGATAACTACGCTTCAATGACAATTCCCTGTCCCTGTTGTAGACTCTATAATTTTAATGCAGACTAAACAATTAACACCAATTTGATTTGTTTTGATTTTTTCATCAAAGATGAAGATGAGATGTAGCAGAATACATTTTGGCTTACATTTTTGAAGAAAAAATAATTTTTCCTGGACCTCCCCATGTTAGCCTACTATGGGTCAGATCCGCCCTCTCTGACCCCTCCAGGACCACCTCTTTCTTAGCCCATAAAGGGCGGCTGTCTGACCACACCAGTGTTCTTTTTTCGTCCTCACTCCGGATGCCTTTTATTTATTTCTTTATTTCTTTATTTATTTATTTATTTATTTTTCTCCATCCACCATCCATCCTGGTCGGGTTCAGCCTCTCCCGTCTCAGAAGACCCCCCCCCCCATATAGGCTGTAAATCTCCTGAGGAGGTGGGTTCCCGTGGTTCTGGGATATTAAGGTGCAGTATAAATGACTGTGTATTACTGGCAAAGGCAGTATAAATCACTGTATATACCTTTGTTAGGCAGGTGCTGGCACTCTCTCCTTCCGTGTTTTTGTTGTTCAGACAATGGTTTGGCTCGCTGGGACTTGTAGTTCACCACCCCCACGTGTATGTCTTTCAGGAAGCTCAGAGTTGGGCAGGTGAGGTCAGAGGCAGCTTCCTCTTTGGGTTGCCTAGCAAACACCAGAATACTCATTGCTGATTTACAGCAGGCTCTGTCCTCTAGGGTCACTCTCTGATCAGCTCTGTGTGCAGGAGGACTCATCGCTGCTCTACTGCTCTAATCTCAGCCTCCAGCTGATCAATCTGCTGCTCTGCTCTGGTAAGCCTCACTTCCAGGTCTCTCATTACTTTCTGCAGTGTTAGTTGTCTGTCAGAATGTTTAGACTATCCTGTGCCTTATAGGTCTGGGGAATTTTGCCTGCCTGCCTAGCTGCCTTAGCACTGAAGATTCAGATGGAGAAGTCTATTTTAATTGTTTTTATTTTATTTTATTTATTTTTTGTTTAAAAATTTTTTTTATTTGTTTAAAAGAGAGCACATCCTCTGTTTTACAGAGAGAAGGGCCCAGTGCGGGATAAATGCCTGCAAAGAGGTTCCAAATCAGCTTTCCAGTCTCAAAGGAGTAAAAAAGGGGACTAGACATGACAAATCGCAGAGTCGCATGCGGCTGGATAGACGCCAGTTGTCACGGCATTCCAGATCTCCCTCGCACTTACCTCACTTTAGTCGCTCAGACCCGAGCCAAGAGAGGTCAAAACATCGGAAAGCCTCTATAAAGAGCAAATCCGGGCGCAGACACAGAAGAGGATCCTCTTCTTTGGATAGGTCTTCATCGCCAGCCCTGGCAGAAAAAAGATCCCGTTGGGCCTGCTCAGCTGAGGTCCTCAGAGGAAAGCGGATATGTACATCTTGGGGGCGGCTCGGGAGAATGCTGCGAAAGCACGCCAGGTAAAATCCTACATTAAAGCAGAGGTCCCACTAAAAAAATAAAATTAAAAGCCAGCAGCTACAAATACTGCAGCTGCTGACTTTTAATATATGGACACTTACCTGTCCAGGTCGCCCGCGATGTCGGCAGCCGAAGCCGATCTGTCGCTCGAGGATTGGCTGCTGCCGCCGCCATGCTCGGTAAGGGAATCAGGAAGTGAAGCGTTGCGGCTTCACTTCCCGGTTCCCTACATGCGCGAGTTGCAGTGCGCGTCTTCACTGGTCCCCGCTGTGTTCTGGGAGCTGTGTGTCTCCCAGAAGGCAGCGGGGGTATAGAGTAGGCGCCGGAAGTGGCGTAGATCACGAGGTGATCTATGCCAGGAAGTGGGAGAAAATACCTGTATTAGACAGGCATCTGCTCCCCCCTCCCCCCTGAAAGGTGCCAAATGTGACACCGGAGGGAGGGAGGGTTCCAAAAAGTGGAAGTTCCATTTTTGGGTGGAACTCCACTTTAAGCACACAGTCAAGGATGGGTTAAAGAGTGTTTCAAGGAATCCTGCTCCTCCTGCTGTATCTTCAGCATCTACAGATTCGGATCATGGTTTTCAGTGCGTTTTAACTCTGAAGTCTATAGCGATTCGGATCCATCTGAGGCAGAATTGGTCTTGGAATCGCATACGTTTGGTATTAGCGCTGGTTCCCCCCTTGGTGGAGACTGTTTAGGATGCGATGGAGTGGCAGGAAGAATAGTCGCCTCCAAAGAAACAGCTGAGATACTATCCGTATTTAAGGAAATCATTACCTTCCTTCCCATTCATTTCTGAAACTAAAGAAGCAACTGACGATGAGTGGGTGAGGCCTGAGAAGAAGTTTAATGTGCATAATAGAGTATTGAAGCTGTACCCCTTGGGCCACTACATCTAAGGTGGATGCTTCATTACAGAGATTTGCCTGCCACATTACGCTTCCGCATGAGGATTCAGTCACTTTTATGGATGGATCGCAAAATAAACGCAGACCTAAAAAGGTTGTATAGTTTGGCTGGAACATCCTGCAGACCGGCGGTAGCACTCACTTCTGTGGCACGTCCCTTATGCCCCGTACACACGATCGGAAATTCTGACAAGAAAAGTCTGATGTGAGCTTTTCAACAGAAATTCCGACCATGTGTATGCTCCATCGGACTTTTGCTGTCGGAATTTCCACCAACAAAAGATTGAGAGCTGGTTCTCAAATTTTCAGACGGAAAAAATTCCTATCAGAAAATCCGTTCGTCTGTTTGCAATTCCGACACGCAAAAAAACACGCATGCTCACAATCAAGTACGAGACGGAAGCGCTCGTCTGGTAAAACTAGCGTTCATAATGGAGATATCACATTCGTCACGCTGCAAATTATTGTATCTTTTAATACAGGGCATTCTTTTGTTCTTTATAATGCTAGAATAATGAAGTTGTTTTGCTGCTATTCAGACAAACTTATTTCTTTATTATTTCTTGTGATCTCATGAATACTCTTTTTTTTTTTTAAGCCAGATCTCCATAATAATGTTTAGAATTATTTTTTATAGTCATCTTTTTTCCTTTTTTTATTTTAATCAATTTGTGTGTCAAGTTACCACAACAACAACATTATTATCTTGTATTTTTTAACCTCAAGGAGGTTGGTTGGCGTCCCTTGTTAATTAGACATTGTAATTTTGAAATGTAACTGCCTACTCACAAACTGTCCTATTTGAAGAAAAACACATAGGCAAGTATTTGCAGAAAAAAAATATCCATTTATTCTGGCTCATAACAAAATCAGGAGGAAGGCAACGCTGGAGAAACTGCTGGAATTTGCGAAGCCCTTGGACCCCAGGGCAGATATCAACTCTTTGCAAAACAAAATTGGTAGCCTGAGAAGTCCATATAATAGGGAGCACAATCTGGTCCAGGACTCACAGAGATCAGGAACAGCAGCAGATGACATATATTTCCCCAGTCTGTGGTACTACAACAGCCTGCGTCTGTCAGACCAGACTGAACCCAGGCCATCACTTTCTTTTCTTCCCTGCAGCCTTCCCTCCACGCTTCCCTGCAGCCTTCACTGCACGCTTCCTTGGAGGCTGTGGCTCTGGAGGTGGAGTTGTGTCAGGAGGAGGCAGAGGAGGAGGATGGGTGAGCGCATATAGGTGGATGTTTTCAGTCAGTTGGCCCCTCATCCCCTTATGAAGGGCCTGAAAAATAATGTCCTCACAGATGAGGCATTGGCCCTCCTCCATTTTCTGAAATTTACCAGCTACATATCAGCCATAGGCCTCTTCAGCGTCGGGGGGGGGGAGTTCTCAGGGCCGCATTAGCCTCCCTAATGAGGCCCAGTGCTGCCTCCTCCAAGTTACTCCCCTTCCTGGGCCTTTTTTTTGGAAGGCGGAGGGGAGGCACCTGAGATTGGGTGAGGCTACTGGGCCCGGCCACCTCCTGGCTGACACTTTCCCCCTGCCTCCCCCAGGCTGCCACATTCCAGAGCCTCGTCCAATAATTTTTGGCCCCTACTGTCTATTGATATGTAAAACACTTTTTGTTTAATCATTAATTTGTTATCAATAATAACATCTAGTTAACATCATTAAAATACTATACCTGGCTCCAGCTGGGCTCCTCCACTTCTTCCTAGATGGAAGGCCCAGGTTGGTCCTCGGAAGCTTCAGCTGGGGTTGAGGGAAGGGGGACCGGAAGTGTGAAAAGTGATTCCCTGGCTTCAGTCTGGTCTTCCAGAAAACTCATCCTCTTTTAGTACCACAGACTGGGTACATAGACATCCTCTGCTGCTGCTCCTGATTTTTGGGAAGCCTGGACCTTATTACGCTCCTTCCTATACGTGCTTCTCAAGCTACCAATTTTCCTTTCCAAAAACTCGATGTGTGCGGTGGGGACCTGCGTCTCCACAAATTCCAGTAGTTTCTCCAGCGCTGCCTTCCTAGCTGGTTTATTTCTATACAAGGGGTTTTTAATCTCCCACAAATTGCGCAGCTCCATGTATCGGTCTATAAATTGTGCCATGAATTCAGGGTCCTTGAACTGTTTCATATTTGCTGCAAGACAAAACACAAGACAAAAACACTATTGTCAGGCTAAACGCTCCTAATCTTATCCCAATGTAGGCCTCAATCTAGACTCAGTATAGGCCACTGATGCCCCAAGTTAAAATGTTACCTTCGTTTGAACGATTGGCGCTTCCGTTCCTCCTTCCTCCGCACACAAAACGTAGGTACGACACACGCGTGTTAGCTTTATATACACTACGCATGCGTGAAACTCCACCCGCGTCGCCCGCCCCTGACGTTCTTTCTAGTATATTACCAGCCCCTTTTCTTTCATCGCAGTGGGAGAGGAACATGGTGGAGACACAGCAGGTGCATGATAATACCCGATTCAGGAGGAGATATAAGGCCTCAAATATGTCCTTTGTAGAGATGGTGGAGATGGTGGACATCTTGAAGAAGACCGACTATGATGGGAAGTATGGACCGTACTCCAACCCTAATGTAAGAAAGGCCAAGGTCATGTCTAAAGTTGTGAGAAGCCTGCACAGGAATTTTGGGGTACGACGTTCCAAGGAGCAATTGAGGAAAGGCTGGTCAGACCTGAAATTGAGGGAGCACGACCAGTACAGAAGGATCAAGAAAATGCTTCTAAAATGTAAGTATTTGTCCTGTGCTCCTATTATTATTATTACTTGTGCTTTTCTTTAGTGTTAGACAGTTTAAAATGGCAACTTTCATGTTCGTGGGCACAGTAATCGGTCGTAATAAACATTGTTCGCCCACTAAATACAATGTTTTTTGGCAGACACAGGTTAACTACATTTGGACATGCCGATTTGTCTAAAAAGAAGTTTAGTACATTGTTGTCTAGATGTGTTTGTAACTAGAATGAAATGCAAACTTGATTCAATGTAAAGGAGAGGACACTCAGCAGCTGTTTACGCATATGGACTCAGGAGCACTAGTGTGGGACACCAGAACAACTTTTTTAGGGTGTCCCACACAGGTGCTCCAGTGGATATTTGGGGTGTCTCCATGTGTGAAACTTGTCCCAAAAATCTTCAGCTTGGAACTCTGCCAAAACAGACAATTGTACCCCACTTCCAAGCAATGTTTCATATTCATATTTCTGGCCTCAAATATCTGTGTGCTAAGTATACCTTTTGTTTCATTCTCATAGGGGAAAAAAGACTCGGGACATCTGAGGACACCAGGAACCCCACACCTCAGAAAGAAGGGGAACAGAGGACACCACAACCTCAGGATGTGGAGGGAGGAGAGGTGGAAGAAGTGGCTGAAATAGGGACAACAACAGGTCAGTGTCTGACACCACAGCTTCAGGTAATAGATGTATGCCTGTATATTTATAATACAGTGTGTGTATTTTTTATTTTAGGTGATGTGGAAGAAGAATCTCGTTTTACCAGTGCAAGTGCACACATCCTCATCCAGGACATACCGTAATGGTGTGCAATCGGGAATTAGACCTGATCAAGTAAGATCAACACATTTTTGACACACTATAATGTCTGATATTGCCTTCACTTTTTCGATGTTGAACTTTGTAAGTTCCAGAGCTGTGTATGTTATGTTTTGAAACATGCCTGTTTATGCAAAAAATTAAAAATTTAAATGTAAAAATTTATAAAACAAAGATGTTGTTTTTTTACCCAAAAATGTTTTATAATGCACATGTGAATGTGCACGGTGTAAAAGGTTTTCTACTCAACAATGTGTGGCTTCTTCTTTCAATGTTCAATACCAGTTTTTGTATTACGGTAAGTTGGTGTTTACAGTGACAATGGGGATTATTTAATAATGGAAAATCCACTTGGCACTACAAGTGCACTAGGAGAACCTAGGAGACAGCTAAAAGAAACACAAGCAATAAATCAAATTCAAGATTTTATCAGATCAAAATAATTTTTAATTTTATAAAAGATTCACAAATTTGCTGGAATAGCAATGGCCCCCCTACCCGTAAAATATTCAACATATTTTTGACGCACTTCACTGGCGCTTTGGGGGGGCAAGCCAGGATGACCAGCTTCCAGGGCCATCAGGGTATTTTTATGAAGTCTGGCCTCATGCCCAACTGAGGCCACATAATTTGGAGCATTAATCCTTAAAAAGTTGTGAAGTATGCAGCACGAAAGCACTACGTGGTTCAGTTTTTACTCCGCCATCTTAATTGCCGTAAGAAATAGGCGAAACCGGCTGGCCATTATCCCAAAGGCATTCTCCACGACTCTTCTGGCTCTGGCCAGCCGGTAATTAAAAACCCTCTTCTCCGGGGTGAGGGTCTGCATGGGGAATCATCAGGTGATCACCCAGAACAAACGCTTAATCAGCGACAAAGACAAACGGGAGTCCTTCCACGTTATCCGCAGCAGGTGGCAATGCGAAGCCACCACTCTGGAGCAGTCTGAAAAACTCAGCCTGGGCAAAGACTCCACCATCCGACATCCGGCCATTCTTCCCCACGTCCACATATAAAAACTCATATGTCGCCGACACCACCGCCATCAACACGATACTATTGAACCCCTTATAATTAAAATAGTATGACCCCGAGTTGGGGGGTGGGACGATGTGGACATGTTTCCCATCGATTGCCCCTCCGCAGTTGGGAAAGTCCCACCGCTCGGCAAATTGGGAAGCCACAGTCTACCATTCCTGTGGCGTTGAACGAAACTGTGGAGTCAAACCAGAAGAAAAAAAATGAGTACTTTTGCACATAACATTGCAAGCAGATTAGACACAAACATTCTTGGCCAACATCAGTATAACATTTATTTTAAGGAGTATTTAAAGACAAAAATATAAGGTCCACTTATCAGATTCCTCACCCCCTCTGATGGCCCATTGTAAACATTTTAGGGGGGATTCTAGATGAGTTTGGGACCCCCAAAAAAAGCCTCTGGCACTCTGCCTGAATTTAATGAGAACAATAACATTTGTACACATTTGGGGGGGGGGGGGTGTTTAGGGTAAAGCACTACAATGGAGCTGCCAAAATATTTTGTTAAGTGACTAGGCTAGGTGTGTATGGGCCCAGGATAGCATGCTGGAGAGGTTAGTGAAGACAAATATACATGTAGGCCAAAAAAGGAGCATTAAAAGCTTACAGCATGCATGGGGTGGGGACAAATTCACAGCATATCACAATCATGGTAATTAGGGAATGATGAAAGAAATACAATACATTAGCATACATTAAATACATAGAATGTGATGTTAAAGGAGAAAACTTACCTTAATATAGTCCTTCTGCAGGACTTGTATGAGGGCAGAACAGGTCTCAGGAATAATGATCCCCAGAGCCTGAGGGGAGATGACTGTCGAGAATTTGAGGTCCTGCAGACTTCTCCCTGTCGCCAAGTAGCTCAACGTGGCGACTAGCCTTTGCTCAGGAGTGATGGCTTGCCGCATGCATGTGTCCTGCTTGGGAATCTAAGGGGACAGCAAAGCCAACAGACGGTGAAAAACAGGGTCCGTCATCCGGAGATAATTCCTAAAATCATCAGGATTATTCTCCTGGATCTCCCGCAGCAAAGGCATATGACAGAATTGGTCACACTGGTGTAACCAATTCTTCGTCCATGAACTCCTCACCACCCTGTTCATTGACTGGGCTTGGGTCAAAGCAAGAAACCCAACACCAAGCCCCCGCACAGCACGAACTCTACGACGAATACGTACCCGCAACATGGCTAGAAAACGGTCGGCTAGTCAGAATGAACTAACAGAACGCACTGAAGAACAGAAAGGCCTATGAAGAATGAGCTGAAAATCAGAAACGAGCGGACAAGAACGCACTGAAAAACAGGATACAAACTGACTACACACACTGGAAAACAGATACGAACCCACAAGCACAAACTGAACAGCAGGAACGGTCTGAAAAGCACGAAGGCTGAAAAGCGTGAATCGTCTCTCACCAAACTTCTACTAACACGAGATTAGCAAAAGGAGCCCAAAGGGTGTCAGACTCGGAATGGAATTTCCGTTTTATAGTGTCATCGTACGTGTTGTACGTCACCGTGTTCTTGACGGGCGGAATTTGGTGTGACCATGTGTATGCAACTCAAGTTTGAGAAAAAAACACGCTTTTCTTGTCGGAATTTCCGATCGTGTGTACGGGGCATTAGAGTGTGGGTAGCGTAGCTAGTGGATGGATGTTCGGATGAAAGTCTGGGAAGTGGCAGTTCTTCTCCTTTGCAGTTTGGCAAGACTGCTGTAGAGTTTGTGGCTGAAGTGGCTGTCGAATAGGTCAAGATGACAGCAAAGATAATGGCTCATTCCGTGACAGCCCGCAGAGCCTTATGGTTGAAGCATTGGTCGGCCGATAAGGCTTCTAAGAACAGTCTGTGTTTGGTTCCATTCGATGGAAGCTGCTCTTCGGGAAGACTTAGAATCAGCGAGTTTGCGGTGGCAGATTTGGCCTAATCCCGCAGAAGAGAAAAAAAGACAATGGACACCTCTCCCAGCTGGTCTAGTGCCTAGGATTCGGCGCTCTCATCGCAGCGGCCCGGGTTCGATTCTCGGTCAGGGAATTCTTCTTCCAGCCCTTTCGGTTTAACAAGAGATCCAAAAAAAGGAGGATTCAGAGAGGCCGGTGCTTACAGGCCTGGTAGGCTTCAGTCAGTGGAAGGGAGCCGGTTAGACCTTCCGGAAGCTTTCCAAGCCCAGGGCCAACAAAGCTACTAAGGCTTCAGATAAGTCCTTCTGAAGGTGTCTCCGCTCAGCCCTCTCAAGTAGGAGCAAAACTAGCCCAATTCGGGGAGGTTTGGGCAGGCAAAATACAGGATGCCTGGATTGTAGCCGTCATTCGATCGTGTTATCTTCTCGAGTTCAGAACAAGGCCTCCTCAGACCTTGTTCGTAGAAATTTGACTTCCTACGGATTTGGAAAAGAAGCAATGTTTGCAAGGATATATAGGGGAGCTGTTGGCAACAAGGGCCATCTTTCCGGTTCCAAGGCACGAATTGGGTCAAAGTGCATGTTCCCCTCTGTTTTTGGTCCCAGAGGCTTCAGGGGGTTTCAGACCAGTTTTGGACCTCAAAGTCCGGAATTCTTACATGAAGGTTCCACCATTCAAAATGGCGATCAATTTGGTTGTGGAGTCAGGAGACTGGATGGTTTCCATCGAGCTGGCAGATGCGTATTTTCATGTTTCCATAGACGCATCTCACCATCGCTTTCTCAGGTTTTCGGTAGAAGGCTCTCATTTTAAATTTTAATGTTTCCCATTCGGTCTCTGCACGGCTCCAAGAACGTTTTCAAAGCTACTATCTGCTGTCATTGCGTCTCTCAGGGTCAGGAGTGCAAATATTCCATTATCTAGACGACATGCTACTTCTGGGTCCATCTAAAGATCTCCTTCTAGTTCATGTGAATCTCACCTGCAAAACACTAGCTCGGTTTGGTTGGTTGATAAACTTTTGGGAGACACAGATGCTTCCGACCCAAATGTTGGAGTATTTCAGAGTACAATTCGACACAGATAGGGGTTGTGTTTCTCCTCCTCAGAGGAAGGTCCAGGAGATCCAGTCTCAGACAAAAGCAGTGATGGCCAGGCCTTCTGTGATGGTGAAGGAATGCATGCAGTATCTGGGGGTTCTATCAGCCACAATTCCAGTAGTCCCGTGGGTCAAGTGGCGCAGAAGGAGGTTTCAATGCAGCTTTCTTCTTCAGTCACTCCTTGTTCCAGAAAATCTATCTGCCAATTCTGATGATCTGATCCCTGGTTGGTGGTCAGTAGCTTGCAATCTTTCCTGCGGAGTTCCGTTGAAGGCCTCAGAACCAGTAGTGGTGACGACCAATGCCAGTCTGGCAGACTGGGGGGCACACTGCCTGGGACAGCAGGTTCAAGGCCAATGGAACTTTTGTGGCCCAAAGAGGTCAACTTTCCTCGGATTGGATGCTGTCAGACGCGCTCCCTTAGCATTCCAACCTATGTTGCAAGGTCGAGCTGTCAAGATCCTTTCGGACAACAAAACTACGGTGGCTTTTGTGTCTCATCAAGGGGGCACAAGAAGTCACCCTCTCCTTCGAGTGGCATGTCAAATCTTCCTGTGGGCCGAGAAGAATCTCGGCTCTCTTACAGCATCTTATCTTATCTCCCAGGGCCCGAGAATGTTTTAGCAGATCGGTTGAGTCGAAGCTTTGGGGATCACAACAAATGGGGCCTCAACCCCAAGTACCTACATCAAGATCTTCATTGTCTGGGAGACCCCTTCGATAGATCTTATGGCATCGGAGGAGAATTGTCAACTTCCTTGCTTCTTCTCCCGGACCTGGCATCCACAGGCGTTGGGTCAGGGTGCTCTATCCAGGCCTTGGAACTTCCCCTTGGTGTATGTGTTCCCGCCGCTTCCATTGGCTCTCAAAATCTTGCTGAAGTTTCAGCAAGAAGGGGGTCACAGCAATAGTAGTTCTACCTTACTGGTTCAGGAAGCCGTGGTTCCCTCTGGCTTGGAGGATAAAGTTGGGCTCACCAATCCTACTGCCTAATTGTCAGAGTCTCCGTCTGCAGAGTGGGGCCTGACACCCGAACCCCAGGAGGTTAAAGTTAATGACGTGGAAGTGAGAGGGGCCTTAACTGGCTTGGATCTCTTGGACCATGTAGTGGAGACATTATTACAGGCTCGCAAGAGGTCCATGAGTGTAACCTATCACCGGATATGGAATACTACAGAAAGGGGTTGGGTCCTTGGATCTCCTTCAGTATCAAACATTTTGGAGTTTCTGCAGAGTGGTCTCGATAAGGGGTTAGCTCATAATTCCCTGACGGGTCAAATCTCCGTCCCGGCCAGCTATGTCACGTATAAGATGTGCTCTACATCCTTTGGTGATCTGATTTTTATGGGCAGCCATAGAAATCAGACCTCCATTGAAATAGTTTTTTTCCAAAATGGGACTTAATGCTAGTCTTGAGAACCTTTCTGGTTCCTCCGTTTGATCAAGCTTTCTCTTGTTCATTGTTTCTTTTAACAGTTTTTTTTGTTTTTTGTTAGCCGTTGCCTCGGCCAGAAGAGTCTCCGAGTTGTGCGCCTTCTCTAAAGAACCATATTGTTTGGTGCTCCCAGACAAGATAGTCCTTAGGCCGGTACCGAGCGTTCTACCTAAGGTGGCCACATAATTTCGTATCAACTGGGAGATCTTTCTCCAAGCCTTTCCGGCGGATACAGCTGATGAGTGGAGTAGGTTAGACCTGGTCTCTGTGGTATCAATGGACTTAAAGGGGTTGTAAAAGGTACAATTTTTTTCCCTAAATAGCTTCTTTTACCTTAGTGCAGTCCTCCTTCAACCTTAGTGCAGTCCTCCTTCACTTACCTCATCCTTAGATTTTGCTTTTAAATGTCCTTATTTCTTCTGAGAAATCCTCACTTCCTGTTCTTCTGTCTGTAACTCCACACAGTAATGCAAGGCTTTCTTCCTGGTGTGGAGTGTCGTGATCACCCCCTCCCTAGGACTACTGGAGAGTCAGGATGCCCACTAACACACAGCTCCTTTCTCTATCTGCAACGTAGAAAGTGTCCAGACTCTCCTGTAGTCCAAAGGAGGGGGCGAGCACGACACTCCACACCAGGAAGAAAGCCTTGCATTACTGTGTGGAGTTACAGACAGAAGAACAGGGAGTGAGGATTTCTTAGAAAAAATAAGGACATTTAAAAGCAAAATCGAAGGATGAGGTAAGTGAAGGAGGACTGCACTAAGGTAAAGGAAGCTATTTAGGAAAAAAAAAATTGTACCTTTACAGCCCCTTTAAAGCTTTTAAAAACAAGATCAGCTGTAGGTTTTCTCAATGGGGCCTAAAAAAGGTATGCCAGCAACATCTACAGTTGTGTCTTCCTGGATTGTCAAGACCAGGCATATTGCATACAGAACGCTGGGCCTTCCTCCTCCTTCAGCGATCAAAGCACATTCGACAAGGGGTATGGCAGCATCCTGGGCAGCATACGCGAAGGTCGCCCCTGAGGTAGTTTGCAGAGCAGCAAGCTGGGGCACGCCCAACACCTTTTTAGGCAGTACAGGCTTAATGGGGCTTGTCCGCCTGAAGAAACATTTGGCTCTACGGTTATTACGGTGGATGTTGCCCATTAAAAAATTTGAGTAGCATTGCATTGAGGGTTTGGCTTATTTTTTAGTTTTTGTCTTCCCTCCCTTCTTAATATTGCTTGGTACATCCCATAGTAGGCTGCCATGGGGAGGTCCAGAAATAAGGAAAATTGTTATCCATACTTACCGTCATTTTCCTTTCCTGCATCCTCCCCATATCAGCCGGAGGATTCCCATCCAGTTTATCCATCGCGAGGCGGGTATTTTTTGAACACTGGGGTGGGCAAACAGCCACCCTTTATGGCAGGGATATGCAATTAGCGGACCTCCAGCTGTTGCCAAACTACAAGTCCCATCATGCCTCTGCCTTTGGGTGTCATGCTTGATGCTGTCAAATGTCTCGCTATGCCTCATGGGACTTGTAGTTTGGCAACAGCTGGAGGTCCGCTAATTGCATATCCCTGCTTTATGGGCTAAGAAAGAGGTGGTCCTGGAGGGTTTCAGAGAGGGCGGACCTGACCCATAGTAGGCTGACATGGGGAGGATCCAGGAAAGGAAAATTACGGTAAGTATGGATAACAATTTTCCTTAATTTGCAAAATGTTATATTATAAACTAAGAAAAGCATGTTTTTTCAAAAGTTATTTTCCTTTATATAACAAGAAAACAAAAACAAAGTGGTGATTACATATCACCAAAAGAAAGCTTTATATATGTCTCAAAAAAATTATAGAAATTTATTTTGGATACAGTGCTTCATGAGTATACAAAAATAGTGTAGCGCTGGAAAGAACTGTATATATCTATACAGTTAAAATTAAATACGTGAAAAAAGTATCAAAAACACTAATAAAACAATACAAATAAACCAATCAAGTTCATAAGTGCCCGTGAAGAAAGAAGATTATAAAATAAATGTGTAGAGGATTTCCTCTATATTGATAAGAGTTCCACAGAGAAGATATCCGATGAAGCTGGTAAGTGCTATTCCAACAATAAGTGAAGATCCCGCCACCAAAGTGAGAAATGAAGGCTTACCAAACAGCCTGCGACCGCCCTTCTCAGGGGGGTCAAAACAAGCTTAGTAGAGCGATGTTCACTCCATGGAAGGCAGAGAAATTCCAGTGAAGACACTTCATCCACAATAGGTGAGTCTCCAGAGACGTGTCTGCACAGCTGATCCAAATCGGAGATGAAAAACACTCTTGATTGATCAGAGTGAATAATCCTCAGCAGTTAAAACGATGTCCAAAGAGAAAAAAGAAAAACTTTCCATAGTGTAGCATTCATCAGGGAAGTTTTATTAGAA
The DNA here is from genome assembly GCA_029206835.1 of Rana muscosa. Taxonomy (NCBI): domain Eukaryota; kingdom Metazoa; phylum Chordata; class Amphibia; order Anura; family Ranidae; genus Rana; species Rana muscosa. The sequence goes on from CM055118.1 coordinate 578,617,449, forward strand.
ATGAACAGGAGAGAAAACAGCTCTCACATAGGTATATAAAAATAATGATAAAACGAGAAAATCCTTGCAAGGAAATAAAAAAGCTCCGAGTTTCTGTCAAAGGCTGATTCGCGCGTGCGCAATGCATGTGCTTCATGCCTGAGTAATTTTCATTCAAAATGTGACAGAGCTGAAATCTGAAAAATGGCCTGGACTGGAAGAGGGTGAAACAGTCTGGACTTGAAATGGTTTAGGAAAGCACATAGGATATAATCAATTAATTGGTAGGGTCAGAATGGCTAAGGAAAATGAGAATTAATATCATGTATTGAGAAAGGAGCAATTGAAAAAGGATCAAGATGGCAAAAGAAACCACTCCAAGACCAGAACTTCCTGAAGGAAAGTTAACATCAGCAGGAAATAGGAATAACTCAAGAGGGAAACGAAAGAAAGAAGCACACATTTGAAACTTTCTGGACAAGACCAAGTATTTCTACCAACATCATCAAAACATCTGGAAGATAACTGCACAAAGTGGTGACAACAATACATTGGAAAAATATTTTGCTATTCCAGAAAAAAAAGTGGATCCACCAAGAAAATTGTTGAGAACAAAGAAAATAAAGATGAACTTTCCATCTCTTATAGGAAAGGGCTGGAAACCCTTGGCATGGGAGGAAAACACAACCAAGTGTTTCTTCACAGGAGGGACAGATTTCTGTGAACCAAATAAAGTATACCATAATGGCGCAGAGAAAAGTGGAATTTTCTAAAGGTCGTGGTGTATTATGACACACCTTCCTGTGACACACCTTCCTGCATCAATCTCCTTTACGACTCTTATGCCGCGTACACATGACCGTTATTCATGTCATGCAAAAAAAAAACGTTACTCTTTCGTCCATGGACCGACACAGCTTCTCTATTGACAAAGTGGGTATTATCCGTTAATTAGGAGTGACTAGGCAGAAAAACTTGTAAAAAGTGTTGCATCACACCTTCTACAGTACCGCCCAGGGGGCGGACCCTCTGGGTATACCCTCTCAGTCTGCACATCGCAGATCAGTTTTTTTCTGTCTAGCAAGGAGTAGGACATGGCTCCCTTCGGGCTCATTGGTCCGGGGAAAAAAGATATATATATTTTTTATTTTTTTACTACATTTGTTGTTTCCTGCGATCTTCGATCAACTGCCGACTGGGTGACAGGCTGGATCCTCGATCCTTGTAGTCTCCCCAGTTTCGGCCATCGAGCGTGTGCCGACCCTAGCTACGCGCTGGGTTTTCCACGACATGCCCGTCGCTCCACGGGTGGCCGGTGAGCCTACGCTCCAGGGCCTGCATCGGACCGCTCAGCTTCGGCTGACCTTACGGCCGAGTCGCAGCAGCCTGGCCGGTGAGCTTACGCTCCAAGGCTTGCATCGGACCGCTCAGCTTCGGCTGACCTTACGGCCGAGTCGCAGCAGCCTGTCCGGTGAGCGTCATGCTCCAGGGCATACATATGATCGTCCCTTCTGGGTCCAATCACAGCATGCCTGGCCAACAGTCACCTTCCGTGCGCGGACGATGATCTGTTTGGAATGTCTTCCAGCAGAATACATGCAGGATAGGTAAGTAAAACTCCCCTGCCTCGGCTGGGTGATTTAGCTGGACATTCCTGGAGAGATCAAGTAAGTGGTTGTGGCCCCTTTCTTCCCTCTCTCCCTGCCTTTCCCTCCTCCCTGGGCTTCTAGCTAAAGGTTGCTGGGTGCTGGGGGTCACCTAGGGGGTTCCCACTGGAGCGGGGCTGGCTGTAACTAACATTTAAAAGAAATGTCATTTTTGCTTACCTGTGTTTCTGTGTCTCCATGCTGTCGGCGGCCATTTTGAGGTGGTCCATGCCAAGTTTGGCCTCTTGTAACTGCCTGGCGGCCATCTTCCTGTAGTTCGGCCACACCCACTGGCCCCTATCAGGTGATCGGCGGCCATGTTTGTCCACCCTGTATGCAGATATTGCCGTTCGGCGGCCATCTTTTTTGTGGGCTATGGCTGCCTGACCTCTATCTTCTGTCGGCGGCCATTTTCTTAGAGCCCACATTATCTTCCATACAGACGGTTTTGGCAACCATTTTGCGAGAGCCTCCGGCCTCTAGGGTGCATTACACTGGCGCGAAAATTCACACAGGAAGTGCTGATAAAAGAAGCAGACTGACACAGCAGCAAGGGGACAGCATCATAGGCGCAGCATAGCAGTACCTATCCAGGGTGGTGAGTCCTCTGGGTAACCCAGCATCTCTGCAGCGCAGGAGGGTGGCCTATTGATATCTTGCCTGGAGCCCTGTGAGTGTCAGCGTGTGGTCAGCATGGCATCTGAGCCAGATGTCTTCTCCCCTGAAACACCAGATTTAGCAGCTGGTGTCCCTGAGGTGTCTATGGACGCTATGTCGGCAATCCTAGAGGCGTTTGCTGCCAGGGTGGAAGCAGCACACGGGAATACAGGGGGTAATAAACGCCCCCGTCCCCTGCAATCTTCTGGGGATATTTCTGATGCAGAACCAGGTCCAGCTACGGCTCATGGCCCAGATTCTGATGCATCAGAGACTGCAGACCGTGACCGATCGGACAGTGAGGAGGACTCCAAGTCCAGGTCAGTACGCGAGACGGCTTTGGTATCTGACCTTATTACTGCAGTGCGGGATACGCTAAAGTTGGAAAGGACTGAAGAAGTAGCAGATACTCCAGTCCCCTTTGGGTTTCGTAAACCTGCCCGCACTGCTAAGGTGTTCCCTTGTGTGTCTTATTTTGACAAACTCTTATACAAGGAATGGGAGAACCCACTGAGGGTCTTTACAGCCCCAAAGAGGTTTGCAGTACGGTACCCCTTTGAGGAGAGTTTTCTGAAGATATGGACCTCTCCCCCTATAGTGGACCCTTCGGTGTCCAGACTTAATAGAGCCACCACTATTCCAGTAGAAGGGGCTCCTGTTTTCAAGGACCCTGTGGATAAGAAGGCTGAAGCACTCGCTCGCTACCTATACTCAGTGGTAGGCTCAGCAGTACGCCCGGCATTGGCGGGGGCCCTAGTGTCTCAGACACTTACTGAATGGGCAAAATTGCTACTCCAGGGGTTAAAGGAGCGAGATGCTCCTCCTAATGAGATAACTTTGGCCGACCAGTTGGTCCAGGGCCTTAAGTTTGTCTGCGAGTCAGACATGGATACTATTCCCCTGCTGTCAAGAGCTTCGGTTTATGCAGTAGCAATACGCCGCCTGATCTGGCTAAAGGGCTGGTCTGCGGACCAGACTTCCAAGAAAGCCCTATTGGATCTGCCTTTTAAGGGCGACAGACTTTTTGGGGCTTCTCTGGATGACATCATCAAGGATGCTACAGGAGGTAAAAGCACTTTGCTTCCCCAAACTAGCAAGGGTAGGGGACCACGCCAAGGGCAAGGGCCCTCCTTTACTGCACGTAAGCGGTTTTTTCGCCCTCTTAAGGCGACAGGGAAAAGACCCCAGGCCGATAAAGCGCCTGCCCAAGGACAAAAGCGTCCTTGGTCCCGCAGACCCAACAAGCCTGTGGACAAATCTGCGTCCACATGAAGGTCCGCCCCCACCCAGCTCTCGGGTGGGGGGACGTCTTCGCAAATTCGCGACTCAGTGGACTGCTCTAGTCTCCGACAGGTGGGTTTGCGAAGTAATCTCCTCAGGCTACAAGATAGAATTTCTCTCTTGTCCACCAGACAGATTCATCACCTCCAATCTCCAGCTACTACCGACCCGTCGGGAGGCCCTGTATGGGGCGGTCCAGGGTCTACTGGAACGCGGGGTAGTTATTCCAGTTCCAGAACAGGAACGGGGTCAGGGTTTTTACTCAAATCTGTTCATTGTGCCAAAGAAGGAGGGGGTTCGTCCAATCTTGGATCTCAGAGCCCTCAATTGCTTTGTGAAGGTACAAAGATTTCGGATGGAGTCGGTTCGATCCGTAGTCACGGCTCTCCATCCGGGGGACTTTCTGGCCTCCTTGGACATCAAGGACGCATACCTGCATGTCCCCATATACTCCAGACACCAGAGGTTTCTGCGATTTGCTATCGGGAAGAACCACTACCAGTTTGTGGCCCTCCCGTTTGGCCTTGCCTCAGCACCCAGGACGTTCACCAAGGTGCTCGCTCCGATTCTGGCACTTCTAAGACAGCGGGGTATCGCTATCACAGGTTACTTGGACGACCTTCTGCTGAAGGGCCCTTCAAGCTCAGAATTAGAGGTAAGCGTGTCCATTACCTGTCAGACTCTTCGAGACTGTGGTTGGATACTAAACTTGCAAAAGTCAGTATTGGTGCCCACTCAACGCCTAGTGTAACTGGGGTTGATTCTGGATTCCTCAGAGGCAAAGGTATTCCTCCCTGTGGAGAAGTTGCAGACCCTCCGGGCTGCAGTACGGCAGCTGACTTCCAGGAATTGGTCGTCACTCCGTTTTTGCATGCGAGTGTTGGGCCTCATGGTAGCCTCCTTCGAGGCGGTCCCATATGCTCAATACCACACTCGAGTGTTACAGAGGGAAGTTCTGTCCAGATGGAACAGATGCCCTTCATCTCTGGATTATCAAATCCGAGTGAGCCACCTAGTCAGGAGATCCCTGGTATGGTGGCTGACAGCACCGGCTCTAATGGCCGGGAAGTCATTTCTTCCGGTTTACTGGATAGTGATCACGACGGACGCCAGCCTTACAGGTTGGGGGGGAGTCTGGGGTGTCCAGTCGGCGCAAGGTCGCTGGACCCCAGAGGAAGCCCTCCTGCCGATCAAGGTCCTGGAGATCCGGGCGATCAAGCTGTGCCTCTTCAAATGGTCTCAGAGACTGCAAGGGCGTCCAGTCAGGATCCAGTCAGACAACGCCACAGCAGTGGCATATGTCAATCATCAAGGAGGAACAAGAAGCTCAGCTGCAGCATCGGAGATCGCTCGCATCCTGAAGTGGGCAGAGAGGAGCGTACCGGCACTGTCGGCCGTGTACATTCCGGGTGTGGAAAACTGGCAGGCGGACTACCTGAGCCGCCAGATGCTGGACCAGGGAGAATGGTCCTTACACCCGGAGGTGTTCCAACTCCTCTGCCAAAGATGGGGCACACCAGACGTAGATCTTCTGGCTTCCCGACTCAATCGGAAGGTATTGAGGTTTGTGGCCCGGTCAAGAGACCCATGGGCAGACGCAACGGACGCGTTGGTAGCATTGTGGGGCCAGTATCGGCTAATCTATGCCTTCCCTCCCTTAAGGCTTCTTCCTCTTCTGCTCCGCAGAGTGGAGGCAGAGGGAATTCCAATGATCCTAATCGCTCCAGATTGGCCTCAGCGTCCTTGGTACGCCGATCTAGTACGTCTGGTAGCAGACGTCCCCTGGCGCCTACCACTACGGAAGGACCTGCTGTCGCAAGGTCCCATATTCCATCCTGCTTTACAGTCATTGGCTTTAACGGCATGGCTGTTGAGAACCAGGTACTGAGAGACCGGGGCCTGTCAGACTCAGTAATTTCTACTATGAGAAGTGCTCGGAAACCGTCCTCTAGGAAGGTCTATCACCGCACTTGGAGGGCCTACATCTCCATGTGTGAGGAAATGAAATGGCATCCGCGTACCTATTTGGTTTCCAGAATCCTGCTGTTTTTACAGCATGGGGTAGACCAAAGGCTTGCCCTAAGTACGATTAAGGGACAGATATCTGCCCTGGCTGTCTTTTTTCAGCGACCCCTGGCGACTCACTCTCTCGTGAGTACATTTGTGCAGGGGGTTCGACATGTGGCCCCTCCGGTCCGCCCCCCGTTACCTCCGTGGGACTTGAACCTGGTCCTCTCGGTGCTTCAGAAGGCACCGTTTGAGAATATTAGAGATATTCCCCTGTTGACACTTTCTCAGAAGGTGGTCTTTTTGGTGGCTGTTACGTCAGTTAGACGAGTCTCTGAGCTGGCAGCCTTGTCCTGCAAGGCTCCCTATTTGATTTTCCACAAGGATAAGGTGGTGCTGCGGCCGCAGCCTTCCTTTCTTCCGAAGGTCGTTTCGGCTTTTCATCTCAACGAAGACATTGTACTTCCATCCTTGTGTCCTCAGCCGTCGAATCCTAAGGAGTCGGCGTTGCATTCCTTGGACGTTGTCCGAGCTTTGAGAGTATACATATCTGCTACTTCCCTGTTCCGGAAGTCAGACTCACTGTTTGTTTCGGTGGCTGGTCCCAAGAAGGGCCAAGCAGTCTCATCGGCCACCATCTCTAGGTGGATCCGACAGATAGTAATCCAGGCTTACGCCTTAAAGGGTCAGGCGCCCCCCTTTCCTGTCACGGCGCATTCGACCAGGGCAATAGGTGCCTCTTGGGCTTTCCGACATCAAGCGTCTGTTTCCCAACTATGTAAAGCGGCGACTTGGTCGTCCGCTCACACTTTCACAAAATTCTACAAAGTTGATGTAGGTGCATCTTCGGATGCCTCTTTCGGCCGCAAGGTTTTGCAGGCGGCTGTTTAGAGTTGCAACTCCTCCGTTGGAGGAGTGCTGTTTTGTGTTTTGGGGTGAAGTTTGTCTTTATGCTGTTACCACCCCTCGTTTTTTCTCTGACACTGCTTTGGGACGTCCCACTTTGTCAATAGAGAAGCTGTGTCGGTCCATGGACGAAAGAGTAAATAGGATTTTTTACTCACCGTAAAATCCTTTTCTCTGAGTCCATGGACCGACACAGCACCCACCCCTCCTTTTAAGTTTGTACTGCTTTTTGACGAACTGATCTGCGATGTGCAGACTGAGAGGGTATACCCAGAGGGTCCGCCCCCTGGGCGGTACTGTAGAAGGTGTGATGCAACACTTTTTACAAGTTTTTCTGCCTAGTCACTCCTAATTAACGGATAATACCCACTTTGTCAATAGAGAAGCTGTGTCGGTCCATGGACTCAGAGAAAAGGATTTTACGGTGAGTAAAAAATCCTATTTTTTCTCGTCGTGATTCCTCTCAAGCCTGCCTTGCATACACACGTTCATGAAAAAAAATGCTTGAGCAAAGCGCGGTGACGTACAACACGTATGACGGCACTATAAAGGGGAAGTTCCTTTCGAATGGCCCCACCCTTTGGGCTGCATTTGCTGATCCTAGTGTTAGTAAAGTTTGGTGAGAGACGATTCGCGCTTTTCAGCTTTATGCTCTTCAGTCCGTTACAGCATGACGAATGTGCTTTCTCCATTCTGACCGCTAGTTTTACCAGAATGAGCGCTCCCGTCTCATACTTGATTCTGAGCATGCACGTTTTTTTTCCCCTCGTAAAAGCATACACACAACCGTTTTTCACGACGTGAAAAACAACGAGAAAAGCAAGTTCTAATTTTTTTCGGGCAGTTTTCTCGTCAAGAAAAATGCTATGGAGCATACACACAACCGTTTTTCACGACCAATCTAAAAAATGTCAGTTTTCTCGTCATGAGAAACAGTCGTGTGTACGCGGCATTACATTGGACACATACTATCTCAGGGCCACAATGGAAATATGTGCTGGAAGACTTACTTCTGGCAGAACCTGTGATTGCAGGTTTGAACTAAGAGCAGGTAGCCATATATTGCCCACCATGTGTCACTGACTGCAGGTTCAGGTCTAATTAGTGTCTGAATGGTGAAGTACCTCCACTCAGAACCACCAGCCCAGCTTATCTTATTACTACTAACCCCCTGATCCCCAACCTTGTCCTCATCTGATTTCCAGGCAGACAAACTACAGTACATTCTATTGTATGAAAATCCTTAAATAACAATGGTTGGCAGGAAACAGGTACGGCTCATTCATGTAGCAATGCCTAGAGACAATTGGCTTGAAATAATGGAAAATGATCATGAAATAAGTGATTGTAGTAGGAGATAACAGTAGTAGTACCAACTATACTCTCAAAAGTTTTGGAACACTATTTGACCACTGACAGCATCAGTATTCATCAGCAGCAGAAGATTGTATTAATGTGAACTCAGGGCCGATGCTAGGGTCACAGACGCCTGGGTGCAGAAATATTTTGGGCACCCCCACATGGGCGTGGTCATCTTACTAACTCCTCCCCTTTGCAAATGTTTCTATGGCAACAACTCAAACACCTCCCCCCAGTCTGCACAATTACCCCCCTTCTTCCAGTCTGCACAATCCCCCCCCTTCCCCCAGTCTGCACAATTACCCCACCTCCCCCCAGCCTGCTCAATTACCCCCCTTCCCCCAGTCTGCACAATTACTCCCCCAGTCTGCACAATTACCCCCCTTCCCCCAGTCTGCACAATTACACCCCCAGTCTGCACAAACCCCCTCCCCCCAGTCTTCACAATTACCCCCTCTCCCCCAGTTTGCACAATCCCCCCCTCCCCCCAGTCTGCACAATTACCCCCTTCCCCCAGTTCACACAATTACCCCCCCCAGTCTGCACAATTACCCCCTTCCCCCAGTCTGCACAATTACCCACCTCTCCCCTCAGTCTGCACAATCCCCCCTTCCCCCAGTCTGCACAATTACCCCCCAGTCTGCACAATTACCCCCTTTCCCCAGTCTGCACAACCTCCCCTTCCCCAGTCTGCACAATTATCCCCCCTCTGCCCAGTCTGCACAATTACTCCCCCAGTCTGCACAATCCTCCCCTTCCTCCAGTCTGCACAATTACTCCCCCAGTCTGCACAATCCTCCCCTTCCTCCAGTCTGCACAATTACCCCCCCAGTCTGCACAATCCCCCCAGTCTGCACAATCCCCCCCTTCCCCCAGTCTGCACAATTCCCCCCCAGTCTGCACAATTACCCCCATTCTCCCAGTCTGCACAATTATCCCCCCCCAGTCTGCACAATTACCCCCCCTCCCCCCAGTCTGCACAATCCCCCCTTCCCCCAGTCTGCACAAACCCCCCCTTCCCCCAGTCTGCACAAACCCCCCCTTCCCCCAGTCTGCATAATTATCCCCCCTCTGCCCAGTCTGCACAATTACTCCCCCAGTCTGCACAATCCTCCCCTTCCTCCAGTTTGCACAATTACCCCCCCAGTCTGCACAATCCCCCATGCCCCCAGTCTGCACAATTACCCCCCCCTTCCCCCAGTCTGCACAATCCCCCCTTCCCCCAGTCTGCACAATTACCCCCCATCCAGTGTGCACAGTTACCCCCCCCCAGTCTGCACAATCCCCCCTCCCCCCAGTCTGCACAATTACCCCACCTCCCCCAGTCTGCACAATTACCCCCTCAGTCTGCACAATTACCCCCCTTACCCCAGTCTGCACAATTACCCCCCTCCCCCCAGTCTGCACAATTACCCCCTTCCCCCAGTCTGCACAATTACCCCCTTCCCCCAGTCTGCACAATTACCCCCCCCAGTCTGCATAATCCCCTCTCCCCCCAGTCTGCACAATTACCCCCTTCCCCCAGTCTGCACAATTACCCCCCCAGTCTGCATAATCCCCTCTCCCCCCAGTCTGCACAATTACCCCCCCCAGTCTGCACAATCCCCCCTTTATACAGTCTGCACAATTACCCCCCCAGTCTGCACAATCCCCCCTTCCCCCAGTCTGCACAATTACCCCCCCCCCAGTCTGCACAATTACCCCCTTCCCCAGTCTGCACAATTACACCCCAGTCTGCACAATTACCCCCTTCCCCCAGTCTGCACAATCCCCCCTCCCCCAGTCTGCACAATTACCCCCCTCCCCCCCAGTCTGCACAATCCCCCCTTCCCCCAGTCTGCACAATCCCCCCTCCCCCCAGTCTGCACAATTACCCCTCCCCTCCCCCAGTCTGCACAATCCCCCCTTCCCCCAGTCTGCACAATTACCCCCCCAGTCTGCACAATTACCCCCTTTCCCACAGACTGCACAATTACCCCCCCAGTCTGCACAATCCCCCCTCCCCCCAGTCTGCACAATTACCCCCCTCCACCCAGTCTGCACAATCCCCCCTTACCCCAGTCTGCACAATTACCACCCCAGTCTGCACAATTACCCCCTTCCCACAGTCTGCACAATTACTCAATTACCCCCTCAGTCTGCAGGTGAGTGAGGGGGTTGTGCAGATAGCTCACGTACAGATTAAGCTTCCCCCTCAGGCTGGTCTCCACAGAAGTGCATGCAAAAGGCTGGAGTGTGGGTGGGGTTTGGGTAGGAACAAATGGGAGGAGGCTTGTCAGATTGGACAGGCAGCCGAGTGGGGGAGGAGCTATGAAGACAGTGGCAAAGGGCGACAAACAGATACAGCCCCACTCGTAGGAAAACAGTGTGTTTGTGTGTGAAACAAACAAGGAGAGGGAGGATGGAAGGGAACATTCTGGCACTTTGGCGCCCCCACCCCTGCAGGTGCACCCCGGCTAGGATCGGCCCTGTGTGAACTGCTAATATTCTGCCCCAGTAGCTTGGTAAGGATTCAACACTAATGAGAGAACTAATACAGCTGATTGTGTTACAATAATAATAATAAAATGTGTCATTTGCCTTGGATGTTATTGTGTGCTCATGTGCTCCATGTGCCCTGCTGGAATTGGTTGTCATTATTACAATAATATTGTACTTCTTATAGTAGTTGTTGTTTATTATTATTATTATTATTATTATTATTATTATTAATATAATAATAATAATAATAATAATAATTAGACATGTGCATTCGTTTTCGTCCGAATGCATTTTCGTCCGAATTTCAGGTATTTTCGTTATCGTTTTAACAAACGAAAACGAAAATGCAGAATCCGAAAACCGAAAAATCCGACATAAACAAATGCTTAATTTTCGTTTTCGTTGCAACAACAGTTCGATATAGATAGGAGATTCGACATGAGGCTGACAATAACAATCTGTGTCCATCGAACCTGTGGTCGAATGTGCCTAGCCTTAACTCTATTAGTCCAAGATTATTCTACATAGAGAGAAAAGATTTGACATTATAGAGAGAAAAGATTTGACATAGAGAGAAAAGATTTGACATTATAGAGAGAAAAGATTCGACATAGAGAGAAAAGATCACTGCTGGAATTGGGTGGGGGAAGTAAAATAAAAAAATGATGATGATGAATGTTATTGGCTGATTGTAACCAAAGAGGAGGAGCAGTAAAATAGCTAGAACTAACTTGACAATTCGACATGAACGACGAAGATTCAACGAAGCATCGAAAAACATACAAACGTCGAATCTGTCATTGAAGGCTTATGGTGTCTGTTGAAAGTTCTAAGAAGATTCTACGGAGCAGATAAACTGTATGACGCTGCAATCGTACATTTCCGGTCAAATGCTCGGCCCATAGGCTATAGAAGGATTCTAATGTTGGTTGACTAGTAGGGATGAGCTTCGAGTTCGAGTCAAACTCATGAAAAAAAAAGCGTGGGGGTTCCCCAGAATTCAATTACCAGGCCCTTCAGGTCTGGAATGGATATTAAGGGGAACCCCGCCGCAAATTTAAAAAAAATTGACGTGGGGTTCCCCCAAATATCCATTCCAGGCCTTTCAGATCTGGCATGGATTTTAAGGGGAACTCCACCCCAAATTTTTTAAAAAATGGCGTGGAGTCCCCCTAAAAATCCATACCAGACCCCTTATCCGAGCACGCAACCTGGCCGGCCGCAGGGGAAAAGGGGGGGACGAGAGAGCGGCCCCCCCTCCCTCCTGAACCGTACCAGGCCACATGCCCTCAACATGGGGAGGATGTCCCCATGTTGATGGGGACAAGGGCCTCATCCCCACAACCCTTGCCCGGTGGTTGTGGGGGTCTGCGGGCGGGGGGCTTATCGGAATCTGGAAGACCCCTTTAACAAAGGGGACCCCCAGATCCCGCCCCCCCCTATGTGAATTGGTAAGGGGTACATTGTAGACTTGTGCACAACGGAAAAATTCGTTCCGTTTCGGTTCGTTTCTTTCCGGTCCTGTTGATTCGTAATCATTCGTAATTTTGCTAGACGGGATTTTTCGTGTTCGGACTCATTCGTATTTTTGCAAGCGACATTTTTCGTTGAATTTTTTGTTGCTTTATAATTCGTACTTTCGGTAGAGTACGTTGTTTTTCGTTGATTCTGGACACAACTCCTACTTTCGTAACTTTTTTTGGGTTCGTACTTTCGGTAGAGTACGTTGTTTTTCATTGATTCTGGACACAACTCCTACTTTCGTAACTTTTTTTGGGTTCGTACTTTCGGTAGAGTACGTTGTTTTTCATTGATTCTGGACACAACTCCTACTTTCGTAACTTTTTTTGGGTTCGTACTTTCGGTAGAGTACGTTGTTTTTCATTGATTCTGGACACAACTCCTACTTTCGTAACTTTTTTTGGGTTCGTTGATTCGTAATTTTCCGTGTCTCTCTCACAACGACGCTGCCTATTATGCCTAATGTGCTTCGAATGGATTTGTACTTTTCTAAATACATTGCGGTTATTTGTAACGATTCGAAATCTCGTATTTTACTTTCGTTTTTAACATGCGGCTATAGGCTCCGCCCCTGTACACCATTTTGAGAGGGTTCAGCACGGTGAGGGAGAAGCAGAGAGCAGAGCAGAGTGTTATTGTGCTTCGAATGGATTCGAAATCTCGTATTTTACTTTCGTTTTTTACATGCGGCTATAACCTCCGCCCCTGTACACCATTTTGAGAGGGAGTTCAGCACGGTGTGGGAGAAGCAGAGAGCAGAGCAGAGTGAGTGTTATTGTGCTTCGTATGGATTCGTACATTCGTAACTTTTTCATAACGAATTATGCCGAAGACATTCGGGCATTCGCTATTTGCGGTATAATTTATTTCGGATTCGGTCTTATTCGTAATTGCTTTGTTCGGAAATTCGAATGCTTCCGAATGTCCGAAAGTTGCTAAATTCGGACGAATTTCAATTCGTTACGAAACGAATTGCACAAGCCTAGTACATTGTACCCCTACCATTTCACGAAGAAAGCGTAAAAAAATGTTTAAAAAAACACACAAACACATTGAAAAAGTCCTTTATTTAAAAAAAAAAAAAAACATTCCAGCGGTGAAATCCAGTGTCCTGCGGCGATCCCGATGTCCAGCGCTGTCCTTCATTGGTTGTGCCTGAGCGGACCTGATGGGGAACTCCCTCTCAGTATTTTAAATGTATAGACCCGCCCCTTCTAAAGTTCCCCATCAGGTCCGCTCAGCGGACCAGATGCGGAACATGAGAAGGGGCGGGTCTATACATGTATTACCAAAGTGAGAGCAGTTCCCCATCAGGTCCGCCCCCTCGGTATGTCGGACCCGCCTACGTCATTGGCTTGAGCGGGGAACTTCCTTCACTGTGTAATTTAAATTTACATAGTGAAGGAAGTTCCCCGCTCAAGCCAATGACGTAGGCGGGTCCGACATACCGAGGGGGCGGACCTGATGGGGAACTGCTCTCACTTTGGTAATACATGTATAGACCCGCCCCTTCTCATGTTCCGCATCTGGTCCGCTGAGCGGACCTGATGGGGAACTTTAGAAGGGGCGGGTCTATACATTTAAAACACTGAGAGGGAGTTCCCCATCAGGTCCGCTCAGGCACAACCAATGAAGGACAGCGCTGGACATCGGGATCGCCGCGGGACACTGGATTTCACCGCTGGAATGTTTTTTTTTTTTTTTAAATAAAGGAATTTTTCAAGGTGTTTGTGTGTTTTTTTTAAACATTTTTTTACGCTTTCTTCGTGAAATGGTAGGGGTACAATGTACCCCTTACCAATTCCCATAGAGGGGGGGCCGGGATCTGGGGGTCCCCTTTGTTAAAGGGGTCTTCCAGATTCCGATAAGCCCCCCGCCCGCAGACCCCCACAACCACCGGGCAAGGGTTGTGGGGATGAGGCCCTTGTCCCCATCAACATGGGGACATCCTCCCCATGTTGAGGGCATGTGACCTGGTACGGTTAAGGAGGGAGGGGGGCCGCTCTCTCGTCCCCCCCCTCTTTTCCTGCGGCCGGCCAGGTTGCGTGCTCGGATAAGGGGTCTAGTATGGATTTTTAGGGGGACTCCACGCCATTTTTTTTTAAATTTGGGGTGGAGTTCCCCTTAAAATCCATGCCAGATCTGAAGGGCCTGGAATGGATAGTTGGGGGAACCCCACGTCAATTTTTTTTAAAATTTGCGGCGGGGTGCCCCTTAATATCCATTCCAGACCTGAAGGGCCTGGTAATTGAATTCTGGGGAACCCCCACGCTTTTTTTTATTTTTTTATCAATAACTTTTGTATGTATTGCCGGGAGCCGACAATTCATTAATAGCCGCGAGTGAGTTTTAAATGACTTTTTTTCCTTCAAAAATGACATTTTATGCAGGGACAGTTCTAAGCACGGGAAACATGCGCCACTTTACATGCATATCATACACACCCCCCAGGTACGAAATGTAAAGGAATATTTCACTTTTATTGTTTCACTTTAAGCATTATTAAAATCACTGCTCCCAAAAAAAACGGCCGTTTTAAAAAAAAACATTTGCATTGATACATGTCCCCTGGGGCAGGACCCGGGTCCCCAAACACTTTTTATGACAATAACTTTCATATAAGCCTTTATAATTAGCACTTTAGATTTCTCCCATAGACTTTTCGAATTTGCCGCGAACACCCCAATTTGTTCGCTGTTCGGCGAACGGGCAATGTTCGAGTCGAACATGATTTCGACTCCAACTCGAAGCTCATCCCTACTCACAGTGCATGTCAGAGCAAATGAGAATCATGAGGTCAAAAGGAACTACCTGAAGAGCTCAGAGACAGAATTCTGCTGCACTTAAGGTTCCTAAGAGCACAGTGGCCTCCATAATCCTTAAATGGAAGACGTTTAGGACGACCAGAACCCTTCCTAGAGCTGGCTGTTCTTTCAAAAATGACATTTTTTGCAGGGACAGTTCTAAGCACGGGAAACATGCGCCACTTTACATGCATATCATACACACCCCCCAGGTACGAAATTTAAAGGAATATTTCACTTTTATTTTTTCATTTTAAGCATTATTAAAATCACTGCTCCCGAAAAAACGTCAGTTTTTAAAACTTTTTTTTGCATTGATACATGTCCCCTGGGGCAGGACCCAGGTCCCCAAACACTTTTTAGGACAATAACTTGCATATTAGCCTTTAGAATTAACACTTTCGATTTCGAACGTTCGAGTCCATTGTATTTAATAGGGTTCTAAAGTTCACACTAACATTTTGTCTGTTCGCAGGTTCTGGTGCGAACCGAACAGGGGGGTGTTCGGCTCATCCCTGTTGACTAGTAATAGTAATTAAAAAATATAATTATTACTAGTCATACAATAGAATTCATCTATAGCTTGTAGGCGGAACATTCGACCGGAAATGTACGATTGCAGCGTCGTACAGTTTGCTGCTCCGTCGAATCTTCTTTGAACATTCGACAGACACCATAAGCCTGCAATGACAGATTCGACCTTAATTACTTCAGATTTTCGGACGAATGCAATTTCTAACGAAAAATGAAATAAATAAAAACGAATTTCGAGAGTAACTAAAAAAAATAAATTTTTCTAACGAAAACTAAATTCCGAAACGAAATATTTCAGTGTGCACATGTCTAATAATAATAACATAGGGGGCCTATGCTGTTTTTTTTGATCATTCTTAATTGTTGCCATGTTTTTCTTACATTCAGCTGTCAGCGGAGAACCCACTGACAGCTGATAAGTCATCTGTTTAGGACGCGGTGGCTGGCTTCCCAGCCTGCTCCTTGGCAACCAGCTATTTGTCAAAAAACAGCGTGGGGGTCCCGCGACCCCCACTCAGTTTTTAAACAAATACCACATGTGATACCGCTAGTATAACCCTGGTGGTAAATTTTGCATGCTTTTTTACTCTCTGGTCTATTTGTGATTGTGAATTGGACTTAAGAGCTTTTAAACTATATTTACCTACACTTTTTTTTTTTGCTGTAAATACAGCATAATATTATTTACATTTTTTTTAGGAATTGGACTTAATTTACTGCATGCAATAATTTATGCAAATGAGTCAGGTGACCACGTTATTGCACGCTGTAAACGTTAGTGAATTGACCCCATGGTCCTGACCAAAATGTTCATTGTTCAGACAGTTATTGATTTTAATGAAGTCCTCTTTTGAGGTAGGCTCGGACAAACTGATACAGTGGGTACGGAAAGTATTCAGACCCCCTTAAATTTTTCACTCTTTGTTATATTGCAGCCATTTGCTAAAATCATTTAAGTTCATTTTTTTCCTCATTAATGTACACACAGCACCCCATATTGACAGAATAACACAGAATTGTTGACATTTTTGCAGATTTATTAAAAAAGAAAAACTGAAATATCACATGGTCCTCAGTATTCAGACCCTTTGCTCAGTATTTAGTATTTGCACCCTTTTGACCTAATACAGCCATGAGTCTTTTTGGGAAAGATGCAGCAAGTTTTTCACACCTGGATTTGGGGATCCTCTGCCATTCCTCCTTGCAGATCCTCTCCAGTTCTGTCAGGTTGGATGGTAAACGTTGGTGGACAGCCATTTTTAGGTCTCTCCAGAGATGCTCAATTGGGTTTAAGTCAGGGCTCTGGCTGGGCCATTCAAGAACAGTCACGGAGTTGTTGTGAAGCCACTCCTTTGTTATTTTAGCTGTGTGCTTAGGGTCATTGTCTTGTTGGAAGGTAAACCTTCGGCCCAGTCTGAGGTCCTGAGCACTCTGGAGAAGGTTTTCGTCCAGGATATCCCTGTACTTGGCCACATTCATCTTTTCCTCGATTGCAACCAGTCGTCCTGTCCCTGCAGCTGAAAAACACCCCCACAGCATGATGCTGCCACTACCATGCTTCACTGTTGGGACTGTGTTGGACAGGTGATGAGCAGTGCCTGGTTTTCTCCACACATACCGCTTAGAATTAAAGCCAAAAAGTTCTATCTTGGTCTCATCAGATAAGAGAATCTTATTTCTCACCATCTTGGAGTCCTTTAGGTGTTTTTTAGCAAACTCTATGCAGGCTTTCAAGTGTCTTGCGACATGTGTCATGTGACATCCTCCCCATGTTGAGGGCATGTGGCCTGGTACGGTTCAGGAGGGCCGCTCTCTCGTCCCCCCCTTTTCCCCTGCGGTCGGCCAGGTTGCGTGCTCGGATAAGGGTCTGGTATGGATTTTTGGGGGGACTCCACGCCATTTTTTTTAAAATTTGGGGTGGAGTTCCCCTTAAAATCCATGCCAGATCTGAAGGGCCTGGTATGGATATTTGGGGGAACTCCACGCATTTTTTTAAAAATTTGCGGCGGGGTTCCCCTTAATATCCATTCTAGACCTAAAGGGGCCTGGTAATTGAATTCTGGGGGACCCCCACGCTTTAATAGCCGCGAGTGAGTTTTAAATGACTTTTTTTCCTTAAAAAATTACATTTTTTGCAGGGACAGTTCTAAGCACGGGAAACATGCGCCACTTTACATGCATATCATATACACCCCCCAGGTACGAAATTTAAAGGAATATTTCACTTTTATTTTTTCATTTTAAGCATTATTAAAATCACTGCTCCCGAAAAAACGCCAGTTTTTAAAACTTATTTTTGCATTGATACATGTCCCCTGGGGCAGGACCCGGGTCCCCAAACACTTTTTAGGACAATAACTTTCATATAAGCCTTTATACAGTAATTAGCACTTTAGATTTCGAACGTTCGAGTCCATTGTATTTAATAGGGTTCTAAAGTTCACACGAACATTTTGTCTGTTCGCAGGTTCTGGTGCGAACCGAACAGGGGGGTGTTCGGCTCATCCCTGACTGTGAGCTGTAAGGTCTTATATAGACAGGTGTGTGGCTTTCCTAATCAAGTCCAATCAGTATAATCAAACACAGCTGGACTCAAATGAAGGTGTAGAACCATCTCAAGGATGATCAGAAGAAATGGACAGCACCTGAGTTAAATATATGAGTGTCACAGCAAAGGGTCTGAATACTTAGGACCATGTGATATTTCAGTTTTTCTTTTTTAATAAATCTGCAAAAATGTCAACAATTCTGTGTTTTTCTGTCAGTATGGGGTGCTGTGTGTACATTAATGAGGACAAAAAATGAACTTAAATGATTTTAGCAAATGGCTGTGTAGCGGGGTCTTTAAATTTAGTTGCGGTACACCTGGGTGGTAGTATGACCCAGGTGTGTAATTGTGAGAGGTTTTGGACCCCTTTGTATTCGTGGAGGATTGGGTGGTGTATTATTCTCCTTGGCCTATGGGTGGCGATGTACCCGCAGGCTCAAGGTAGAATCACTACCACAGTGCTACCCTTTTTGTCTATTTCCGGAGACGGTACGGCGAGGGCGGGGAACCTGCCGTGGTGTCGATGGGAGGGGATAAAAGGGGGAGATGCCCTCGCCACGAGGTCTTCGAGGATCTTCTCTTCACGCACCCAGGCACCTTAGCCCTGGGTGCTGGCAGTTTGGAGTTCTGGCCCAGACGCCCTGGCCGGAATGGAGTTGGAGTCCATCCCAGGCACCTTCAGCCTGGGGTGAGGTACTAGATCGTAGGCCTGGGGCCCAGTAACTTCGACTGGGTCCCGCAAGGGCGAAGTGATCCGAGGGTCCCTGAGGTGGACGGGACCCGCATCTGAGGTGAGGAGGCCGGGGAGGTCACCCGTCCGGAGAGTCCGGAGCAGCATCAACCCGGTGACGGATGGGCCTCCGGTAACTCCCTTAGAGGGACATCTTCCCCTGATAGGGGCCACAGCGCAGCGAAGGTACTCCTAAATACGTTCTCTTGAGTTGCTGGTAGAGACTCACAAGTTCCATGTTCTGTGCTAATCAAGGCTATGATAACCGCTGGTGAAATCACAGTGGTTTAGATTGAAATTAGGATAGTGCCTCGACCTGCTCATCCCACCGTATCAGGCTGTTAATACGTTCCAACCAGTTGACTACAGAAGCACTGTTTATTGTGGAGCTTACAATAAAGCAAGAGTTGGACTGTGATCGGTGTGTGGACTCTGGTTAATGGGAGCAAAGGAGGGTGCCAGCATAGCAGGACTGAGTTTCATAACTAAAGCACATTGGCCCAAGGAAGATACTGATACTGGCCTTCACCTCACCCACAGCCATGGGGAGGACATGGGCCGTAGCGCATCTCACCCTGTCATGTGACATACCCCTAGAAAAAGGAGATGGGGTGAGGCCCCTACAGCTGCAATATAACAAAGAGTGAAAAATTTAAAGGGATCTGAATACTTTCCGTACCCACTGTATATTTCTGTGTGGAGAAAAGCATATTTCATGAAAACGGTTATTTTATTGTAAAAGTGCCATATGTATGCAGTGTGTACAGGACGCCAAGGTTGGGTCCTGGACGGGTGCTATATAGCACCAATATTTGGGTTATGGTCCCTTTAATGAGTAGTAATGGTGCTCAGGAGGTCGCCCAGAATTGGTGAGGAGTTCCGGGCAAAATAAATAGCCCAAAGAGGACTGGCTCGCAGTCCTCTTTGTAATAATAGAGAGGTATTTGGGGCCCGGAATTTCGGAGGCTCTAAAGTGACATTCGGGTGGGATAGAGCCTCCACTCCTGACCACTGAGAGTCAGCACACAGGGGGTTAAGGGCTTCCAGGAAAACAGCTCATATAACAGGAAGTGATGCTAGAGGTGTGAGAGAGGAGTATGAGGATTGCACCTGAGATGAGCTGTGTGTCTGCTAGGAGCTGGTAAAGTTCAGCAAGAGCCCTGGAAGTTCCCCTCCAAACTGTATGTGCCTTTTTCTTTGATTTATACTTGTGCTGAAGACAAGCCGGACTTTGTTTTGATATTTTTCTGTGTGCTGAATCAAGCTTGTTTCTTTTGGTTTGTTCATGAATAAAAGCCTTTCTGCTCAAAGTACAACGGTTTATGCACTTAGTCCCGTGGAGCTATAACCCCCCAAAGTTTACAAGTGTATAAAGCGACTAGGCACAGATTCCGTTTAATAATCCCCTTTTAGGCCCCTTTCACACAAGCAATCCAATCAGGTTCTGATTAGACACTCCAGCCTCTTCTATGGAGCAGCGAATGTCCACTGACACATATCCGCTGACATTCACTGTCATCCAATCTGATCCTGTCCACCAAAAACGGCGGTCCTATTCCCCATCCATCTGGCAGATCGGATCGGATAGCATAGAGGAGAACGTGACTGTGTCTGTGTCCGCTCTGAATAGGAGACCGGACACAGACCTGTCATCCACCTGCTCAGCAGGGGTCAGCAGAGAGATTCCCCACTGAGCAAGTGGATTCCGCTTCACGGAGGCGCCTGTGTGAAAAGGGCTTCTAGTCCCTCCAACTGTTAGGCAAAATCTGTCTAAGCCCATTGTTCACTGCGGAGCACTTCACACACCACAAAACGTATTTTCCTGCTGTATTCCAGGGTGCCTCAAGTCTTTTATTATTCTAGTCATGCTCAAATTTTGTCAAAATATTTAGACTTTAATAGTAAAGCCCGTCAGATTGCTTGTTATGGGTATGGTCAATGTTTACATATTGCTTATACTGTTTAAATATCAATTTTCTTCGTTTAAATTAGGAGTTTTGTCATTATTCACATTAGAAAAAACATGTGCTTTGTTAGTAATTTCTTTTTGTCAGTAAGAAAAAAAGTTGTGGGGGGTTGGTAACCCTACTATCAACCGTCATCCCGTCCCTATATCACACAGTTCACTTAAATCATCTTGTCGCCATCTTCCTCCCAATGCTCTATTCTCTTCTAATGTCTCCAATTGTCTCATTCACCCAGTCTCTTACCTGCTCCTATGCTACATCATCATCCTTCTACGTAGTGGTCAGTTGACGTTTGAAATGAAATTAGCACTGTTCATCTGCTGTTTTTTTTTTATAGCCTATAGTATAGTTAAGTTTATTAATATGTAAGTAAATTCTTTATTGTAATCCTTCCTGACCAATCCAACAATCACATTTTGTTGATAAAGTGCACCTCAGAAAAGTAGTCTATGAAAGAATTTTATTTGGATCATAATGGTTCTGTTGGGAGGCCATAAACACTGTGCTTTGGTACTGATTAACATTGGAAAAAAATGCAAAATTCTCAGTTTTTCTGTTTTAAATTTCATTAGTGGAAGACCCCTGCTCTGTCCAAGGGGGTACTCTAATGGGGGGCACCTGGTGTAAGGAGGCACTCTAATGGGGGACACCTGATGTAAGCAGGCACTCTAATGAGGACACCTTATGTAAGGAGGCACTCTAATGGGGACACCTGATATAAAATAAAGGAGGTACTTTGATAGAGACACCTTAAGTAGGGTGGTTCTATTATCTTTTACTTGAAATGTGGATGTGATTGGGCTACTTTTATGTTTTGTTTTATTAACCTCCCTGGGGTTATGATTCTGTCTGGAATTACGTACCAAATGCGGTACAATTATTTTTCATGGAAATTTGGTGTTATGTATTGTAGGCCTACAATTCTTAGTAATTACTCACTTAAACCTGACCAAACAAGAGTCTAGTAGACATCCCGGTTATGATAAAGTTTGAAACACAAAATCATAAATTATAATATAATAAATAACTATAAATAATTATAACAAATAGTAATGTAATTATAATAAAATGATTCAATAATGTAATCAAATCAAAAACACTGACATTTGCTCAGTTGCAGAATTGTCGCTGTCATTAGATTTAGTGTTTGATGACGAATTTCCCCACAAATCGCTATCGCTTAATTCTGCATTCTCTAAAACCACTTTTGACATAAAGGGACACTTTTTGGACAGTCTCCAGTTTCCAGGCAGAAAGAACAGTTTTTATTATATAAAAGTGCATCCAGGACACTGGACAGACCACTAGGGACAAAGGGGGTGTGTAATTATTTGATACAATACTGTAATCAGTAAGATTACAGTATACTGTATGTGTTTTTCACTTTTTGAATTTGGCGCCGAACTCCGCCTATGTGCGCCGCAACGTCACAGGGAACGGAGCTCGGCACTCGGCAGTGTGGATCGAGCGAGACACGGCTCGCACACACTGCGGGGAGACATCGCAGGATCCAGGGAACAAGGTAAGTAACTTCCCCTGGATACTGCGATGCAGCCCGAGTCTGGCTCGGGGTTACCGCTCTTAGCATTAAAAACTCACCCCGAGCCAGACTCGGGAATACCGCCAAGGGGGTTAAAGAGAGGTTTGTAGCAATTTTAATTCATTACCCCTTGTACAGGGGCTAAGGATTTTGAATGTTCCCAAATGTTACAAAACATGAGTTCAGAATGTAAAACCTTATGGAATGCATGGAAAATATGATAGAGATCTTAATTCCATTAGAAGAAGAACTCCCTGACTTGGACAATGAAATTCAAATATTAAGTAAGCAAAAGTACAAATTTCTCAGGTTTGTCAAGATATGCCAGCAGAGATAAGGATTTTAAAGGACAACTAGAAAAGTTTATTAGGGACTGTAGGCTGGTGCAGTCTGTATTCTCCACTGCAGGTGGCGCTCGGCAATGCAGATGGGGGAGGAAGTTGAGAGGAACTTGGTTCCTCTGTGTTTTTCATGGTCACAGGGAGACAGCTATTCGATTGGATGCTGGAGCCTCATGTGACTTCAACAGCCGTCTTGGGTCAGACAGAGTCTGTACAAGACTCTGCCTCCTGAGTTTGGTGCGCTTTACGTGAATAGACAGGTTAGGGACAGGACCCACATCTGTCAGGGACAGTGATAGCAAAAGGTAAAGGTTCCTTTGAAGTAGGGAGAGAGCAGGGACTACGTTTACATATTCAGGAAGCTTTTGGGTCTGACAGGCCATGCTGCACTTAACTCTTCATGGCAGACGCTGTCAGTAGTGGTGTATTTAGGTTTTGTGCTGCCCTAGGCCTGACTAAACTCGTGCACCCCCTAATTTAAATATGACCCACTCCCTCCTGACGAGACCCCTTCCTGTTTAAGACTCACCCAATCATCTGTAAACCACACCCCTGCCTCTTTAGGCTTCACCTTGATGGCCCTATATGAGTACCTGAAACAAATAAATGAATAATAAATTAGTACAGTGACAGTGCATATTTTTAGCATTTATCACTGCATTAGAGCCACTGGTCCCCGAAAAAGTGGCACTTAGTGTTCGATTTGTCTGCCGCAATGGCGCAGTCCTGACATGTACAGTCAGGTCCATAAATATTGGGACATCTACACAATTCTAATCTTTTTGGCTCTATACACCACCACAATGGATTTGAAATGAAACGAACAAGATGTGCTTTAACTGCAGACTTTCAGCTTGAATTTGAGGGTATTTACATCCAAATCAGGTGAACGGTGTAGGAATTACAACAGTTTGTATATGTGCCTCCCACTTTTTAGGGAACCAAAAGTAATGGGGCAGATTAACAATCATAAATCAAACTTTCACTTTTTAATACTTGGTTGCAAATCCTTTGCAGTCAATTACAGCCTGAAGTCTGGAACGCATAGACATCACCAGACGCTGGGTTTCATCCCTGGTGATGCTCTGCCAGGCCTCTACTGCAACTGTCTTCAGTTCCTGCTTGTTCTTGGGGCATTTTCCCTTCAGTTTTGTCTTCAGCAAGTGAAATGCATGCTCAATCGGATTCAGGTCAGGTGATTGACTTGGCCATTGCATAACATTCCACTTCTTTCCCTTAAAAAACTCTTTGGTTGCTTTCGCAGTATGCTTCGGGTCATTGTCCATCTGCACTGTGAAGCGCCGTCCAATGGGTTCTGAAGAATTTGGCTGAATATGAGCAGATAATATTGCCTGAAACACTTCAGAATTCCTCCTGCTGCTTTTGTCAGCAGTCACATCATCAATAAATACAAGAGAACCAGTTCCATTGGCAGCCATACATGTCCACGCCATGACACTACTACCACCATGCTTCACTGATGAGGTGGTATGATTTGGATCATGAGCAGTTCCTTTCCTTCTCCTTACTCTTCTCTTCCCATCACTCTGGTACAAGTTGATCTTGGTCTCATCTGTCCATAGGATATTGTTCCAGAACTGTGAAGGCTTTTTTAGATGTTGTTTGGCAAACTCTAATCTGGCCTTCCTGTTTTTGAGGCTCACCAATGGTTTACATCTTGTGGTGAACCCTCTGTATTCACTCTGGTGAAGTCTTCTCTTGATTGTTGACTTTGACACACATACACCTACCTCCTGGAGAGTGTTCTTGATCTGGCCAACTGTTGTGAAGGGTGTTTTCTTCACCAAGGAAAGAATTCTTTGGTTATCCACCACAGTTGTTTTCCGTGGTCTTCCGGGTCTTTTTGGTGTTGCTGAGCTCACCGGTGCGTTCTTTCTTTTTAATGATGCTCCAAACAGTTGATTTGGCCACACCTAATGTTTTTGCTATCTCTCTGATGGGTTTGTTTTGTTTTTTCATCCTATTGATGGCTTGCTTCACTGATAGTGACAGCTCTTTGGATCTCATATTGAGAGTTAACAGCAACAGATTTCAAATGCAAATAGCACACTTGAAATTAACTCTGGACCTTTTATCTGCTCCTTGTAAATGGGATAATAAGGGAATAACACACCTGGCCATGGAACAGCTGAGCAGCCAATTGTCCCATTACTTTTGGTCCCTTAAAAAGTGTAAGGCACATATACAAACTGTTGTAATTCCTACACCATTCACCTAATTTGGATGTAAATACCCTCAAATTAAAGCTGAAAGTCTGCAGTTAAAGCACATCTTGTTAATTTCATTTCAAATCCATTGTAGTGGTGTATAGAGCCAAAAAGATTAGAATTGTGTCGATGTCCCAATATTTATGGACCTAACTGTACATGTTGAAAGAGTAAAGACCGGGCATCCATAGTGTAAATCCATAGGGTAGGAAGCGCTTGTAGCTTGGGAACAAGCAGTTTTTTTTATATGTGAGTAGCTACTTGTAGTGTATTTTTAATTGAATAAAATGGATTTATACTATGGATGCCCATGCCTGGTCTTTACTTTTTCAACATGTACATAGAGTGGAAAAGTAAAAATGAGACAGTCTCCTATCTTTCACAAGTACAGATATTTTATTGTTCTGGTGAGTGAGGACTAGAGATAGGCTCGGGTGAGTTCGAAACCCCACACGCCCGATCACGCCAGGAAGCCGACACTGCACAGCGCTGATCACAGCCAGTGACACAGTTTACAGGTCAGCAGCTGCAGAGATCAGGAAATGTCTCACTGCCTGTGATTAGTGCTGTGCAGTGTCGGCTTCCTGGCGGGATCGGGCTTGTGGGATTTCGAACACTCCTGAGCCCATCTCTAGTGAGGACACATAAGAGGGGAGCATAGAGTGTGACACCTGGAGCACTGGAATAATGCATACAGAGGCACTGAGCACATATCAAAACTTATTATTGTATATAAATTATGTATTGATTATAGCACAGAGCACTTTGGAGCATATGAATTTTCACTGACTGGACTGTTTAACCACTTGCCGACCATCTGCCCCAGTTTTACTGTGGCAGAATGGCACGGCTGGGCGAAGCAACGTTACCTTACGTCGCTTCGCCTTTTGGCAACTAGGGGCACGCTCCGCCGGAGGCAAGCGCACGCGCACACGGCACACCCCCGGAGCCGATGCGAGTACCCGGCGAGCGCGATGACCGCCGGGCACCTGCGATCGTTTGTGACATAGAGACAGATCTATGTTCATACAAAGTATGAACACCGATCTCTCTCTTCCCCTAGTAAGTCTAAGTTCCCTTCCCCTACAGTTAGAACACAGTGAGGGAACACAGTTATCCCCTTGATCGCCCCCTAGTGTTAACCTCTTCACTGCCAGTGACATTTTTACAGTAATCAGTGCATTTTTATAGAACTAATTGCTGTATAAATGTGAATGGTCCCAAAAATGTGTCAAAAGTGTCCGATGTGTCTGCCGCAATATCGCAGTCCTGATAAAAAAAAAAAAAAAAAAAAATCGCAGATCACTGCCATTACTAGTAAAAAAATAAATAATAATAAAAATGCCATAAAACGACCCCCTTATTGCGATTTTTTTTTTACCAAAAATGTGTAGAAGAATACATGAATACATATCGGCCTAAACTGACGAAAACATTTAAAAAAATAAAAATAAATGTGGGATATTTATTATAGCAAAAAGTTAAAGATATTGTGTTTTTTTCAAAATTGTCGTTTTTCCTTTGTTTATAGCGCAAAAAATAAAAACCGCAGAGATGATCAAATACATTGCTGGAGCCAGACCTTTTCAGCATGGATTGGAGCCGTAGGAAGTGCACTTAAAATCCTCCTCAGCTCTATGCCAACTACACAGGTCTGACTGACAGGAGGTGGGGAGACACAGGAGCCACAAACACATCATTTAAACTCCTCCTGCTGGAACAAGTGCACTTACATTAAAGCGGAGCTCCCCTGAAAAAAAAATATTAAAAGCCAGCAGCTACAAATACTGCAGCTGCTGACTTTTAATATTAGGACACTTACCTGTCCTGGAGCCCAGCGACGTCTGCAGCAGAAGACGAGCAATCACTCATCACTCTGCTGTCCCCCACCACCATCCTCAGTGAAGGAACCAGAAAGTGAAGCCTTGCAGCTTCACTGCCCGGTTCCCTACGGCGCATGCGCGAGTCGTGCTGCGCCGTTCTCACTGGTCCCTCTTGTGTTCTGGGAGCCGAGTGTCTCCCAGAACACAACGGGTATTCTGCAGGAAGTGACTCCCCGCAGAATACCCGCAGAGAGGACTCCCGGAAGTGGGTGCAAATACTTGTCTTAGACAGGTATCTGCACCCCCTCCCCCCTGAAAGGTGCCAAATATGACACCGGAGGGGGGGAGGGTTCTGATGAGCCGAAGTTCCACTTTAGGGTGGAGCTTTGCTTTAAGAAGAGGCACCAGTGCTTGCTGAGCGGACGGGCTAGCCTGGGAGTTCCCCTCATCCTCCACTCTCCCATCGAGTCGACACTGGGGCCAGATGTAAGGATGCCGTGGAGGAAGGAGGGGGCAGAGCATTAGGCTCCGGCTTCGCCCCCACCAGCTGTACTAAGTGCGGGCAGTCTGCACAGTTACAGGATGCTTTTTGGGGGGCGCCAGTCCCTGTCTCCCTGGCACAGTCCTCCCCATAATGACACTAGCTCTAAAGTGTAGCGGCTACACAAAAGCCGTCGGCTGCGGCAAAACTGTTTTGCAGTGGGAGCCAGGAGAAGGGGGAGCATTTTTTCATGTGGGGGGTGGCTTTTATGCCGCCCCTCCCCCCAAAGTGCCACCCTAGGCCTGGGCCTTGTCGGCCTAGGCCAAGAGACAGCACTGGCTGTCGGCATTCCTGAGTCCTCTGACTGCTGTCATTCTCTGCATGCCTGTAAGTGACTCAAGATTAGTGATGAGCCGAACACCCCCGGGTTCGGTTCGCACCAGAACCCGCGAACGGACCGAAAGTTCGAACGAACATTAGAACCCTATTAAATACAATGGATGCGAACGTTCGAATTCTAAAGTGCTAATTATAACAACTATTATGCATGTTATTGTCATAAATAGGGTTTGGGAACCCGGGTTCTGCACCAGGGGACATGTATCAATGCAAAAAGAAGTTTTAAAAACGGTCGTTTTTCGGGAGCAGTCATTTTAATGATGCATAAAGTGAAAATAAAAAAGTCAAATATTCCTTTAAATATCGTACCTGGGGGGTGTCTAAAGTATGCCTGTGAAGTGCCACGTGTTTCCCGTGTTTAGAACTGTCCCTGCACAAAATGACACTTCTAAAGGAAAAAAAAGCCATTTAAAACTGCTTGCGGCTTTAATGTAATGTCTGGTCCCGGTAATATGGATGAAATTCTTTAAGAAAAATGGCATAGCTACCCCATGACCCCCCCCCCCCTACCCCAGCCCATTACCAGCCCCTTTGGGTCTTGTATGGATATTAAGGGGAACCCCGCACATAAAATAAAAAAGGCCCTATATACTCTGAACAGCGGTATACAGGCGGTGCATACAAGACAGGGACTGTAGGTTTGTTCTTATGTAGAATCGGTTTGTAATTTTGAACAGGTACATTGTTGAAGTGTAGCTCCAGCCCAAAAATCTATTTTTAAACTTTTTGGGAAACATAGGTAAGGGTTATCACCCCTGTAACATTTGTTTTGCTGTCTGTGCCCCTGTTCAGAACATTTCACCTCACTTTCCGTCCCAATGACAACTGTTTTTGAAATGTGGTGTTTTTCTTGAAACAAGGATTGCTGATAAAGCATCAGTACAGATGAGACCCCTTTCTCCCATATTTATTCTTACAGGAGAGAATTTTCCTTTCTAGGGGTAGATTTCCTCTCACTTCCTGTTGTCTTCTTTCGTTTGCAAGTAGGAGTCGTTTGTAAGTTGGATGTTTGAAAGTAGGGACCTGCCGTATATACTCTGCAGAAATAGGCCCCTTAGTTGTTGGTGTTGGCACAACACTGTAAGCACTCAGTTACTCTTGGTTGGTGCTGGAACGCCCTGCTGTCAACTATTATATCAGGAATTTTAATTACATATAATTGTTGAACAGTGGTAGTAAAAATTGGGGCTTTGATGGTGGTGCTGGTGCCACAACACTGTAAGCCCTGACAGTTACTCTTGGTGGGTGCAGCAATGGGCCCTGCTGTGAATTATTAGATCAAGAATTGTAATTACATGCCCCTTTTGAACAGGAGCTGAAAAATTGGGCCTTTCGTGGTGGTGGTGGTGGCGTTGCCACAAGACTGTAAGCCCTCAGAGTTACTCTTGGTGGGTGCAGCAATGGACCCTGCTGTGAATTATTAGATCAAGAATTGTAATTGCATGCCCCTGTTGAACAGGGGCTGAAAAATTGGGCCTTAGGCACTGGTGGCACAACACTACAACCCCTCACAGATACTGTACTTGGAGCACAGCAATGAGCCCTGTTGCAAAGTATTGCTTCAAAAATTGTAATGACACGCCCCTGTTAAACAGGGGCTGAAAAATTGGGCCTTAGGCACTGGTGCCACAACACTCCAACCCCTCACAGATACTGTACTTGGAGCACAGCAATGAGCCCTATGGCAAATTATTGCTAAAAAAAATGTAATTACACGCCCCTGTAAAACAGGGGCTGAAAAATTGGGCCTTAGCCACTGGTGGCGGCACCCATAAACAAAAATGATCTTCCAAGCTATCATCATCAATCGTATCATTGAGGACTCGGAGGAGGAGGATAGCCAGTCAACATAACAGCACAGGCACTCAGCATCAGCATCAGTCTTGAAGGGATGTGACATGTTAAAATCAATTAGTCTGTTATATCAGCATCAGGTGTGTGGTAGCTGGTGGTGATCCAAGACTGGTTCATCTTGATGAAAGTCAGTCGATCAACCGAGTCGGTGGACAGGCGCACCCTGTGATCCGTGACAAATCCTCCAGCAGCACTGAATGTGCGTTCCGAAAGAACGCTGGATGCAGGACAGGCCAGTAGCTTAATTGCATACTGTGCAAGCTCTGGCCAGTGATCCATCCTCAAGACCCAGTAAGCCAGAGGATTTTCGGTGGGGAAGGTGTCCAAGTCTGACCTTGCCCCTAGATATTCCTGCACCATGTTTATCAGACGCTGGCGATGGTTGCTGGAACCGATCATACTTTGGGGCTGCGGACTAAAGAATTGTCTGAACGCATCGGTCAGACGGCCACCTTCCCCACCGCTCCTTCTTTGACTGGCCGAAGCCTCAGCAACTCGTTGTCCAGGACCAGGAGTTTGTAACCTCCCAGTCTCTGGGAACGCGTTGCACAGACCTTTCTGCAAGGCCTCCCGGAGTTGTCTCATCCTCTGCTCCCTCTGCGACGGTAACATAAGGTCCGCAACCTTACCCTTGTACCGTGGATCAAGGAGAGTGGCCAGCCAGTAATGGTCCCTCTCCTTGATCCGAAGAATACGAGGATCCTTCCGCAGACTTTGCAGGATCAGGGAGGCCATGCAGCGTAGGTTTGCTGAGGCATTCGCTCCGGAGTCCTCTGGGTCACTAAGGACGACATGATCCGCAGCCACCTCCTCCCAGCCACGTACAAGTCCACTGGTTTCTTGGGACTGTAAATCATCCCTAAAAGACTGCTGCTGATGATGCTGAGTGCCAGCCTCCACCTCCATGCTGACACAATCCTCCTCCTCCTCCTCCTCCTCCTCCTCCTCTTCCTGTGCGATGGGTGGGACAGAAGGAACACTGTCTGGGTAAAGGGGGCCTTGAGAGGCAAGGAAGTCCTCCTCTTCCTGCCTCTGTTCTGCCTCAAGTGCCCTGTCCATTATTCCACGCAGCGTGTGCTCCAACAGGTGGACAAGAGGTACAGTGTCACTGATGCATGCACTGTCACTGCTCACCATCCTCGTGGCCTCCTCAAATGGTGCCAGGACAGTGCATGCATCCCTGATCATGCCCCACTGGCGTGGAGAAAAAAAACCAAGCTCCCCTGACCCTGTCCTGGTGCCGTAGTCGCACAGGTACTCATTGATGGCCCTCTGCTGCGTGTGCAGCCGCTGCAGCATGGCCAACGTTGAGTTCCACCTGGTGGGCATGTCACATATAAGGCGGTTCTTGGGCAGGTTCAACTCCTTTTGCAGCTCAGCCAGGCGAGCACTGGCATTATAAGATCTGCGGAAATGCACACAGACTTTCCTGGCCTGCCTCAGGACATCCTGTAAGCCCGGGTACCTGCCCAAGAACCGCTGCACCACCAGGTTAAGGACGTGAGCCACACAGGGCACATGGGTCAGTTGTCCCTGTCGGAGGGCGGAGAGGAGGTTGGTGCCATTGTCGCAAACCACCATTCCTGGCTTAAGCTGGCGTGGCGTCAACCACCTCTCGGCCTGGCCCTGCAGAGCAGACAGGACCTCTGCCCCAGTGTGGCTTCTGTCCCCCAAACACACCAGCGCAAGCACGGCATGGCATCTTTTTGCCTGCGTACTTGCGTAGCCCCGTGAACGGCTACGGAGCACCGCTGGTTCATAGGACAAACCACAGGAAGAGGCCATGGAGGAAGAAGAAGAGGAGGGGGTGGAGGAGAGAGGTGTGTCACAACCAGTAGTAGCATTTTGGAGGCGTGGCGGTGGGACAACCTCCAACACTACTGCACCTTGTCCTGCATCCTTCCCAGCTGCCAAAAGAGTGACCCAATGGGCCGTGAAAGAAAGGTAACGTCCCTGTCCATGCCTGCTGGACCATGAGTCAGCGGTAATATGCACCTTACCGCTGACCGCCCTGTCCAGCGAGGCCAAGACATTGCCTTCCACATGCCGGTAGAGAGCCGGAATAGCCTTCCGTGAGAAAAAGTGGCGTTTGGGAACCTGCCACTGAGGAACCGCACATTGCACAAACTCACGGAAGGGGGCCGAGTCTACCAACTGAAAAGGCAGCAGTTGAAGCGCTAGCAATTTAGCCAAGCTAGCATTCAACCGCTGGGCATGTGGATGGCTGGGAGTGAACTTCTTTCGACGGTCCAGCAGCTGGGGCAGGGAAATTTGCCTGCTAGAATCGGACGTCGGTGTACTGCTAGCAGAGTGGCCGCAAGTACTTGGCTGTGACACACCTAATTCTACACCTTCATTCCTCTCAGTGCATGTTTCAGAGAGGACTGAAGTTATAGTGGGGTTGGAGATCCCAGCTGATGCGGTGCAAGGAGAGGTCCGCTTTGTTCTTTGGTGTGGGTCTTTGAGGTAGGCTTGCCAACGAGCTGCATGGCAGGTCAACATATGTCTGGTCAGGCATGTGGTACCCAAGCGGCTGATGTTTTGGCCACGCGATATACGCTTGAGACATATGTTGCAAACAGCAGCTGTGCGATCTGATGCACTAGCCTCAAAAAAGGCCCACACCAAAGAACTTTTTGAATGACGGGCAGAGGCAGCGCCCTGCACAGGCGGAGCTCTGCGGTGTGATTCCGTCGGTGTACTGCCCTTACGCTGGCCACCAAAGGGCATCCTGCCTCGTTGGAGATGTGCCTCCTCCTCCTCTCTCCTATTAGGCACCCACGTGGAGTCAGTGACCTCATCATCACCTCCCTCCTCATCACTGGAGCCAATCTGGCAGTATGCTGCAGCTGCTGGAACATGACTGCCAGATTGGTGTCCTTCTTGAGCATCCCCTCTGTCTGCTCTCACGCTACTGCCTTCCTCTAGCTGGGTTTCATCATCAGACCCTTCGAAACGCTGGGCATCCTCCTGGAGCATGTACCCAACACTGTGCTGAAACAGTTCGGGGGACTCCTCAGGAGGAGGACATGGTGGGTCTAGGGAAGGAGTGACTGATGATGAGTCTGACATTGATACCAGGGAAGAGGACGCTTTGGCAGCTGCTTTTCCAGTACCCTGAGCCTGGGTGAGAGAGGATGAGGAGGAGGAGGAGGGCTTGGTCATCCACTCTACCAAGTCTTCGGCATGATGTGGCTCAACATGTCCAGCTGCCGAAAAGAAGGACAAGCGTGTCCCATGGCCATGTGCTGATGACAATGCACCGCGTCCACGACCAGCACTGTTGCCCCCAGACACAGAGCCTGCTTGCCCTCTTTTATTGCCTCCTGACTGTCTGCCTCTCCTTGTTTGCCTTCCAGACATTCTAATAGATGGCCTGCAGGGAGATGGGAAAAAAGCAATAAGGGCTACCTTCAGGTGTCCTTCTCTGTCCCTGGAAACAAGGACTTTGACAGTGAAAGAAACTGACACACTCTCCCTACCTACAGTTTTCTGTCCCTAGAAAAAATGTTTTTTTTAAGCACAATTTAGCACAAGGAGAATTCACTCACTGTCCTTCCAGGTCCCTGGAAACAAGGACTTTGACAGTGAAAGAAACTGACACACTCTCCCTACCTACAGTTTTCTGTCCCTAGAAAAAATGTTTTTTTTAAGCACAATTTAGCACAAGGAGAATTCACTCACTGTCCTTCCAGGTCCCTGGAAACAAGGACTTTGACAGTGAAAGAAACTGACACACTCTCCCTACCTACAGTTTTCTGTCCCTAGAAAAAATGTTTTTTTTAAGCACAATTTAGCACAAGGAGAATTCACTCACTGTCCTTCCAGGTCCCTGGAAACAAGGACTTTGACAGTGAAAGAAACTGACACACTCTCCCTACCTACAGTTTTCTGTCCCTAGAAAAAATGTTTTTTTTAAGCACAATATAGCACAAGCACAAAACACACTGACACTCTCCCTACCTATCCTTCTCTTTCCCTAAACTAAAGGAATCCAGGTTAAGCAAGAAAGAAATAAAAGTCACTGTCCCTGCCTATGCTGCTCTATTCCTGCTCCGGAACACACTACACTAGGCCGCCGTGCTGGCGGCCTTTTATAGTGTGGGGCGTGTACTAAACACCCTCAGCAATAATTGGCCACAGGCATCCTGCCTGTGGCCAATCATTGCTCTCCTCGCTGCCGGCGCTGTGATTAGCCAAGCATGCGGGGTCACAGTGCATGCTTGGCCAATCACAGCGCCTGGATGACACTGCGATGGCGTAGTGCATTGTGGGCCGTTCGCGTCACTCGAATTTGGCGCGAACGGCCCAAATCGTTCGATCTTCGTCGAACGATCGAACAGCCGATGTTCGAGTCGAACGTATGTTCGACTCGAACACGAAGCTCATCCCTACTCAAGATAGGAGAGTCCTCCGCTGGGCCTGTTAAGCTGTTGAGTTACTGTTCAATACAACATTCCTTGCAAATTGAGACTGTGTGTTTACTGCCTACCACACAACACTGCACCAAACCAGCAGGGACATTATTACTAAAAGCACAGAAAAATTGCAAGATCAATTAGCTTTTGGCAAAGACAAAGCTTCCAAAAGGTATACTAATATTGGATCACAAGGACTGAATGTTAGCTATTGTAATCCAACATAGGCCTCTACATATGTGAAATCTGATACATCCTCTTTTTCTTCCTCTTTCTCCAAGGTGACTACTAATACAGAAGATAGATTAGAATCTACACAAGTTGGTCGTAAACAGACTATAAATAATGGTCGGCACAATTCACAGAAAGGGACTACAAAACAACAACAAAATTTCCCAGCTGAACTTACCAGCCAGCCTGCAACATACCGAATTTTCCTGTCTAACAGTTCACAATAAAAACAGGGGCTTAGTTTGCGCACATTGGCAAATACATGTGTAAGCTGCAGAGGTCATGTCATGGCACTCCAGTATTATCTGCAGTCCTAACTCTATAAATTTTGAGAGCCTCCATTGAAGGAGCACATATGTAATAATGGATAGATAGAGGGCAGGGGAGCCTGGAGCACACTCCTCCTTAAAGGCACAGGGGCCCACTGGACACCCAGCAAATAGCACAATGACAGTGAAGGTGTCCAGTGTGTCCCCTCACCAAATAACCAATGGTACAAAGCCCAATGTATAACTGGCTTTAACAGCAAGGAGCCCAGGAATAGACGATGCATGTGAAACAACAACAAAGAAAAATTCCCAGCTCAACTTACCAGCCAGCCAACAACAAACCGAATTGTCCTGTCTAACAGTTCAAATTAAAAACAGGGGTCTACAAAACAACCATGACGTTATTATTAATAATAAACCCTCAGACGAGGGAAGTGATATAGTCATTATGAATTACACCTGTCCTAAACGCATGTGTCTGGATGTACTTAGAAACAAAGATTGGTATCGCATAATACTACAGAAAAACTACAGCCTTTTCAGGAGGAATATGTTAAAATTGTTCATGAAGTTTACTGTATACAAAGGTTGTTTTTTATAAAACAGTGTAGCGCCCATCCAAATTTATGGGACGCTATATGTGTGAATTTAGGGGTGGTCCGAGCCAATAATTGGGCTTGGACCTGTTGATTAGAACAAATTGTTTGCTCTGCTCTGGGTGTGATACTGCCCGGCAGTGTTATTCTCCTTTGCCTGCAGGTGGCACTGTCACCGCCGGCACAGGATGGATCACGGGGGTATCACAGCGCCTTGGGTGTCTTCTCTCGGCAGCCGTGCAGTGGGCGTGGTCTACCCACTGTGTATGCTGGGAGAGGGTACATAAGGAGCAGACGCCATTTGGCGTGAGGCGATTCCAGGGGGACCCCAAGGAGTTCGGGGGGGACCTTTGGTCCAGTGAGCGTGTCTCGTGGCCCTCATGGCACGGGATGCGTGTGATTGGTCTCGGGCACCTTTAGCCCGAGGCTCTGCTGCTGTATAGTAGGCCCAGCTCTCCTATCGAGGGCCTACGCTTCGGAGAGGGATCCCAGGCTGCCCGGTTGAAGGGGGCCCATCTTTAGGGAAGGAGTTCCAGGGGAAGATCAGTCCCGGCGGTGATAGCGACGATACTGCTGTCTCGGGGAGAGGCCTGGAGGCCTATCTAAAGGGCAATCTATCATCTCTGACAACCGTGCTCCACGCCGGTTGCTAGGACCGCTCTCAAAAGGGACTATCCGGGTGAGCAATACCCACTCAGGCTTGAGTGGTGACGAAAGTTTCTCTAAGTGTTGCATGCCTGAACCCTCCCCTACTTTGTCGTTTCTACTCTCTCTCTCTTCCAAGTTTTACCTCAAGAAAATAATAAAACCTTACTGCTTAGGTTTTACACCTGTGTGGACATTGGCCTTATTACAAAGAGACTTTCGCCTAGACAACGGAGACCAGGGATCCACTCTGGAGAGGTAAATCGCGCATGGGTGCAGTGCCTCTTGGACACACTTCCATCCAATCTCTGGTGTTCCTGGGGGGACAATTTTATCACCATCTGGTGTGGGTGAAGCACATACGCAGTAATGACTATGTGCTCCTGGATGGCATCACAGGCCAAATCAGCTGCAGCATTTGATTGCATTGAGAATAGGGGTTTGGGGATGAGGAGAGGTAGAGGCTTCCTATACTGGAGGATTTGTCTCATACAGTATATCCTTTCTGTTATGAATAGAGGGGCCTGACGTGGTGCCAACCATAAATATTGGTCTATTGATCCAGACACTAAATTCATAAAATATCTAATTGTCACACTTTTAGATATCATTTTTATCTATTAGTTCTATTTGGGTGTTCATGCCAAAGCATTCCTTACCCCAAGACAGTTATTGCTTATTAGGAAATTCAAAACTAGATTGTTTGATAATTTCTATACCTTAAGATATACATACTTAGATCTATATTAATAATTCCCGATATATATTTTGGACATCTAATTAAATCACTTATAAAAATTCATAGACACACATTATCGTCCAAATATCAGCTGTGAGCATTTATTTTCTGAGGGTTTGGAGATATTCCCCATGGCCCCCCAGACTACCTATCACCAACTATGAAGCAATACTATACAGTTGTAATATATAACAAGATCTGAGACCCTGACGAAGTGGGTCAACCCCCGAAACGCATTGGCTAGACAAAAATCGGATCTCAAGTCCAGGACAACACCATACTGGACAAACATTTTGCTAATTGTTTTTTTATTATTATTTTTAAATAATTGTATAAAGCTTTGAATACAGATATGTCAAAAAAAAATTATATAACTTGTTGGTTAAATGGTTATTAAACCCAAGAAGGTACATGAAAAGTCCCAAAACAACTCTGTAGTTCTTTATCAGTTTTACTGTAGTCAATCATATCTTTGCCTGCTATAGCCAGGCTAGCAACCAGAGTTCAATTCTTCTGGTCAGATCACTTAAAAGATAGTTTCTGCATTTTGTATAGCTCTGATATCTGCATTGCCTGATTGCCATCTTTGTATACATATTGAAACCTAAAAAAAGTTGATGTGAAATACTTTCCAGCATATAGCCATAATCACAGGAAAAATAATAACTAGTACACATTGTAGTATGACACCCTATCATTCTACCAATTCTCTAACTGATCAAACTTCTACTCCTCTACTGACGACTGTGCTTACTTCCAGATAGCAGTAGATTAGCAATACGTAAAACACATTACATATTCATAAGTTACAGAAAAGAAAGATACTTCTTAACACCAGCTTTTTACAATGTTCTTTCCAACGTAGTTATTTTGAAATGTCTCTGTCTACCCCCCAAGCAAAAGTTTCCTTTTGTATAATTGTATCCGTTTCACACATACATACGCATTGATTACATGCTTGAAGTATGATTTCTTTGTATGATAAAGAAAATGAAAGATTACTCTGCACTCAAAGAACTGCAATCATGTCTCGTTCCATAGTAGCCTTACAGGTCTTGTTCTTACCAAGATAGGTACTTTTGTGTGTGGCACATTATATCCCAGGACTTCATGAAACATTCTTTTTGACTGAGACTTCATGAAACTTTCTTTCTTTAGACTTTATTAAACTTTAAAATATGTTTTCTATTTCTGGCCTAAATTCCCACAACTCTGGTGTGACTGCCATATAGTCCATAGCAGAAAAAGAATGTAAGGAGTTTTCTCCCTGGCAAATCATGTATTCCAGTCTATAAGCTCCCTCCCTGTGCCACGTGAAAACTCTTAATTTGATTGTAAGACCACTTTTAAATACAGTAAAACCTTGGATTGCGAGCATAATTCGTTCTGAAAACATGCTTGTAATCAAAAGCACTTGTATATCAAAGCAAATTTCCCCATAAGAAATAATGGAAACTCAAATGATTCGTTCTACAACCATTTATCATAGGTCCTTCAGTTTATAGTCAATATAAAAAGATTGTAACAATGTAATAGGTTGTGAAACAATGAAATGTCCATCCACAAATGGAAGCCCCCACAAGGGGATTAGAAGCAAAATCCAGCAGGAGCTACAGAGTATTAAAGAGAAGAGAGGCGCCAAAAAGTGTAGCAATATGTTGCTAAATGTTGTACCTTCATTAAATGTAACCATATTGCTACACTTAGAGGTGCCTCTCTTCTCTTTTATACTCAGTTGGAACATGACGCTACTTGTATATCAAGACATCGCTTGTATATCAAGTCAAATTTTATTAAAAAATGTTGCTTGTCTTGCAAAAAGCTCTCAAACCAAGTTACTCTCAAACCAAGGTTTGACTGTATATATTAATAACAGGACAAAATAATACAGAAAAAATATTGGTTAAGCTGAAAATGTTTACCACTATTTTCTTTTTACTGGCTTTATAAAATAAATGCAATAATTCAAACTTGGGAAGAAACTTTTATGCAGTATGTGGGACAGTCCCTCCAAATGAAGAATAGTGAGAAACTATGTGTACTCAGTGGCTACATTTTATCTGCCTATGAAAAACCTCTGAATGTTTACAATAGAAACCATTAAAATAGTTTTCTTTCAAACTATAAGTAATTTTGTCAAAATGTTGCTTTCTTAAGGAACTGCCAGTAGTGCTGGGATGTAGCAGCCCAGGTCCCATCCAGCCTTAAGGCTCCTTTCATACTGGATGCCGATGCGGCTCCCAGCAGGGGTCCAGTGTGTCCTGGTTCACCGTTCCAGGTCCGATTTCAGCCCGAATTTTGGGCTGAATTCGGACCTAAAATGGACTAAAAGACGCACAGGGCTCCTGTGCAAATTCGCACCGAGCCGAATCGGAGATATGTGAACCGGCTCCATAGAGAGCCATTCACATTCTCCTGCTACTTTGAATTGGATGTGGGGAATCCCGCATCCAATTCGCAATAGTGTTGTCAGGGTCACCTGTGGCCAGGTGACAGATGCACACCGTAGGGGGACAGGAGTGCACCGCGAGGTAGTGAACCCTATGGCTGGCTTCTGCGGATAGGAAACTGGGTGGTTGTGGAAAGCGGGACCAGAGGAGCACAACCGGGATCCAAACGGAAGCTAGAGCCAAGATTCCCCAGGGCGCGGAGTCTAAGACCCAGCTGGTCTTCTCCAGGGCCTCTAGTGGTGAGGATGTTAGCTGCAGGCTGGGACCAGGTCGCGGCCCCTGGAGTTTCCTAGCTCACGCCCCGTAGGATAAGGGGAAAAGAGGGGAAGCAGCAGCACACGATAAGAGAGAACCGAATAACAAGCTGAAGGTCAGGGGCCACAAGCAGACAAGGATAACGAAGAACGAGCCGAAGGTCAAGGGTCACGAGCAGACAGGGATAGTCGGGGACAAGCCAATAACGTAACAGAGAGACAGACGTAGCACACGGCAGGCAGGAACCCAAACACACAATGCCTAACAAACACGTTGATCAGCAAAGCAGGCTTGCAGTGCACAGGTTAATATAGTGTTCAGTGATAGGGCCTGGGGTGGAGTCAGGCTGGGAGGAGATTATAAAGGAAGCCAGGTGAAAGGGCTCAGGCCTCTAAGATGAACACATGGGAAGGAAGGTAAGCTGACAGACAAACACTACTGCATATCCATGACAAGTGTGAACCCGGCCTAAGAGTCTGGGAACATCTGCACTTGCCAGATTTCTTTCATGGCAAGGAATTCATGTTTTGTTGACCAACTGGGTTAATATTTTCAGTGGGTTTACTTTCCTTGATAGGGAAAATTAAAAAAGGAGTCTGGTGTCACCAGTGACACACCTCCATCCCTGCAATATGCGTTAAAAGAGAAAGGTTCGCCCTTGGGACTTTGAGTGAGGTGAGCACTATGGAGCCAGTAAAAATAGCAGGAATTACAGTATATATTTAATTCAAGTAAAAAACTGTACATACATTAATGTCATGAACATGAGCCCATTCATACAGAATACAAAAAATAGGTAAAATGATATTGCAAGTATCTGTCAATATTATAACACACAAGCATCAAGTGTACCCGACGCGTTTCGCGGGGTTTAGCTTGCTCTTCAGGGGTAGATGGTCGTAATGTACCGAAAATGAAAGGATATAGCATATAGTATGATATAAAAAGGCACAGGGTAAGGGGGGCCTTGATATAAAAAAAAACATACTCAGCCAAAGACCAGCACATGTGAGGCTCCCAAACGGCGGCAGCGAATGTCCCGCTAGGGAGCAGTGCAGGCGGAGCCAAACCAAGTCCCAACCAGGGCCAAACGGAAGGAAGGCACAGCATGGATGGAGGTTGTGTATCCCCAAAAGTCTCAATGGGTCCATAAGAAATATTGTCTCTAAACACAAATATGTATGTTAGATAATTGAGGTAATAAAGTAGGTAGGCGTACAATAGGCGTATATGTAGATGAAAGACCTGAGCCAAGGGTGGTGAGAGCACAGAGACTGAAGGGGAATGTGGTGAAAAAAGGCCAGAGACTGGCTGGTGTGATGAAGTAAAAAACAGATGAGGAGACAAGAAGGAAAGGAGGGTGAGAGTAAGATAGAGTGTGGATGAGTGGTGAAGACTGTAATGAAAAAACAGGCTGCAGATGAATGCTCCAAGTGAGTTATATGCAAACATGTAGTGTGTACCTGAGTAGAGTGAGTCTGAAGGTTATAGGTTCCAATAGGAGACCTGCACTAGTGTGTCTGACCTCTGTGGGAGAAAGCAAAAAATGAGATCCATGCTGTGCTGAACCTCCAATAAGTGCCCCCGGAAGAGCTCGAGAGGCTCCGCCCCCAATGCCATGTGTGGATGACTGAGAGGCGTCAAGGGGCGGTGCGCAGGCCCAAACACTCCCCCGGGTCATCTCGATGGTGTGATGCCTCCAGCCGCAGTGACGCCACAAATTCATGGACATCACGCGGCTGACGCATGAGCATGGCGCCGATGTGTAGGTGGCCCCATCCGCTCAGAAGGGCAGGCGGGGACAGCGAGGGACATGAAGCCCCCCTTGATATACATCGCAACTCCCAAGGCAAAATGGATACACCGCCACCACTTTCCTTGATAGGCGGAGGAGATCACTTCATACCGGTTTAAAAAAACACCTGAATAAAATACCTAAAAATTCATGCGAAAATGCTCAATTGCAAATTTTCTGGCATTCCCATTCAAGTCTATTAGGTCAAAATGCATTTTGGAGAATCAGGTACTGAGCTACTGGCACCTGAGCACTTACAGTATATATAAAGAGCCACCATTGAAATGCATGGGATTCTAGATGTTGAACGGTTTATAGCTTGAAGCTTGTTTCTTATGCCTACTGAGTGCTTTGTGGCACACCAAGCAGAGATGGTGTATTGAGTTGAAGGGCTCAATAAATTGAAGAATCTGGTGAAGCACTAACTTTGTATCACACTGCACCAAGTCAATCTGGAATGCTGTTTAACACACTTCACACTGTATTTAGGTGCATTTCCATAATTTTTTTCCAGAGTGAACACACTGGGAGAGTGTTGGAAAATGGAAAGAAAAAACGGTGCTGAAGCCACAGGTAGTGAATGTTTTTCCTTTCCAGCTTTTATAAAATCTACGGAGTTAGTCTGAGAATAACTAACAAGAACCTTGTGAGAACTGTATCAGAAATGCACAATTACGCAATTTCAGAAATCTGATAAAAAAATATTTTAAGAAAACTTGTCATGAGCAAAATACAGGCCTGCCATGGATTACCTCCTTCTAAAAATGTTACCAGAAAAAAGATGAATTCAGAAAGACAGAACTTGTTCCAACAAGTTGATTTTGATGCTGTTCTGCTCGGTACGTAAAAACAAGCATTTGGCCGAAATGAGTATATATGTTTTCTCTACAACTATTAGATGATCTATTAACTGTTATTTCAAATCTGTGGGCACTTTCTTTCACATTAGTGAGCTGAACATAACACACAAAAAATAAAATAAGGGATTCTACATAAAATAACTCCAGTGCAACATCACATAAAAAAAATAATACATAGTACAAGCTTAACCACTTCAGCCCCGGAAGAATTGGCTGCTCAATGACCGGGCCATTTTTTGCGATTCGCACTGTGACGCTTTAACTGAAAATTGCACAGTCGTGCGACGCTGTACCCAAACAACATTGACGTCCTTTTTTTCCCACAAATAGAG
Organism: Rana muscosa; assembly: GCA_029206835.1. Lineage (NCBI taxonomy): Eukaryota > Metazoa > Chordata > Amphibia > Anura > Ranidae > Rana > Rana muscosa. The sequence continues at coordinate 578,659,125 of CM055118.1, forward strand.
CTTTCTTTTGGTGGTATTTGATCATCTCTGCGATTTTTATTTTTTGCGCTATAAACAAAAAAATGCGACAATTTTGAAAAAAATAATATTTTGTACTTTTTGCTATAATAAATATCCCCAAAGTTTTTATATATATATATATATATATATATATATATATATATATATATATATATATTTTTTTTTTTTTTTTTTTTTTTCAGTTTAGGCCTATATGTATTCTTCTATATATTTTTGGTAGAAAAAAAATCGCAATAAGCGTATATTGATCGGTTTGTGCAAAAGTTATAGCGTCTACAAAATAGGGGATAGATTTATAGCATTTTTATTATTATTTTTTTACTAGTAATGGTGGCGATCTGTGATTTTTATCGGGACTGCGACATTATGACAGACACATCGGACACTTTTGACACATTTTTGGGACCATTGGCATTTATACAGCGATCAGTGCTATAAAAATGCACTGATTACTGTAAAAATGTCACTGGCAGGGAAGGGGATAACACTAGGGGGCGATCAAGGGGTTAATTTCTTCCCTTGTGTTTTTGCAACTGTGGGGGGAGGGGACTGACCTAGAGGAAATGACAGATCATGATTCCTAGCTATTAGGAACTCACGATTTGTGTCTCCTCACAAAACAGGACAGGGATTTGGGTGTCCCTGTTCTGCCTCTCGTGCCCCTGATCGCTCACGGCCGGCGGTCGTCGCGACCGCCGGTCACGAGTTTTGGCCCGCGATGCAGCGCCTCTGCTATCCCGCTTAAAAGGGACCAACGTACAGCTACGGTGGTTCGCGGGAACTTGCCGACCTGCCGCCGTATAATGACGGCGTCTGGTCGGCAAGTAGTTAAACTGCATAATGTGTACTGTATGTGTTAGTTTTTTTTTTAGTACATCTCTATCTGTAAAATATTATTATAATTGTAATTATTAGCATATGCGTTACAGGATTTTTTTAATATTGTATTTAAAGCCAAATAAGGATGTTCCTACTTTCTGAGTATGCACAGCTATGGGGTTGGAACTCTATAGACTTCTGTGGATTTCAGAGCATGAAGGCAGGGGTGTCAAACTCAATTTCATTGCGAGCTGCATCAGCATTATTGTTGCACTCAAAGAGCCAGTTGTATCTGGAAGACCTGATGTCCAGAGCACCCCCCCCCCCTTACATCAGAAGTCAAGAATCCCCACCCTCTCTTACATCACAGTGCACCCCCCTTACCATGTGCTGCTCCTGGAAAGAAGCTGGAGGTGGCGCTGGGAAGTAGAAAGTGCAGGGTCTGGAAGAGGACCAGAGGAGGGCTAGAGTCAGCTGCCGGAGTTTGCTGAATGTTGAGACCAGGGAAGGTGGGGGTGAGGGCATGCTATGGCTGCATAGAGAGGTGCAGGATCTGTAGGAGGAGTTCTGACCTGCTCTCTGTTGCTGACTGCAGAGACGGGGGGTGGCAGAACCTCTATGCAGCTGCACGGAGAAGCGCAGGATCTGGCAGAGGATTTCTGTCTACCTCTCTGCAGCTGACTGCTGAGAGAAGGTGGAGGTGGCGACAAGGGGGGCTGCCACAGCTGCAGGAGCAGATGTGGTGCGTCCATAAGGGGCGCACGGGCACCGCCCCTTCTGTCACGCCACCCCCTCTGTGTAGAATGAATCTATCCATGGCCGCTGTAGCCACCCCCCATTTAGGCGCCCGGTCCCTTTTCGGTCACGGGAGCCTGGATTCCAGCGGCGGGGGTGTTTTTTTTAAGCACCTGATTAGAGCCATAGGTTCTAATAGGCTTCAAAAAAGGTGGACTTGGAGCGCAAAGCATTTCGCTCGCAGTCCACCCAGGTGTGATAGAAAAGCAAATAAATATTTGCTTTTTGAACACCGAACCGCCCCTCAGCCAATCAGGAGGCACGGATCTAATACCCGTCACCTGATTGGCTGAAGGCACAGGCGCTCTGATTGGATACCTAACGGAACAGAGGAAGAGACGCATCGGAGGACAGAGAAGCATGGAGAATGCAGGAGCCGTCGCCTGACCCACTGTATGTCCCACAGCTCGCCAACGTCACTTGCTGCGTGACCCACCACCATAAGTTCCGGTCAGATGGCGAGCGGGCGTGTTGTGGGGGGTCACAGTGGCTGCATATGATGGGCACAGAGGCTGCATATGATGGGCACACAGGCTACATATGATAGGCACAGGCAGCATATGATGGGCACAGAGGCTGCATATGATGGGCGCTGGCTGCATATGATGGGCACAGAGGCTGCATATGATGGGCACAGAGGCTGCATATGATGGGCACAGAGGCTGCATTTGATGGGCACAGAGGATGTATGATGGGCACAGGCTGCAAATGATGGGCACAGAGGCGACATATGATGGGCACAGAGGCTGTATGATGGGCACAAGCTGCACATGATGGGCACAGAGGTTTCATATGATGGGCACAGTGGCTGCATTTGATGGGCACAGTGGCTGCATTTGATGGGCACAGTGGCTGCATTTGATGGGCACAGTGGCTGCATTTGATGGGCACAGTGGCTACAATTGATGGCACAGTGAGGCTGCAATTGATGTTTTTTTTTTAGGTATTTATCAGAATTTTTCAGTTTGTTTGTGCCCCCCAAAATGTTGAGCACCAGCCGCTACTGTGCAAGAGAGGTGCGGGGACTGCATGAAATGGCCTGGCGGGCCTTATGTTTGACACATGTAATGTAGGTCTTCAAGTTACTTTCAGCCATCCTGTATTGGCTGGTTGTTCGGCATCTGAAGTGGATACTACCCCCATTAATAGGCATAAGCTTCCTCCATCGCTCAAGATGATAGTTTGCTTTCTTTTTGGAGGTAGACTATTACACAAATATACAGCTTTTCTAAAGATGTCCGGTTTGTGGCTGCTGTATGTTCTTCTAGTTTAAATAGATAACTTTAGTGAACTTTACAATAGACATGTGCACACTGAAATATTTCGTTTCGGAATTTCGTTTTCGTCCGAAAAATAAATTTATTAAGTTACTCCCGAAATTCGTTTTTATTTATTTAGTTTTTCGTTAAAAATTGCATTCGTCCGAAAATCTGAATTAATTAAGGTCGAATCTGTCATTGAAGGCTTATGGTGTCTGTCGAATGTTCAAAGAAGATTCGACGGAGCAGCGAAACTGTACGACTGCAATCATAAATTTCCGGTCGAATGTTCCGCCCACAAGCAGTGATCTTTTCTCTCTATGTCGAATCTTTTCTCTCTATAATAACGAATCTTTTCTCTCTATAATGTCGAATCTTTTCTCTATAATATCAAATCTTTTCTCTCCTATGTCGAATCTTTTCTCTCTATAATGTCGAATCTTTTCTCTCCTATGTCGAATCTTTTCTCTCTATAATGTCAAATCTTTTCTCTCCTATGTCGAATCTTTTCTCTCCTATGTCGAATCTTTTCTCTCTATAATGTCAAATCTTTTCTCTCCTATGTCGAATCTTTTCTCTCCTATGTCGAATCTTTTCTCTCTATAATGTCAAATCTTTTCTCTCCTATGTCGAATCTTTTCTCTCTATAATGTCAAATCTTTTCTCTCCTATGTCGAATCTTTTCTCTCTATAATGTCGAATCTTTTCTCTCTATAATGTCAAATCTTTTCTCTCCTATGTCGAATCTTTTCTCTCTATAATGTCGAATCTTTTCTCTCTATAATGTCGAATCTTTTCTCTCCTATGTCGAATCTTTTCTCTCTATAATGTCAAATCTTTTCTCTCTATAATGTCGAATCTTTTCTCCTATGTCGAATCTTTTCTCTCCTATGTCGAATCTTTTCTCTCCTATGTCGAATCTTTTCTCTCTATGTAGAATAATCTTGGACTAATAGAGTTAAGGTTAGGCACATTCGACCACAGGTTCGATAGACACAGATTGTTATTGTCAGCGTCACGTCGAATCTCCTATCTATATCGAACTGTTGTAGCAACGAAAATGAAAATAAAGCATTTGTTTATGTCGGATCTTTCGGTTTTCGGATTCTGTGCTTTCGTTTTAGTTTGTTAAACCGACAGCGAAAATAGCTGAAATTCGGACGAAAATGCATTCGGACGAAAACGAATGCACATGTCTACTTTACAATCATTTTCCACAATGCTTGTTCTGATCTTGTTACTCTCCTTGGTTACTTTCCTGCCTGAACAGGAACCTGCTGCTTGTTTTAGATAAAATACAGTGTTAAGTCAGGTTCTTTTTCTAATAACTAAATCAGGATATCATTTATGTCCAGCAGAGCCATTTTATGGCTGGAGGTTTGTCTTTCCACCTTTGACATGTTAAGATTTAAATACTTTCTACCTGCTGTGCATATAAATAAGGAACTCAGGAAGCTGAAGTTGGGAAAGAATTAATTAATACCAAAGCATGAAGAAGTTAAGCCAGGCTTCATGAATGCTGCATTACAATTATCTTTCAAACTGTCTTCTTGATTCAAAATGGTAACTTGCACAGTTGAATGTATGCAAACCTCTAAAAATACTTCTGTGTATTGCCCTTGAATATATGTATTCATATATGTACATTTATGTATATATATGAATACATGCTAATTAGATTGGCTCCAGAGTCCCCTTCTGCTGTAAATAAGTTCAGGTCTTAATTTTTCCTTGTCCCTCTTTGCCTTAAAATAATTGCCTTCTATTTATGCAGACCATACATACAGTATTTGTTTGTAGAAATCATTTTTTTTTATAGAGATGTGTATACAGTTACCCATACTCATATTCTTTAGAAGAAACCCTGAAGATGCTTTTATCTGAGAGGAACATAAGTCCAGAGGCCACAATTTTCTACCTTTGCCAATGTACAAATCTGTCTCTTGAGGATATCAGCTGAGGCCTGAGGGTACCCAGGGTCAGCCGTTGGATTATGCAAACAAAATAATAGAGGTTTAAACAAATGGGCCCATGAGGCACAGATCTTACCCTGAAGCCCTGTACACACGTTCGGTTTTACCGATGAAAACAGTCCGATGGACTTTTTTCATCGGACAAACCGATCGTGTATGGGCCCCATCGGTCTTTTTTCCATCGGTTGTAAAAAATAGAACATGTTTTAAATTTATCCAATGGAAAATAAAACGATAGTAAATTACTATCGTCTGTGGGGAACTCCATCGGATAAAAAACCCACTCATGCTCAGAATCAAGTCGACACATGCTCAGAAGCATAGAACTTCATTTATCTCAGCTCGTCTGAGTGTTTTACGTCACGGCATTTGGGACGATCGGTTTTTTGACTGATGGTGTGTAGGCAAGACTGATGGAAGTCAGCTTCATCAGATTTCCGATGGAAAAATCCATCGGTTTAAAATCCATAGGAAATCCGATCGTGTGTACAGGGCTTTACAGTGCTTGTTTGTGCCTCCTTTTTTTGCCCCAGTGTAATCAAAATCTTTATTTTTTTATCAGTTAAAGAGGCTGTCATGCTTTAAGCTTCTATGTAAGGCACTAGCGTGTTGTTGCTTTTAATACGTTAATACATGTAATACGTTAAGTGTATACTAATAGATCATGTTTTAAAGTGGTTGTAAACCCCTAAAAAAGATTTTTTTTTAAAACCACCTGTAAGAGAAAGCCATAATGAGCTAATATGACTAGCATAATAGCTCATTATGCATCACTTACCTTAGATCGGGGCCCCCAAAGCCGTCCTCGTCTCCCTCTTCAGCCGCAGCCATCGCTGCGGCGATAGCCGGAAGGTTACGTCCGGCTATCGCCGCTCCAGCCAATCACAGCTCCGCTCCGGCGCTGTAATTGGCCGGAGCGGCGAAGACGTGACTCCGCGCATGCGCGCGGGAGCCGTCAAATCCGGCTAAGCCGAAGCATTGCTGGGACTTAGCCGGATTTGTGAATGGGATTAACCCTATGAATGCGCCGTTGTCTACGGCGCGCATGCGCCGTAGACACGGATGCATGTAATTTTTAGCAAATATCTCCTAAACCGTGTAGCCTTAATCTAGACTTACCTGTAGGTACAAGTTGCAAAAGTGGGTTTACAACCAGTTTAAAGCAGTATTAAAATTAGAGGGTTGATATAAGCCATTTACCACTAACAGGGGTGCTTACAATGGTCAGCTTTTATTCATTTATGTAAAATGTTCACCCCAAAACGAGAGTAAAACTGTTGCTCTAAGGCCCCTTTCACAAGGGCTTTCCGATCAGGTCCACCTGTCAGTTTTTCAGGTGGACCTGTACGGAGCCTTTATTCACTACTATGGAGCGGCGGATGTCAGCAGCGATATGTCCGCTGACACCCGCTGCTATCCAATTGTATCCTGTCCATGAAATCCAGACGAATGGAGACCCTAATTTTCCATCCGTCTGGCAGATCGGATGGGATCGGAGGAAAACAGACAGGTGGTCCGTTTTGACCCAATCTCCCCATAGAGGAGCACAGTGAGCAGAGACGGACCTGTAATCCGCCGGCTCAGCGGGGATCAACGGAGCGATCCCCCGCTGAGCAAAGCAGAGTCTGACAGGTGGACCGCCCATGTGAAAGGACCCTTACTGCCTCTCCATGTTAGTCTATAGCTTCATGCCCACCTAGGCGTTTTTGAGCTGCAAATAGCATAGGCGTTTTTAAACTGTAAAAAAAAAAAAAAAACAGGACCAGTGCGTTCCTCGGCGTCAGGCATAAAAAAACGCGAAGCGTTAAAAAACGCTCAAAACGTGCGGAAACGCGCAAAAACTGCGCAATTGCGTTTTTGAGCTCCGACGTTTTTTGTTTGTTTTTTCGAAAAAAATACGGACAAAAAATTTATACAAGAAGCTGTAAAAAACGCTCAAAAACGCGGCTGTAAAAACGTCCGTGGACATGAGGCCTAAACTTCTAAATGCACCTTGTGTTTCTCACCTGAACAAGATATCCATTGATCATGTAGTTTCATGGTGTCATTTGTTGGTCTATATGCACAGCCTATAGTAGAGTACATTTTCACATTCCGGTGTCAGAAATGTATGTTTGTTTGAAACGTGAGGCATGCAGTATGGCACTGCATCTTAATACATGACCTCTGTCTGTAGTCTGAAACTTCCCTTGAAGAAACTATATATCCCACAATCCCTGGGTTTCTCAGTCTAGTGCTAAGGCACGTGAAAAGCAATAACACAGCTTACCATACTGGATGAGATGTGTTTGTTTCATAAAACATTTGTGATGCAACACAGAAAAATGGCTAGGCTTTCATGTGACCCAGAACAAGAAGTTGCCTGTCAATCTGGTGAATAAGCAAGTTGGGTGGATTACTACATAGACATAGGGTAATTGTTCAGCCATGATACTGCAAACTGCAGCCACCACATGTGAGCCCATCAATACATGGTAAGGCAAAAAAAAAAAAAAAAACAACATAGGGAATATAACTACAGTAATACCTAGTTAAAACAACAAAAAACATTTGAAAGTGTATATTGCCTTTAAACTTGCTTACTGGGCACTTAAACCCCCCTCCTGCCCAGACCAATTTTCAGCTTTCAGCGCTGACGCACTTCGAATGACAATTGCGCTGTACCCAAATGAATTTTTTATCATTTTTTTTCCACAAATAGAGCTTTCTTTTGGTGGTATTTGATCACCTCTGCGGTTTTTATTTTTTGCGCTATAAACAAAAAAAGACTGACAATTTTGAAAAAAAAAACACAATATTTTTTACTTTTTGCTATAATAAATATCCCAATTTAAAAAAAAAAATGTTTTCCTTTAGTTGAGTCCGATACGTATTCTGCTACATATTTTTGGTAAAAAAAAAAAAAAAAAAAAACGCAATAAGCGTTTATTGATTGGTTTGACAAAAGTTATAGCGCCTACAAAATAGGGGATAGATTTATGATTTTTTTTTCCACTAGTAATATTGGTGACCTGCGATTTTTGTCAGGACTGCGATATTGCGGCGGACACATCGGACACTTTTGACACTATTTTGGGACCATTCGCATTCATACAGCGAACAGTGCTATAAAAATGTACTGATTACTGTATAAATCTGACTGTCAGTGAAGGGGTTAATCACTAGGGGGCAGGAAGGGGTTAAATGTGTTCCCTCATGAGTGATTTTTACTGTGGGGGGAGGGGACTGACTGGGGGAGGTGACCGATGGTTGTCCCTATGTACAAGGGGAAACACCATCGGTCTCCTCTCCCTAGCAGGACGTGGATCTCTGTGTTTACACACAGAGATCCATGTCCCTGGCTCTGTGAATGCCGATCTCGAGTACCTGGCGGACAGCGCGGCCGCCAGGCACGCGCATCGGCACCCGCATGACACAGCGGGCACAGCTCTTCCGCGATGCGCGCCGCCATGGGCGCACATTGCGGAAGTAAACACAAGGACGTCCAGGGACGGCCTCCCGGCAGTTCAAGTCCGCGCTGCAGCCGTCTTTCGGCTATAGCGCGGATCTGAACTGGTTAAACATGTTGCTGGAGTTTGGCTTTAATTTGTTAGTTAAAATCATATAAATCTGCTAGTGCATCTAACACTCTTCTCCCCAGTCTGAGAATGTTGCTGTCCAAAGGTGTCTGCATTACTCCTCCATCCAGAGTGGAGACAGCTTGAAAGCAATTAACCGCTTGCCCACTGGGACTTATACCTCCTTCATAACCAGGCCAATTTTCAGCTTTCAGTGCTCTCGCAATTTGAATGCAACACTGTACTCTTATGAGATTTTTGTCCTTTTTTTCACACAAATAGAGCTTTCCTTTGGTGGTATTTAATCACCACTGGGTTTTTTTTTTGCGCTATAAATAAAAAATAAATGAAAACTTTGTAACAAAAATAAATTTTCCTTTTTTTCTGTTATAAAATGTAGCAAATTAGTAATTTCTCTTCATACATTTTGGCCAAAAGTTATATTGCTACATTGCTTTGGACAAAAATAACCCAAATTAGAACCGGTTCACACAGGGGCAACACGACTTTGCGAGTCAACTTGGACACGACTTGAGAGTGAACCACAGCGAGACTTGGAGCGACTCGAAGTCGCCTCCAGGACAGGCTGTCCCCTGTGTTTGGTATGAATCATGAGGGGGCACTCCACGCCAAATTTTAAATAAAAAAACGGCATTGGTTCCCCTCCAAGAGCATACCAGGCCCTTAGGTCTGGTATGGATTTCAAGGGGAACCCCCTACGCCGAACAAACGGCGTGGGGGTCCCCCCAAAATCCATACCAGACCCTTATCTGAGCACCCCTCTCCTGAACCGTACCAGGCCGCATGCCCTCAACTTGGGGGGGTGGGTGCTTTGGGGCAGGGGGACGCCCTGTGGCCCCCCCACCCCAAAGCACCCTGCTCCCATGTTGATGGGGACAAGGGCCTCTTCCCGACAACCCTGGCCGTTGGTTGTCGGGGTCTGCGGGCGGGGGGCTTATCGGAATCTGCGAGCCCCTTTTAATAAGGGGGCCCCTAGATCCCGGCCCCCCACCCTAAGTGAATGAGTATGGGGTACATCATACCCCTACCCATTCACCTGGGGGAAAAGTGTCAATAAAAAAAAAACACACTAGACAGCTTTTTAAAATAATTTATTAGGCAACACCGGGGGTCTTCTACCGACATCGGGGGAGCGGGAGAAGAACCGGAGAGCACGGAGAAGGCACCGGAGAGCGGGAGAAGAGGCCCGAGGTCGGTAGAAGACCCCCGAAGTCGGTAGAAGACCCCGAAGTTGGTAGAAGACCCCCGGAGCTTCCTAATAAATTACTTTAAAAAGCTGTCTAGTGTGTTTTTTTTATTGACACTTTTCCCCAGGTGAATGGGTAGGGGTATGATGCACCCTATACTCATTCACATAGGGTGGGGGGCGGGATCTGGGGGCCCCCTTATTAAAAGGGAATCGCAGATTCTGATAAGACCCCCGCCCGCAGACCCCGACAACCAATGGCCAGGGTTGTCGGCAAGAGGCCCTTGTCCCCATCAACATGGGGGCAGGGTGCTTTGGGGTGGGGGGGCCGCAGTGTGCCCCCCTGCCCCAAAGCACCCCCCCCCATGTTGTTGGCATGCGGCCCGGTACGGTTCAAGAGGGGGGCGCTCGCTCGTCCCCACCCCCTTTCCTGACTGGCCGGGCTGCGTGCTCGGATAAGGGTCTGGTATGGATTTTGGGGGGACCCCACGCCGTTTTTTTCGGCATAGGGGGTTCCCCTTGAAATCCATACCAGACCTAAGGGCCTGGTATGCTCTTGGAGGGGAACCCATGCCGGTTTTTTATTAAAAATTTGGCGTGGAGTTCCCCCTCATGATTCATACCAAATACCAGCTCTGTGGGAGTGGGGAGAAGGGGTTTGCCTTAGAGCTGGTTCACAGAGGGGCGACTTCCTGTAAAGTTGCCTCACTATGAACGGGGATCCGACTTGGAGGCGACTTCCATTGAAATCAATGGGTACAAGTCGCCTAGAAGTCGGATTGAAGTCGTACAGGAACCTTTTCTGAAGTCGGAGCGACTGTTGCCCCACTATGAACAGGGATCCGACTTGGAGGCGACTTCCATTGAAATCAATGGGTACAAGTCGCCTAGAAGTTGGATTGAAGTCGTACAGAAACCTTTTCTGAAGTCGGAGCGACTGCAGTAGTGTACATTAAGACGGCTCCATTCACTTCCATTACTTTTCTAAACCGCGTGACTTGGGGCGACTTGGAGCGACTTGAAGTCGGATCCTAGGACGCCCCTGTGTGAACCGGCTCTAAGTGTATATTATTATGTCTTTGTGAAGGTTATACAGACTACAAGCTATGGTGCCAATCATTGAAAGTTGATCACACCTGATGTACTGACAGCCTATCTCATTTCTTGAGACACTAACAAGCCAGGAAAGTACAAATACACCTCAAATTACCCCTTTTGGGAAAGTAGACATTCCAAGGTATTTAGTAAGAGGCATTATGAGTTTTTTAAAGTTGTATTTTTTTCCCACAATTCTTTGCAAAAAAGTCATATTAACAGGTTATTTATCTCATATGGTATATGCATACTTGATACTACAGCCCAAAATACATTCTGCTACTCCTCCTGAGTATGGCGATACCACACGTATAAGACTTTTACACAGCCTGGCCACATACAGAGGCCCAATATGCAAGTAGCACCTCCAGGCGTTCTAGGAACATAAATTACACGTATAATTTCCTGACAACCTATCACACTTTTGAAGGCCCTGGAGCACCAGGACAATAGAAACACCCACAAAGTACCCCTATTTTAGAAATCAAATACCCCAACATACAATCTATGAGGCATAATGAGTCTCTCGAACATATTTTTTTCCACAAGTTTTTTGAAAATGTGGAAAGAAAATTAAAACACATTTTTTTTACACAAAGTTGTCCATTTATAAGATATTTCTAAAACACATTATGTACATACCACAAGTTACACCCGAAAATACATTATGCTACTCCTCCTGAGTATGGCGATACCACATGTGTGAGACTTTTACACATCCTGGCCACATACAGATGCTCAACATCCAAGGAGCACCATCAGGTGTTCTAGGGACATACATTACATCTAAATTATTGACAACCTACCACATTTTTGCAGTCCCTACATGTTTCTAACACATAGCATGCACATACCAACAATTACACCCCAAAATACATTCTGCTGAGCAAAGGGTAAAGAAAAGATTACCTGTGGTTTTAGTAGTGTAGTTGTTCACAGGAGAGCATTGGTCCAGGGAGCAGGCAGGGACATAGTCAGCGACAGCGAACAGAATTGTCCAGGCAGCAGGCAGGAATATTGTCCATAGTCTGTACAGGCAGCAGGCAGGGATTCTATCCATTTACAGTCCAGGGTCAGTGCAGGTAGAGATATTGCCAGCAGTGCCACAATATTGGTCCTGGTAGTAGGCAGCAACATGGTCCATAGTAAAGGTAGCAGGTAGTGTGGAAGTATCGAGTGTAGGGCCTCGGCCAGGAAGGAATGGGGACAGGGGTAGAGGTTTCTCCCACCCAAATCTCTTTGAAGTCTCCGGTCTCCAGACCCTAATCCGGGAATGAGAAAAACAAAAAAATTGTTTTCTTCATCCAGAAAAAAAAATCTGAAGCCCCTCACGTATGTAAGACCCCTGTGTTATGAATCCCACTACAGGGGGTCCCCGACTTACGAACCGCTTAGGGACTTCAGGTTTGTTCTGAAGTTGGAAATGTTCGTAAGTCGGTACCGCATGCACAGAACAGCAATTACGTAATTTTCCGACGTTTTCCAATGTTTACCGATGTTCCGGCGAACGGCCGCGCATACGCAGAAGGGGAGATGCGTAGTTTTCCGATGTTTTCCAATGTTTTCCGAATGTGCCCGCCATCGAAAATGGCCGAAAATGGCCGCGCATGTGCAGAACGGCAGATACGGGGCCGTTCGTAAGTAGGAGTTGTTCGTAAGTCAGGGACCCCCTGTACTCCTATAGCAGGGTAAAAGATCAGTCCAAAAGGCAGGCAAAAAACATGGTCAATAAACAGTCCAGGTTCAGTTCCAGAGCAGGCAGAGGTATGTACAGTTTAGCGTTAGGCAGAAGCGTGGTCAAATAACAGGCCAGGGTCAGTTCCAGGGAAGGCAGAGGTATGTAAAGTTTAGACAGCAGGCAGAGGCATGGTCAAATAACAGGCCAGGGTCAGTTCAGGAGCATGTAGTGGCATAAGGGGTGCGAAGATAAATGACAGGAATTGAGAATTACATTTAACATACTTCACTATTAATGTATAGAAGTATGGTAACAGTGGAAACAGTCACATATGCAGAGGCCTGGTTTGGGAAAGACACTGGGGACAATAATACGCCGTGTCACGCATTTCTTTTGACGTCTTTGGCCTTTTTTACTGGGTGTGAGTTTCTTGGGAAAATGACGCTTGTGGAGTCAACTCACTGAATCTGAGCAAATGCTTTCTGGTGGGCCTTCAGGGTACAAAAGGGAGGTGGAAATTTCTTCTTGATAATTAAAATAGTATACAGGGGTCTTGGTGGATTTATGGCAAATCACAAGTATTATAAATGGCCAAATAGAAAAAATAAATAGAGACTGTTTTATACCAATGATGGGTTCTTCTTACAGCAAGGTAGGGCTGGATCATTTGATCATTGAGGTCGACTCCCCCCATGAACAAAGCATAATCGTGGACACATGCTGGTTTCTGAATTGGGCTGTTCCTACCTGGGATTTCAACATAGGTGTTATTATGAATTGATGAGAACATGTAGAGGTCTCGTTTGTCCCTCCACTTGATAGCCAATATTTCCTCAAAGTCAGTGGCTGCACTGATGGGTGCTGACGAGACTGGTCTAATGAGGCTGCACTGTTGGGTGCTGATGAGACTGGTCTAATGAGGATGCACCGCTGGATGCTGAAGAGGCTGCACTGCTGGGTTCTGATGAGGGTGCACTGATGAGGTTGTACTGATGTGCACTAATGCACTGCACTGAGGCTGCACTGATTAGCTGGCACTGATGGGCGCTGATGAGGATCCACTGATAGGGTGGCACTGATAAACACTCACTGATGGGCACTGATGGGCACTAATGAACACTAACATGGCACTGTAGTGGCACTGATGAGCACTGTAGTGGCACTGTAGTGGCAATGATGAGCACTGTAGTGGCACTGTAGTGGCACAGGCGGCGCTGATGGCACTGTAGAGCACAGATGAGCACTGTAGTGGCACTGTAGAGCACTGTAGTGGCACTGATGGCACTGTAGCGCACATATGAGCACTGTAGTGGCACTGTAGAGCACTGTAGGGGCACTCATGGCACAGATGAGAACTGTAATGGCACTGATGTGGCACTGTAGGGCACTGCAGGGCACTGTAAGGCACACAAAAATCAAAATAACGCACGCTGCTGCGGATGATCTCTCTCCTCTCACACTATCGTTGTGAGGAGAGGAGAGAGCTTGGAGGGAGTGATCATGTGGTAAAGGGCCGCTGTCATTTGCCCTTTACCCTTTACCCTAGGACCCGGTGATCACGAACACTTCTGGGTGCATGCCCAAGGGGGCGCGTGGGAAGTGTGAGTTCGGGGGGATGTCAAAAGACGCACTCCCAAAACTAGCCGGCCGCACTGTAGCCATCATTTGGCTATGGCGTGGTTGGCAAGTGGTTAAACCCAGAAGAAATTTTTTTTTATACTGCAGCTTACCAATTCTTAGATGTAATGGCTGTATTTATTTTATTTTTTAGGCTTTTTTTTCTTCTACTTTTATCTGGTGATTCAGCCAGCATGTCTGTTTTTTTCAAAGCACAATCTCTTCAGCGGAATGTATCAGTTTACATAGATGGGACAAACAATTTAACACTGAAAGGGTGGTTAAAATGATCAGCTTTTATTTATTCATGTAAAACCTTTATCCCGAAAGGAAAAAACTGTTTGTTGTAACTGAATTGTAAATGATTATAAAGTGTGAGAGGGAATTTGGCTTAAATTAACTTAGTGTATTTAAATCTGCTAAAACATTTAGCACTGACTTGATTTGGGCTTCTTGCACATGGGATGCCTAAACATGCCATGTTTTAGGCATTCAGGCATTTTTCTTTACTTTAGGGGTGAAGCGGCGTGCTGACGTCATCGCGTACTACCAGTCCCGGAAGTCACGGGCTGCGATCGAGAGCCGGCCGGCTCGAATATTTTTGAAACTGCCTAATATTATCTACTTAACTGTAAGTGCAAGTCTTTTTACTCTTAACTACTTCCCACCCGGCCACTGTACATATACGGCCGGGTGGGCGCTGTCTCCTTCTGAGTGGACGTTCAGGAACGTCCCTCAGAAGGAGGGGGATTGCGCACGCGCATTCCCGCGCAGCGGCGCAATCCCGATGCACTCGTGTCACCCGGACACAGCACATCTCGATTCGGCAGGAGGGCTCTGTGATTGGCTCTCCTGATCACATGACGGCCATGTCCAATCACAGCCGTCATGTGATGTAAACAGAGAGCCGGTTGCTAGGCAGTTGTCGGTGAGGAGAGGAGAGCGGATCGCTGCAGCCTGGCTGGTGATCAGTGAGTATGGGCTGTTTTTTTCAGCTTTTTACTCACTGATCACCAGCCTAGTGTCCCCACACAGTCTAAAACACAGAAAGTAAACATACATGTCCCCAAAATACATGTCCCCACACACATGTCCCCACATAGTAAAAACACCTGTCCCCCACATATGTGACAATAAAATCATATGTCCCAATGATCATTTGCACACATATGTCCGTGATCACCTGCGCACATCTGTACATGATCATTTGCGTACATATGTCCGTGATCACGCGAACCAATTATTATACACTTAACAGATTTTTTTTTACCAAAAACATGTAGTAGAATACGTTTTGGCTTAAATTTATGACAAAATTTAATTTTATTGGATTTTTTTTAAAATAGAAAGACGAAAATATCTTTTTTTTTTCTAATTTCCGCTCTTTTTTCGCTTATATCGCAAAAAATAAAAAACGTAGTCGTGAATAAATACCACCAAAAGAAAACTCTATTTGTGTGAACAAAATGATAAAAAATTTATTTGGATACATCGTAGCATGACCGCACAATTGTCATTGAAAATGCAAGAGCGCTGAAAGCTGAAAATTGGTCTGGGAAGTAAGGGGGAGAAAGTGCCCAGTATTGATGTGGTTAATAAATGTTTTTATGGAATTACGCTATGGTGGCATCCCCTCTTTTGTTTGCATGGGAATGAACACGGATGCTCCTATGAACTTTGCGGTTTGTCCAGCACCAGAGTGTAAAGACCCAGGGCTGGGGAAATAGCCTCAAGCGCATACGATCTCCCTAAAAAGAGATCTCATCTTCTGGTAAGCGGCAGCATATCATTGGTGGAGGATTCTTTTTGTCACAATACCATCACTTTTTTGGTGTTTATCATCACTGAAGAGTTTTTGGCACCAGAATATAAAGACCTAGGGCTGGGGAAATAGCGGCAAGTGTGTATGATCTCCCTAAAAAGAGATCTTACTTTGTGGTAAGCGGCAGCACATTATCGGTGGAAGATACTTTTTGCTATACTACCATCACTTTTTCTCTCTTTGGGTGTTCATCAACCATCACTACAGAAATTTGGGAGAAGAGACTTTATTATTTATTATTAGCATTTTATTGATTTTGTTCACCATTTTGGCATTTGGGAAAGAGACTTTGGTATATAAGCATGCATTAGGTCACTTTAATCATCTTGTTTGAAGTTGAACAATCACGTTTCATTACGGTTTTGTCTCCCTTTTTTATTTTTATTTATTATATGCAGAGGGGTTACAACCCCATTTGTATGCATACACAATTTAAAGAGATTAATTCAGGTATATGCACAGCTTATTGTTTTAGAAATTTTGTTATACTGTGTGTGTCTCGTATATAAAGTTGCAGCAATACATTATACACCATTGGGACTAGCGCAGTAATTCACCATTTACACATTTTTTTTTACTGATCTAAATCTAGCCCATTGTTTTTAATGGGCTTGTACACGGAGACACGTAAACTTGCGTTGTGTATATGTAGCGGGTATGTACTTTCCCAGGTGTAAATTTAAATTTGGAAGTGACATTAGTGATGTGTAGTTCACCGCAGCCCATTGGGTGGCGCTGTCGCCCTGGGCTGGGTTGGACTGTCGCTGTGTGCCGTCCTCCTTTTTGTCCTCCCTCGGCAGCGGTATGGTGGGGCGGGGAACCCGCCGTGCTTGCTGGGAGAGGGTATAAAGGGGTCGGCCATCTTTGTCACGGGGTGGGTAGTCCCAGGCACCTTCAGCTTGCGGACGGTGGGTCGTGTCGCTCCTCTGGGTGGCTTAGGCCTAGAGGACGGCGGAGGTCGAGTTCCACCTCAGGCAGCTTTAGCCTGGGGTGAGGTACTTGGATGGAGGTCCGGAGCTCAGTGCCCAACACTGGGTTCCGCGAGGGAAGGAGATCCTAGGGTGCCCAGGGATCGGGTATCCGAATCCGGAAGGCGCAATGGACCGGGGGGAGCTCCTCATTTGAAGACCCGGTGCAGCATATTGCCGGTGACAAGTGAGTCTCTTGTCGGAGACGGCCTGGAAGGAAATCTACCCTCGTGCGGAGACCAGGATACACTTCTAGGAAGGGAAGTGGCAGCTTACATTGTGTCTGGGCCTGTTCGCATCCACACCTTTTCTGTTCTGTGCTATCAAGGGAGTTCAACTGTTTGTGTTCAGGATAAGAAGAATAAAGGAGTGTTGAACTTTAATGGTGTGGGGCTCATTTTCTAACGGACATTGTTCACGGTGACTCTTGGAGGGAGGATCCAGGTGCACAACACTGACCCGAAAGTAATACAGAACCGTTGCTTATACCGCACTAACACCTGTGGTGGAAGCCAGGCGTAGCGTCCCCGCTCCCTCCCCTCTAAGGTACCCCTAGACAAGAGAAAGAGGAGACGAGAGAAAGAGGGGAGCGCGGGAGGAGGCCGCTCCATATAGATCAGTTAAACAAAAAAGAAAAATCACTAGTCATGCTGCACTTTCCCGTGATTTAAATATAACTAGAAGAATTTTTATGTGCGTTTATGCACGTGTTGTTTACAGCCCATTTCAGACAGGAATTGAATGAAGAATAATAAATGTAAAATGATAAATCACAGTTATCTTAACTCAGTGGTGACATAACAAACCCTACTTATTCAAAGTGTAATATATCACACCTCAATACATTCACTAGACATGTGCAGTTCATTTCATTCCGAATCAAAATTGGGATGAATTTTTTTGTTATTTGGAATTTCGAATGTATCCAAATTTCCAATAGTAACAAATTTAATCATATCCAAAAAAACAAAACAAAACGAAATTTGGACAACATTCGAGTCAGATTAGAACTAATTTGAAATCGAGTTTGAATTAAAAAACAAGAAAATAAAATAGAATAGAAAAAAAAGAATAGAAAATAATAGAATATAAAATAATAGAATATAATAGAGTAAAATGAATAGCATAAAATAAAATAGATCAAAATAGAATGGAGAATAAAAGAATAGAATAGAAAAGAATAAAGTAAAACAGAACAGAGTAGAAAATAAAAGAATAGAAAAGAATAGAATAGAATAAAACAAAACAGGATAGAAAATAAAAGAGTCGAATAAAACAGAATATAATTTAGACGAATAGAAAATAAAAGACTAGAATAGAATGAAAATAACAATAGAATAGAATAGGAAGAATATAACCTTCTTCTGTAATTTGCCTTTTGAATAGAATACATTTAAATGGAATATAATAGAAAATAATAGAATAGATTTTAACAGAATTGGATAGTATAGAATAGAATAAATTAGAAAGAATATAACTGTTGCGGAGCTCCAAAGTCCGCTGGGAAATCCTTGAAGCTGAGGAAGTACTGACTTGTCCAAGGCAATCTGTTACCCCCCCAGTAACTGGACGACACACAGTTCTGGGAGTAAATCAACCCTTTATTTTGCCCAGGCTGGCTTTTTATATCATTTCCCATGCAAGGGTTTTCTTAACTCATTTTACAGGGGCATTCCCTTCAACAATTAACAGATGACAGCGATTTAATTACCTGGGATGTGTGAGACGTTGGTCTCTGCATATTTACCCATAACAATGAAACCGTGCCAGACACATTACTAGGAGTGTAATTACATCCCGTAGCAGATAATAGATGGTCATTAACATACTGACAATAGATGAATGGAACGCTACCTCAGACCCCCAATTAACCCAATTTACTTATTCAGACATCAGTAGACATTCTGTCTCTACATTTCCTGGAATGAATCTTTGCTGTCACCTCTGAAGTGATCCAAACCATATTCTCAGTTTCAGCATTTTGCTACACTGCTCCCCCTTACCCACAATCCGGCATACACAGTCTGATCCTTAACGGATCGGCTTGGGGATGTCCGGGGAGTACTCACGGATCACTTTTCCAGTTCAGTTTGCCGCGATAATCAGTCAGCATTGCCGTTCTGTTTCCCGGGGCGGTAGTGGATAGTAAAGTCATACGGTTGTAACGCCAGACTCCAGCGCAACAACCGGGCATTGTCCCCTGCCACTCGATTTAGCCATACCAACGGGTTGTGGTCTGAGTAGGGTGAACTGTTGTCCGTACAAGTAGGGCTGAAGCTTCTTTAGGGCCCACACCACAGCCAGGCATTCTTTTTCTATGGCGGCGTAGCTCACTTCCCTGGGGAGAAGCTTCCTGCTCAAGTAAACTACGGGGTGTTCTCCGCCATCTGCTCCAACCTGGCTCAATACCGCGCCCAATCCAAACATTGAAGCATCCGAGCCTCAGAGGATGCGCTGTTTTCCGTGGTGGGGGCCTGGGACTGGGTGGTAACGGGGTAGATCTCGTTGGTAACCGGGGCTGATGCAAAAGCAGAAGTCAACTGGCCAAGATCGTTCCCCAGCAGGACATCAGCGGGAAGTTCCTGGATCAACCCCACCTTAATTAATCCGGAGCCGGCACCCCAGTTCAGGTGTACTCTTGCCGTGGGTAGCCTGTGTACTGCTCCCCCTGCAACCCGCACAACTACGGAACTCCCGGTGTGGTCGGCCTCTGGAACCAGGTGACGTTTGACCAGTGTGAGGGTGGCGCCGGAATCTCGTAGACCTTGAGCAGTCTTCCCGTTCAGCTGTGCTGACTGGCGATGGTGTTGCCTGTTGTCGGTAGCCGCCTGTACTGGGTCAGCCTTGTGTAGGATACTCCAGTGTTCCTCCAATTCTCCTGCTCCTCGGTTGACCGGGGCCGCTTCCGTGTGATAGCAATGAGCGGCAGCCCGTGCTGGAGGGGGTGGCCCTGGTCGAATCCATGCAGCTTGGTCCTGGTTCTGAGTGCAGTCTCTCTGATAGTGCCCAAATTGCTTGCATGAATAGCACTGCACTCCCTTGCGCCCGAGGTATCGATTTGCAGGGGAGTTAGGGATTAGCCCGGGTCGTTGTGTAGCTGGGGGCCCTGGGTTATGGTTCAGTGGTCTGGTGCTTGGTCGGAAGCTAGTCTGTGATGGCCAGGGGGCATCTTGATATTCATCAGCTTGCCTGGCCGCTTCCGAGAGAGTGGTAGGTTTGCGATCCCTTACCCACTCCTGTACCTCTGGGTTTAGTCCATTAAAGAATTGCTCCAGTAAAATCAGCTGGGTGATCGCATCTGCTGTGGTTGCCTGACTGGCTTGCAGCCAAGCTAGGTCTGCCCTCTGCATTCGGCAAGCCCATTCGGTGTGGGAGTCCTTCTCCTGTTTCTTTGTGTCCCGGAAGCGTCTCCTGTATGCTTCTGGGGTGATGGATGGCATACCTTGCCAAAATAACTTCCTTTACCCGGCTATAGCTTGCGATTTCCTCCTCTGGCACGGCTCTGTAGGCTTCTGCTGCACGGCCTGACAGCTTACCAGCTAAGATCCGTACCCAGTCTGTCTGGGGTACCTGGTACAGCTTGCATTGCCGTTCAAAATCTTGCAGGAAGCTATCGATCTCTTCCTCTGCTTCCATAAACTTTTTAAAGGCATCATGGGGTACTTTTAGTTTTGTCTCTGGTGCCGGTGTAGTCGTTAGCAGTCTCTCAGAGGCATGCTGTTCCGCCAGCCGGAGTTGGGTCTCCCTTTCTTCTCTCGCCGTGATAAAGGCATCCACTTGGGCTAACGTTGCCTGTACCAGCTCGGTGGAGGGGTTTTCTCCATAAAACGCTAGCCTGCGTTTCACTTCTTGGTTAAACTCGGTCTCCATGGCTTCTATAGCCATACTGTGTGCCCGATCTCCCTCGGTCAGTTCTGCAATCAGCTCTGCTTTGGTTTTAGTGCTGGCGCTCTTCCCTCTTGCTTCCAGCAAATCCTTTAACGTCGCTCGTTGTAATCCAGCATAGTTTGTCTCCATTCACACTTCCATTCGTGTAGCCGAATTTGCATGAACGCTGCTTCCTCTTGCTGCAAGGCTTTAATCCCACCGCTGCCAACCAGTGTTGCGGAGCTCCAAAGTCCGCTGGGAAATCCTTGAAGCTGAGGAAGTACTGACTTATCCAAGGCAACCTGTTACCCCCCCAGTAACTGGACGACACACAGTTCTGGGAGTAAATCAACCCTTTATTTTGCCCAGGCTGGCTTTTTATATCATTTCCCATGCAAGGGTTTTCTTAACTCATTTTACAGGGACATTCCCTTCAACAATTAACAGATGACAGCGATTTAATTACCTGGGATGTGTGAGACGTTGGTCTCTGCATATTTACCCATAACAATGAAACCGTGCCAGACACATTACTAGGAGTGTAATTACATCCCGTAGCAGATAATAGATGGTCATTAACATACTGACAATAGATGAATGGAATGCTACCTCAGACCCCCAATTAACCCAATTTACTTATTCAGACATCAGTAGACATTCTGTCTCTACATTTCCTGGAATGAATCTTTGCTGTCACCTCTGAAGTGATCCAAACCATATTCTCAGTTTCAGCATTTTGCTACAATAACCATCTTCTGAAATTCAAATTTCAAACAGTTCAAACAGAATAGAAAATAATAGAATGGAAAATAAGAGAACAGAATGGAATAGAAACAAATAGAATGGAATAGAAAAAAAGCAATATACTACAATAGAATAGAATAAAAAATATAACCATCTTCTGAAATTCAAATTTAGAATACAATAAATTTGGATTCGAATGCCAATCCAATTGAATCAAATTCAAATAGAATTTGAATCAAATTCAAATAGAATAAATTCAAATTAGAATAGAAACAACAATAGAATAGAATTGAATAGGAAGAATATAACATTCTTCTGAAATTTGACTTTCGAATAGAATACATTTAAATAGAATAGAATAGAAAATAAGAGAATAGAATAGAATAAAATTGAAAGAATATAACCGTCTTCCAAGTTTCAAATTTTGAATAGAATAAACTTGAATCAAATTCAAAAACGAATAAACAAAAAACAAATTCCGAAAATGAATTAAACAATTTAACGAATTTAATTAAACTAAATTATTTGAATAACGAAACTAAATGCAACAATATGATTATTTTTTAGTTCTGCCCATGTCTAGCATTCACCATATAGCAATGGGGTTTATTTACTAAAGGCAAATAGACTGTGCACTCATTTTCCCCAGAGCTTGATTAATGTGGTAAAACACTACTGATTTCCATCATCCTATCATATGTGAGCAAAAATGTTTTTTCTTTTATTACCCTTGCACCTGATTGGGTATTCTTCACAAAGTGAACTTTCATCACATTACAATTAGGCCTCATGCACAATGCTGCTCCTAAATAGACCTTTTTTGGGGCTTTTGGCATTTTTTTGCCTAAGCCCCTGAGCACACTTTAATAAAAGCCTAGGGGTTTAGAGGAGTTTAGGAGCAGCAAACCAGATTTTTTTTCAAACCACTGTAGCGGCCTCACCCCCTTCACATGTTTATCGGTTGTCCGAAAGCTCTTGTCTAGGGGTACCTGGGTTTCGAGAGTGAGGTGCGCTACAGCCCATGTCCTCCCCATGGCTGTGGGTGAGGTGAAGGCCAGTATCAATATCTTCCTCGGGCCAAATGTGCATTGGGTTGCGGAACTTAGCCCTGCTATGCTGGAATCTCCCTTTGCTCCCATCAACAGAGTCCATACACCGATCACAGTCCAACTGTTAGTTTTATTTCGTAGCTCCACAACAAACAATATATGGCAGGATACGGTGGGATGAGCAGGCCGAGGCACTATCCGGATTGTAGTCCCTACACCCCCTGTGCTATGACCAGGGGTTGCAGGAGTCTTGATTAGAACAACTTCGCTGCGCTGCGGCCCCTATCAGGGGAAGATGACCCTCCAAGGGAGTTACCGGAGGCCCGTCCGTCACCGGGTTGACGCTGCTCCGGAGTCTTCAGACGGGTGACCTCCCCAGCCTCCTCACCTCAGATGCGGGTCCCCTCGCAAGGGGCACCCTGGAATCACTTCACCCTCGCGGGACCCGGTCGAAGTCACCAGGTCCCAGGCCTTCTACAAAGTACCTCACCCCAGGCTGAAGGTGCCTGGGATGGACTCCAACTCCAGCTTCATTCCGGCCAGGCCTAGGGTGCCCAGGCCGGAACCTTGAACCGCCCGCACCCAGGCCTAGGGCGCCTGGGTACGTGAAGAGATGATCCCCCAAAGACCTTGTGGCGAGGGCGTCTCCCCCTTTTATCTCCTCCCATCGACACCATGGCGGGTTCCCCGCCCCAGCCGTACCATCTCCAGGAAGGGACAAAAAGGGTAGCACTGTGGTAGTGATTCTACCTCGAGCCTGTAGGTACCCCGCCACCCACAGGCCAAGGAGAATATTGCACCACCCAATCCTCCACGAATAACAAAAAGGGGTCTAATCCCTGACATAATTACACACCTGGGTCTCTCTACCCCCAGGCGTATCCCACTAACTTTGAAGACCCCGCTACACACTCCCCCTTGTGATTTGACGCTGGTCCCCAGCGTCAGGTGCACACCCATGTCTCCCAAGGAGTGGTGACATGAAGTGGGCCCCAGAGGCTATCCCTCAAATTTTGGATACTGTGTGTGCCAAGACCTGCTCCAGGGAAAGGGAACTATAAAACATTAAAACTTTTGTATAAAACATCTGTCATGTACACATATACAATCCCTCCCGTCACTGTCTAAGAACCACCCCATACTCAGTAGTCTTGACCGACGAATCTCCTGCAGAAGGGAAACAAAAAAAAAAAAACACATCCTAACACTCTGTGTTAACTTGGCATGAGTGGGTCCGTCAGCCGAGAGACCCACTCACTCCAATAAGTAAGTAATGCATGTGTAACATTTCAAACAACCGTTGCACAACACTGCCACCTGGTGACAGCGCTGCGGTAATGACACTTGGTGAGATCTTCATTCTTCCTGCTTTCCTACTCTGACTCTACCCCAAAAGTGTCTGCCTTTGGCACATGAAGAAAAGGGAGAAAAAAAACAACAGCTCCCAAGTCTCCAGTGAGTAAAAGAAAAGCCCAAATCAAAACAAAAGTAGGGCACAGTTCTAGGCGTCTGGGAATGTCTCTTCCAGAAAGTTTCAACAGCAACAAGATAGGAGCTCACTTCTCCTATAAGTAGAACCTTGGATCCGGCAGAAACAGGGGCTTCAGGTGCCCGTCAAACACTTCCACCGAATACTCGACATCCTCTCCTTCTTTCCTGCAGATGAGCACCTTATCGGCATGAATATGGCGCCCAAGTCTCCAATCAGCTCTGCAGTCCTTGAACTTTTTAGACACAGGCGGCGAACATGACAGGTATCGCCTGGCATGGGGTACTTTAAGCTTTTCCCATACAAACTCGTCATACCACCTTGGTCGCAGGACCTCGACTTCATACAATAAGTCCCGCGGCAAGTAGGGGTACTCCCACCCATATTCACGGGCGACTCTCTGGGAGAAAAGTCTCTGCAACCTGGCTAGAGGCGGCATCACATCTCGCTCACCTTCTCCTGGCTGCACGATGGCCTCCGGGTGCCGAGGTACCTTCACCATCTCGGGTTGCTTTGTCTTTGGTGCCCGCAACGAAGCACGCTGCATCCCCACCATCAGAGCGGGTGATGTAGTTGAATGAGGAAAGTTGGTCGGAGGACTAGATTTCCTCGGGAACTCCGGGGCCTGCGCCCGGAGAGTACTGTCTTCTATGGACATGGGGGAATCCTGCGGTTTACTCAGCACAGGTAGTGGGCGTCTGTCCCAGCCCTTCCGGTGAAACAGTTCGTCTATCTCTCCGTCATCCCCACAGTCTGACAATGACTCTAAGTCGGAGGTGTCATACATCTCAGCGGGAAGGTAGTCTCTAGTAGACGGAAGGCTACCCTCCCTTGCGGGCTCCACCGACTGTGGACCCCCGACACCTCCAACCAACACCACAGTCCCAGCCCTTGGCTCACCTGGACCTTCTGAAGAACTGGGATGTCCGGGACTCTCTTCTCTACCGGCGCCATCTAGGCCAGGCAAGCGGCGGGGTGAAGCTCGACCACGACCATAGGATGCCTGTACCAGGCCGACTTTCCTCTTCGGAGGTGGGAGCAGGGAGTCTGTAGTGACCGAAGCAGCGTCCTCGGATTTTTCTCTCTCAGTCTCTGATTGGGCAGTCCCATCGCCCTGGTCAGCGAGCACGGGGACCTCCGCAAAGGCCTGGATCTCTCCCTCCGGAGTGGCGGTTCCTGTGATGCAGTTGAGGCGAAGGGCCCGGGGCCTTACTGTGGATGATTCGACCTCAAAAAGAAATTCTTTGCACGCTTCACATCGCCCGAACGGCTTCAGTTGGACCACCAGTCCCGAGCATCCGGGACAGATCACACCGAGGGCCTCCGTGTCTCTGCATGAATACAGAGCCAACTGTCCTCGGGGCCTGAGCCTTATCCCCGTGTCTGTAATGGGCGCAGCAAATGCAGTCATTTTCGTGGGGTAAGGTACCGGCATCCACGGGGAGCTTGAGGCCATCCCGACCACCTGCTGTTCCATCACGCGCTCACCTCGCGCCGGAGTCTCCACGTGTATCTCCACACGTGGCCAGACTCCTCCCACGACTTGCACGTTTTCGCGGGCTTCCTTCAGTCTCCTCCCACGAATTGCGCAGTCATGGGGTGCCTCGTGGCGCAGTGCATTAACAGTCCCCACATGTAGTACTTCACACGGCTGGACCTCTCCCTTTTTACGCTCCTCCGCGTGGGCCTTTCCCGACTTAGGGTCATGTCCACAACTCCGAGCAGGGATGCACTTTGGCCAATCACATGGCCGACCTGCTCGGACCTCCTCCGGGCAGCAAAGTCCAGACACAGCCGTTCCAACCCTTAGGATCAATACACATTTCATCCCGGACTCACGAGCCCCCACGTGTAGCGGCCTCACCCCCTTCACATGTTTATCGGTTGTCCGAAAGCTCTTGTCTAGGGGTACCTGGGTTTCGAGAGTGAGGTGCGCTACGGCCCATGTCCTCCCCATGGCTGTGGGTGAGGTGAAGGCCAGTATCAATATCTTCCTCGGGCCAAATGTGCATTGGGTTGCGGAACTTAGCCCTGCTATGCTGGAATCTCCCTTTGCTCCCATCAACAGAGTCCATACACCGATCACAGTCCAACTGTTAGTTTTATTTCGTAGCTCCACAACAAACAATATATGGCAGGATACGGTGGGATGAGCAGGCCGAGGCACTATCCGGATTGTAGTCCCTACACCCCCTGTGCTATGACCAGGGGTTGCAGGAGTCTTGATTAGAACAACTTCGCTGCGCTGCGGCCCCTATCAGGGGAAGATGACCCTCCAAGGGAGTTACCGGAGGCCCGTCCGTCACCGGGTTGACGCTGCTCCGGAGTCTTCAGACGGGTGACCTCCCCAGCCTCCTCACCTCAGATGCGGGTCCCCTCGCAAGGGGCACCCTGGAATCACTTCACCCTCGCGGGACCCGGTCAAAGTCACCAGGTCCCAGGCCTTCTACAAAGTACCTCACCCCAGGCTGAAGGTGCCTGGGATGGACTCCAACTCCAGCTTCATTCCGGCCAGGCCTAGGGTGCCCAGGCCGGAACCTTGAACCGCCCGCACCCAGGCCTAGGGCGCCTGGGTACGTGAAGAGATGATCCCCCAAAGACCTCGTGGCGAGGGCGTCTCCCCCTTTTATCTCCTCCCATCGACACCACGGCGGGTTCCCCGCCCCAGCCGTACCATCTCCAGGAAGGGACAAAAAGGGTAGCACTGTGGTAGTGATTCTACCTCGAGCCTGTAGGTACCCCGCCCCCCACAGGCCAAGGAGAATATTGCACCACCCAATCCTCCACGAATAACAAAAAGGGGTCTAATCCCTGACATAATTACACACCTGGGTCTCTCTACCCCCAGGTGTATCCCACTAACTTTGAAGACCCCGCTACACCACCCTCCACCATCTTCCTGTGCCTTGTGGTGTCTGATGCTAGCAGGGAACGCTGGGTCTCCTCCAGGGCGTGGAACCACCCCTCGCTTTCCAGATGTGCTGAAGCCAGTGGAACTGATGGCAGACCCCTCCCTGGGCACACTGCTGTAACCCCTTGTTTGACAAGCTGAAGTTTGCAGGCATGCTGATGTCCAGGAATGTTGCCCAGCACCGACTGTGCCCGAGCAACTGAAGACGGATTACCACGGACTATTCCGGTGGTTGCCGGTAGCAACAATAAAGTTTGTAACCAATGTCTCACTGAAGGGCACTATCCCAGCACAGTCCCACCTACAGGCACCCGCAGGTTTACCCCGATCACCCCGGGCAACAGTAGACACTTCCAGGCACACTTTATTGTCTATAGCAGGAGTTTGGAGCAAAGGTTCAAGATGCCCAGCATTTGCAGAGCGCTGGGCATATTTGTAAACCAGTGAAAAATGTGGCCGTGGTTGCCACAGGTGACAGCACATGGTGAAAAGTCATTGAATTGCAGGATTTAGTATCAGTGTCCACCGCAGCGCTGGTTGAAGCCACTGGGTAGCAGGCAGCAATAATAAACAATTGACTCCCGCTAGTTGCTATGGGCAACGACACCTATTTTTACAGTTCTGAATAGCAGGCAAAGCACACAAGTCCTTCCCAGGGTTCAATTCCTCAATACAGTAGGAACAAACACATTTAGCACCCTCTACCATAGGTAGGTGCTAGAGTGAGGATTTTTGTGAGGTAAGCTGCCAGGCAGGTAAATTTAGGCAGGCCTATGCTGTATGCTAGGCCTGCTTGTTTTGATCTGGGGCAGGGAGTGGTTAGTGTAGCAGTGGCCACCTGTGCTTAAGTACTGGGGTGCCTCCCCTGCTTCCAGGGAGAATGTTCTGGAAGAGGGGCAGGGCACAGGAATGGAGTGACACGGAGCTCATGTGAGGAGCCCTGACCAATCCCCAACTGGAATTAGCATTGGGCAGGCCTCCCATAAGCTCAGGTCCAGCCCACTGGAGGGGAGTTGTCGGCTGAGAGACGTGGAGAACGGAATGCTAGATAGCAGCATGGGCCCATCCCCATCTGGGGGGGTGCACGGTCCAGCGGAGGAGCCTGGGAGAGCTGGGAGGGAGCTTCATCCTTACACGGTCATGTAGGAGGTGTCCTGGAACAGAGGGGCCGGAGAAGCTATTGGAAAGCATGTCTAGTTCAAGTTCTCCATCATGGACTCAGGGCAGGAGAAGGTCAGTGAGTGTGTCACAGTGGATTTCTGGAAGAGGCATGAAAGGGGAACTGGGTGCGAGGCCAGAGGAGAGACTGTGGGGTTTGTGTCAAATCCTTGTGGCCTGCGGGCGCAGGATTTGCAAGTTGGGCTAGCTGGGATCAGTAGTCCACCAACTAAAGCAAGCTGCTAAACTACTAGGCCGCTGGGGAGGGGTACTGCAGACCTCTGGCCTAGTAACTACACAGCAAATTCAGCCAGCATCTGGGATTATTCAGAGTGATCTCTTTTGTCAAGTGAAGATGATGGGACAGGAAGACTAATGCCGCGTACACACGATCGTTTTTCATGATGTTAAAAATGCCATTTTTAAAAATGGGCATTAAAACCGATCGTGTGTAGGCTCCAGAGCATTTTTAACGACGTGAAAAACGGGCAATAAAAATTTCGAACATGCTCTATTTTTTCACGTCGTTTTTCATGACGTTTTTTTTTATGTCGTGAAAAACGGTAGTGTGTATGCTTTTACGAGGGGAAAAAAAAACGCGCATGCTCAGAATCAAGTATGAGACGGGAGCGCTCATTCTGGTAAAACTAGCGTTCGTAATGGAGATAGCACATTCGTCACGCTGTAACGGACTGAAAAGCACGAGGCTAAAAAGCGTGAATCGTCGCTCAAACTTTACTAACATGAAGGGTGGCGCCATTCGAACGGATCTTCCCCTTTATAGTGCCGTCGTACGTGTTGTACGTCACTGCGCTTTGCTCGAGCGTTTTTTTTCATGATCGTGTGTACGCAAGACAGAGTGGAGAGGAAACAAAAAAAAACGACGAGAAAAACGTTGGTTTTAAAAATTACATTAAAAACGGACGTGTGTACGCGGCATAATAGTTTACAGTGGAAGTTTTGTGCAGGAGGAGAGTAGTCCTGGGAGCAACAGTCTGCAGGAGTTGATGCAGAGGAGGAGCAATAGTCTGCATGAGTTATGCAGGGGAAGTGACTGTAAATATTATAGTTCATCAGTTTTTCAAGGCTCAACCTATTCTACTAATTTATTTAAATATGATGGCAAAGCAATATGTCAGTGTCAGATCATGATGTGGCACAGAGCGGCCGCCCTGCCACAGTATATGTGCGTGGGGTGGTCGCTAAGCGGTTAAAACCGTGTTTGCTAATATTATTATTTTTAAGACTGCATTTAATAGATTTTTTTAGTTATGTAAGTAGGTAAATGTGTGTAGCACTACCCCCGCAGGAGCTGCTGGTTAGTTTTGGTCTGCCGTTACCCCACTGTTCTCTGTGTTGGCTCAAAGTCTAGGGTTACAGTTGCATAAAACACGGTTGCCAGTCACTGAGTCTTTTCCAATGCTTCTTTTATTAATCGCAATGTTAGCAGATTGAGGGATGGAGGATTAGGGGGAGTTCAGGTACCTGATGCAGATCACTGAGAAAACTTGAGATCCTGGAGACAGGTACACTCGCTGTCCTTGGATCTTGCTCACCCGGATAGGTCCCTCTCACCAGCCTAGCAGTCGGGATGATGCACGGACAAATGAAAAGTCTCTGCCACAGACTTGGTAATCAGAATTTTCAAAGTTCAAGCACAACTACACAGTATAAGAAAGTCCTTTAAGCCGACCCGGCAATACTGTGAGGCAGATTGGTTTGGATGCATCCTCCAATTGAGGCCCCAGGCTCCTCTTGAGATACCAGCCTTCCGCTGCGTATTCTCCAAGACGAGTCCTCCCCTGGTTCCTTCAACTGCTTGGCTTCTTCCCGCAGGACAGACATCAGAGAACCACCCTCAAACCAGTAGGCCCCAGATAGCTTCTGGGCCTACCTCCTGCAGCGATACCCTCGGTTAAGAGGGCCGCAGATTTAGTTTGGGCCCTGAAGACAGCTCCGCCAACCCCCCGGCAATTTACTCGACCCCCTTCTGGCACAGTTAGTCTAGGGTAATATATATATATATATATATATATATATATATATATATATATCTTATGCTCTATGGTTAAACTCAGACACCAATGCAGTGATAGAAGAATAACGAGTTTACTTCTACTGGCAATAAAATCAACAGTTACCACAATTCACAGCAATATATCTGCAGAGCCCTGCAGCAATAAACACACTATAACTAGTCAGATATGGCTCACACGCGCCACGTGTAACAGTACTTCACTATGCACCCTATGGCGCAGCAACTAAATAAACTATCTAGATGGCCAGGCCTGACCATATAACTCAGTCTCTAAGGGGGTAAAATTCTTTGCATGCAAGTCTTTAAACGGTGGTGCACATTTCAGGAACACATTTGTAATCCAAGGGGGGGGGGGGGTAAAAATGCCAACACAGTACACTCCACTAGAGATCCGTTTGACCCAGTCCTGCTATGGATCTCCAGTGGGGAAACAGAACTGAAATAGGAACTGGTGGGCCACGGCAGTCTGTAGGCCTAACAATGGTATACAGTATTTGTGGATTGAGCATGTGCTCGCTCACCCTTCCGGACGCGATCCCAGTCCGGGAACTTCCACCTGCTGTGTCTCCACACACAGCCTCTGCAGCGGTCGGGTCTCCGGCTCAGCAGCGGTTGAAGAAACCGAGTCAGATGCCACCCAGGCTCGAGATGGGGTGGAAGGCTCTTTTGGGTAGCAGCGCAAGGCCCCAGGCTTCAGGCCTTGCACCACAGCGGATCCGCACAGGAAGATCTCTCCACTGAAGTCTCGTGTCCCAAAGAGGCCGAGCTCCGCCTCGCCTCCTCCTTATATAACCCCTCCCATGAGTCTCTGGGGTGGAAACATTGCCGAAAGGGGTTCTGGGCAAGGTAGTCCTGGGAGTCTTAAAGGGGACCCCGCTACACTCCCGTAACGAAACCTCGGGCCAGCAGGCCCCGAGGCAGAAGTGGAGTTGTCACATACCTCCGGTCAGGGTGGCCATGAGGAGAGAGAGCTCCAAAAATGGCATCCGTCCCTTAAGTACCCTCTCCTAGCATGCTCAGCTGTATCAACCTTCCGCTAAGTTGCCTCTGGGAAAGAACACCCAATACGCCTCGGCTTGTTGTACCTTCCAACACGAACCAGAGGTGGCAGCGACACCTGCTGGTAACTGCGGGAAATACACCCAACTCAGCCAAGGCTGGAACATAGGCCAATTTAGCCAAAACATGGAATCTGAACTAACTACAGTTCAGACATCCCACTAAATTTAGATCATAGCGCCTGGTCAACAGGAGCAGGGCGCTACATGTGTTACTTTCATCTATTCCCTTCCTATTGATCCTGGAATTTTGCCTTTGAAACAACTGCTTGACAATGACTGCAACCCAAGAGAAGCTTTATGAGCATTCCTAATAAGATTGTATCTCATATTCTCAGGTCCTTGTAATGTACAGCAGGAAGAATATGTGTCTTCTATCTGTACATGGGGGTTGAACAAACCACTTGATACTGAGACTTCCACTTTATAAAGTGGCAGGTTGCTCTTCTGCTATATAGAAGTCATTCCTATCCTAGCTAATGTCCTCCAGTACATCTACTACTAATGTATAGAGTATCACAGCTGCATCCTATCCTAGGTGATCACCAACAGCATAAACCGCCAGCAATTATTCAGTCAAACACATGTGTCTCCATTGACATGCTGACCCGCTGATTCTCTCTCCCACTTCACCACTGACTCTCATCTACATCTCCTGATATATGCCACGAACAATGCCTTGCTGCCCATAGCAGGCAGCTTTGTTTGAAAAATTAGGAGCATTTCAGACAGGCTTTAGTGTACTAGCTGCAATGTACGTTGCTATGATTTTTGGATCATTCATACATTCCCTGAGCATTAATGTGTTGCTAAGATTAGCCTTATTGTTGACACCTGTCTATATTTATATTTGTCCACGTACAAGTCAATGTTCGGTTTTGCTGTCAGAAACAAGCTTGGAGAATATATAGGTGAGTGCTCGCAGTCATATGTGTAGGCGTCATATAGATAAAAATTATTTCATGTTTGAGATTACATGTTAGATGCATATATGACAGCATCCCCTGGGTGAAAACCTCATCTGACTTCTGTGCTTGTATCCTCTAATGATAGTGATGTTATTTACCCCAAGGACCAGGTATTACATAGTGTGCTGAAGTGCTTACTGTCTGTAAGGTGGTTAATCAAGGGTTAGCTTATTTAGTGTGTGTAATGGTGTACATGGATTTATTTCACTGCTGATTGCTGAGTATCACAGTGCTGGCATTTAATTATTTCTTTAACAGTCCTTTTATAACGATAAAAAGTAGAAAGATAGTCACCCTTATGAATTAACACTACTGGGAATAAGGGTGATGCAGTGTTCAAGTCAATCTTATGTGACTACAGTAAAACCTTGGTTTAAGAGTAACTTGGTTTGAGAGCGTTTTGCAAGACGAGCAAAATGTTTTCATAAATTTTGACTTGATATACAAGCGATGTCTTGATATACAAGCAGTGGCGGTGCGTCCATAGAGGGCGCCGGAGCGCCGCCCCCTCTCGCTCCCGCACCGCCACTGAAAGACAATACACAGATTCATGCATTGCACGAATCTGTGTATTGTCACCGCTGCCGCGCTGCCCACTATTCATATGGCCGGCCTCCTGGTGAGCGCCGGCCATATGAATTAGAGCGGCGGCCGGCGGTGGGTGTAACTTGGAAGTGTCTATCAGAGCCAGCAGCTCTGATAGGCTTTCAGAATACAGCTCTCACGCTGTATTCGGCTTCCAAAAACTCCTCCCAGGTACGCACAGGGGTGCGTTCCTGGAAGAAGACTGTGTGGAGGTTTCAGCCAATCAGGTTCACCGGATCTGGTTACCGGTAACCCGATTGGCTGAAGCGACATCGAGGGCGGAAGAACACATCAAGGACGGCGCGGACCGAGGAAGGTAAGTGCAGGGCTGGGGGGGGGGGGGACAGGCTGCATTTGGGGGACAAACTGGCTGAATATGGGGGACAAACTGGCTGAATATGGGGGACAAACTGGCTGCATTTGGGGGAACTGGCTGCATTTGGGGGGAACTGGCTGTATATGGGGGACAAACTGGCTGCATTTGGGTGGAACTGGCTGTATATGGGGACAAACTGGCTGTATTTGAGGGGGCAAACTGGTGGCGTTTGGGCACAGTGGCTGCGTTTAATGGGCACAGTGGCGGCAATTGATTTTTTTTTTTCAGTTTGTTTGCGCCCCCCCAAAAATTTTGAGCACCAGCCGCCACTGTATACAAGTAGTGTCATGTCACATACATGAGTATAAAAGAGAAGAGAGGCGCCTCTAATGCCGCGTACACACGACCGTTTTTAATGTCATTGAAAAAAACGTCATTTTTCTCGACGTGATTCTTCTCAAGCCTGCTCGAACAAAGCGCAGTGACGTACAAAATGTACGACGGCACTATAAAGGGGAAGTTCCATTCGAATGGCGCCACCCTTTGGGCTGCTTTTGCTGATCCTCGTGTTAGTAAAGTTTGGTGAGAGACGATTCGCGCTTTTCAGCCTCGTGCTCTTCAGTCCGTTACAGCGTGACGAATGTGCAATCTCCATTACGAACGCTAGTTTTACCAGAACGAGCGCTCCCGTCTCATCACTTGCTTCTGAGCGTGCGTGTTTCTTTCACGTCGTTAAAGCCTACACACGGCCGTTTTTCATGACGAGAAAAACAACGAGAAAAATTAGAGCATGTTCCAAATTTTTAATGCCCATTTTTCACGTCGTGAAAAATGCTCTTGAGCCCACACACAATCGTTTTTAATAACCAAATAAAAAAAATGGCATTTTCTCGTCATGAAAAACGGTCTTGTGTACGTGGCATAAGTGTAGCAATATGGTTACATTTAATGAAGGTACAACATTTAGCAACATTATTGCTACACTTAGAGGCGCCTCTCTTCTCTTTAATACTCTGTAGCTCCTTCTGGATTTTGCTTCTAATCCAGCAGGAGCTACAGAGTCTTGTGGAGGCTTCTATTTGTGGATGGGCATTCTATGGTTACATAACCTGGTGACATTGCTATAATCTTTTTATATGGACTATAAACTGAAGGACCTATAAATAAAAGGATGTGGAACGAATCATTTGAGTTTACATTATTTCTTATGGGGAAATTTGCTTTGATATACAAGTGCTTTGGATTACAAGCATGTTTCTGGAACGAATTATGCTCGCAATCCAAGGTTTTACTGTATTTATTACTAAAGCGAGTATTTGCATATTGGATTCTTTTTGT
Organism: Rana muscosa; assembly: GCA_029206835.1. Taxonomy (NCBI): domain Eukaryota; kingdom Metazoa; phylum Chordata; class Amphibia; order Anura; family Ranidae; genus Rana; species Rana muscosa. The sequence continues at coordinate 578,693,457 of CM055118.1, forward strand.
TGGCCAGAAAGGATGTGATCAAAATGAAAATAGGCATCTTATACACGTATCAAGGCTAGATTTAAGTGGTGGTGGGAAGGTTTGGGTAGAGGCATTAATTGTTCCAATTTAGATTTTGAATTGTTGCGTAGTACACATTTTAGCATATAAAACCATTATACCTATTTATGCTTAAACTGATTGAAAAACAAAAATATAATCCTCTTAAATGACAATGGTATTTTAAAGTAATCTGGCTTTACCATTTTAATACCCACTAAATAAATCAACATATTGCATTCATTTGCTCTGTTCTTCATAAACCAAATGCTTTTTTAGGCTCCATACACTGAAGAATACATATTCATTATTGCACCTCCTTGGTATTTAGAAGCCAATAAATTCTTCTGGATTTTCCACAGCACAACAAGATGTGAGATCACTGGGATTGGGTATAAAGCAAGAAAACAGTTTTGTGGCAATAGCCCTTTTTTGAATCTCACAAAAGTAAGTACACCCCTCAACTTTTTGTAAATATTTTATTATCTCTTTTTATGTGACACTGAAGAAATTACACTTTGCAATAATGTAAAGTAGTGATTATACAGCTTGTATAACAGTGTAAATTTGCTGTCCCCTCAAAATAACTCAACACACAGCCATTAATGTCTAAACAGCTGGCAACAAAAGCGAGTACACCCCTAAGTGAAAATGTCCAAATTGGGCCCAAAGTGTCAATATTTTGTGTGGCCACCATTTTCCAGCACTGCTTTAACCCTCTTGGGCATGGAGTTCACCAGAGCTTCACAGGTTGCCACTGGAGTCCTCCTCCACGCCTTCATGAAGACATCACGGAGCTAGTGGATGTTAGAGACCTTGCGCTCCTCCACCTTCCGTTTGAGGATGCCCCACAGAGGCTCAATAGGGTTTAGGTCTGGAGACATGCTTGGCCAGTCCATCACCTTTACCCTCAGCTTCTTTAGCAAGGCAGTGGTCATCTTGGAGGTGTGTTTAGGGTCGTTATGTTGGAATACTGCCCTGTGGCCCAGTCTCCGAAGGGATGGGATCATGCTCTGCTTCAGTATATCACAGTACATGTTGGCATTCATGGTTCCCTCAATGAACTGTAGCTCCCCAGTGCTGGCAGCACTCATGCAGCCCCAGACCATGACACTCCCACCACCATGCTTGACATGTAGGCAAGACACACTTGTCTTTGAACTCCTCACCTGGTTGTCACCACACACGCTTGACACTATCTAAACCAAATAAGTTTATCTTGGTCTCATCAGACCACAGGACATGGTTCCAGTAATCCATGTCCTTAGTCTGCTTGTCTCCAGCAAACTGTTTGCAGGCTTTATTGCGCATAATCTTTAGAAGAGGCTTCCTTCTGGGATGACAGCCATGCAGACCAATTTGATGCAGTGTGCGGCGTATGGTCTGAGCACTAACAGGCTGAGCCCCCCACCCCTTCAACCTCTGCAGCAATGCTGGCAGCACTCATACGTCTATTTTCCAAAGACTACCTCTGGATATGACGCTGAGCACGTACACTCAACTTCTTTGGTCGACCATGGTGAGGCATGTTATGAGTGGAATCTATCCTGTTAAACCGCTGTATGGTCTTGGCCACTGTGCTGCAGCTCAGTTTCAGGGTCTTGGCAATCTTGTTTTAGCCTAGGCCATCTTTATGTGGAGCATCAATTCTTTTTTTCAGAACCTCAGAGAGTTCTTTGCCATGAGGTGCCATGTTGAACTTCCAGTGACCAGTATGAGAGAGTGAGAGCGATAACACCAAATTTAACACACCTGCTCCCCATTCACACATGAGACCTTGTAACGAGTCACATGGCACCGGGGAGGGAAAATGGCTAATTGGGCCCAATTTGGAACTTTTCACTTAGGGGTGTACTTATTTTTGTTGCCAGCGGTTTAGACATTAATGACTGTGTGTTGAGTTATTTTGAGGGGCAGCAAATTTACACTGTTCTACAAGCTGTACACTAGCATTGTAGCAAAGTGTCATTTCTTCAGTGTTGTCACATGAAAAGATATAATAAAACATTTACAAAAATGTGAGGGGTGTACTCACTTTTGTGAGATATTGTATTTCGGAAATTTTCTGCTCATTGCACCTTAGATTGTAAGCTCCTTGAGGGTAAGGACTGATGTGAATGTACAATGTATATGTAAAGTTCTGCGTAAATTGACGGCGCTTGATACAATTGTGCTCAAAAGTTTGCATACCCTGGCAGAAATTGTGAGATTTTGCCATTGATATTGAATATATGACTGATCATGCCAAAAAACTGTCTTTTACTTAACCACTTGCCGAACGCTGCATGAACATTTATGTTGGCAGAATGTCACGGACAGGCAAATGGGCGTATATATACATCCCTTTAAATTTTCCGCCGTGTGGGCGCTGCGCGGCGGTGTGCGCGCACCCCTGCCGCAAGCTCCGTGACCGAGCCTGCGGGACACACGGACTCGATGTCCACCTGTGTCCCGCGATTGTGTCACGGAGCTGCAGAATGGGGGGATGCCTGTGTAAACAAGGCATCTCCCTGTTCTGCCTTGTGACAGGACACTGATCGTCTGCTCCCTGCCATCGGGAGCAGTGATCAGTGTCGTGTCACAGCAAGCCCAGCCCCCACACAGTTAGAATCAGTCCCTAGGACACACTTAACCCCTTCCCCGCCCCCTACTGGTTAACCCCTTCGCTGCCAGTGTCATTTACAGGACAGGTCAGGACAGTTGCAGGCAGTCCCATTCATATCAATTGGGATGCAGCAGCTGCATCCAGACAGCCCTACTCCCAATATGCCATACAGTATATGTGGGTGCATGTCCTGAACTCACACGGTCTACATTTGGGTCCATGCACTTACACCCGCACAGATGTCAGATCTGTCCTTGCAGTTGCTGCTTAAAGCAAATGTTTATCAAATCGCTATTTTCACAAAAAAAATAAAAATAAATTTTATTTGCACACAACACCATAACATAACTTACAAACTTCCTGCTAAATTCCTACTAAGGCCTCATGCAATGGGGTGTACTACAGCATATGCCCATGGGGGGCCGTGTTTACCCACACGTGGATGCACAGGTGTTCTGTGCATCCCTGTGCAGGCAGTCCTATTCATGTCAACTGGGACGCAGCAGCTGCAAGTACAGATCTGACATCTGTGCGGGTGTAGATGCATGGACCCAAATGCAGACCGTGTGAGTTCAGGGACATGCACCCACATGGATGGCATCGCAGCTGCTGCATCCCAATTGATATGAATGGGACTGCCTGCACAGGTATTCATGGAACATCTCTGCATCCCTGTGCAGCTAAACATGGCCTCACTGTAGTATGCCCTGCGTGAACAAGGCATTATGCCGCGTACACATGACCGTTTTTCATGCCGAGAAAAATGCAATTTTTTAATTTGGTCATTAAAAACTATTGTGTGTAGGCTCCAGAGCCTTTTTTCGCGACGTGAAAAATGGGCATTACAAATTTGGAACATGCTCTATTTTTTCTCGTCGTTTTTCTCGTCGTTATGAGACGGAAGCGCTCATTCTGGTAAAACTAGCGTTCATAATGGAGATAGAACATTTGTCACGCTGTAACGGACTAAAGAGCACAAGGCTGAAAAGTGCGAATCGTCTTTCACCAAACTTTACTAACACGAGGATCAGCAAAAGCAGCCCAAAGGGTGGCGCCATCCGAATGGAACTTCCCCTTTATAGTGCCGTCGTACGTTTTGTACGTCACCGCGCTTTGTTCGAGCATTTTTTTTCACGATCGTGTGTAGGCAAGGCAGGCTTGAGAAGAATCACGTCGAGAAAAACTTTGTTTTTTCAATGACATTAAAAACGGTCGTGTGTACGCGGCATTAGGCCTTGTTTGGACTTGCGGTTGGGGGTGGAAAAATGTGTGGTTGAGCAACGTTTTTGCCGCCTGGCAAATGCCCCCCCCCCCCCCCCTTAAGCTGCAATAGGCAGTGGACAGGGTGCTAATGCTGTGATGCTTTCCGTCCGTGGCTAAGTTAACCCAACTTATATCGATGCTGTCCGCTGAACACTACACATTCATGTCAATGGAGAAACACCACAAACGCCCCGCTACTTCGGGCAATGCATGTGGTTGCGGTGCATTTGTTGGTAAAATGGGGTTAAAACAGGTGGTGAGGAGGCGTTGTATCGCTTCCGCACTGTCAGTAGCCACAGGAGCACAATCCAAGGCATGTCTAAATATACCCTTACTATGTTTTTTCATTTTTTTTTACAACGTAAGTTTTTTATTGTACAAATACACATTTTGTTTTAATATTTAAAAAAAAAAAATTTGGGGGGGGGGCTTTGGAAAGACATCAGGGGTCTAAGCAGACTTCTGTCTCTTTTTTGAAAAACAGAGAAAGGGACTGAAGCAGAGCTACCCTAAAATTACTATTCATTTACAAACTAACACATAGTAAACACAGTTTACTACATGATGTCAGTGATGAAAGAATACACATGTTTACCAGCTCCCCCGCTCTCCATGCTGACAGCCAGCTAGCAGCTTCAGGGGGGGGGGTGCCTGGACATCAGGAAGATAAGGGGTACTGAAGGGGGGGGGGAGCTCTGAAAGCCAGGGGGGGGCGGAGGAGGGAAGCTGACAGCTGGGGGATCGGGGTTTGCGAAGGGGGATCTGTGCTGGGGGGGGGGGGGGAATCAGAGCAGCAAGGGTGAAGGCAGGATAAGGGAGAGTTAGAGTGGTGGTGGGGGACATTTTAGATGACAGCAAAGGCAGGTGGAGGGGTGGGGGTTGTAGCGTCAGAAAAAGCGACGGTAGGGGGGGGGTCACATTTTAAGTAAATAGCTCTGATCAGTGGCTTATAAGCCACTGCTTAGAGCTATCAGTTTGTTCAGCAGCATCTGCTGAACAATTCTGCTTATGTTCATAGTCACTGAAGTGATCATGAGCTTATAGAAAATGAGGGATGCAGGTCCATACGGACCTGGCTAGTTGGAAGTCCAACTCTACAAGTCCTTACTTGCAGTGGGGCTGCGATCACACAGCAAGGGCTAAATGCTTGTTTCTGTGTACGGGACAGGAAAAGCACTTTTTCTTACCTGATCCTCTGCTTCCCCAGCAGATGATGCTCCCTATTGCCCAGCAGTGAACTGTTCTTTGGTGTCCTCGTGTTTAACCACTTGCTGACCATATAACTTAGATATACGGTGGAAAAAGTGGCACAGCTGCACCAGATCACGTACCTAGTGATCACTTTTGGGTCTGGGGGCGTGCATGCACACCGCCGCCGGCCCGCTCCCGGTGTGAATATACACAGCGGAGCTGATCAGCGGGTACCACAGACTCAATGTCCGCCTGCACCAGCCGATCCTTTGGTACAGAGGGAGACCCGCAGTCTGCCTATGTACACAAGGCAGATTGCCATTCTGTCAGTACAGAAGGCATGGATCCTGTGTTCATGCAAAGCAGAGACATGGATCAATGCCTTCCCTAGTACAAGCACCTCCCTCCACAGTAAGAAGATCTCCCCTGATGTTAACCCCTTCCCAGTCATTGTTATTACAGTGCTGTGAAAAAGAATTCATACCCCTTGAAATTTTCCACATTTTGTCATGTAACAACCAAAAACGTAAATGTATTTTATTGGGATTTTATGTGATAGACCAGCACAAAATGGCACATAATTTTGAAGTGGAAGGAAAATGATAAATGGTTTTCAACATTTTTTACAAATAAATATGTGAAAAGTGTGGCGTGCATTTTTATTCAGCCCCTTTACTCTGATACCCCTAACTAAAATCAAGTGGACATTGAGTTTGCGGTAACCGCCAATTAGCTCCCGCTGTGAATAATCACAGTGGGAGCGGGCCACCGGTCCCCTACCTAGAAAGTTCTACTAGGTACATGATCCTGTGCAGCAATGCCACTTTGCCGCTGAATGTGTACTGTAAGTTATATATAATTTAATACATATACATTATATATATATATATATATATATATATATATATATATATTATATAAATTTGAAAGATGAAGATACAATATATTTTTTTTTTCTATAGCCTTCGTTAAAATTACAGCTGGGTTTTACTGTTTGGGCACTTTGAGTTATGCAGTGACAATGCTCTTCCCTTTTTTCTCACATTCTCCTGCCTGTAAATTACCCTATCACAAGCTCTCCCAACGGAAACTATAAGCTGTTGTTTTGATGCACATTGCACAATTGCAGCCAGGAATAATGTACTCTCTAAAAACACATGCACTGTTATAATATGTAAACAAAAGGTGCTACTGGAAGGTATATATCCATATATTAATATACACTTCCAATCCAAAAAAGGAAAAAATATATATTATTTAAATATAGAGTAAAAGTCGTCAAAAAGATGTGAGTGGAGTGACGGAGCGAACCTCCTAAAAACAAAGCTGTCTGCACTGATGACGGTCTATGGGCACCAATTAATGTGAGTGAGCTGTACTTTTTTTTATGGCATATGTTTTTAACCAATACCGACACCACAATGAATTAATTTTATTTGGAACTCTTCTGGGTTTGTGGCAGAGTATAGAGACAATGGAAATTGCTGGTGGAAAGTGAAGGAGAAGTATCTAGACCCACTCCGACTGAAAGTATGATGGAAAAAGCTCTTTTCACCTTCCTTATTCGGGGGTCAAAATTTGTAGGTGTGCATTCAATAAGCACGTGGTGAAGTTTATGGTGGACCAGAGAGTTTTCTTGAATCCCTTGGCCTGCTGGGAGAATCTATATATTCGGGTGGAGTCAGGTGATCTATGTTCTGTGCCACCTGGACAGCTGTCTGGGTGGACATGTGTCGTGTGCCTCAGGCTGCTAGGCCAGAGATTGGGCCTATCCTGGGGGGCGTCTGGATTCTGGGCTGTGTAAGGGCCTATCCAGAAGCAAGAGTGCAGCGCAGGGTTGGGATTGTGGCTTGCAGTCCAACCAAAAGTGACGGTTCTGCCGGCCAGAGAGAACCCATCAGTGGTCGGAGGTATAAGCGAAGCTGACGCTACTAAGGGACCAACTACCTTAATACCAGGGACCACAGTGAGTAACTGAAGCAAGTACCGGAGCAGCATTCTCACCGAATGGGCACGGTGGAGAATCTGGAAACTTCAGACGGTGATCAAATCAAAGACCCAGGCAGCGGAGGTGACACTTGCAGAGCAGCCTTGTGTGTCAAGCCAGGGACCGAGCAGGCCAGTGGGGTGAAGCTTGAGAAGTTTCTGGAGTGCCAATCTAGGAACCCAGCAGGGAAGCGGGGGTGACGCTTCACCGTGAAGATTGGAGGAGCTCAAGGGATACAGTGGCAGTGAATCAGAGGGTCTAGTGAGAGACTGGGAGGCGGGTGCTCAGTGTGAGGAAGATCTAAAAAGGAGAAGTTGTAGTGAAGGTGAAACAACTGTTGTGCTTTGTGTTAGGAACTGTTAAAGACTGTTGCAATAGGAGACAGCATTCCTATACGTGCAGATGTGGCGTCTTGCTGGAGGCCTTTCCCTGCATGGCTGTCCTCCTATTGTAGTCTCGGAGTCTGCCAATTGAACTTGCAACTACTCAAGGGTGTCCTGGCCCTAACCCTCTTTCGCCCATAAAAGATTGGAAGAGAATTAAATATCTCTTTTGCATTCAAGAAGTGTCTGGCGCCCAATAACTTCCACCTTGCACCCACTATGCCTCACAACCCACCATATACAGAAGGATATCAGCTATCTCTAGCCCTGGAGGTCCTCATTAGACTGAAGGGGGTCGTAGACCTTGCTACACGTGTGTGTGTGTGTGTGTGTGTGTGTGTATTGTGAGATGGGGTTTGTTTAGCTCAAGTGGTAAATGCGTTTTTTCAGCGATTCAAGCCAGTCAGGAACTATATTTAAAGGGCATGGTAGCCCATTTTTATTAAAAAAGGCAAAATAAAAGTCCAAACAAAGGTTTCCCACGCAGGGGTTCTTCTCCATCAAATACACATAATAGAAAATGCTAGCCCACCTGGCTCTCTGTAGCAGTACTTCTGCACTTTCCTGGTCACCCAGACCACCGGACTCCTCAAAGTAGACAGCCTCCCTTTAGCGTCCACAGCTCTACCTCTTGCAGTCACCAATGTTCTGGCTGTCACCTACAGCCTCTCTGACTCCTGAAGACCTCCTGTCTCTTGGTGTGGAGCCATCTCCAACTGGGAGCCATGAGGTCTTCCCATACATTCATTATAAGGGCTGTGCTCACCTGAGCACACACCCTGCTGGTAATCGGCAAAGTCTGGACACAGCGTTGGAGATCCCATCCCTCCCAAGACACTGTGGGATCTCCAAACTACAAAGCCCCTTTCCAGAATACCAAAACCTGGAGAAAGCTGCGAAAGCAGTCTTCTCCAGTCCACATCTACGCTCTGTAGTCTTGCACCTTGCAAATGTGCAGACCCTGTGTCCAGCAAACTGTCCATTTTACCGTGACAGTAGCTCCTACTGTCACAGTATATATACAGTATATATGTAAATATATGAATATTAAATGTTTTGCCTTGCATTCCTATTTTAAACTGAACGGGTTGTTTTACAAGGTAAGGGTTCACATATACTGTAATTTACCAGGACTGAAAATTTTGCTGAATCCACTGTAAATATCCATGGTAGCAGCAAACCTGAACCTCATCTCTAGTCTATATATGTATATATGTAGCACACTGACCTTTTTCCTGCCTGGCTCCCTTGCAGGTCAAGGTACACCGTGCTATATGCCCGTACCCTCCTGTTAGAAGAGGTTAAGCGGTGTTCACAAATTTTGTGTCCTGCAGCAAGTTACCACCTTCCACTGGTTCTCATCCCCAGTGTATAGGGACATGTCTATATTTCTCCCCCCAAGAAGGCCAATGTCCAGAACACTTTAACTCCAACAGAGAGTTTATTTTTCCTTTGCTCCAGTAAACGGGAAATTGAAGAGAGAATGAAGTTAGCAGAGTCAGAAGGCAGATTCAGGCACACACACCTTAGTCACTCGTCGCCACTCGATCCCGAGTAGTCCCTATGAGAGCGGCCCTAGCAGCCGGTGTGGAGCTCGAACAGTTCTGTCACCCTATCCCCTCCAGAGACGGGTTCAGGAAATCCTTTAACCTCTGTAGAATTTAGAGAACAGAACGATGCCAATGGGCGGAGTAAAGAATCCTTCCCTCTGACAGGACACCAGGCCTTTCCCGAGACAGCAATCTTCCATCACCAATCTCCTCTGTGGGACCGATCCTCCCCTGGCTTCCTCTTGGTCAGAGCGGGTACCCTCACCTGGGCACCCTGGGACTCCAATGGACTGATTGTAGACCCAGTTAAAGGTACTGGGCCTACCTGGAACGTTGCAGCCTCGGGCCAAAGGTGCCCGAGACTCCTCGGCCAGTCAACGCACCCCCGTGGGGCACACTCCCCTCCAACTCCTCTCCAACTCCTCTCCTAACATGGCGTCTGCTCCTTTTGTACCCTCTCCCGGCATGCACAGCGGGTAGACCACCCCCACTGCATGGCCGCTGAGAGAGGACACCTAATACCACCACTGTGTCACCTATGGTTCGGCCCTAGACCTGGGAAACAGCGCCACCCGCAGGCCAAAGGGGAACTGCACACTAGACAACACCACAGCAGAGCAGAGTCCAATATTAAATCAGAAAGTCTGAGCCAAACTATTGCTCAGGCCATCCCCTAAATTTGGGCATAGCGACCCCCTAAATTTAGGGGTCCGCTACATATATATATATATATATATATATATATATATATATATATATATGTAAGCGGCCTCACTCCCTTCTCTTGTAAATCGGTTATCTGATAGCTCTTATCTAGGGGTATCTTGTATGTGAGAGTGAGATGCGCTACGGCCCATGTCCTCCCCATTGCAGCGGGTGAGGTGAAGGCCAGCACCTGTTGTTCTTCTTGGGCCTGTGTGCTTCTTTAAGAGCCAAGTCTGTTGTGCTGACACTCCCCTTCGCTCCCATTAACCAGAGTACCACACACGATAAGGGTCCAACTCTTGTTTATTATAACACATGAATAAACAGTCCTTTGCCAGCCGACTGGTTGGGACCCATAAAACAGTTCAATACAGTGGGGTGAGCAGGTCGAGGCACAGTCCTAACAATCAATCTAAACCACTGTGATTTCACCAGCGGTTGCTACAGCCATCGGCTTGAGAGAGAACTTGAATCTTTGGAGTCTCTACCAGCGACTCTAGAGAACATGAATTGGAGTACCTTCGCTGCGTTGCGGCCCCTGTCAGGGGGAAGATGTCCCTCCAAGGGAGTTACCAGAGGCCCCTCCGTCACCGGGTTGATGCTGCTCCGTGCTCTTCAGAAGGGTAACCTCTCCGGCCTCCTCACCTCAGATACGGGCCCCATCCACCTCAGGGTCCCTCGGACTCATCCGCCCTTGCGGAGCCCAGTCGAAGTTACTGGGCCCCAGGCCTCCGGTGTAGTACCTCACCCCAGGCTTAAGGTGCCTGAGATGGACGCCAACACTGCTCCGACCAGGCCATGGGCACCTAGGCCGGAACTCCGGACCGCCAGCACCCAGGCCTAGGGTGCCTGGGCGCGGGATAGCAAGAAGACCTCATGGCGAGGGCGTCTACCCCCCTTTATCTCCTCCCCCAGCAGCCACAGCAGGTTCCCCGCCCCGCTGTACCACTGCCAGAGCAGGACAAAAAGGGTGCAGCACTGTGGCAGTGGTTCTACCTCGACTCGGGACAACATCGCCACCCACAGGTCAAGGAGAATAGCACACTACCAAAGTCCTCCACGACTTAAATGGTCTAAACCCTCTCATGATTGGTACATCCTGGATCATACTACCTCCCAGTTGCTCCCCCTAGATTTAGACCCCCGCTACACTCTCCCCCTAGTGGTTTGACGCTGGTCCCCAGCGTCTGGTGCAAACCCATGTCTCCCAAAGAGTGGTAACATAAGCTTGACCTCAGAGGCCATCCCTCAACTTAAATCCTAATTTGTGCCAAGACCTGCTCGAGGGAAGGGGAATATAAAGTAATAAACTTTCCAATAAACAATCTGAACATGTACACATATACAATCCCTCCCATAACTGTCGAAGAACCACCCCATACTCAGTAGCCTTAACAGACGGATCTCCTGCAGAAGGGAAACAAAAAAAACACAACATCCTAACACATTTGTGTGACTTGGAATGAATGGGTCTATCAGCCGAGAGGCCCATTCGCTCCAATGAGTAAGGTGGTGCAAGTGTAAAAAAAAAAAACAACCGTTGCGCAACACTGCCCCCTGGTGACAGTGCCGCGATAATGACACTTGGCTGAATCTTCCAGACAACCTTCCTTCTTCTGGCTGTGTCCCTACTCTGATTCTACCCCAAAAGTCCTTGTCTTTGATGCATAAAGAAAGAGGGAGAACAAACAAAAACTGCTCCCATTTCTCCAAAGAATAGAAAAGCCCAAATAAAAACTAGGGCACAGTCCTTGTGTTCAAGGGAGTTCTGCAGTAAACAAAAGTGCAACAGCACACAGGAGTCCTTTTTTTTTCTCCTACAAGTAAAACTTTGGATGCGGCAAAAACAGGGGCTTGAGATGCTTATCAAAAGTTTCAACATTATATTCAATGTCCTCTCCATCCTTACGGCAGATAAGCACCCTGTCTGCATGGATGTGACGGTCCAGCATCCACTCCGCTCTGCAGTCCCTGAATTGTTTAGACACTGATGGTGAACAGGACAAGTAGAGGACTAGGCTTCCTCGTAAGCTCCGGGGCTTCCGCCCGGGGCGTACTGTCTCCTGTGGACATAGGCAGATCCTGTGGTGCACGTAGCGCAAGCAATGGCATTTTGTCGCAGCCCTTGCGGTGAAAGAGTTCATCAATTTCACCATCATCTCCACAGTCCAACAGCGATTCTAGGTTGAAGGTGTCGTACATCTCTGCGGGTAGGTAGTTCCCAGTAGACACGGAACCACCCTCCCTAGCGGGCTCCACCGACTGTGGACTCCCGACGCCTCCAACCAACCCCACAGTCCCAGCCCCTGGCTCACCTGGACCTTTGTAAGAACAGGGATGTCCAGGACTCTTCCAACCGGATCCATCCAGGCCCGGCAAGCGGCGGGGTGAAGCTCGACCACGACCACAGGACGCCTGTACCAGGCCGACTTTCCTCTTCGGAGGTGGGAGCAGGGAATCTGTGGCGACCGAAGCAGCATCCTCGGATTTTCCTTTCTCAGTCTCTGGTTGGGCAGTCACGTCGCCCTGGTCAGTGCGTACGGGGACCTCCGCAAAGGCCTGGATCTCCCCTTCCGGAGTAGCGGTACCTGTGAGGCAGTTGAGGCGAAGGGCCCGGGGCCTTACTGTGGATGGCTCCACCTCGAACAAGAACTCTTTGAATGCCTCGCAACGCCCGAATGGCTTCAGGTGGACCACCAGTCCCGAACATCCGGGACAGATCACGCCGAGGGCCTCCGTGTCTCTGCAGGTGTACAGAGCCAACTGCCCTCGGGGTCTAAGTCTTATCCCCATGTCTGTAAGGGGAGCAGAAAAATCAGTCATCTTCGTGGGGTAGGGAACCGGAATCCACGGGGAACTTGAGGTCATCCTGACTATCTGCTGCTCCATCACGCACTGACCTCGCGCCGGAGTCTCCACGTGTATCTCCCCCACATGGCCAGACTCCTCCCATAACTTGCACGTTTTCGCGGGATTCCACTAGCCTCTGCCCACGAACTGCGCAGTTATGGGGTGCCTCATGGCGCAGTGCAGTAAAAGCCCCCACATGTAGTACATCACACGGCTGGACTTCTCCCTCTTCTCGCTCTTCTGCATGGGCCTTTCCCGTGTTAGGGTCATGTCCACGACTTCAAGCAGGAATGCACTTTGGCGAGTAACATGGCCGACCCACTCGGAACTCCTCCGGGCAGCGAAGTTCAAACACAGACGTTCTCAGTTCCATAATCAAAACACACACAATCCCGGACGAGCCCCCACGTGTAGCGGCCTCACTCCCTTCTCTTGTGAATCGGTTATCCGATAGCTCTTATCTAGGGGTATCTTGTATGTGAGAGTGAGATGCGCTACGGCCCATGTCCTCCCCATTGCAGCGGGTGAGGTGAAGGCCAGCACCTGTTGTTCTCCTCGGGCCTGTGTGCTTCTTTAAGAGCCAAGTCTGTTGTGCTGACACTCCCCTTCGCTCCCATTAACCAGAGTACCACACACCGATAAGGGTCCAACTCTTGTTTATTATAACACACGAATAAACAGTCCTTTGCCAGCCGACTGGTTGGGACCCATAAAACAGTTCAATACAGTGGGGTGAGCAGGTCGAGGCACAGTCCTAACAATTAATCTAAACCACTGTGATTTCACCAGCGGTTGCTACAGCCATCGGCTTGAGAGAGAACTTGAATCTTTGGAGTCTCTACCAGTGACTCTAGAGAACATGAATTGGAGTACCTTTGCTGCGTTGCGGCCCCTGTCAGGGGGAAGATGTCCCTCCAAGGGAGTTACCAGAGGCCCCTCCGTCACCGGGTTGATGCTGCTCCGTGCTCTTCAGAAGGGTAACCTCTCCGGCCTCCTCACCTCAGATACGGGCCCCATCTACCTCAGGGTCCCTCGGACTCATCTGCCCTTGCGGAGCCCAGTCGAAGTTACTGGGCCCCAGGCCTCCGGTGTAGTACCTCACTCCAGGCTTAAGGTGCCTGAGATGGACGCCAACACTGCTCCGACCAGGCCATGGGCACCTAGGCTGGAACTCCGGACCGCCAGCACCCAGGCCTAGGGTGCCTGGGCGCGGGATAGCAAGAAGACCTTGTGGCGAGGGTGTCTACCCCCCTTTATCTCCTCCCCCAGCAGCCACAGCAGGTTCCCCGCCCCGCTGTACCACTGCCAGAGCAGGGCAAAAAGGGTGCAGCACTGCGGCAGTGGTTCTACCTCGACTCGGGACAACATCGCCACCCACAGGTCAAGGAGAATAGCACACTACCAAAGTCCTCCACGACTTAAATGGTCTAAACCCTCTCATGATTGGTACATCCTGGATCATACTACCACCCAGGTGCTCCCCCTAGATTTAGACCCCCGCTACATATATATATATATATATATATATATATATATATATATATATGATTTTCACTTTCAGTCTATCTTCCTCATCTTTGAACAAATTATACTAAAATTACATTGTTGATCAGATTTGTCTTGCCGAGCAAAAACAGAGCAAATATATATATAGAGAGAGAAAGAGAGCAATTTTATAGCCTTCCTATATTTACACAGATTACTGTCATTGCTATTGGTACTAGGGATCAAGTATTTTGTTTACCTTCTGTGTGCTGCTGTCCAATCACATTCCAGCTTTGGCTTTTCCATGCTTGTCTGTCTGCCAAGACATCACTTTGATGTTAACTCAATCCAAATGCATTAAAGGGAAAGAGAGTGGAGTGAATGGAGAGGGTAAAAGAACTAAAGGGGGAGAGCAGGAGAAGAGGAAAGGTGAGAGAGCTTCTGACATTGATTATATGGTGTTATGATGCATTAAATAAGTAGTGCATAAATGTGAACGCCAAGGCTTTTACATGAAAAAAAAGATCAATGGCTGAGTACCTACACGGTACATCTTTAAAAAATAAAGTACAACCAAATCTAGCATACAAGTATCCTAGAAGAGGGGACCATGCAGTACAAACCAATATCAGGGATGAGCCGAACACCCCCCTGTTCGGTTCGCACCAGAACCTGCGAACAGACAAAATGTTCGTGTAAACTTTAGAACCCTATTAAATACAATGGACTCGAACGTTCGAAATCTAAAGTGTTAATTATAAAGGCTAATATGCAAGTTATTGTCCTAAAAAGTGTTTGGGGACCTGGGTCCTGCCCCAGGGGACATGTATCAATGCAAAAAGAAGTTTTAAAAACGGCCGTTTTTTCGGGAGCAGTGATTTTAATAATGCTTAAAATGAAAAAATAAAAGTGAAATATTCCTTTAAATTTCGTACCTGGGGGGTGTGTATGATATGCATGTGAAGTGGCGCATGTTTCCCGTGCTTAGAACTGTCCCTGCAAAAAATGTCATTTTTGAAAGAAAAAAAATGCATTTAAAACTGACTTGCGGCTATTAATGAATTGTCGGCTCCCGGCAATACATACAAAAGTCATTGAGAAAAAAAAAAAAAAAAAGCGTGGGGGTTCCCCAGAATTCAATTACCAGGCCCTTCAGATCTGGCATGGATTTTAAGGGGAACTCCACCCCAAGTTTAAAAAAAAAATGGCGTGGAGTCCCCCTAAAAATCCATACCAGACCCCTTATCCGAGCATGCAACCTGGCCGGCCGCAGGGGAAAAGGGGGGGACGAGAGAGCGGCCCCCCCTCCCTCCTGAACCGTACCAAGCCACATGCCCTCAACATGGGGAGGATGTCCCCATGTTGATGGGGACAAGGGCCTCATCCCCACAACCCTTGCCCGGTGGTTGTGGGGGTCTGCGGGCGGGGGGCTTATCGGAATCTGGAAGACCCCTTTAACAAAGGGGACCCCCAGATCCCGCCCCCCCCCTATGTGAATTGGTAACGGGTACATTGTACCCCTACCATTTCACGAAGAAAGCGTAAAAAAATGTTTAAAAAAACACACAAACACCTTGAAAAAGTCCTTTATTTAAAAAAATAAATAAATAAACATTCCAGCGGTGAAATCCAGTGTCCCGCGGCGATCCCGATGTCCAGCGCTGTCCTTCATTGGTTGTGCCTGAGCGGACCTGATGGGGAACTCCCTCTCAGTATTTTAAATGTATAGACCCGCCCCTTCTAAAGTTCCCCATCAGGTCCGCTCAGCGGACGAGATGCAGAACATGAGAAGGGGCGGGTCTATACATGTATTACCAAAGTGAGAGCAGTTCCCCATCAGGTCCGCCCCCTCGGTATGTCAGACCCGCCTACGTCATTGGCTTGAGCGGGGAACTTCCTTCACTATGTAAATTTAAATTTACATAGTGAAGGAAGTTCCCCGCTCAAGCCAATGACGTAGGCGGGTCCGACATACCGAGGAGGCGGACCTGATGGGGAACTGCTCTCACTTTGGTAATACATGTATAGACCCGCCCCTTCTCATGTTCCGCATCTGGTCCGCTGAGCGGACCTGATGGGGAACTTTAGAAGGGGCGGGTCTATACATTTAAAATACTGAGAGGGAGTTCCCCATCAGGTCCGCTCAGGCACAACCAATGACGGACAGCGTTGGACATCGGGATCGCCGCGGGACACTGGATTTCACCGCTGGAATGGTTTTTTTTTTTAAATAAAGGACTTTTTCAAGGTGTTTGTGTGTTTTTTTAAACATTTTTTTACGCTTTCTTCGTGAAATGGTAGGGGTACAATGTACCCCTTACCAATTCACATAGGGGGGGGGCCGGGATCTGGGGGTCCTCTTTGTTAAAGGGGTCTTCCAGATTCCGATAAGCCCCCCGCCCGCAGACCCCCACAACCACCGGGCAAGGGTTGTGGGGATGAGGCCCTTGTCCCCATCAACATGGGGACATCCTCCCCATGTTGAGGGCATGTGGCTTGGTACGGTTCAGGAGGGAGGGGGGGCCGCTCTCTCGTCCCCCCCTTTTCCCCTGCGGCCGGCCAGGTTGCGTGCTCGGATAAGGGGTCTGGTATGGATTTTTAGGGGGACTCCACGCCATTTTTTTTTAATTTGGGGTGGAGTTCCCCTTAAAATCCATGCCAGATCTGAAGGGCCTGGAATGGATATTTGGGGGAACCCCACGTCAATTTTTTTTTTATTTGCGGCGGGGTTCCCCTTAATATCCATTCCAGACCTGAAGGGCCTGGTAATTGA
Organism: Rana muscosa; assembly: GCA_029206835.1. NCBI lineage: Eukaryota > Metazoa > Chordata > Amphibia > Anura > Ranidae > Rana > Rana muscosa. The sequence continues at coordinate 578,710,288 of CM055118.1, forward strand.
ATTCTGGGGAACCCCCACGCTTTTTTTTTTTTTTTTATCAATGACTTTTGTATGTATTGCCGGGAGCCGACAATTCATTAATAGCCGCGAGTCAGTTTTAAATGCATTTTTTTCTTTCAAAAATGACACTTTTTGCAGGGACAGTTCTAAGCACGGGAAACATGCGCCACTTCACATGCATATCATACACACCCCCCAGGTACGAAATTTAAAGGAATATTTCACTTTTATTTTTTCATTTTAAGCATTATTAAAATCACTGCTCCCGAAAAAACGGCCGTTTTTAAAACTTCTTTTTGCATTGATACATGTCCCCTGGGGCAGGACCCGGGTCCCCAAACACTTTTTAGGACAATAACTTGCATATCAGCCTTTATAATTAGCACTTTAGATTTCTCCCATAGATTTTTCGAATTTGCCGCGAACACCCCAATTTGTTCGCTGTTCGGCGAACGGGCGAACAGGCAATGTTCGAGTCGAACATGAGTTCGACTCGAACTCGAAGCTCATCCCTAACCAATATGAAAGAACTGTCAAACCTGATATGTCTGGCATTTGCTGGCTTATTAAATAAAGCACCACAAAAAGCAATGATGTGTGTTAACCCATAGTAACAGGCAATGAAATCTCACCTTTTGCCCATGTACAGCAGCTAGGAAAATAAATGGCTTACACACTTTGTACATTATTCTTAGCATAATAAATATTAGGCTATAATAAAAGCTGGATTCAAGGTAAATACAGTAACTAAATACAATACATATACAGTATAGAGGATATTTTACCTTCCAAATTATTTTTGTTTTTGTCTATTCAGTTCTGAGATTAACACAGCCTTCCACACAGCACAGCCCTTCCTGGCAGTGTAAGAGACCTGATCTTTTCTTCTCCAATTATACAACACTTAGGCCGCTTTCACACTGGGGCGGGGGCGGGCATCGGTGGTAAAGCGCCGCTATTTTTAGCGGCGCTTTACTGTTTTTGCGGGGGTATTCAGCCGCTAGCGGGCGCTTTTAACCCCCGCTAGCAGCCGAAAAAGGTTAAAACCACCCGCAAAGCGGGTATTCGGCCACACTGCCCATTCATTTCAATGGGCAGGAGCGGTGGAGGAGCGGTATACACACCGCTCCTTCACCGCTTCAAAGATGCTGCTTGCAGGAGTTTTTTTTAACGTCCTGCCAGCGCATCGCCTCAGTGTGAAAGCACTCCGGCTTTCACACAGACTCCAGGATAAGCAGACTGACAAGTTATGGAACCACTCTGCTCTATATTATCCTATCCTCAGTGTCAAGAAGTTTGTATATGTGTGAAGTGGAGTTCCAGCCTGGGGGGGGGGGGGGGGGTGAAAAGTCAGCAGCTACAAATACTGTAGCTGCTGACTTAATATAAGGACACTTAACTGTCCAGGGAGCCCACAATGTTGGCACCCCAAGCCGATCCGTCCATCGGCTCCAGGTGCAGGCGCCGGCATCTTCACTAAGGGAAATAGGAAGTGAAGTCTTGCAGCTTCACAGCCTGTTTCCTACTGCACATGCGCAAGTCGCGCTGCGCTTTCTGAATGGTCCTGCTGTCTTCTGGGACCTGTGTGTCTCCCAGAGGGAAGCGAGGGGGAAGGAGGAGGGGCCGGAAGTTTCGTAGATCGCCACACAACGATGCAGCGATCTTACACGGAAGTGGGAGCATATATCTGGTTTTAACAGGTATCCGCTTACTCCCGAAAGGTGACAAATTTGGCAGCGGAGGGGGGAGGAAGCAAACAAACAGAGCTTCTTTTTTTTTTTTTTGGGCTGGAGCTCCGCTTTATTTCCTCTATTCACACGGCTGAAGGTGTGAATCGTTGTCAGATCGCTGGGGTAGAGATGTTAAAACAGCATTATATGTAGAAGACAGATGGTGATAAAGGCACCACCACTGTTCAGTTCCAGTTTGATGTAGATGGCCTCTTGCATGCCTCTTGTGAACTAGTTGTTCTATCTCTCCAAAATGTGCTTTGAAAGTTTGTGACTATCTAGACTGGGCTTTCATTAAAACATCCATAAGGTGAAGCAAAAACATGGGACAATTGAACAGAGGGGAGAAACATAACACATGTACTAATGTTTCCATAGTAGCTGGAGTGTCAGAACAACTCAGAGGGATTTTTAACAAACATCACCTTCCTATCTTTAAATCCCAGCAATACATTGTATATCCAAAGGACTTAAAGTGTTTGTTACCCCAACATTTCATATTCCTGATATGTGCCTGCTGTACCGTGTATGAAAAAGTATTCTGTTCTCTTTGTATTGCTTCCTTTGTGTGAAATCCCTGGTGTTCCTGCCAGTCCCTCTGATATCTTAAAAAAATTGACCACAAAAGGCATGAGAGCACAGCGTGGTGTGCTCTCTGGCTGTGCTGGGAACTCAGCCTGTTCTCCTCCAATGATCAGACTTGTCCTTACATGCCCCCACTGTACAGCCCTCCACTGGGAAGATCAGTGTACTGCTGCTTCTTCTACCCCCACCTCTTATGCAGCTGAGAACAGAATGTGATCGCTTATAAAAAAAGGAAAAAAATACATTTATTATGAGATTTTTTTGTTATATCTATACAGAAATGTTTTGTCTTTCATTTCTATTGTAGCGGTTATGTACTTTTGTGAGTGTTTAATTCGGGTGAAGACATCAGTTCCCTGCGGCCCAGCAGGTGGCGCTGTCACTTTGGGCCGGGGTTGAACCATCACTGCAGTGCCGTACCCTTTGTGACCTCTCGCAGCAGTTGTACGGCGGGGCTGGGAACCCGCCGTGCTTTCTGGGAGAGGGTATAAAGGGGGCGGACATCTTCGCCACGAGGTCTGAGCCCCAGGCACCTTCAGCCTTGGGGTTACTGTCCGCGGTCGGTGTCCAGGCGGCCTAGGCCTGGACACGAGGAGTTCGGTAGTCACCCCAGACACCCTCAGTCTGGGGTGAGGTACATCGCTTCAGGCCTGGGGCCCAGCTTCTTCCACTGGGTCCCGCCTGGGAGGAGTCATCCTAAGGTGCCCACAGTATCGGGTACCTGAATCCAGGCGTAACGGACCGTGCAGGTGACCTTCCCGTAGATCTGGTGCAGCATATTGCCAGTGCCGGGACAGGGCCTCCGGAGACCGTCGGGATGGATGTCCTTTCCTAACAGGGGCTGTATTCACTCGGAAGGTGGTCCATGTTCCAAGGTCGGTGGCAGAGACCGTTATATTCAGGCCTGTGGCAGGGGCCTCAACAGTTCACTCGGTATGTGGCAGCTACCAACCTCACAGTCGGTGGCAGTGACCGTGCCTATTCGCACGCAAAAGGAATAGGAGAGTTCATTTGTGCCTGGGCCTACTTGTATCCACACCCCTGTCTGTCTGTTACAAGAGTTCAATTGATTATATTCATCCTGGCAAATGGAGAAATAAAAGAGTGTTGGACTTTTAATGGTGTGGGGCTCTTTTACTGGTAAACACATCTCCACGAAGGAAGCAGAGGCTCCGTACGCAACGAACAGACCCAAAGGTAAATCAAGTGACTTTGCTCAACCCTCGTACGCATGCGAGGTGGGAGCTTGGCGTGGTGTTCCTGCACCCTCTCTCAGGTGCCCCTAGACAACAGTCGCAATAGAGACAGAGAGAGAGTGAGGCCGCTACACGTGGGGGCTTGTCCGGGATGTGTTCGTGCTACAATGGAGCTGAAGTTGTTGGAGTTTGAACGTGTCTGCCCAGAAGAGTTCCGAGTAGGTGGGCCATATTGGCCACTGCGTCACGAGGCACACCCTCCCTGCTCAGTTTGTGGGCGTGACCCAGGAAAGGAAAAAGCCCGGGAACTGGGGCGCAATAGGGGAGGAGTCCAATCGTGTGAAGGACTACACGTGGGGACTTTGGCGCCAACTATGCAGTGCGCAATGGATCAGCAGAGAGTCACCATGTTCGGCAATGCATCATGGATTCCACTTTATCCTCCTACCACGAGTTTGACTACTGCTGCTCCGATAACCGATACGGGGATCCGGCTAAAGCCCCGGGGACGATTCGCCCTGTACTCATGCATGGACGTTGAGGCCCTGGGTTTGATTTGTCCCGGCTGTTCGGGACTGGTGTGTCAGCTGAAGCCATTCGGGCGCTGCAAGGCCTGCGGAGAGTTCTTATTTGAGGTGGAACCACTTATCGAGAAACCCAGAACCATCCACCTCAACCGCACAACGGGAAACACCACTCATTAATAGGGATGAGCCGAACACCCCCGGGTTCGGTTCGCACCAGAACCTTCGAACGGACCGAAAGTTCGCGCGAATTTTCGAACCCTATTCGTTATAATGGACGCGAACGTTCGAAATCAAAATTGCTAATTACAACGGCAAATATGCATGTTAATGTCATAAAACAGGTTTGGGGACCCGGGTCCTGCCCCAGGGGACATATATCAATGCAAAAAGAAATTTTAAAAACTAAAGTTTTTTCGGGAGCAGTCATTTTAATGATGCATAAAGTGAAAAAAAAAAAAGTGAAATTTTCCTTTAAATATGGTACCTGGGGGGTGTCTAAAGTATGCCTGTAAAGTGGCATGTGTTTCCCGTGTTTAGAACTGTCCTTGCACAAAATGACATTTGTAAAGGAAAAAAAGAAGCCATTTAAAACCACTTGCGGCTTTAATGTCATGTCTTGTCCTGGCCGCCATATGGCTGAAAATCCTTCAGAAAAATGGCATGGCTACCCCATCACCCCCCCCCCCCCACCCCAGCCCCTTTGGGTCTTGTATGGATACTAAGGGGGACCCCGCACCCAAAATAAAACCCTATACCTACAACCCTATATACTCTGAACAGCAGTATATAGGTGGTGCAAACAAGACATGGACTGTAGGTTTGTTCTTAAGTAGAATCTGAACAGGTACATTATGAAGTGTAGCTACATCCCAAAAAAATCAATTTTTAAGCTTTTTGGAGAACATAGGGAGGGGTTATCACCCCTGTAACATTTGCTGTCTTTGCACATCTGTTCAGAACATGTCACCTCACTTTCCGTCCCAATGACAAATGTTTTTGGAAAAGTGGGGTTTTAATTGAAACAAGGATTGGTGATAAAGCATCAGTAGAGAGGAGATACCTTTTTCCCAAATTAAATCTAACAGGATAGAATTTTCCTTCCTAGGGGTAGATTTCCTCTCACTTCCTGTTTTCTCTTGCCGTTTGCAAGTAGGAGTCGTTTGTAAGTTGGATGTTTGAAAGTAGGGGCCTGCCGTATATACTCTGCAGAAATTTGCCCTATTAGATGTTGGTGTAGCCACAAGACTGGTGGGCACAGGAATGGGCCCTGCTGTGAGTTAATAGATCAAGATTTGTACTTGCATGCACCTGTTGAACCGGGCAGAAAAATTGGGCCTTTGGTGGTGGTGGTGGTGGTGGTGGTGGACGGTGTTGCCACAAGACTGTAAGCCCTCACAGTTACTCTTGGTGGGTGCAGGAATGGGCCCTGCTGTGAGTTATTAGATCAAGATTTGTAATTGCATGCACCTGTTGAACAGGGCAGAAAAATTGGGCCTTTGGTGGTGGTGGTGGTGGTGGACGGTGTTGCCACAAGACTGTAGGCCCTCATAGTTACTCTTGGTGGGCGCAGGAATGGGCCCTGCTGTGAACTATTAGATCAAGATTTGTAATTACACGCCCCTGTTAAACAGGGGCTGAAAAATTGTGCCTTAGGCATTGGTGCTGGTGCCACAACACTGCAACCCCTCACAGATACTGTACTTGGAGCACAGCAGTCACACCTGTTGCGAAGCATCTTTTTAAAAAATTGTAATTACACGCCCCTGTTATACAGGGGCTGAAAAATTGTGCCTTAGGCACTGGTGCTGGTGCCACAACACTGCAACCCCTCACAGATACTGTACTCTGAGCACAGCAATGAGACCTGTTGCAAAGCATTGCCTAAAAATTGTAATTACACGCCCCAACAGGGGCTGAAAAATTGTGCCTTAGGCACTGGTGCTGGTGCCACAACACTGCAACCCCTCACAGATACTGTACTCTGAGCACAGCAGTCACACCTGTTGCGAAGCATCTTTTTAAAAAATTGTAATTACACGCCCCTGTTATACAGGGGCTGAAAAATTGTGCCTTAGGCACTGGTGTGGTGGCATGGATCATTGAGGAGGAGGAAGAGGATAGACAGTGAACATAACAGGACAGTCACTCAGCATCAGCATAGGCAGTCTTGAAGGGATGTGACATTATAAATTATTCCGTTATATCCGCTTCAGGTGTCTGGTAGCTGGTGGTGATCCAAGACTGATTCATTTTTATGAAGGTCAGTCGATCAACCGAGTCGGTGGACAGGCGCACCCTATGATCGGTGACAAATCCTCCAGCAGCACTGAATGTGCGTTCGGAAAGAACGCTGGATGCAGGACAGGCCAGTAGCTCAATTGCATACTGTGCAAGCTCTGGCCAGTGATCCATCCTCAGGACCCAGTAAGCCAGAGGATTTTCGGTGGGAAAGGTGTCCAAGTCTGACCTTGCCCCTAGGTATTCCTGCACCATGTATATCAGACGCTGGCGATGGTTGCTGGAACCGATCATACCTTGGGGCTGCGGACTAAAAAATTGTCTGAACGCATCGGTCAGACGTCCACCTTCCCCACCGCTCCTTCTGCTACTGACCGAAGCCTCAGCAACTCGTCGTCCAGGACCAGGAGTTTGTAACCTCCCAGTTTCTGGGAACGCGTTGCACAGACCTTTCTGCAAGGCCTCCCTGAGATGTCTCATCCTCTGCTCCCTCTGCGACGGCAAGATAAGGTCCGCAACCTTACCCTTGTACCGTGGATCAAGGAGAGTGGCCAGCCAGTAATGGTCACTCTCCTTGATCCGAAGAACACGAGGATCCTTCCGCAGGCTTTGCAGGATCAGGGAGGCCATGCAGCGTAGGTTAGCTGAGGCATTCGGTCCGGAGTCTTCTGGGTCACTGAGGATGACATGATCGCCAGCCACCTCCTCCCAGCCACGTACAAGTCCACTGGTTTGTTGGGACTGTACATCATCCCTAAAAGACTGCTGCTGCTGATGCTGAGTGCCAGGCTCCACCTCCATGCTCACACAATCCTCCTCCTCCTCCTCCTCCTCCTCCTCTTCCTGTGTGATGGGTGGGACAGAAGGAACATTGTCTGGATAAAGGGGGCCTTGAGAGACAAGGAAGTCCTCCTCTTCCTGCCTCTGTTCTGCCTCAAGTGCCCTGTCCATTATCCCACGCAGCGTATGCTCCAACAGGTGGACAAGAGGTACAGTGTCACTGATGCATGCACTGTCACTGCTCACCATCCTCGTGGCCTCCTCAAATGGTGAGAGGACAGTGCATGCATCCCTGATCATGCTCCACTGGCGTGGGGAAAAAAAGCCAAGCTCCCCTGACCCTGTCCTGGTGCCGTAGTCGCAAAGGTACTCATTGATGGCCCTCTGCTGCGTGTGCAGTCGCTGCAGCATGGCCAACGTTGAGTTCCACCTGGTGGGCATGTCACATATTAGGCGGTTCTTGGGCAGGTTCAGCTCCTTTTGCAGCTCAGTCAGCCGAGCACTGGCATTATAAGATCGGCGGAAATGCACACAGACTTTCCTGGCCTGCCTCAGGACATCCTGTAAGCCTGGGAACCTGCCCAAGAACCGCTGCACCACCAGGTTGAGGACGTGAGCCATACAGGGCACATGGGTGAGCTGCCCCTGTCGCAGGGCGGAGAGGAGGTTGGTGCCATTATCAGAAACGACCATTCCTGGCTTAAGCTGGCGTGGCGTCAACCACCTCTCGGCCTGCCCCTGCAGAGCTGCCAGAACCTCTGGCCCAGTGTGGCTCCTGTCCCCCAAACACACCAGCGCAAGCACGGCATGGCATCTTTTTGCCTGCGTACTCGCGTAGCCCCTTGTACGCCTACGGAGCACCGCTGGTTCCGAGGACAGAGCACTCGAAGAGGACATGGAGGAAGAAGAAGAGGAGGGGGTGGAGGAGAGAGGTGTGTCACAACCAGTAGTAGCATTTTGGAGGCGTGGTGGCGGAACAACCTCCAACACTACTGCACCTTGTCCTGCATCCCTCCCAGCTGCCAATAGAGTGACCCAATGGGCCGTGAAAGAAAGATAACGTCCCTGTCCATGCCTGCTGGACCATGAGTCAGCGGTAATATGCACCTTACCGCTGACCGCCCTGTCCAGCGAGGCATGGACATTGCCTTCCACATGCCAGTAGAGAGACGGAATCGCCTTCCGTGAGAAAAAGTGGCGTTTGGGAACCTGCCACTGAGGAACCGCACATTGAACAAACTCACGGAAGGGGGCCGAGTCTATCAACTGAAAAGGCAGCAGTTGAAGTGCTACCAATTTAGCCAAGCTAGCATTCAACCGCTGGGCATGTGGATGGCTGGGAGTATACTTCTTTCGACGGTCCAGCAGCTGGGGCAGGGAAATTTGCCTGCTACAATCGGACGTCGGTGTACTGCAAGTACTTGGTTGTGACACACCTAATTCTACACCTTCAGTCCTCTCAGAGCAGCTTTCAGAGAGGACTGAAGATATAGTGGGGATGGAGATCCCAGCTGATGAGGAGCAAGGAGAGGTCCGCTTTGTTCTTTGGTGTGGGTCTTTTATGTGTGCTTGCCAACGAGCTGCATGGCAGGTCGACATATGTCTGCTCATGCTTGTGGTGCCCAAGCGGCTGATGTTTTGGCCACGCGAGATACGCTTGAGACAAATATTGCAAATAGCAGTGGTGCGATCTGATGCACTCGTCTCAAAAAAGGCCCACACCAAAGAACTTTTGTGATAACGTGCAGAGGCAGCGCCCTGCACAGGCGGATCTCTGCGGTGTGGTACAGTTGCTGTGCTGGCCTCTAGCTGGCCTCCAGGGGGCATCCTGCCTCGTTGGACATGTGACGCTGCATCCTCCTCCTCCTCCTCCTCCTCTCTCCCTTCAGGCACCCACGTGGAGTCAGTGACCTCATCATCCCCTCCCTCTTCACCACTAGAGCAAACCTGGCAGTAAGCTGCAGCTGGTGGAACACTACTGCCAGATTGCTGTCCTTCAGCATCCCCTCTCTCTGCGCGCACACTACTGACTTCCTCAAGCTGGGTATCATCATCCGAGCCTTCGAATCGTTGGGCATCCTCCTGGAGCATGTACCCAACACTGTGCTCAAACAGTTCGGGGGACTCCTCAGGAGGACATGGTGGGTCTAGGGAAGGGGTGGCTGATGATGCCATTGAGTACGCGTTGGCAGCTGCTCTGCCAGTACCCTGAGCCTGGGTGAGAGAGGATGAGGAGGATGAGGAGGGCTTGGTCATCCATTCTACCAAGCCTTCGGCATGATGCGGCTCCACATGTCCAGCTGCCGAAAACAAAGACAAGCGTGTCCCATGGCCACGTGCTGATGACGATGCACGACCACGTCCACGGCCAGCACTGTTGTCTCTAGAAACAGAGCCTGCCTGCCCTGTGTTCTTGCCTCGGCACGCTCTGCCTCTCCTTGGCGGTCTTCCAGCCATTGTAGTCGGTAGTGTATATAGTATAAAAAATAGAACTCCTATGTGTGCTCACAACACACTGTAGGTCCTATGGGTGCTGACACTAACACACTATAGGTACTATGTGTGCTGCTGACAAGAAAATATAGGAGCTCTGTTTGCTGCCACTAACACACTAGAAGTCCTATTGGTGCTTCTGAGATGAAAATATAGGAGCTCTGTTTGCTGCCACTAACACACTAGAAGTCCTATGGGTGCTGCTGAGAAGAAAATGTAGGAGCTCTGTGTGATGCCACTAACACACTAGAAGTCCTATGGGTGCTTCTGAGATGAAAATATAGGAACTCTGTGTGATGCCACTAACACACTAGAAGTCCTATGGGTGCTGCTGAGAAGAAAATATAGGAGCTCTGTTTGCTGCCACTAACACACTAGAAGTCCTATGGGTGCTGCTGAGAAGAAAATATAGGAGCTCTGTGTGATGCCACTAACACACTAGAAGTCCTATGGGTGCTGCTGAGAAGAAAATATAGGAGCTCTGTGTGATGCCACTAACACAATAGAAGTCCTATGGGTGCTGCTGAGAAGAACATATAGGAGCTCTGTGTGATGCCACTAACACACTAGAAGTCCTATGGGTGCTTCTGAGATGAAAATATAGGAACTCTGTGTGATGCCACTAACACACTAGAAGTCCTATGGGTGCTGCTGAGAAGAAAATATAGGAGCTCTGTTTGCTGCCACTAACACACTAGAAGTCCTATGGGTGCTGCTGAGAAGAAAATATAGGAGCTCTGTGTGATGCCACTAACACACTAGAAGTCCTATGGGTGCTTCTGAGATGAAAATATAGGAGCTCTGTGTGATGCCACTAACACACTAGAAGTCCTATGGGTGCTGCTGAGAAGAAAATATAGGAGCTCTGTGTGATGCCACTAACACACTAGAAGTCCTATGGGTGCTTCTGAGATGAAAATATAGGAACTCTGTGTGATGCCACTAACACACTAGAAGTCCTATGGGTGCTGCTGAGAAGAAAATATAGGAGCTCTGTTTGCTGCCACTAACACACTAGAAGTCCTATGGGTGCTGCTGAGAAGAAAATATAGGAGCTCTGTGTGATGCCACTAACACACTAGAAGTCCTATGGGTGCTTCTGAGATGAAAATATAGGAGCTCTGTGTGATGCCACTAACACACTAGAAGTCCTATGGGTGCTGCTGAGAAGAAAATATAGGAGCTCTGTGTGATGCCACTAACACACTAGAAGTCCTATGGGTGCTTCTGAGATGAAAATATAGGAACTCTGTGTGATGCCACTAACACACTAGAAGTCCTATGGGTGCTGCTGAGAAGAAAATATAGGAGCTCTGTTTGCTGCCACTAACACACTAGAAGTCCTATGGGTGCTTCTGAGAAGAAAATATAGGAGCTCTGTGTGATGCCACTAACACACTAGAAGTCCTATGGGTGCTTCTGAGATGAAAATATAGGAACTCTGTGTGATGCCACTAACACATTAGAAGTCCTATGGGTGCTGCTAAGAAGAAAATATAGGAGCTCTGTTTGCTGCCACTAACACACTAGAAGTCCTATGGGTGCTTCTGAGAAGAAAATATAGGAGCTCTGTGTGATGCCACTAACACACTAGAAGTCCTATGGGTGCTTCTGAGATGAAAATATAGGAACTCTGTGTGATGCCACTAACACACTAGAAGTCCTATGGGTGCTGCTGAGAAGAAAATATAGGAGCTCTGTTTGCTGCCACTAACACACTAGAAGTCCTATGGGTGCTGCTGAGAAGAAAATATAGGAGCTCTGTGTGATGCCACTAACACACTAGAAGTCCTATGGGTGCTGCTGAGAAGAAAATATAGGAGCTCTGTTTGCTGCCACTAACACACTAGAAGTCCTATGGGTGCTGCTGAGAAGAAAATATAGGAGCTCTGTGTGATGCCACTAACACACTAGAAGTCCTATGGGTGCTGCTGAGAAGAAAATATAGGAGCTCTGTGTGATGCCACTAACACATTAGAAGTCCTATGGGTGCTGCTAAGAAGAAAATATAGGAGCTCTGTTTGCTGCCACTAACACACTAGAAGTCCTATGGGTGCTTCTGAGAAGAAAATATAGGAGCTCTGTGTGATGCCACTAACACACTAGAAGTCCTATGGGTGCTTCTGAGATGAAAATATAGGAACTCTGTGTGATGCCACTAACACATTGGAAGTCCTATGGGTGCTGCTGAGAAGAAAATATAGGAGCTCTGTTTGCTGCCACTAACACACTAGAAGTCCTATGGGTGCTGCTGAGAAGAAAATATAGGAGCTCTGTGTGATGCCACTAACACACTAGAAGTCCTATGGGTGCTGCTGAGAAGAAAATATAGGAGCTCTGTTTGCTGCCACTAACACACTAGAAGTCCTATGGGTGCTGCTGAGAAGAAAATATAGGAGCTCTGTGTGATGCCACTAACACACTAGAAGTCCTATGGGTGCTGCTGAGAAGAAAATATAGGAGCTCTGTTTGCTGCCACTAACACACTAGAAGTCCTATGGGTGCTGCTGAGAAGAAAATATAGGAGCTCTGTTTGCTGCCACTAACACACTAGAAGTCCTATGGGTGCTGCTGAGAAGAAAATATAGGAGCTCTGTTTGCTGCCACTAACACACTAGAAGTCCTATGGGTGCTGCTGAGAAGAAAATATAGGAGCTCTGTTTGCTGCCACTAACACACTAGAAGTCCTATGGGTGCTGCTGAGAAGAAAATATAGGAGCTCTGTGTGATGCCACTAACACACTAGAAGTCCTATGGGTGCTGCTGAGAAGAAAATATAGGAGCTCTGTTTGCTGCCACTAACACACTAGAAGTCCTATGGGTGCTGCTGAGAAGAAAATATATGAGCTCTGTGTGATGCCACTAACACACTAGAAGTCCTATGGGTGGTGCTGAGAAGAAAATATAGGAGCTCTGTTTGCTGCCACTAACACACTAGAAGTCCTATGGGTGCTGCTGAGAAGAAAATATAGGAGCTCTGTTTGCTGCCACTAACACACTAGAAGTCCTATGGGTGCTGTTGGGGTGCAATGCTGTGCTAACAGCACTGCGGTTGGTACTACTGCAATACTGTACTAACAGTAAGCACGCACCAGACTAATCCCCAGCAGCAGCTAATAACACGCTAACTGTGCAATCAGCAGCAATGAACGATCAATGACTTAGGTAGCAATGGTTTAGCAAAGAAATAGCCAATGGTTTAGCAAAGAAGAGCAAATCTTTCAGTATCAAGCAAAGACAGAATCAGCAGACTGATCTCTCCTAAAGCCGGAACTCATGTGACCGGGGCCGATGGCGTGGCGGCCTTTTAAATGGTGGGGCATGTACTAAAGCCCCTGAGCTGTAATTGGCTACAGGCGTCCTGCCTGTAGCCAATTATTGCTCTCCGAGTTTCGGGCGCTGTGATTGGCCAAGCATGCGGGGTCACAGTGCATGCTTGGCCAATCATCAGCCAGCAATGCACTGCGCCGGCCGCGCCGGCCGCAATGCATTGCGGGGCCGCTCGCATCACACGAATGTGATGCGAACGGCCCAAATAGTTCTGGGCTCGACGAGCGAACGAACGCCCAGTGCTCGATTCGAACATGGGTTCGAATCGAGCACCGGGCCCATCCCTACTCATTAAGCAGGAATCACTGATTTGACAGCCATCCCTGTGCGCACTGCAGCGACCGCAGGGGAGGTCACGATCACTGAGATATGGGAGAAATCCAAGGATGCTGACTCGGTCACCACTGTTTCCCAGCATCCACTGCCAAAGAGGAAGACCGGTCTTGTCGTCCCGTCCAGCGGTCGCGGTGGATCATCTTGCCCGCCTACGCCCGGCCCGGATGAATCCGGTCAGAAGAGTCCCGGACATCCCTTCTCAACTATGGGCCGAGGTAAGCCGGGCGGAGGGACTTGGTGTTGGGGCGGAGGTGTCGGGATTCACGGCCCTGTGTGCCCGCGGGAGGAAGCGATTCAGTCTCCACTTCAAACTACCTGCCCGCGGAGGAGTGTGACACCTCCGACCTGGAGTCGCTCTCCGATCCGGGAGACGACGTCGTCATAGACAAACTTTTTGCTAAAAAGGCTGGGACAAGATGCCTCTCTCCTCGTCCCGCAGAGTCAGGGATCCACCCATGTCTACAGGGGATAGTACACCCCGGGTGGAGGCACCAGCGCCTGAGGAGGGATCCCGTTCCCAGTCTGCCCTTCTATCTCCGGTGCCTCCTGCATCTATGCCCAGAATGGAGGTGATCAAGGCACCTCGCCACCCGGACGCTATCGTCCTACCGGGTGAGGGAGACCGCACTACTATGCCTCCGCTGGCGAGACTACAACGCCTCTTCTGCCAAAAGGTTGCCAACGAGTACGGGTGGGAATACCCGTACTTACCCAAGGAACTTTTGTATGAAGTGGAAGTCTGCCGGGAACGCCGGTACAACGATTTCGTGTGGACACACCTTCAGGTTCCACAAACCCGCAGGTACCTCGTGTGTTCCCCCAAAGCATCTCAACGGTTCAAGGACTGCAAGGCAGAATGGATGCTGGGTTGGCACATTCACGCAGACAAGGTGTTGATTCGACGCAAAGAAGGAGAGGATGTTGAATACCATTTAGAGACAATGGACCAGCACTTAAAACCCCTTGTCCCAAAATTCTATCTGTAGGAGAAAAAAGACTCCTTTCTTGCTTTATTCTACTGCTGCTGAACTTTCCGGGGTTGTTGTGTTTTTTTTCCCGGAAACCCAGTGACTGTACCCGAGTTTAACGGGTGTTTGTGCTCTTTGGAGGAATTGAAGGACTGTCACCGTTATTTGTTCTTTATTCTTCCATCCCGCAAAGTGATCATGGACTTTGGGGTAGTTAGAGCCACAGAAGAATTTGGGGAAAAGTCTTCAACAAGTGCAGTTACCGCGATGCTGTCACCAGGTGGCAGTGTTGCGCACCAATATTTACTGTTCACACACATACTTATAGAAGGAAAGGATTTCTCTGCGGAGAAGTTTTTTTGTTCTCACACGAATATATGTGTCAGGGATATGTGTGTTTAACGTTTCTTTTCCCCTCTGCAGGAGAGCGTCCCATCAAGACCGCTGAGAATGGGGCGGGTCTTGGTCAGGATGGGTGGGGGAAAAATGTTAATGTGAATATGTGATTTGCAAAATGTTTTTTTGTTGTTTGTTATTATGTGTTGTTTGTTCCCCTTCCCTCCCCTTTCATGTCAGGTTCAGGCACAACTGTTTTAGTTAGTTTTTTTCAAAACTTTTTATATTTTTTGAATTTTTAGTCGGTTTCTGGACCGGGCTATGTCAGCCTCTTTTGGGCATAGTTTGCTCCAGACACTGGGGACCAGTGTCAAATAACCAGGGGGAGAGTGTAGCGGGTATGTACTTTTGTGAGTGTTTAATTCGGGTGAAGACATCAGTGATGTCTTGTTCCCTGCGGCCCAGCAGGTGGCGCTGTCACTTTGGGCCGGGGTTGAACCTTCACTGCAGTGCCGTACCCTTTGTGACCTCTCGCAGCAGTTGTACGGCGGGGCGGGGAACCCGCCGTGCTTGCTGGGAGAGGGTATAAAGGGGGCGGACATCTTTGCCACGAGGTCCGAGCCCCAGGCACCTTCAGCCTGGGGGCTGCTGTCCGCGGTCGGTGTCCAGGCGGCCTAGGCCTGGACACGAGGAGTTCAGGAGTCACCCCAGACAAACTCAGTCTGGGGTGCGGTACATCGCTTCAGGCCTGGGGGGCCCAGCTTCTTCCACTGGGTCCCGCCCGGGAGGAGTCGTCCTAAGGTGCCTACAGTATCGGGTACCTGAATCCAGGCGTAAAGGACCGTGCAGGTGACCTTCCCATAGATCTGGTGCAACATATTGCCAGTGCTGGGACAGGGCCTCCGGAGACCTTCGGGATGGATGTCCTTTCCTAACAGGGGCTGTATTCACTCGGAAGTTGGTCCATGTTCCAAAGTCAGTGGCAGAGACCGTTATATTCAGGCCTGTGGCAGGGGCCTCAACAGTTCACTCGGTAGGTGGCAGCTACCAACCTCACGGTCGGTGGCAGAGACCATGCGCCAAGCCTATTCGCGCGCAAAAGGAATAGGAGAGTTCATTTGTGCCTGGGCCTACTCGCATCCACACCCCTGTCTGTCTGTTACAAGAGTTCAACTGATTATGTTCATCCTGGCAAATGGAGAAATAAAAGAGTGTTGGACTTTTAATGGTGTGGGGCTCTTTTACAGGTAAACACATCTCCACGAAGGAAGAAGAGGTTCCGTACGCAACGAACAGACCCGAAGACAAATCAAGTGACTTTGCTCAACCCTCGTAGGCATGCGAGGTGGGAGCTTGGCGTGGTGTTCCTGCACCCTCTCTCTCAGGTGCCCCTAGACAACAGCCACAATAGAGAGAGAGAGAGTGAGGCCGCTACACTATTTTAAACTGAATGGGTTGTTTTACAATGTGATCGTTTACAATCACAATACAATACACCCAAGCACATTCAAATACTGTCAAAAGATAGAATACAAAAGAAAATACACAACGCTCAGTATCTCAATACTCAATATAGTGCATCATTTAAAATCAACTTACCATATATACTCGAGTATGATGCCGCGTACACACGACCGCTTTTCTCGACGAGAATAACGTCATTTTTTTTTCTCGCCGAGAAAACCGATAGTCTGTGGGCTTTATGTCGTTTTTTTCAACGAGAAAAACGGCATTAAAAACGACGAGAAAAATTAGAACATGTTCTAAATTTTCACGCCGTTTTTCAGGTCGTCGTTTTTTTCATCATGAAAAATGATCGTGTGTAGGCTTTAACGACGTTAAAAAAGCGCGCATGATCAGAAGCAAGTGAGGAGAAGGGAGCGCTCGTTCTGGTAAAACTACTGTTCGGAATGGAGATGGCACATTCGTCATGCATGAAATTATTACATCGTTTAATGCAGCGCATTCTTTTCTTCGTTCTAATGCTGCAATATTCCAATTCTCTTGCTGCTGATATTCTCCCAGAGTTAGGACAATCTTTGGTCTTTATGATTTATTGTTTTATCATGATTAATCTCTATTTTGGGGAGCCAGATCTCCCTAAATACCCAAAACTTTTTTAATTTTTTTTTTTTTTTGTGCTTTAATTTGTGGTCTTAGATTTTAGACTGTTTTTTACATATTATTTGCTATTTTGGAGTGTGTCAAGTTACCACAACATTATTCTTTATTCTAATTTTGCCTCAATGAGGTTAGTGTCCCTTGTTAATTTCTCAATTTTTTATCCACTGTCCCTGCCTACTCACTTACAAACTGGCTATTTAGAAGAAAAACACATGTTAATTTTGTATCTTCAAAAAAAATTCACATTTATTATGGCCTAATAACAAATTAAAAGGTAAGCCAAAACAAAACCATATGTAAACTACAAATCAAGAAGCCAGGAAGACAGCACTGGAGACCCTGCTGAAATTAGTGCACACCCAGATCACCACAGCAAACACCAAAGCATGTGAAGACCAAAACTGGCCCCATGTGAGGCACATATCCTGGGTTCATTTTCGTCTTTTTTGTTTGACCTTCCCTGCAGCCTTCCTTGGAGGCTGTGTCCGTGGAGGAGGGACTGGAGCAGGAGCAGGGTCTGGGACGGGAGCAGGGCCTGGGACAGGAGCATGGAGTGGGGCAGGAGCATGGAGTGGGGCAGGAACTTGTGCAAAAAAATAGGAAAGGTCCACAACGTCTGTGAACTCCTTTAGTTTGTTCAACAGGCCCATATTGACCACCTTCAATATAAGGGTTTCACATTTCAGCCTCTGGTCCAGTCCCATTTGTGGCAGTTTCTCCCCAATAAGGGCAGCAAATCCCTCTGCAGCGGTGGGGGGCTCTCGGAGTGCAGCAGTAGCCTCCCTAATTAGGGCCTGTGTCTCCTCCTCCATTTGAACCAGCCTCCTAGATCTTTTTGCAGGAATCCGCAGCAGAGGGATCTGGGGCCTGGTGTTGTGCTGGGTCCCACTGGGGCCTGCCTCTTCCTGGGTCCCACTGGGGCCTGCCTCTTCCTGGGTCCCACTGGGGCCTGCCTCTTCCTGGGTCCCACTGGGGCCTGCCTCTTCCTGGGTCCCACTGGGGCCTGCCTCTTCCTGGGTCCCACTGGGGCCTGCCTCCTCCTGGCTTCCAGTGGCACCTGCCTCCTCGTGTCTCCCACTGGGGCCTGTCTCCTCATCCTGTAAAAAAAAGGTACATCGAGTTAGTTTTGCCTTCATCTTTCACACACATTTGTCACCTCATGACATTTGGTAATTGAATGCTACTAAATATTAAAGTCAATCATTCTGACACCAGTATATTTCTTTTTGGTGACCTTAATTTGTGGCCACTGCTGTCTATTGATATGTCAGACACTTTTTTTAAACTGTTAACATTTTTCACACTTTTTTTTAAACTTTTACAACATTCAACTTTTATTACTCTAAATATTTTGTGAAATATTATACCTGGCTCCAAATATTTAAATCCGGCTCCTCCAGGACTTAAGGTTGTTCCTCCAAAGAGACCTCAAGTTGGCTGGAGGCTTGGCTGCATGGAATGCTGGAGGGAAGGCTGGAGGGTTGGCTGGAGGGTTGGCTGCAAGGAAGGCTGGAGGTCGTTCTGGGTGGAAGGCTGGAAAGTGATTCCCTGGATTCCAGATGTTCATCAAGGAAACTCAGGTGCTGATAGTACCACAGATTTGGTATGTATCGGTCCTCTGCACCTGCTCCTGACCGCAGGGATTTTTGAACTTTATTCCTTTGAGCCCGGTATGTGCCCCTAATGGTCCCAATTTTGTTCTTCAGATCCTGTAGTGTTGCTGTGGGGATCTGAGTTTTCACAAATTCCAGCAAGGTCTCCAGTGCTCTCCTCCTGGCTTCTTTATTTTTATTATTTTTATTTTTAGTCTCCCATAAAATTGGAAGATTCTTCCATCTTTGGAGGAATTCCAGCATAAAATCGGGGTCCTTAAATGCCTTCATTATCTGTGCAATTCAAAACCCAAAACCAAAAAAGGAATGTCAGTCAGGACTACTCCAAATCTTTCTAACCATATATAGGCCACTAACGTAGCAATTGATCAGTCATCATAGAGTTGAGTGGACACCTGGATGTTTGTGTTGAACTCTTTTTATCTAACTTTGTAAAAAGCTAGAGTTCGTGACCTGACTTTACCCGAAACCAAACCCCATTTAAGTAGATTAAGCCCTGTAAATAGGGTGAATAAAAGGACTCCCCAAAAATAAAGGAGTACCTCGAACTGTCCCTGCACCAAGTGTCATTTTTTATTAAATTTAAATTAACCCTAAATTCACTCCTGGGTATAATTAATTGTTGTCTCCTGTCAATTGCAATACCTAGAAAAGTCATTGATACAAACATTGGGAAAGCATTGTGGTTCCCCCAAATATCCATACCAGGCCCTTCAGGTCTGTCAAGGATTTTAAGGGGAACTCCCCCACAAATTCCCTAAAAAAATGGCGTGGAGTCCCCCCCCCAAATCCATAACAGACCCTTATCCGAGAACGCAACCTGGCCGGCCACAGGGAAGAGGGGGGGGGACGAGAGAGCAGCCCCCCTCCCTCCTGAACCGTACCAGGCCACATGCCCTCAACATGGGGAGCATGTCCCCATGTTGATGGGGACAAGGGCCTCATCCCCACAACCCTTGCCCGGTGGTTGTGGGGGTCTGCGGGCGGGGGGCTTATCTGAATCTGGAAGACCCCTTTAACAAAGGGGCCCCCCAGATCCCGCCCCCCTATGTGAAATGGTAATGTGGGACATTGTACCCCTACCATTTCACCTTAAAAAATGGCATTATCTGAAAAATGACACTACACGGTTTTTGACAATTCCTTTATTATTGGTTTTGTTTTTTCAACCATCTTCTTCCTTCTTCTTTTCTGCATTGGAGTTTCTTCATCCATCTTCCTCTTCATCTTCATCTTCCTTCTTGCTTCGGGCTTCTCGTCCGCATCTTGCTTCGGCTTCTTCTTTGTTCTCCCGCTGCTCCGTTTGAATTTGAGTTTCCCGCTGTGTGACGCAAAGTTAGGCAGTTCTCCTCTAGGTCCGCTGCGAGCCGGGGGACCCGCCCCCCTCTGACTGCACGGGGAAAGTACCTGTGAAATCTCTGTGCGTCAGAGGGAGGCGGGGTCGCCGGACCAAGAGGAGAACTGATGAACTGAGCGTCCCACAGCGGAACCTCCAATTCAAACGGAGCGGCCAGAGAAAGAAGAACCCGGAGCAAGATGCGGACGAGAACACCGAAGGAAGAAGGAAGATGAAGAGGAAGATGGAGGAAGAAACACGAAGCGAGAAAAGAAGAAGGAAGAAGATGGAAGAAAGCCAAACTAAAAATTAAAGGAATTGTCAAAAACTGACTACTGTCATTTTTTCCATTTTGTACACTTTCTTCGTGAAATGGTAGGGGTACAATGTACCCCCTTACCAATTCACATAGGGGGGGCGGGATCTGGGGGTCCCCTTTGTTAAAGGGGTCTTCCAGATTCCGATAAGCCCCCCGCCCGCAGACCCCCACAACCACCGGGCAAGGGTTGTGGGGATGAGGCCCTTGTCCCCATCAACATGGGGACATCCTCCCCATGTTGAGGGCATGTGGCCTGGTACGGTTCAGGAGGGAGGGGGGCCGCTCTCGTCCCCCCCCCCTCTTCCCCTGCGGCCGGCCAGGTTGCGTGCTCGGATAAAGGGTCTGTTTTGGATTTTGGGGGGACTCCACGCCCTTTTTTTCATGATTTGGGGGTGGAGTTCCCCTTAAAATCCTTGACAGACCTGAAGGGCCTGCAACTCGAATTTGGGGGAACCCCACGTTTTTTTTTTTTCAGGTACAAATCAGTTTTCAAAGTCTTGCCATTTGCCGGGAGGCAAGAATTCATTTAGAGCCGCGATTGACTTTTCAAAGTTTATAGTCCCAATTCAAAAATGACACTTTGTGCACGGCCAGTACTAACAGCACGGGAAGCAAGCGCCAAGTTACATGCATATTGCCCAACTCCAGCCCCGAACATACAGTGAATGAATGTTTATAGGTTTAATGCTCCTGGACACAGCCATATCAAGTAAGAAAAATGTTACGTACCCGCGATCTACACGTTCGTCTCCTCCGACTTTCTTCCACTCACTGAACGTCGCTTTCAACGATGTTTTTTGGAGTTATATACAGTGCGCATGCGTGACGCTCCGCACGCTTTCCCGCCCCTGACGTTCGTTACACTACTTTCCCCGCCCCTTCTCGCTACTCCTTAATGACGGAGAGTGTAAACATGGCGGCGAATCAACAGGATGTGGAAAGTGGGGAAGAAAGCAGGCACCGACCCAGAAGGTATAAAGCCACTAACATGAGCTTTGGGGAGATGGTGGAGATGGTCACCATATTGCTCCGGGATGATTACGACACCAAACATGGGCCCTACAAAAAGCCAAATCAAGTGAAGGCCAAGATCATGGATAAAGTGGTCAAAACGCTCTTTGAAAAATTTGGGGTTCGCAGGTCGCGGGAACAGATCCGGAAACGATGGTCAGACATTAAGTTGCGTGAGCCGGATCAATATAAAAAGATTAAAAAAGTCATCAAAAAAAGTAAGTAGATTAACATTAAATGTGATTTTGCCTAATAACGTGGTGTTGCATGTGTTTTTAAAATAATGTATGTATTACAGTGAAAAATGTCATGTTTCATGTTTTTGGCCACACGAATCGATCGTATAAATGGTCGTTCAAACGTTCACTCAATCACAAGCTTTTGCCACGATTCATCATTGTTCGAACGACATTTTATCAATCACAAAATAATCGGCAGGTTCAAATGTTTTTAGCAATGTATTCCACCAAAACATCGTTTGGGTGTTATTGAACGAGGATTTCAACGTTGGATTCTTGTGCCCAAGAACATGAAACAGGACATCATGAAATGTTTATGTGAGAAGTAATTATAAACATGTTTGTGTAGTTGTTGGTAATTAGATTTGGCTAATGTAACTAGATTCAGTGTACGTTTACAAGAGTATGCTCAGCAGCTGCTTACACATCTGGACTCATTAGCACAAGTGTGGGCCACAAGAACAACCTTTTGATGGTGTCACACACAGGTGATCCAGTGGATACCTGGTGTGTTTCCATGTGTGAAACATGACCAAAAGAGATTAATCTACCATCTTGGGAAATGGATACAATCATGTGTTCATCTTCTTCAAAATTAACAGTAATACAATTGTAACACACTTCCCAAGAATGATTAATATTCCTCTTTCACGCCTAAATATATTTAGTTACACAAGTCTACCTTTTGGTTATATCTCCTAGGGATTCAAAGAGCTAAGAGACACGAGGCTGCAAACCCCGCACCACCAACTCAAGACCTACAACTGCAGGATGTGGCAGAAGAGGGAAATGGCAACTCACCAGGTCAGTGTCATACACCACAGCCTCACGTAATAGATGTTGGCCTGTATATTTAGTAAGACATTTTCTTTTCACAACTTAAAGGGACTTTAATGCCTGCGGCAACAGCAACCTTCACCAGAGCCACTGCCCAGATGTTGCTTGAAGAAGTGAGGGTCTGCTCTCGAGAGGTTCAAACCATAAAACACAACCTGGTCCAGATGTACCAAACAAACAAAATGATGGAGACAAAACTTAAAAAAATTGAGCATATTCTTGGGAGTGTTTAAAACTTGTATATATTCTAAAAAAAATGTTTATTTTTTGGGGGGGAAATGTTTTATTTCTATAAAGGGATATTGTTCGTGTTGTACATTTTTGTACTGAGTTGTAAAAAGCAAATATTTTATAAATTCCCATAAAAATTTGGGTTATATTTTGATACAAACCTTACCAATTTTATACTCATAACATTTTTTAATCACTAAACAATGTGTGGCTTCTTATATCAATGTTGCCCCCCCCCCCCAAAAAAAATGTGTGTGTTTAGACTCTATAAATGCTTGTAATTTACTTGTTAGGAAAAAACATGGGACTACAACTGCACTAGTATAACCGAGGACAGTGATGGTGAACCTTGGCAACCCAGATGTTTTGGAACTACATTTCTAATGTTACTCAGGCACTCTGCAGTGTAGTTGAGCATCATGGAAAATGGAGTTGAAAAACATCTGGAGTGGCAAGGTTCACCATCACTGACCTAGAAGAAAGAACAAATACAACAAAAGAAAAGCAAACAAGATGTTTTCAGTATATTATTTTTTATTATGAGCAAAATTGATTTAAAACTGATCAGGCATTGCAATGGCCCCCCTACCCATAAAATATTCGACATAGCGTTGCCGCACATCACGGCCGCTTTGGGGGGCCAAGCCTGTAGGGCCAGCTAACTGGGCTGGCAATGGTCCATCCAAACCCTGTGTGCCCTGAAGGTCAACTGTAGTGATGAGCCGAACACCCCCGGGTTCGGTTCGCACCAGAACCCGCGAACGGACCGAAAGTTCGAACGAACATTAGAACCCTATTAAATACAATGGATGCGAACGTTCGAATTCTAAAGTGCTAATTATAACAACTATTATGCATGTTATTGTCCTAAAAAGGGTTTGGGAACCCGGGTTCTGCACCAGGGGACATGTATCAATGCAAAAAGAAGTTTTAAAAACGGTCGTTTTTCGGGAGCAGTCATTTTAATGATGCATAAAGTGAAAAAAAAAAAGTCAAATATTCCTTTAAATATCGTACCTGGGGGGTGTCTAAAGTATGCCTGTGAAGTGCCACGTGTTTCCCGTGTTTAGAACTGTCCCTGCACAAAATGACACTTCTAAAGGAAAAAAAAGCCATTTAAAACTGCTTGCGGCTTTAATGTAATGTCTGGTCCCGGTAATATGGATGAAATTCTTTAAGAAAAATGGCATAGCTACCCCATGACCCCCCCCCCTACCCCAGCCCATTACCAGCCCCTTTGGGTCTTGTATGGATATTAAGGGGAACCCCGCACATAAAATAAAAAAGGCCCTATATACTCTGAACAGCCCTATACAGGCGGTGCATACAAGACAGGGACTGTAGGTTTGTTCTTATGTAGAGTCTGTTTGTAATTTTGAACAGGTACATTGTTGAAGTGTAGCTCCAGACCAAAAATCTATTTTTAAACTTTTTGGAAAACATAGGTAAGGGTTATCACCCCTGTAACATTTGTTTTGCTGTCTGTGCCCCTGTTCAGAACATTTCACCTCACTTTCCGTCCCAATGACAACTGTTTTTGAAATGTGGTGTTTTTCTTGAAACAAGGATTGCTGATAAAGCATCAGTACAGAGGAGACACCTTTCTCCCATATTTATTCTTACAGGAGAGAATTTTCCTTCCTAGTGGTAGATTTCCTCTCACTTCCTGTTGTCTTCTTGCGTTTGCAAGTAGGAGTCGTTTGTAAGTTGGATGTTTGAAAGTAGGGACCTGCCGTATATACTCTGCAGAAATAGGCCCCTTAGTTGTTGGTGTTGGCACAACACTGTAAGCACTCACAGTTACTCTTGGTTGGTGCTGGAACGCCCTGCTGTCAACTATTATATCAGGAATTTTAATTACATATAATTGTTGAACAGTGGTAGTAAAAATTGGGCCTTTGATGGTGGTGCTGGTGCCACAACACTGTAAGCCCTGACAGTTACTCTTGGTGGGTGCAGCAATGGGCCCTGCTGTGAATTATTAGATCAAGAATTGTAATTACATGCCCCTGTTGAACAGGGGCTGAAAAATTGGGCCTTAGGCACTGGTGGCACAACACTGCAACCCCTCACAGATACTGTACTTGGAGCACAGCAATGAGCCCTGTTGCAAAGTATTGCTTCAAAAATTGTAATGACACGCCCCTGTTAAACAGGGGCTGAAAAATTGGGCCTTAGGCACTGGTGGCACAACACTGCAACTCCTCACAGATACTGTACTTGGAGCACAGCAATGAGCCCTGTTGCAAAGTATTGCTTCAAAAATTGTAATTACACGCCCCTGTTAAACAGGGGCTGAAAAATTGGGCGTTAGGCACTGGTGGCGGCACCCATAAACAAAAATGATCTTACAAGCTATCATCATCAATCGTATCATTGAGGACTCGGAGGAGGAGGATAGCCAGTCAACATAACAGCACAGGCACTCAGCATCAGCATCAGTCTTGAAGGGATGTGACATGTTAAAATCAATTAGTCTGTTATATCAGCATCAGGTGTGTGGTAGCTGGTGGTGATCCAAGACTGGTTCATCTTGATGAAAGTCAGTCGATCAACCGAGTCGGTGGACAGGCGCACCCTGTGATCCGTGACAAATCCTCCAGCAGCACTGAATGTGCGTTCCGAAAGAACGCTGGATGCAGGACAGGCCAGTAGCTCAATTGCATACTGTGCAAGCTCTGGCCAGTGATCCATCCTCAAGACCCAGTAAGCCAGAGGATTTTCGGTGGGGAAGGTGTCCAAGTCTGACCTTGCCCCTAGATATTCCTGCACCATGTTTATCAGACGCTGGCGATGGTTGCTGGAACCGATCATACTTTGGGGCTGCGGACTAAAGAATTGTCTGAACGCATCGGTCAGACGGCCACCTTCCCCACCGCTCCTTCTTTGACTGGCCGAAGCCTCAGCAACTCGTTGTCCAGGACCAGGAGTTTGCAACCTCCCAGTCTCTGGGAACGCGTTGCACAGACCTTTCTGCAAGGCCTCCCGGAGTTGTCTCATCCTCTGCTCCCTCTGCGACGGTAACATAAGGTCCGCAACCTTACCCTTGTACCGTGGATCAAGGAGAGTGGCCAGCCAGTAATGGTCCCTCTCCTTGATCCGAAGAATACGAGGATCCTTCCGCAGACTTTGCAGGATCAGGGAGGCCATGCAGCGTAGGTTTGCTGAGGCATTCGCTCCGGAGTCCTCTGGGTCACTAAGGACGACATGATCCGCAGCCACCTCCTCCCAGCCACGTACAAGTCCACTGGTTTCTTGGGACTGTAAATCATCCCTAAAAGACTGCTGCTGATGATGCTGAGTGCCAGCCTCCACCTCCATGCTGACACAATCCTCCTCCTCCTCCTCCTCCTCCTCCTCCTCCTCCTCTTCCTGTGCGATGGGTGGGACAGAAGGAACACTGTCTGGGTAAAGGGGGCCTTGAGAGGCAAGGAAGTCCTCCTCTTCCTGCCTCTGTTCTGCCTCAAGTGCCCTGTCCATTATTCCACGCAGCGTGTGCTCCAACAGGTGGACAAGAGGTACAGTGTCACTGATGCATGCACTGTCACTGCTCACCATCCTCGTGGCCTCCTCAAATGGTGCCAGGACAGTGCATGCATCCCTGATCATGCCCCACTGGCGTGGAGAAAAAAACCCAAGCTCCCCTGACCCTGTCCTGGTGCCGTAGTCGCACAGGTACTCATTGATGGCCCTCTGCTGCGTGTGCAGCCGCTGCAGCATGGCCAACGTTGAGTTCCACCTGGTGGGCATGTCACATATAAGGCGGTTCTTGGGCAGGTTCAACTCCTTTTGCAGCTCAGCCAGGCGAGCACTGGCATTATAAGATCTGCGGAAATGCACACAGACTTTCCTGGCCTGCCTCAGGACATCCTGTAAGCCCGGGTACCTGCCCAAGAAGCGCTGCACCACCAGGTTAAGGACGTGAGCCACACAGGGCACATGGGTCAGTTGTCCCTGTCGGAGGGCGGAGAGGAGGTTGGTGCCATTGTCGCAAACCACCATTCCTGGCTTAAGCTGGCGTGGCGTCAACCACCTCTCGGCCTGGCCCTGCAGAGCAGACAGGACCTCTGCCCCAGTGTGGCTTCTGTCCCCCAAACACACCAGCGCAAGCACGGCATGGCATCTTTTTGCCTGCGTACTTGCGTAGCCCCGTGAACGGCTACGGAGCACCGCTGGTTCATAGGACAAACCACAGGAAGAGGCCATGGAGGAAGAAGAAGAGGAGGGGGTGGAGGAGAGAGGTGTGTCACAACCAGTAGTAGCATTTTGGAGGCGTGGCGGTGGGACAACCTCCAACACTACTGCACCTTGTCCTGAATCCTTCCCAGCTGCCAAAAGAGTGACCCAATGGGCCGTGAAAGAAAGGTAACGTCCCTGTCCATGCCTGCTGGACCATGAGTCAGCGGTAATATGCACCTTACCGCTGACCGCCCTGTCCAGCGAGGCCAAGACATTGCCTTCCACATGCCGGTAGAGAGCCGGAATAGCCTTCCGTGAGAAAAAGTGGCGTTTGGGAACCTGCCACTGAGGAACTGCACATTGCACAAACTCACGGAAGGGGGCCGAGTCTACCAACTGAAAAGGCAGCAGTTGAAGCGCTAGCAATTTAGCCAAGCTAGCATTCAACCGCTGGGCATGTGGATGGCTGGGAGTGAACTTCTTTCGACGGTCCAGCAGCTGGGGCAGGGAAATTTGCCTGCTAGAATCGGACGTCGGTGTACTGCTAGCAGAGTGGGCGCAAGTACTTGGCTGTGACACACCTAATTCTACACCTTCATTCCTCTCAGTGCATGTTTCAGAGAGGACTGAAGTTATAGTGGGGTTGGAGATCCCAGCTGATGCAGTGCAAGGAGAGGTCCGCTTTGTTCTTTGGTGTGGGTCTTTGAGGTAGGCTTGCCAACGAGCTGCATGGCAGGTCAACATATGTCTGGTCAGGCATGTGGTACCCAAGCGGCTGATGTTTTGGCCACGCGATATACGCTTGAGACATATGTTGCAAACAGCAGCTGTGCGATCTGATGCACTAGCCTCAAAAAAGGCCCACACCAAAGAACTTTTTGAATGACGGGCAGAGGCAGCGCCCTGCACAGGCGGAGCTCTGCGGTGTGATTCCGTCGGTGTACTGCCCTTACGCTGGCCACCAAAGGGCATCCTGCCTCGTTGGAGATGTGCCTCCTCCTCATCCTCCTCCTCCTCCTCTCTCCTATTAGGCACCCACGTGGAGTCAGTGACCTCATCATCCCCTCCCTCCTCTTCACTGGAGCCAATCTGGCAGTATGCTGCAGCTGCTGGAACATGACTGCCAGATTGGTGTCCTTCTTGAGCATCCCCTCTGTCTGCTCTCACGCTACTGCCTTCCTCTAGCTGGGTTTCATCATCAGACCCTTCGAAACGCTGGGCATCCTCCTGGAGCATGTACCCAACACTGTGCTGAAACAGTTCGGGGGACTCCTCAGGAGGAGGACATGGTGGGTCTAGGGAAGGAGTGACTGATGATTTGTCTGACATTGATACCAGGGAAGACGACGCTTTGGCAGCTGCTTTTCCAGTACCCTGAGCCTGGGTGAGAGAGGATGAGGAGGAGGAGGAGGGCTTGGTCATCCACTCTACCAAGTCTTCGGCATGATGTGGCTCAACATGTCCAGCTGCCGAAAAGAAGGACAAGCGTGTCCCATGGCCATGTGCTGATGACAATGCACCGCGTCCACGACCAGCACTGTTGCCCCCAGACACAGAGCCTGCTTGCCCTCTTTTATTGCCTCCTGACTGTCTGCCTCTCCTTGTTTGCCTTCCAGACATTCTAATAGATGGCCTGCAGGGAGATGGGAAAAAAGCAATAAGGGCTACCTTCAGGTGTCCTTCTCTGTCCCTTGAAACAAGGACTTTCACAGTGAAAGAAACTGACACTCTCCCTACCTACAGTTTTCTGTCCCTAGAAAAAATGTTTTTTTTAATCACAATATAGCACAAGGAGAATTCACTCACTGTCCTTCCAGGTCCCTGGAAACAAGGACTTGCAGAGTGAAAGAAAAAAAACACTCTCCCTACCTACAGTTTTCTGTCCCTAGAAAAAATGTTTTTTTTAATCACAATATAGCACAAGGACAATTCACTCACTGTCCTTCCAGGTCCCTGGAAACAAGGACTTGCAGAGTGAAATAAACTGACACTCTCCCTACCTACAGTTTTCTGTCCCTAGAATAAATGTTTTTTTTAAGCACAATATAGCACAAGGAGAATTCACTCACTGTCCTTCCAGGTCCCTGGAAACAAGGACTTGCAGAGTGAAAGAAAAAAAACACTCTCCCTACCTACAGTTTTCTGTCCCTAGAAAAAATGTTTTTTTAATCACAATATAACACAAGGACAATTCACTCACTGTCCTTCCAGGTCCCTGGAAACAAGGACTTGCAGAGTGAAATAAACTGACACTCTCCCTACCTACAGTTTTCTGTCCCTAGAATAAATGTTTTTTTTAAGCACAATATAGCACAAGGACAATTCACTCACTGTCCTTACAGGTCCCTGGAAACAAGGACTTGCAGAGTGAAAGAAAAAAAACACTCTCCCTACCTACAGTTTTCTGTCCCTAGAAAAAATGTTTTTTTTAATCACAATATAGCACAAGGACAATTCACTCACTGTCCTTCCAGGTCCCTGGAAACAAGGACTTGCAGAGTGAAATAAACTGACACTCTCCCTACCTACAGTTTTCTGTCCCTAGAATAAATGTTTTTTTTAAGCACAATATAGCACAAGGACAATTCACTCACTGTCCTTACAGGTCCCTGGAAACAAGGACTTGCAGAGTGAAAGAAAAAAAACACTCTCCCTACCTACAGTTTTCTGTCCCTAGAAAAAATGTTTTTTTTAATCACAATATAACACAAGGACAATTCACTCACTGTCCTTCCAGGTCCCTGGAAACAAGGACTTGCAGAGTGAAATAAACTGACACTCTCCCTACCTACAGTTTTCTGTCCCTAGAATAAATGTTTTTTTTAAGCACAATATAGCACAAGGACAATTCACTCACTGTCCTTACAGGTCCCTGGAAACAAGGACTTGCAGAGTGAAATAAACTGACACTCTCCCTACCTACAGTTTTCTGTCCCTAGAATAAATGTTTTTTTTAAGCACAATATAGCACAAGGACAATTCACTCACTGTCCTTACAGGTCCCTGGAAACAAGGACTTGCAGAGTGAAAGAAAAAAAACACTCTCCCTACCTACAGTTTTCTGTCCCTAGAAAAAATGTTTTTTTTAATCACAATATAGCACAAGGACAATTCACTCACTGTCCTTACAGGTCCCTGGAAACAAGGACTTGCAGAGTGAAAGAAAAAAAACACTCTCCCTACCTACAGTTTTCTGTCCCTAGAAAAAATGTTTTTTTTAATCACAATATAGCACAAGGACAATTCACTCACTGTCCTTACAGGTCCCTGGAAACAAGGACTTGCAGAGTGAAATAAACTGACACTCTCCCTACCTACAGTTTTCTGTCCCTAGAATAAATGTTTTTTTTAAGCACAATATAGCACAAGGAGAATTCACTCACTGTCCTTCCAGGTCCCTGGAAACAAGGACTTGCAGAGTGAAAGAAAAAAAACACTCTCCCTACCTACAGTTTTCTGTCCCTAGAAAAAATGTTTTTTTTAATCACAATATAGTACAAGGACAATTCACTCACTGTCCTTCCAGGTCCCTGGAAACAAGGACTTGCAGAGTGAAATAAACTGACACTCTCCCTACCTACAGTTTTCTGTCCCTAGAATAAATGTTTTTTTTAAGCACAATATAGCATAAGGACAATTCACTCACTGTCCTTACAGGTCCCTGGAAACAAGGACTTGCAGAGTGAAAGAAAAAAAACACTCTCCCTACCTACAGTTTTCTGTCCCTAGAAAAAATGTTTTTTTTAATCACAATATAGCACAAGGACAATTCACTCACTGTCCTTCCAGGTCCCTGGAAACAAGGACTTGCAGAGTGAAATAAACTGACACTCTCCCTACCTAGAGTTTTCTGTCCCTAGAATAAATGTTTTTTTTAATCACAATATAGCACAAGGACAATTCACTCACTGTCCTTCCAGGTCCCTGGAAACAAGGACTTGCAGAGTGAAATAAACTGACACTCTCCCTACCTACAGTTTTCTGTCCCTAGAATAAATGTTTTTTTTAAGCACAATATAGCACAAGGACAATTCACTCACTGTCCTTACAGGTCCCTGGAAACAAGGACTTGCAGAGTGAAAGAAAAAAAACACTCTCCCTACCTACAGTTTTCTGTCCCTAGAAAAAATGTTTTTTTTAATCACAATATAGCACAAGGACAATTCACTCACTGTCCTTACAGGTCCCTGGAAACAAGGACTTGCAGAGTGAAATAAACTGACACTCTCCCTACCTACAGTTTTCTGTCCCTAGAATAAATGTTTTTTTTAAGCACAATATAGCACAAGGACAATTCACTCACTGTCCTTACAGGTCCCTGGAAACAAGGACTTGCAGAGTGAAAGAAAAAAAACACTCTCCCTACCTACAGTTTTCTGTCCCTAGAAAAAATGTTTTTTTTAATCACAATATAGCACAAGGACAATTCACTCACTGTCCTTCCAGGTCCCTGGAAACAAGGACTTGCAGAGTGAAATAAACTGACACTCTCCCTACCTACAGTTTTCTGTCCCTAGAATAAATGTTTTTTTTAAGCACAATATAGCACAAGGACAATTCACTCACTGTCCTTACAGGTCCCTGGAAACAAGGACTTGCAGAGTGAAAGAAAAAAAACACTCTCCCTACCTACAGTTTTCTGTCCCTAGAAAAAATGTTTTTTTTAATCACAATATAGCACAAGGACAATTCACTCACTGTCCTTACAGGTCCCTGGAAACAAGGACTTGCAGAGTGAAAGAAAAAAAACACTCTCCCTACCTACAGTTTTCTGTCCCTAGAAAAAATGTTTTTTTTAATCACAATATAGCACAAGGACAATTCACTCACTGTCCTTACAGGTCCCTGGAAACAAGGACTTGCAGAGTGAAATAAACTGACACTCTCCCTACCTACAGTTTTCTGTCCCTAGAATAAATGTTTTTTTTAAGCACAATATAGCACAAGGAGAATTCACTCACTGTCCTTCCAGGTCCCTGGAAACAAGGACTTGCAGAGTGAAAGAAAAAAAACACTCTCCCTACCTACAGTTTTCTGTCCCTAGAAAAAATGTTTTTTTTAATCACAATATAGTACAAGGACAATTCACTCACTGTCCTTCCAGGTCCCTGGAAACAAGGACTTGCAGAGTGAAATAAACTGACACTCTCCCTACCTACAGTTTTCTGTCCCTAGAATAAATGTTTTTTTTAATCACAATATAGCACAAGGACAATTCACTCACTGTCCTTCCAGGTCCCTGGAAACAAGGACTTGCAGAGTGAAATAAACTGACACTCTCCCTACCTACAGTTTTCTGTCCCTAGAATAAATGTTTTTTTTAAGCACAATATAGCACAAGGACAATTCACTCACTGTCCTTACAGGTCCCTGGAAACAAGGACTTGCAGAGTGAAAGAAAAAAAAACACTCTCCCTACCTACAGTTTTCTGTCCCTAGAAAAAATGTTTTTTTTAATCACAATATAGCACAAGGACAATTCACTCACTGTCCTTACAGGTCCCTGGAAACAAGGACTTGCAGAGTGAAAGAAACTGACACTGTCCCTACCTACAGTTTTCTGTCCCTAGAATAAATGTTTTTTTTAAGCACAATATAGCACAAGGAGAATTCACTCACTGTCCTTCCAGGTCCCTGGAAACAAGGACTTGCAGAGTGAAATAAACTGACACTCTCCCTACCTACAGTTTTCTGTCCCTAGAATAAATGTTTTTTTTTAAGCAAAATATAGCACAAGGACAATTCACTCACTGTCCTTACAGGTCCCTGGAAACAAGGACTTGCAGAGTGAAAGAAACTGACACTCTCCCTACCTACAGTTTTCTGTCCCTAGAATAAATGTTTTTTTAAGCACAATATAGCACAAGGACAATTCACTCACTGTCCTTCCAGGTCCCTGGAAACAAGGACTTGCAGAGTGAAAGAAACTGACACTGTCCCTACCTACAGTTTTCTGTCCCTAGAATAAATGTTTTTTTTAAGCACACTATAGCACAAGCACAAAACACACTGACACTCTCCCTACCTATCCTTCTCTTTCCCTAAACTAAAGGAATCCAGGTTAAGCAAGAAAGAAATAACAGTCACTGTCCCTGCCTATGCTGCTCTATCCCTGCTCCGGAACACACTACACTAGGCCGCCGTGCTGGCGGCCTTTTATAGTGTGGGGCGTGTACTAAACACCCTCAGCAATAATTGGCCACAGGCATCCTGCCTGTGGCCAATCATTGCTCTCCTCGCTGCCGGCGCTGTGATTGGCCAAGCATGCGGGGTCACAGTGCATGCTTGGCCAATCACAGCGCCTGGATGACACTGCGATGGCGTAGTGCATTGTGGGCCGTTCGCGTCACTCGAATTTGGCGCGAACGGCCCAAATCGTTCGATCTTCGTCGAACGATCGAACAGCCGATGTTCGAGTCGAACGTATGTTCGACTCGAACACGAAGCTCATCCCTAGTCAACTGTAGCAAGATAATTTGTGGAGTGTTTGATTAAAAAATTGTGCAGTATGCAACAACACATGACCAAATGGTTCCATTTATACTCCGCCATGTTTATTGCAGTCAGAAAAAGCCGGAAGCGACTGGCCATGATGCCAAAGACGTTTTCCACCACCCTTCGCCCTCTGGCCAGACGATAATTAAACACCCTCCTCTCAGGGGTGAGGGACCTTTTGGGAAAAGGCCTCATCAAATGTGGTCCAAGCGCAAAAGCCTCATCTGCCAGGAACACAAACGGGAGGCCATGTTCATTATCTTCAGCAGGTGGCAATGCCAGGTCCTCTGAAAGAAGCCGGTCTGCAAACTCTGTCTGGGCGAAAACACCACCGTCAGACATCCGCCCATTTTTCCCAACATCAACAAATAGGAACTCATAGTTCGCAGACACCACCGCCATGAGCACAATACTGTGGAAGCCTTTGTAATTCCAAAAAAACACCCAGAATGGGCTGGTGGCACGATGCGGACGTGCTTGCCATCAATGGCTCCTCCACAGTTGGGAAAGTTCCACCGTTGAGAAAAATCAGATGCCACATTCTGCCATTCCTGTGGCGTCGATGGTAACTGTGGAGTCAAAGGAAAAAAACAAACAAACAAAAAAATTACTACCTATACATTGCAAGCATGTTAGCACAAAACACTCTGGGTAAAACATCAGGATAGCATTAATTTGGAAGGAGGATTTTAGAGCGGAGCTACGCAGCCAAAATACTATAAAATAACACAGCAGCTCCAGCTACAGCAGCTGCAGAGGTTTGCTAATTGTACACTTACCTGTCCTGGAGTCCAGCAACGTCCGCAGCAAGAGGACGAACAATTGCTCGTCACTCTGCTGCCCCCTCTGCCATCCTTGGTGAGAGAACCAGGAAGAGAAGCCTTGCGGCTTCACTGCCCGGTTCCCAAACGCACATGCACGAGAAGCGCTGCGCAGTTCAGACTGGTTATCCTGTGTTCTGTGAGACAAGTGTTTCCAAGAACACTACGGGTCTTCTGCGGGAAGTGACTTGGCTCAGGCAGATTTGCCCCAGAGATGACTCCCGGATGTGGGTGAAAATACCTGGCTTAAACAGGTATCTTCACCCCCCCTCCCCCCTGAAAGGTGTCAATTTTGACACCGGGGGAGGGTTACAATGAGTGGACCCACAACATTTAGGATGGAGGTCCGCTTGAATAAGATAGAAAAATAAGCAACAAAAACATCACCCACTCTGATGGACCTGAGAAATTCGGAGAGGGTGGAGGGGTTGAGATGAGTTGGGGACATCATAATTAAAATCTATAGTACGATGTAATTTATTTGGGTAGATTAGACAAACTTAAAAAATTAGGGGGGGGGGGGGGAATCAGGCAATCTAAGCACTACAATGGAGCGTACAAAACAAAAATGAGGATTGACTAGGCTAGGTGTGTTTGGGCCCAGGATCTAATGCTGGAGATTGCTTGACCAAAAAATATGCATGTAGCCCAAAAACATAGAACATTCAAAGCTTACAACATGCAGGGGGACAAAGGGGACATTCACAGCATATTCAAATCATGGTAATTAGAGACAGTACAAAATATACTATACATTAGCAAGCATAAAAAAACATAGATTGTGATGTTTATAAAGGAGAAAACTTACCTTAAGATAGTCCTCCTGAAGGACCTGGATAATGGCAGAGCAGGTCTCTGGGATAATGACGCCCAGAGCCTGGGGGGAGATGCCTGTCGAGAACTTGAGGTCCTGCAAGCTTCTCCCAGTCGCAAGGTATCGCAACGTGGCGATGAGCCTCTGCTCAGCAGTAATGGCTTCCCGCATAACGGTGTCCTGCCTGGTGATATAGGGGGACACCAAAGCCAAGAGCTGCTGAAAAACGGGGTCAGACATCCTAAGAAAATTCCTGAAATCATCAGGGTTATTCTCCCGGATCTCCCGCAGCAGAGGCATATGACATAATTGGTCCCTCTGGAGCAACCAATTCTTGGTCCATGAACTCCTTCTCACCCTCCTCATGGACCGGATCTGGGACATAGAAACAAGCCCAGCAGCAAGCACAGCACGATCTCGGCGACAAGAACGTACGCGCAACATGGCTTCAAAACGGTCGTCTAATCAGAACGAACTAAAAGAACGCACTGAAGAACAGCAAGGCCTATGAAGAACGAGCTGAAAAACAGTAACGCGCGGACAAGAACGCACTGCAAAAACAGATACGAACTCACTACACGCACTGAAAGCCAGATACGAACCCACAAGCACAAACTGAACTCCCGAAAACGATCTTTCAAGCACGAAGACTGAAAAGCGCAAATCGTCTCTTCCCAAACTTTTACTAACACGCGGAAACACGAAATCAGCAAAAGCAGCCAAAAGGGTGGCGCGAACAGAATGAAACTTCCCCTTTATAGTGCCGTCGTACGTGTTGGACGTCACCGCGCTTTGCTAGATCAGTTTTTTGCACGATCGTGTGTAGGCAAGGCAGGCTTGAGAGGAAACAAGAAAAATAACGTCGAGAAAATCGACGTTTTTTTTCTTGACATGAAAAGCGGTCGTGTGTACGCGGCATAAGCCGAGTTTTTCAGCACATTTTTTGTGCTGAAAATGCCCCCCTCGGCTTATACTCGAGTCACCTTTTTGCGCCTGATCTCCCA
The DNA here is from genome assembly GCA_029206835.1 of Rana muscosa. Taxonomy (NCBI): domain Eukaryota; kingdom Metazoa; phylum Chordata; class Amphibia; order Anura; family Ranidae; genus Rana; species Rana muscosa. Next base: position 578,745,830 of record CM055118.1, read on the forward strand.
GATTTTGGGGACCCGGTACTGGCCGGCCGTAGGTCCTCTGGGCTCCAATCTTGACACACATGTAGCCCTACTCTACAAGTGTGCAAAGTTTGTTGTCCGGGGGACCTGCGGCCGGGGAGTACCAGTTTTTCAAACCCGGGCACCCCTTCCATAGACTCCCATGTTAAACGGTAATTTCTCTGGTGACTTTGGGGATGCGGTACCGGCCGGTCCTACGTTCCCTGGACCAGAGACTTGGCACACATATAGCCCCACTCTTCCTCTACAAGTGTGCAAAGTTTGTTGTCTGGGGGACCTACGGCCAGGGAGCACAGATTTTTCAAACCCAGGCACCCCTTCCATAGACTCCCATGTTAAACGTCAGTCTAGTCATGGACACAGTGAGACATGGGCACAGTGAGGCATGGGCACAGTGAGGCATGGGCATAGTGAGGCATGGGCATAGTGAGGCATGGACACAGTGAGGCATGGACACAGTGAGGCATGCACATGGACACAGTGAGGCAAAGTGAGGCACAGCGAAGCATGCAGATGGACACCCTAGGCTTATACTCAAGTCAATATGTTTTCCCAGTTTTTTTGGGGGTAAAATTAGGTGCCTCGGCTTATATTCGGGTCGGCTTATACTCGAGTATATATGGTAATTCAATTGTTCAATCCCGTGATAAAGTGCTCGTGCTCTATGAACAATATTACTGTGCTCTAGGTGCCCCCCATAGATGTACCCTCACCAGGGCCGAGACAAGGGGTGGGCAGGAGGGGCGGCTGCCCCTGGCGCAATGGTTTATTGCTGGGATGGGGGGGCACCCAGACCCTAACCCTAAAGGAAAGGGGGGTGCAGTTTGGCATCTTTGCCCTGGGCGCTTGATGACCTTGTCCCGGCACTGACCCTCACCACACTGTATGACCACCTATCTCTAGTGTGGTCAGCTGTGCTTTTAGAGGGATAATTCTCTTGATGATATCAATACATATGGGACCCTGCAGTATTGTTTCCTCAGAAGGTGATGCACTACTGTATATTGAGTATTGATAAACTGAGCGCGGTGTAATTTTTTCTATATTCATTATCTGTATTACAATTTGCATACAATCACACTGCAGCTAATATTATACATTTGAGTTCACATGTATATATATATTTTTTTGCCGCCAATTATTTTCCTATGGTGCAACGTTTGTTGTTTTAACCACTTAAGGACAGAACCTCGTTTTGAGATTTGGTGTTTACTGGTTTAAAACAGTTTTGTTTTTGCTAGAAAATTACTTTGAACCCCCAAAAATTTTATATCTATTTTTTTCTAACACCCTAGAGAATAAAATGGCGGTTGTTAAAATACTTTCTGTCACACCGTATTCGTGCAGCGGTCTTACAAGCATACATTTTTTGGAAAAAATACACTTTTTTTATTTAACCACTTCCCTACTGCCCATAGTCATATGACGTCCACAGATGGGATCTCCTATCCTGGGTGGGCATCATATGATGTCCTCGGGTTTGTGGGGGGATATCTGAATGATGCCTGCAGCTAGAGGCATCATTCAGATACCTTTTTGTTGTGCCGGCGATTCTGCGTACCATAGGAATGATCATAGCGGCGGTTCCACCGCTTGATCGTTCTTATAGGCGGCGGGAGGGGACATCACCCCCTCCCGCCGCCATCCGGTGCTTCTCCGGGCTCTCCCGTGCCATCGGGGACCCAGAGAGAATCGTCCGGCGCCGGTGGTGGGTCACGTGACGAGCATAGAGATGACTGGTGATCAGATGGTCACCAGTCATCTCTATGATCGTCGGAGGCCTGGGCACGATGTGATGACGTCACACCCGGGTCCTCAGATGTAAACAAAGCCGCCATTGCGGCTAGTAAGTATGAGATCAGTGAAAAAAAATTCACGATCTCATGCTTTCCAGCCTGGAGGAGAGATTGACCCCGCATCTCTCAATAAAGAGGACCTGTCACACACATTCCTATTACAAGGGATGTTTACATTCCTTGTAATAGGAATGAAAGTGATCTAAAAAAAAAAAAGTAAAATAAGTGTAAAAAAATAAAAAAATAAGTAAAATAAAAAAATAAAAAAATTAAAACGCCCCTGTCCCCGGTAGCTCGCGATCAGAAGCGAACGCACACGTAAGTCCTGCCCACAGATGTAAACGCTGTTCAAACCACATATGTGAGGTATCGCCGCGTGCGTTAGAGCGCGTGCAACAATTCTAGCACTAGACCTCCTCTGTAAAGCCTCGTACACACGACCGAGTTTCTCGTCGTTAAAAACACATCGTTTTTCTCGACGAGATTCTTGTTAACCTTGACGAGTTTCTCGTCAAGCTTTCCATGCGTACACACTGACAATTCCAAATCTCGTCGTTGTTCTGCGCGGTCACGTCCAGCACGTACGACGGCAGTATAAAGGGGAAGATCGATTTCCCTGGCGCCACCCCTTGGGCTGCTTTTTCTGATCTCGTGTTACCGCGTGTGAAGTAAAAGTTTGGGAAGAGACGATTCGCGCTTTTCAGTCTTCGTGCTTTCAGTTCGTTTTCTGCGGTTCAGTTTGTGCTTGTGGGTTTGTATCTTGTCTTTCAGGGCGTGTAGACAGGTCGTATCTGTTTTACAGTGCATTCTTGCCCGTTCGTTTCTGAATTTCAGTTCGTTCTTCATAGGCCTTGCTGTTCTAAAGTGCGTTCTGTTTAGTACGTTCTGATAAGACGACCGTTTCCTAGCCATGTCGCGGGTACGTTCTCGTCGTCGAGTTCATGCTGTGCGGGTGCTTGGTGTTGGTCTGCTTGTTTTGGACCAAGACGAAGTGATGTCTTGGCAGACAGACAAGCATGGAAAAGCCAAAGCTGGAATGTGATTGGACAGCAGCACACAGAAGGTAAACAAAATACTTGATCCCTAGTACCAATAGCAATTGGCCCAGATTCTGACGCATCAGAGACTGCAGAACGTGACCGATCGGACAGTGAGGAGGACTCCAAGTCCAGGTCAGTACGCGAGACGGCTTTGGTATCTGACCTTATTACTGCAGTGCGGGATATGCTAAAATTGGAAAATACTGCAGAAGCAGCAGAGACTCCGGTCCACTTGGGTTTCATAGACCTGCCCGCACTGCTAAGGTGTTCCCTTGTGTGTCTTTTGATAAACTCTTATACAAGGAATGGGAGAACCCACTGAGGGTCTTTACAGCCCCAAAGAGGTTTGCGGTACGGTACCCCTTTTGAGGAGAGTTTTCTGAAGAAATGGACCTCTCCCCCCTATAGTGGACCCTCCGGTGTCCAGACTTAATAGAGCCACCACAATTCCTGTAGAAGGGGCTCCTGTTTTCTAGGACCCTGTGGATAAGAAGGCTGAAGCACTCCCTTGCTACCTATACTCAGTGGTAGGCTCGGCAGTACGCCCGGCATTGGCGGGGGCCCTAGTGTCTCACACACTTACTGAATGGGCAAGATTGCTACTCCAGGGGTTAAGGAGCGAGATGCTCCTCCTGATGAGATAACATTGGCCGACCTGTTGGTCCAGGGCCTTAGGTTTGTCTGCGAGTCAGACATGAATACTATTCCCCTGCTGTCTAAAACTTCGGTTTATGCAGTAGCAATACGCCGCCTGATCTGGCTAAAAGGCTGGTCTGCGGACCAGACTTCCAAGAAAGCCCTGTTGGATCTGCCTTTTAAGGGCGACAGACTTTTTGGGGCTTCTCTGGATGACCTCATCAAGGATGCCACAGGAAGTAAAAGCACTTTGCTTCCCCAAATTAGCAAGGGTAAGGGGCCACGCCAAGGGCAAGGGCCCTCCTTTACTGCACACAAGTGTTTTTTTCGTCCCCCTAGGGCAACAGGGAAAAGACCCCAGGCCGATAAAGCGCCTGCCCAAGGACAAAAGCGTCCCTGGTCCCGCATACCCAATAAGCCTGCGGACAAATTTTGCGTCCGCATGAAGGTCCACCCCCACCCAGCTCTCGGGTGGGGAGACGTCTTCGCAAATTCGCGACTCAGTGGACAGCACTAATCTCCGACAGGTGGGTTTGCGAAGTAATCTCCTCAGGCTACAAGATAGAGTTTCTCTCTTGTCCACCGGACAGATTCAACACCTCCAATCTCCAGCTACTACCGACCCGTCGGGAGGCCCTGTATGGGGCGGTCCAGGGTCTACTGGAACGCAGGGTAGTTATTCCAGTTCCAGAACTGGAACGGGGTTTTTACTCAAATCTGTTCATTGTGCCGAAGAAGGAGGGGGTTCGTCCAAGCTTGGATCTCAGAGCCCTCAATTGCTTTGTGAAGGTACAAAGTTTTCGGATGGAGTCGGTTCGATCTGTAGTCACGGCTCTCCATCCGGGGGACTTTCTGGCCTCCTTGGACATCAAGGACGCATACCTGCATGTCCCCATATACTCCAGACACCAGAGGTTTCTGCGATTTGCTATCGGGAAGGACCACTACCAGTTTGTGGCCCCCCCGTTGGGCCTTGCCTCAGCACCCAGGACGTTCACCAAGGTGCTCGCTCCGATTCTGGCACTTCTAAGACAGCGGGGTATCGCTATCACAGGCTACTTATACGACCTTCTGCTGAAGGCCCCTTCAAGCTCAGAATTAGAGGTAAGCGTGTCCATTACCTGTCAGACTCTTCGAGACTGTGGTTGGATACTAAACACGCAAAAGCCAGTATTGGTGCCCACTCAACGCCTAGTGTACCTGGGGTTGATTCTGGATTCCTCAGAGGCAAAGGTATTCCTCCCTGTGGAGAAGTTGCAGACCCTCCGGGCTGCAGTACCGTAGCTGACTTCCAGGAATTGGTCGTCACTCTGTTTTTGCATGCGAGTGTTGGGCCTCATGGTAGCCTCCTTCGAGGCGGTCCCATATGTTCAATACCACACTCGAGTGTTACAGAAGGAAGTTCTGTCCAGATGGAACAGATGCCCTTCATCTCTGGATTATCAAATCCGAGTGAGCCACCTAGTCAGGAGATCCCTGGTATGGTGGCTGACAGCACCGGCTGTAATGGCCGGGAAGTCATTTCTTCCGGTTTACTGGATAGTGATCACGACGGACGCCAGCCTTACAGGTTGGGGGGGAGTCTGGGGTGTCCAGTCGGCGCAGGGTCGCTGGACCCCAGAGGAAGCCCTCCTGCCGATCAATGTCCTGGAGATCCGGGCGATCAAGCTGTGCCTCTTCAAATGGTCTCAGAGACTGCAAGGGCGTCCAGTCAGGATCCAGTCAGACAACGCCACAGCAGTGGCATATGTCAATCATCTAGGAGGAACAAGAAGCTCAGCTGCAGCATCGGAGATCGCTCGCATCCTGAAGTGGGCAGAGAGGAGCGTACCGGCACTGTCGGCCGTGTACATTCCGGGTGTGGAAAACTGGCAGGCGGACTACCTGAGCCGCCAGATGCTGGACCAGGGAGAATGGTCCTTACACCCGGAGGTGTTCCAACTCCTCTGCCAAAGATGGGGCACACCAGACGTAGATCTTCTGGCTTCCCGACTCAATCGGAAGGTATTGAGATTTGTGGCCCGGTCAAGAGACCCATGGGCAGACGCAACGGACGCGTTGGTAGCATCGTGGGGTCAGTATCGGCTAATCTATGCCTTCCCTCCCTTAAGGCTTCTTCCTCTTCTGCTCCGCAGAGTGGAGGCAGAGGGAATTCCAATGATCCTAATCGCTCCAGATTGGCCTCAGCGTCCTTGGTACGACGATCTAGTACGTCTGGTAGCAGACGTCCCCTGGCGTCTACCACTACGGAAGGACCTGCTATCGCAAGGTCCCATATTCCATCCTGCTTTACAGTCATTGGCTTTAACGGCATGGCTGTTGAGAACCAGGTACTGAGAGACCGGGGCCTGTCAGACTCAGTAATCTCTACTATGAGACGTGCTCGAAAACCGTCCTCTAGGAAGGTCTATCACCGCACTTGGAGGGCCTACATCTCCAGGTGTGAGGAAATGAAATGGCATCCGCGTACCTATTTGGTTTCCAGAATCCTGCTGTTTTTACAGCATGGGGTGGACCAAGGGCTTGCCCTAAGTACGATTTAAGGGACAGATATCTGCCCTGGCTGTCTTTTTTCAGCGACCCCTGGCGACTCACTCTCTCGTGAGTACATTTGTGCAGGGGATCAGACAGGTGGCCCCTCCGGTCCGTCCCCCGTTACCTCCGTGGGACTTGAACCTGGTCCTCTCGGTGCTTCAGAAGGCACCGTTTGAGAATATTAGAGATATTCCCCTGTTGACACTTTCTCAGAAAGTGGTCTTTTTGGTGGCTGTTACGTCAGTTAGACGAGTCTCTGAGCTGGCAGCCTTGTCCTGCAAGGCTCCCTATTTGATTTTCCACAAGGATAAGGTGGTGCTGCGGCCGCAGCCTTCCTTTCTTCCGAAAGTCGCTTCGGCTTTTCATCTCAATGAAGACATTGTACTTCCATCCTTGTGTCCTCAGCCGTCGAATCCTAAGGAGTCGGCGTTGCATTCCTTGGACGTTGTCCGAGCTTTGAGAGTATACCTATCTGCTACTTCCCTGTTCCGGAAGTCAGACTCACTGTTTGTTTCGGTGGCTGGTCCCAAGAAGGGCCAAGCAGTCTCATCGGCCACCATCTCTAGGTGGATCCGACAGATAGTAATCCAGGCTTACGCCTTAAAGGGTCAGATGCCCCCCTTTCCTGTCACGGCGCATTCGACCAGGGCAATAGGTGCCTCTTGGGCTTTCCGACATCAAGCGTCTGTTTCCCAATTATGTAAAGCGGCGACTTGGTCGTCCGCTCACACTTTCACAAAATTCTACAAAATTGATGTAGATGCATCTTCGGATGCCTCTTTTGGCCGCAAGGTTTTGCAAGCGGCTGTTTAGAGTTGCAACTCCTCCGTTGGAGGAGTGCTGTTTTGTGTTTGGGGTGAAGTTTATTTTTATGCTGTTACCACCCCTCGTTTTTTCTCTGACACTGCTTTGGGACGTCCCACTTTGTCAATAGAGAAGCTGTGTCGGTCCATGGACGAAACAGTAAATAGGATTTTTTACTCACCGTAAAATCCTTTTCTCTGAGTCCATGGACCGACACAGCACCCACCCCTCCTTTTAAGTTTGTACTGCTTTTTGACGAACTGATCTGCGAAGATGCAGACTGAGAGGGTATACCCAGAGGGTCCGCCCCCTGGGCGGTACTGTAGAAGGTGTGATGCAACACTTTTTACAAGTTTTTCTGCCTAGTCACTCCTAATTAACGGATAATACCCACTTTGTCAATAGAGAAGCTGTGTCGGTCCATGGACTCAGAGAAAAGGATTTTACGGTGAGTAAAAAATCCTATTTTTTCTCGTCGAGATTCACGACAGTTTTCTTGTACCATACACACGAACGGTTTTCTCGACAATAAAGCTCTCTCTGCACTTTTCTTGTCGGTTTTGGACGAGAAACTCGGTCGTGTGTAAGAGGCTTTACTCTAACCTGGTAACCTGTAAAAAAAATTCAAGCGTCACCTATGGAGATTTTTAAGTACCGAAGTTTGGCGACATTCCATGAGTGTGCGCAATTTTAAAGCGTGACATGTTAGGTATCTATTTACTCGGCGTAACGTCATCTTTCATATTTTCCCCAAAAATTGGGCTAACTTTACTGTTTTTTTTTTTTAATTCATGAAACGTTTGAAAAATTATTGCGCAAATACCGTGCAAGAAAAAAAGTTGCAATGGCCGTCATTTTATTCCGTAGGGTGTCTGCTAAAAAAAATATATAATGTTTGGGGGTTCTGAGTAATTTTCTAGCAAAAGAATGATGATTTGTACATGTAGGAAAGAAGTGCCAGAATAGGCCCGGTATTGATGTGGTAAAAAAAAGCCCGGTATTGAAGTGGTTAAGAAATAAGACACAAGTAAAGTTAGCCCAATTTTTTTTATATTGTAAAGATGATGTTACACAGAGTAAATTGATACCCAACATGTCCCGCTTCAAAATTGCGCCTGCTCGTGGAATCGCAACAAACTTTTACCCCTAAAAATCTCTATAGGCGATTTTAACCACTTAACCACTGCCTGCCGACAAATAACATCGACAGGGTGGTTGCTTAACTCTGGGAGGACGTTATATAACGTCCTCCCAGAATCGCGCTCCCGCGCGCCCCCTGGGGTGCGCACATGGGAGTCTCCGTGACCGCCGGGTCCAGAGGACCCGGCGCATCACAGATATCGGTAAATCACCGCTGATAGCGGCCGTTTACCACGTGATCGTTCCGTCAAATGACGGAGCGATCACTTGTAAACAGATCGGCGTCATGTGATGACGCCGGTTCCTCTCTCCCCTCTCTGTACTGATCGGTACAGTGTGAGAGGAGAGGGGAGGGAGCGGATCATGTCAGCAGCGCTGTGGGCTGGATCTGTGACAATTGCAGTCACAGATCCAGCCATCCATCCATCGCTGCTCAGCCATCCCTGTGCAATACTCTCCAATACCCTGTGCAATACCCTGCCAATACTCTGCAATACCCTGTGCAATACTCTGCAATACCCTGCCAATACTATGCAATACCCTGCCCATACTGTGCAATACCCTGCCCATACTGTGCAATACTCTGCAATACCCTGCCATACTGTGCAATACCCTGCCATACTCCGCAATACCCTGCCATACTCCGCAATACCCTGCCATACTCCACAATACCCTGCCCATACTGTGCAATACCCTGCCCATACTGTGCAATACCCTGCCATACTGTGCAATACCCTGCCATACTCCACAATACCCTGCAATACTCCGCAATACCCTGCAATACTCCGCAATACCCTGCAATACTCCGCAATACCCTGCAATACTCTGCAATATCCTGCAATACTCTGCAATATCCTGCAATACTCCGCAATGCTCCGCAATACCCTGCAATACTCCGCAAACTCCACAATACCCTGCAATACTCCACAATATCCTGCAATACTCCACAATATCCTGCAATACTCCGCAATACCCTGCAATACTCCGCAATACCCGGCAATACTTCGCAATACCCTGCAATAACCACTTCCCGCCCGCCGGCCGTCATATGACGTCCTTGACTTTGTTGCAGGGATATCTGAATGATGGGTGCCGCTACAGGCATCATTCAGATATTAGCTTTTTCAGCCGGCGATTCTCTACACCATAAGAACAATCATAGCGGCTGTTCCGCCGCTTGAGCATTCTTACGGGAGACGAGAGGGGATGCCCCCCCCCCCCCCCCGCCGCCCTCCGGTGCTTCTACCGACTCACCGCTACGATCAAAGCCAAGATTGTCTTTTTATTTATTTATTTTCCAGGCTTCCCAGCCTAGAGGTGGGATGTGGGGTCTTATTGACCCCATATCTCACTGTAAAGAGGACCTGTCATGCCATATTCCTATTACAAGGGATGTTTACGTTCCTTGTAATAGGAATAAAAGTGATCAAAAAAATTTGGGGCGGAAAAACATGTCAAACTAAAATAAATAAAGTAAAATGAACAATAAAATATATATTTTTTTTTTACATATGAAAACGGTGTTCAAACCACACATGTGAGGTATCTCTGCGAACGTTAGAGCGAGAGCCATAATTTTGGCCCTAGACCTCCTCTGTAACACAAAACATGTAACCAGTAAAAATATTTAAAGCGTCGCCTATGGGAATTTTTAAGTAGCGAAGTTTGGCGCCATTCCACGAGCGTGTACAATTTTGACGGGTGACATGTTAGGTATCTATTTACTTCATCTTTCACATTATGCAAAAACATTGGGCTAACTTTACTGTTTTTTTTTTTTTTAAGCACAAAACTGTTTTCTTCCGTAAAAAACACGTTAAAACAATTGCTGCGCAAATACCGTGCGAGATAAAAAGTTGCAATGACCACCATTATATTCTCTAAGGTCTTTGCTAAAAAAAACATATATAATGTTTTGGGGGTTCTATGTAATTTTCTAGCAAACAAATGATGATTTTTACATGTAGGAGAGAAATGTCAGAATTGGCCTGGGTGCTCCAGAACGCCTGAAGATGCTCCCTGCATGTTGGGCCTCTGTATGTGGCCACGCTGTGTAAAAGTCTCACACATGTGGTATTGCCATACTTGGGAGTAATAGCAGAATGTATTTTGGGGTGTAATTTGTGGTATGCATATGCTGTGTGTGAGAAATAACCTGCTAATATGACAATTTTGTGAAAAAAAAAAAAAGACAAAAAAAATCTTGATTTTGCAAAGAATTGTGGGAAAAAATTACAACTTCAAAAAACTCACCATGCCGCTTTCTAAATACCTTGGAATGTCTTCTTTCCAAAAAGGGGTCATTTGGGGGGTATTTGTACTTTTCTGGCATGTTAGGGTCTCAAGAAATGAGATAGGCCGTCAGTACTTCAGGTGTGATCAATTTTCAGATATTGGCACCATAGTTGGGGACTCTAGAACTTTCACAAAGACCAAATATCATTGCACCAATTTGTACTTATTTTTACCAAAGATATGTAGCAGTATAAATTTTGGCCAAAATTTATGAAGAAAAAATAATAATTTGCTAAATTTTATAACAGAAACGAAAAAAAAAATTTTTTTTACTGAATTTTCAGTCTTTTTTCTCTTATAGCGCAAAAAATAAAAAACCCAACGGTGATTAAATACCACCAAAAGAAAGCTCTATTTGTGTGAAAAAAAAGGACAAAAATGTCATATGGGTACAGTGTTGTATGACTGAGTAATTGTCATTCAAAATGTGAGAGCACCGAAAGCTGAAAATTGGTCTGGTTATTAAGGGGGTTTAAGTGCCCAGTGGTCAAGTGGTTAAAAATTCTATAGGTTGCATGTTTTGAGTTACAGAGAAGGTCTAGGGCTATAATTATTGCTCCCACTCTAACGATCGCGGTGATACCTCACATGTGTGGTTTGAACACTGTTTACATGTGCGGGCTCTACTCGCGTATAGGTTAGTTTCTGTGCGCGAGTAGTGATGAGCCGAACACCCCCGGGTTCGGTTCGCACCAGAACCCGCGAACGGACCGAAAGTTCGCACGAACATTAGAACCCTATTAAATACAATGGATGCGAACGTTCGAATTCTAAAGTGCTAATTATAACGACTATTATCCATGTTATTGTCCTAAACAGAGTTTGGGAACCCGGGTTCTGCACCAGGGGACATGTATCAATGCAAAAAGAAGTTTTAAAAACGGACGTTTTTCGGGAGCAGTCATTTTAATGATGCATAAAGTGAAAAAAAAAAAGTCAAATATTCCTTTAAATATCGTACCTGGGGGGTGTCTAAAGTATGCCTGCGAAGTGCCACGTGTTTCCCGTGTTTAGAACTGTCCCTGCACAAAATGACATTTCTAAAGGAAAAAAAAGCCATTTAAAACTGCTTGCGGCTTTAATGTAATGTCTGGTCCCGGTAATATGGATGAAAATCTTTAAGAAAAATGGCATAGCTACCCCATCACCCCCCCCCCCCCTACCCCAGCCCATTACCAGCCCCTTTGGGTCTTGTTTGGATATTAAGGGGAACCCCGCAACACAAAATAAAAAAGGCCCTATATACTCTGAACAGCAGTATACAGGCGGTGTAAACAAGACCGGTGTAAACAAGACAGGGACTGTAGGTTTGTTCTTAAGTAGAATCTGTTTGTAATTTTGAACACGTACATTGTTTAAGTGTAGCTCCAGCCAAAAAATCTATTTTTAAGCTTTTTGGAAAACATAGGGAAGGGTTATCACCCCTGTAACATTTGTTTTGCTGTCTGTGCCCCTGTTCAGAACATTTCACCTCACTTTGCGTCCCAATGACAACTGTTTTTGAAATGTGGTGTTTTTATTGAAACAAGGATTGGTGATAAAGCATCAGTAGAGAGGAGACACCTTTCTCCCATATTAATTCTTACAGGAGAGAATTTTCCTTCCTAGGGGTAGATTTCCTCTCACTTCCTGTTGTCTTCTTCCGTTTGCAAGTAGGAGTCGTTTGTAAGTTGGATGTTTGAAAGTAGGGACCTACCGTATATACTCTGCAGAAATTGGCCCCTTAGGTGTTGGTGTTGGCACAACACTGTAAGCACTCACAGTTACTCTTGGTGGGTGCTGGAACGCCCTGCTGTCAACTATTATATCAGGAATTGTAATAACATATAATTGTTGAACAGTGGTAGTAAAAATTGGGCCTTTGATGGTGGTGCTGGTGCCACAACACTGTAAGGCCTGACAGTTACTCTTGGTGGGCGCAGCAATGGGCCCTGCTGTGAATTATTAGATCAATAATTATACTTGCATGCCCCTGTTGAACAGGGGCTGAAAAATTGGGCCTTTGGTGGTGGTGGTGGTGGTGGTGGTGGTGTTGACACAACACTGTAAGGCCTGACAGTTACTCTTGGTGGGCGCAGCAATGGGCCCTGCTGTGAATTATTAGATCAATAATTATAATTGCATGCCCCTGTTGAACAGGGGCTGAAAAATTGGGCCTTAGGCACTGGTGGCACAACACTGCAACCCCTCACAGATACTGTACTTGGAGCACAGCAATGAGCCCTGTTGCAAAGTATTGCATCAAAAATTGTAATTACACGCCCCTGTTAAACAGGGGCTGAAAAATTGGGCCTTAGCCACTGGTGGCGGCACCCATAAACCAAAATGATCTTCCAAGCTATCATCATTAATCGGATCATTGAGGAGGAGGAGGAGGATAGCCAGTCAACATAACAGCACAGGCACTCAGCATCAGCATCAGTCTTGAAGGGATGTGACATTTTAAAATCAATTAGTCTGTTATATCAGCATCAGGTGTGTGGTAGCTGGTGGTGATCCAAGACTGGTTCATCTTGATGAAAGTCAGTCGATCAACCGAGTCGGTGGACAGGCACACCCTGTGATCCGTGACAAATCCTCCAGCAGCACTGAATGTGCGTTCTGAAAGAACGCTGGATGCAGGACAGGCCAGTAGCTCAATTGCATACTGTGCAAGCTCTGGCCAGTGATCCATCCTCAAGACCCAGTAAGTCAGAGGATTTTCGGTGGGGAAGGTGTCCAAGTCTGACCTTGCCCCTAGGTATTCCTGCACCATGTATATCAGACGCTGGCGATGGTTGCTGGAACCGATCATACTTTGGGGCTGCGGACTAAAGAATTGTCTGAACGCATCGGTCAGACGGCCACCTTCCCCACCGCTCCTTCTTTGACTGCCCGAAACCTCAGCAACTCGTTGTCCAGGACCAGGAGTTTGTAACCTCCCAGTCTCTGGGAACGCGTTGCACAGACCTTTCTGCAAGGCCTCCCGGAGTTGTCTCATCCTCTGCTCCCTCTGCGACGGTAACATAAGGTCCGCAACCTTACCCTTGTACCGTGGATCAAGGAGAGTGGCCAGCCAGTAATGGTCCCTCTCCTTGATCCGAAGAATACGAGGATCCTTCCGCAGACTTTGCAGGATCAGGGAGGCCATGCAGCGTAGGTTAGCTGAGGCATTCAGTCCGGAGTCCTCTGGGTCACTAAGGTCGACATGATCCGCAGCCACCTCCTCCCAGCCACGTACAAGTCCACTGGTTTCTTGGGACTGTAAATCATCCCTAAAAGACTGCTGCTGATGATGCTGAGTGCCAGCCTCCACCTCCATGCTGACACAATCCTCCTCCTCCTCCTCCTCCTCCTCCTCTTCCTGTGCGATGGGTGGGACAGAAGGAACACTGTCTGGGTAAAGGGGGCCTTGAGAGGCAAGGAAGTCCTCCTCTTCTTGCCTCTGTTCTGCCTCAAGTGCCCTGTCCATTATTCCACGCAGCGTGTGCTCCAACAGGTGGACAAGAGGTACAGTGTCACTGATGCATGCACTGTCACTGCTCACCATCCTCGTGGCCTCCTCAAATGGTGCCAGGACAGTGCATGCATCCCTGATCATGCCCCACTGGCGTGGTGAAAAAAACCTGAGCTCCCCTGACCCTGTCCTGGTGCCGTAGTCGCACAGGTACTCATTGATGGCCCTCTGCTGCGTGTGCAGCCGCTGCAGCATGGCCAACGTTGAGTTCCACCTGGTGGGCATGTCACATATAAGGCGGTTCTTGGGCAGGTTCAACTCCTTTTGCAGCTCAGCCAGGCGAGCACTGGCATTATAAGATCTGCGGAAATGCACACAGACTTTCCTGGCCTGCCTCAGGACATCCTGTAAGCCCGGGTACCTGCCCAAGAACCGCTGCACCACCAGGTTAAGGACGTGAGCCACACAGGGCACATGGGTCAGTTGCCCCTGTCGGAGAGCGGAGAGGAGGTTGGTGCCATTGTCGCAAACCACCATTCCTGGCTTAAGCTGGCGTGGCGTCAACCACCTCTCGGCCTGCCCCTGCAGAGCAGACAGGACCTCTGCCCCAGTGTGGCTCCTGTCCCCCAAACACACCAGCGCAAGCACGGCATGGCATCTTTTTGCCTGCGTACTTGCGTAGCCCCTTGAACGCCTATAGAGCACCGCTGGTTCCGAGGACAAAGCACAGGAAGAGGCCATGGAGGAAGAAGAAGAGGAGGGGGTGGAGGAGAGAGGTGTGTCACAATCAGTAGTAGCATTTTGGAGGCGTGGCGGTGGAACAACCTCCAACACTACTGCACCTTGTCCTGCATCATTCCCAGCTGCCAAAAGAGCGACCCAATGGGCCGTGAAAGAAAGGTAACGTCCCTGTCCATGCCTGCTGGACCATGAGTCAGCGGTAATATGCACCTTACCGCTGATCGCCCTGTCCAGCGAGGCCAAGACATTGCCTTCCACATGCCTGTAGAGAGCCGGAATCGCCTTCCGTGAGAAAAAGTGGCGTTTGGGAACCTGCCACTGAGGAACCGCACATTGCACAAACTCACGGAAGGGGGCCGAGTCTACCAACTGAAAAGGCAGCAGTTGAAGCGCTAGCAATTTAGCCAAGCTAGCATTCAACCGCTGGGCATGTGGATGGCTGGGAGTGAACTTCTTTCGATGGTCCAGCAGCTGGGGCAGGGAAATTTGCCTGCTAGAATCGGACGTCGGTGTACTGCTAGCAGAGTGGCCGCAAGTACTTGGCTGTGACACACCTAATTCTACACCTTCATTCCTCTCAGTGCAGGTTTCAGAGAGGAGTGAAGGTATAGTGGGGTTGGAGATCCCAGCTGATGCGGTGCAAGGAGAGGTCCGCTTTGTTCTTTGGTGTGGGTCTTTAAGGTAGGCTTGCCAACGAGCTGCATGGCAGGTCAACATATGTCTGATCAAGCATGTGGTGCCCAAGCGGCTGATGTTTTGGCCACGCGATATACGCTTGAGACATATGTTGCAAACAGCAGCTGTGCGATCTGATGCACTCGCCTCAAAAAAGGCCCACACCAAAGAACTTTTTGAATGACGGGCAGAGGCAGCGCCCTGCACAGGCGGAGCTCTGCGGTGTGATTCCGTCGGTGTGCTGCCCATACGCTGGCCACCCAAGGGCATCCTGCCTCGTTGGAGATGTGCCTCCTCCTCATCCTCCTCCTCCTCCTCTCTCCTATTAGGCACCCACGTGGAGTCAGTGACCTCATCATCCCCTCCCTCCTCATCACTGGAGCCAATCTGGCAGTATGCTGCAGCTGCTGGAGCATGACTGCCAGATTGGTGTCCTTCTTGAGCATCCCCTCTCTCTGCTCTCACGCTACTGCCTTCCTCTAGCTGGGTATCATCATCAGATCCTTCGAAACGCTGGGCATCCTCCTGGAGCATGTACCCAACACTGTGCTCAAACAGTTCGGGGGACTCCTCAGGAGGAGGACATGGTGGGTCTAGGGAAGGAGTGACTAATGATGACATTGATACCAGAGAAGAGGACGCTTTGGCAGCTGCTTTGCCAGTACCCTGAGCCTGGGTAAGAGAGGATGAGGAGGATGAGGTGGGCTTGGTCATCCACTCTACCAAGTCTTCGGCATGATGTGGCTCAACATGTCCAGCTGCCGAAAAGAAGGACAAGCGTGTCCCATGGCCATGTGCTGATGACAATGCACCGCATCCACGACCAGCACTGTTGCCCCCAGACACAGAGCCTGCTTGCCCTCTTTTTTTGCCTCCTGACTGTCTGCCTCTCCTTGTTTGCCTTCCAGACATTTTAATGGATGGCCTGCAGGGAGATGGGAAAAACAGCAATAAGGGCTACCTTCAGGTGTATACTGTGCAGGAGGCTTAGCAACAATGACACTGACACTGTCCCCTGCCTATCCTTCTCTGTCCCTAAACACAAGGATTTGCAATATGCTTCAGCAAGATTGGTTTAGCACAGAATAGCACACTGACAGTTTCCCTCACTGTCCTTCTCTGTCCCTACAAACAAGGTTTAGCACAGAATTGCACACTGATAGTTTCCCCGAGTGTCCTTCTCTGTCCCTAAACTCAAGGATTTCAAATACGGTTCAGCAAGATTGGTTTAGCACAGAATAGCACACTGACAGTTTCCCCGAGTGTCCTTCTCTGTCCCTAAACTCAAGGATTTCAAATATGGTTCAGCAAGATTGGTTTAGCACAGAATAGCACACTGACACTTTCCCTCACTGTCCTTCTCTGTCCCTACAAACAAGGTTTAGCACAGAATAGCACACTGATAGTTTCCCTCACTGTCCTTCTCTGTCCCTACAAACAAGATTTAGCACAGAATAGCACACTGATAGTTTCCACGAGTGTCCTTCTCTGTCCCTAAACTCAAGGATTTCAAATATGCTTCAGCAAGATTGGTTTGGCACAGAATAGCACACTGACACTTTCCCTCTCTGTCCTTCTCTGTCCCTACAAACAAGGTTTAGCACAGAATAGCACACTGACAGTTTCCCAGAGTGTCCTTCTCTGTCCCTAAACTCAAGGATTTCAAATACGGTTCAGCAAGATTGGTTTAGCACAGAATAGCACACTGACAGTTTCCCCGAGTGTCCTTCTCTGTCCCTAAACTCAAGGATTTCAAATATGGTTCAGCAAGATTGGTTTAGCACAGAATAGCACACTGACAGTTTCCCTCACTGTCCTTCTCTGTCCCTACAAACAAGGTTTAGCACAGAATAGCACACTGACAGTTTCCCTGAGTGTCCTTCTCTGTCCCTAAACTCAAGGATTTCAAATATGGTTCAGCAAGATTGGTTTAGCACAGAATAGCACACTGACAGTTTCCCTCACTGTCCTTCTCTGTCCCTACAAACAAGGTTTAGCACAGAATAGCACACTGATAGTTTCCCCGAGTGTCCTTCTCTGTCCCTAAACTCAAGGATTTCAAATACGGTTCAGCAAGATTGGTTTAGCACAGAATAGCACACTGACAGTTTCCCCGAGTGTCCTTCTCTGTCCCTAAACTCAAGGATTTCAAATATGGTTCAGCAAGATTGGTTTAGCACAGAATAGCACACTGACACTTTCCCTCACTGTCCTTCTCTGTCCCTACAAACAAGGTTTAGCACAGAATAGCACACTGATAGTTTCCCTCACTGTCCTTCTCTGTCCCTACAAACAAGATTTAGCACAGAATAGCACACTGATAGTTTCCACGAGTGTCCTTCTCTGTCCCTAAACTCAAGGATTTCAAATATGGTTCAGCAAGATTGGTTTAGCACAGAATAGCACACTGATAGTTTCCCTCACTGTCCTTCTCTGTCCCTACAAACAAGGTTTAGCACAGAATAGCACACTGACACTTTCCCTCACTGTCCTTCTCTGTCCCTACAAACAAGGTTTAGCACAGAATAACACACTGACACTCTCCCTACCTATCCTTCTCTGTCCCTAAACACAAGGAATCCAGGATTAGTAAAGGAAAAAAATGACACTGTCCCTGCCTATGCTTCTCTTTCCCTGCTCCGGAACACACTACACAAGGCCGCCGCGCTGGCAGCCTTTTATAGTGTTGGGCGTGTACTAAACCCCCTCAGCAATAATTGGCCACAGGCATCCTGACTGTGGCCAATCATTGCTCTCCTCGCTGCCGGCGCTGTGATTGGCCAAGCATGCGGGGTCACAGTGCATGCTTGGCCAATCACAGCGCCTGGATGACACTGCGATGGCGTAGTACATTGTGGGCCGTTTGCGTCACTCGAATTTGGCGCGAACGGCCCAAATCGTTCGATCTTCGTCGAACGATCGAACAGCCTATGTTCGAGTCGAACGTATGTTCGACTCGAACACGAAGCTCATCCCTATGCGCGAGCTCAGCGGGACAGGGCGCGTTAAAAAAAAAAAAATGTTTTCTTATTTATTTAACTTTTTCTTTTTTCTTTTTACACTGTTCTTTTTTTTAAAAAAAATTGTGTCACTTTTATTCCTATTACAAGCAATGTAAACATCCCTTGTAATAGAAAAAAAAGCAAGACAGGACCTCTTAAATTTGAGATCTGGGGTCAAAAAGATCTCAGATCTCATATTTACACTAAAATGCAATAAAAATAAAAATAAAAATGTTGTTTGAAAATAAAAAAAATTCCCTTTAAGAGCTATGAGTGGAAGTGATGTTTTGACGTTGCTTCAGCCCTGTAATGGTATGGAGCGGGGTGGGGGCCATCTTCCCCTCACTCAGCTCCCTACCACACACGGAGAAGGATACGATCGCCTCCGCCGGCGGCTCCGGTAAGCAGCGGAGGGCACCTGAGCGCAGCGGCAATAAAAGTGATCTCGCAGCGAATCCGCCGCAGAGACCACTTTTATCTGAATGCCGACCGTCCGCTCTTGAAGAGCATACCGGGGTTATGGTAGCTAGCTGCTGCCACAACGATATTGCTCTTCAAACAGCCGACGTATAACGATGGCGGGTGGTCAGCAAGTGGTTAAACTGTCCAAAGCTTGCCGTCTCAACATCTGCAACATCTCTAAAATACGCCACTTCCTAACTAATGACACCACAAAGGTTCTAATTCACTCCCTGGTTATCCCTCGCTCCAACTACTTTAACTCCCTCCTCATTGGATTACCTTTACATTGGTGATCCCACCCTCAGTCCATCATGAATGCTGCTGCCAGACTCATCCACCTTACTAACTGTTCAGTGTCTGCTGCCCCTCTCTGGCTCCCACTCATTAAATTCAAAATACTAACAACTTACAAAGCCATCAACAACTCTGCCCCCAGATACATCACTAGCCTGATCTCAAAATACCAACCAAATCGTTCGCTTCACTCCTCCCAAGACTTCCTGCCCTCTAGCTCTCTTGTCACCCTTCCATGCTTGCCTCCAGGACTTCTCCCAAGCCTCTCCCATCCTCTGGAACTCCCTAACCAATACTGTCTGCAAATCCCCTACTCTGTTCACTTTTAGGCGATACCTGAAAACCCTTCTCTCATGAGAATCTGTACTTTTATCTTCTCCATCAGCCTATCACCCACAGTTAGTTATTACCTTTTGTATCACTTGACCCTCCCTTTCAGATGGTAAGCTCTAACAAGCAGGGCCCTTTGATTCCTCCTGCATTGAATTGTATTGTAACTTCACTGTCTGCCCTCATGTTGTAAATAATAATAATAATGCAGCTTTGTATTAGTGAATACAGAATTGTGTTCATTTGTGTATTTTATGCCTGCCTGGAGTTCAGCTTTAAATGTAATATAATGTATAACTATATGCAAAGTACTTTTTAGTGCTAGGATGGGCATAATTATTTATTGGCCAGAATGCATGTTTAGAAAAAAAAAAACACTCCATGATTTCAGTTTTTTAAAAATGTTTTCAGTTATAATGAAAAGCTTTCAGCAATCTATTATAAGTGCAGCCAAAAATTGAACTGTAAAATAACAGTTGAAATGCACATATATAAATTGTCGTACCAGCTCACAAATGTGTAATTCTTTTCAAGCCGGTTTCTAATCTAGGTATGCTTGCCAGATACAACATCCTAACTTTTTACTTACCTGCACTGCAGACACAGCTGGAGAGTCATGGCTTTAATAGAATAATAAAAGAAGGAATAGCAGCTCAACAATAAGGTTATATCTATGTTCTCCCCCTCCAATCAGCAAGTAACTGCTCTGTGCAAAGCAGTTGTTTGACTAATAGTTCTGCTTTTTTTTGACAATAAAAAAACACTCAAAACACCTTGAGCCTTAAATTAAGAAAAGCTTTATTGGTGGAATAAAAAGGCCGGAGCATGAAATAATGAAAATTAAAATAACGAATATAAAATAATTAGCATAAAATTAAATCTTGATAAAATAACAACATTGAAATAATAATAAAACAAATAACATAAGGTAATATTAAAATCATCATTATTTATACAGTACTGTGCAAAAGTTTAAGGGCGTAGTGTACACGAGCTTCTAAAACTTGAGTTCAGGAGCTATTGGCATTTTTTAGCCAAAGCTCCTAAACTCAACTCCATAAAAGCCTATACAGGCGGTCCCCTAGTTACAAACATTTGACTTAAAAACGACTCCTAGTTACAAACGGAGGGAGACAACAGGAAGTTAGAGGAAATCTAACCCTAGGAAGGGAAATTCACTCCTTTAAGAGCTATTATGGGAAAAAGGTGTCTCCTCTGATTTATCACAATGGTGTCAGGTCACCTGTGGCCAGGTGACAGATGCACACCGTAGGGGGACAGGAGTGCACCACAAGGTAGTGAACCCTGTGGCTGACTGCTGCGGATGGAATACTGGGTGGCTGTGGAAAGCGGGACCAGAGGAGCACAACCAGGATCCACAGGAAGCTAGAGACAAGATTCCCCAGGGCGCGGAGTCTAAGACCCAGCAGGTTTTCGCCAGAGCCTCCAGTGGTGAGGATGTTACGCTGCAGGCTGGGTCCAGGTCACGGCCCGTAGAGTCCCCTAGCTCACGACCTGTACGGTAAGGAGGAGAGAGGGGAAGCAGCAGCACAGGATACAAGAATAGTGAGGGAAAAAGCCAAGGTCAGGGCAACAAGGAGACAAGGATAAACGAAGGACAAGCCGAAGGTCAAAGTCACAAGCAGACAGGGATAGTCGGGAACAAGCCAATATCGTAACACAGAGACAGACGTAGCACATGGCAGGCAGGAACCCAAACACACAATGCTTAAACAAACACGTTGATCAGCAAAGCAGGCTTGCAGTGCACAGGTTAATATAGTGTTCTGTGATAGGGCCTGGGGTGGAGTCAGGCTGGGAGGAGATTATAAAGGAAGCCAGGTGAGAGAGAGAGTCTGGCCTCTAAGATGAACACATGGGAAGGAAGGTAAGCTGACAGACAAACACTACTGCATATCCATGACAGTACCCTCCCTCTTATGGGCCCTCCCCCGCCTGGGCCCAGGCTTAAAGGGAAATCTCAGATGAAACCTCCTCAACAGATGAGGTGCAACGACCTCAGATGCAGCGATCCAAGACGCCTCCTCAGGACCAAAACCTCTCCAATGCACAAGGTACTGAAGAATACCTCTGCAGAGCCGAGAATCCAGAACTTGTCTAACCTCGTACTTTAGATTATCCTCAGAGACCAGAACCGAGGTAGGGAGATGACAAGAAGATCTATTGAGGACCAAAGGCTCTCTAGGAATAAGCAAGGGCATGAGAGGGTCAACAGGAATCTGAGGAGGGTCCCCTAGACCCTTAAAGATGAACTGGTCATCTAGCACAGGACCATCAGACTGGGCAGATGTCAGTGGAATCCAGAAGTCAGGTTGGTTAGAAGGTGACATGTCACAGGAGTCAAGCTGAATAGCTGAAAGACAAGCAGAATGTCCTGAACAAGAAAAAGTAGGAGGCTCACTGGACATAGGCTGGACTGGCATAACTAGTACAGAGGCCGAGTGAATAGCAGAGTCAGGTGTAGCGACTACCTGAATCGCATCGCAAGACGCAGCGACTGCAGAACTTGTAGACAAGCT
Organism: Rana muscosa; assembly: GCA_029206835.1. Classification (NCBI taxonomy): domain Eukaryota; kingdom Metazoa; phylum Chordata; class Amphibia; order Anura; family Ranidae; genus Rana; species Rana muscosa. Next base: position 578,767,574 of record CM055118.1, read on the forward strand.
AGCCTGGCTGTGCGTCCAAGGGTGATTAGGGACAGACAAATGTAAATGATTTTGCAACTGGGTATAAATGACCGCCTCAGGTTCACAGGGGGCAACCTTGGGTAGGCAGGACGAGGAACCGGAGGAACCCCAAGCCAGGATCTGTCCAGTAGTCCAGTCCATGTGAGGAGAATGGAGCCGTAACCATGGGAGACCCAAAATTATAGGAGTTGAGGCCTTGGGTAAGATAAGGAAGCATATCCACTCCTGGTGGAGTGTCCCTACCGACATCTTAACAGGGAGGGTCTGGAAGCGGATAGGTCCCCCTGGGAGAACAGTACCATCAATCGCCAAGACCACCAAAGGCGTGGTGAGGGGCAAAAGAGTAAGTCTCATGGACGATGCGATTTCCCAGTCCATGAAATTACCAGCGGCTCCGGAATCCAGATATGCTGAGACCGAATGAGAAGAAGCACCAACATGAAGGAACACAGAAAGCAGAAGACGAGAAGGGGAAGGTGATATTTCTGGGTCCAATACTCCACTTTCCAGATGAAGTGGACCCGTACGTTTTTCTGGACAAAGAGAGCAAGTGTCACGAAAATGACCTTTGCCCCCACAGTAGAGACACAGGCCAAGAGTTCTGCGCCTAGCACGTTCCTCGTAGGATAGCCTGGTCCGACCCAGTTGCATGGGTTCCTCAGCTGGCAGGAGATGCTCTACGGGTCGAAGAGAGGGGAGCTCAGGCTGACTAAGAACCAAGGAGTGCTGGCGTCGCTTTTCTAGGGTCCTCTCCTGAAAGCGAATATCGATCTGGTTACACAAGGAGATAACTCCGGCCAGATCAGTGGGGATGGTTCTTCCTGCTAATTCATCCTTCACTCTATCAGACAGGCCATGCAAAAAGGTTGCGACTAAAGCCTCATTGTTCCAGCTCAACTCAGCCGACAGTATGTGGAAATGAAGGGCATACTGTCCCACAGAAGCAGACTCTTGGCGGAGACGTAAAAGGGTGCTGGCCGCTGAAGAGACACGAGACGGTTCTTCGAAGATATTCTGAAAAAGTTTCAAGAAGCCAGACAGGCTAGAAACCCCTGGATCATTCAGTTCCCACAGAGGGGCTGCCCAGGCTAAAGCTTCACCGGAGAGGAGGGAAATGATATAGGCTACCTTAGCCCGATCAGACAGGAAGTTTTGGGGCTGGAGCTCAAAATGAATCATGCATTGGCTAAGGAACCCCCTGCAGGCCTTGGAGTCCCCAGAGAAACAGGACGGAGCTGGCAGTTGTAGTGAGTGTGTGGCTGCGACTGGTGCGATAGGTGTAGCCGCTGGTTGTACTTGAGGTTGCGGATTCGGGGTTCTCAAGGAGGCCTGAAGCTGCTCAAAGCGAGAAGCCAGATCTTGGAGGAATCGCATCACCTGAGTCTGATTCGATTCCTGGGTCTCAAGTCTGCGGACTATTCCCTGCAATGGATCATCCGCGGGGAGCGGCATGTCAGCCGGGTTCATGGCTGATCAAACTGTCAGGTCACCTGTGGCCAGGTGACAGATGCACACCGTAGGGGGACAGGAGTGCACCACAAGGTAATGAACCCTGTGGCTGACTGCTGCGGATGGAATACTGGGTGCCTGTGGAAAGCGGGACCAGAGGAGCACAACCAGGATCCACAGGAAGCTAGAGCCGAGATTCCCCAGGGCGCGGAGTCTAAGACCCAGCAGGTTTTCGCCAGAGCCTCCAGTGGTGAGGATGTTACGCTGCAGGCTGGGTCCAGGTCGCGGCCCCTAGAGTCCCCTAGCTCGCGCCCCGTACGGTAAGGAGGAGAGAAGGGAAGCAGCAGCACAGGATACAAGAATAGTGAGGGAAAAAGCCAAGGTCAGGGCAACAAGCAGACAGGGGTAAACGAAGGACAAGCCGAAGGTCAAGGTCACAAGCAGACAGGGATAGTCGGGAACAAGCCAATATCGTAACACAGAGACAGATGTAGCACACGGCAGGCAGGAACCCAAACACCCAATGCTTAAACAAACACGTTGATCAGCAAAGCAGGCTTGCAGTGCACAGGTTAATATAGTGTTCTGTGATAGGGCCTGGGGTGGAGTCAGGCTGGGAGGAGATTATAAAGGAAGCCAGGTGAGAGAGAGTCTGGCCTCTAAGATGAACACATGGGAAGGAAGGTAAGCTGGGAGACAAAAATCTCCTGCGCTCTCGGTGTATCGTCAAAACACGGGTAGTGTGGTTCCGTCTAAAGGCAAAGTCTAAAGTCTTGCAGCCCTCCTCAGAACAATGGGTGTTCATGTGGCTAGAAAAAAGAAAGAAAAAAAAAAAAAAAAAGAAAAAAGGAGGGCGCACCGACCTAGTGTATTACCACTTAGACGTTTTATTTAAAATATAAAAAAGCAGTAATCTTACTCACAAACGGAGCTTAAATAAAAGCTTATCGGACAAATCAGCTGGAAATTCTTTGGCACTTGCCGACTGGACTCGATGACAGAGAGGGTCGGACAGTACTTCAGACAACTGGATAGCTGACGCGTTTCTGGGGCGCACCCCTTTCCTCAGAGCCTAGATGGTCCATGATCATGGACCATCTAGGCTCTGAGGAAAGGGGTGCGCCCCAGAAACGCGTCAGCTATCCAGTTGTCTGAAGTACTGTCCGACCCTCTCTGTCATCGAGTCCAGTCGGCAAGTGCCAAAGAATTTCCAGCTGATTTGTCCGATAAGCTTTTATTTAAGCTCCGTTTGTGAGTAAGATTACTGCTTTTTTATATTTTAAATAAAACGTCTAAGTGGTAATACACTAGGTCGGTGCACCCTCCTTTTTTCTTTCTTTTTTAAGGAAGGTAAGCTGACAGACAAACACTACTGCATATCCATGACACATGGCTTGTTTCCACAACAACCCAAAATTTTCAAAATCCAATTGTCATTGGGACAGAAAGTGAGGTGAAATCTTCTGAACAGGGGCACAGACTGCAAAACAAACGTTACAGGGGTGTTAACCCTTCCCTATGCTATCCAAACAGCTTAAAAATAGTTTTTTTGGCTGGAGCTACACTTAAAAAATGTACCCGCTCCGACTTACAAACAGATTTAACTTAAGAACAAACCTACAGACCCTATCATGTTTGTAACCTGGGGAACGCCTATATGTTCATGCAAACATACTGTAGGCATTTACAAGAGTTTAGAAGCTGCTGTGGTTAGGGGATGGAAGAATCGCGTTCAAAATAGGAATGTTTTTACCACCGGCCGCAAACCGCTGCAAAATCGTGGTAAAATCGTGGCGCGATTTTGCCGTGTTTTACACTTTCCCATGCCCGGTCTGTGTGTACATGAGCGCTTAGGCGAGTGTGAAGAAATGCTTCAAAAATATATTTTTTAATTGTTTATTTTTATCAATTTACAAAATGCAAAGTGAACGAACAAAAGAAGAAACGGCTAAATCATATCAATATTTGGGGTGACTACCCTTTTGGCTTCAAACCAGCATCAATTATTCTGTGTACACTTGCTTTTTTTGAATAAACTCAGCAAGTAGGTTGTTCTAAACATCTTGGAGAATTAACCACAGATCTTCTGTGGATGTAGGCCACCTCAAATCCTTCTGGTAGACAGATTCTATTAGTGGATATCAGGGCTCTGTGGGGGCCAAACCATCCCTTCCACTAAGTCCTTTAACCTGAAGATAGTTCCTAATGACATTGGCTGTATGTTTTGGGGTCCTTGTCCTGCTGCAGATGTGTGGGGCCAATTACATGCCTCTCTAATGGTATGGCATGGCATAGTGGGTAAGTATCTGCCTTTATTTCACAGCAAACAAAAAATGTCAAAGCTGAAATCATCCTAGTGATTGAAGATGTGCAAGCATTCCCATCTTCGATGATAGTAGGTACAAATGTACCTGATCCCTCAAAAAGCTCTTCTCCAAAATGTGAACAGGACCTCTGAAAATCCCCTTAACACTGCCACGTCACTCTATGAGATCGTCATGTGTTCAGTATCAATGATCATTGTAACCACTACTGCCATTACTCCAAAGCCACCTGACACCTCCAACACCAAGGCCAAAATTTTTGCCGCTGGAAACGAGATAGGAAGTCATCAAAATCATTGTTTAGTTCTAGTGCAGGTACAGCGAAAAACGAATATTAAAGTATAAACACCAACTGTCACAGCAAGTTATCCACCTGGGGTGAAGAGGCTGTCAAATTATTGACATTCTCCACAACTCCAATATTATCTGTCCATAAAAGAACTGACCTATTCCTCAGCTTTTCCCTTCACATTTTTTGACCATGACCAGGAGAAACAATTCAAGATACACTAACGTAGCTGTAATCTGTGTCCGATGCCATTCTCCCAGGCCATTTTCCAACACACCATTCACCTTACAAAAGGCACCAAATCCTACCATTCTAAAGGCATCAGTTAACAGCTGCATAGCATCAGCTAGCACATTTTTTTGGGCAGACCAATCACCTATTTAAAGTGAAGAGGAACATCTAGATCAGGGATATGCAATTAGTGGATCTCCAGCTGTTGCAAAACTACAAGTCCCATCATGCCTCTGCCTCTGGGTGTCATGCTTGTGGCTGTTAGAGTCTTGCTATGCCTCATGGAACTTTTAGTTCTGCAACAGCTGGAGGTCCGCTAATTGCATATCCCTGATCTAGAATTTCATGTCGGCCTTCATGTCAGCTGTGTAATTCTCACAAAGTGGTGTTGACATACCAGCCCAGAGTTAGCCCTCGCCAACTACCTGCAAAAAAAAACAACCCAAAAACAGGTATTTGCAGTCAAAATTAGGTTTTCCCAATAGGCTCTGCAAATACCTAAGATTCAGTGTCTTTACAAATAAACCCTGCAAAATTACCTGCCACACATCACTTATTTTGGAATCCAGCAACTTGCTTTGCCTTTTATTGAATCAATTTCAATTCTTAAAAAGATCATCATGGTAGCCGAACCCTCCATCTTGCCAGGTTATAAAGGCACCCTAAATCTGTCAAAAATAATTTCAAAACGGCTAACATCATGTGACATTGGGAAGTGCCCGCTCTACCAACACAGAAAAAGTGATCCATATAGTGTAGGATTTCTGTTTCACCCAACCCTTGCCGTACAACCCTTTCCAAAAAATGTGCTGGCATCTTAAAATAAGTACAACATATGGAACAACCCATAGGCAATCACAAATCAATATAAAAGTCATCACTGAGCGAGCATTCCAACAAAATTTGAAAACTGAGCTATACCGAAAAGCCAATTTAGTATCGGCATTTGCCATCAAAATGCCAAACCCAGCCTTCCTAATAGACATGGGAGCCGTCAAAAAATTTGTTTTGTTTCGTTCCGTTCCGTTTCGTATTAAAAAAAAATCGTAATTCTCAATTCGTGTACGGAATTTAATTCGGATTCGTACGAAATACGAATTTCGTACGAATCATTAATATTGAACTCTACGGACTCATGCCGCGTACAGACAATCGGAAATTCCAACAACAAAACCGTGTATTTTTTTTCCGAAGGATGTTGGCTCAAACACACGCTCGCACAAATGTTGTCGGAAATTCCGAACGCCAAGAACACAGTGACGTATAAGACGTACAATGGCACTATTAAAGGGAAGCTCAATACCATAATTCGTACTTTCGGACGGGGTAGAGTACATTGTTTTCGTTGATTCTGGACACAACTCCTACTTTCGTAACTTTTTTTTTTGTTTGTTTCTTTCGTATTAGTTGAAATTCGTTATTTGGTAGTTTGGATTCGGATAATTTGGATCCGAAATTCGTAAACTAAATTTCGTATTTCGTACAGAATTCGTATTCATAAAAATTCGTAATTCGGATTCGTACAAATGTACGAATTTTGAAAAATTCGTACGAATTTCCGATTCGTACGAAACTAATCGCACATGTCTACTTCCTAACCATGACCACCACCTTATCAAAAAAGGCATAGACAACCTTGCTCTAATTTTCATCAATACCATCATTCACTGAAGAACCCTTGTATAGGAGAGGTTATGAATCAGTTACAATTTGTCTGTTTCTTTCTTTTGAATGAGGAGAACCCCACAGATCAGGAATGGGAGGAGGCATAAACAGCCCCCTCATTCTGTCTAAGCTGACCTCCTTTGCTAACTGATCTCTCACCATTGGTGGGTGTTGCCGAGCCCATAAAAAATACCTCACCCCAATACACCAACTGCTGGATGAACTAGGAATTCTAAACCCTTTTTAAAAACCTTCCTGCAATAAAATTTCCTGTCCAGATATTCATTTAGCTAAGCCAGCTTCTCGCTTAGCCTCACTGGAGTCAATCCATTTTCCAGAGGACTGAATGTCATTCATTCTAAACCTGGATCTCTGTCTGCGGCAACAGGTGGCTTGATCCCCCGCATCCAAAGCTTTCATGCTTAAACCTGCATGATGTTCCTCATTTATAATGTCCGTGATTGATTTTACAACACACTTCTTTTTTATGGACTGCCATTTAAACCGCTCCCACTGATCCTTCCATTGTGTTGCTATGGATATTTTGGAGATTTTTATAGCATAGATATGTGAATTGTTCAATTTTAGTTACATGTGTTGTTTTTGGAAACTAGGCCTTCCCTAATAATATTCAAACTGCTTCATGAGTTTAGGACAGCAAATGATGCTACAGGAAATTATGTAGGCAGGAAGTGGAGGGAGGGGAAAGGACTTGATCAAGCCATGCTCTGGAAGACAAAGGAACAGTTGTTTACAGGACTCTGAAAAGGAAGGAACCATAAGTAGACCCCATCAAAGAAAGAACCAAGTTAAATAGTCGTTAAATAGTCGTTTAGTATACTTTTTGCATACATTGTCCATGCTAATTTAAAGGATAGATATTTTGGGCATATGTATATTGTATGCATATTTTGTGATACTTTGTATGCAGTGAATTGTTTTTCCTTCAGTTTTAAGTGCAGTTTTAAGTGCAGCTTTTCTGTTTAGTAAAGCACATTTATACACTGCAGAGGTTTAATTGCTTTCTTGCCTATACCACAAAGTAACCTTATTAGAGACAAAGCAAAACATTAATGCAAGATGGAAAGGGCTGTCCAGAAGACTGGGAACCCTTCTTTCTTGCCATCAAAAGCATCCAAAACCCAATAGGCCCCCATGATTCTAAAGCCTGCAGAGAAGGCGGTAAAAGATTGCTGCTGCCCTAATGTGCAATGGTCCCAGAGCATCTCCATTAGAAGGTGAAAAATCCCCGCTCCCTTCCAGACTTAGCCCTGACAGACTGAGGTAAGTCCCATGCAGTTCCTCCAACTGTGGGCACTAGCTCTGACTGGGCTGCCCATCAAACCATAGCCACAAAATATTCAACTCCTGGTGCAGCCATGCCCACCACCAACCATGCAATTGTAACCTGGGAAGGCCCTGTGCCCCCTCAAAGAGGTCAGGCCTGGTGCCCAGGATGCACAGACGAGACTGAAGCCTCAGAACTGTCTTGGCTCCTGCTCTGACAACTTGCTACAAAAGAGCTACCAGACATTCCATCAGAAGCGGTGGTCCCGTGACAAATCAAACACCAATTTATGGTGCTAATTACCTTATATTGGATGCCTGCATGTCCCGTAACACCATAGTAAAAACGTTCCCCAACAATGTCCGTACCATCAGCATAGGCCAAAGCACAGTAGGAGGAAAAGTTACATAGCAAAGGCAAGCCATAATGAGCATGTCCCATACCATCACTAGGCCAGGAGAGTGCGTGCATGAGGGATTGGTCACCCTCTTCCAACAAGGCCTAAATCAAAGCCGCTGGCCTGGTGGCATAAACATGCCCAGAAGGCACTGGTGCCCCTCAGATAAGAGAAACCTAGACTCAATCCATTAAGCATTTGGCTCAAAGGCAAGCCTGAGCCAGCTCCAATGAGCCCTAACAGGCCTGGAGGGAGCTGAGGGAACTTTGTCCAAGCACTGGCGGATCCAATCATTCCAAGCAGTCAAGCCTGATCCCGCACTGGACAGGCAAGCTCTTTAAACTGTTCAAACATGATGACATAGAAAGAAGTACTAGTCAAAAAGAAGATTAGGTACTTATCTACTCTACATCAGGCTCTCGTATTTGCCACAGGGCTGCTCAGCCTTGCTTTTACTCACTGCACTCTGCCCTCCAACAAACAAAGCCACTTATCAGGATTATACTTTTTTCGTTCCTTAAAGCTGAATTCCAGGAATTCAGCTACTTTGGAAAAACTGCCGAGATACCATGTGTTAAGTCTACCGAGGTGCCTGCCGCCTGGTACACTTATCTCTATGATTCACATCTGACAGGTTTATTGTGCTCCAGGAAGGTAACTTCCAGAGCTCTGAGATGCTGCTTGCTGTGGTCTCAGCTGGAACTGTTATGCTCACCCCTCTCCCACTTCTGCCCATTCACAGAAGCCTTTGTATTATGGAACTCATTCATAAAATACAAATCCTTCTATAAATGGATAGCAGAGGGGAGGGGTGGGCATAGCTGCTGTGTGTGCTCTCCTCTCACAGCCCAGAGTGTGTCCTCTGGGAGTGCAATAAACCTGTCACATATAAGTAATAGAGATAAGTCCCAGAGGTGACATGCACCTACTGTAAATGGACGCAAGTCATAGTGTTCCTGCACTTTTTGCAAAGTTTCTGAATTCCTTTAATTCAGCTTTAACTAAAAACCACAGCCATTAAAACAACAACATTAACCCCTTACGCTAGCTGGTTCCACCCTAGTCAAGTCTCCCTTTCACTTAATTCCCAGCTTGAGTGCTAAAGTGGAAGGGATTATAGGAGGCTAGTACAAAGACAGACTGAGATAATAAACCAATATACATTTTAGTATTTTAACCACTTAAAGACCAGCCGCCGCAGTTATACAGCGGCAGGTTGGCTCTATTGCGCGAATCACCGTAACTGTATGTCGGCTCGCGCAATAGATAGAGTGGGCGCGTGCCAATGCACGTGACCGGCGGCTGCGATCTCCGCCGGTCACCCGCGAGCGCTCCACAGAGCGCCAGAACGGGCATATGTCAATGTAAACAAACAGATCCCTGTTCTGACAGGGGATTAGAGAGAGATCGTCTGTTCCTAGTTATCGGGAACAGCTATCTCTCTCCTCCTCCAGTCAGTACACTCCCCCCACAGTTAGAAACACCTCCCAGGGAACACATTTAACCCATTGATCACCACTAGTGTTAACCCCTTCCCTGCCAGTGCCATTCATACAGTAATCAGTGCATTTTTATAGCACTGATCTCTGTATAAATGTCACTGGTCCCAAAAAAGTGTCAGTTAGGTGTTTGATCTGTCAACCGCAATGTTGCAGTCCTGCTAAAAATCGCTGCTCACCGCCATTACTAGTAAAATTACCGTGCAATTGTCAGTTAAAGCGATGCAGTGCCATATCGCAAAAAATGGCCTGGTCATTAAAGGGGTAACCCTTGCGTGGTTAAATAAATACATACCTGGATTCAAAATTGGTCTTTTATGTTGGCCTACATTTACACTTTATTAGTAATGTTTTTTTTGCATTGCAGATTTACTGACCTATTTTAGCCATATTAAAGTCTACTCAGAGGCAGCTAATTAGCTTCTTTGAAAGACTTTACATGTTTAGTATTTACACCCAAAATAAAAAGGGAAAAGGAAATGCTTTCTGTAGTATAAATGAAAAAGCCTGTAGGCTGTGATGTTTCAGGTATTTCAAGAGCAATATGTTCAAGTATTAAATATAGGCCTTGTTGTAACACATAACTCTGCAATGTTGTTAGATGAGGGCACTGCATATTAAAAACGGCTTGGATTTATGTATAGATTTATTAGCATATAGTTAGGCAGATAACTATAGGGAGGGAGGGGTGGACAGACTGTTTAAATTGATGAGAAGGAGCAGTAAGATATAACAGCAGTAAAAAGTGACTAGAAGATAGGAAGAAAATTGAATAATACATTATGCAATGCACCTATTATAAGTAAAAAAATAAAATACAGGCTGTCATTGCTGGTCTCCGTATCAAAGAGTTAGTGTCCCTGTTGTGTCTCTCTTTAATAGAAATACATGGAACAATTAGCAAGCTAAAGTTTCTTGTGCATGCTCCTATGAAGAATTTCCTAAATGTGGAGATTTTTCATTTGGAAAATACGTTGGTATGAGCATGCACAGGTAAATGCTGATGCACAGCATGTAGCCATTCACTTGTATGTCAGGCTGTATGCAGCACCTGTGGCTTAGAGCTGGAAAATACATGGAATTTTACGCCCAACATATTTCACAGCCTTCCATGTACATTAGGCCTTATGCCTCATGCATACTTGCGCTTAAAAACACTGCTTTTATAGGCGTTTGAGCTTTTTTTCTGCCTCGAAACACCCCTCCATGTTAAATTATTGGTCCATAAACTTATGTCAGGGGTGTCCAAACTTTTTTCAAAGAGGGCCAGATTTGACAAAGTAAACATGCGCGAGGGCCAACCATTTTTCCTGACATTCTTTGAATCATTAAAATTAACTAAAACACTGCCCAACAAGAATTCTCTTGCCTCTGTGGCTGTGTGTGGTGAAGAGTCTAAGGATGAGGTTGGGCGTGTTATTTGGATATACCGTATTTATTGGTGTATAACACGCACCTTCACTTTAAGAGGGAAGTTTCAGGAAAAAACGTGCATTTTAAATAAAGAACTGTGAAGCAAAATAAGGGTCAGTGCCCATCAATGCAGCCTTATCGGTGCCCATCTGCAGCCTTACCATTGCCATGAATGCAGCCTCACCATTGCCATGAATGCAGCCTCACAAGTGCTATGAAAGAAGCCTCACAAGTGCCATGAATGCAGCCTCACAAGTGCCATGAATGCAGCCTCACAAGTGCCATTAATGCAGCCTCACAAGTGCCATTAATGCAGCCTTGCAATTGCCATGAATGCAGCCTCACCATTGACATGAATGCAGCCTCACCATTGCCATTAATGCAGCCTCACCATTGACATGAATGCAGTCTCTGAATGCAGCCTCACCATTGCCATCAGTGCAGTCTCAAAGGGGACAGGGAGGGGTGGCGGGACGAGCGTCAACAGATTACATACAGGAGAATCTCCTGTTTACTCAGCGGCCTCTTTAATACAAAGTCCCGCCTTCTATGATAGACAGAACAGTGGTCCAATGCCAGCCCAGGAGATGGGACTTCCTATTACAGAGGCCGCCGAGTAAACAGGAGATTCTCCTGTATGTAATCTGACGGCATTTGTTCTGCCCCCTCCCTGTCCCCTCCAAGGCTGCCAGAATGATAAATACGGCATATATCTTTTGTGGCCCCCCAACTAATTTGTTGGGGGCCACAAAAGATATATATATACAAATATATATATGCATGAACAAAAAAAAAAAGTATCAATAGAATACAGTGTGCATGAAGTCTTACAGTGGTGTGGTGTGCAACATGCATGATCTTGCTGGGTTAAAGTGCATGTAAATCCAAAATCTATTTTTCAGTATATTTGGCATCATGTCCTATTACATCCAGTTGTCTTAAAGACAAACTAACTAACTGGTGGTATGAAAAAAAAAAATCTATTCAAATGCGAAAACTCGCTGGCGAGGTGACCAGTGTGGCAGGCGCAGCACTATGAAGTGCCTTTATGCGCTGTGGCATTAGAAGAATTTGATTTCTCTGATCTTTTAGTCCACACAAGACTATCTGTTACTCTAATTCCTCTAGTGCCGTTCTATGGAAGCAGTAGGTTTAAAGAGCACACCAAACCTTTAAGATAACTTCTTTATTCACTTCAGCTTTTCTTCTTATATAACACTGACAATTTAGCAGCAGGAAGTCCATGTACAAACACGTGTTGAATAAAGTATAACAAATGTCGGTTCAACTGTTCAATCTTGTAATTCTACATAAAATGGTAGATATATTTCTCTCTTCAGTATCTGTACTTTCACTTTAAAATACTTTAGACACTTTATGATCTATCTGGGACTTGCTCTATAATGCTGTTTGCTCTGATGTTTGCTCTGAAACTTGGTTTGAATCTGGTTTGATTGCTGGTTTGATTGTTTGTTTGATTGTTTGCAAACCTGGTTTGGTGGAACTATTTTGGCCACTTGCTTCCATAAAACTGGACTCTGGATGGATCTGAACTGTTCAGCTCCACACTCTGATGTAAAATGAAATTCTAGACATGTGATATAAGATTTCCTAGACAGAACATGAGTGAAATGCTGGCTATGATTGGCCAGAGACATTTGCTCAGTGAGATTGGTTGTGATTGGCTAAAACTTCTGATGAGTCACAAAAGCTTAACTCTATGCTTTCTGGTTGCAATTCTGCTGTCATTAATAATACATCTTAAAAGGTATATTTTTTCTTTGCTTCTGTGAACACAATATACAATTGTTATATGACATCCATATATAAAGTCACAGTAAATAACTCTGCTGTTATCTCTCACAAATGAGCATATGCACTGTATTAACATTATTAGCAGGTCTAGCTATATATGTGCATGTAAGCCACATTAGCAACCTAGGACAGGTCTTAGCTGGCCAGCTACACTCCCACCAAATTACCTATAATTCTATGTTCTCTATAGTAGGATTTGAACATGAATTTGGGGAATTTTCCATCAGGTTCTCAACTTCCAAGTGTCTTTTATCACTCTCAAGTATGTCATCTTGGCACTTGGCAGCAGTGCTCAATGTTTGTACAACTTTTACTTCTGGATCACCCATAGACAATTCTGTGTAACCTTCACTGGGTATGATTTCCTTTTCCCAAAGGAACTCTGGACCGGTGAACCAGTTTGAATTTTTCAATTCTGTTACATTCAGGCCTCTTGAAGCATGATCTGCTGGGTTATGCTTTGTATCAATGTGATGCCAATGTTCCGGATTTGTTATTTCCCGAATTTTCTGAACTCTGTTGGCGACAAAGACATGGAATCTTCGAGCTTCGTTGTTTATGTATCCTAGGACAACTCGCGAGTCTGTCCAAAAGTATTCTTCATCTATTTTTAACTCTAATTCTTCTCTCAGAAACTTGCTTACTGATGCTGAAACAACAGCTGCTGTCAGTTCAAGTCTTGGTATTGTCTGAATACTGGTGGGTGCAACTCTGGTCTTTCCCATAACCAGGGCACAGTGTATTTTTTCATCTCCTATCACTCTGATGTAGGAGCACTGTCCATAACCATAACTACTGGCGTCTGAAAAGTGATGAAGTTCTATTTTCTTGTACTCTCCGAAATCATGAGGTACAAAACATCTAGGTATCTGAACTTCTCTCAAATTTTGCAAGTCTTTTATCCAAGCCTCCCACCTTGGCCTCAAATCTTCAGGTATGGGTTCATCCCATCCCAACTTCCGTCTACATAATTCTTGTAGTATTTCTTTTGCTTTGAGGATTACTGGTGCCAAGAATCCCAATGGATCATATATAGAAGCCACTGCGGAAAGTATGGTACGTCTAGTTGCAACTTTTTCTTTCAAGGATGTTTCAAAGAAGAACTCGTCATTCTCTACATTCCATCACAATCCAAGCACATTCTGAACTGGAAGATGATCATAATTGAGATCTACATTCTTCATTGTTGATGCACGTTCAGAGTCACTGATGGATTCCAGTTCCTCTCTGTTGTTTGAGATGAATTTGTGAAGGCGCAGGTTTCCTCTTGCGCATAACTCTTGGCTTTCTTTCACTAGTTTGATTGCAGATTCTGAGGACTGTAAACTTATAAGACCATCATCTACATAAAAGTTTTTCTTAAGAAAATTCGCTGCTGATGGACAATCCTTTTCATTTTTATTGGCCAGGTACTTCATACCATAATTGGCGCAACCTGGAGACGACGCTGCTCCAAACATGTGTACTTTCATTCTGTATTCTGCTGGCTCTGTATCTGTATCTCCGTCCTCCCACTATAGGAATCTCAGGAAGTCTCTATCTTCATTCTTCACATGAAACTGGTGGAACATCTTTTCAACGTCACACATGACCGCTACGGGATACTTTCTGAATCTACAGAGTACTCCAGGCAGAGTGTTTGTAAGATCTGGTCCTTTTAGTAGATGATCGTTCAATGCAACACCATCATACTTTGCTGAGCAATCAAATACTCTGATCTTATCTGGTTTCTTTGGGTGGTAAACACCTTGATGTGGGATGTACCACACTTCTCCTTCTTTAGGTTGGTTATTTACTTTTTCTGCATGTCCTTCTTCAAGGATGCCTTCCATGAATTTCAAATAATCCTGCTTGAATTTGAGATCTCTTCCCATCCTTTTCTTCAAACATTTCAATCTCGCTAGGGCAAGATTTTTGTTATTTGGCAGACGAGGTCGTTCTCTAAAAGGTAAGGGCATTTCAAGATAACCTCGTTGATTCTGTTGAATACTTTCTTCTAGAATGTGTGCGAACTTTATGTCTTCTTGGGATACACTCTTTTCTTTAGAACTTATGTCTGCAAAGTCAGATTCAAGGATCTTGATTACTGCCGCTGAACTTACAGATGGTAACTCTTGGACAGATATTCGATGACACAATCCTGTCACCTGTCTTGAGTATGCAATCTGCTGTTTTCCTCCAACAACGCCCCATCCTAGATCAGTTTGAACAGCGTAGGGTTCACCCTTTCCTCCTGTGATTACCCTTCGTGGTACCAAAGCTTCGGGACAATCATAACCTATCAACAGTCCAACACCAAACTCCTTCAGCGGGGACATTTCATGAGATATGACAGATAGGTGCTCCCATTTATTGGCTGTTTCACAGGTAGGTATGCGATCTCGATCTAGAGGTATATCGTCTTTCGTATAAGCTGGAGGTAGATCCAATGTGAGGTTTGAATGAAGTCCTCTAACTCTCAATCCTTTGACCCTTTGACTGTTCACTAATGTGTCTCTCCCCGTCATTGTGGTGAGTTTGAGCTTCACTGGTTCTGTAGCCACTTGTAATTTCTTGCAGATTTCTTGATCAATGAAGGTGACATCACTTTGGGCATCCAGTAGTGCATAGGCATATACCTTCTTATTCTTCCTTTTAGGATTTGAAATGCACACTGGTACAACCATTGATGTGCCGTTGCTTTCCCTCACTCTGCAAGAGAATACCGATGCTTTCTTTTCTTCCTCAGCATCTTTAGCTATTGAGGATTTATCCTTTTTTGGACGTTCTTCATGTAGTGGTGTAGGATGGCGTCCTTTGCAAACGCTGCAAGTGGCCCTTTTCTTACACTCAGTAATATGGCCTTTCCTTAGGCACCCAAAACACAGTTGGTTAACAAGTACAAACTTTTTCTTTTCATTTGGAGATTTCTCCTTCAATTGTTGGCACTTGTGCATAGAGTGGTTCTCTCCACAGAACATACACTTAAAAGTAGTCTGAGGATTTGTCGGTTCTGTCTCTCTACTGATCCCAGTAGTAACTTTGAACTTGCTCTCGTAGGTATCTATACCTTTCTCTGTTGTGTCAGTTGCAAAGCTAGTTGCTCTTGCACGTCTTATATCCCTCACAGGCCTTTCATCTAAGGACTTTAAGGCGTAAGATCCTGTTACTGGATTACATACTATTCGGGCTTCCTTATTAACGAACTCAGAGAGCTTTTCAAAACTTGGGAAGTCCTTACTTAGATCTAACTGTTCAGTCACATAGCGATTCCATCTAGAAGCCACTTCTTCAGGTAGCTTAGCTAGCATCCTGTGGTTTTCTAGATAGTCGTTCAGTACTTCTAGTCCTCGTACATGTGGGATGGCATTGCTGCATGCTTGCAGGAAGTCACCATACTCTTGGAGTTTGAAATGTTCTTTAGGACCTATTTTAGGCCAGTTATTCAATTTCTCCCTAAAGGCTCTTTGTACTAAGAAAGGATGACCATATCTTGCGTTTAACTTTTCCCAAGCTTGCTTGTAGGCTTCTTCATCTGTTCTATAGAAGTTACCTTCAAGAGCTTTCTTTGCATCTCCACCAACATATTTCTGAAGGTAGAATAACTTGTCAATTGGCCTGGAGCAATGATGCTCAATGATGCTCAATGATCATTTCAAAACTTGCCTTCCACTCTATGAACTTCAGTATGTCTCCTGAAAATACAGTAGGTTCTGGAACGGGAAGTCTTGCTGGGACTGTTCTCTGTCGTCTTGCTGGGACAATAGTCGCAACATTCTCCTGATTATTGCAGTGACATCTAGGAACAGAATTATTCTGTTTTATTTTTTCACCTAGTTCTGAATTGGGTGAGTCTCTCTTTTCGTCTTTCTGAGCAGGGATGGAAGGGCAATGACTTTTTGCTTCATTACATACTGGAGATTTCCTTCCATTCTCCTGGGCGTATGAAAGGAAGTAGGAGTCTGCATCTTCAATTAGTACAGATTTGGACTTATGATTACTATTCATGTCCTCTTCGTGTACTCTTAGTCTGGCTTCTATAATCTTGACTTCCTTCAGCCTTTCCATTGCTGCTACTCGTAGACGCTGCGCCTCGATTGCAGATTCCATCTCAATTTCTGCTCTCTTGACAGCAAGTTGTTCGACAAGTTCCTTTCTTTTGGCTATTAAAGTACTTGAGGACTCTGATATGTTACTGGCACTTCTGCTAGTGGAAGAAGTCCTACTTGTGATTGTGGTTCCTCCTAAGGACCTAGCATAGTCTCTCATAAAAAGCTCATTCATTCTCTTTCTTGCCTTAACTTCATCATAGTTGGCTTCAGATGATAGTTCTCTCATGAGCTTTACTAAACCTTTAGTGACTTCAGTACATGTGTCCATGTTCCTTACAATATCCTGGGGAGGTGTTGTAGAAGACCGCAGGTTGACATATGCTGCCATAAGCTCTGCTTCAGATTCTTCTACTGTCTCTATCATATCACTCAAGTTTCCTTTTATACTTTCTTGCTTTAGCTTTCTATGAACATCTTTAACCACTTAAGCCCCGGACCATTTGGTAGCTAAAGGACCAGAGGTGAATTCAGAATTTTGCACTGCGCTGCTTTAACTGTAAATTGTGCGGACATGCAATGTTGTACCCAAACGAAATTTGCGTCCTTTTCTTCCCACAAATAGAGCTTTCTTTTAATGGTATTTGATTGCCTCTGCGATTTTTATTTTTTGCGATATAAACCGAAAAAGACCGAAAATTTTGAAAAAAAATGATATTTTCTACTTTTTGTAGTAAGAAAAATCGAATTTAGTCATACATTTAGGCCAAAATGTATTCAGCCACATGTGCTTAGTAAAAAAAATGTCAATAAGCGTATATTTATTGGTTTGCGCAAAAGTTATAGCGTTTACAAACTAGGGTACATTTTCTGTAATTTACACAGCTTTTAATTTATGACTGCCTATCTCATTTCTTGAGGTGCTAAAATGGCAGGGCAGTACAAAACCCCCCCAAATGACCCCATTTTAGAAAGTAGACACCCCAAGGAAATTGCTGAGAGGCATGTTGAGCCCATTGAATATTTTTTTTTTTTTGTCCCAAGTGATTGAATAATGACAAAAAAAAATAAAAAATTACAAAAAGTTGTCACTAAATGATATATTGCTCACACATGCCATGGTTATATGTGTAATTGCACCCCAAAATACATTCTGCTGCTTCTCCTGAGTACGGGGATACCACATGTGTGGGACTTTTTAGGAGCCTAGCCACGTACGGGACCCCGGAAACCAAGCACCGCCTTCAGGATTTCTAAGGGCGCAAATTTTTGATTTCACTCCTCACTACCTATCACAGTTTTGAAGGCCATAAAATGCCAAAATAGCACAAAACCCCCACAAATGACCCCATTTTAGAAAGTAGACACCCCAAGGAAATTGCTGAGAGGCCTGTTGAGCCCATTGAATATATATTTTTTTTGTCCCAAGTGATTGAATAATGACAAAAAAAAAAAAAAAATTACAAAAAGTTGTCACTAAATGATATATTGCTCACACATGCCATGGTTATATGTGGAATTGCACCCCAAAATACATTCTGCTGCTTCTCCTGAGTACGGGGATACCACATGTGTGGGACTTTTTAGGAGCCTAGCCACGTACGGGACCCCGGAATCCAAGCACCACCTTCAGGATTTCTAAGGGCGCAAATTTTTGATTTCACTCCTCACTACCTATCACAGTTTTGAAGGCCATAAAATGCCAAAATAGCACAAAACCCCCCCAAATGACCCCATTTAGGAAAGTAGACACCCCAAGCTGTTTGCTGAGAGGCATGGTGAGTATTTTACAGCTCTCATTTGTTTTTGAAAATGAAGAAAGAACATTTTTTTTTTTTCTTTTTTTTTTTCAATTTTCAAAACTTTGTGACAAAAAGCGAGATCTGCAAAATACTCACAATACCTCTCAGCAAATAGCTTGGGGTGTCTACTTTCCAAAATGGGGTCATTTGGGGGGGGTTTGTGCCATCTGGGCATTCCATGGCCTCCGAAACTGTGATAGGCAGTGAGAAGTGAAATCAAAAATTGACACCCTTAGAAAGCCTGAAGTCGGTGATTGGTTTTTGGGGTCCCGTACGCGGCTAGGCTCCCAAAAAGTCTCACACATGTGGTATCCCCGTACTCAGGAGAAGCAACAGAATGTATTTTGGGGTGTAATTCCACATATGCCCATGGCATGTTTGAGCAATATATCATTTAGTGACAACTTTGTGCAAAAAAAAAAAAAAAATTGTATTTTTTCCGCAACTTGTGTCAACATATAAAATATTCCATGGACTCGACATGCCTCTCAGTATATAGCTTGGGGTGTCTACTTTCCAAAATGGGGTCATTTGGGGGGTTTTGAACTGTTCTGGCATTTTATACACAACATTAGGAAGCTTACATCCACTCTTCTAACCACTTGAAGACAAAGCCCTTTTTGACACTTTTTGTTTACATGAAAACATATTTTTTTTTGCAAGAAAATTATGTTGAACCCCCAAACATTATATATATTTTTAAAGCAAAGGCCCTACAGAATAAAATGGTGGGTGTTGCATTTTTTTTTTCTACACAGTATTTGTGCAGCGATTTTTCAAACGCATTTTTTTGGGAAAAAATACACTTTTTTTAATTTTAATGCACTAAAACACACTATATTGCCCAAATGTTTGATGAAATAAAAAAGATGATCTTAGGCCGAGTACATAGATACCAAACACGACATGCTTTAAAATTTCGCACAAACGCGCATTGGCGACAAACTACATACATTTTTAAAAGCCTTTAAAAGCATTTACAGGTTACCCCGTTAGATTTACAGAGGAGGTCTACTGCTAAAATTACTGCCCTCGATCTGACCTTCGCGGTGATACCTCACATGCATGGTGCAATTGCTGTTTACATATGACGCCAGACCGACGCTTGCGTTCGCCATTGGGCAAGAGCAGGGCAGGACAGGGGTGTTTTTTTTTTTTTGTTTTTTTTTATTATTAATTTTGCTTTTTTATTTTATTTTTAAACTGTTGCTTCCATATTTATTTTTTTATCACTTTTATTGTTATCTCAGGGAATGTAAATATCCCCTATGATAGCAATAGGTAATGACAGGTACTCTTTTTTGAAAAAACTGGGGTCTATTGGACCCTAGATCTTTCCTCTGCCCTCAAAGCATCTGACCACACCAAGATCGGTGTGATAAAATGCTTTCCCAATTTCCCAATGGCGCTTTTTATATCTGGGGGGGGACATTCCCTCCCACTGCTTGTAAAAGCAGTCCAGAGGCTAATTAGCCACTAGGATTGCTTTTACATTAAAGCCGGCCGCTGGCTGAAAAGAATGATACCAAGATGATACCTAAACCCGCAGGCATCATTCTGGTATAAACATTCAAAGTCCAGCAACATACCAGTACGTTGCTGGTCCTTGTTGGACATGTATTGTAATCTTTTTTTTCATGCAGCCTGTTGGCTGAACGAAAAAAAAAGATTGATCGGTGGGTATGCCCACCATTAGAATACCGCCCTTCATCCACCCACTTCTAATGATGGGCATACATGCACCATTTATATATGCCGAAGCATGGGGGCATCTTCTCGCAAAAGTTATGCCGCGTACACATGGTCAGACTTTTCCACGGGCAAGCCTCCGTCGGAATTTCGACCGTATGTACGCGGCATTAGGAGCAAAATCGCTCCTCCGCTCCTGCTGCCCCAATGCTTCGGCATATATGCTTTTTTTTTTTAACTGTGGTGGTGAAATCACCTCCTACAGCACTGGAGTCGCAGGGATCAGGCCTGTCTCTGCGAACGCTGCAGTTATGTGTGTTGTGTTTTGCAAGTGACAGTGATCGATCGATACTGCACTTGGGTGGCCTGGGCTGGACGGAGGGGCAAAACGCAGGTGCTAGCAGGTATCTGGGCTGATCCCGCTAACACTGCGTTTTTGGGAACCCTAAACTGCTGGGGACGCTAGTATAGATCTGATCAGATCAGATATTGATCTGTTCAGATACTATACCACTAAGGGGGGTGTATGCTTCACGCGTGGGTGTTAGCGCTACTGGCACTAACCTGACGCTGCCTGGGGTGTGACTCAGACCCTCTCTGACGCTAAAACCTAATTGATATCACCCGCCGGGCGATCAGGGGGTTAAACCTTTATTGGGTTATATACGGCGGGTGCCCTGACACTATAAAAAGCAAACTAACTAACCAGCGTCTCCCGTAACACTTATATGATGATCACTGGTGAAAGGGTTAACTAGGGGCAATTAGGGGGTTAAAACCTTTATTAGGTAATATATGGGGGTACCTGACGCTATATAAAAACCTGACGGCGAACCTAAAAAAAAATGACTGGCTACCTATCGGCATCACCGACACTAAGACAACGATCATAAAAACGATCGCTTAGCGACAGTGGTGATAGGGGGTGAAAGGGTTACCTGGGGGGCGATCAGGGGGTTAAACCTTTATTAGATAATATATGGGGGTACCTGACGCTATAAAAACCTGCGGCAAACCTAAAAAAAATTACTGGCTACCGATCAGCATCACCGACGCTAAGACATCGATCAGAAAAATGATCGCATAGCGACGGCGGTGCTAGGGGGTGAAAGGGTTACCTGGGGGGTGATCAAGGGGGTTAAACCTTTATTAGGTAATATATGGGGGTACCCGACGCTATAAAAACCTGCGGCGAACCTAAAAAAAATTACTGGCTACCGATCAGCATCGCCGACGCTAAGACATCGATCAGAAAAATTATCGCTTAGTGACAGTGGTGATAGGGGGTGAAAGGGTTACCTGAGGGGCGATCAAGGGGGTTAAACCTTTACTAGGTAATATATGGGGTACCCGACGCTATAAAAACCTGCGGCGAACCTAAAAAAAATTACTGGCTACCGATCAGCATCACCGACGCTAAGACATCGATCAGAAAAATTATCGCATAGCGACGGCGGTGCTAGGGGGTGAAAGGGTTACCTGGGGGGTGATCAAGGGGGTTAAACCTTTATTAGGTAATATATGGGGGTACTGGACGCTATAAAAACCTGCGGCGAACCTAAAAAAAATTACTGGCTACCGATCAGCATCGCCGACGCTAAGACATCGATCAGAAAAGTTATCGCTTAGTGACAGTGGTGATAGGGGGTGAAAGGGTTACCTGGGGGGCGATCAAGGGGGTTAAACCTTTATTAGGTAATATATGGGGGTACCCGACGCTATAAAAACCTGCGGCGAACCTAAAAAAAATTACTGGCTACCGATCAGCATCACCGACGCTAAGACATCGATCAGAAAAATGATTGCTTAGCGACGGCGGTGCTAGGGGGTGAAAGGGTTATCTGGGGGGTGATCAGGGGGTTAAACCTTTATTAGGGGGGGTTAGGGGGCTACACTGGACCTAAAACTAAATGTAGTGACACTTTTACAGTCACAAATGTCACTGATTGCAGTGATCACTAAATAAATGGTCACTGCAATCAGTGACACTGTGACTGGGGGCTGGGGGGTGATCTGGGGGGGTCTGGGGGGCCTGGGGGGGCGATTTATGTGCCTATGTGTCCTGGTGTCAGTGTAGTGTTGTGTGCACTAACCTGGCATCTTCTCCTGTACGGCGCTCGGTATATGTGAGCGCCGCAGGAGAGATGACATCACTTCCTCCTGCCTGGCAGGCAGGGGAAGCTCTCTCATTCGCCGGGAGCGATCGAGAGGGGGTGGCCGGAATCGAACGGCCGTCCCCTCATGCCGGATCGCTCCCGAAGGTAAAACGACCACCCACTGTAAAGAAGGGGGGTCCGATCGGACCCCCCAACTATACAAAGGCAATCACGTATATGTACGTGATTCTGCCTGTCGGTGCCATTCTGCCGACGTATATTTACAGTGGGCGGTCGTTAAGTGGTTAATGTAGGATTTCCACTTATCATACATTCTGGTGAACTTTTTTCCTTTCAATACTGCTTCTTGCTCCAAATTTTCCAGCATCTTTAGGGTCGGTTTTCTGATACGTTCTGAACGTCTTAGTTCATCTGTTTGGGGCAAGACTAATGCTGCATCAGACTCTTCTACCTCAAACAGGTTCACTTGCTCTTCACCTTCTATCTTATCTATCTTTGTATCTTCAAACAGTGGCATAGAAATACTAGGCTTAGACATTTTACTTTAAGTGCTATAACAATCAATACGAATATTAAGAAGACTTTCACTTTAAATGCAATAGCAATAGGTGCAGGCAGTAAAAATGACTTTCTCTTTAAAATACTTTAGAGTCCGTGTACTACAACTGACCCTTGTTCTTTACTTACAGTCCTTTTACTCCTGAACACGAAAATGTTTCTTTCTTGTCAAGCCTATGTGCAATGATAGTAATAAAGGAAAGTTCTGACCTTATTCTGAAGAGCAGGATACTGTGATCTGTAGGTTGCTGGAACAAATAGTCTTAAAGGAGACTTGTCTTTGTTGATCTGATGCTCTACTCTGACGTGCGATGCTTTGCGCTGACTTGCGATGCTTTGCGCTGACTTGCGATGCTTTTCGCTGACGTGCGATGCTTTGCGCTGTCTTGCGATGCTTTGCGCTGTCTTGCGATGCTTTGCGCTGACGTGTGATGCTTTGCGCTGTCTTGCGATGCTCTGCGCTGACTTGCGATGCTTTGCACTGACGTGCGATGCTTTGTGCTGACTTGCGATGCTTTTCGCTGATGTGCGATGCTTTGTGCTGCAGGCTTTGGGCCTAGTGGCGGGGAAATAGCTGGCTGCAGTATGTGGCCTCTTTGTGGGTAGCGGTGCAGGCACTCTAACTCTGGACTTTGGCCTCCCACCATGCGTCTTTTTCTCTCTCTAGGGATCGCAGGAGGGTTGGCGCTCTCTCTGTGACTATCTTGCCTTTGCCGTTCTGCCACTTTAAGAGTCGGCTGCAGTTTGACTAAAACACATGTCCTATGGCCTCTATGGTAGCTCCGCTGCTCGAATGCGCACTTTACTGTGCAAGTTGAGGAGCACAATCGCTTCACCCTCAATGGGCTAATAGTTCCACTTTGGGCTAATAGTTCCACTTTGGGCTAAATAGTTCCACTTTGGGCTAAATAGTTCCACTTTGGGCTAATAGTTCCACTTTGGGCTAATAGTTCCACTTTGGGCAAATAGTTCCACTTTGGGCTAATAGTTCCACTTTGGGCTTAATAGTTCCACTGTGGCAGGCGCAGCACTATGAAGTGCCTTTATGCGCTGTGGCATTAGAAGAATTTGATTTCTCTGATCTTTTAGTCCACACAAGACTATCTGTTACTCTAATTCCTCTAGTGCCGTTCTATGGAAGCAGTAGGTTTAAAGAGCACACCAAACCTTTAAGATAAATTCTTTATTCACTTCAGCTTTTCTTCTTATATAACACTGACAATTTAGCAGCAGGAAGTCCATGTACAAACACGTGTTGAATAAAGTATAACAAATGTCGGTTCAACTGTTCAATCTTGTAATTCTACATAAAATGGTAGATATATTTCTCTCTTCAGTATCTGTACTTTCACTTTAAAATACTTTAGACACTTTATGATCTATCTGGGACTTGCTCTATAATGCTTTTTGCTCTGATGTTTGCTCTGAACCTTGGTTTGAATCTGGTTTGATTGCTGGTTTGATTGTTTGTTTGATTGTTTGCAAACCTGGTTTGGTGGAACTATTTTGGCCACTTGCTTCCATAAAACTGGACTCTGGATGGATCTGAACTGTTCAGCTCCACACTCTGATGTAAAATGAAATTCTAGACATCTGATATGAGATTTCCTAGACAGAACATGAGTGAAATGCTGGCTATGATTGGCCAGAGACATTTGCTCAGTGAGATTGGTTGTGATTGGCTAAAACTTCTGATGAGTCACAAAAGCTTAACTGTATGCTTTCTGGTTGCAATTCTGCTGTCATTAATAATACATCTTAAAAGGCATATTTTTTCTTTGCTTCTGTGAACACAATATACAATTGTTATATGACATCCATATATAAAGTCACAGTAAATAACTCTGCTGTTATCTCTCACAAATGAGCATATGCACTGTATTAACATTATTAGCAGGTCTAGCTATGTATGTGCATGTAAGCCACATTAGCAACCTAGGACAGGTCTTAGCTGGCCAGCTACAACCAGTGTCCAAGAAGATATAGAACAGGAAAAAAATGCTCAACCCCCAGGGCAGAAAATTAGCTTGGCTCATAAAGGAAACTCTGACTTTGCATGATCCATTACACTGCAGGTTGGCTTTGGCCGGCCATCTAATCTCAGCCGGTTCAGCAGGAACCGGTAATGGGCAGGCTGAATGTACCAAATTGATCGATCAATCAACTTAGGTACAACCAGCCTGCCGGATTCTCTTGTGATTACTGCTAGTGGCTGCTATAGCTACTAGCGATAATCACTGGCTTCCCCAGCCCTCTCCCGTCACGAGAAGACAATGGCCAGGCAGGAGGGATTCCTGCATCAACACAATAAAGCAAATTTTCGCTCCGTGTATGGCAGGTAGATCTGTTCAGAATTAATTCTGAGGAGTAAGATAATTAATGCACAATGCACTATTTAACCACTTGCCTACTGGCCACTTTTGCCCCCTTCCTGACCAGGCCCCTTCCTGACCAGGCCAATTTTCAGCTTTCAGTGCGGTCATGCAATGCTGTACCCAAATGAAAAATTTTATATAATTTTTTTTCACACAAATAGAGCTTTCTTTTGGTGGTATTTAATTACCGCTGGGTTTTTTATTTTTTGCTAAGTAAATGAAAAAAGACCTTTTTTTTTTTTTTAAATACTAACTTTTTTATAGTTTATTATACAATTTTGCAAACAAGTAATTTCTCTCATTCACTGATGTGCGTCGATGAGGCTGCACTGATGGGCACTGATGAGACAGCACTGATGAGGCGGTACTGATGGACATTGATGGGCACTGGTAGGCTGTACTGATGGGCATTTATGAGGCAGCGCGGATGAGGAGGCTGCGCTGATAGGCATTACTGATAGGTGCACTGATAGGCACTGATAAGGAGGCACTGGTAGGCACTAATTGGCTGCACTGGTGGGCACTGTTGGGACTGTCCTGATTATCAGTGTACATGTCCCTTTTACAGAAGCTGGTTATCTGCTCTCTTCTCCCTTCCTCACGCTGTCAGCCTGAGTAAAGGAAAGCCGATAAACGGCTTCTGTTTACATTGTGATCAGCTGTTATTGGACACATCTGACCATGTGGAAAAATGCTGCTGATTGGCTCTTTACCTCAATCTGTGACGCGTGGCAGGCTCGATCATGGGATGATGTCATATGACGGCCTCCCAGAACTAGCCGTCCGCGCTGTAGCCGTTATTTGGCTATAGCGTGGTCGGTAAGGGGTTCGAATTTATACTTGACTGAAGCTGGGCTTTAGGTAAGTATTTTGTGATTCTGTTGCAAAGTTTCTTACCTGGAGATTCTGACAGTAACTAGTTCCTTGTGCAGGCTATGCATTGTTTTAGTTGGCTGGAGGGATGCCCATGTATGTTCGTGTACATAATCATTTCTCATATCCCTGTATATTGTGTTCGCTAAGATGCATGTCCAAGAGTCTTTTAAAACTATCAATACTTCCTTCTGACACCACCAATTGTGGAACAGAGTTCCACATCTTTACCGCCCTGACAGTGAAAAACCCCCTATGCAGCTTAAGGTTAAACCGCTTCTCCTCCAGTCTCGTGGCCATGTGTCTTCTTAGGCCTCGTACACACGGCCGAGATTCTCGTCAGGAAAAAAACTTTGTTTTTCCTGACGAGAATCTTGACAAGAAACTTGTCTTGGCCGAGTGTACACACGTACGATTCAAAAGAACCGCAGTTCTTTTGAATGGCACGCACGCGGTTACGTCATCGACTACGACGAGCGTGCGCTCGTCACATTCGATGCTGTCGCCGCCATCTTGCTACACCCTACCTATGCCCAGGAAGCTACCGCGCATGCGTCAAAGTCATTTCGAGCATGCACGGGTTTCCACGGCGACAGGTAAGTGTACACACGCTCGGGTTTCTCGTCGAGAAACAGGCCGACGAGATTCTCAACGAGAAAAAAGACGAGAAAAAAGCCCCTTAATAATTTTGTTGCCCTTCTCTGAACGCTCTCTTCCTTTCTGAGAATTGGTGACTAGAACTGGACAGAATACTTCAGATGTGGCCAAAGCAGATTTTTTTTTAAAGAGGCAGAATTATCGATTTATTTCTGAAGTAAAACCCCTTTTTTTAAATGCATGCTAACATTCTGCTGGCTTTGCTTGCTGCAGCTTGATATTGCTTGCAATTGTCTTCTATTAGAATGCCCTGATCCTTCTCCATCCTGGAATCCCCCAGAGGTTCTCCCCCAAGTGAGTAACTTTTTTTTAGTCCCCAAGTGCATTACTTTACATTTTCAATGTTAAACCCTATTTGCCATCTAGTTGCCCACTCTATTAATTTTTTCAGATCCTCTGGTGAGGTTTCTCTATCCTGCTGTGAAGGTATTGCCCTACTCCTTTTTGTGTCATCAGCACACACTGAGATCAAGCTATTTTTATCATATCCTCTATATTATAAACTAAACAGAGTTGTTCCCAGGACAGAGCCCTGGGGTGCCCCACTTACCACTCTAGACCATTCTGACTACACGTTATTTAGCATCACCCTTTGGACGCGCCCCTGTAGCCAGTTTACTGTCCAAGAACAAACCCCATGGTCCATGCCTACAGACCTCAGTTTGTAGATTAAGCGTTTGTGGGGAACTGTATCAAATGCTTTTGCAAAATCCAGATACACCACATCTACTGGCCTACCTTTGTCCAGGTTGCAGCTCACTTCCTCGTAGAAAGTTAAAAGGTTGGTTTGGCAAAAACGACCTTTTGTAAACCCATGCTGATTACTACTAATGATACTGTTTTCATCAGAAAATTATTGGATATAGTCCCTTATCATCCCCTCAAATAGTTTACATACTATTGTATTGATGTTAGACTGACAGGTATGTAGCTTCCAGGGATATATCTCTGGACTTTTTTGAATATTGGTACCATGTGGGCTTTTTGCCAATCAGATAGTACCAATTCTGTCAGTATGCTGTCCATAAAGATCCTGAATAGTGGTCTCTGCTATAACCTGACTGAAAAAGGAAAATGTTTTGGGACTTTAAATGAGGCATATAGGTCTCTGTGCCTCAATCCCTCTGCTAATTGAAAAGAAAAGAAGGAGATTGGGACTTTAAATGAGGTGCGTGCAAACAGTTGGCAAAAAGTAAATGCATAAATAGTTTCTGTATATTCACAGGTGGGCTCAGGACATAATGCAGTATAAAAAATTATATTCATGTTGAGAACAGATTTCATTTAAAAGCTTCATCAACAAGTGACAAGAAATACATGATTGCAACAGTACATACATGTAATAGAAATGCGTTCGTAAATAATATGGTTGGATCATAACACATCATATATAGTATAGTAAGGATAAAGAGCTGACTTGTATGTAGATTGGAGACTTGTATGTAAATTGTAGATTTTTTGACTTTTCCTTTATTAGATTTTTCATATACAAAATAGTAAAATTGATATAGTATGTCACCAATAACTACATAATGGAAACATGCGTTTTCTATGAGGTCCCCAATTGTGCCTTGGTGTTATCAGATCATACTCCCATACTTGTATGACGCCCTCTAGCAGCCCATTGTCCACAACTCTACGTGTTGTACTTAGAGCTGAGTTGTGAGTATACTGGGGAGGGGTATTTTTCACTAGGGGTGGATTCATCCTCCCGTTTTTCACCTTATTACTATTTTTTAACCATCAGAATTCAAGGTTGTTTATATAATTTTTTATATATATATATATATATATATATATATATATATATATATATATAAATATATATATATAGCGATACCCCCAGTTAAGAGGGCTGCCTTGATTGTTTCGGGCCCTGTAGTGCACCGCTGTCAACCCCTGGCAATCGGCTCTAACCTCTCGTGGCACAGTTAGTAAAGGGGATGATAGAATTGCAATCACTCTAATATTCTCTATGACACAATCCCACAGTAAGGCACACAGTAATGGTATAAAACAGTAAATGACACTGGCAACCAATATACTTAACTCTAATATTTTAAGGTTGAAATGATAAACAGTATGCAATGTCACATGCAGAGCCCTGCAATATGGATATACTTATTAAAACATCAAAACGTTCAGCAATATGATAGACAGTTTAACAGACCCCGCTGCAGCTATCCTCCCTCGTGGACAAAATGGCGCCCAGCAATGTCCTACACTACCCAGTCAGGCCTGACTATGATTTGGGTATAGTTCTGTGGAAGAAATCTTCGCTAGCAAAACACAGTGGTGCACTTTAAGAACAATTGTAATCCAACAAAGTAACGATGATCGGTAACTTTATAATGCCAGGGAGACTAATAACTCAGTTCAGCAGATAGTCTCCCCAGAGTGTAACTGCAATCACTATGATGGCCCTGAATAAAGTTAATGGGCCTAGGAATACTGTTGTGTAGTTCTGAGCAGATGCTCTCTCACCCGACCGGACTAGTCCTTGTCTGTTACTTCCGTTACTGTGACTCGATTCACAGTGTCCACGACACCTGGGTCTTCGGTCCTCCTGATGACAGCACTCAGCAACAGGATCAGACGCTCCGCAGGCTCCTCGGTGGAACGGAAGGCTCTTTGGAAAAGCACAAGGCCCAGGCTTCAGGCCTTGTACACACAGCAGGTCAGCACAGGGATCCTCTTGCTGGAAGGGCGGTGTCCAAAGAGAAAGAAACTGGGGCCCGCCTCCCTCTTATAAAGTCCACCCCAGCATTCTTTCCACGGGGCAATGCACCCTGGGTGCCTCAAGGTGTACTGGGTACTGTAGTCTCTTGAGGTTTAAAGGGCAATACCCCGCTACATATATATATGTATATATATTTTTTTTTTACAGTTATACACACTGCATCTGCTCCTGAGGAAGTGGGATACAATCCACAAAACGTGCCAAGCTTTTAGGATGCATTTTTACACAGCAATCGTGTGTTTGATTCTATATATGTATTTTTGCCAAACGTTTATCAACAATGTATTGTTCTACTCCAATCTACATACAAGTCAGCTCTTTATCCTTACTATACTGTATATGATGTTTTATGATCCAACTGTATTATTTACGAACGCATTTCTATTACATGCATGTACTGTTGCAATCATGTATTACTCTTTCATTCATGGACGGACACAGCTTCAATCTTGACAAGTGGGTATTAGCCTTCATTTAGGAGTGACTAGGCAGAAAAAGTGTTAATAACTTTAGAGGTGAACAGCCCCACCCAGGGGGTGGTCCTACTGGCCATATCCCCTCAGCCTGCACTAAGCAGATCAGTTTTTTTCTTCCTAGCATAGGAGAAGGACATGACTCCCTTCGGGCCCATAGGTCCGAGGGTTTTTTCTACGTTCTACGTTTTTTATTTCTGCGATCTTCGATCAACTGCCGACTGGGTGACAGACTGGATCCCAGATCCTTGTAGTCTCCCCAGTTTTTCTGCCATCGAGCGTGTGCCGACCCTAGCTACGCCCTGGGTTTTCCACGACATGCCCGTCGCTCCACGGGTGGTCGGTGAGCTTTGTGCTCCAGGGCATGCATATGACCGGTCTCTATGGCTGAATCACAGCATGCCAGGCCGACAGTCACCTCCGTAACCGTGCAGAAGATGGTCTGTCCGGAATGTATTCCAGCATAATCCACGCAGGAAGGGTAAGTAGCTTCCCCTGCTTCGGCAGGAGGACTTGGCTGGACATTCCTGGAGAGATCAAGTAAGTGGTTTTACCCTTTCTTTCCTCTCTCCCTGCCTTCCCTCCTCCCTGGGCTCTGCGAGCTAGACTGGCTGCTGGGTGCTGGGTGTTCACCTGGGGGGCTCCATCTGGAGCGGGAACTGCACTGTATGGCTGTCATTGGAAATGTCAGTTTTTCTGCTTACCTGTGTGTTTCTCCCTCCATGCTGCCGGCGGGCATTTTCTTGTGGTTCACGCCTGTTTTGTAGAAAGAAAATGTATGTTCCTGCGCTTTGGACCTCTAATCAATAATGAGCTGCAGCCCCCCTAATAGGATCCTAAAAAGGATCTTAGTAGATAGGAAAACAAATTTTGTGGTGGGGTGTGGCGCTGCTCGTTCCTTACGTACACTCTAAGAAGAGTAGGGATAAGGCTATGAACTGCTGAGCAAACAAAAATATATATATATATATATGTAATGTGACACAAAATATAGTGAATAAACCCTTGATCCCAAGGGAAATCTATATATATAAAAAAAAAAAAAACGCTGAAGTGCAGTGAAATCACTAGTGACTATCTACCGTGCATAATTATAAAAATCATATGCATGTGCAAATAACAAGACCATATACCATAATTGATGTGTATGTGATACCAGCAAAATGTACCAAAAAATATAATAAAAATGAAAAATAGTGAAAAAATGCTGAAAATATATATATATATATATATATAAAAAAAATATATATATAATAAAATATGTAAGAAATTATATAAAAATATATAATAAGTCCACTCCTTGTTCAGTTGTTCCCAGTGCTCAAAAGATAATTGACAGCAGATACTCTTTCAATGATTTTCCAAATATTCCCCTACAAGGGTCCCCACTCACCAGCTCCTCACACCCCTACAGGGGTAAACAGAATGATACGATTGCTTCCGATCAGGTCCGTGTATCCCCAGCTATTTCTCCAAATAGGGCAGCTTGCAGCACAATCCCAGAGATTTCCACGGTATTGCCTTTCCAATGGGTCCCGATTAAGAAACAGTGGTAGTGAGTCACCTCAGTAAGGAAGAATAGAGACTCCCATAGTGTAGTATACCAGAATATTTATTAAAAATATATTGTATAAAAATAAAAATAAAAATAAACCGCCTGTACGGCTAGTCCTTTAAAATAAACAAGAAAGAACACACAGCGTCCTGGTCCCGTGTGTGCCGGATAACAGCGTGCGCTACAGCTGCGTTCCAGCTCCGGGTACCCGGATCACTGTCAGCGTGACGTAGTGTGCGTGGCGCCGCCTTACGTACGTTTCGTATGTGAACGCTTCAGAAGACGTTGCTGTTTACCCCTGTAGGGGTGTGAGGAGCTGGTGAGTGGGGACCCTTGTGGGGGAATATTTGGAAAATCATTGAAAGAGTATCTGCTGTCAATTTTTTATCTTTTGAGCACTGGGAACAACTGAACAATGAGTGGACTTATTATATATTTTTATATAATTTCTTACATATTTTATTATATATATATTTTTTTATATATATATTTTTTCAGCATTTTTTCACTATTTTTCATTTTTATTATATTTTTTGGTACATTTTGCTAGTATCACATACACATCAATTATGGTATATGGTCTTGTTATTTGCACATGCATATGATTTTTATAATTATGCATGGTAGATAGTCACTAGTGATTTCACTGCACTTCAGCGTTTTTTTTTATATATAGATTTCCCTTGGGATCAAGGGTTTATTCACTATATTTTGTGTCACATTACATATATATATATTTTTGTTTGCTCAGCAGTTCATAGCCTTATCCCTACTCTTCTTAGAGTGTACGTAAGGAACGAGCAGCGCCACACCCCACCACAAAATTTGTTTTCCTATCACGCCTGTTTTGGCCTCTATCTATCGCTCGGCGGCCATTTTCTTGTGGTCCGCGCCTGCTAGCTCTATCTGCAGCTCGGCGGCCATTTTCTTGTGGTCCACGCCTGTGTTGACCTCTGTCTACCGCTCGGCGGCCATTTTCTTGTGGTCCGCGCCTGTATCAATCTATCGTCGCTCGGTGGCCATTTTCTTGTGGTCCGCGCCCGCGTTGGCCTCTGTCGACTGCTCGGCGGGCATTTTCTTGTGGTTCACGCCGTTCTTCAGTACGGCCGCTCGGCGGCCATTTTGTGGAAGTCTTTGGCCTCTAGGGTGCATTCACAGGTGCGCAATAGACAAACACATGCTGACGGAGGATCAGACTGACACAGGCAGCTATGGGAGAGCATCTCAGGCGGAAGCAGACGGCAACTGTAACAGTGACCGTTCTAAGGGTGGGGAGTCCTCTGGAAGACCCTGCATCTCTGTAGCAGCTAGAGTGGGCTGTTGATACCTTGCCTGGAGTCCCTGTGGGTGTCAGGCGTGTGGGTCAGCAGATGTTTTTTTCCCCTAAAACACCTGAGTTGGCAACTGGTGCCCCTGCTATATCAGTGGATGCTATGTCGGCGATCCTGGAGACTTTTGTTGCCAAGGTGGAAGCGGCGCATGGGAACACGGGGGGTAGCACCCCCTCCCCCCACCATCTTCTGGGGATAATTCTGATGCAGAACCAGGCCCAGCTGTGGCTCATGGCCCTGATTCTGATGCTTCAGCAGCTGCGGACCATGACCGGCGGACAGTGAAGATGACTCCAGGTCCGGGTCAGCACGTGAAAAGGCTTGGTATCTATCACTGCAGTGCGGGCTAGGCTGAAGTTGGAGAATTCTGCAGAAGCAGCAGAGACGGCGGTTCCCTTTGGGTTCCGTAAGCCGGCCCGCACTGCCAAGGTGTTTCCTTGTATGTCTTATCTTGATAAACTTTTATACAAGGAGTGGGGAAAAACCACTGAAGGTTTTTTCGGCCCCAAAAAATTTGTCGGTCTGATACCCCTTTAAGGAGAGTTTCCTGAAAAAATGGACCTCCCCCCTGATGGTGGACCACCCTGTGTCCAGACTTAACCAAGTAACCATGAGTCCAGTGGAAGTGGTTCCTGTCTTCAAGGACCCTGAGGCAATCGCTCGCTAACTATACACAGTAGTGGGCTTAGCGGTGCGTAGAGCAATGGCTGGGGCTTTGGTGTCTCAGACACTTACTGAGTGGGCAAAAATGCTACTCCAGGGATTAAAGACACGGGAGGCTCCTCCGGATGAGGTAGCTTTGGCCGACCAGTTGGTACAGGGCCTTAAGTTTGTCTGACATGGATACTATCCCCTTGCTGTCCAGAGCCTTGGTTTATGCGGTGGTGTTATGCCACCTGGTTTGGCTAAGTGCTGGTCTACGGATCAAAAACTTCCAAGAAGGCCTTATTGGACCTTCCCTTTAAGGGTGACAGTCTTTTGGAGCCTCTCTGGATGACATCATTAAGGATGTCACAGGAGGTAAGAGCTTGCTGCTCCCGCAATCCGAAAAGGGGTAAGGAGCCACACCATAGGCAAGGGCCCTCCTTCACTGCGCACAAACAGTTCTTTTGTCCGCCTAGTGCAGCAAGTAAAGCGCCAATAAAGCGCCTGCTGAGGGACAGAAGCGTCCCTGGTTTCGCAAGCCCAACCTTGCTTGCCTACCGAACAGATTTTTTTCCCTCTAAACCGCCAGCTTCAACCGACTCGTCGGGAAGCCCTATATGGGGCGGTTCAAGACCTGCTGATACGTAGGGTGGTCCTTCCTGTCTCAGTACAGGAACAGTTTCAGGGGTTCGTCCAATCTTGGATCTCAGGACCCTCAATTGCTTTGTGAAAGTACAAAGATTCAAGAAAGGAGTTGGCTCGCTCTGTTGTCGCTGCCCTCCATCTGGGGGATTTTCCGGCATCCTTGGTCATCAAGGACGCATGCTTGCATGTCCCCATATGCACCAGGCATCAGAGATGTCTGCGTTTGGTAGCCGGGGAAAACCACTACCAATGGTGGCTCTACCCTTTGGCCTGGCATCGGCACCAAGGGTGTTCACCAAGGTGCTTGCCCCAATTCTGGCCCTACTAAGACAGCGTGGCATCGCTCTCAGGGCAACTTGGACGATCTTCTTCTGAGAGCCACTTCAAACTCAAAATTAGAGGTGAGCGTCTCTATAACCTGTGAGACCCTCCGATCCTTGGTTGGGTGCTGAACACTCAGAAGTCAGTATTGGTACCGTCTCAACTCCTAGTGTATCTAGGGTTGATTCTGGACTCCTCCAGAGGCAAGTTTTTTTCTCCTGTAGCGGGTATGTACTTTCCCGGGTGTAATTTGAACTTGGCAGAGACATTAGTGATGTGTAATTCCCTGCAGCCCAGCGGGTGGCGCTGTCGCCCTGGGCTGGGGTTGAATCATTGCTGTGTGCCGTGCCTCCTTTTTGTCCTCCCTCGGCAGTGGTATGGTGGGGCGGGGAACCCGCCGTGCTTGCTGGGATAGGGTATAAAGGGGCCGGCCATCTTTGTCACGGGGTCGAGTCCCAGGCACCATCAGCCTGTGGGCGGTGGTTCGTGTCGGTTCTCTAGGCAGGCCTAGGCCAAGAGGACAGCCGGAGGTCATGTTCCATCCCAGGCACCTTTAGCCTGGGGTGAGGTACTCGGATGGAGGTCTGGAGCTCAGTGCCCAACACTGAGTTCCGCGAGGGAAGGAGATCCTAGGGAACCCCGGGAGTGGGTACCCGAATCCGGAAGGCGTAATGGACCGGGGGGAGCTCCTCACTCGAAGACCTGGTGCAGCATATTGCCAGTGATGGGTGAGCCTCTCATCGGAGACCGCCTGGAAGGAAATCCCCCCCCGCTCGGAGACCGCAACTCACTTTCAGGGAGGAAAGTGGAGAACACATTGTGTCTGGGCCTACTCGCATCCACACCTCCTTTTCTGTTCTGTTTCTACAAGGGAGTTCAACTGGTTGTGTTCATTCAAGAGGAATAAAGGACCGTTGAACTTTAATGGTGTGGGGCTCATTTCCTGACAGACATTGTTCAAGGTAACTCTTGAAGGTAAAATAACTTTGCTTACACCACACTGACACCTGTGGTGAAGGCCAGGCGTGGTGTTCCCGCTCCCTTCCCCTCTGGAAAGTACCCCTAGACAAGAGACAGACGAGCTGAAGAAGAAGAGGGGAGTGAGGAGGGTGCTACATGTGGGGGCTCGGGTCCGGTATAGTGTTTGTGCACCACAGAATTGAACGTGTCTGCTGGAAAAGTTACGAGTAGGCAGGCCTTCATTGGCCAAAGTGCATCCCTGCTCGAAGTCGTGGACATGACCCAATGAAGGGAAAGGCCCGCGCAGAAGAGTGGAAAAAGGGGGAAGTTCAGCCGTGTGAAGTACTACACGTGGGGGCTTCTATTGCACTGCGCCACCAGGCACACCCCCATCGCTTAGTTTGTGGGCGTGATTCAAAAACGGAAAAGAAGAAAAGCCCACGAACTGGAGCAAAGGGGAGGAGTCCAATACGTGTGAAGGACTACACGTGGGACGTTGGCGCAAAAACTTTGCAGTGTGCGATGGATCAGCAACAGGTCGCCATGTTCGGACATACATCGTGGATTCCAGTTCACCCTTCCACCACGACATTGACTGCTGCTTCTCCGGTAACAGATACGGGGATCCGGCTAAAGCCAAGGGGTCGATTCGCCCTGTATTCGTGCATGGACGTTGAGGCCCTGGGTGTGATTTGTCCCGGCTGTTCGGGACTGGTGTGCCAACTGAAGCCATTCGGGTGATGCGAGGCCTGTGGGGAGTTCCTGTTCGAAGTGGTTCCGGGGGTTGAGAAGCCGAGAACCATCTACCCTGGCCGTGCTACGGGCAACACCACTCAGAGAGGAGGAATCACTGCTGTGACAGCCATCCCTGCGCACACTGCATCGACTGCGGAGGAGGTCGTAAAAACTCAACGGGAGAAATCCGAGGATGCTGACTTGGTCACCACTGTCTCGCAGCGTCCACCACCGAAGAGAAAGACCGGCATGGTAGCCCCGACCAGCGGTTGTGGTGGACCGTCTCGCCCGCTTACGCCCGGCCCGGATGGATCAGTCGACAAGAGTTCCGGACGTCCCGCTTCAGGTAAAGGCCGAGGTAAGCCAGGCGGAGAGATTTGGTGTGTGGGAAGAGGTGAAAACTCAGTCTCCACTACAGGGTACCTGCCCGCGGAGGAGTGTGACACCTCTGACCTGGAGTCGCTCTCGGACATGGGAGACGACGTTGCGATAGACGAACTGTTTGCCGAGAAGGGCTGGGACAAAGTACCTCTCGTTTCATTCCGGAGGACCAGGGATCCACCCATGTCTACAGGGGAAAGTACACCCCGGGTGGAGGCACCAGTGCCTGAAGAGAGGTCCCGTCCCCAGCCTGCCTCTACATCCCCGGTGCCATCTGTACCGAAGACCGGGGAAAAGAGACTGTTACTGCGGGCACCAATGCCCCGATCAGATGTGGTCAAGGTCCCTCGCCACCCGGACTCAATAGTTTTGCCTGGCGAAGGGGACAAAGCTACCATGCCTCCTTTGGCGAGACTACAACGCCTATTTGGCCAGAAGGTTGCTGCAGAGTACGGATGGGAGTATCCATACTTGTCGAAGGAACTGCTCTATGAGGTGGAAGTGTGTCGGGAGCGCTGGTACAATGACTTTGTGTGGACCCACCTTCAGGTTCCCCACGCCCGCCGGTACCTGCCATGCTCTCCAAAGGCCTCTCGACGTTTTAAAGACTGCAAGGCAGAGTGGATGTTGGGACGGCACATCCATGCAGACAAGGTGCTGATCCGGCGCAAGGAAGGAGAAGATGTAGAGTATCATCTGGAGACTATGGATCAACACTTGAAGCCACTTGTTCTGCCGCATCCCCGTTTTTACCTGTAGGAGAGAAAAGACTCTGTTCTTGTTATGCTGCGGAACTTTCTGGGGCCCGTTGCTTTTTGTGCCCAGAGGAATGAAGGACTGGTCCTGTTGTTCCTCACCTTTCCTACAAGAGATCATGGACTCTGGGTAGATAGGGCCAAAGAGAAGAGGAAAAGTTCCACGAGTGCAGTTACCACGGTGCTGTCACCAGGTGGCAGTGTTGCGCAACGTTAAACACTTTTCACGCACTCACTCTTTAGAGAAAAGGGATTTCTTCCAGGAGAAGTTTATTTTCTCTCACACGAATACATGTGTCAGGGTTATATGTGTTAATCCCTTTTCTTTTCCCTCTGCAGGAGAGCATCCCATCAGGACCACTGAGTATGGGGTGGGTCTTAGTCAGGATGGGTGGGGAAAGTAAAATGTAAATATGTGATTCCAAGTTATGGTTTATTGTTGTTGTTTTTCTCTTCTGTCTTTATTCCCTTTTTATTACAGGGCTCAGACACAGTGGGGCTGATTTACTAATAACAGTGCGCTGCGCTGGTTCTAACCTTAATTGGTGCGCCAGATAACTCCTTCACTTGGCGCAGGAGCCAGCGGCGCACTGTTATAGTAAATACAAATGTCAGCGGCGCTCTATTGAAAATAAATGGTTCCCTATGGGAGCCCATTGATTTGAATAGAGGTCGCCCGGGAAGTCGGATGAAGCGTATCTGACTCGCGGGGCGACTCGTGTGACGGCTGACACAGGGACAGCGCGACTTTGCCAGGCAACTTGGACACGACCTGAGCGCGTGAAGCAGCCGCTCAGGTCGTGTCCTAGAGGCGACTAGCTGGCCGATAATGTCTCCAGCGCGATGGCATCGCGCTGGTTCTCGGCAGCCTCGCTGTCCCGTGTTTGGTATGAATCATGAAGGGGAACTCCACGCCGAATTTTAATGAAAAAAACGGCGTGGGGGTTCCCCTCCAGGAGCATACCAGGCCCTTAGGTCTGGTATGGATTTTAAGGGGAACCCATAAGCCGAAAAAACGGTGTGGGGGTCCCCCCGAAATCCATACCAGACCCTTAGGTCTGGTATGGATTTAAAGGGAAACCCCCTAAGCTGAAAAAACGGCGTGGGGTCCCCCCCAAAATCCATACCAGCCCCTATTCGAGCATGCAACCTGGCAGGCCGCAGGGGAAGAGGGGGGGACGAGAGCGTCCCCCCTCCCTCCTGAACCATACCAGGCCGCATGCCCTCAACATGGGGGGTGGGTGCTTTGGGGCAGGGGGGCGACCTGCGGCCCCCCCACCCCAAAGCACCCTGCCCCCATGTTGATGGGGACAAGGGCCTCTTCCCGACAACCCTGGCCGTTGGTTGTCGGGGTCTGCGGGCGGCGGGCTTTTCGGAATCCAGGAGCCCCCTTTAATAAGTTTCCTCGCCGTCTTCTTTCGACTTCGGGGGTCTTTCTGCCGGGCGCCCCGCTATCTTCTGCCAGCTCTTTTGCTAGCGGGGGTCCCGGGCTTCCTCGCCATCTTCTCCGCGCTCTCTGGTTCTTCTCCCGCTCTCCGGTGCCTTCTCCACGATCTCCGGTTCTTCTCCCGCTCTCCAGTGTCTTCTCCACGATCTCCGGTTCTTTCTGCCTTCTGCCGGGCGCCCCGCCATCTTCTGCCAGCTCTTCTTGCTAGCGGGGGCCGGTCTTCTTCGTCGCCTTCTTCCCTCTTCTCTTCACCCGATGTTGCCTCGTTGCTGTCCACCACTACAATGATCTGTCCGAGCTAGCGGGGTCCCGGGCTTCCTCGCCGTCTTCTTCCGACTTCGGGGGTCTTTCTGCCGGGCGCCCCGCTATCTTCTGCCAGCTCTTTTGCTAGCGGGGGTCCCGGGCTTCCTCGCCATCTTCTCCGCGCTCTCTGGTTCTTCTCCCGCTCTCCGGTGCCTTCTCCACGATCTCCGGTTCTTCTCCCGCTCTCCAGTGTCTTCTCCACGCTCTCCGGTTCTTTCTGCCTTCTGCCGGGCGCCCCGCCATCTTCTGCCAGCTCTTCTTGCTAGCGGGGGCCGGTCTTCTTCGTCGCCTTCTTCCCTCTTCTCTTCACCCGATGTTGCCTCGTTGCTGTCCACCACTGCAATGATCTGTCCGAGCTAGCGGGGTCCCGGGCTTCCTCGCCGTCTTCTTCCGACTTCGGGGGTCTTTCTGCCGGGCGCCCCGCCATCTTCTGCCAGCTCTTCTTGCTAGCGGGGGCCGGTCTTCTTCGTCGCCTTCTTCCCTCTTCTCTTCGCCCGATGTTGCCTCGTCGCTGTCCACCACTGCAATGATCTGTCCGAGCAGCGGTGCCACTTTTATTGGCATGGGGCGTGGTCACCGACTGATGCCACCGCTGACCCCGCCCCCGTATGATGTCACAGTCCCAGGGAATGATGGGACTGTGACGTGAAACGGGGGCGGGGTCAGCGGTGGCATCAGCCGGTGACCACGCCCCATGCCAATAAAAGTGGCACCGCTGCTCGGACAGATCATTGCAGCGGTGGACAGCGACGAGGCAACATCGGGCGAAGAGAAGAGGGAAGAAGGCGACGAAGAAGACCGGCCCCCGCTAGCAAGAAGAGCTGGCAGAAGATGGCGGGGCGCCCGGCAGAAGGCAGAAAGAACCGGAGATCGTGGAGAAGACACCGGAGAGCGGGAGAAGAACCGGAGATCGTGGAGAAGACGACGAGGAAGCCCGGGACCCCCGCTAGCAAAAGAGCTGGCAGAAGATAGTGGGGCGCCCGGCAGAAGGCAGAAAGAACCGGAGATCGTGGAGAAGACACCGGAGAGCGGGAGAAGAACCAGAGAGCGCGGAGAAGACGACGAGGAAGCCCGGGACCCCCGCTAGCAAAAGAGCTGGCAGAAGATAGCGGGGCGCCCGGCAGAAAGACCCCCGAAGTCGGAAGAAGACCACCGGAGCTGCCCAATAAATTACTTTTCAAACCTGTGTTGTCTTTTTTATTGACTTATTTTGCCACCAGGTGAATGGGTAGGGGTACGATGGGGGGCAGGTATCTGGGGTCCCCCTTATTAAAGGGGGCTCCCGGATTCCGATAAGCCCCCCGCCCGCAGACCCCGACAACCAACGGCCAGGGTTGTCGGGAAGAGGCCCTTGTCCCCATCAACATGGGGGCAGGGTGCTTTGGGGTGGGGGGGCCGCAGGTCACCCCCCCTGCCCCGAAGCACCAAACCCCCCATGTTGAGGGCACGCGGCCTGGTACGGTTCAGGAGGGAGGGGGCCGCTCTCTCGTCCCCCCCTCTTCCCCTGCGGCCTGCCAGGTTGAGTGCTCGGATAAAGGGTCTGGTGTGTATTTTTAGGGGACCCCACGCTCATTGTTTTTTGTTTTTGGCGCGGGGTTCCCCTTAAAATACATGCCAGACCTGAAGGGCCTGGTATGGATTCTGGGGGGACCCCCATGCCATATTCTTTTTCATTTGGGGGGGTCCCCTTTGAATCCATACTAGACCCAAGGGCCTGGTATGTTTTTTTTCTATTTTTTTTATTTGAACCGGCATTTTATTTTTTTACATTTCCTTTAACAATCAGCTATAAACAGGTAAAACAAAAGATCGCCGCAAAATTGCAGTACTTGCGTTTTGGATGCGGGTCCATTGAATTCTATTACATCCAAAACACTGTTTTTGACCTGGCAAAAAAAAATCTGCAGTTGCGTTTAAAATCGTTTTTCACAAAGCCTAAAAATGCCTTCAGACGCCAAAGATTTCCACGTTTCAGACGCGGTACCAGCGTTTAGCCGCATTTTAGTTTAGAAGTGTTTTTAAAGGTGACCTATTTTTTTACATTGATAAACTCCAAATTTATGGCAAATGAGGAAAAACCATAATATATATATATATATATATATATATATTGTGAGGGGGTTAACTCGGTAGCGGGTGTGTGTGACCCCCTGGTTGGGCTCCCCACACAAAAACAGGGCCAGCAGACGGAGGTTGTGGTTTTCAAAATCAAAAGGTGTGGTTTATTTCTCTATGTACAGTGACAAAAACACAGCAAAGCCAAAAAGAAACAAACAAAATAAATCCTGGTCAGTTTGACCTCTGACTAAACATGCAGGTTTCCTAAACTAACAACTGGGATCAGCCTGGTGCTGTCCTAGTCCCTAAGTCCCTGGTTTAGTAAAAGTCCAAACAAATAGCCACACAGGCTTTGCCTCACCGCACAGGGGTTCACTCTCCCTAGACAGTCCACACAGGTCTGGTTCCAGGCATGAGCTAACATCTAATGAAGCTGGGAGTTCCTTATAGAGGCCTAAATGAGCTGACAAGGTTCAGCTGGTCTCATCTCTGTCTGCACGACGCCCCACACTCTCCCTAGAGGTATGAGTCATCCATGAGCCTACTAGCCTCAGCTGGGCTTATACAACTCTCCACCCTAGTTGTATAAGTCAGCATAAAGCCTGAATCTGGGAGAAATATATCTACCCCCCTGGATGCAACCAGGTGACTTTACCTTCCTGCTGTCACATACCCCCCCCTCTTGTTTTAACCTTGGGGTTGGAACACCAGCAATCAGGCATTCATGTACTCGAGACAAAGCATCCACATTCCCCATTTGAACGCCAGGGCGATGCTTTACTGTGAAGTTGAATTCCTGTAGGGCCAGGAACCACCTATTCACTCTTCTATTTGTCTCCTTGTTTTGAGCCATCCACTTTAACGGAGCGTGATCCGTAACCATGTCAAAGTGCCTACCTAGCAGATAGTACCGAAGGGAATCTAGAGCCCACTTCACCGCTAAACACTCCTTTTCAACCGTGGCGTAATTTACCTCATGGGACTTCAACTTCCTGCTGAGGTAAATGACTGGGTGCTCTTCCCCGTTCCAGACCTGGGACAATACTGCTCCTAACCCCACATCTGACGCATCACTTTGTACGACAAAGTCTTTAGAGAAGTCGGGTGAGTACAACACTGGCTGGCTACATAAGGCTTGTTTCAAGAATTGGAATGCTGCCTCAGCCTCGGGGGTCCATTTAATCATGACCGACCCTTTCCCTTTCGTCAGGTTGGTTAGGGGCACAGCCTTAGAAGCAAAGTGGGGAATGAAGCGCCGATAATAACCCGCGATTCCCAGAAAGGCCCGTACCTGCTTCTTGCTGTTGGGACGTGGCCAACTCTGGATGGCCTCGACTTTGTTGAGTTGGGGTTTTATCACTCCCCTGCCAATGGTGTACCCAAGATATTTGGCCTCCTCCTGCCCAATGGTACACTTCTTGGGGTTAGCCGTAAACCCCGCTTCCCGGATAGAGTCTAGGACTGCTTGCACTTTTGGCAGATGTGAGGCCCAATCTGTGCTATGGACAATTACGTCATCCAGGTAAGCCGCAGCATACTTCCGATGGGGCCTCAGTATCTGGTCCATTTTCCGCTGGAATGTGGCCGGCGCATTCTGTAACCCGAACGGCATTCTCTTATATTGGAACGCCCCGTCTGGGGTTACAAATGCGGTTTTCTCTTTGGCCGACTTGGCCAGGGGAATTTGCCAATACCCTTTTGTGAGGTCAAGAGTCGTCATGTATCGGGCTGTTCCCAGCCGGTCGATCAACTCATCTATACGTGGCATGGGGTAGGTGTCAAATTTTGTAACTTTGTTCAACTGACGAAAATCGTTACAAAATCGCCAGCTCCCATCCGGTTTAGGCACCAACACAATGGGACTAGACCAATCACTTTGGGACTCCTCTATCACCCCTAAGTTCAGCATTTTCTGTACTTCCTCCCGTATTGCCTCCCGTCGGGCCTCTGGGATCCGATAGGGTTTTAACTTCACCCTTTCACCGGGCGGGGTAATAATATCATGCTCTACCCCAGATGTTTGTCCCGGCAGCTCAGAGAACACCTCCTTGTTGCGAAGCACAAACTCCTTAACCTCCTGTTGTTGGGGTTGTGACAAGGTGGCTGCTATTCCAACCTCCGGAATCACGCAACCAGTTTGAGCTGGTGACCAAGTTTCTGCGACTAGGGACTCTCTATCCCTCCAGGC
This sequence comes from Rana muscosa, assembly GCA_029206835.1. NCBI lineage: Eukaryota > Metazoa > Chordata > Amphibia > Anura > Ranidae > Rana > Rana muscosa. The sequence goes on from CM055118.1 coordinate 578,810,601, forward strand.
TTTCAACAGATTAACGTGATATATCTGTTCGGGCTTTCGCCTTCCTGGTTGTCTGACCTTGTAATTCACTTCGCTCACTTTTTCCATTATCTCGTAGGGGCCTTGCCATTTGGCAAGGAATTTACTTTCAACCGTAGGGACAAGTACCAATATCCTATCCCCCGGGGAAAAGGTACGGGTCTTTGCTCCACGGTTGTACACTCTCTGCTGTGCCAACTGCGCTTGGGCCAAATGTTCCTTCACGATGGGCATTACCTGTGCAATTCGATCTTGCATCAGGGCGACATGCTCAATCACACTCCTGTGGGGAGAACTCTCACTTTCCCAAGTTTCCTTGGCAATATCCAACAGCCCTCTTGGGTGTCTCCCATACAGTAACTCAAAGGGGGAGAATCCCGTAGAGGATTGGGGCACCTCCCTAATAGCAAACATCAAATAAGGAAGTAGACAGTCCCAATCCTTTCCATCTCTATCCACCACTTTCTTCAACATTTGTTTTAGGGTTTTGTTGAATCTTTCAACCAGCCCATCGGTTTGGGGGTGATACACAGATGTACGCAATTGCGTCACTTTGAACAATTTACACAGCTCTTTCATAACCCGGGACATAAAGGGTGTACCTTGGTCCGTAAGCAGTTCTTTACAAATACCCACCCGGCTAAAAACAAGAGATAGCTCTTTGGCTATGGTTTTGGCCGAGGTATTTCTGAGAGGGATCGCTTCTGGATAACGGGTGGCATAGTCCATTATAACCAATATGTACTGGTGCCCCCTAGCGGACTTGATTATAGGACCTACCAAATCCATTGCGATTCTCTCAAACGGGACCTCAATGATGGGTAGAGGGACCAGCGGGCTACGGAAATGTGGCATCGGGGCCGACCTCTGACACACAGGGCAGGAGGAACAATAATTTTCTATGTCCTTCATCACCCCAGGCCAATAGAATCTCTGTAATACCCTCTCTCGGGTTTTCTCTGTCCCCAGATGACCTCCAAGAATGTGCCCATGGGCCAACTCCAACACCAACTTCCTGTAAGGTTTGGGCACCACCAGCTGCTCAACGGTTTCTTCTGCCCTTTTTGCCACCCGATACAGTAGGTCCTTCTCTACGCTGAAGTATGGGTAAGTGCAGGTATTATCTGGGTTCACTAACTCGCCATCTATTTCCACTACGTTTTCCCGTGCCTTTATTAGGGCGGGGTCTTTTAACTGTTCTGTGGCAAAATTTTCCCTGTGAACCTCCAGATCAGAAAACTCCACAGACGGTAGGTTTTCGTCTGAGGAGGTGGGCTCCTCTCCAGTTTCTTGAGTCTCCCCTGCCAATACTGACAAGGGAAATTCTGGAGAGTCCTCCCCACTCTCAGAGGAGTTCTGGCTATCACATTCCTGGTACATAGGGGCACCAGTGGGGGGCTCAGGATCATCCCACAGTTCCCAGAACTTCGGAAAATCCCTTCCCACAATGGCATCATGCGGTAATTGAGATACTAACCCCACTGGATGAGAGAGGGTACCTTTGGGGGTCTCGAAACACACTGTAGTCACTGGATACTCTCGGGTGTCCCCATGCACACAAATAACAGCTACCTTGCTATTCCCAGAGACCTCTGTTTTAACTAATTCAGCCTTTATCAGGGTCACAAGGCTACCTGAATCCAGCAATACCACAACATTTCTACCATTAATACACATTTTGCATAAATGTTTCTCAGTTCCCCGAATGGCAGTGCATGCGACTGTCGCACACAGCGACTGATGTCTGTCCGTCAGAAAGTCACACTGCATGGGTTCCTCCACAACCGGGCAATTGGCTGCAATATGTCCCGCTTGCCGGCAGCGGTAGCAAACGATCCTTCTTGCGGCCTCTTGAGCCGCTGATTTCCCAGGCTGTTCTCGCCAAACTTGGGGTAGAGCTCCCACCCTCTCACTCTCTCCACCCTCACCCCTTGGAATCCTCTTATCCGCCCCTGGGGATGGTCTGGTCTTAGGGTGGAAAGTCCGAGTGTCTCTGGAAGAGGCCGTCAGGTTCTCTGTAGCCAAGTATTTCTCTACACGATCCACAAGACCACCGGCCGTCTCTGGGTCTCCATGGCTTACCCACTTTTGGATGGCAGTAGGAAGAGCTCTCAAAAACCGATCCATTACAACACGTTCCACAATCTCTGGTGCGGACAAAGTCTCTGGCTGTAGCCACTTCCTGCTCAGGTGAATGAGATCATACATTTGAGACCTGGGGGGTTTTCCAAGCTGGAAAGTCCAGTTATGCACACGCTGAGCCCGGACAGCCAGGGTGACACCCAGCCTTGCCAATATTTCAGCTTTTAGCATCACATAGTCTTTTGCTTGGTCAGGCTCTAGGTCATAGTAAGCCTTCTGCGATTCACCAGTTAACAGAGGAGCCACCAGTCCAGCCCACTGCTCCTCAGGCCACTTTTCTCTTTCAGCAGTCCTTTCAAATGTGGTCAAAAATACCTCTGGATCATCCTCTCCAGTCATTTTTGTCAATAAACGACTCACCCCAAAGGACGCGGTATTAGTGGGACGGCTTTCCTCACTGGTCTGCGGACGTTGCTGCATTACTGCTTCCATTTGTTGTAGTCTCTGCTCTTGCTTCTGTAACAGGTCTATGAAGCGGGCCTCAGATTGCTGCTGGGCTTGTTGATGAGCTTGCTGCTGGGCTGCAAGGCTCCTTTGCAAACCTGCATTTGTCTGCTGTTGATTGGCATTTGCTAGAGCCAGCTGTTTCAGTATCTCCTCCATGCTGGCTTAAAAAAAACTGCCACTGGTTCTCCACCAACTGTGAGGGGGTTAACTCGGTAGCGGGTGTGTGTGACCCCCTGGTTGGGCTCCCCACACAAAAACAGGGCCAGCAGACGGAGGTTGTGGTTTTCAAAATCAAAAGGTGTGGTTTATTTCTCTATGTACAGTGACAAAAACACAGCAAAGCCAAAAAGAAACAAACAAAATAAATCCTGGTCAGTTTGACCTCTGACTAAACATGCAGGTTTCCTAAACTAACAACTGGGATCAGCCTGGTGCTGTCCTAGTCCCTAAGTCCCTGGTTTAGTAAAAGTCCAAACAAATAGCCACACAGGCTTTGCCTCACCGCACAGGGGTTCACTCTCCCTAGACAGTCCACACAGGTCTGGTTCCAGGCATGAGCTAACATCTAATGAAGCTGGGAGTTCCTTATAGAGGCCTAAATGAGCTGACAAGGTTCAGCTGGTCTCATCTCTGTCTGCACGACGCCCCACACTCTCCCTAGAGGTATGAGTCATCCATGAGCCTACTAGCCTCAGCTGGGCTTATACAACTCTCCACCCTAGTTGTATAAGTCAGCATAAAGCCTGAATCTGGGAGAAATATATCTACCCCCCTGGATGCAACCAGGTGACTTTACCTTCCTGCTGTCACAATATATATAAATGAAATTGCTTCCATTGCATTGTGGACAATCCACAACTTGGGGCAGCTGACTTGGCAAGTGGACAATCCACAACTTGTGGCAAGTGATGTGGCAAGTGACACGCTAAATACAACTACACTGCTGCTCTCAGCTGCTGATATCACTCTGGTCTCACAAAATAGCTAAAATCATAAATAATACTGTTTTTGGAGCTTAGGGCGGCTCCTTATCATATACACGCAAATGTGGTAAAACACGGCATGCAAACGCCACAAAGCGCGCCTTTCTAAACGCCACTTTCAACCTTAGTTCTGAACACTTTGCACCAGCGTCCCGTCTACATGGGGCCTAAAAACGTCTATGCCATTTACAGCTCAAAAACGCCATGGTGGCCATGAGGCCATAGGCTAACATGGAGAGATGTTTTTAAGCTGCAAAAAACGCTCAAACAAGCGGCTGGAAAAACGTCCGTGTGCATGTAGCCTTATATGCACACTTATACTTGCGCACTGCCCAGACCAAGTTTCACATTTCAGCGCTGATGCACTTTCAATGACAATTGCGCGCTCATACAACACTGTAACCCAATGAAAATTTATTATTTCTTGGCACACAAATAGAGCTTGCTTTTGGTGCTATTTGATCACCTTTGTGTTTTTTTGTTTTTTTTTTCTATAAATACAAATGACCGAGTTTAAAAAATAAATAAATGGATATTTTAACCACTTCAGCACTGGACCTATTCTGGCACTTCTCTCCTTCATGTAAAAATCATAAATTTATGGCTATAAAATTACTTCAAAACACCAAACATTATATATGTTTTTGGAGCAGACACCCTAGGGAATAAGATGGCGGTCATTGCAAAGTTTTATCTCGCTCGGTATTTGCGCAATACATTTTCAAACGCCTTTTCTTTGCTAAAAATATTACAAAACAGTAAAGTTAGGCCAATTTTTTGGTATAATGTGAAAGATGTTGTTATGCTGAGTAAATAGATACCTAACACGTCACGCTTTAAAATTGCGCACACTTATGGAATGACATCAAACTTCAGTAATTAAAAATCTCCCTAGGCGATGCTTTAATTTTTTTTACACGTTACCATTTTGGCATTACAGAGGAGGTCTAGTGCTAGAATTGTTGCACTCGTTCTAACGCACGCAGCAATAACTCACATGTGTGGTTTGAACGGCGTTTACATATGTGGGCGGGACTTACGTGTGTGTTCGCTTCTGAGTGCGAGCTACCGGGGACATGGGCATTTTTTCTTATTTTTGCTTATTTTTGTATTTTGTTTTTTTACTTTTTTGTATCTCTAATGCCGCGTACACACGATCATTATTCACGGCGGTTAAAAAACCGCCGTAAATAATGCCATTTAAAACGGGGGAACAGCTTGTTCCCCACACACGGTCGTTTTTCACGTCATTTTTTCTCTTGACGAGAAAAACGACTGTCTGTGGGCTCCGCGGCAGTGTTTCCCTATGGGAAACACTGCTGCGGAAAACATGTCGAATAAAACGACGAGAAAAATTAGAACATGTTCTAATTTTTCTCGTCGTTTTTAATGCCGTTTTTCTCGTAGAAAAAAACGACAGAAAGCCCACAGACTATCGTTTTTCTCGGTCGGTCGTGTGTACGCGGCATTACTCTTTTTTTAACTTTTTTTTTTTTGGATCACTTTTATTCCTATTACAAGGAATGTAAACATCCCTTGTAATAGGAATGTGTGTGACAGGTCCTCTTTATGGAGAGATGCGGGGTCAATAAGACCCCATATCTCTCCTCCAGGCTGGAAAGCATGATATTGGTCAAAAAAAAAATCACCAATCTCATGCTGACAGCCGAGATCACGGCTTGGTTAACATACAGGAACACGGCGTGATGTCATAACGTCGCGCCCGGGCCTCCGACGGTCATAGAGATGACTGGTGACCATCTGGTCACCAGTCATCTCCAAATCGTTCTCCGAGCCCAAGATGGCACGGGAGAGCCCGGAGAAGCACCGGATGGCGGCAAGAGGGAGGGGGGGAACATCCCCTCCCGCAGCCTATAAGAACGATCAAGCGGCGGAACTGCCACTATGATCGTTTTTATTGTGCACAGAATCGCCGGCTGAAAAGAATGATATCTGAATGATGCCTGCAACTGCAGGCATCATTCAGATGTCACCGCACAAAGCCAAGGATGTCATTTGACGGTGGGCGGTAGGAAACTGGTTAATATTTTTAAAAAAGGTAATTTTTCTTCTTCATTGATGTACACTGATGAGACTGCACTGATGGGCACCGGTGGCAAGGGTGGGCACTGAGAGGTGGCATTGCTAGTTGGCACTGGTGGGCAGTGAGAAGTGGCACTGCTAGGTGGCAATGATAGTTGGCAGTGATGGGCTCTGATAGGGAGCACTGCTAGGTGCCACTGATTGACACCAGTGGTGGGCATTGATAGGTGGCACTGGCAGGGGCTACTAATTGTCACAGATGACGCAGAATTGCCTCTTCCTCTTCGGGCCCCATGTCCCTTGCACATAAGCCGGTGATTGCCTTTTTTTTATGCTCACGCTGTCAGCACAAGGAGAAAACAAAAACCATTACCCAGCTTTTGTTTACATCACGTGATCAGCTGTCATTTGCTGAAAGCTGATCACATGGTAAAGGGCAGGGATCGGCCCCTTACTCGGATCTGTCATCACTCGAGTCTCAGTGACCACAGCGCGCGCGCACAAAGGGGAGGACGTTTATTGACGGACTCCCGGCAATTGAGGACCATGCTGTGGCCGTCGATCAGTTATAGCGCTGATCTCAAGTGATTAAAGAGGGTCTAAATGGGCCATTGACATGCATCACAATTCAACTTAGGAATGTGTCTTTGAAAAGTTAAACTAAATAATTTGGCCACTTTATCCTTCCAAATAATTCACTTCCTGTCACATAACCACACAGGAAGTGAGGGAAAATCCCTAATAATGTCTTTCCTTGGGGACACACAGATCAGTCTAAATACTTTCCCCATTATGCCAGGGCCGGCCCTATGATGGGACCGGGTGGTACCATGGTACCAGGCGGCACTGTTAGGGGGGCGGCAAACTGACGCCCGCCAGCCCGGCGCCGCTGAGGACACTCACAGGCGGGGGGGGGGCAGTCAGCGAGTGAGCAGGCATGGGCAGGCGCCGCTCCCTGTGAGGAGCCCGGTGTACCGGCGCCGCTGCCTGTGAGGACACTCACAGGCGAGGGGAGGGGGCAGTCAGCGAGTGAGCACTGCAGGCACCGCTCCCTGTGAGGAGCCCGGCGCCGCTGCTGTTGGTGACAGGGGCGGACAGAGCACTCGCAGGGGGGGGGGGTTGAGAGGAGCAGTCAGCAAGTGAGCGGGCAGCGGAGCAGAGTGATGATGTCATCTCTCCCCGCCGCCCTGCATCACCACAGTTTCACCCTCACTGTGCAGCCATGGGCAGCAGAGAGATTATATCATCTCTCTGCTGCCTGCCTTCACTTTGGGACACAGCAAGTGACAACCCGCAACGTGTGACAGGTGATGTCGTGACAATCCGCAACGTGTGGCAAGTGACAATACGCAACGTGTGGCAGGTGACGCTTGGCAAGTGACAATCCGCAACGTGTGGCAAGTGACAATACGCAACGTGTGGCAGGTGACGCTTGGCAAGTGACAAACCGCAACGCGTGGCACGGGACTATCCGCAACGTGTGGCAGGTGACGCCGTGGCAAGTGACAATCCGCAACGTGTGGCAGGTGACGTTGTGGCAAGTGACAATCTGCAACGTGTGGCAGGTGATGTTGTGGCAAGTGACAATCTGCAACGTGTGGCAGGTGATGTTGTGGCAAGTGACAATCTGCAACGTGTGGCAGGTGACGTTGTGGAAAGTGACAATGCGCAACGTGTGACAGGTGACGTCGTGACAATCCGCAACATGTGGCAAGTGGCAATACGCAAGGTGTGGCAGGTGACGCTTGGCAAGTGACAATCCGCAACGTGTGGCACGGGACTATCCGCAATGTGTGGCAGGTGACGTTGTGGCAAGTGACAATATGCAACGTGTGGCAGGTGACGCCGTGGCAAGTGACAATCCGCAATGTGTGGCACGGGACTATCCGCAATGTGTGGCACGGGACTATCCGCAATGTGTGGCAGGTGACGTTGTGGCAAGTGACAATATGCAACGTGTGGCAGGTGACGCCGTGGCAAGTGACAATCCGCAATGTGTGGCACGGGACTATCCGCAATGTGTGGCAGGTGACGTTGTGGCAAGTGACAATCCGCAACGTGTGGCAGGTGACGTTGTGGCAAGTGACAATGCGCAACGTGTGGCAGGTGATGTTGTGGCATGTGACGTGGCAAGAGACAACCCGCAACGTGTGGCAGATGACAATCCGCAACGTGTGGCAGGTGACGTGGCAAGTGACAATCCGCAACGTGTGGCAAGTGGCAACCCGCAACGTGTGGCAGGTGACATAAGTGACCATGCGCAACATGTGGCAGCCGACAATCCGCAACGTGTGGCAGGTGACAACCCGCATCTGGTGGTGGAGTCCGAAGCAAAACTGTAAGTACAAACACACATCACAAGTTGTATGAGACATGAGAGCCTCTGAGAGGGACTTGCCTTGCCCAGCCCTGATTAACCACTTAAGGACCGGAAATATTTGCCCACTTAAAGCGGTTGTATGGCTTTGTTTTTTTTGTTTTTTTAAATAACAAACATGTTATACTTACCTCCACTGTGCAGTGCATTTGGAAAAGAGTGGCCCCGATTCTCTGGTCCCTCGGCGGCTGTCTTGGCTCCTCCCTGCATCAGCTAACCCCCTTCTGGGAAGCACTCTCCCAAGGGGGTTAGCTTGCGGGTGCGCTCCCTGTTATGCACGCTGCGTCCATAGACACAACGTGTATGACTCGTTCCCGCCCCCCCCAGGGCCCGGGTCATTGGATGTGATTGACAGCAGCGCGAGCCAATGGCTGCACTGCTATCAATCTAGCCAATTAACGGCCAGACTCCGTGGAGAAGAGGACGCCGGGGGACGTGCACAGCAAGTGAACGGGCTCAGGTAAGTAAAACAGGGGGGCTGGGGGGCAGTCATTGCCAGGTGTTTTTTCACCTTGATGCATTAAGGTGAAAAATCACGAACCTTTACAAACCCTTTAATAACCAGGCCATTTTTTGCGATACGGCACTGTGTCGCTTTAACTGACAATTGCGCGGTAATGCGACACTGTACCCAAATAAAATTGGCGTCCTTTTTTTCCCACAAATAGAGCTTTCTTTTGGTGATATTTGATCACCTCTGCGGTTTTTATTTATTGCACTATAAACAACAAACGAGCAACAATTAAAAAAAACAAACAAACAATATTTTTTACTTTTTGCTATAATAAATATCCAAAAAATGTATAAAAAAATAATTTCTTCATCAGTTTAGGCCAATATGTATTCTTCTACATATTTTTGGTACCAAAAAAAACATAATTAGCGTACATTGATTAGTTTGCGCAAAAGACATTGCGGCCGCCCGCCATGCACAGGTCCCTTTATACTCCTATATACATGTATAGAGCCCTGACAGGTCCTTTTATACTCCTATATGCACGTATAGAGCCATGACAGGTCCTCTTTATACTCCTTTATACATGTATAGAGCCATGACAGGTCCTCTTTATACTCATTTATACATGTATAGAGCCACGACAGGTCCTCTTTATTATCCTTGTATAGAGCCATGACAGGTCCTCTTTATACTCCTTTATACATGTATAGAGCCATGACAGGTCCTCTTTATTATCCTTTATACATGTATAGAGCCATGACAGGTCCTCTTTATACATGTATAGAGCCACAACAGGTCCTCTTTTTACTCCTATACATGTATAGAGCCATAACGGGTCCCCCCTAGTTATCATGATATAAAATAATGAATGTGGGGGCCTTTTGGTGGGCGTGATTATTTTTTTTGGGGGGGGGCAGCATTTCATTCTTGGTCCCAGGCAGCACAATGTCTTGGGCCGGCCCTGCATTATGCACATTGCACTCCAGCATATTGCGGGGTACACCACAAATTATTAGGTAGTTTGGACTTTGGGGTTTATTTACTAAAGGCAAATCTACTTTGCACTACAAGTGCACTTGCTGTATATCTGAGGGGGACATGCAAGCAAAAAAAAAAAAAACACCATCTTTGCTTTTACATGATTGTAACATCCAATCACCAGTACTTTCCTTCAGATTTTCAGCAGCTACACTTTTACTGCAGAGTGGATTTGTCTTTACTAAACCCCAAACTATCCAATGATTTGGGGTGTACACAACAAAGTGCTAGAGTGCAATTTGCTTAATGGGGACACTAGTTAGATTGATCTGTGTGTCCCCAAGAAAAGACATTGGTAGGGTTTTACCTTCACTTCCTGTTTAGCTGTGTGACAGGAAGTGAAGCCAATTTTAAGAAAAGGAGACACAAAGGCCAAACTACCAAAAAAAAAAAAAAACACACACGCAGGGGTTCTAACACTTAAGCCCCGTACACACGATCGGATAACCTATGGATTTTCGTCCGATGGATTTGTCCATCGGAAATCCGATGAAACTGTTTTTCACCAGTCTTGGCCACACACCATCAGTCTAAAAACCGACCGTTCCAAACGCGGTGACGTAAAACACTCCGATGAGCCGAGAAAAATGAAGTTTAATGCTTCTGAGCATGCGTCGACTTGATTCTAAGCATGCGTGGGTTTTTTAACCGATGGACTTGCCCATAGACGATCGGAAATTCCCATCGGTTTTTTATCCATCGGAAAATTTTAAAACAAGTTCTATTTTTTACAACCGATGGAAAAAAGACCGATGGGTACCATACACGATCGGTTGGTCTGATGAAAACCATCCATCGGACGGTTTTCATCAGTCAAACCGATCGTGTGTACGGGGCTTTACTTTGTTTCCCTCAAAATGCCCACAATTAGAATTGTATGGCCTTGAGCTATTTTTAAGTGCAGTGCTCTAAATCAGTGCTTCTCAAGTACCCCCAACAGGCCATGTTTGCAGGTTTTCCTTCATCTTGCACATGTGCTTTAAATCACAGTCAATTGTTTTGATTTTTGGACAGCAATTCTCGATAAGATAAATTCTGCAGTAAAAAAAAAGGAAAATTGAATACTTACCGCTCTGTATTTTTCATTTCCTGGTGACGCTCCATGGCAGCACACAATTTATGCATATGCTAGCATGAAGGCACCAGATTAGACAAATCACACCTGTTTTGTTTTGACATGCCAATCAGCTGTCACATTTGTTGCAAAGAAAACACAAAACAAACATCAAAACTTTGCATCAAATTTTATTGGTCAACAAAACAAAAGGGAAGGCAAAATAAAAAACATGGTCAATTTGAAACAGTTACAGACTCAACATCTTGAGAAATTTTTGGCCAAAAAAAAATGCAGCACAGACAATTAAATCAAAGTGAACAAACAACACACATTAACAACATCAGAATTATTTCAGGGGAACATTTTCCCCACACAAAAAAAAAATACAATCCACAAAAGTTAACCAATCACCTGTTTTGCAAAGACATAACAAATAAAATACATGTGTTACAAACTCGATAAGGACACCAACATGTACATTTTGCCCCCCACACACACTTGCCTCTTCTCAGGGCAAGTGAACGAATGTTCCCTCTGAGCTTTATATAACATATGTTTGTGAGCTAATGAGGCAATTGAAAACACATGCACAGTCCATGAAACACCCAAAATGCAAGTTCACTCAATGTAGAGACTGAAATTCAAAGTGACTGGCTACACCTGTTAAGGATGTCCTTCAATTACTAACCCATAAAACACTCTCTGAGTGAGCATGCCCAGAAATATCCAGGTGCTGTTCACACACAAAAAGCACCCAAAAAAAAACTAACTGGCTGGGCATGTGCAGAACAACACCAATGCAGCTAGCAAAAAATAACCCCCCTCCCCCCGTCCAAAATTAAGCACATCATCCAGCATGCTACAAAATTAGAGATGGGACAATCACCCCTCCCCACCAACAAATACCATTGCAGTCTATGGGAACTGACTTGTTAATTTTGCTAGTCCCCACTTGGCTGGCTTATCTTCTAGTTATTGGCCTTAAAATGGGGGCCCAGGTCCCACCCTAAGGGACATATATCAATGTCACCAATTTGGAAAACACCAAAAACAAAACAAAGAGAAGTGCCTTTAAATATGCCAAATTGCTTAAGAGCCATTTCACACCACATGCAGTGCATTGCGTTTTTTATGCATCCAAAATGCATGGAAAGTTGGTTATATGGTTCTAAATGGCAGTGTTTGTTCCAGTGCGTTCCAGTTCCCCCAAAAAAGTAGAACATGCTGCATTTTACCTGCACTGGACTGTACTTGAACGCAGCAAAACGCATCATAAACGCACTGGAACGCACCTGAACACACCTAAATGCACCAAAAACGCACTGGAACACACTTGTCCTTATCTATGGTTAATAAAAAAGAGGGGTGAAAAAAAAGCACTGGACTGCATCAAAAACGTACCAAAAATGCACTGGAACGCATGAAAAACGTGCATGCTGAAAAGCACCTGGAACGCATCCGGATTGTGTGTCTATGGTGTGAACTGGCCCTAGTTCACACTATAGAAACGCAGTCTGGGTGTGTTCCAGTTGCTTTTCTGCATGCGCGTTTTTGACACATTCCAGTGCATTTTTGATGCGTTTTTGATGCAGTCCAGTGTTTTTTTCCCCCTATTTTCACTTAGGACAAGTGTGTTGCAGTGCGTCTTTGGTGCATTTAGGTGCGTTCCGGTGCATTCCAGTGCATTTTTGGTACGTTCCGTTGCGTTTTTGATGTGTTTTACTGGGGTCCAGTACAGTTTTGTACCTAAAAAATGCAGCATGACCAATTTTTTTTTTGCTTTCTGAAACGCACTGGAACGGACTGCAGTGGTGTGAACTATGCCATTGGCATTAATGTGATCAACTTTCTTTGCGTTTTTCATGCATCAAAAAAACGCACTGCACTGCATCCTGTGTGAACTGGCCCTAAATATCATACCGGGGGGGGGGTGTCTATAGTATGCCTGTAAAGTAGCACATGTTTTCCATGTTTATAACAGTTGGAGAGCAAAATTACATTTCTAAAGTAAAATAATAGTCATTTAAAAGTCCTTGCGGCTGTAATGAATTACTGGTTCCCGTCAATACAGATAAAAGTCATTGAAAGTCTTTGATTACACAAAAACAAAAGAGTGGGGGTCCCCCAAATTCCATTACCAGGCCCTTCAGGTCTGGAATGGATATTAAGGGAAACCCCGCTGCAATTTATTTTTTTAAATTACATGGGGTTCCCCCCAAATATCCATACCAGGCCCTTCAGATCTGGCATGGATTTTAAGGGGAACTCCACCCCAATTTTTTTTTAAAAATGGCGTGGAGTCCCCCCAAAAATCCACACCAGACCCTTATCCGAGCACATAACCTGGCCGCCCGCAGGGGAAAAGTGGGGGACGAGAGAGCGCCCCCCCTCCCTCCTGGACCGTACCAGGCCACATGCCCTCAACATGGGGAGGATGTCCCCATGTTGATGGGGACAAGGGCCTCATCCCCACAACCCTTGCCCGGTGGTTGTGGGGGTCTGCGGGCGGGGGGCTTATCGGAATCTGGAAGACCCCTTTAACAAAGGGGACCCCCAGATCCCGCCCCCCCCCTGTGTGAAATGGTAATGGGGTACAAATGTACCCCTACCATTTCACAAAGAAAGTGTAAAAAATGTAAGAAATGACAAGAGCCGGTTTTTGACAATTCCTTTATTAATGTCTTTTCTTTTCTTCCAACTTCTTCCATCTTCTTCTTCCAGCAATAGGTGTAGCACACAACAATGGCCCAGCGCGGTAACCCACCGCGCACAGCTATTATGGTGCGCGCGCCCTGTGGCGCACTAAACAATATTCTATCTCCCCCCTAGTCAGGCCTGACATAGAATAAATCTCAGTCTTTTCACTCTATGATTTCTTCGCATGCAAACTTTCGGTGGTGCACTTGATGAGATAATATTTGTAATCCACAAGTAGGCAGTCTCAAGGAACACTAAACTGGAGACCCTTCAACTCTGTCCTGCTACGGGTCTCCTAATGGAACAACAAACAACGATAGGTGGGCCAAGGCAGTCTATAGGCCTAAACACGGTACAGTCTATTGGTTTGAGCAAGTGCTCGCTCACCACTCCGGACGCAATCCCAGTCCGGGACTTCCACCTGCTGTGTCTCCGCACACAGCGTCTGCAACGATGGGAAAGTTGCAGACCCTTCGGGCTGCGATGCGGCAGTTGACATCCCAAAGATGGACGTCACGCCACTTTTTCAGACAAGTCCTGGGCCTCATGGTAGCCTCCTTCGAGGCGGTACCATATGTTACAGAAAGTAATTCTGTCCAGAAGTGTCAAGTACCCTTCATCCCTGGATTGTCAAAATCCGGGTGAGCCACCTAGTCAGGACCTCCCTAGTTGGTGGCCGACATCACCGACATTTCTATCTGGGAAGTCGTTCCTTCCTTTTTACTGGATGGTGGTCACGGCGGACGTCTGTCTTCCTGGTTGGAGAGGAGTCTGGGGAACTCAGTCAACCTGGGTTGCTGGACTCCGAAGGAATCCCACTTGCCGATCATTGTCCTGGAACTCCAGGCGATCTGGCTTTGCCTCTCCACGTGGTTTCAGAGGCTACAGAGGCGTCCAGTCAGAATCCAGTCGGACAAACACCACAGTGGTGGTGTATGTCAATCATCAAGGAGGAACAAGCAGCTCTGCTGCAGCGTTGGAGGTTGCTCACCTCCTAAGGGGGGCAGAAAGGAGCGTACCAGGCCTGTCGGCCGTATATATTCCGAGTGTGGGAAACTGGCAGGTGGACTACCTGAGTCGCCACATGCTGGACCAAGGAGAATGGTCTCTACACCCAGAGGCGTTTCAGCTCCTTTGCCAGAGGGGAGGCACGCCAGTCGTATATCTCCTGGCTTCTCGACTCAATCGGAAGGAATTGAGGTTGTGGCCAGGATAAGAGATCCATGGGCAAACACGACAGATGCATGGCACCATGGAGCCAGTACCGGCTAATCTATGCCTTTCCTCCTCTGAAGCTCCTTTCTCAGCTGCTTCGCAGACTGGAGGCAGAGAGGATTCTAATGGTCCCAATTGCTCTGGATTTGCCTCGGCGTCCTTGGTACGCCGATCTAGTGCGTCTGGTAGCAGACGCCTTTTTGGCATCTACCGCTAAGAAAGGACCTGCTGTCGCAAGGTCCCATACGCCATCCTGTTTTTACAGTCACTGGCTTATTGGCATGGCTTGAGAGCCAGGTGCTAAGAGACCGGGCCTGTCAGACTGGGTGATCTCTACCATGAGGAGTGCTCGGAAATCGTCCCCTAGGAAGATTTACCATTGCACTTGGAAGACCTACATATCCATTTGTGAGGAAATGAGGTGGCATCCGCGTACTTATTTGGTTCCAGAGTCTTGCTGTCCTTCCAGCAGGGAGCGGGCCAAAAATGTTGCTTAAGTACAATTAGGGGGCAGGTATCTGCCCTGGCTGTCCTTTTTCAACGACCCCTGGTGGCTCACTCTCTAGTGAGAACGTTTGTACACAGGGTTCGGCAGGCGGCTCCTCCGGTCCACCCTCCACTACCTTCGTGGGGCTTGTGTAGCAGACATCCTTTTGGCGTCTTCCGCTACGAGAGGACCTGCTGTCGCAGGGTCCCATATGCCATCCTGCTTGCAGTCAATGGCTTTAATGGCATGGCCTCTAGGTGCCTCAGAAACCACCGTTTGAGAACATCAGGGAGATTCCCTTGTTAACATTTTCTCAGAAAGTGGTCATTTTGGTGGCTGTTATGCCAGTTAAGACAGGTTTCTGAGCGGGCAGCCTTGTCATACAAGCCTCCCTATCTGATCTCCCACGAGGATAAGATGGCAGCCTTCTTTTCTTCCTAAGGTCGTGTTCGACCTTCCATCTAAAGGAAGACATTGTACTGCCATCCTTGTGTCCTCATCCGTCGAATCCTAAGGAGACGACGTTTCATTCCTTGGATGTCGTCCGAACTCTGAGAGTATGCTTGTCTGGTACTGCTCCGTTCCGGAGTCCAGACTCATTGTTTGTTTCGGTGGCTGGTCCCAAGTAGGGCCCAGCGGTCTCGTCGGCCACCATCTCTAGGTGGATCCGACAGATCATGATAAGGCTTACGCCATGAAGGGTCAGGCGCCTCCCTTTCCCGGCGCATTCGACCAGGGCAAGAGGTGCCTCTTGGTGTTACGTCATTTAAGACAGGTTTCTGAGCTGGCAGCCTTGTCATGCAAGGCTCCCTATCTGATCTTCCACGAGGATAGGTGGTGCTGCGTCCGCAGCCTTCTTTTCTTCCTAAGGTAATTTCGACCTTCCATTTCAAGGAAGACATTGTACTGCCATCCTTGTGTCCTCATCTGTCGAATCCTAAAGAGACAACGTTGTTTTTCTTGGACGCTGTCCGAGCTCTGAGAGCATCAAGCGTCTATTTCCCAGGTGTGTAAGGCGGCGACTTGGTCATCTGTTCACACTTTCACTAAACTTTACAAGTTGATGTGTGGGCATCTTTGGATGCTTCTTTCGGCCGCAAGGTATTGCAGGCGGCTGTTTAGAGTTGCAACTCCTCCGTTGAGGAGCTGTTTTGTTTTGGGGTGAAGTTGTTTTAATGCTGTTCCCACCCCTCGTTTTTGACACTGCTTTGGGACGTCCCACTTGTCAAGATCGAAGCTGTGTCTGTCCATGAACGAAAGAGTAAATAGGATTTTTGTACTCACCGTAAAATCCTTTTCTCTGAGTTCATGGACGGATACAGCACCCACCCCTCGTTTTTAAGTTTGTACTGCTTTTTGACGAACTGATCTGCTAAGTGCCAGTAGGACCGCCCCCTGGGTGGGGCTGTTCAGCTCTAAAGCTATTAACACTTTTTCTGCCTAGTCACTCCTAAGTGAAGGCTAATACCCACTTGTCAAGATTGAAGCTGTGTCGTCCATGAACTCAGAGAAAAGGATTTTACGGTGAGTACAAAAATCCTATTTTCTTGTCACTTGTTGATGACGCTTTTAAATAAAATCTGTTCTCAACATGAATATAATTTTTTATACTGCATTATGTCATGAGTCTACCTGTGAATATACAGAAACTATTTATGCATTTACTTTTTGCCAGCTGTTTGCACGCACCTCATTTAAAGTCCCAATCTCCATCTATAACCTGACTAAGTTCCTAGAGGACTCTCGGGTGCAAGCCATCAGGTCCTGGTGTTAAGTTTTTCTAGTCTTTTCTGGACACCAGCTATTGTAAGCCACAAGGTTACATCCTGTAAAGTGTTACTAAAAGCACAGTTGTGGTTGTTATACCCCTTATTTTCCTGTTTAAAGACTGAGGTGACAAAAGCATTTAGTACAGTTGCCTTCTCCTTGTCATTTATAAACAAGTTCCCTTCATCTTCCTTTATGGGGCCTATGTGTTCTGAACACGCTTTTTTACTGTTTATATATTTAAAAAAAATACTTGGGATTTTTTTTACTATCCTCCACTATGTGGCTCTCGTGCTCTATCTTAGCCACCCTGATTGCGTTTTTACACTTCTTATTGCATTCTTTGTAGTGTTGGAATGATGACCCTTCCGCTTTATATTTTTTAAAGGCCATTTTTTTGTCTTTAACCTCTTCAGCTCCAGAAGGTTTACCCCCTCTTCATCACCAGGCTATTTTTTGCAATACGGCACTGCATTAATTTAACTGACAATTGCGCTGTCGTGCGACACTGTACCCAAATAAAATTGATGTCCTTTTTTCCCCAAAATAGAGCTTTCTTTTGGTGGTATTTTATCACCTCTGCGGTTTAAATTTTTTGCGCTATAAACAAAAAAAGGCCAACAACACTGAAAAAAAAAACAATATTTTTTACTTTATGCTATAAATCATATGCAATGAAAAATTATTGTATATGATTTATAGCATAAAGTAAAAAATATGAGTGACACTTTTTGGGGACCACTGACATCAATACAGTGATCAGTGCTAAAAAAAAAGCACTGTCACTATACTAATGACACTGGCAGGGAAGGGGTTAACATCAGGGACAATCAAAGGGTTAAATGTGCTCCTAGAGAGGTGCTTTCTAACTGTGCTGGGGATGCTTTGACTGGGGGAAGACAGAGATCTGTGTTCCTGCTTAGCAGAAACACAAGATCTCCATCTTCCCCTCTCACAGAAAGGCGGTCTGCCTTGTTTACATAGGCAGACCGCCGTTCTACCTCTCCTGAGAATGATCACGAGGTGCTGGTGAATATTGGGTCCGCCGGACCCGCTGATTGGCCCCCGCTGTGTCCAATCACGCACGCACCCCAGACCCAGTGCAAAAAATCACGTACCTATACGTGATTTCGCACAGGAGGGCCACCCTGCTGCAGTATATCTGTGTAGGGTGGTCCAGAAGGGGTTAACATGACTTTTCATACTATGGTTCAGCCACCTAGGTTTAACCTTCGTTCTATCTATACTTATTACACATTGAAATGCACTCGGCGATACCTTTAACCAGTTGCCGACCGCCGCACGACGATGTACGTCGACAGAATGGCATGGGCAGACACATTGGTGTACAGGTACGTCCCTTTAAATTTGCTGCCCAGCGGGCGTGCTCGTGATGCCGGGGGCGCGCGCGCGCTTGCGGGTCCCGGGAACTCGATGTTCCCGGGCGGCCCGCGATTGCAGTCTGCAACGGCAGAACAGGGGAATGCCTTTGTAAACAAGGCATTGCTCATGGCTCCTCCTCCTCACGGAGAGCAGCATTCCATGGGGTCACTGGCGAGGGCGCGCTCCCGAGTCCTGCTGCTGCGTCTATTGACACAGACAGCAGGACTCTGCCCCGCCCCCTGTATCTGTGTCACTGGGTTTGATTGACAGCAGTGGGAGCCAATGCTGCTATTAATCTATCCCAGGGATATGCAATTAGCGGACCTCCAGCTGTTGCCAAACTACAAGTCCCATCATGCCTCTGCCTTTGGGTGTCATGCTTGATGCTGTCAAATGTCTCGCTATGCCTCATGGGACTTGTAGTTTGGCAACAGCTGGAGGTCCGCTAATTGCATATACCTGATCTATCCTATGAGGACCCGAGACAGCGGCTGGAGCTGCTGGGCTCATTCTCGTCGATGGCACAATCGGGTTCAGGTAAGAAAAAGATGGGCTCTGGGGGGCAGCTGCCCCACAGAAGGTGCCGCTCCCACATGCACAGCCTCTTACCAGAGAAAATATCACAGAGCGCTTTGAATAATACTGAGGGTCCTGACAATCAGCACCAGTATGATAACAACCAAGGATATCTGTCTCCTTAGCCCACACCCGAATCCACAGATTATGGCCAAATGAAACAAAGGGGAAGTCTTATATTGCAGTACAGCTTAACACATGAACTTATTTAAAAGTATTGCACTCACATTATTATCAGTAGGAACAAACAAACATGTAGCCACCCTGTCTTTATTGGGGCTACCAGTACAGATTACTGGTTACAGCTTAAAGTCTCTTTTTATGTACTGCTGTCTACCTTTCTATTGTTGTCTAAGGAGTCTGTTAGTTGCACCAGATGCAGTAGAGACCACGGAGATTTGATTCAACTCCTTTGGAGGTGTCCAAAGCTCCATCTATATTGGACACAGGTCCTGGATACGCTTGCTAGAGTCTTCCAGACTACGATCCCTGCCGAACCTAAACATTGTTTGCTCGGTATACTAGACACACTTCCACTGGAGGACATCCATAAACAAGCTGTAGCGAGGGCTCTCTTCCAGGCTCGAAAGTTGATCCTGCGACACTGGAAATCCACGGAACCCCCTACGTTGCAGGAATGGCTTACCCAAATGGGTGACACTATTCGCTTAGAAAAACTGGTCTATCAACAAAGGGGTATGAGAGGCAAATTTGATAGATTGTGGCCCCATGGCTGGACGTTCCCGGACTAGCCCACTTGGATTTGGTTTATGACCGATTGTTCTAATATCTGTTATTATTTTCACGTTTCTATATACATGTATGGGGGATAAGCGGAGTGTTCAGTACTTTGCAGTGGAGAGTGGGTTGCCATGGTTCTTTCAGACTGTTTTGTATATTATGTTGCTGCTATGTATGCTGAAATTGGCAGATTTTTTGTATTTGCTTTGCTCTGAACCATGTATGTGCAAATACCTTTTGTGCTCAATAAACACGTTTTGTTTGATAAAAAAAAAAAGGATTCTGTTAGTCTGCTGCTTTATTTGACTTAAGCCGTGTACACACCATCAGTTTCACCGATGAAAACAGTCCGATGGACTGTTTTCATCGGACAAACTGATCATGTATGGGCCCCAACGGTCTTTTTTCCATCGGTGTGAAAGAATAGAACATGTTTTACATTTTTCCGATGGGAAAAAAAACGATAGCAAAATCCGATCGTCTGTGTGGAACTCCATCGGATAAAAAACCCACGCATGCTCAGACTGAATTATGAGACGGGAGCGCTCGTTCTGGTAAAACTAGCGTTAGTAATGGAGATAGCACATTCATCATGCTGTAACGGACTGAAAAGCACGGAGACTGAAAGGCGCGAATCGGCTCTCACCAAACACGCGGTAAAACTAAATCAGCAAAAGCAGACCAAAGGGTGGATTTGAACTTCCCCTTTATAGTGCCATCGTACGTCACGGCGTTTGGGACGATCGTTTTTTTTGACTGATGGTGTGTAGGCAAGACTGATGGAAGTGAGCTTCATCGGATTTCCGATGGAAAAATCCATCGGATTAGAATCCATAGGAAATCCGATCGTGTGTACAGGGCTTTAGGCTGCATGCACACTGGGCTTAAAAAAACGCCAGTTCCCCTGGCAGAAAAAAATGCTCACATAGAGCATTTTTGTACACAGTTTAGACGAGTTTAGGAGAGTTCTGCATTTTTTCTACCAGAAAACCCCAATCAGAAACACGAACCAGAAGGTTTTTTTTTCCTGCCTCTAAACGTTGAGCTTAAAAGATGCCTGCAATCATCCTAATGTACATGGACACATAGTATAACATTGAGCTGCTTCTACAGGCAAAACGCAGAACTCCTGTAGTAGCAGCGATTTTTATGCCCAGTGTGCATTGAGCCTCAGTGTCCTGTGCCCTACCCCTCTCTCCCTGAATTGTTTGTTGTCCTAAGCAATAAACTCACTTTTGTTCAGCATAAAAGTGACTGGTGCCCATTTTTCGATACTGACCACCACTCACCATGCCTAGCAACCTGCAACCTGAAATGTCAGCTCCCCCTGCTTCTGGGGGGGTCACCACAATGCCTCTGGAGGTCAGGAGGGCACTACAAACGATAAAGAGTATACACAGCGCCACCGCAGGACCGGCCGGCATGCAAGTTGATGTCAGAGAGCTGCTCCACCCGATGCGTTTGCCTCGATCAAGCGTCCTTAGGAAAGATGAAAGGGTTTTTAAGGGCATTAAACATAAATTAAACTTCTGTCTTCTTAAAGAAGCAAGATTTCAAAATGTGTTCTCCTTTCATCATGCTTTTTTTATTGCATTGGATTTGTAAATGACCTTTAATAGTATTTGTAAGAATTATGATGGGTATTTACTATGATGGCAATCGGTAAGAGAGAAAAACAAGCATGGAGGTTATTGATGGATAATGCTTCTGTATATATGATATGCTTGGAAAAGCTTTACATTTTATGAATTTCTAATATCTGATGGAATTACTGAAAAAATGTTTTTATTATATGGGATTGTGTTAAAAAGTCTGCGTATAGCACTTCAAAGGTTCTTTTGCAATATTTACACTTATTGATGGAATACACAGAGTGAGCAGAGAAATGAATGGCATTCAGTGGCAGCAGATAGTGGAAATAACCAGATTCATGGCAATCATGAAGCAGAAAAGATTGGGCAGAAAATGACTGTAGCAAGGCATAAGTAGAAAACGTTGCCTGTTACTGAAGAAGTAAGTGTTAATGGAAGCTGCAGAAGGCTATAGCACTCTCCCTGTGACACAAATAAGGGATTATTGCAATTGACTGTCCTGTTCTATTTCCATTCCAAACTCCTGAGGATCATTTGGGGATTTGGGGTGATAGAAAGGGACAGCTGGTTCCTGGGCTAATTTGGATATCCAGAAATTAACTATAAGTGATCTTTTTTTCTCTTCTTTGGGAGGACAGCACCAATATCACTTTGAAACAACAATTAAGATTAATTTATATTCTAAATCCCCCTGCATTGTTTTAGACAAACCCAAAGAAACACTTTTACAATATGTATTTAGTCAACTATGATTAAGGGACCTAAGTGAAATCAAAGTTTGGTTAATTTTAATAAAAATGTCCACCTATGAAGCTTTATACAAATGATAAAAATGCTTATTTTGTATTTTCATGCGGACAATGCTAATTCTTTCAACGTGGAGTGAATGTAGGAAGGAAGTGGCTGCTAAGAGCTTGCAGTATACCAGCACTGCTGCAACAAAGGAAGGAACAAGGGAGAAGACAAGTATTTTATTTAAAGTACATTAATAGCAATTGTTTATTGTACACAGTGCTATGGTAAACTAAGTGTTATTGCATTAAACCCCATGCACACTGGGGGTTTAGCCCCAGTCCATGGGGCTCTGACATTTATCTGCTGGCAGAGGGCACAGGTGCATAGCTCCCAAATGTCCCTAATATCAAGGGACTGTTCCTGATTTGGAACAAAGTCCTTCTGTCCCTCTTTTCTCCTCATTTGTCTCTCATGTTGGTCTGATATATATATATAGTTGTATATAAAATGCACTATTTAGCTTTCAAAAAGTGTTTCCCAGTGCTAAACCTTTCATCCAATTTCTAAATTGCTGCACTTGTACATTTCAAAAGCCAGTATAAAGGAATAGTAGTGGTGAAAAAAGCACTTGTGGGTTAAACCAATAATTTTTTGTATAAGTCTCCTTTAAGGGGGTGTGGCAGGGGGTGTGTTCTATGCCTACATACTTTTGCTAATAGGTGTCCCTCGTTCCTATCTCAAGAAGTTGGGAGGTATGCAGGTGCCCCATCCAGCCACGCTTCCATCAAAAACGAATGTCCAGAATACAAAAAGTTTGTGTGCCAGGCATTTATCCATGTCCTAAACATTTGTATCGTCCGGTGCACCTGTGTCCTCTGTCCACAGCTAAATATCAGAGCCCCATGCACAAGGGTTAAGCACCCAATATGCATGGGGCCTTGGGGTCCTTTCACATGATCAAGTCTGTACCACATATGTCAGTTTTGCAGGTGGACCTGATCAGAAGTTTCATGCAACTCTCTGGACAGGCGGATATAAACAGACTGGTGTCTTTCTAAACCACCTACCTCCAAGTCTGTCCAGGTCCGGAAAAAAAAAAGGACCTTAACATGACGGATTGGATGTAGCCTGATGTAAGCCTGCAATGGAGTCTGTTTACATTCGGCCACCCATAGAGCTATGATGGGTCGGTATCTACCGGAAACAAATTGAATGGGCACGCACGTCAAAAAAATGACATTCGTTCTGTTTAGCTATAATTCAGAAGGGACTCTGTTTACAGATTCCCTGCTGATCGAAGCTGACCCCACTCCATGTGAAAGCTTGTTATATGGTTATTTAGCTCAGTGGTAAATGCATTTCTGTGAGTCCAGTCCAGTCCAAACTTTAGTTCATGGCTTCCCAACGCACTTTCATTAAAAGGAAGAACAAGTCCTTACAGGGGTCTTCACCATCAAAACAGACACAGCCAAAATAATACTGAGCCACCTCTCTCTCTCTTCAGCAGTGCTGCTGCTTAGGCCCCAAAATCTGGCCCTTGGCTTTTGATTGGACCCTCGGAACCATCTCACCCAGCTCTCCAGGCTTCCTGAGTTCTCCTGGCTCTATGCCTTCAGTTGCAGCACCCTACTGCACAGACCAATGCCCTGGCCTCTCAATAGGGGATCTCCTAGAACCCAATAGAAGCTCCCCTGTCCCCTAGCCTGAGATCTCCTGGAAGACCTGTCTTCTGGATAGGGCACACCTGTCTCCTAACAAGAGCACTGAACTATATAGTCATTATATTGCCTGTGCACACCTGCACACTCAGCCTGCTGGTCTTGTGCAGGACACTAATTTGGAGATTTCTTCCTTACCAAAGCACTTTATCAAATAATAGGAGGGGATAGTAATCTGCTAAGAAGTGGCCAACATCGCTTTATTGTATAAAAATACAGATTTTCCCCTAATGCCGCGTACACACGATCGATTTTCTCGACGGTGAAAACACCGTCGATAAAATCGACAGGGAAAACGAGGAACGGATTGGTCCCCTACACACGGACGTTTTTCCCGTCATTTTTTCTCTTGGTCGAGAAAAACAACCGTGTGTAGGCTCCCCGGCAGTGTTTCCCTATGGGAAAACTGCCGCGGAAAAAAATGCAGTGAATCACGACGAGAAAAATTAGAGCATGTTCTAATTTTTCTCGTCGTGATTAATGCCATTTTTCTCGTCGGGAAAGATGACCAAAAGCCCACACACGGTCGTTTTTCTTGTCAAAGAGAAAAAATTTTATTTTTCCCCGACGAGAAAAATGGTCGTGTGTACGCGGCATAAGGGTGGGACTTTAAAGGCACAGATTGTGACAACAATATATTAAAATTCAATTTTAATAGTATCAAAAAAATAGTATACAAAAATATACCAAGGTACATAAAAAAAAAAAAAAACAGTTAGAAGTAGAGGTGCTAGACTAACATGGAAAGTAGCAGCATCAAAACTTGTATATGAAATAACATGAAACAAGAGTGTTAGAGAAATGATGCTGGTCGCATTTACAAATCCTACGCGTTTCGGAGTGACTTAGACTCCTTCTTCAGGGCTGGTCCGTAATGCAATTTAGTAAAGCTTATGGTCTAAAAAATATAAAGAAGCATATTATACATCCATTAAACCCTAGATGGCAGCAGAAAATTGTCAGGGAGAGAACAAATGTTCACAATTACGATACTTACATCGCTGACAGTCCCATGAATGGCAACCAAGATGTACATGGGATAATGGACAGGAAAAGAGTGGTCAGAGGACCAAAGGTGGTGAGAAAGTCCCAGGGGGGATGACAGCTGCAGAAGAAGCTCTGGTCAAAAAGATTTGAGCAAGAGACCACAGGTATGCATACTGGGACCAATTTTGACTTTCCCTTTACATTGACGCCAAAATTGGTCCCAGTATGCATACCTGCGGTCTCTTGCTCAAATCTTTTTGACCAGACCTTCTTCTGAAGCTGCCATCCCCCCTGGGACTTTCTCACCACCTTTGGTCCTCTGGCAACTCTTTTCCTGTCCATTATCCCATGTACCTCTTGGTTACCATTCATGGGACTATAGACAAAAAGGAAAAGGTCTGATGTCACCCGCAACCCACCTCTATCCCAATATATGCAACAAAATACAGGCAACCCCCCGGGGTCTTTCAATTGACAGAGTAAATGCAGTCTCAAAATGTATTAAAATTGTCATGCAAACATAAACAACATGAATCATAGCCAAGCCACTGAAATGATACATACAGTAAAAAATGTCATTACACGTATCATGGTATAAAATGTAAATTGCAAAGTACACAGGCATGAAAAGTATCGCAACGTGTTTCGCAAGACAATCCTCGCTTCATCAGGGCTATAAATACATACTTATATAATATACTACTTTACTTTTATTCTGTTACGACAGCATTTATTGATACATATGCATTTATGTTTCATTTGACATTATTAATGGATATTGGGGGATCTTCGTTGACACACACCCCCGGCCATGTCTGCCCCTCGTTTGTGCTCTGTTAGGTTGGTTTTTCCTCTGCCTCCTCAGCTCCTGAGCCGGATGCTCATTACTGCCGCCTCTGGGTATTCAGCATTTTTCCCTCTTGACTAATTGTCACGATACCATCTCTGTGTTGATACTTATTTGGTTCATTATACCCCCTACAGATGTACTACACACGCATCTATCCCTGATGGAGCGAGCATGGTCTTGCGAAACGCGTTGGGATACTTTTCATGTCTATGTACTTTGCAATTTACCTTTTATACCATGATACGTGTACTGACATTTTTTACTGTATGTATCATTTCAGTGGCTTGGCTATGATTCATGTTGTTTATGTTTGCATGACAATTTTAATACATTTTGAGACTGCATTTACTCTGTCAATTGTTGGCTAACCGCATTCACCTCATTTAAAGTCCTGGGGCGATTTCCTGTATTTTGATTCATGGGACTGTCAGCATCGTAATTGTGAACATGTGTTCTCTTACTAACAACAACTTTCTGCTGCCATCTAGTGTTCAATGGATGTATATAATGCTTCTTTATATTTTTTAGACCATAAGCTTTACTAAATTGCAATATGGACTTTCCCTGAAGAAGGAGTCTAAGTCACTCCGAAACGCGTAGGATTTTGTATATGCGACCAGCATCATTTCTCTAACAACACTCTTGTTTCATGTTATTTCATATACAAGTTTTGATGCTGTCACTTTCCAGGTTAGTCTAGCACCTCTAGTTCTAACAGTTTTTTGTTGTTTTTATTTTATTTGTACCTTGGTATATTTTTGTATACTACTTTTAGTGATATTATTAAAAAATGTAATTTTAATATGTTGTTTTCACAATCTGTGCCTTTAAAGTCCCACCCTTAGGGGAAAATCTGTATTTTTTTTACCAAAGCACTTTGAAAGCTATGAAGCCCATCCAGGAATAATAAAATCCAGAGCAAGTGGTAAAAACAGCTTTTCTCTGCTCATAATCAATACTCCAGTCCAGAGTGCCACACTCTGTATACATGCAAACCCTGTGTACTTTCTACAATTATTTTTTATAGTGGCAGGGCTTTGCACAGTCACCGAGCCCTTAGGATTTACATGTACTTTAATGAAGAGTACGGTAACAATTTTTAAAGTTGCATTTAACTTAAAAAGTTGCAAACTCTGAAATCCGCTGGCTATTTACAGCCATCATTAATGTTAAACTGACTTTACTGCCAATTCTCATAGATGGCTTCCATCCATGCAGGTTTTATAAATACAGGCGGTCCCCTAGTTACAAACATCCGACTTACAAACGACTCCTACTTACAAACGGAGGAAGACAACAGGAAGTGAGAGGAAATCTACCCCTAGAAAGGGAAATTTACTCCTGTAAGAGTTATTATGGGAAAAAGGTACCTCCACTGCTTTATTATCAAGGCTTGTTTACACAACAACCCAAAATTTTCAAAATCCAATTGTCATTGGGACAGAAAGTGAGGTGAAATCTTCTGAACAGGGGCACAGACAGCAAAACAATTGTTAGAGGGGTCTGAACCCTTCCCTATGCTATCCAAAAAGCTTAAAAATATTTTTTGGGCTTGAGCTACACTTAGAAAATTTACCCGTTCTGACTTACAAACAGATTCAATTTATGAACAAACTTACAGACCCTGTCTTGTTTGTAACCCGGGGACCGCCTGTAACCTTAAAAAGCATTATCCAGGTAAAATTTCAAAGAAGTCAAACAAAGTGAAAAACTGCTTAAAAGTGGTTATACATGTGTGCACATTGCAACACTGTCATGTTTTAATTATCTCACATAAAATATTGTTATAAAGTAATAACACGATTATCATTGCCTTAGAAGGCAATACACTTGTGAGTGGGATATCTCAACTAGACACTTTATATCATGACTTTATCTGTATACAGTACATCAGACAAAGGGATTGCCAGCAAGATATCAGTCCAGATACTGTATATATATATATATATATATATATATATATATATATATATATACAGTATTTTTATATATATATACACTGTATCTCACAAAAGTGAGTACACCCCTCACATTTTTGTAAACACTTTATTATATCTTTTCATGTGACAACACTGAAGAAATTACACTTTGCTACCATGTAATGTAGTGAGTGTACAGCTTGTATAACAGTGTAAATTTGCTGTCCTCCTTAAAGTGGTTGTGAACCCTTTACAACTACTTTTACCTACAGGTAAGCCTAGATTAAGGCTTACCCGTAGGTGCTCGAAATATCTCCTAAACCTCCACGGTTTAGGAGATATTTGCAAAACAGACAGGCGCCAATGTCTACAGTGCACTGTAGAAACGGCGATCACAGCGTTTCTAAAGGAGATGCCGTGACGGGTGGCTCCCGCACGCATGCGCAGGCGTGACGTCATCACGGCTTCAGCCAATCACAGCGCTGGAGCCGTGATATCCGGAAGGAAGAGGGTGAAAGATGGACGCTTCATGGAGGCGAGGAAATTGGGGACATCGCAGGCTTCGGTTTCAGGTAAGTGACACATAATGGGCTACTATGCGATGCATAGTAGACCATTATGCTTTAACTTTGCAGGGAAACAAAGAGGAAGTAAAACCAATCAGGGTTTACTTTCTCTTTAAAAATAACTCAACACACAGCCATTAATGTCTAAACTGCTAGCAACAAAAGTGAGTACACCCCTAAGTGAAAATGTCCAAATTGGGCCTAATTAGCCATTTTGCCTCAGCTTCTTTAGCAAGGCAGTGGTCATCTTGGAGGTGTGTTTGGGGTCATTATCATGTTGGAATACTGCCTTGCGGCCCAGTCTCAGAAGGGAGGGGATCATGCTCTGCTTCAGTATGTCACAGTACATGTTGGCATTCATGGTTCCCTCAATGAACTGTAGCTCCCCAGTGCCGGCAGCACTCATGCAGCCCCAGACCATGACATTCCCACCACCATACTTGGCTGTAGGCACTTGTCTTTGTACTCCTCAATAGACATGTGCACACTGAAATATTTCGTTTCGGAATTTCGTTTTTGTCCGAAAAATAAATTTATTTAGTTACTCCCGAAATTCGTTTTTATTTATTTAGTTTTTTGTTAGAAATTGCATTCGTCCGAAAATCTGAATTAATTAAGGTCGAATCTGTCATTGAAGGCTTATGGTGTCTGTCGAATGTTCAAAGAAGATTCGACGGAGCAGCGAAACTGTACGACGCTGCAATCGTACATTTCCGGTCGAATGTTCCGCCCACAAGCTATAGAAGAATTCTAATGTTGTATGACTAGTAATAATTATATTTATTCATTACTAGAGTTGAGCGGGTAGCTGGATATTCGGGTCCGGCGGGTTCGGCCGAACTTCGGAAAAAAGTTCGGATTCGGGACCGAACTTTAACCCGAACCCGGACCCGGACCCCATTGAAGTCAATGGGGACCCGGACTTCTGACGACTAAAAAGGCTCTAAAAAAGTAATGGAAAGGGCTAGAGGGCTGCAAATGGCAGCAAAATGTTGTTAAGAACATGTCAAGTGCTCTGCAAACAAATGTGGATAGGAAATAACTTAAAAGAACATAAAAAAAAAAAAAAAAAAAAAATATGCTGGAGGCCCCCTTTTCAGCAGAAGAGGTACAGGAAGTCATTAAGAACCTCAGAAACTCAACGGCACGATGCCACACATATGGTGGGAATGCCCCAGAATACGCCCTTTCTGGAATAAATTATTTAATTTAATGGATAAGCTAGTGGGAAAATAAAATACTTTGAAATAAAAATGTAGCGGGGTGCTAAATTCCTCGGGGGACAGTATTGGTGTGCAGTTCCCTGCGGCCTACAGGTGGCGCCTTTTGTGTCCCCTCGGCAGTAGTACAGCGGGGCGGGGAACCTGCTGTGCATGCCGGGAGAGCATATAAAAGGGGCAGACCTTTGGCCTGGGGGCTGATGTCCAGTGGGGTCCGCGCCCAGGTGCCTTCGGCCTGGGTGCATGTGTTCCTGTTCCATCTCGGGCACCTTTAGCCTGGGGTGAGGTACTATCCTGGAGTTCTTGCTGCCCTGGGTATGGAGGCCTAGGGGCGGGAGTAAAGCCTGGAGTCCAGAGCCGCCTCGTGTAGGGGACCCTGTTCCAGGGAAGGGAGGATCATTCTGATGGACCGATGCGGGAGTCACGGTGAAGGAATGGTCTGTTGACTCCCTGGAGAGATGTCTTCCCCTTGATATGGGCTAGGTTCGTAGAAGGAGAAGCTCAAGGTCACCTTGGCTGTATCAGAGGCCTTATTCAACCGGCCCGTGGCAGGGGCCTTATACACCCTGGTCTGTGGCTGAGACCAAAGTTCTCCAGGCCCGTGGCAGGGGCCTTGTACACCCGGTCTGTGGCAGAGACCAACCTCAATGTCTGTGGCAGAGACCGTGCGCCAAAAACTGTTTGAGAAACCTAAGCAGTGAAGTGAATGTGCTACGTTTGTGCCTGGACCTCCTCCACACCTTAAGCTGTCCTGTTTCTTTGCTCTAACCTTTTCTATCTGAGTACAGTTTATTTTGCCATGAGAGAATAAGAGTTGGAGTTTCAGCTGGTGTGGACATTGACTTTACTGGCAATTAAAGGACTTGCCTCTACCTACAGTAGAGGTGAGAATCATCCTCTGGAGGAGTTTTGACTCCGGCTGTGGACACGGCCCGTCAAGTACACCGCTCAACCTCTTTATATAGGAGTATACGGGCTGGTAGTGCGGTGTGCCTTTCTCCCTCCTGCGAAGAGCCAACAACATAAAGGCAGGTAAGGGGGAAAGGATCTGTGCGCTACAAAAAAATTAAATAAAAATTTTAATCTTGGCCTAGCAGGACGAGGTCCATATGGAGTAGGAGGTTGAGGTGGCGGTGGATGTGGCTGTGTAGGTGGAAGCGGCGGTGGAGGAGGACGAGGTAGCCAACACTGGTTCAAAAATACAACAATGGCTGGGTAAGGCCGGTGATGTGTTGAATTCTGTCCCCTGTCGAATAGTGTCCGCCCTGTACTGCGCTTGCTGAGTATGTAGGACAAGGGGATTTCAAAAATCTCCCAAGACTAACGGCGCCTGCGTGCTGAGTTCAGGTGAAGGCCACACCATCCGTGGTTCAAGCCGAGCCAAGCAAGGCCGCGATCGAAGCGAGCCCGTGAGGGGCCCTGTTACTATGTGCTACCGTATGTCCTCTTGGATGGTGGGGCTTGAACCTGCACTCACAGCGCAGGCGCCGTTCATCTTCGGAGATTTTGTGAATCTCCTTGTCCTCTGTACTGCGCAAGCGCTGCGCCTGCGCAGTACGGGCCGGGCACAATCCGATGGCCGGACAGTTTTTGTCACAACACCGGTATACATGTCTATTCTGCACAAGGTACGGACAAGTCCTGTGGGATCCATGCCTGGTTCATTTTAATGAACGTGAGCTTGTCCACATTGGCTCTGGACAGGCGGCTGCGCTTGTCTGTGATAACGCCCCCTGCCGTGCTAAATACACGTTCAGATAATACACTGGCTGCAGGGCAGGCCAGCACCTCCAAGGCATAAACGGCAAGCTCAGGCCATGTGCCCAATTTGGAGACCCAGAAGTTAAAGGGGGCAGACCCGTCATCCAGTACGTGTAGGCCTGTGGACACATACTGCTCAACCATGTTGGTGAAATGCTGCCTCCTGCTAAGACGTTCCATCTCAGCTGGTGGTGCTGGTTGTTGTGGCGTGCTGACAAAGCTTTTCCACATTTCGGCCATGCTAACCCTGCCTTCTGAGGTGCTGCCGGTGCCCCGGCTGCGTTGGCGACCTCTTCCTCCTCCTCTGCCTTCGCCTTGTGCTTCCACCGTACGCCCGCTGTCAGGTGGGAATGCCAGCAGCAGCGCGTCTACCAGCGTGCGCTTGTACTCGCGCATCTTACGATCCCGCTCCAGTGAGGGAATTAAGGACGGTACGTTGTCCTTGTAACGGGGATCCAGCAGGGTGGCCACCCAGTAATCAGCACCAGTTAAAATGTGGGCAACTCGGCTGTCGTTGCGGAAACACTGCAGCATGTAATCGCTCATGTGTGCCAGGCTGCCCAGAGGCAAAGAAAAGCTGTCCTCTGTGGGAGGTGTATCGTCTGTGTCCTCTGTATCCCCCCAGCCACGCACCAGTAATGGCCACGAGCTGGTCT
This sequence comes from Rana muscosa, assembly GCA_029206835.1. Lineage (NCBI taxonomy): Eukaryota > Metazoa > Chordata > Amphibia > Anura > Ranidae > Rana > Rana muscosa. The sequence continues at coordinate 578,842,033 of CM055118.1, forward strand.
GAGTGCCACCCTGCTGTGAACATGGCTCCTCCTCCTCCTCCTCCTCCTCCTCCTCCTCCTCCACCTCGTCATCCTCCAGAACTGTGCCCTTTCTGCCGGACAATTGTGTACCTGGCGTTTGTTGGTGCAGGAACCCACCCTCGTAGCCACTTGTGAAAGACTGCCCTGAAAGCCTTTGAAATGATCCCGCTTCCTCCTCCTTCTCCTCATCCTCCTGTGCCACATCCTCTTCCATCATCGCACGAAGCGTTTTTTCAAGGAGGCATAGAACTGGGATAGTAACGCTGAGAACGGCGTCATTGGCACTGGCCATGTTGGTGGAGTACTCGAAACAGCGCAACAAGGCACACAGGTCTCGCATGGAGGCCCAGTTATTGGTGGTGAAGTGGTGCTGTTCCGCAGAGCGACTCACGCGTGATTGCTGCAGCTGAAACTCCACTATTGCCTGCTGCTGCTCGCACAGTCTGGCCAGCATGTGCAAGGTGGAGTTCCACCTTGTGGGCACGTCACATATGAGGCGGTGAGCTGGAAGGCCGAAGTTACGCTGCAGCGCTGACAGGCGAGCAGCAGCAGGGTGAGAACGCCGAAAGTGCGCACAGACAGCCCGCACTTTCTGCAGCAGCTCTGGCATATTGGGGTAATTTTTAAGGAACCTCTGGACCACCAAGTTCAGCACATGCGCCAGGCAAGGGATGTGCGTCAAACCGGCTAGACCCAGAGCTGCTACGAGATTTCGCCCATTATCGCACACCACCAGGCCGGGCTTGAGGCTCACTGACAGCAACCACTCATCGGTCTGTTGTTCCATGTCCCTCCACAACTCCTGCGCGGTGTGGGGATTTTCCCCCAAACAGGAAAGTTTTAAAACTGCCTGCTGTCGTTTACCCCTGGCTGTGCTGAAGTTGGTGGTGAAGGTGTTACGCTGAATGGATGAGGAGGCGGTAGAGGATGAGGAAGCGAAGAAGGAGGAGTTAGCAACAGGAGGCAAACTGAAGCGCCCTGCAATCCTCGGTGGTGGAAGGACATGCGCCAAACCGCTATCTGCCTCAGGCCCAGCAGCCACTGCATTTACCCAGTGTGCTGTTAGGGAGATATAACGTCCCTGACCGTGCTTACTGGTCCACGCATCCGTAGTTAGGTGGACCTTGCCACAGATGGCGTTGCGCAGTGCACACCTGATTTTGTCCCCCACCTGGTTGTGCAGGGAAGGGATGGCTCGCCTGGAAAAGTAGTGGCGGCTGGGCACGACGTACTGCGGGACAGCCAATGCCATCAGGCTTTTAAAACTCTGCGTCTCCACCAGACGGAATGACAGCATTTCAAAGGCCAGGAATTTTGAAATGCTGGCATTCAGGGCCAGGGATCGCGGGTGGCTAGGGGGGTACTTCCTCTTCCGCTCCAATGTTTGGGAGATAGAGAGCTGAACGCTTCCATGGGACATTGTGGAGATGGTCGGTGACCCAGGTGGTAGTGTTGCTGGCAGATCCTCTGTTTGCGGGGTGACAGGTGCCACTGTCACTACAGAGGTGGATGAAGAGGCCGAGACTGCAGCAGAAGAGGAAGCAGGAGGAGCCAGAGACCTTTCTTGGTTTCTGAGGTGTCTACTCCACTGCAGCTCGTGCTTTGCACTTAGATGCCTGGTCATGCAGCTTGTGCTCAGGTTGAGAACGTTTATGCCTCGCTTCAGGCTCTGATTGCACAGCGTGCAAACCACTCGTGTCTTGTCATCAACACACTGTGTGAAGAACTGCCACGCTAGGGAAGTCCTTGGACCTGGCTTTGGTGTGCTCGGTCCCTTGCTGCGTTGGGCAGTAGCAGATGTACTGTCTAGGGGACGAATGCTCCGTTTTTGCACCCTGCTCCCTCTTCTGCTGTGCTGGTGGCTCTGTGCGACCACCGCCTCTTCCTCTGAACTACACTGGTCACCTGCATAACGTTGATTCCATGTGGGGTCGAGGACCTCATCGTCCTCCACATCATCTTCCACCCAGTCTTCACCCCTGCCCTCCATGTCTGTCTGCACAATTGCGAAAGCAGCAGCAGTTGGCACCTGTGTTTCGTCATCATCCGAGACGTGCTGCGATGGTCCTCCCATGTACCCATCATGAAACATAAGTGGTTGGGCATCGGTGCACTCAATCTCTTCCACTTCTGGGGCAGGGCTAGGTGGATGGCCCTGGGAAACCCTGCTAACAGAGTCATCGAAAAGCAGAAGAGACTGCTGCATGATTTGGGGCTCAGACTGCTTGGCTGATTTGCAAGGGGGTGAGGTGAAAGACTGATGGACATGGGCTTCAGGTGCCAACTCTGATCTTTCAGCAGAAGAGTGGGTGGGAGACAATGTGAAGGAACCCGAGGCACTGTCAGCAACCCAATCTACTATCGCCTGTACTTGTCCTGGCCTAAACATTGGTACAGCCTCATTAGGCGCGACAAAATACCGCCGCAGGCTCGGTCGCCTACTCGCACCTGAGGAAGGTGTTTCACTTGTGCGTGTAGCTGGCACAGATCCACCACGTCCTCTCCCTGCAACAGGAGCTCCACCAGCAGCACCACGACCGGGGCCACCACGTCCCTTTGACCTTCCCCTCATATTTTCCAAATTTAGGATCTTGCCCTAAATGGCGTTTTTTGGAAGACCACAACACACCCACAGTACGTAATGGCTGAAACGCACAGCTACAGAACTGCAGAAAATGCTATTCAAAAAAAAAAAGGTTTTTTTTTTTAGTATAGCACAGTACAAGGAAAATATATAGAAATTGTTTTTTTACACACACCTCCAGATGTGTATTTCACACTGCAAAATATTTTCTGTGGCCCTAAATGGCGTTTTTTGACAGACCACAACACACCCACAGCACGTAACCGCTGAATCGCACAGCTACAGAAAATGCTATTCAAAAAAAAAGGTTGTTTTTTTTAGTATAGCACAGTACAAGGAAAATATATAGAAATTGTTTATTTTACACACCTCCACATGTGTATTTCACACTGCAAAATATTTTCTGTGGCCCTAAATGGCGTTTTTTGCAAGAGCACAACACAACCACAGTATTTAACCACTGAATCGCACAGCTATAGAAGTGCAGAGAATGCTATTCAAAAAAAATGTTGTTTTTTTTAGTATAGCACTGTACAATATATAGAAATTGTTTATTTTACACACCTCCACATGTGTATTTCACACTGCAATTTATTTTCTGTGGCCCTAAATGGCGTTTTTTGCAAGAGCACAACACAACCACAGTATTTAACCACTGAATCGCACAGCTATAGAAGTGCAGAGAATGCTATTCAAAAAAAATGTTGTTTTTTTTAGTATAGCACTGTACAATATATAGAAATTGTTTATTTTACACACCTCCACATGTGTATTTCACACTGCAAAATATTTTCTGTGGCCCTAAATGGCGTTTTTTGCAAGAGCACAACACAACCACAGTATTTAACCACTGAATCGCACAGCTATAGAAGTGCAGAGAATGCTATTCAAAAAAAATTTTGTTTTTTTTAGTATAGCACTGTACAATATATAGAAATTGTTTATTTTACACACCTCCACATGTGTATTTCACACTGCAAAATATTTTCTGTGGCCCTAAATGGCGTTTTTTGCAAGAGCACAACACAACCACAGTATTTAACCACTGAATCGCACAGCTATAGAAGTGCAGAGAATGCTATTCAAAAAAAAATGTTGTTTTTTTTAGTATAGCACTGTACAATATATAGAAATTGTTTATTTTACACACCTCCACATGTGTATTTCACACTGCAAAATATTTTCTGTGGCCCTAAATGGCGTTTTTTTGCAAGAGCACAACACAACCACAGTATTTAACCACTGAATCGCACAGCTATAGAAGTGCAGAGAATGCTATTCAAAAAAAATTTTGTTTTTTTTAGTATAGCACTGTACAATATATATAAATTGTTTATTTTACACACCTCCACATGTGTATTTCACACTGCAAAATATTTTCTGTGGCCCTAAATGGCGTTTTTTGCAAGAGCACAACACAACCACAGTATATAACCGCTGAATCGCACAGCTGCAGAGAATGCTATTCAAAAAAAAGGTTTTTTTTTTTTTTTTTAGTATAGCATAGTACAAGAAAAATATATAGAAATTGGTTATTTCACACAACTAGAGATATACACTGCAAAATATTTTTTTTGCCCAAAAATAGGTCTTTTTTGCGCACAACAAAGTGCCGTTTTTTTTTTTGGCAACAGCACAATAAAGTGCCTTTTTTTTTTTTTTTGGGGGCCCAAAAATGGGTCTTTTTAGCAAAAGCACAATAAAGTGCCTTTTTTTTTTTTTTTTTTTTTCTGACCAAAATAGGTCTTTTAGCAAGAGCACAATACAGCCACAGTATGGAATAGGTGTATCACTCAACGTAATGCAGTGCTGGTGCACTGAGCTTGCAACACAAACAGATAAACCTATGCAGATCGCTGAGCTATTATATCTCTCAATCTGGACTCCTATCTAAATCTCTCTCCCTGAAAGCACAAACAGGATCCTGCCCCTACACTACACTACACTACACTGTCTCCCTATCTTTTCTATCAGTAGATTGCAGAATCAGGACTAACTCCTATCATATAATTCTCTCCCTCACAGCAACAGCAGCCAGGATCCTTTCCCTACACTGTCTAAAAGCAGAGTGACGATCTGTGCTGTGTGCCTCTTTCTTATATAGAAGCTGGTCACATGCTGGGTCACATGTTGCACTGACCAATCACAGCCATGCCATTAGTAGGCATGGCTATGATGGCTTCTAAGGGCACACCAGCTAATCAAATGGTGATTGGCTGGCCCCTGAAGCATTTCTAACTGCGCCATTAAATTCCCGAATCCGGACCCGAACCCGGACTTTAGCGCAAAATCCGGGTCCGGGTCCGGGGTCGGGAAAACGCCAAAATTCGGTACGGACCCGAACTTTACAGTTCGGGTCCGCTCAACACTATTCATTACTATTACTAGTCAACCAACATTAGAATTCTTCTATAGCCTATGGGCGGATGCATTTGACCGGAAATGTACGATTGCAGCGTCGTACAGTTTTGCTGCACCGTCGAATCTTCTAACTTTCGATGCTTTGTCGAATCTTCGTCATTCTAGCTATTTTACTGCTCCTCCTCTTTGGTTACAATCAGCCAATAACATTCATCATCAACTTTATTTTTATTTTACTTCCCACACCCAATTCCAGCAGTGATCTTTTCTCTCTATGTCGAATCTTTTCTCTCTATAATAACAAATCTTTTCTCTCCTATGTCGAATCTTTTCTCTCCTATGTCGAATCTTTTCTCTCCTATGTCGAATCTTTTCTCTCTATAATGTCAAATCTTTTCTCTCCTGTGTCGAATCTTTTCTCTCCTATGTCGAATCTTTTCTCTCCTATGTCGAATCTTTTCTCTCCTATGTCGAATCTTTTCTCTCCTATGTCGAATCTTTTCTCTCCTATGTCGAATCTTTTCTCTCCTATGTCGAATCTTTTCTCTCTATAATGTCGAATCTTTTCTCTCCTATGTCGAATCTTTTCTCTCCTATGTCGAATCTTTTCTCTCCTATGTCGAATCTTTTCTCTCCTATGTCGAATCTTTTCTCTCTATAATGTCGAATCTTTTCTCTCCTATGTCGAATCTTTTCTCTCCTATGTCGAATCTTTTCTCTCCTATGTCGAATCTTTCTCTCCTATGTCGAATCTTTTCTCTCTATAATGTCGAATCTTTTCTCTCCTATGTAGAATAATCTTGGACTAATAGAGTTAAGGTTAGGCACATTCGACCACAGGTTCGATAGACACAGATTGTTATTGTCAGCGTCACGTCAAATCTCCTATCTATATCGAACTGTTGTAGCAACGAAAACGAAAATAAAGCATTTGTTTATGTCGGATCTTTCGGTTTTCGGATTCTGCGCTTTCGTTTTCGTTTGTTAAAACGATAACGAAAATAGCTGAAATTCGGACGAAAATGCATTCGGACGAAAACGAATGCACATGTCTACTCCTCACCTGGTTGCTGCCACACACGCTTGACACCATCTGAACCGACTAAGTATATCTTGGTCTTATCAGACCACAGCACATGGTTCCAGTATTCCATGTCCTTAGTCTGCTTGTCTTCAAAAAACTGTTTGCAGGCTTTCTTGTGTTGATTATCTTTAGAAGAGACTTCCTTCTGGGACGACAGCCATGCAGACAAATTTGATGCAGTGTGCGGCGTATGGTCTTAGCACTGAAAGGCTGACCCCCCACCCCTTCAACCTCTGCAGCAATGCTGGCAGCACTCATACGTCTATTTCCCAAAGACAACCTCTGGATATGACACTGAGCACGTGCACTCAACTTCTTTGGTCGACCATGGCGAGGCCTGTTCTGAGTGGATCCTGTCCTGTTAAGCTGCCGTATGGTCTTGGCCACCATGCTGCAGCTCAGTTTCAGGGTCTTCTTATAGCCTAGGCCATCTTTATGTAGAGCAACAATTATTTTTTTCAGATCCTTAGACCCCTTTCACACTGGAGCGTTTTGCAGGTGCTATAGTGTTAAAAATAGTGCTTGCAAAACGCCCTTAAACAGCTGTACCATTCATTCCAGTGTGAAAGCCCGCTGGAGCGTTGCGCTAGCAGGACGGTAAAAAAAGTCCTGCTAGCCGCATCTTTGGAGCGGTGAAGGAGCGGTGTGTTTACCGCTCCTCCACCACTCTTGCCCATTGAAATTAATGGGACAGCGCGTCTATACCGCTGCCAATGCGCATTGTGGGCGGTTTTAACCCTTTCTCGGCCGCTAGCGGGGGTTAAATGCGCCGCAAATACTCCCATAGCGTCGGCGGTAAAAATAGTGGAGTTTTACCACCGGCGCTATGGGCGGATCAGTGTGAAAGGGGTCTTAGAGTGTTTTTTGCCATGAGGTGTCATGTTGAACTTCCAGTGACCAATGTGAGAGAGAGAGAGATAGATAACACAAAATTTAACACACCTGTTCCCCATTCACACCTGAGACCTTGTAACCAGTGGTGTATTTAGGTTTTGTGCTGCCCTAGGCCTGACTAAACTCGTCCAACTCCTAATTTAAATATGATCCACCCATTCCCATCCCTTCCTGTTTAAGATCTACCCTGAAATTTTCCAGTGGTGACACTAGTTCTGAGGGCCTTGGGGGGGGGGGAGAGATTCCCTTAATCTGCAGAGATTTCCTCTCACTTCCTGTTTGGCTATGGGGCAGGAAATGAAGGAAAATAATTGGATGGCAAAAAAAATAACAGGGGCTATAACCATCCCTTACTCTATCCAAAATGAAAAAAAAAGTGTTGCCTATAGTTCTACTTTAAGCACAAATGTCCGCTAAATTTATGGAGGACTAAGAGGATATAACCATGCCAGTGGTGCAGCAAAAAACATAGCACAATCAATGCCGGTGCGTCCATACAGGCGCACGGGTGCCGCCCCCTCTCTCCTGCCACCCCCTCTATGACCAATGGATAGATTCATGCTTTGCATGAATCTATCCATGGCCGCTGCTGCCACCCCCTATTCAGGCGTCTGGCCCCCTTTCGGGCACCGGGCGCCTGAATTACAGCGGCGAGGGGGGGTGTTTTTGAAGCACCTGATTAGAGCCATAGGCTCTAATAGGCGTCAAAAATGGTGACCTGCAAGCACCATGCTTGCCGCTCGCAGTTCACCCAGCTGTGTTAGAACAGCGAATGAATATTCGCTGTTCTAACACTAAACCACCTCTCGGCCAATCAGGTGTTCGGGTCTGTTACCTGTCACCTGATTGGCTGAAACATCAGGTGCTTTGATTGGATGCCTATTAGACGTCCAATCATAGGGGAGGACAGGAGGAGAGGAGGAGGGAAGAAGATGCATGGAGGGGAGAAGACGCATGGAAGACACTGCTCGCCATCACCCGCTACTCCACGAGACAGGGTAAGTGCCGGGCAGATGGCGAGCGGGCGGGGGATCACAGTGGCAGCATTGGATGGCCCCGTGGCAGCATTGGATGGCACAGTGGCAGCATTGGATGGCACAGTGGCACTGTTTGATGGCACAGTGGCTGCAATTGATGGGCACAGTGGCTGCGTTTGATGGCACATTGGCAGCATTTGATGGACACAGTGGGAGCATTTGATGGCACAGTGGCACCGTTTGATGGGCACAGTGGCTGCGTTTGATGGGCACAGTGACAGCGCTTGATGGGCACAGTGGTAGCGCTTGATGGGCAAAAGTGCCACCGTTTGATGGGCACAGTGGCTGCAATTGATGGCGCAGTGGCGGTATTTGATGGCACAGTGGCTGCGTTTGATGGCACAGTGGCTGTGTTTGATGGCACAGTGGATGCATTTGATGACACAGTGGCGGTATTTGATGGCAGAGTGGCTGCATTTGTGGCACAGTGGCTGCAATTGATGTTTTTATTTTCAGAATTTTTCAGTTTGTTTGCGCCCCCCCAAAAAAATAATTGAGCACCAGTCACCACTGAGCACAGTGATAAAGGTATGTGGTCCAGGCAGTGAGCAAAGGAAGGATTGGGGGCAGGAACAAATAAATCCATCTGTTTATTTTTCTCATCAGCAATCAAAAGAAATAAAATTAAGATTCCTTAATATGTACAACTGACACAAGCAAAGGATTGCAGGAGAGTCCTACTACCTACCAGACAGGTATAGGTGACCATGTCAGGGTCCCTTGTGTCTGCAACATCCCTATCATACCGGCAGCAGTGCGGCCGCTTTATGGGGGCGCCAGACTGATTTGTCTTGCCGCCCAGTCCACCTTATAAGACTGGCGCTGCACTAAAAGTGTGGCGCAAGCCGGCAGGGACTCTTTTCATGCAAAGTGCTGCCCTAGGCCTGGGCCTTGTTGGCCTAGGCCAAGATACAGCGTTGCTTATAACACTAATGAGTCACATGACACAGGGGAGGGAAAATGGCTAATTGGGCCAAATTTTGACATTTTCCCTTAGGGGTGTACTCACTTTTGTTGCCAGCAGTTTAGACATTAATGGCTGTGTGTTGAGTAATTTTTAAGGGGGACAGCAAATTTTCACTGTTATACAAGCTGTACACTCACTACTTTACATTGTAGCAAAGTGTAATTTCTTTAGTGTTGTCACATGAAAAGATATAATAAAATGTTTACAAAAACATGAGGGGTGTACTCACTTTTGTGAGATACTGTGGATATATATATATATATATATATATATATATATATATATATACATATATATATTTTCTAAGCAGTTAATAACAAGTATATTGCTTAAAGTTTAAAGTGTGTGAATACTTCAATTATCCAATCATGTAAGTAAATTCCTATATTTTTTTTAATTCTACTGCAGTGCACAGGTATTCAAGGTGAATTTAACTTCGTTCTGTAGCGCAAGTTAACTTTACTAGATGAACACTCTTTACCTTTTTAGTAAATTCACTCCTATGACTCCAATTCTCATATGCAGCAAATAACCACAATAATACATTGCACCATGCAATTTCTAGCTATATGTAACATTTTTTTATTCCACTCATTTTTTTGAAAAGAGATAACCTGCTATTTCCAATCATTACTTGAAATATACTGTAGAAAGTATCATTTCTGGAAACTGCACATTACATATAAAAAGGTGTACCATGTTAGCCAGAAATAAATATGCGGGCATAAAAGGCAAGATGTTTTGTCAAAGTGAATCCTTTTAGTATCAAACTAACAAATATTAAAAAAATACAAGGTTTTGAGCTGTGGGCTACCTATATGCAGGTCTTTATTGCACGGTAACATAGTCCTCTATGGTCACAAGGATTCCTATGTTTCCCCTTTTCCAGGTCCAGACCTCTTCTAGCTTTTTTTTTCCATTTTTTTTTTCTTTTTTCCTTCTTTTCTCCTTCTTTTCTCTTTTCTTCCATTGTGTGTTTGACCTAGGTTTGATGATGTAGAGTTTACATACTCAGTTGGGGTTATTTACGAAAGGCAAATCCACTTTTCACTACAAGTGCAAACTACAAGTGCACTTCTACAAACTAACTACAAACTACAAGTGCAAACTACAAACTACAAGTGCAAAGTGCATTTGGAAGTGCAGTCGCTGTAGATCTGAGGGGGACATGCAAGGAAAATAAAAAACAGCATTTTAGCTTGCACATGATTGGATGATAAAATCAGCAGAGCTTCCCCTCATTTCAGATCTACCCCTCAGATTTACAGCGACTGCACTTCCAAGTGCACTTTCAGTGCAATTTCAAGTGCATTTTGCACTTGTAGTTTGCACTTGTAGTGCAAAGTGGATTTGCCTTTCGTAAATAACCCATATTTTATTAATAGTTGAGTGGTCTCCAATGGGTCTGCCCCTATTTTGTTAGGATATTGGGAGGAAGAAGGTCGATCCCCTAATGAAGAGTTGTTAAGTTTATTATTTTGGATATTGCATTGTGGGAGTTGCTACTCCTTTCAACCCATTTGTTATGCCTACTGATTATTGTACTTTTGTACTGATAGTTATTTTATTTTAAAAATTTCCAATAAATATTTTGAAGTAAAAAAATTTAAGGTTTTGGAACATCAGATTCCTTTTTTGGGTATATTGGCAGATCAATATACCTAGTAGTACACCTGAAGACAGTGTTGTGACAAGATCAACGGTGAAGGGGGAGAAGGGGAAGAATCCAATATCAGCATGTGCCAAAATGTTTGTAATATTTGTGGTATGCAGTAGAATAGTACCGATATTTGTAGTACGCTGCAACAAAATGAAAAGTTTAAGATTGGTATAGAAATATTGGGCTAACAGTGGCGAAGGAAAAAATGTCCTTGGCTTGGTGGTGTCACTGAAAAGAAAAATATGTCCCTGAGTCAGGGGTGTCATTGAAATTAAAAAATATCTCTGAATTGGTGGAATAACTGGAAGGGAAAAAGTCTGTGGTGTCACGCCGCCGTTTGACAGTTCTTATATAGGTAATAGGCGGGGCCACGTGGTGACATCAGCTGGGGGAACTTGGCACTTGTGACATCACCGACCAGTGCATGCTGGGTCAGTGGTGTCACAAGGGGGCAGTGCCACCAGGTGACATCACCAGGTGGCCCCACCCCTTACCTATTTCCTTACCTATTTAAGAACTGTCAAACGGCGGAGAAGGCATTCGACGGTTAGCCTTTGTAGTGGGTGTTGCATTTTGTTATCTTTTTTCGGGTCTGACGGTGCAGCAGGCTTCGTGATTGACAATGGAATTACATCAGGCGACATTGTCAAAAACTGACTCCTGTCTTAATTTATATTTGACACTTTTTTTGGTGAATGAGTAGGGGCACAATGTACCCCATACTCATTCACATAGGGGGGTTGGGATCTGGGGGCCTCCTTGTTAAAGGGGGTTTCCAGATTCCAATAAGCCCCCTGCCCACAGACCCCTACAGCCACCGCCCAGGGTTGTGCGGAAGAGGCCCTTGTCCCCATCAACATGGGGACAAGGTGCTTTGGGGTGGGGTAGGGCTCAAAGCACCCACCCATGTTGAGGATTTTGGGGGGGGGGGCTATGCCGTTTTTGGCATGGGATTCCCCTTAAAATACATACCTGACCTAAAGGGTCCCCCAAACCATTTATTTTCAATTTTTTCTATTGCCGTCAATTTTTTTTTTTATTCAGCTGTCAGCGGGAAGTCTGTTGACAGCTGATGACTCATCTGTTGTTAAGGACAAAGGGGCTTCCCGGCCTGCTCCTTAACAACTAGCTATTCACTATGTAGCGCGCAGTGCATTGTGGGGCATTAGATGGCCGAACATTCTGCCAAGTGCCCTGCAAATTCAGATGTTCGTCGAATGGGTGAACAGGCAATGTTCGGGCCAAACATTTGCTCGGTTAGAACTGTTCACCCAACTCTACTTTAAAGCAAGAAAGCACAGACCCCAAAGAACAGATCATTACAATTCATGTGCTTTGTGGTGCACTGGTATGTGGTGCACTGGTAAGGTAAGTTGTGGTTTAACTCATAATAAATGGCACCACAACGAACCTTGTATCATGCATTACTGTGTTTTGTGGTGAAACATGCATTTTACCACGCATTACTGCAATGCACAGATGTGAATTCGGCCAAAAGGAGGAGACTCAAGAAATGATGGGGATCACTTTATTCATTTGACTAAGTGAACATTCCCTATTGCTTCAGTAGCTCAACCTCATTGTCTCATCTCTAGTGTCCATAAATAACAAGAGCCTAAGGCTCAACTATATATGTGTAAACACAAATTGATGATCTTGGGCACTGCAACAACTGAAGCTGAATGTAAACAGCTTACGTAGGTCAGTTGTGCATGAACAAACAATACTTGTGCATCAACAAACAGCAGCTCACATTCTTTTCAAAGCAAGCAACTAACTCCAGCAGTATATAATTTAATTCTAGGTGGAAAATCACCCATTTAGTCGATCTACTCATCAAAAGTAAGCTAAAGTGCCAAAATGTTTTTAAGATTTCTGAATGGCCTAGTATACTGACTTCACTTGGCCTGTTATAGCTGAACTCCAGAGAAATATAAATTAAAATAATGAAATAAAATAAAAAAATAAAAATGTAATGCAGCAGTGTAATCATTAACCACCCATTTTTGAGAGGTGATCTTAAACGAAAGACCACCTCTCAACACCTCTTTTTTGGATAATATATATATATATATATATATATTTCTTTCTTACCTTTTTGGAAGTACCAAGTGTACTTCCGATCCAGCGGGGCCACGGCCCACGACGTCATGTCTTCTTCTGCAGCGAGCTCCCCCGTTGTCTTCTGGGACCTGTGTGTGTCCCAGAAGACAAGCTGGCCATTCACCAAGCGCTGCGCGACTCGCACATGCGCAGTAGGAAACTGGCAGTGAAGCCGCAAGGCTCCACTGCCGGTTTCCCTTAGTTGGAATGGCGGCGCCGGCACCCGATCTGATGGACGGATCGGCCTCGGGGGGGCCAACATCCTGAGCTTCCTGGAAAAGTAAGTGTCCTTATTAAAAGTCAGCAGCTACAGTGTTTGTAGCTGCTGACTTTAAAAAAAAAAAAGAATTTTGGCTGGAACACTGTTGTTTACAAGTTAAAATCATTTATTTTTTTGATAGAAAATGACTTAGAACCCCCAAACATTATATATATATATATATATATTTTTTTTTTCTAACACCCTAGAGCAGTGGTTCTCAACCTTTCTAGTGCTGTGACCCCTTGATAAAATTTCCCAAGTTTTGGGGACCCCTAACATTAAAATTATTTTCGTAGCGTGGGTTGTCAGCACCCAAGGCAAGGCAAGTAATTTGCGCCCCTAACCCACGGATATTTAACACTCCCTGAGTCCCTTCCACTCGTACAGTATTAAAACCCCTTCTGGTACATTTTAGGATGTACTACGCTCTTTGTTCTCCTTTCTTTCCCTTTTATCTCTCTCTATCCTTATTTATTGTTTTTTTCCCCCATCCCTCTCTCTAGCCGTCTTTCTTGTTCTTTCTCTCCTTTTTTCTTTGTTCCTCCCCCTCTTTTCCTCTCCCTTCTATGTATTCTCTATTTTTATTCCTTCTCTTACTCCTTCTACAGGAACAGCCAAGGATATGGTGACCCCTGGCAAAATATCATTCGACCCCGATGCCCAGGTTGAGAACCACTGCCCTAGAGAATAAAATGCCGGCTGTTGCAATACTTTCTGTCACACCGTATTTGCGCAGCGGTCTTACAAGAGCACTTTTCTGGGTGGGAAAAAATACACTTTTTTGAATAAAATAAGACAACATTAAATTTAGCCCAATTTTTTTTAAATTGTGTAAGGTGATGTTACGCCGAGTAAATTGATATCCAACATGTCACGCTTCAAAATTTCGGCCGCTCGTGGAATGGCGACAAACTTTTACCCTTAAAAATCTCCATAGGCGACATTTAAAAAATTCTATAGGTTGCATGTTTTGAGATACAAAGGAGGTCTAGGGCTAGAATTGCTCTCGTTCTAACGATCGTGGTGATGCTTCACATGTGTGGTTTGAACACCTTTTCTTTTTTCTTTTTACACTGTTCTTTTTTTTTTTTTTTTAATTGTGTCACTTTTATTCCTATTACAAGGGATGTAAACATCCCTTGTAATAGAAAAAAAGCATGGCAGGACTACTTAAATATGAGTTCTGGGGTCAAAAAGACCTCAGATCTCATATTTACACTTAAATGTAATAATAATAAATATATATTGTGACAGCAGGAAGGTAAAGTCACCTGGTTGCATCCAGGGGGGTAGATATATTTCTCCCAGATTCAGGCTTTATGCCGACTTATACAACTAGGGAGGGAGTTGATGAAGCCCAGCTGAGGCTAGTGGGCTCATGGATGATTCATACCTCTAGGGAGAGTGCTGGGCGTCGTGCAGGCAGGGAGTTGATGAGACCAGCTGAAGCTTGTCAGCTCGTTTAAGGCCTCTATAAAAACTCCCAGCTTCATTAGGTGTTTGCTCATGCCTGGAACCAGACCTGTGTGGACTGTCTAGGGAGAGTGAACCCCTGTGCGGTGAGACAAAGCCTGTGTGGCTATTTGTTTGGACATTTATTAAACCAGGGACTTAGGGACTAGGACAGCACCAGGCTGATCCCAGTTGTTAGTTAGGAAACCTGCATGTTTAGTCAGAGGTCAAGCTGACCAGGGTTTATTTTGTTTATGTTTCTTTTTGCTTTGCTGTGTTTTTGTCACTGTAAATAGAGAAATAAACCGCACCTTTTTGATCTTGAAAACCACAACCTCCGTCTGCTGGGCCTGTTTTTGTGTGGGGAGCCCATCCAGGGGATCACACACACCCGCTGCCGAGCGAACCCCCCCACAGTTGGTGGAGAATGCGGGCAGTTTTTTTTTTTAAGCCAGCATGGAGGAGATACTGAAACAGCTGGCTCTAGCAAATGCCAATCAACAGCAGACAAATGCAGGTTTGCAAAAGAGCCTTGCAGCTCAACAACAGAGCTTCGCAGCCCAGCAGCAAGCTCATCAACAGAGCCTTGCAGCCCAGCAGCAAGCTCACCAACAGAGTCTGGAAGCTCAGCAACAAGCCCAGCAGCAATCTGAGGCCCGCTTCATAGACCTGTTACAGAAGCAAGAGCAGAGACTACAACAAATGGAAGCAGTAATGCAGCAACGTCCGCAGACCAGTGAGGAAAGCCATCCCACTAATACCGCGTCCTTTGGGGTGAGTCGTTTATTGACAAAAATGACTGGAGAGGATGATCCAGAGGTATTTTGACCACATTTGAAAGGACTGCTGAAAGAGAAAAGTGGCCTGAGGAGCAGTGGGCTGGACTGGTGGCTCCTCTGTTAACTGGTGAATCACAGAAGGCTTACTATGACCTAGAGCCTGACCAAGCAAAAGACTATGTGATGCTAAAAGCTGAAATATTGGCAAGGCTGGGTGTCACCCTGGCTGTCCGGGCTCAGCGTGTGCATAACTGGACTTTCCAGCTTGGAAAACCCCCCAGGTCTCAAATGTATGATCTCATTCACCTGAGCAGGAAGTGGCTACAGCCAGAGACTTTGTCCGCACCAGAGATTGTGGAACGTGTTGTAATGGATCGGTTTTTGAGAGCTCTTCCTACTGCCATCCAAAAGTGGGTAAGCCATGGAGACCCAGAGACGGCCGGTGGTCTTGTGGATCGTGTAGAGAAATACTTGGCTACAGAGAACCTGACGGCCTCTTCCAGAGACTCTCGGACTTTCCACCCTAAGACCAGACCATCCCCAGGGGCGGATAAGAGGATTCCAAGGGGTGAGGGTGGAGAGAGTGAGAGGGTGGGAGCTCTACCCAAAGTTTGGCGAGAACAGCCTGGGAAGTCAGGGGCTCAAGAGGCAGCCAAATGGATTGTTTGCTACCGCTGCCGGCAAGCGGGACATATTGCAGCAAATTGCCCGGTTGTGGAGGAACCCATGCAATGTGACTTTCTGACGGACAGACGTCAGTCGCTGTGTGCGACAGTCGCATGCACTGCCATTCGGGGAACTGAGAAACATTTATGCAAAATGTGTATTAATGGTAGAAATGTTGTGGTATTACTGGATTCAGGTAGCCTTGTGACCCTGATAAAGGCTGAATTAGTTAAAACAGAGGTCTCTGGGAATAGCAAGGTAGCTGTTATTTGTGTGCATGGGGACACCCGAGAGTATCCAGTGACTACAGTGTGTTTCAAGACCCCCAAAGGTACCCTCTCTCATCCAGTGGGGTTAGTATCTCAATTACCGCATGATGCCATTGTGGGAAGGGATTTTCCGAAGTTCTGGGAACTGTGGGATGATCCTGAGCCCCCCACTGGTGCCCCTATGTACCAGGAAGGTGATAGCCAGAACTCCTCTGAGAGTGGTGAGGACTCTCCAGAATTTCCCTTGTCAGTATTGGCAGGCGAGACTCAAGAAACTGGAGAGGAGCCCACCTCCTCAGACGAAAACCTACCGTCTGTGGAGTTTTCTGATCTTGAGGTTCACAGGGAAAATTTTGCCACAGAACAGTTAAAAGACCCCGCCCTAATAAAGGCACGGGAAAACGTAGTGGAAATAGATGGCGAGTTAGTGAACCCAGATAATACCTGCACTTACCCATACTTCAGCGTAGAGAAGGACCTACTGTATCGGGTGGCAAAAAGGGCAGAAGAAACCGTTGAGCAGCTTGTGGTGCCCAAACCTTACAGGAAGTTGGTGTTGGAGTTGGCCCATGGGCACATTCTTGGAGGTCATCTGGGGACAGAGAAAACCCGAGAGAGGGTATTACAGAGATTCTATTGGCCTGGGGTGATGAAGGACATAGAAAATTATTGTTCCTCCTGCCCTGTGTGTCAGAGGTCGGCCCCGATGCCACATTTCCGTAGCCCGCTGGTCCCTCTACCCATCATTGAGGTCCCGTTTGAGAGGGTCGCAATGGATTTGGTAGGTCCTATAATCAAGTCCGCTAGGGGGCACCAGTACATATTAGTTATAATGGACTATGCCACCCGTTATCCAGAAGCGATCCCTCTCCGAAATACCTCGGCCAAAACCATAGCCAAAGAGCTATCTCTTGTTTTTAGCCGGGTGGGTATTTGTAAAGAACTGCTTACGGACCAAGGTACACCCTTTATGTCCCGGGTTATGAAAGAGCTGTGTAAATTGTTCAAAGTGACGCAATTGCGTACGTCTGTGTATCACCCCCAAACCGATGGGCTGGTTGAAAGATTCAACAAAACCTTAAAACAAATGTTGAAGAAAGTGGTGGATAGAGATGGAAAGGATTGGGACTGTCTACTTCCTTATTTGATGTTTGCTATTAGGGAGGTGCCCCAATCCTCTACGGGATTCTCCCCCTTTGAGTTACTGTATGGGAGACACCCAAGAGGACTGTTGGATATTGCCAAGGAAACTTGGGAAAGTGAGAGTTCTCCCCACAGGAGTGTGATTGAGCATGTCGCCCTGATGCAAGATCGAATTGCACAGGTAATGCCCATCGTGAAGGAACATTTGGCCCAAGCGCAGTTGGCACAGCAGAGAGTGTACAACCGTGGAGCCAAGACCCGTACCTTTTCCCCGGGGGATAGGATATTGGTACTTGTCCCTACGGTTGAAAGTAAATTCCTTGCCAAATGGCAAGGCCCCTACGAGATAATGGAAAAAGTGAGCGAAGTGAATTACAAGGTCAGACAACCAGGAAGGCGAAAGCCCGAACAGATCTATCACGTTAATCTGTTGAAAGCCTGGAGGGATAGAGAGTCCCTAGTCGCAGAAACTTGGTCACCAGCTCAAACTGGTTGCGTGATTCCGGAGGTTGGAATAGCAGCCACCTTGTCACAACCCCAACAACAGGAGGTGAAGGAGTTTGTGCTTCGCAACAAGGAGGTGTTCTCTGAGCTGCCGGGACAAACATCTGGGGTAGAGCATGATATTATTACCCCGCCCGGTGAAAGGGTGAAGTTAAAACCCTATCGGATCCCAGAGGCCCGACGGGAGGCAATACGGGAGGAAGTACAGAAAATGCTGAACTTAGGGGTGATAGAGGAGTCCCAAAGTGATTGGTCTAGTCCCATTGTGTTGGTGCCTAAACCGGATGGGAGCTGGCGATTTTGTAACGATTTTCGTCAGTTGAACAAAGTTACAAAATTTGACACCTACCCCATGCCACGTATAGATGAGTTGATCGACCGGCTGGTAACAGCCCGATACATGACGACTCTTGACCTCACAAAAGGGTATTGGCAAATTCCCCTGGCCAAGTCGGCCAAAGAGAAAACCGCATTTGTAACCCCAGACGGGGCGTTCCAATATAAGAGAATGCCGTTCGGGTTACAGAATGCGCCGGCCACATTCCAGCGGAAAATGGACCAGATACTGAGGCCCCATCGGAAGTATGCTGCGGCTTACCTGGATGACGTAATTGTCCATAGCACAGATTGGGCCTCACATCTGCCAAAAGTGCAAGCAGTCCTAGACTCTATCCGGGAAGCGGGGTTTACGGCTAACCCCAAGAAGTGTACCATTGGGCAGGAGGAGGCCAAATATCTTGGGTACACCATTGGCAGGGGAGTAATAAAACCCCAACTCAACAAAGTCGAGGCCATCCAGAGTTGGCCACGTCCCAACAGCAAGAAGCAGGTACGGGCCTTTCTGGGAATCGCTGGTTATTATCGGCGCTTCATTCCCCACTTTGCTTCTAAGGCTGTGCCCCTAACCAACCTGACGAAAGGGAAAGGGTCGGTCATGATTAAATGGACCCCCGAGGCTGAGGCAGCATTCCAATTCTTGAAACAAGCCTTATGTAGCCAGCCAGTGTTGTACTCACCCGACTTCTCTAAAGACTTTGTCGTACAAAGTGATGCGTCAGATGTGGGGTTAGGAGCAGTATTGTCCCAGGTCTGGAACAGGGAAGAGCACCCAGTCATTTACCTCAGCAGGAAGTTGAAGTCCCATGAGGTAAATTACGCCACGGTTGAAAAGGAGTGTTTAGCGGTGAAGTGGGCTCTAGATTCCCTTCGGTACTATCTGCTAGGTAGGCACTTTGACATGGTTACGGATCACGCTCCGTTAAAGTGGATGGCTCAAAACAAGGAGACAAATAGAAGAGTGAATAGGTGGTTCCTGGCCCTACAGGAATTCAACTTCACAGTAAAGCATCGCCCTGGCGTTCAAATGGGGAATGTGGATGCTTTGTCTCGAGTACATGAATGCCTGATTGCTGGTGTTCCAACCCCAAGGTTAAAACAAGAGGGGGGGTATGTGACAGCAGGAAGGTAAAGTCACCTGGTTGCATCCAGGGGGGTAGATATATTTCTCCCAGATTCAGGCTTTATGCCGACTTATACAACTAGGGAGGGAGTTGATGAAGCCCAGCTGAGGCTAGTGGGCTCATGGATGATTCATACCTCTAGGGAGAGTGCTGGGCGTCGTGCAGGCAGGGAGTTGATGAGACCAGCTGAAGCTTGTCAGCTCGTTTAAGGCCTCTATAAAAACTCCCAGCTTCATTAGGTGTTTGCTCATGCCTGGAACCAGACCTGTGTGGACTGTCTAGGGAGAGTGAACCCCTGTGCGGTGAGACAAAGCCTGTGTGGCTATTTGTTTGGACATTTATTAAACCAGGGACTTAGGGACTAGGACAGCACCAGGCTGATCCCAGTTGTTAGTTAGGAAACCTGCATGTTTAGTCAGAGGTCAAGCTGACCAGGGTTTATTTTGTTTATGTTTCTTTTTGCTTTGCTGTGTTTTTGTCACTGTAAATAGAGAAATAAACCGCACCTTTTTGATCTTGAAAACCACAACCTCCGTCTGCTGGGCCTGTTTTTGTGTGGGGAGCCCATCCAGGGGATCACACACACCCGCTGCCGAGCGAACCCCCCCACAATATATATATATATATATATATATATATCATTTGAAAAAAAATGTCTCTTTAAGAGCTATGGGCAGAAGTGATGTTTTGACATCGCTTCCGCCCTGCAGTGATATGGAGTAGAGTGGGGGCCATCTCCCCCTCACTCGGCTCCGGTAAGCGGCTGAGGGCACCGGAGCGCGGCGGGAGGGGGGCCCCTCTCCTGCCGCTGATAAAAATTATCCTGCGGCGAATCTACCACAGAGACCACTTTTATCTGCAAGTGGACAACCCGCTGAAGAAGAGGATACCGGAGTTATGGCAGCTAGCTGCTGCAATAACAACGATATCCCTCTTCAAAGTGCTGCCGTATTTTGACAGCGGGCAGCCCGTAAGTGGTTAATACATCATTAAACTTATTATTTTAAAATGCAAACAGTGTAAGCATCTGAATTCGACTTATTATCAGCTTCCTGCAGTCTGCTCAGAAATGGAGAGGAAGAAACGGCACAAGCAGCCAATCAAGTGTGCTGCAATGCAAGAGTGAGCTTATCAGTGTGCTGCTTATCTCATCACTGTCCAGTCACAAGGTTAGGGAGGGGACCTAGCAGTTAAAGTGAAATTGAAGCAGAGAAAAATTAGGTCCCATCCCCTGCTAGACAGGGCTGCGCTGTGGGACAGAACTGTGTAAATCTTAGGTCTGTCTGGATGGACACAAATAGAAAACATTTGAAGTGTTTAGCTATTTGTCTGGAGTTCGGCTTTACATATACAGTATTAAAGGAGTTAAAGGGGAGTTCCACCCTTTTTTTATGTTTATTAAAAGTCAGCAGCTACAAAAAGTGTAGCTGCTGGCTTTTAATAAACATACACTTACCTGCTCCACTGTCCAGCGACGCGCCGCCTGGAGCTCCGCTCCTCTCCCCCTTCCTCCGCCGGCACGTCCATTCACAGTATGGGCACCCGGCCGTGACAGATTTCGGCTTCACGGCCGGGCACTCACTGCGCATGCGCGAACGGCGCAGCGCTCTGTGAGTGGACAGGCGATCGCCTGGGACCTGTCACGTCCCAGGTGATCGCCTACAGGGAGGAGCCGCCACAAGGCGATATGACGTATCGCCTAGGCGGCTCCAGGGCGGAAGGAGGAAGTGGGACAGGAAGTCCCACTCGTACTGAAGCCCCCACTCCCCCCCCAAAAAAAATTACATGCCAAATGTGGCATGTAAGGGGGTGAGGAGTGGAATAAAAAAAAGAAAAAAAATTGGGTGGAACTCCGCTTGAAGAATGTATTTCTCATTCCAACATTCACGTGCTGCCTAGTTTATATGTTGCTTATTTCAGTATTTCCTCCACAAGGCCTGTTTCTATTTTCGGTAGTGCCTTACATATTTCCCCTAAGAAAACATATACAAAAATTTATAAGCGAGTATTCCAAATACTGAATTGAATTTAAGAGTTTGTTTAACACATGCAGGAAGAACAAAATTATATTTTTCTTTTTAAGAGAGTTAGGAAAAGTTAACACTGAAAGTACATTTTGCCATCCTGCAGAATATATGAAGATTATGAATTTGAAGGTTTAATTGTCCTTAAGCAGAATCATTCACATTTGAATAAATCTTACTTTTGAGTAACCATGACTGCACAATGTTAATTTAGAAATAACCGTAATTATCTGTCTCCTCCACCTAAAAAAGTACACGAAGAAGCTACTTACTGTATGCTAACTATGTATATAAACTTGAACAAATGACACATAAAACTGACATGGTGTATTAATTTTCATGATCTAAGTGATCAAAAATGCAGATCTGTCTGTTCTGGTCCCCAAATGATATAAATTCTGACGAAACGCGTTGGTAAGGGGCTTAAAGTGGATGTAAACCCGATTCATGAAATTTTAGTTGGGCACATATATCTGCAGTGTTTTGTTCTCTCTTCAAAGCACTATGTCCCGTAGCTTTCTCCTGGTCCGTTCTTTTGTTATCAGCCTGATAACCCCTGACAAGTTCTCCGTCACATATGATGAAAGCATCTGGAGTTTTGTGTAGAGGAGGATGCTATAAATAGATTAGCAGAGCCCTGAACTATTTAACGAACAGAGCTGAAAGTCTCTATCTATGAAGAGAGGGGGTGTGTGCCTTTCCTCCAATCAGCTGTCTTGGCTGTATGCCCAGGCTCCACTGCAGTGTTGAATAGGAAGAGAAAATCTCCTAACACGATATGCACTTTCTAAAGAATATATAGCTGAAGACGGCAAATATACATGTAAAACGTATGTAGGGAGATTTGTTTCATCCCCGTGTATCATCTGAGGCTGGTCACTTCACTGGGCATATGTAAGGGTTTACATCCACTTTAAGGATCTGACATCATCGTATTTTATGGCACCATCCTTATTTTACTGTGTCCCATTTTATGCTTCTTCTGTGAGTATCTACAATTTATGATAAAACTTTTGAACCTTTTGAAGCTTAAAGAGGAATTCCGCCTGGGGAATTTTTTTTTTTAAAAGTCAGCAGCTACAAATACTGTAGCTGTTGACTTTTAATATATGGACACTTACCTGTCCAGGGAGCCCATCATGTGGGCCCCCTAGCCGATTTTTGGATCGACTCCTGGGTGCTGCCACCGCCTGTCACGTACCTTACAGCGGAGCCGAGGAAGTGGGGGCGGCCTCTCGCACGATCCCGTTCCCCGCACCCCCTGATGGTGAGGACAGGGAAATGCAGGGGCACGAGAAGGTGCAGGTGCCTGTTGATGCAGATAGAGTCTCTGGGAGATACTGAAGACCTCTTAGAGCACAGGTGCTGTGGGAACCAAGCGTCAGATCCATGCAGGGAAGATCCAAG
The DNA here is from genome assembly GCA_029206835.1 of Rana muscosa. Taxonomy (NCBI): domain Eukaryota; kingdom Metazoa; phylum Chordata; class Amphibia; order Anura; family Ranidae; genus Rana; species Rana muscosa. The sequence goes on from CM055118.1 coordinate 578,864,710, forward strand.
AGAATAAACAGGTGAAGGCAGGGGTCAGCAACGGGCTAGCAGAGAGGTACCAAATCAAGAGACAGGTTCGTGGTTAAAGTCCAGGCCGTTGGTCAGTAAAGCAGGCAGAGGTAGGAGAATAGGTAAGGGAGATCTAAGAAGGGTAGTCAAACAAGCCAGGTATTTTTTAGGAGCAGGTCAATCCGATAACAGGTTTACACAGGAGCCAAGGTACTAGCTGAAAAGACAATCCAGCACTGACACTCAGGTGATCCAGGTTTAAATAGGGTGCTGTGCGCCGGGATTGGAAGGGGCGCGCGCATGCGCATTAGCATTTGCGGAATGGGCATTCCTTGCTGACACCCGGAAGTAAGTGTTTTGCAGCGCTGGGTCTCTGACACCGCCATTCCTGGTAAGAGAAACCGGCAACAAAGCCTTTTGGCTTCACAGCTGGTTCCCCACTGCGCATGCAACCAGTGGTTGCAGGTTGGGATCAAGCAGAAGCATAGTAGGAACAATCCAAGGGTCGGTAACAAGTGATAGCGAAGATATGGTTGGCAGCAGGACAAGAGCAAATATTGGCTGGAGGGAGCACAATGTTTTGGCAAACAGGAAGAACAAAGGCATGGCTTTTATAGGAAGCTCATAGGAGGAGCCAAGGGTTCCATGTTCAAGACAAACAAGGTTCAAGGCAGGATTATTCAAGGTCTAGGCTGCTGTCCAGCATTCCACGTGGCTCAACAGGAAAAGATACCACCAGACAGAACAGAGTTTGCAGGTTCAAATCAGTCAGGGACAGTGCATCTAATTTTGGTTTAATTTAATTTAATATTAGTTTACAGGTATTGGTGTATGCTGCTGTAAAAAAATCTGTATGAGCTTAGTGCAGAGTTAATATATACATATATAATTTGTTAAGGACTCGCCGGCTCAGCAGATTCAACCCAAAAACCCCAAGAAGTAAGCACAATGTGTCTTTCCTCTTCTGCATTAAGTTCCCTTGGCTGCTGACTGCCTCTACAGTCTTCAACGTTGTCCGTTTCTTTGTGCTTCTTCAAAAGAGCTTGGGGGGGGCACATGAAACTTCAGTCTGCTTTGAAATCTTTGCCTGGGAGAGACCTTGCTGATGCAGTATAACTGCCTTGTATCTTGTTGCTGTGTTCAGTCTTGCCATGGTGTATGTCATGTGACATGAAACTGTCTTTCACAACCTCACCTTAGTAGCAGAGTTTGGCTGTTCCTTACCAAGTTTTAAGCCTCCTTCACATCTGCTTCTGTTTCAGTCAATAACTTTGTTTCAACCTACATATGAAATCGATGATCATTAGCAACAGCTTGGTATAATCGATTAGTCATACACCTGATTTTAATCCTAAAAAAAAATCCTGACTTTGTGCGAGTGTTCAAAGTGTGCAAGTGTAATAATCAATGCCTGTTTGAAGCCAAAGGGTAGTCATACACCTACCTAAAAGTTTTGCACATTACTGTACTAAAGGCAAATAGGTTGTTCAGTGAACAATGTTCACTTTGCAAAATAATTTTCCACAGAGCTTAGTGAATGTGGTAAAATTTCATATTGCAAAGAAAACCTAATCACGGGCAAAGAGAATAACAAAGATAGAACTGTGTAGCAGACTTTCAGTAGCACTATGCTGCAGGCTGTACAGATTAAAACAAGTCCCTGTGTAGCAGAAAGAATTTAGTGGACTTTGCTTCTTCAAGACACTAGCCAGTGTCCCTTTTAGCTTACACCCAGTATGCTGACTTTTAGCAACAACAGTCTCTAGGATCCCTTTAAGGCATGGATCCTCAAACTATGGCCCTCCAGCTGTTGCCGAACTACACATCCCATGAGGCATTGCAAAACTCTGACATTCAGACATGACTAGGCATGATGGGAATTGTAGTTCCTGAACAACTGGGGGGGCCACAGTTTGAAGACCCCTGCTTTAGGGGGTCTGAACTTACAAGGCCCTGGCCGCAGGTCACCTTCCTCCATCGTACCAGACAAGATTCGTGGACGTCCTCCATTAGTCAGCTTGCACGAGAACCATGGGTTCAGTGTTTCAGGCCCTCAGGTAAATACAGTTACTCAGCATGCCTTGGGACATATCCCCTTCTAATTGGCCAGGGCTGTACAGACATCCATGCTCTCAGACATTGGATCAGTGTGAAACTTTCAAGACAGCATGAGCAGCACTAGAGCATACCTCCCAACACGCACGGATTCTGCGGGAACTTCCCGCACGGACACTAATTTCCCGCAGTTCCGCGAGAGGATCTAATTTCCCGTAATCGAAGGAGGATCGGAAGTCATCAGAATGTCAGGCAGGCAGCGGTGACTCACCTTGTTAAATGATCTATTGTCGGCCCGCAGCTCCCAGCAGCGCCATGTTCGGCTGAACCCCCCCCCCCCCCGGTCAACAACTTTAATGGGAGGGGAAAAAATGTGAATGAATGTCCCGCAGTGGACAGGACATTTGAAAAGTTGGGAGGTATGCTAGAGTACACTGAGCAGACCTCACTAAACAGCTCTCTGTTAAGCAGACAGCATAAAAATTTGTCTAGCTGTCTCGCTGTTAAGCAGAGCAACCAAAAATTATGTACACTCACTCTAGCACCTACCTAGGAGGGCACTACACTTAATAGAGTATCTCTACAAATATTAGTGTAGCGCCCCTCTACTTTGAGGGGTGCTGTGTGCCTAAATTTAGGGGTTGGTCTGAGCTAGTAGCCAGGCTCAGACCGCTTTTATTGATAGGTACGGTTGTTTTGTTCCTCAGGTGTTGTACTGGTGTGCAGTTCCCTGTGGCCTGTAGGTGGCACTGCCATGACAGGTCAGGGTTGAACCACTGGTAATAGTGCTGTGCCTTAGGGTGTCCTCTTTCGGCAGTAGTACAGTGGGCATGGTCAACCTGCTGTGCATGCCGGGAGGGGATACATAAGGGGCAGATGCCGCCTGGAGGAGTTGTTGTTCCAGAGTTCCGGGGCTCCGGAGTTCGGGTCGCGTGACCTGGCCCTCCAGGCCAGGGGTGCGCATATGCATCGGTCCCAGGCACCTTTAGCCTGGGGCTGCAACTTCGCCATTGAGCCCAGCACCTTTGGCTGGGGCTCAGCTCTAAGAGGAGGAATCCCAGGGTGCCCCTGAGAGGGGACCCGCTCTAAGAAGAAGAGACCGGAGGACCTTTCTGAGGGACCGGTGAGAGTTTCACGGTGAAAGAGAGGCCCGGTAAACTTCTGGAGGGATTCCACTAATCATCTGAGGCCTTGTAATGTGCAGCAACTTGCACCTGTTCTTTAATTACAAGCTTTGAGAGGTTCGGGGCTCAGAGATTCTGTGGCAGAGAATCTCCCGATCGTATCTCCAAGGGAAAATTAAGAGAAGTAAAGTTTGTGTGTCACTCCGGCTGCTAGGCCCGTGAGAGGGGACTATCCGGGTGAGCAGAGCCCACTCGGGATTGAGTGGTGATACTAAGTGCCTGAACCTGCCTCCCTGTTTCTTTTATTCTTCAACTCCAACTTTCCTATCCAGTTGCGTACGTCTGTGTATCACCCCCAAACCGATGGGCTGGTTGAAAGATTCAACAAAACCTTAAAACAAATGTTGAAGAAAGTGGTGGATAGAGATGGAAAGGATTGGGACTGTCTACTTCCTTATTTGATGTTTGCTATTAGGGAGGTGCCCCAATCCTCTACGGGATTCTCCCCCTTTGAGTTACTGTATGGGAGACACCCAAGAGGACTGTTGGATATTGCCAAGGAAACTTGGGAAAGTGAGAGTTCTCCCCACAGGAGTGTGATTGAGCATGTCGCCCTGATGCAAGATCGAATTGCACAGGTAATGCCCATCGTGAAGGAACATTTGGCCCAAGCGCAGTTGGCACAGCAGAGAGTGTACAACCGTGGAGCCAAGACCCGTACCTTTTCCCCGGGGGATAGGATATTGGTACTTGTCCCTACGGTTGAAAGTAAATTCCTTGCCAAATGGCAAGGCCCCTACGAGATAATGGAAAAAGTGAGCGAAGTGAATTACAAGGTCAGACAACCAGGAAGGCGAAAGCCCGAACAGATCTATCACGTTAATCTGTTGAAAGCCTGGAGGGATAGAGAGTCCCTAGTCGCAGAAACTTGGTCACCAGCTCAAACTGGTTGCGTGATTCCGGAGGTTGGAATAGCAGCCACCTTGTCACAACCTCAACAACAGGAGGTGAAGGAGTTTGTGCTTCGCAACAAGGAGGTGTTCTCTGAGCTGCCGGGACAAACATCTGGGGTAGAGCATGATATTATTACCCCGCCCGGTGAAAGGGTGAAGTTAAAACCCTATCGGATCCCAGAGGCCCGACGGGAGGCAATACGGGAGGAAGTACAGAAAATGCTGAACTTAGGGGTGATAGAGGAGTCCCAAAGTGATTGGTCTAGTCCCATTGTGTTGGTGCCTAAACCGGATGGGAGCTGGCGATTTTGTAACGATTTTTCGTCAGTTGAACAAAGTTACAAAATTTGACACCTACCCCATGCCACGTATAGATGAGTTGATCGACCGGCTGGGAACAGCCCGATACATGACGACTCTTGACCTCACAAAAGGGTATTGGCAAATTCCCCTGGCCAAGTCGGCCAAAGAGAAAACCGCATTTGTAACCCCAGACGGGGCGTTCCAATATAAGAGAATGCCGTTCGGGTTACAGAATGCGCCGGCCACATTCCAGCGGAAAATGGACCAGATACTGAGGCCCCATCGGAAGTATGCTGCGGCTTACCTGGATGACGTAATTGTCCATAGCACAGATTGGGCCTCACATCTGCCAAAAGTGCAAGCAGTCCTAGACTCTATCCGGGAAGCGGGGTTTACGGCTAACCCCAAGAAGTGTACCATTGGGCAGGAGGAGGCCAAATATCTTGGGTACACCATTGGCAGGGGAGTAATAAAACCCCAACTCAACAAAGTCGAGGCCATCCAGAGTTGGCCACGTCCCAACAGCAAGAAGCAGGTACGGGCCTTTCTGGGAATCGCTGGTTATTATCGGCGCTTCATTCCCCACTTTGCTTCTAAGGCTGTGCCCCTAACCAACCTGACGAAAGGGAAAGGGTCGGTCATGATTAAATGGACCCCCGAGGCTGAGGCAGCATTCCAATTCTTGAAACAAGCCTTATGTAGCCAGCCAGTGTTGTACTCACCCGACTTCTCTAAAGACTTTGTCGTACAAAGTGATGCGTCAGATGTGGGGTTAGGAGCAGTATTGTCCCAGGTCTGGAACGGGGAAAAGCACCCAGTCATTTACCTCAGCAGGAAGTTGAAGTCCCATGAGGTAAATTACGCCACGGTTGAAAAGGAGTGTTTAGCGGTGAAGTGGGCTCTAGATTCCCTTCGGTACTATCTGCTAGGTAGGCACTTTGACATGGTTACGGATCACGCTCCGTTAAAGTGGATGGCTCAAAACAAGGAGACAAATAGAAGAGTGAATAGGTGGTTCCTGGCCCTACAGGAATTCAACTTCACAGTAAAGCATCGCCCTGGCGTTCAAATGGGGAATGTGGATGCTTTGTCTCGAGTACATGAATGCCTGATTGCTGGTGTTCTAACCCCAAGGTTAAAACAAGAGGGGGGGGTATGTGACAGCAGGAAGGTAAAGTCACCTGGTTGCATCCAGGGGGGTAGATATATTTCTCCCAGATTCAGGCTTTATGCCGACTTATACAACTAGGGAGGGAGTTGATGAAGCCCAGCTGAGGCTAGTGGGCTCATGGATGATTCATACCTCTAGGGAGAGTGCTGGGCGTCGTGCAGGCAGGGAGTTGATGAGACCAGCTGAAGCTTGTCAGCTCGTTTAAGGCCTCTATAAAAACTCCCAGCTTCATTAGGTGTTTGCTCATGCCTGGAACCAGACCTGTGTGGACTGTCTAGGGAGAGTGAACCCCTGTGCGGTGAGACAAAGCCTGTGTGGCTATTTGTTTGGACATTTATTAAACCAGGGACTTAGGGACTAGGACAGCACCAGGCTGATCCCAGTTGTTAGTTAGGAAACCTGCATGTTTAGTCAGAGGTCAAGCTGACCAGGGTTTATTTTGTTTATGTTTCTTTTTGCTTTGCTGTGTTTTTGTCACTGTAAATAGAGAAATAAACCGCACCTTTTTGATCTTGAAAACCACAACCTCCGTCTGCTGGGCCTGTTTTTGTGTGGGGAGCCCATCCAGGGGATCACACACACCCGCTGCCGAGCGAACCCCCCCACAATATATATATATATATATATATATATATATATATATATATATCATTTGAAAAAAAATGTCTCTTTAAGAGCTATGGGCAGAAGTGATGTTTTGACATCGCTTCCGCCCTGCAGTGATATGGAGTAGAGTGGGGGCCATCTCCCCCTCACTCGGCTCCGGTAAGCGGCTGAGGGCACCGGAGCGCGGCGGGAGGGGGGCCCCTCTCCTGCCGCTGATAAAAATTATCCTGCGGTGAATCTACCACAGAGACCACTTTTATCTGCAAGTGGACAACCCGCTGAAGAAGAGGATACCGGAGTTATGGCAGCTAGCTGCTGCAATAACAACGATATCCCTCTTCAAAGTGCTGCCGTATTTTGACAGCGGGCAGCCCGTAAGTGGTTAATACATCATTAAACTTATTATTTTAAAATGCAAACAGTGTAAGCATCTGAATTCGACTTATTATCAGCTTCCTGCAGTCTGCTCAGAAATGGAGAGGAAGAAACGGCACAAGCAGCCAATCAAGTGTGCTGCAATGCAAGAGTGAGCTTATCAGTGTGCTGCTTATCTCATCACTGTCCAGTCACAAGGTTAGGGAGGGGACCTAGCAGTTAAAGTGAAATTGAAGCAGAGAAAAATTAGGTCCCATCCCCTGCTAGACAGGGCTGCGCTGTGGGACAGAACTGTGTAAATCTTAGGTCTGTCTGGATGGACACAAATAGAAAACATTTGAAGTGTTTAGCTATTTGTCTGGAGTTCGGCTTTACATATACAGTATTAAAGGAGTTAAAGGGGAGTTCCACCCTTTTTTTATGTTTATTAAAAGTCAGCAGCTACAAAAAGTGTAGCTGCTGGCTTTTAATAAACATACACTTACCTGCTCCACTGTCCAGCGACGCGCCGCCTGGAGCTCCGCTCCTCTCCCCCTTCCTCCGCCGGCACGTCCATTCACAGTATGGGCACCCGGCCGTGACAGATTTCGGCTTCACGGCCGGGCACTCACTGCGCATGCGCGAACGGCGCAGCGCTCTGTGAGTGGACAGGCGATCGCCTGGGACCTGTCACGTCCCAGGTGATCGCCTACAGGGAGGAGCCGCCACAAGGCGATATGACGTATCGCCTAGGCGGCTCCAGGGCGGAAGGAGGAAGTGGGACAGGAAGTCCCACTCGTACTGAAGCCCCCACTCCCCCCCCAAAAAAAATTACATGCCAAATGTGGCATGTAAGGGGGTGAGGAGTGGAATAAAAAAAAGAAAAAAAATTGGGTGGAACTCCGCTTGAAGAATGTATTTCTCATTCCAACATTCACGTGCTGCCTAGTTTATATGTTGCTTATTTCAGTATTTCCTCCACAAGGCCTGTTTCTATTTTCGGTAGTGCCTTACATATTTCCCCTAAGAAAACATATACAAAAATTTATAAGCGAGTATTCCAAATACTGAATTGAATTTAAGAGTTTGTTTAACACATGCAGGAAGAACAAAATTATATTTTTCTTTTTAAGAGAGTTAGGAAAAGTTAACACTGAAAGTACATTTTGCCATCCTGCAGAATATATGAAGATTATGAATTTGAAGGTTTAATTGTCCTTAAGCAGAATCATTCACATTTGAATAAATCTTACTTTTGAGTAACCATGACTGCACAATGTTAATTTAGAAATAACCGTAATTATCTGTCTCCTCCACCTAAAAAAGTACACGAAGAAGCTACTTACTGTATGCTAACTATGTATATAAACTTGAACAAATGACACATAAAACTGACATGGTGTATTAATTTTCATGATCTAAGTGATCAAAAATGCAGATCTGTCTGTTCTGGTCCCCAAATGATATAAATTCTGACGAAACGCGTTGGTAAAGGGCTTAAAGTGGATGTAAACCCGATTCATGAAATTTTAGTTGGGCACATATATCTGCAGTGTTTTGTTCTCTCTTCAAAGCACTATGTCCCGTAGCTTTCTCCTGGTCCGTTCTTTTGTTATCAGCCTGATAACCCCTGACAAGTTCTCCGTCACATATGATGAAAGCATCTGGAGTTTTGTGTAGAGGAGGATGCTATAAATAGATTAGCAGAGCCCTGAACTATTTAACGAACAGAGCTGAAAGTCTCTATCTATGAAGAGAGGGGGTGTGTGCCTTTCCTCCAATCAGCTGTCTTGGCTGTATGCCCAGGCTCCACTGCAGTGTTGAATAGGAAGAGAAAATCTCCTAACACGATATGCACTTTCTAAAGAATATATAGCTGAAGACGGCAAATATACATGTAAAACGTATGTAGGGAGATTTGTTTCATCCCCGTGTATCATCTGAGGCTGGTCACTTCACTGGGCATATGTAAGGGTTTACATCCACTTTAAGGATCTGACATCATCGTATTTTATGGCACCATCCTTATTTTACTGTGTCCCATTTTATGCTTCTTCTGTGAGTATCTACAATTTATGATAAAACTTTTGAACCTTTTGAAGCTTAAAGAGGAATTCCGCCTGGGGAATTTTTTTTTTTAAAAGTCAGCAGCTACAAATACTGTAGCTGTTGACTTTTAATATATGGACACTTACCTGTCCAGGGAGTCCATCATGTGGGCCCCCTAGCCGATTTTTGGATCGACTCCTGGGTGCTGCCACCGCCTGTCACGTACCTTACAGCGGAGCCGAGGAAGTGGGGGCGGCCTCTCGCATGATCCCGTTCCCCGCACCCCCTGATGGTGAGGACAGGGAAATGCAGGGGCACGAGAAGGTGCAGGTGCCTGTTGATGCAGATAGAGTCTCTGGGAGATACTGAAGACCTCTTAGAGCACAGGTGCTGTGGGAACCAAGCGTCAGATCCATGCAGGGAAGATCCAAGAGAATAAACAGGTGAAGGCAGGGGTCAGCAACGGGCTAGCAGAGAGGTACCAAATCAAGAGACAGGTTCGTGGTTAAAGTCCAGGCCGTTGGTCAGTAAAGCAGGCAGAGGTAGGAGAATAGGTAAGGGAGATCTAAGAAGGGTAGTCAAACAAGCCAGGTATTTTTTAGGAGCAGGTCAATCCGATAACAGGTTTACACAGGAGCCAAGGTACTAGCTGAAAAGACAATCCAGCACTGACACTCAGGTGATCCAGGTTTAAATAGGGCGCTGTGCGCCGGGATTGGAAGGGGCGCGCGCATGCGCATTAGCATTTGCGGAATGGGCATTCCTTGCTGACACCCGGAAGTAAGTGTTTTGCAGCGCTGGGTCTCTGACACCGCCATTCCTGGTAAGAGAAACCGGCAACAAAGCCTTTTGGCTTCACAGCTGGTTCCCCACTGCGCATGCAACCAGTGGTTGCAGGTTGGGATCAAGCAGAAGCATAGTAGGAACAATCCAAGGGTCGGTAACAAGTGATAGCGAAGATATGGTTGGCAGCAGGACAAGAGCAAATATTGGCTGGAGGGAGCACAATGTTTTGGCAAACAGGAAGAACAAAGGCATGGCTTTTATAGGAAGCTCATAGGAGGAGCCAAGGGTTCCATGTTCAAGACAAACAAGGTTCAAGGCAGGATTATTCAAGGTCTAGGCTGCTGTCCAGCATTCCACGTGGCTCAACAGGAAAAGATACCACCAGACAGAACAGAGTTTGCAGGTTCAAATCAGTCAGGGACAGTGCATCTAATTTTGGTTTAATTTAATTTAATATTAGTTTACAGGTATTGGTGTATGCTGCTGTAAAAAAATCTGTATGAGCTTAGTGCAGAGTTAATATATACATATATAATTTGTTAAGGACTCGCCGGCTCAGCAGATTCAACCCAAAAACCCCAAGAAGTAAGCACAATGTGTCTTTCCTCTTCTGCATTAAGTTCCCTTGGCTGCTGACTGCCTCTACAGTCTTCAACGTTGTCCGTTTCTTTGTGCTTCTTCAAAAGAGCTTGGGGGGGCACATGAAACTTCAGTCTGCTTTGAAATCTTTGCCTGGGAGAGACCTTGCTGATGCAGTATAACTGCCTTGTATCTTGTTGCTGTGTTCAGTCTTGCCATGGTGTATGTCATGTGACATGAAACTGTCTTTCACAACCTCACCTTAGTAGCAGAGTTTGGCTGTTCCTTACCAAGTTTTAAGCCTCCTTCACATCTGCTTCTGTTTCAGTCAATAACTTTGTTTCAACCTACATATGAAATCGATGATCATTAGCAACAGCTTGGTATAATCGATTAGTCATACACCTGATTTTAATCCTAAAAAAAAATCCTGACTTTGTGCGAGTGTTCAAAGTGTGCAAGTGTAATAATCAATGCCTGTTTGAAGCCAAAGGGTAGTCATACACCTACCTAAAAGTTTTGCACATTACTGTACTAAAGGCAAATAGGTTGTTCAATGAACAATGTTCACTTTGCAAAATAATTTTCCACAGAGCTTAGTGAATGTGGTAAAATTTCATATTGCAAAGAAAACCTAATCACGGGCAAAGAGAATAACAAAGATAGAACTGTGTAGCAGACTTTCAGTAGCACTATGCTGCAGGCTGTACAGATTAAAACAAGTCCCTGTGTAGCAGAAAGAATTTAGTGGACTTTGCTTCTTCAAGACACTAGCCAGTGTCCCTTTTAGCTTACACCCAGTATGCTGACTTTTAGCAACAACAGTCTCTAGGATCCCTTTAAGGCATGGATCCTCAAACTATGGCCCTCCAGCTGTTGCCGAACTACACATCCCATGAGGCATTGCAAAACTCTGACATTCAGACATGACTAGGCATGATGGGAATTGTAGTTCCCGAACAACTGGGGGGCCACAGTTTGAAGACCCCTGCTTTAGGGGGTCTGAACTTACAAGGCCCTGGCCGCAGGTCACCTTCCTCCGTCGTACCAGACAAGATTCGTGGACGTCCTCCATTAGTCAGCTTGCACGAGAACCATGGGTTCAGTGTTTCAGGCCCTCAGGTAAATACAGTTACTCAGCATGCCTTGGGACATATCCCCTTCTAATTGGCCAGGGCTGTACAGACATCCATGCTCTCAGACATTGGATCAGTGTGAAACTTTCAAGACAGCATGAGCAGCACTAGAGCATACCTCCCAACACGCACGGATTCTGCGGGAACTTCCCGCACGGACACTAATTTCCCGCAGTTCCGCGAGAGGATCTAATTTCCCGTAATCGAAGGAGGATCGGAAGTCATCAGAATGTCAGGCAGGCAGCGGTGACTCACCTTGTTAAATGATCTATTGTCGGCCCGCAGCTCCCAGCAGCGCCATGTTCGGCTGAACCCCCCCCCCCCCCCCGGTCAACAACTTTAATGGGAGGGGAAAAAATGTGAATGAATGTCCCGCAGTGGACAGGACATTTGAAAAGTTGGGAGGTATGCTAGAGTACACTGAGCAGACCTCACTAAACAGCTCTCTGTTAAGCAGACAGCATAAAAATTTGCCTAGCTGTCTCGCTGTTAAGCAGAGCAACCAAAAATTATGTACACTCACTCTAGCACCTACCTAGGAGGGCACTACACTTAATAGAGTATCTCTACAAATATTAGTGTAGCGCCCCTCTACTTTGAGGGGTGCTGTGTGCCTAAATTTAGGGGTTGGTCTGAGCTAGTAGCCAGGCTCAGACCGCTTTTATTGATAGGTACGGTTGTTTTGTTCCTCAGGTGTTGTACTGGTGTGCAGTTCCCTGTGGCCTGTAGGTGGCACTTCCATGACAGGTCAGGGTTGAACCACTGGTAATAGTGCTGTGCCTTAGGGTGTCCTCTTTCGGCAGTAGTACAGTGGGCATGGTCAACCTGCTGTGCATGCCGGGAGGGGATACATAAGGGGCAGATGCCGCCTGGAGGAGTTGTTGTTCCAGAGTTCCGGGGCTCCGGAGTTCGGGTCGCGTGACCTGGCCCTCCAGGCCAGGGGTGCGCATATGCATCGGTCCCAGGCACCTTTAGCCTGGGGCTGCAACTTCGCCATTGAGCCCAGCACCTTTGGCTGGGGCTCAGCTCTAAGAGGAGGAATCCCAGGGTGCCCCTGAGAGGGGACCCGCTCTAAGAAGAAGAGACCGGAGGACCTTTCTGAGGGACCGGTGAGAGTTTCACGGTGAAAGAGAGGCCCGGTAAACTTCTGGAGGGATTCCACTAATCATCTGAGGCCTTGTAATGTGCAGCAACTTGCACCTGTTCTTTAATTACAAGCGCTGAGAGGTTCGGGGCTCAGAGATTCTGTGGCAGAGAATCTCCCGATCGTATCTCCAAGGGAAAATTAAGAGAAGTAAAGTTTGTGTGTCACTCCGGCTGCTAGGCCCGTGAGAGGGGACTATCCGGGTGAGCAGAGCCCACTCGGGATTGAGTGGTGATACTAAGTGCCTGAACCTGCCTCCCTGTTTCTTTTATTCTTCAACTCCAACTTTCCTATCCAGTTGTCAGCAGAAAGAAAATAAACCTTCCTTCATTAAGGTTTAACCTTCTCTGGACATTGGCCTTATTGGTGCACCTACAACAGACTCTTCCCTACACTCTAGGGGTGAGATCCAACCGAAGGAAGGTAACTCACTGCGGGACCCAACAATTTCTGAACACCGCTCACCCTCTTATTCAAGAAGGAACCTGGGCATTGTGGTAAGGTGTGTCCTGCCTTGAGGAGGTAAGGCCAGGGATCTGTGTGCTACATTAGGATGCCTTTAAATATTCATGATACATAGCTCTCAAGCCACGTTAATATGTTGATCCATTTGCTGTATGATTAAGGCCAATAGGAATAGCGCTATAACCCTAAGAATTATAGATGTCTGATTTACAGCTGCCATTTTTTTAGTGTTATAGCGATATTACTAATGGCCTTAATCATACAGTAAATAGATCAAAATACTAACCATGTTAGTTGATCTATTTTCTGTATGATTAATGTAGCAGAATCTCTAACCTCTTCCAGTCTAATGAGAACCTTTGAGGCCACAGACCGCTGACATCCTTCAATATGTAGTGGGTTGTGAGGCATAGTGGGTGCAAAGATGTTGAAAGTTATTGGGCGCCAGACACTTTTTGGATGCAAAAGAGGTTTTATTTCTTTTAACAGTCCTTTTTGTATTTTGCAAGGGAAAGAGGGTTAGGGTCAGGACAGCCTTAAGTAGTTGCAATTTCAATAGACAGACTCTGAGACTTCAATAGGAAGACTGCCGTACAGGGAAAGGCCCAAGCAAGGTGCCACTTCTGTACGTGCAGATTTGCTGTCTCCTACGTCAACAGTATCTAACAGTTCCTTACACAAAGCTCAACAGTTCTCTCAGCTTCACTACAATGTCCACTTGTAGCTCTTCAGCCCCTTGAGCTCCTGGTCTCTCAGTGGACTCTCTGATTCACTGACTCTGAATCCCATGAGCTCCTCAAGGCTTTTGCGTTGGTATCTCCCTCAAGCATCACCCACACTTCCCTGCTGGGTCCCTAGCTTGGCACTCCAGATACCTTTAAAGCTTCACCCCTGCTAACTGGCTCGGCCCCTGGCTTGACACACAAGGCTGCTCTGCAAGCGTCACCTCCGCTGGCTGGTGCCCTGACTTGATCACCGCCTGAAGTTTCCCGATTCTCCACCTTGCCGTTCGGTGAGAATACTGCTCTGGTACTTCCTTCAGTTACTCACTGTGGTCCCTGGTAAAGGTAGTTGGTCCCTTAGTGGAGACAGCTTCCCTTCTACCTCCGACCACGACAGGTTTGCCAGCCAGCAGAACCGTCACTTTTGGTAGGACTGCAAGCCGCAGTCCCAACCCTGCGCTGCCCTCTTACTTCTGGATAGGCCCTCAAACAGCCTGGCAGCCAGATGCCCCCGGAAAAGCCCAATCTCCGGCCGAGCAGCCCAGGGCAGACGACACGCGTCCACCCAGACGGCAGTCCGGGTGGCACAGAACAAAGATCACCTGACTCCACCCAAATATATAGGTTCTCCCAGCAGGCTAAGGGATTCAAGAAAACCCCGGCCCATTGGCTGAGATATCCCATATACCCATAACTTGACCTTGAAATGTCCTTCTCATATCTAATGCCACCAAGTGGCCAGCTACCTTGTTGCAGAAGAGAAAAAGTACAAGGCCAAACTTAGGGAGAAACCAATGAATCTCTAACAACTATCTACAGTAGCTACTCCTGACAAGGAATTTGGAGAGGAGCTCCCTGACTAAACCCCAGGGCGCTACATCAAGGCCAATAGTAATTGTGCTATAACGCAAAGAAAATAGCAGCCGTAGATCAGACATCTATAAGTACAGGCTTCAAGAAAATGGCTGACAGTAAATAGTATTCAAACCCTAGGGAAGATGGCCGCTGGAGGTCAACTACCTATGGGCTCCAAGAAAAAGTCCGCCGCCTCAATCAACTCTAAAACTGTATACTTGTATAAGGACCAGTTACCAAGCCGGCGCTTTACCCCTGATGAAGTGACATGATCGTTATGTAACGGCTAGGGAGTAAGCGGGGACAGCGCGGACCGGAAGTGACGCAGGAAAAAGACCGGTACTTTTATACAAGTGTAAGGTGTTTTAAATGTTTTTAATGTGTGAGTGCAATTCTTACTAAATAAATTTGCCATAATATACATCATACTACACTATGGGAGCCTTTTCTCATGTTTGCTTCATTGAGAGCTACTGTATGCATTTTGGCCACATGAATATTTAAAGGTACCACATCCTAATATCTGTGGAGATATTCTACCAAAGGAGACCCCTGTGGACAGAGGTCGAAGTGTCCTGATTACTGGGAGACGTGAATCTTGAGGATTGGATTGACATATGCTCTTATTTCACAAAGTGGAGGTGAGAGTTCTGGGAGACTAGAGGGAGCACAAGGTATTATAGCATAGCAACATTACTACATGTCACAGTGGAGTGGGTGACTTACCGCTATGGATGGTCACTAGCATCATTGGACTGAACACACTTTCTCCATAGATTGATATTTGATGCACATTTATTGTGCACTTATTGTATATTGCATTTTGTATACTTTGATTTTACACATTGTGTATTATTACACTTCAACATTCCACATAGGTTCACATTTATGTTGCTTTGGCAGCGCTACACCACATATCATTTATTTACTTTATCTGACACTGTTTGACTAAAGATCTAATGTTTGCTAGGTCAGATACTGTATATGAAAAAGTCAACAATTTCCATGGAGGGTACTTAATTTTATATATATATATATATATATATATATATATATATATATATATATATATACAGTGTTTTATCTATCTGTCTATTATATAATATTCTGTATTTGCTCATTAAGTCAGAGTGTTTTCGTGCCAACATAATAAAAACAATTTTCTATTTCAATATAATAATAATCCCAGACTCATATTTGAGAAGCTGCAGACAAATAACAGTCCAAAAATGTGTTGCTACTCTGGAAACAGAAAATGTCAGAAAGCTAGCTGTAATATAGAGTAAGCATTGGAAATAAAGGGCTGAAAAATTGTTGCAAATAAACAATTAACATTAATTATTCACATTCAGGCAGAATAATTAAAGAAAATGTGATGTTCGTTTGGTTGCATATTTGCATCAGTTGGTAAAAGCCTGTTATAATTCTTCTTTGTAAACAGAGGATTGTATAGGGAAAATAATGTAAATTGATTACCAAAGACTCACAAAGGAGCAGCAAGAAAGTGAAGTGGGTTGCAGTAGTTTCATATGAAACCAGACCTGAGGCTACAAGGCCATCATGCTTTGACCCCTTTCCTGACCACTTGAATTAGAAAATCAATAACAAACTGTATAGTCTTGTAATTGTAATTCAACGTATTAGTATGTGAGCATTTCAGAATGAGAACACTTATGTTAATTGTGTTGCAAAAAATATGAAAATGATTCCTCCATTCTGCACATGGAAACAAGATCATATGACACAGGACAAGATTCGTGTGGCCTTGTAGTGTTGGGTGACACAGCTACATGGCCAATGGAATGGCAGAACCAGTTATATGCATACAATAACTAGGGAATATAGGAAAGATTGCAAAGAAATCCTACAAGAAAGCCATGTTTATGACCCTTACTGCTCTTATAAAGTTACTTAATTCACTTCCCCCCTTCCTTCCCAGGCCAATGTTCATCTTTCAGCGCTGTCACACTTTGAATGACAATTGCGCGGTCATGCTACACTGTACCCATATGACATTTTTTTCCACACAAATAGAGCTTTCTTTGGTGGTGTTTAATTACCACTGGGTTTTTTATTTTTTGCTAAACAAACAAAAAAAGACTGAATATTTTGAAAACCCATTTTTCTAAGTTTCTTATAAAATTTAGCAACAGGTAATTTTTCTTCTTCGCTGATGAAGCTGCTCTGATGGGCACTGATAGGCTGCACTGATGGGCACTGATGAGGTGGCACTGATGGGTATTGATAGGTGGCACTAATGGGCAATGATAGGTGGCATTGATGGGCACTGATGAGGCAGCACTGATGGGCACTGATGAGGCTGCACTGATAGGCAGCACTGATGGGCACTGATAGGTGGCACTGATAGGCAGTGATAGGTGGCACTGATGGGCTCTGATAAGTGGCACTGAATGGACTGATGGGCGGCACGGATAGGCAGCACTGATGGGCACTGATAGGCACTGGTAGGAGACACTGATGGGCACTGATAGGCATCATTGATAGGTGACACTGATGAGGAGGCACTGATGGACATTGATTGGCAGCACTGATGCGCACTGATTGGCAGCACTGGTGGGCACTGCTTGGCAGCATGGATGGGCACTGATTGACAGCACTGGTGGGCACTGTTGGGACTGCACTGATATCAGTGCCGATGTCCCTTTATCACAAGCTGGTTATCGGCTCTCTTTTTCTCTCCTCACTCTGTCAGCATGCGGAAAGAAAAGCTGAAAAACCGACTTGTGTTTACTTCCGTGATCAGCTGTCATTGAACACAGCTGATCAAGTGGTAAAGGGCCATTGTGATAGGGCCTTTACCCCGATCTGTGATCAGCTGAGTCCGGAGGACTCAGTAATCACAGAGTACGCCGCCCGCATGCCGCAGGGTATGGCGGACAGCACGATCACGGTGTACGATGTGCGCCCTCCTGGCAAATTAAGCCTACGCTGTAACCATCTTTCAGCTATAGCATGGACAGGATGGGGTTAACATGGAGTTCTCCCTGAAATGTTTCTCTTATCTTGGTAATCCTATCTGGTAAGAGCAAGGCAGAATTTGACCCTTGCCTGTATCCTCAAATATCTAGGGAGAAGGCATTAGGGAACCTCTGACACCATAATGTTGATGTCACAAGCCACCTAGTACATAGCTCTTGAAGTATAACTAAAGGTAAAACTTTTTTTATTAGCTTTAGATTGAGTGGCGTGGAATCAGAACACCTGTAAGACTTGCATCACTGCCCCCTGTCAGGGAGATTTACTCTCTCTATTTGTCCTGTACATACACGACTATCGCCAAAAGTGAAAGTGAAAAACAAAATACCAAATTCTGGGTTGTTACCAAAAGAGGAATAGTGTGGAAATCTTCCAATGGGAACACTAGTTCTTGTGACCCTAGTGACAACCAGGGATTCCCTTATTTTGGAGGAATTTCCTCTCACTTCCTGATTTGGCTATGGGACAGAAAGTGAAAGGAAATTCCTCCAAATGGACACAGATTGCAAAAAAATCCTGGCAGGAGATATAACTTTTCCTATACTCTATCCAAAATGGAACAAAAATCCCTTTAGTTCTACTTTAACTGTCGCTAATTGGGAAGCACTGTGTCTCCATTGCAACCAAATTCTTTTGTCACTTTTTCCTCCTCAGTTATTACTCTTGTGGTCTTTTATTTTACAGAAAGTGTTATATATTGAAAGTGCTATGAGTATCAAAGAAATGTATATAAATCGGTTCCTTAGTCCCATTAATTGTTGTATAGGAAAAAAGAGGCTTAAGTGGACTATATTTTCACCATATGTAAAACTGATAAACAGTCAAGGATATAAATATAAAAAATGTTATCACAAAAGTATATAAGGACATTTTTTTACCATGTACATATTTATAGATAAAGGATAATTTTGTGACAGTCATCAATTCATACCATTACACCAATGGAAAGTCATACAGGTATAGTTACATAGTATGCAATGCTCAACATGTTTCGTGTTAATGATTCCAAAAAGAATCCGCTTCTTAAGGAGCTAAATACAAACACTATTTTCAGTAGATAAGGAAATGAGTTGTCACAGGACTATAAATAAGAGAAAACATGGTTAATATATCCAGGAGGAAATAATCTAGAGTAATCAAAAAGGAACTGTATCAAAAAAATCATCCCAGAATTGGCCAAACCAAAACAAAAAGGAGGTTTAAGTGATAACTGATGTATGGGATAAACCTCCTTTTTGTTTTGGTTTGGCCAATTCTGGGATGATTTTTTTGATACAGTTCCTTTTTGATTACTCTAGATTATTTCCTCCTGGATATATTAACCATGTTTTCTCTTATTTATAGTCCTGTGACAACTCATTTCCTTATCTACTGAAAATAGTGTTTGTATTTAGCTCCTGAAGAAGTGGATTATTTTTGGAATCATTAAACGCAAAACATGTTGAGCATTGCATACTATGTAACTATACCTGTATGACTTTCCATTGGTGTAATGGTATGAATTGATGACTGTCACAAAATTATCCTTTATCTATAAATATGTACATGGTAAAAAAAAATCCTTATATACTTTTGTAATAATTTTTTTTATATTTATATCCTTGACTGTTTATCAGTTTTACATATGGTGCCAATATAGTCCACTTAAAGCGGAGGTGCAGCCAGTTAAAAAAAAATAAATAAATCAGCAGCTACTAACAGTGTAGCTGCTGACCTTTAATAAGGACACTTACCTGTCGGTCCCGCCACGGTGATCGATCGCTGCTGGCAGGTCCCGGCTCCTCCATCCTGACTAAGGGAAACAGGCAGTGAAGCCTTACGGCTTCACTGCCCGTTTCCTACTGCGCATTCGCGCCACTCGCACAGCGCTTTGTGAATGGGCGGCTTGCCTCCTGGGATACACACAGTTCCCAGAAGGCAGCACGCCCCATTCACAAGAAGAGGAAACGGAAGTTCTCAATCCGAGGACAAGGAAGAGGCACAGTAGACGCAGATTAGGAGACTTCCGCATATCAACAGGCATTTCGGATGAGTATATAAAAAAAAAAAATTCTATTCATTTTTTTCTTTTTTTTTTAGGATTTTTAATGTAAAAACTATTTCTGGGTGGACCTCCACTTTAAGCCTCTATTTACAGAAAGTGGTAAGTTACATCCCTTTCTATCCAACCTTTAAATGACAGCATTTGTTGTAAAAAAAAAAAAAGGCTAGTATAAAGGTAGCAACCAGTTACCAGTAACATTTCCTCATTTTGGGCATACTCACACTAGGCACAATTCCTACGCCTTACTCCCCTGTTGGCGTGCACTCACATTGTGTCAGGCCCAAACACATATACGTCATCACTTCTGCCATAGAACAAAGCAATAACATGCTTGAGTTCCACTAAAACATGCCTAAGCCTATCTCTTTAAGTGCACAAGGGCACGATATGCTGAACAGTGCCTGAGCATGGTACGGAGCAATCACACTGGTCAAATGAACTGTCCTTTGGGGGGCAAATGTTGTCAGGTATGCTTAGTGTGAGTACGCTCTAATAATTCAAGGTCCTTTGTCTTATAGCAAGAAGTTAGGAGATATGCCTAGTCTATTTTACATAGGAAAATATGGAGAATGTAATTTCACTTCCAACCAACAGCAGAACCCTGGATATCACAATAGGATTGGACCGGGTTGAATTTGACTAGGAGGTTCACAGACAGCAATAAACACTCAGGAGGAGTCATGTCTTGCCTCACTTTACCCATAACTAAAAAAAAAATCCACTTTAAATAGCTAGACACGTGCTATATAAAATGGTAATGGAGTCCTTTATTATTTATGTGCCACATATCGGCCTCATCGATAACCCATATCTAACTGTGGGCTAATGTTTATAGCCCAACTACAGCCAAAACTTTTTGCAACCTAGTGTGTTCCCTGCAGCACTCACTGGTTCCTTCTGCTGACCTCCAGATCAATACTACATAGTGAGTAATGACCTGGAGGTTATCAAGAGGAACCATGGGGGATATAGAAGATTGACACTCATGAAAGTGTTATTTTCCCAGCAGACTTTAGGGACAAAAAACATTTAGAAGCATGAGTAGCATTGGCAATGTACAGTACGTGGTTTGTTAAGACTTTTCACTTAAAGGGTTGCTTTAATAAAAGGTGGAGCTGGACTTTAAAGCAAACCTGTAAAAAAATCCTTTTGAAAATCATATAAACAAATGTAATGTTTTGGGGTCACGCAGGGTCTCCTTCATCAGGGTAGCATGGAAATATTTGTATGATGATGGTTAAATATATTGATTTTGTAATGAGAAATAGAAGGTGTGTGTTATGCCCCTTAGAAAGGGGGTCTCTCAGGGTGCTGCTAGCAATGCTGCCAGTATCTGCTCAGCAAGTTACACACAGGCCGGATGAACTTCTTAACCATGGGGAGGGTTTATTACTCACTCAGAACATGATGACTTTGTTACAT
Source organism: Rana muscosa (assembly GCA_029206835.1). Lineage (NCBI taxonomy): Eukaryota > Metazoa > Chordata > Amphibia > Anura > Ranidae > Rana > Rana muscosa. The sequence goes on from CM055118.1 coordinate 578,885,475, forward strand.
GAATTCCTAATACAACAGCCTTCTGTCATTACCAGATGTAATCCCTTCTGTGTATAATGCTGCTGCTTCCCAGTCCCACACACCACTCTCACTACTTCCTGGTACAGCCCCTCACCCAGCATGCATCAGGAGAAAAGGTTGAAGGGTCACAGTGATCCAGCACCAACATCACATCTCCTCTTTTTCCCATAAAAACAAAACAAAAATAAAAATAAATAAACATAACAAGAGAACAAAATACTCAACACAGAAAATACTCAACACAGAAAATAACAAGGCAAGCAGGATCAGTTCAGCAAATAGTATCTCCAACTCAGTTCTGTGGCTCCCGCATCACATTATGTGCCCTTTGTCTCTGTTTCCTGACCTCCAAATTCTCCCGTAAGATTTCGGTGCTTTGCCAAAGAGGAGTTTGATGTCTTTGGCGGGCAGACTTACAAAGTGGCACAGCACTAGGAGGGGTAGAGGCTGTTAAAGGTTCTGGAGGTGTTAGTGGGTGTCCAACAGACAAATCAGTCTCTGCAACTCCAGGCACATGTCTAGTCTCCTCAGGAATATGGTCACCAACCGCTTCAGGGGTTGGTTGGAAACTTGTGGGATCATGCCAGACACCATGCCATATGTCACCAGTAGAGCCCTGAGTAGACTCTGGTGGTTGGGTAGAAAGAGAGGTCGGGTTTGTTTCTACTGGCAGGCAAATGCACTTTCTCAATTGCGAAAGGTGTCTTCGAACACAAACGCCATTCTCCAGGCGAACAAGGTACATTCGTTGCCCAAGAGGTCCATCAATAATGCCAGGAAGCCAATGAGGCAAAACTCTTTAATCCTGAAACCATACAAGATCACCAGCACGGAATCCAGGACGGCCTGGCGGAGGAGGTGTTGGTGACTGTTCCTGTGGACGAACTAAATCCAGTTTGGTGCGGAGTTGCCTGCCAAACATAAGAAAAGCTGGGGACAGCCCAGTAGTAGCGTGTTTTGTGTTTCCGTACATGGTCAAGAACTCCAGCAGCTTCTCCTCTGACAGTCCGACCTGGTCCAGAGTGGACAGTAAGTGCTTCTTAAACGTCTGCACAAACCGTTCTGCCAGCCCATTCAAGGCTGGATGATAAGGAGCTGTTTTGTAGTGTTGGATGCCCAAGCAACTGAGGAAGGATTCAAAATCATGCGATGTAAATTGAGTCCCATTGTCCGAGACTATGGCTGTTGGCAATCCATATTGAGCAAAGAGCTTCCATAAGACTAGAATGGTAGCAGATGAGGTAACAGAAGACATTTGAAAAACCTCCGGCCATTTTGAATGTGCATCTACCACGATCAAATACATTTTACCCTGTATTGGACCAGCAAAATCGAGATGAGTCTTGACCACGGGTCTGTCAGCTATGGCCAAGGTAGCAGGGTTCCTTTCTTTTGGGGTTGCTGAGCTTGACAGCACCCAGAACATTGAGCCACATAATCTTCAATTGCTGTGTCCATTTGTGGCCACCAAACATAGCTCCAGGCTCGCTGCTTCATGCGCACCACGCCAGGATGGCCCTCATGCAGAATACTTAGCATGGTTGGTTGCAAATACTGAGGTATTATCACTCTGTTGCCCCACTGTAGGCAACCAGCATTAGTCACAAGCTCACATTTTCTGGCAAAGTACGGACCTGGGACTTTCTCTGGCCATCCAGCCTGAACATATGAGAATATCTGAGACAGGAAAGGATCTGTGACTGTATGTCTGGCAATTAGGGAGGTAGACATGCAGGATTTCGGCCTGTGTATTTCCACTATGCGTACGTCTCTTGGTGCATGGTCTCCAATTGGCAATCTGGAAAATGCATCTGCATTGCCATGGGCATCATGGGAGCGGTATCTGATAGAATAAGTATAAGCTCCCAAGAATAAAGCGTACCTTTGTAAGCGAGATGCAGTTGTTGTAGAAATTCCTTTCTGAGGGTTCAGTATTGACAACAGAGGCTTGTGGTCAGTGATAAGTGTGAACTCCCGACCATAGATATACGTATGAATTTTTTTTGTGGCCCATACAATGGCCAAAGCTTCCTTGTCTATCTGGGACTAGTTTTGTTCTGCTGAGGTTAAACACCTGGAGGCAAAAGAAATGGGGCGCTCTGTGCCATCTGGAATGGCATGGGAAAGCACAGCACCCAGTCCATAAGGCGAGGCGTCACAGCGATCCAGCACAATGTTGGTGCTGGATCACTGTGACCCTTCACCCTTTTCTCCTGATGCATGCTGGGGGAGGGGCTGTACCAGGAAGTAAGTTAGTGTGTGTGTGGGACTGGGAAGCAGCAGCATGATACACAGAAGGGATTACATCTGGTAATGACAGAAGCCTGTTGTATTAGGACTCCATGTAACAAAGTCATCATGTTCTGAGTGAGTAATAAACCCTCTCCATGGTTAAGAAGTTCATCCGGCCTGTGTGTAACTTGCTGAACAGATACTGGCAGCATTGCTAGCAGCACCCTGAGAGACCCCCTTTCTAAGGGACATAACTCTGTGTTGGTGACATACTTACATGTTTGTGAAGAGCACCATTTATTCTGTTTCTTTGGGACCCACCACGTCTACTCGCTGTTCCATTTACAGTAAGATGTGTCACTTAGATTCAACAATCTCATAGCTAACCATTACAATTGTGGGGGATTTACAATGACTATAAAATTCAAATATGTATAAACAGAAGCTTCTTTTAGGGAACAAAACATCTAAACCAGAGGTGCTTAACCTTTTGAAGAGCGAGGGCCACTTAAGTAATTTGGTAACCAGTTGCGTCTCCCATACCACAAATGTAAACAAGGTCTTGGTGTCCTAAGCCCCCTATCAATCTGTTTTCACACTGATGCTCTGCGGTTTACCAGCACCGAGGGTGCAGCGCATTGCACCTGTGGCTTTCCTGTGTGTTAGCTGCACTGAGCCATAGACTTGTGGGTGTGGTGAACTTGCTCAAAGCACACCAAAACACCTACATTCAGGTGTTTTGGTATCCTTTCAGAAAGCGCACAAACCCACAGGATATAATAGAAGTCTTTGGCTCAGTGCAGCTAACCCGCAGGAAAGCCACAGGTGCACTGCTTTGCATCTGCAGATCAGTGTGAAAGCAGCCTTATAACCCTTTTTTATAAGTGTTAATGTGCCCATTGCAAAAATGTAGTGAATGTGATGTTTAATAGACTGACCTTTTCCTCTTCCAGCTTCTGCTGGCATCACACTTCAGGCTGCTAGAAAGGTCCCAAGCTAAATTCACTTGGTATCACTCCACCTGGAATAGAAGCCAATGCTACAGAGGAAGCATCGGCCTATGAGGTTCCTGCTCCCTCTGCGGCCACCTACTTCCTCCGGTGCTGGAGCCAGCTGCATGCACTCTCATACTCTGGGTTGGCAGATTGGCAACCCATTGATCGCGATCTGGGTTTGCCGACCTGCCATCCCAGAGTATAGGCATGCGCTTCCCTGGTTTGGAGTTGTGGGCCACATCAGGGGTGCCCACCCTGATCTAAATTATCAGTAGATCCAGAAACATAGGCAGTTTAGGATATATGCAGTATATGTAAAGGTATATAAAACTTGACTTTTCCCATAAAGGTCTGGCTTGGCTCTGCCACTTCCACTGTATGAGCCTCCCTAGAAAGGAGCCCATTACATAGGGGACTGATGTGAAGATTTTCGAGATAAGAAGGGGCAGGGCAAAGCTTTATGTTGCAGTAGAAGTCAAAATTAGTTTTTTAATTTCACCTGACAATAAAGGTGAATCTATTGATCATATTTACTTATGGTTTTTAGTAAACGCATCCTCTACTTATATAAAACAAATTTCCATTGTATTTTTTTTTTAAACTTGTGACATATTTAATTTAAGAGTAACCAAAATTGCTAGATTGATGGTGTCATACTGCTAGTACATGCAGAAGATGTGTGACAACACAAACCAACGCAATCAACACCACTAAGGCCAGAAGTGATATGCACCATTCCCAGAGCATGACATACTAATCTGCTTTGTACAAATTAACAGGAATAATCAGAGAAATTCACAAATGATTCATGCAATATTATGTAAAATGTCACCAGCCACATCAGACTACAGTCTCTTAAAGGTCATGCCTACAATGATTGCACTTCTGTACTCATTATTAAAAAATAAATAAATAAATAAAAAAGGAGCTCTTCATTAAAAGGAACAGAATACAACACTTGTATATGTAGAGTGATTAGGCAAAAATTTGTTTTGTAAACCTGGGTCAAGCTTGGTAATATAAATGTACTACGAATATTCCCAATACACTGCATCTAAGTGATGACTGCAAATATTTTCTAGCACAACCCTCAGACAATGGCAATAACCAGCTTTCTTTAAAGTGGTTGTAAACCCACTTTTTAAACAAAGACCTACAGGTAAGCCTAGATTAAGGCTTACCTGTAGGTGCATGAAATATCTCCTTAAAGGGGTTGCTCCACCGGAAAAAAAAAATTAAAAGCCAGCAGCTACAGCTACAGCAGCTGCTGGCTTTTAATATTTGGACACTTACCTGTCCTGGAGTCCACCGACGTCCGCAGCAGAGGACGAGCGACCGCTCGTCGCTCTGCTGCTCCCTCCGCCATCCTCGCTGAGGGAACCAGGAAGTGAAGCCCTGCGGCTTCATGCCCGGTTCCCTACGGCGCATGCGCGAGTCGCGCTGCGCCGTTCTGATTGGTGCTCCTGTGTTCTGGGAGCCGAGTGTCTCCCAGAACACCAAGGGAAGTCTGCGGGAAGTGACGTAACTCCCGCAGATTCCCGGAGACAGGACTCCCGGATGTGGGTGAAAATACCTGTCTTAGACAGGTATCTTCACCCCCCTCCCCCCTGAAAGGTGTCAATTGTGACACCGGAGGGGGGGAGGCATCCAAATAGCAAAAGTTGCTATTTAGGGTGGAGCTCCACTTTAACCTACACGGTTAAGGAGATATTTGTATGTAAATGCGGCGACGCTGACGTCACCCCATTCACAAATTCGGCTAGGTCGCAACATTCGACGACGTAGCCGAATTCGACAGCTCACGCGCGCATGCGCGGAGTCACGTCTTCGCCGCTCCGGCCAATCACAGCGCCGGAGCGGCGCTGTGATTGGCTGCAGAGGCGATACCCGGAAGTAACATTCCGGCTATCGCCGCAGCGATGGATGCGGCTAGAGGAGGGACACAGACGACTTTGGGGGCCCCGATCGAAGGTAAGTGGTACATAATGAGCTAGTATGCTAGTCATACTAGCTCATTATAGCTTTGTCTTGCAGGTTAGTAAAAAAATAAAAAAAAGTTAAAAGGGTTTACAACCACTTTAAGAAAATACTGTTGTAAGCAGGGAAAGTATCAAGTGTACGCTTTGAGGCGATTTAGTTCGCATTTGCAGCTCTATACAAGTTCTCACTCACTCACTCACTCACCAAAGTATCAATGTGTACGTTTTTTCTTACTCCTGTTGATATTTTTGTAATATGTGTTGAATTTTTTTCAATAAAATCTTTAAGAAAAAAAAAAAAAAAGTATCAATGTGAAGCATTCATTGAGGCTGGGTTGACATCTCTGTGCGGAGCAGCTCACAGCAGGGGTTTGGTGCGTCCCTGTTCCAGATCCGATTTCGGTCCAAATTTTGGGCTGAATTCAGACCTGAAACGGACCAGACGACGGACAGGACTCCTGTGCAATTTGCTCTGCAGCCGTCACAGAGATGTGTGAACCAGCTCCATTGAGAGCCAGTCACAATCTCCTGACATGCCAATTGGATGCGGGGAAACCCACATCCAATTCACAATACTGTGAACCCAGCCTGAAGGAGTAGAGTTACATTTGCATGTTGTTCATGGATAAGCCAAAAATTTGAGAAGGTGTGGGGTTCTTCCTATAAATCCCAGGTATCCTACAAATTATTTTCAGCTATAGCCATAGGATGCGCACAGAGTGTGGCGGCTGTGAGTGGGCATGCCCTAATTACCCCGTGCACAGCAAATTCTGCTGTCTGGCTGATTGGCATGGATCACTCACTGTGGTTTTAAACTGGGTTTACTATGCTTCAGTTTGTGAATGAACAGCACATTGCCCTTCCCATTCATTCACTGTCCAGTGCACCTGAGGCTGCAGAGAAAGGGACTGGGGAATCTCTATCCTCAGTCCCGTTCTCTGTCGTAAAAATGAGACATTGGGTGTTTGTTTAGACCCCTGATATTTTACGAAAGTCCCCCCCACCTCCCCAACTGGGCTCATAAGAAACTGTTAAAAAAAAGTAGTAAAAATGCATGTGTGATTGAGCTTTGGGGTGCACACTCTAATGCAATAGGCAGTGCACACATATGGCTATAGTGGTCAACTGCTTCTTATCCTTATGTAAAGAACTATACACACTTACAGCAATATTCAATATAATCTTGCACATAACTTTTAATGTTTTTATAAGCGAACAACTTTGTCAGGGTTCACCTTAAGTGCAATTATTATTTGGTGGACACATTATAGGGATAGGGTGTGATGGCTCTTACCTTACTGATGACGAACCAGGAGTACTCTTTGTATATTGCTTTGTAATTGACAGAAAGGTCAGTCATATGACTTTGGCAGGTCACATGATCGGGCTCTCCTTCTTCCACTTTTTTTAATCCTTTAACTGGTTAACGACCGGCTCCTGCACATATACGTTGGCAGAATGCCACGGCTGGGCAGAGTAACGTATATTTATGTCACTTTAAAATTCCCGCCGTGTCCGCGGCGATGTCCGCCGGTTCGCCGGTGTCCCACGATCGGGTCACAGAGCTGCAGAACGGGGAGAGGCAAGTGTAAACAAGCCTCTCCCCATTCTGCCTAGTGACACTGTCACTGATCGGCTGCTCCCTCTCATCGGGAGCAGCGATCAGTGACGTGTCACTCGTAGCCACACCCCCTAACAGTTAGAATCACTCCCTAGGACACACTTAACCCCTTCACTGCCGGTGTCATTTTCACAGTAATCAGTGCATTTTTATAGCACTGATCGTTGTAAAAAATGGCAATGGTCCCAAAAATGTGTCAAAAGTGTCCGATGTGTCCACCATAAAGTCGCAGTCACGATAAAAATCGCAGATTGTCGCCATTACTAGTAAAAAAAAAAAAATCATAATAAAAATGCCTTACCAAAAATATGTAGAAGAATACGTATCGGCCTAAACTGTGGAAAATTTTAGTTTTGTTATAACATTTTTGGGGATATTTATTATAGCAAAAAAAAATTCTAAATTGTCGCTCTATTTTTGTTTATAGCGCAAAAAATAAAAACCGCAGAGGTGATCAAATACCACCAAAAGAAAGCTCTATTTGTGGGGAAAAAGGGACGTCAATTTTCTTTGGGAGCCACGTCGCACGACTGCGCAATTGTCAGTTAAAGCGACGCAGTACAGAATCGCAAAAAGTCTTCTGGTCTTTGGCCAGCCAAATGGTCCAGGGCTTAAGTGGTTAATTTGAATGGGACTTTGCTTGTTTTTTTAGGGCAAAAAAAGCCAGAAAAGTCACCTACGTGCTTTATTGAATATCCCATGCTTTCATTATATGTTTCATTATGTTGAGAACCACCACAGTATGGTAAAATATGTGTATATTTCCATTTGTACCTTGTTCTACACAACTTAACAACCAATCATGATGACCTAATTTGGTGATAATACCATTTCAAGCAAGGTCATTTAATCAGACAATAAAATTAGTAAATTTATTTCATCGATCCATTTTTAGAACAATAAATATTTTTAGTTATAGAGCCTCTTTAATTCTGATAATCAGGGCTCTTTTTATAAGCATAGCTAATATGATCAACACTCGTAAAAGGCTGCTAATGCAAATGAAGAACTAAAGATAATATTAGCAATTCAGAAATCAATGCTGAATGTGAAATAAGGAGCTTCCAGGTCTGATGCTGTAGAACTTAGAAACTGCTGCATATCTTATAAAAATGCACTAATGCCTTTGATTGACGTTTTCAGTGCACCAAGATATTGGATTGGTCAACAATAATTCAAAATACTTTGACATCCTACAACCGGAGGAGGATCAATACAGAATAAGGCAGAATGTGTTGCTTAAGAGGGATGCATCAGGATTGCAACATAAATCCAGAGTTGGAGCCAAGTTACGTCCAGGGTTAATGCATGCATAATTACTATTCATGAAGGCCTTTATTTTCATTGACCACATAACAAAACCAACATTGCAATAAAAAATGGCCCGAAGAAGCCAGTTGCAGCATGGTTAGTGCTACATGACTGCAAAGTGGTAGAATCAGGGATCATCTATCAATCGTGCAAATCCATGGCTGAAAATTAAAAAACATTGTAGTGCTCCACGTGAAATCCTATTCTACACTAAACCACAAGGTGGATCAGCGTGGTCAAGCCTCCTTCAAACAGGCAGCCAGGGAGTGGTTAAAAATAGATAGCTGAGCCATGGTTTTACAACTCCCTGGCCACCCACCTAAAGGCTAAACAACAGCTGGAGGAGGCTGTTGATATGCTGCGGCCGATATGCTTTGCGTTGTGGCTGCAGCAAATTTAACGCAACAAGTCAAGTTGACAGTCAACCAGGGACATGCGGTGAGGTCAGTGGCTGGTGAGACACTGGCTAGTATCAGAGCCAGATACACACAGGTTACATACGCCGCGATCGTTAGAGCAAGAGCAATAATTCTAGCACTAGACCTCCTCTGTAACTCTAAATTAATCTGTAAAAAAAATTTAAGCGTCGCCTATGGAGATTTTTACGTTTGGCGCCATTCCACGAGTGTGCGCAATTTTAAAGAGTGACATGCTAGGTATCTATTTACTTGGCGCAACATCATCTTTCACATTATACAAAAAAATTGGGTTATCTTTAGTGTTTTCTTTTTTTTTTATATATTCATGAAACAGTGCTGCTCAAATACCGTGTAACATGAAAGTTGCAATGACCACCATTTTATTCCCTAGGGTTTCTGCTAAAACAATATATATATATATATATATATAATGGTTGGGGGTTCTGAGTAATTTTCTAGCAAAAAATATATGATTATTACATGTAGGAGAGAAGTGTCAGAATTGGCCTGGGTGGCAAGTGGTTAATTACCATAAGTAATATACAAATAATTACTGAAGTTTGAAGTTATAACTTCAAACCAGTAATTTCACAGTAAATTGATAAATATTAAATAATTTTCTTATAATATATAGCATCATAAAAAATGATTTCGCTTGATTATAACAGTATCTTTTCAACAGCAGCAGATTCTCATTCTCCCTCTTAACTCTGTGAGAAAAACATGGGATTGTGGGTAAATCTTATACCCATAAACCCATGTATTTTCCTTGTAGTTAAGAGGGCTGGGCTGGAAGGGAGCATTTGTCTTTTAGACACATGTCTCTTCTATGACACTGCAGTGAGAGGTGTGCCTCCACTGCAGCATTTTTATTGGACAGCTGGGGGTAATGGCCCTTTACTATTGGTCCAAGACTCCAAGCTGCCCATTGAGCTCAGTACCTCTGACAAGAAGTGAGGAGAGGCACTGTGAGCTCAACCTCTCAGTCTGCTGCAAACAGAGTGTGCCAGCTTGTATTTAAACTGGCCGCTCTGTATTTAGCTTCTGACAGGCTACGCAAGGAGCCCCGTATCTCTGGAACTATAGATCATAGGAGCCCCAATTTTCTACCAGTGGTGGGGTAGGACTTAGGCTAGGGGGTCTCTGTGACCTCAGGTCGCTGAGCTACGACCCTCAAAGCTTGTTTTTTTTTTTTATGTTCATGGCAGGTAAGGCTCACCTGCCTACCCTGACTGCACGTCCCTGCAGTCAACACCACCTGTCATACTTGTCCATTAAAGTGGAAGTAAATCCTGATGGGTTTTACTTCCTCTTTTGCTACATGAACAGCCTGCAAATGTAAAGCATAATGGGCTAGTATGCATCGCATATTAGCCCATTATGTGACACTTACCTGCAAAAGAATCCAGCGATGTCCCCACAGTAGGAAGCGTCCATCTTCTGTCTCCTCTTTCTACCGGGCTGTGGACTCCGGCACTGTGATTCGCCGGAGCCGCGTGACGTCACTCCCGCGCATGCGCACGAGAGCCGCAATTCACGGCACAGGCTGGGGAAGAAACGGAAGTTAGTTTCGTTTCTACCCTGCGCATGCGCCAATAACATTTGCGGCGGACTACAAGTGAAATATCTCCTAAACGACGCACGTTTAGGAGATATTTCCACTACCTATATGTAAGCCTTATTCTAGGCTTACCTATAGGTCGAAGTAGTCAAAAGCGGTTTACAACCACTTTAAAGTTAATGGGGCCTGGTTGCAACCACAAGCCAAAGGCTTTTTGCAGAAAGGAAAATTAAGGCATTCAGGAGACAGTAGCCTCACCTCCTGAACACCTGACAGCGGCTATTAACCACACTCTGGAAAGCAATCCACTGTGGATTGGCATTTTCTCTGTGTGTGGCATATCGATCGAGTGGGTTATCGACAATAGACTTAGTATTCCTATTGGAACAGATTAATCACAAAATAAATTGATCCCAAGCCCGGCGTCTCCTCCTCTTGGTGCATCACGGTGGCTTTGTCTGCGCCTCCTCCCTCCTCCTCGGCGGCCAATAGGATCGCTTCTTCTCTTGGCCAATCGGGTGACAGGTCTCAGGACCCGCTTCCTGATTGGCCAGGAGGAGAATCAGGAAGACAATAGCAAAAAATTATTTGCTATTGTCACTCAACTGGGTGGGCTCGGGGGCGCAGTGCCCAGCCTTTTTTAAAGCCTATTAGAGCCTCTGGCTGAAATCACTTGCTTAAAAAACAAACAAACATTGGAATCCATGGTCCGGCGCCTCGTATGTAGATTAGGGGGCCGGATGCATGGATAAGGGGGGGGGGGCGGTGCCCATGCGCCCTGCATTAGTGGCCACCCCTGTTTCAATAATTGAAATTATGAGACTTCATGGTGAAAGTGAAGATGCAATCAATAACTTACAATTATAGGTGTGCGCAGGGGGTGTGCCAGGTGTGTCTGGGCACACTCTAATCACTACATGCTGTGCCGATTCCCCCTACTGCCCGGGATTCCCCCCCATGTTGGCTCTTCCTCCATGCAGTGCTGCTGGCTTCCCTCCTCTCCCCCGGCTGCTGCAGGGGATCTTTCAAGATGGAGAGCGGGGGGGGGGACAGGGGCTAGTAAATATGTCATTTACCGGCCCCTTCCTTTTCTAACCACACCTTTTCTGTGTACACACTCACTCACAGTGTTCATTCATAACTCAAGCATGGTAAACTGTTTACTATGCTTCAGTTTGTGAATGAACAGGAAGCCGCTCGGCACAGATCACTTCCAATTCATTCACTGTACAGTACAGCTGAGGCTGCAGAGAAAGGCATGTGTGTCTGGGCTTTGGTGTGCACACCCTAATGCAATAGGCTGCGCACACCTATGCTTACAATTGTATCTTTCAACTATAGATCAAAATCCACTTCCACGTGTGTGTGATATCGATTGAATGGGATATCAAATATAGAATGATTATCCCTATCATGAGAGATTGATTGGAAAATAAATGTATAATTTCTCAAAGCATGTATGGCCATCATTAGTGTATGGCGCATCAAATGATCTTTTTGATCTTCCGATCACATTTTACTCCCGGACTGTGTAATCGATCAGTCATACTATTGCATTAAATCTTTCCATGTATGGCCATCATAAGGCCCAACTCAAGCACCGTGGTGGCCATACACGCTTTGATAAATGATCGATTTATTTTCCAACTGATCTCTTCTGACATGAATAATTGATTTATGGTCAACAACCCATTCAAATGACACGCCCCATGTAGGGAAGTGGATTCCAAATGATAGTTGGGAGATACCATTGTAAGTTGTCAATTGCACCTTTGTTATTCACATGTCATTTCATAATCTGATCAATTGAAATACAATCAAATTTACCAGTCCTGCTAATCGATGTAAATAATTAATAATTTTCCATCCTGGCCTATCTCAGTTTGATTGAATCCAATCTCAGGCCGGGTTCACACTGGTACGACAAACGCTCCGACATTGGGAGCTCATGTCGCATGTTGTGTGAAAATCAATGTTTCCCTATGGGAGCCGTCTTAACTGGTCCGACACAAGTCAGTCAGACTTTGAAAATGCTCCCTGTACTACTTTGGTCCGACTTTTATCCTACTTCAGGCCATTGAATAGCACTGAAGTCGGATCGCCGTCTTGCATGAGACTTTGGCATGCGACTTGTGCTCTGATGATCTTGAGGATGAACTCCATGCCAAATCTTAAATAAAAATCCGGCATGGGTTCCCCCTCTAAGAGCATACCAGGCCCTTCGATTTGGTATGGATTTTAAGAGGAACCCCCTATGCTGAAAAAACTTTGTGGGGGTCCCCCCCAAGGTCCATACCAGACCCTTATCCGAGCACACAGCCCGGCCAGTCAGGAAAGGGGGTGGAGACGAGTGAGCGCCCCCCTCCTTAACCGTACCAGGCCGCATGCCCTCAACATGGGTGGGTGGGTGCTTTGAGGCAGGGGGCGCCCTGCAGCCCCCCCACCTGAAAGCACCCTGTCCCCATGTTGATGAGGACAAGGGCCTCTTCCCGACAACCCTGGCAGTTGGTTGGGCGGGGGGCTTATCGGAATCTGGGAGCCCCCTTTAATAAGGGGGCCCCCAGATCCCGGCCCCCCACCCTATGTGAATGAGTATGGGGTACATTGTACCCCTACCCATTCAACTGAAAAAAAGTGTCAATAAAAAAAACACACTACACAAGTTTTTAAAGTAATTTATTAGGCAGCTCCGGGGGTCTCTTCCAACTTCTCCGCTCTCTCTGGTTCTTCTCCCTCTGTCTGGTGTCTTCTGCCGGGCCTCCTCCGCTATCTTCTGCTCTTTTGCCATCTCTTTTGCTAGCTCTTGCCCGGTCTTCTCCGTTGTCTTCTTCCCTCTTCTCTTCTTCCGATGTTGACACAACACTCTCTCCCGCTCTAATGCCCGGTGCGCGCTGTGCCACTACTTATATTGGCATGGGGTTGGGGTCACCGGAGGCCTGCCCCTTATGACGGCACTACCCCATGCCCCGGGCGGTGACGTCATAAGGGGTGGGGACTCTGGATGATGTCACGTGGTGACCCCGCTCCATGACAATACAAGTTGTGGCACAGCGCGCACTGGGCATTAGAGCGGCAGAGAGCGTCATGTCAACATCGGAAGAAGAGAAGAGGGAAGAAGACAACGGAGAAGACCGGGCAAGAGCTAGCAAAAGAGTGGGTAAAAAAGCAGAAGATAGCGGAGAAGGCCCGGCAGAAGATACCGGACAAAGGGAGAAGAACCAGAGAGAGCGGAGAAGAGCCAGGGAGGGCAGAAGAAGTTGGAAGAGACCCCTGGAGCTGCCTAATAATTTACTTTAAAAACTTGTGTGGTGTGTTTTTTTATTGACACTTTTTTTTTCAGGTGAATGGGTAGGGGTACAATGTACCCCATACCCATTCACATAGGGTGGGGGGCCAGGATCTGAGGGCCCCCTTATTAAAGGGGGCTCCCAGATTCCGATAAGCCCCCCGCCCGCAGACCTCGACAACCAACAGCCAGGGTTGTCAGGAAGAGGCCCTTGTCCTCATCAACATGGGGACAGGGTGCTTTGGGGTGGGGGGGCCGCAGGATGCCCCCCTGCCCCAAAGCACCCAACCCCCCATAATGAGGGCATGCGGCCTGGTACGGTTCAGGCCTGATAAGCTCGCTCGTCCCCACCCCCTTTCCTGACCGGCCGGGCTGCGTGCTTGGATAAGGGCCTGGTATGGACTTTGGGGGGGACCCCCACGCCGTTTTTCGGCGTAGGGGTTCCCCTTAAAATCCATAACAGACCGAAGGGCCTGGTATGCTCTTAGAGGGAGAACCCAATGCCATTTTTTAATTAAAAATTTAACGTGGAGTTCTTCCTAAAGATTCATACCAGATACAGTGCCTGGTATTGTCGGGGACCGAAGTCGAATCCCTGTTCATTGAAGTCGGACGCAATTTCGGACTTCAAGTCGCAGGGCAAAGTCATATCCAAAGTAGTACGACTGTCGTGTCGTACCAGTGTGAACCCGGCCTGAAAGTCGTATGACTGTCGTGTAGTATCAGTGTGAACCCAGCCTCAAGTTGTCCATAGATGGATCAAATCTTGGCTGGTTCAGCATGGACTGGCTGAGATTCGATCCATCTATGGGCAGGCTGGTTGTACTGACATCAATCCATCGATCAATGTCAGTACCACCAGGCTGTCAGATTTTTTTAATATGCAATTAATGCTGGCGGCTCTAGCCGCTAGCAGTGATCATTGTGTTCTGCTGGCAGGGAGGTCTATCCGCTGGCAAGACACAATAGTACTTAGGGACGATGCCCCCATCAACACTGACTATGTTGATGGGGAAATTGAGTGATTTTTCTTTCCTGCAACCATTGGTTGCAGGATAGAAAATTGCATCTATGGCTTGCCTAAAGTAGAACCATAGAAAAAAATGTTTTATTTTTGAAAGGGCAAGAGAAGGTAAACAAGTATACATATGGTCTTCATGAAAACAGTATAATAACAAAGTAACAAAGTCTGCTTCACTGTCAAATTTCTTTTTTCGCCACCTGTGCCCAATTGCAAAGATTTCCATTCACTTCCTGCCCCATAGTCAAACAGGAAGTGAGAGGAAATCCCTGTGAACTAAGGCAATTCCTTATAAAGAAAGAAATAAGCTTACCTGTAGGTAAAAATTAAATTCGGAGAGTTTACTACCACTTTAATGGGGGGAACAGTCAGCAATAAAAACTGACAAGCACTGTAATCCATCTCCACTCCATCCAAAAACTAAAAAAACGTTTTGTCTTTAGTTATACTTTCAATCAATCAAAAGGGAAGCTCTGCCTATTCAATTGTTTGCCAAATCGATTCTTTAATTTCAAAGCTCAACTGAACAAGCTGAAGATAGAAGCTGATTGGTTGCCATGCACAGCTGCTTCAGTTTTAATAAATTCCCCCAAGCATGTATCTTTTTAATAATTCACAGATAAAGGGCCAGTTCACACCGCATGTAGTCAAGAGCATTTTTTTCTGCATCAAAAATGCATGGAAAGTAGGTTATATGGTTTCCAATGGCATAGTTCATACCAGTGCGGTCAGTTCCAGGGCTTTCCAGTTTCAGAAAAAAAAGTAGAACATGCTGCATTTTTTCCTGCACAGGACTGTACTGCAGTGTGGTAAAACACAGCAAAAACGCACCGGAATGTACTGCAATGCATAAAAAACGCATCTAAAATGCACCGCACCCCAGTACAGTGAGGACCAGTTCACACCATAGAAACGCAGTCCGGGTGCGTTCCAGATGCTTTTCTGCATGCGCGTTTTTGACACATTCTAGTGCGTTTTTGATACAGTCCAGTGCAACTCCCCCCTCTTTTTTTCTTAACCTTATATAAGAACATGTGTGTTCCAGTGCGTTTTTGGTGCGTTCCAGTGCGTTAAGGGACAGTTCACACCAGATGCAGTTCCGTGCGCTTTTATTTCAGCACTAAAACTGCATGCACAGTGTTTTTCGTGTATTCTAATGGCTCTAGTTCACACCATGCAGTCAGTTTCCGGTCAGTTTCTGCCCCGGAAACTGACTGCATGGTGTGAACTAGAGCCATTGGAATACATGGAAAACACTGTGCATGCATTTTTAATGCAGAAAAAAAGCGCATCTGGTGTGAACTGTTCCTAAATCTTATTGCCCAATTCTGTGTAGAATCGTTCGATCAGATTGTTGCATGTGTAGCGGACACCCCAAAACTGGGGTCGCTATGCCTAAATTTAGGGGCTAGCCTGAGCAAATAGTTAGGCTCAGGCTGTTAGAATTCTTTTAATTGGCCTCTGCTCTGTTGTGGTGTTGCCTGACAGTACAGTTCCCTGTGACCTGTAGGTGGCGCTGTCGCCCAGGTCTCAGGTCGAACCACAGGTGGCATTGCAGCGCTATTGGGTGTCCTCTCTCGGCGGCCCACTGTGCATGCTGGGAGAGGGTACATAAGGGGCAGACGCCATTAATTATGGTTCGTTCGCGCCCTTTGGCCCTCCAGGCCAGGGGTGCGTGTGTGTGTTCAGTCCCGGGCAGCTTTAGCCCGAGGCTGCATCGTTCCAGGTAGGCCCAGCACCTTTAGCTGAGGCCTACACCAGAAGAGGAGTCCCAGGGTACCCGTGGGAGGGTGACCCCCTCTGAAGGAGAGGGAACCAGGGAGGACCTACCCAGGGGATCGGTGTAGAAAGTCACTGTCTTGGGAGAGGCCTGGTTACCTGTCAGAGGGAAGGATTCTATCATCCGCCAAAAGCCTTGTAACGTGCCCCATTGGCACCTAAGGTCTCAAGTGTTACAAGTGCTGGGAAGTTCGGGACTTAAAGGTTAATATCCTGATCATATCCTTAGGAAAAGAACTTAAAGTGAATGTTCGTGCTCTACACCGGCTGCTAGGACCGTGGACTATTCGGGTGAGCAAAACCCACTCAGGCTTGAGTGGCGACGAGGGTAATTAAAGTGGTTGTAAACCCCCCCTGGCCTTTTTTTTTTA
Source organism: Rana muscosa (assembly GCA_029206835.1). Taxonomy (NCBI): domain Eukaryota; kingdom Metazoa; phylum Chordata; class Amphibia; order Anura; family Ranidae; genus Rana; species Rana muscosa. The sequence continues at coordinate 578,902,071 of CM055118.1, forward strand.
TACAACCTGCAAAATAAAGACATAATGAGCTAGTATGCATAGCATACTAACTCATTATGAATCACTTACCTGAGATCGAAGCCCCCGAAGCGGTGCTCGGACACCTCCGTCACAGCCGCCATCTTGCTCCCCTCTGCCTTCTGCGTATCGACGCTCCGGCGCTGTGATTGGCCACGGAGCAGCGATGACGTCACAAGCATGCGCGCTCAGGCCGGCTAACTCCATTTAGAAATCCGGCTACTAAGCCGGCCCGCTAGTGCGCATGCGCGTGACGTCAGCGGCGCCGGTTTTAAATACAAATATCTCCTTAACCGTGTAGGTTAAGGAGATATTTCATGCACCTACAGGTAAGCCTTAATCTAGGCTTACCTGTAGGTGTTTGTTTACAAAGTGTGTTTACAACCACTTTAAGTGCCGCGTGCCTGAACCTGCCTCCCTGTTCAACTTTCTCTATCTCCAACCTTTCCTGTCAAGTTGCAAGCAAGAAAAAGAAACTCTTTTATTGGGTTGAATACTGTCTGGACAATGGCCTTCTTCAAAGAGAGAGAGAATAGACTTTTCCCTACACTCTAGGGACGAGAACCAATGGAAGGAGGTAACTCGCTGCAGGACCCAAAAACTGTTAACACCGCTCACCCTCTACAAGATGGAGGATATTGGGCATGTGCCATGGTGTGTCCCATCTGCTGGCGGAGGTAGGCAGAGGAGCTAGGGATGTGTGTACTACACATGCATGGCATTATGTAACACAGAACCAGAGCAGAACAGGGCCCAGCATGCATTGCAATTCGTTCTAAGGTCAAAAAAAAAAAAAAACCCTTGACCAGAATGCATTGCACATAAGAAAGATTAGGAAGTTGCATGGTCCCAAAATCAATGTGCTATAGGGGCCAATGAGCTGAGGATGCATTGAAGTGACAGCTCAGGACTACAGAGCCCAGAATGCACATGGTGATGGAACACAACATCTCTGCAGTCAGCAGTTGCTGGGAGGGGCAGCTGGACCAGTCTGCTAGATAGAGGATCCGATAGGGAGGAAGGCTGATCACACACATACACACAAACACAGTATCAGCACAAGGACAAGGACAGAGGGGGATCCCCCAAATCCAGGAAGGAGGGGGGGCACACATCGCCAGGATTCTGGACCATCCATGTGATTCCCAGTCCTGCTTAGCTTGCATTCCCTCCTCCTCCTCCTCCCCCCACCTGCCTGCCATCGCCTTCTACCTGCTTGGGAAGAAGGATTTTGGATTCGGGGAATGACGGTGGAGAGGCGAGCTGCCCCTAATAGGGGTTCAGACATCTGAGATATCTGTGACAGCTGCTGTCACCCTCCATCCATCCATCCATCCATCCCAGGGATTCTCTGCAAGGAGGGGATCTGGGGGGACTCTGCCATGGGGGACAAACCATGCCTGTCCTAATCGGTCACACCGTACCCCTGCGACACACAAGCGACACTCTGCGCCCGACAGTCCCCTTCACTACAGGCAGCCCACAGAGGGATAGGTGAGAGGCAGCAGCAGATCCTCCTGCCGGTGTATGCATGACATCTACACCCTGTCCTAGGAGATGAACAGTCCCATCTGATACAAGGTGAGTCCCTGGCTCTGTCTTCATGGCCTGCTAGAAAATCAGATCCATCCATTTATGTTATGCAATCCTGATGATTGATTTATTTATTACTGTGCAATGATCTCCTCTTTGTGTCTATTAAAGAATGCTTGACTGGTGTATATGTATTATATATATATATATATATATATATATATATATATATATATATATATATATATATATATAATGTGTGTATATATATATATATATATATATATATATATATATATAAAATGTATGTTAAATTTAAAGGGGGTGTCTATGTTTGCAGGACATTGCGCTTACTAATATACTTGTACATGTGTGCACAATTTCCTATCAATGGCTCATATATCATTGTGCTGCTGTGCGCAACTTGCTTACTGCCTCCCAAGCCACTGTACCAGCACCGTCATGTCTGCACTCCAGCAGCCTCCTGTGTCCTGCGATTTTATTTCTGTGCTTTTAAAAATTTGCTCAGAACTGCAAACCTGAGGCTGTGTCACATGGGTAGGTAAAGGTTTTATGTTTACATACCATATCAATATGTTGTGTCAACTAGCTCTGCTTGTCCTAAAACATTTAGGGATAGTATGTTGGAATTGTAACAAATGTTGCAAGTCTCTCCTGTAATAACAAATATTGTGCAGATCCCCTGTGACAACAAATGGATGAGACATCCCCTGTCCTGTGTCCTTAATACAATGTGACAAAGTTGAAGTCGTGTATCCAGCTGCAGTAGCTGGGGTTTAGTGTCTCACCAGGAAGATTATGGTGGCAGCCATCTTTGAGTGGCCTGGTGTTAAGTAATGCCTTGATGTGTCTCTTTGATTTGCCGTGCCGCGAGCTGTCCGCTGCGCTGTTCACCTTATCTCTACGTTTTATGCTGCTTCTCCTTATTATGTGTACAGTAGTATTTGTTACATTATAATTTGGCTCTTGAGTTGTTATGCAAATTTTCTCCTGTGTCGCTACTTCTACAGTATTTCCTATATCTGTACAGCACTGCGTAAATTGTCGGCGCTAGACAAAAAAAAAAATCACTTCTGCGATCACAGACATTGCATGTGATTCGCACCTCACTGCTGTGTGGATCACATGCGATGTCTGTGCGATGCAAATTCAGCCATCAGATTGCATGGCTGAATTAATGAATTTGTATCGCATTCGGACCAAAATCGTGCAGGACCCTTTTTTTTTGGCCGTGCCAGAATCGGATAGTATGGGTATTTACACCTATGCGATCCAATTCCTGTCCGAATTCACAGTTCGCACTGCGATATGCGAATGGATCTGGGGGTGTCATTAAGACTGGGTTTCCCCACATCCAAATCACATGACAGGCAAGTGTGACCGGTATTTTAATGGAGCCAATTCACACAGATCTGGGGCAGCCCCGGCCCGCATTCAAAAAAGGGTCCTGTGCCTCTCTTTGTATTGACACCCACAGCGGTTTGCAGAGGGTAGTGTGAACTGCCTGCGAATTGTATGCAATGCGGGAACCGGTACTGGAATTGCGCTGGTTCCTGCATCACAGAAGTGTGAACCGGCACTAATACATAAATAATACATTTTCCTTATCCTTATATTTTGCCCACTTTCCAGAGGGCTCTGGGCAGTGTAGCTGTTAGATGTAGGCCCTCTTTTCTGTCCTAGGAGCAGAAGCCTCCACCTTCTATCCACCTTAGATCTTATACAGGTGTGCATCTATTTCCGGTGCCCGGAAAGGCACGGGTGCAGCTTTCAGCCCTGTCGAAGTCTATGAAAAGGTGAAATTCGCTGCTGCTGGTTGAGGCACCCACATTTACAGCCCTGCGTGTTTAGGATTTAGGTGCAGAATTGGATACATATTGGATAAACACACAGGGGGCTGATTTACTAAAACTGGAGAGTGCAAAATCTGGTGCAGCTGTGCATGGTAGCCAATCAGCTTCTAGCTTCAGCTTGTTTAATTAAGCTTTGACAAAAAAACCTGGAAACTGATTGGGTTCTGTTTCGGACTGCACCAGATTTTGCATTCTCCAGATTTAGTAAATCAACCCCAGTGTGTCTTTGGCCTTACTAGAACATGCCGCCCTGATTTAAACCCAGTGTTGGTACACCTGTGACTCTGGATAGGATGTGATTTTGCCTGGCATTCTGCTCAAGTTGAATGTTATATATATCATTTAGGCCCTCAACAAAAAAATTGAATTACAATGACATGGTAATCCTGCTGAAGAGCAGGCACTTGTACAGTCTCATCTCATTACTTTGCCAGTCTCCTACAATCTAAAGGCTGCGGGTTTTCTAATCCTTTCCACCGTCTCTCTCTGTGGCCGCCTATCCCTCTGCGCTTTGCCCTCTGCCAGTTTATTTCTCTACCTGTCTTTCTTCTGTTCTTCTTTCTGTCATTCCTGATCTCCTTATCTCTCTGTCCTTTCAACCAATTCACTGCCTTCTGAATAATTACTGCTTTTATCACCTGCTGTCCTATTTTCTTTTTTTGCCCTCAACCGGTGCCCACTTTCAGCGCTTTCTCTTTTTATTTTACTTTGAAGTCTTTCTACCCGATTCATAATTTATCTACACGATTCCAGCTATTAGCATGTTACCTCCATCTCATTATTTTGCCTGTCCCAATGTTACTGTCAGCTTATGTACTGTTTAACTATTTTTTTTTTTTTATTAATGAGAGTGCAACAGGAGAAAATCAATTTGATTTATGCTGTCATTTTTCATATCAAAACAGGGCAAGTGATTGATACCAGTATTAACTAAATTCTCAATTACTGTTCTCTATTAACTGATTCTATAACCTTTCTAGATTTGCCTATCATGAGATGTAAACACATGCATATATATATATATATATATATATATATATATATATATATATATATATATATATATGTGTGTGTATATGTGTATATAATATATATATATATATATATATATATATATATATATATATATATATATACTGTCCATAAGGCAGAGCCAATAGAAATGTATAAAATGCTCAATGTGGATGTTTGTTTTTGTCTATGGTTGCATCTATGGCCATTGCTTATTGTATATGAATTAAACTGGTAAATTTACTTAAAGGCTATGTTCACCTTTTCCAGAAAATAGCCTATGCAGTCAAGGGGTTCCAGTAGGTATTAACAACTGTGCAGCTTTATAAAATGGTAATTTATTTTATTTTCTTACCTGTAGGCCATTTGAAAGTCTGGCCAAAAAAACTCCCAGTTAGCAATTCCCACATCCAAAAAAAAAACATATTTTTTTGCTCCTGTAGTGCTGGGGGTGAGCATTCACTGGTTTCCATGTCCTAGCAACAAGCCAGGATGTGGGGATCACCAATTGAAAGTTTCCAACCAGGCTTCTGGGAGCTTAAATGGCCTACAGGTATGATAACAAAATGAATGAACATTTTATAAAGTTGCACAGTTTCTTAATACCTACTGGGGCCCCTTGGCTGCGAGGCTATTTTCTAGAAAAGGTGAACTTAGTCGACCATTAAGCTTTTGCAGGCCTTGCTTCTGTATAAGACGGTCGTTACCTCTTTTTCACTTTGAAGCATTCCTGCATGTTCAGCGAGATGGCAGCAGAATTGAAGAAGTTGTTCCTTATGGGAAATGTTTACCTGTGGAAGTTACTGCTATCAGGTCATTTCTTTATGTAGCCAGCTATTTACAGTGATGGATGTGGTATGGGATTTGAGAAATGGCCAGTTGAAACAAGTATATCTTGCTTTGTACTGTCACTGTGACCTTGTCTGTTTACTTCTGGTAAGGCTCCATTAATACAGAACTGGTAGTGTGTTCTTCTTTAACTGTTTCCATTGACTTCAAAATTCTCATGCTCACCTATAAGGCTCTGCGTGGCTCAGCACCTCATTATCTGTTTCAGCTTTTATCACATCCCCCTTGTAACCTTCGCTCCTCTAATTCTGGTATTCTGTGTGCCCCTCAAACACGTCTAGACTCTATGGGGGACAGTACCTTCCCCTGTTATTCCCCCAAAACTTTGGAACTCTATAGCCTCGTACATACAACTGTTTTTCTCGGCAAGAAAACTGCTGGGAGAGCTTTTTGATGAGAAAACCGGTCGTGTGTATGGTTTATCGACAGGAAAACTGCCGGGAATCTCAACAAGAAAAATAGAGAACCTGCTCTCTATTTTTCTCGTCGTGATTCTCGGCAGAATGTTTCCTGCCAAGAAAACCAGTCGTCTGTATGCTTACCTGTCCAGGTAAACCCGCGCATGCTCAAAAAGACTTTGACGCATGCGCGGTAGCATACAAGGTTAGTGTGGGGTGTAGCAAGATGGCGGCGACGGCATTGAATGTGACGAGCACCGGCTCGTCGTAGTCGATGACGTCACTGCGTTCTTGCCATTCAAAAGACCGGGGTTCTTTTGAAGTGGCCGTCTGTACACAGGGCTTGGCAAGACAAGCTTGCCAGGAATCCCGTCGAGAAAACCAACGTTTTTTTTTACGACGGGATTCCCGCCCGTGTGTACAGGGCTTCTTTCCAAGAACATCAGAGTAACCTGATTAAGGCCTCACGCACACTGAACGTGTTTTTTGTTTTTTTTTGATGCTCCTGTGGACTTTTTTTTTTTTTTCTGCCTCTAAACTCCCCTGCATGTTAGTCTATGTGTCCATGCACACATAGGCATTTAGAGGAGTTTAGAGGTAGGGGCATTTAGAAAAAAAAATAACACAGCAAGTGCATCTAGGAGCAGCAGAGTTTTGACAGAAAAGACGCTTAATGCCCCTAACCGTGTGTAAATGCGCCTAAGCACTAGTCATGTTTAGCGCTTGAGCATTAATTTATTTCACTGCCTAGAGCAAATTATTATTCTGGCCAGTGAAATTAATTACCGCCCAAGTGCTTGACATGCCTAAACATGTTACACGATTTTACAGCCATCAAGCGTTTTTCTGCAAAAGGTCTGCTGCCAGGGTCTAGAAAAGTTAGCAAAATGTCTAGTGTGCATGAGGCCTAAAACTCAACTCCAGGCAAATAAGAAATAGAGGATTGATTGTTTGCTTTCTCTAGGGGAGAGCAGAAACCTTTAGGCTGGGTTCACACTGCTGTACAGAGAGGCTGACAGCAGGGGTCCGGTGCGTCTCTGTTCACCATTTCAGGTCCGAATTCGGTCCAAATTTTTGGCTGAATTTGGACCTGAAACAGACCAGAAGACGCACAGGACTCCTGTACAATAGGCTCCGCAGCCGCCCTGGTAATGTGTGAACCGGCTCCATTGAGAGCCGGTCACAATCTTCTCCTGACATGCTAATTGAATGCGGGGAAACCCACATCCAATTTGCAATAGTGAGAACCCAGCCTTATACCTGATCCTGTGTTCTCCTGGTAGGCAGTACTCCCCCACGGTCATCAGTCCAGAGCAGGTCTATGGTTTTTGCTGTGGTCTTGATGAAGTCAGGGCCCTAGACCGGTGGAGTGTGGGGTCTAGCTGTGGGGAGGAGCAGAGGAGCAGGTAAGTAAATCTCCTTGTATTTTCCCCTAGGTGTTATTATTTCCTGCAGAGGGGGGCCCAGCCCTCTTTCAAGGTATTTTAATTTTTTTTGCCTGGAGTTTAGCTTTAAACTCTTTCAAATCAAAGCTGAAAAAACTTTTTTATGTAGACTTCACCTAACTGTCCCTTTTTATATCTTGTTTCATTTGTTATTGCTTTGAGAAGGTAACTTTAAAGGCGCCATATAAAATAATGTTTATTATTATTGTGACTGGTTTAGCTAATTATCGTATATACTCGAGTATAAGCCGAGTTTTTCAGCACATTTTTTTGTGATGAAAATGCCCCCCTTGGCTTATACTCGAGTCTGTGTCCATCTTCACTTTTGTGCGCCTGATCTCGGCCAGCCCCTGGACCCCAATCTTGGCAGACATGTAGCAACACTCTTCCTCTACAAGTGTGCAAAGTTTGTTGTCCGAGGGACCTACGGCCGGGAAGCACTGATTTTTCAAAGCGGGCACCCCTTCCATAGACTCCTATGTTAAACGGTCATTTCTTGGGGACCCGGTACTGGCCGGCCCTAGGACCCCAAACTTGGCACACATGTAGCCCCACTCTTCATCTACAAGTGTGCAAAGTTTGTTGTCCGGGGGACCTACGGCCGGGGAGCACCGATTTTTTCAAAGCTGGGCGCCCCTTCCATAGACTCCCATGTTAAACGTCAGTCTAGTCACACAGAGCCTGGAGATCAGGTAGGGAGATTGGATACAGTGAGGCATGGGCACAGTAAGGCACAGTGAGGCATGCACATGGACACAGTGAGGCAAAGTGAGGTATGCACCCTGGGGCGCCTTGAGGTATCTTCAGGTGTGCCTTGGCAAAATGCCTAAAAATTGCCCAAAAATTGTATACAAGCCAGCAAGTGAAATAAGCCTGATTTTTAGTTAAACAAAGCCTCAGATTTTTTCTGTGCACCATTATTATCTAGCTGCCGGAATCCTAACAACCAATGACGTCATCAGTTAATAAGGAGAATGAGAGTTGCCTGCACAGCATCCTATGTCTTGAATTTCAGAGTAATTTTAGCAATAAAGGGAGCATATATAAATATAGTATATTAACACCTGTGATGCTGTTTTGATGTTACATTTTGAAAGAAGCTGGACGCCAGCTGTAGGGAGGGTGGGGGAGGCCATGTTAGTACACCCTGCACTGCTCAGCGCTAAACCTTTAGGCTTTTCAAAATGATCACAGATGTCAAAATACTATATTTATTTATATACGCTCACTTTATTGCTAAAATTACTGAAATTCAAGACGTAGCTGAGTGTAGTAAGATGTTGGCTGCCTTCTTCTGACTACAGGTTTTCTGTCAGATGAGCAAACCTGGTAGCGGTAAAACGCATTCGCAGCTGACGAAACGTCACTTCTGATACCTAATCTGACCAGCTGAGATGTGAACCATGTATGGGAAGGCTGAATGTACCCAAGTTGATTGATCGATCAACTTGGGTACAAACAGCCTGCCAGATTTTACATGCATGTTATTCAGTGTGAGCCGGGGGTAGCTGAGGCAAACATGCCACTCTGCTACATAGCGTACAGAGACAGGCACTCTGCATGCCTCTGTATGTCTACACCAATTTAGATTTGGTCTTAATTACCTCCAGTTTAATTATCTATAAACTGAAGGTAATTCTTTTTTAATTTAGTGCAGCCGTAGTACCACTTTAAGAACTACCTGATTTTACCACATGTATCGTTAAAGATACTGAAGCTGGCAGCAGGAATTTTTGAATTTGGAACAGGCCATTTTGTATTATGTATTGAAAGGCCAGCAACTTGTTTAGAGTCATATAATTAATTTTTTAGTATAGATGATGTATATTTTTTGGATCAGAATCCAATACAGTATTTGCAGACAGATGTCTAATAGTGTCTTTGTATTTTCAGTTTTAGCCTCTCTATTGGGACCCTCATAAAATAGGTCATTGCATGTTTTAGGGTTATTTCACTATATGGTATAAGATAGTTGCCCATATTCCCAAGGAACAATTAAATATGTCTGACGATGCCTATTGTCGTTGTCTGCTGCTGCGCCTTTTCACTCCAGCACAGTGTTGTAGTATGAATGGTGCCTTTGATGCCAGTGGACAGTATTTTACATGAGGTTCCCATGAGGCCAGATCACAGGGGAACATCATGTAAAAACATAGTGGTGTGAATAAGTCCTTGTGGGCTCATTAATTAATAAACAAATTATTAATTACTTCTGTTACTTATCTTTTCCTGTGCCTATGGAAGTTGCCATTAGTAACTTGTATGTTAAAAAGTATTGCATAAAGATCATATGTTTTTGGTTTTTTGTTACATAAATGTTATTGAATGAGACAGGTCAATATGAAAATACAATGAACAAACAGCTAGAGGTTTGAAAAAAGAGATGCGTACATACAGTTTGTAAGATACAAAATTGCCATACATAGTTTTTATAGAATGAGAACTACATTTCTGTATCAAAGCCATAAGGACTCATGCACACTGGACGTTAAAATAACGTTATAAAAACGCCAGTAGCTTTGCAGTGAGTTTTTCAACTTTATTCAACTTTTTTCAACGTTTTTGCAATAGCGTTTATTAGCGTTTTTCAGTGTTTTTTTTTTCTTTTCAATGGACCAAAAATGTTAAAAAATGCTGGTGAGCGAAGTTTTTGAGCGTTAATCAATGTTTATCAGCGTTTATCAGCGTTGGAGCATTTTTACAGCTGAAAAACATCTCTCAGAACCCAGTTTTTTTTTTTTTTTACTGCTCAAAAACGCCACTGCTGATAATATCCTATGTGTGCATTTACACATAGGATAACATGATGGAAAGTTTAATGACTGTAGAAAAAAACGTCTACAGCCAAAAACAGCTGCTGTAAAAACGTCAAAAGATGTCCAGTGTGCATGAGGCCTAAATGTTAGGCTTGGCAACCGTAATTTGTACACAGTGTTATAGTGTTATCAATATAGATGTGAAAAAGGACATGTCAATTTTATACCTGCTTGGAAGCAGGCGAAGAGTTAGGAAAAGTAGAAGAAGAACAGAAAGAGAGAAAAAAAAGAGGAGGGGGCGGGTATATAGGGAGAGGTAAAGGCCACATTGCAGATGGGACACGTCATTAAGCTAAAGTTACGGTGTGTAGGAGAAAGTATTTATTCGGTCAGTGTTAATAGTTTGGTCTTTTTATAATTGTAATCAAGAGAAATTAAAGGGCGGCGCAAAGGAGAGCATCAGGGCATAGGTTTTATGTTTATTTGTGCTCTATTAATTACACAAATAGGTTATTCAATGTCATCTAAAATTGAGATATTTGGGATCATTGTGATAATGTGAAGGCACACTTACTGGCTTATATAATAGAGCCAATGGGGTTGATTTACTAAAGGAAAATAGTCTGTTCGCTTTGCAAAGGAAGTTGCACATTGCAATGGAATTTTCCCCAGAGCTTAGTGAATGAGGCAACGCTCTGCTGACTTTCAGTGTTCATGTGCACATAAAAATATTTGTTTTTACATTTCTCTTTCACATGATTGGGTGTTCTTTGTAAAATTAATCATCACCCTGTTCACTAAGCTCTGGGGCAAATTCCCTTGCAAAGTGCAACTTCCCGTGCATAGTGAACAACCTTTTTGCCTTTAGTAAAACAACCCCAATGTTCGTAAACCAAAGCAACAAATTGACAGTGATCTTTCTTTTCACAAACTTCGTAAGAGGAGCAGTCTTATCGGTTGTCATGAGCTACTGTATTTTACATATCATCACTGCTTTTAGTGCTGCCTTAAGCTCAATTAAAGATGTCTGATTCCCTGGTAATAGAAGTCTTAAATGGTATATGTTCTGCATTGTTACTAAATAATTCACAATATCTGACTCATTGACAGAAAGCAGTTGAAGATCATTTTCCAGTCTGTGTCTATTGGATTTTAGGCATAACATAAAAACACTTTATGAAGAACAAATTATCTTAATATTAATCCATAGCAAACAAGAGTTAGCTTTAATCAGAATACAGAAAATAAAAAGTGTGCAGTATATATGATTGTCTGGTTTGAGTGTGCGGTATTGCTCATCAACTATTTTATTTAGTAAAGCTTACTGGGTAAATGGAAATCTATAGGGCCAGAGAGTATCATCATTTTTATAAGAAATACATCTGTGTCTCTTGATGTATGCATTCTGTGAGACTGGCGGCCTTTTTAAAAATTTGAAAGATGTAGACAGCTGAGAAGAGAGTATAGGCAATCAGCTCAGGGCTAGTCACCCCGTCATGGTAGGTTGGATGTCAGCCTTGTTTGTAACCCCTTAGTATAAGAACCATCACAGAAAACTGTCAAGAGTTCCAATAGCCTGCCTATCACCCCATTTGGGTATTTTCTATTGAAAATAAATACATTTTGCAATCAACTCCAGTCTTCATACACCCCCATGTGCCACATTCCCAACAGCTGGATGGTGTATGGACACAGAGGGGTTGATTTATCAAAGGACAAAAGGCTATCGACTTTGCAAGGGATTTTTCTCTTAGCTTAGTGAATGGGGCAAAGCTCTGCTGACGTCAATCATCCGGTCCTGTGCAATGCTGTTTTGTTTTTGTTTGTTTTTTCATTTTTTCATTGTTTTGCACACATTTTTGTATTCTTTGCACCACATTCTCTAAGCCAGGGATATGCAATTAGCGGACCTCCAGCTGTTGCAGAACTACAAGTCCCATGAGGCATAGCAAGATTCTGACAACCACAAGCATGACACCCAGAGGCAGAGGCATTATGGGACTTGTAGTTTTTCAACAGCTGGAGGTCCGCTAATTGCATATCTCTGCTAAAGGGAAAAATCCGTTGCAAAGTGAAAATTCTTTTGCAAAGTGCACACCCTATTTGACTTTAGTAAATTAACCCAGAGAGTGGGATGCAGCATTTGATCTTTCATCAACTGTCAGGTTGAATTATGAGGTTTCTGATCAGCTATTGCTTAGCCCTAATTGTTTTTTTTTTCCCAGCCAGAAATAGGCTGATAATACATATGAATTCAGGAAGACTTGAGTGGCCTAAGGAATGCAAATAAACTCCTAAAAAAAAATTAGATTCTTACTTTTAAATTAAACAAAGTTCATTCAGTTTGTATGCAGCTATATATCAAGTTAAAGAGCACTGAGAAACGGCTGAAAGATTACATTTATGAACCCTGGCTTTAGACAGTCTTTTAAGAAATTAGTTCATTGCATAATTAGAAAAAAAATCTCTACTTCCATTTCACTCACTAATTGGATGTGTTTAGGGGCTTTTAGTTATTGGCAATGGAATAGTCATGACTTTGCAATTTGCTGTCTACAGCCTCTGAGCTAAGGTGGAGTAAGGGAAACCCCTAGCACCAGATTAAACTTATTTTAGAATGTTGTAAGTGCTGAGATCATTTACCCAGATGTCTAATTTTATATTTAAAGATTTGTTCATGCTACATTTATATGTTACTGCTGCAACTGATTATCCCTTAATGTAGAAACAATGAAACATGAATCGGTACCCCCTTCATAACCCATGCTGATAATGAGGTCTGATAACCCCAAACTATGCACACAATGCCATCCTCATTTCTATAAAATGTGCAGTTCCATGATTAGATGGGCAGATTTATATTTCATGTCTGTGCTAGGCATTCTTGGGAAGTAACACAGTACAGTCCAACTATAGACACAGTGGTAAAAAGCAGATCAGATAGGAAGGAACGCAGAAACATCAAACCCTACTTAGGCCAGGATCTGCAAAACACTTTTATGGGCCAGGTCATAAATATGCCTGTCATAAATCAGCCTAGAAGCAAATACATATCTGTGAGTCAGGTTTTTGACCTGAACTACCAGAACCAAACTCTATACATAATTCATAATTTCTGCTTTGATACAGTTACTTTCTTTACACTAATATAGAAATAGATAATCAGTTAGACACCAAACACACCTATATTGGCTGATAGGACATATTACACTTTTTAAGAGAAGCATAAAATGATTAATATATTTAGTGTCTATCAAATCATAATTTATTTTCTGTTCAATAATATGTTAATTATCAGTTGTTAAATCTTGTCATATGTAACTATAGATATAGTAGAATAATTCACATTAGGGAGAAAAAACACTTAACCACTTGCCGACCGCTGCACGACAATATACGTCGGCAGAATGGCACGGCTGTGCAAAGGGACGTACCTGTACGTCCCCTTTAAATTGCGGCATAGTGGGCACGCGTGCGCATGCCGCATTCTCTGTGAGTGTGACTGTGGGTCCCGTGGGCACCCGGCAGACATCGTGTCACAGAGCTGCAGAACAGGGAGATGCCTATGTAAACAAGGCATTTCCCTGTTCTGCCTAGTGACAGGACAGAGATCTACTGCTCCCTGTCATCGGGAGCAGTGATCACTGTTGTGTCACTTGTAGCCCAGCCCCCTCACAGTTAGAATCACTCCCTAGGACACACTTAACCCCTTCATCGCCCCTAATGTTTAACCCCTTCCCTGCCAGTGTCATTTACACAGTAATCAGTGCATTCTTATAGCACTAATCGCTGTATAAATGACAATGATCCCAAAATAGCGTCAAAAGTGTCCGATGTGTCCGCCATAATGTCTACTAATAAAAAAGATTAATAAAATAAAATGCCATAAAACTATCCCCTATTTTGTAGACACTATAAATTTTGCGCAAACCAATCTATATACGCTTATTGCGGTTTTTTTTTTTTTTTTTTTTACCAAAAATATGTAGAAGAATACATATCGGCCCAAACTGAGGAAAAAAATATTTTTTTATATATTTTTTGGGGATATTTATTTATTATAGCAAAAAGTAAAAAAATATAGCTTTTTCTTCAAAATTGTCGCTCATTTTTTTGTTTATAGAGTAAAAAAAAACAAAACGCAGAGATGATCAAATACCACCAAAAGAAAGCTCTATTTGTGGGAAAAAAAGGATGTCAATTTTGTGTAGGTACAACGTCGCACGACCGCGCAATTGTCAGTTAAAGCGATGCAGTGCCAAATCTCAAAAAATGGCCTGGACATTGGGCAGCCAAATCTTCCGGGGCTGAAATGGTTAAACAACCCTTCAGCACACTTTTTGACCCTTTAATTTTGTTGTGGTATGCCTGTAAATGCCCTCTTCAGGGGCCAGGAAAGATTGCTGCATTTGCAGCTCTGCAGTTCTTGCTTAACATCAGAACTATTAAGGAACGCTTAGAGTAATTTATGAGACCCCTGTGATTCAAACATATGTATATATTTGGACTTAATTGGACCCTACATGAAACCAAAGATCAGACATATAAGGTGCTAAGTAAATTTCACTTTTAATGCCATTTTATTTTACTGTTGCCTATTGTCTGTTTTGTAATGCCTTTTCTGCCAATATTTTCTAGAATAATTTTTCTCTTCTTTTCATGAAAGCGATATTTGAAATTCATTACACAAAATCTCAGAATGCTGTAATCAGAAATTAAAGAATCCCTGCCTCTGTGAGGGCTACCGTATTTTAAGACTCTGTTACATTCCTGTCTGAGTGTGGCAGTGAGTGTCAGACATTGCTTAAATTTAAGAATTGCAGCAGCAGCAAATGCTGTAATAGGTGTGCGTTTTCCATTAATAGTACACGTGGTGGTGGCTACAATTTGTGTGTGCAAATGGTTAATTGTGTACCTGACTTGCCCTATTGGTGATTACGGTACTCTCAGTCTGCTAGTGCTTAGATTTTTGTCCTGGAAGTCGGAAGAGATGAGGCTGAGAGTACAATATGTCACATCTAGTATTGAGTAGTATTGTGTGACACCCAAAAATGCAATCTCGTATGTCACCTTTAGCCAAAACAGCAGCTGTTTGCAGTTTTTTTTATTTTTTTATTTTTTTTTTACTGAATAAGGCTGTTTTAGTGCCTTTACGATAAATTCTTAGTATGTTTTTTTGCATTGTTACATTGGTCCAGCTTGGACCAATGTGATTACGCATAGTCCTTGCCTAGCTGATCCATGTGTAAGCTGAGAAACACTATAGTAGCTGCCATTACTACAGTAATTTTTGCTGTCATTCAGGGTATATACTGAGCAGCTACCCTAGGGCACACAGGGGTTTGCTCATCTCCTATTCATAGATTACCATACATTTTTGTCATCAGTGAATGCAAAGTGTTCTTCGATTGGAAGAGGTGGAGATGCAGGGGTGGTAATATCACAACCTTCACCTCATTCAATCAGAAAACACCTTTTATTGATTTCGAAAAATACAAGATGTTCTCTGAATGGCACCCATGCCAAGTGGGAGACCCCCTGTGGTTACTATCCAGCAGGGCAACCAATGAGCTTGGGACCTGGAAGGCAGCGGGGATCAATATAGTAGCAGCGGCTATTACAGTAATTATTTGCTTCCACAGGAGTCTGCCAGGTACATACTTACATTGGTCAGCGCCGGACCAATGTACCTATGCAAAAAAAATAAAGCATTCCTGGAATTCAGTTTTAAAGTCACTATACCTCAGTTTCTATTTTAAAGCCTTCTATAATTCGATTTACATAGTTACATAGTTTAGATCTTGCCAGAGCTATACCTTTTTCATTGAAAAAAGTTTTATTTGAAAATATATCTAAATATTTTCACTTTAGCTCTTTAAAACTTTTTTCCTCTCCAACTTTTTCCTTCTCCAACTCCTAAATGTTTTGTTGGAATCCGACATTTCTGGGACTGTCGGATTCTTGCTTGTACTGGCCACAGCTTCCTTTCCTTGGCTTCTGCTCACCGTTGGTTGCTTATGTTTGCAGTTTCTAGCTCAGCCTTGGATTGTCACTGAGCGTGGAATGCCAGAATTTCTGCAGCAGTGACAGCCTTGGAGAATTACTGTGCAATCACGCAGCTTCAGGACATGGTGCATTCACAGGCCCTCTGGATGCACTAGGTAACCCCCCAGGAGGCCTTTTCAGGAAGTTTGGATACATGGTAAGTAGACAAGTAGGGTACCCACCCTCTAGTATATAGACTATGCTGCTAGCCAAATTGTACGTTTAAAGAAAAAAGGAAAGAAACTCCCAGTGGCTTATGCGCAGCTTCAATGATGTATTAACTCATAAATAAAAGTATTAGATCATTTTATTGTACATAAGTATCGAATTTACAAATTCATTGGAAAAGTACAAGTAAAAAAGGGGGATTGCGGAATGGATCCAATTGCATAGAAAGGAACAACAATAAGAGCTCTGGTGTACAAATTATAACGGTATTTACAGTCATGTGTCACAATATACCATATACAGGTCACCACTGTGGGTTGGCATGTATATGGATCCCCAACGCGTTTCGATCTTTAATAATGTAATGATCTTCCTCAGTCGGTATCATGTGGACATCTATGGTATATTAAAAGATATCATTAACATTTTTTACCTCTTTAGTATATGCATGTCATGCATGCCTGTCAGTGCAGGCCGTAGAAAACGAATAAAGTCATACCTTGCGTAAAATACCATATGTGCTAAAACAGAGTGTAGTCTAAAAACATGGTGGATAATTTCTCCATGAGGACCAACCAGCAAGAAGAAGCGAAGGTAAGTAGACATCCTATAGCAGTGATGGCAAACCTTGGCATCCCAGATGTTTTGGAACTACATTTCCCATGATGCTCATGCAGTGTACTTGGGCATTTTGGGAAATGTAGTTCCAAAACATCTGGGGTGCCAAGATTCCCCATCACCATCCTATAGGACAGTGATGGCAAACCTTGGCACCCCAGATTTTTTGGAACTACATTTCCCATGATGCTCATGCACTCTGCAGTATAGGTGAGCATCATGGGAAATGTAGTTCCAAAACATCTGGGGTGCCAAGGTTCGCCATCACTGCTATAGGAAATATGTTTTTAATAAATGTGTGGATTTCTTTTTTACTGTTATTTTTAGCTGTACAGTATGAGCTGTTCAACCAACCAACCAACCAAGAGCTGCCTTGAATTGGTCATGAATGCCTGTAATCAGTCACCCAAACCTTCCCTCCCTTAACAAAGTTTGTACCAGACTTCGCTAGCCAAAGGGATTGGCCATGATTGGTTATTTGTGATCATGCCACATATCTCTGGGTAGACATTAATTGTAGAATTGTAGCAATATGCAATCATCTAATGACTTCAATACAAATCAGTAGAGAGACGGTCTGGGCGCTTAGTTGCTGGAATCTGCAAGATATATTAGGCAATTTATGGTCTTTCATCTGTAAACTGTGTTGAGTTTGTGCCTGTAATTTTGGCCTTAATGTGGAAATAACAAATCTTAAATGACCCGACCCATTTTTGAATAGACTGTAGCCTGTGATAAGCGTTATGTAAAGTACACAGTCTGCCAATATTAATTATACTGGATTTAGCAGAGAGGTTCACAGTCGATGTCCCCGTTTCATTTGACATTGGTGATTTCATGTACGTTCCCTAGTGCTTCTCAGGCCACTACTTAAGGGCAATTAGTAGTTCTGGATTTAGGGATTATTCAAATTTGTTTAAAAAAGGAAATTTAAATCCCTGAGAACTGTTGTTTGAGAACCACTAGTTTACTAAATACATTCCAAAGAGCTCTAATGTCTTATTTACACCAAGGCTGCCCATAGATATTGCTCGGCAGACTTGTGACCAATTTCTTGGTAATATAGGGATTTAGAAGGAAGATTGTTCCATAAACACAAATGATTTTATTCTCTTAAGAAAATTTTCTATTTAAAAAACAAAAAACAAAAATGCATCTTTGCCAAATAATATCAGAACAATACTTTTAGGTACAGGGAATGTGCACACATTATTTGTTAGCATTTATTATCTGAACATAGAAAAGCAGACATGTAACCATTTGTATGTAGCGCACCAACCCCCGACTTTACCTGCTTTTCTTCTGCTTGGCTCCTCCGCAGGAAAAGAATGAGGCACACCGCACCACAAGCCCGTACCCTCCTGAATAGGGAGGCCGAGCGGTGTTAGTTTCTCGGGCCTGCTTGCAGCCGGTGTCAAAAAGCCTCCAGTGCTGACCTCGTTTCTGCAGTAATCAGAACAAATCTTTAACTTTCCCCAGTAAGCAACTGTCCACACCAACTGAAAGGTCCAACACTTATTTATTCCTTCTTGCACAATAAACAGTCTCTTTGAGAGCAGACAGGTTGGGACAAGACACAGGTCAGATAAGGTGGGAGGAGGTCCAGGCACAAACTTGAATTTGGGTTTCTCCTGCTCTGATCAGCACGAACAGGCTTGGCGCACAGTCTCTGCCACAGACCATGAGGTTGGTCACTGCCACTGACCGGGTGAAAAAGGTGAAAGTCACTGCCACTGACCTTGGGTGCGTAGTGTCACTGCCACTGTGACTTAAAGAACACGTACCTCCTTTCGTTAGTGAACTAGCCCTTATAGGACAAGAAAATCCCTCCGGAGAGTTACCAGAGGCCCCATCTGTCACCACGACTCTGCGCTGGGTCTTCAGAAAGGGTCACCTCCCTGGCCTCCTCGTCCTGGATACGGGTCCCCTCGCAAGGCAAATCCCTGGGAGTCTCGGTCCCCGGCGGATCCCAGCCGAAGGCTGCTGGGCTCCGGGCCTTTCTCCAAAGTACCTCACCCCAGACTGAAGGTGTCTGAGATGGAACAGCAGCTCTGTCTCTGGGCCTAGGGCACACAGAGACAACCCGACCAGGCCTTCGGGCCTAGGGCACCCGGAGGCGACACACACGCACCCAGGCCTAAGGTGCCTGAGCGCGGAACGACGACCCCTCTGGAAGATGGCCGCCCCTTTTATATCCTTTCCTGAGAGGCACAGCAGGTTCCCCGCCCCACTGTACTGCTGCCGAGAGGGGACAAAAAAGACACAACCTCGTACTGCGGTTCAACCCGGGCCCATGGCAACAGCGCCACCCATAGGCCCCAGTGAACTTACGCACCGGTACTATCTCCCAGGGATAGAAATGGTCCATGAGACCTAACAATTAGCGCATCTGAGCCTAGTTACCACCTGCTTCCCCCTAAATGTAACCACCCGCTACATGTATAACAGAAAAAAAATAAAAAGATCCAGCTCCACAAAATAATGTCTGCCTTAAGTCTGACAGCAACTGCATACTGAAATTTACATGATTTTTCTTAGGTAAATCAACAATTCACTTTAAATCGCAAAAATCATAAAACTTTTGCCCTATGTCCATGGATGCACTCAAAGGGCTGCTTATTGCGAGATTTTGTTTTTTGACAAAGAAAAACCCTGGGTGCAATTTTTGACAAATACTGGCTGAGCCCGTGTCTCCTGCCCCTTGTGCCTATTGACTATCTGTGTGATGATTGTGGTAGTCATCTTCTGCATTGGCGATCTGGTGGTAAGTCGGAGTGGTAACAATGAA
The DNA here is from genome assembly GCA_029206835.1 of Rana muscosa. NCBI lineage: Eukaryota > Metazoa > Chordata > Amphibia > Anura > Ranidae > Rana > Rana muscosa. The sequence continues at coordinate 578,921,574 of CM055118.1, forward strand.
TTAAGGAAATTGAATGTTTAATTTACACAACAGATTGGTTTGCTTCTCATGAAAAGTTTGCTTTAAAGGGGAACTTTGTTTTTCGTCTAAATTGGCCCTGGTATGTGTATGTATGAATGAAAGTTATGGACCTTAAATTGTAAACTCCTTGAGGGCAGGGACCGATGTGAATGTATAATATATGTAAAGCGCTGTGTAAATTGATGGCGCTATGTAAGTGCCAGTAATAAAAATATATACTGTTCAGCACGATTACTTTTGGGGTTGTTAAATGAGAAGTATGGCCAAAGCTGTGGGTCACAGGCATGCACATATATATGCAGTCCCGTTACTCTGATTCAGATGACACTGAGAGCCTGAGCCAACCGTTCCCTCCCCCTCTCCAGCGCTGGAGGGGCAGCCGGTGACTGACAGTCACTGCCCACTGCTAAGTGAAGACTGAGAACTGAGCGATCAGCTGTCATGTGATTGCTCAGTTTTTGGTCCTAGAGTGGCAGGGATTTGATCGATGCTGCAGCAACATAGGTGAGTATGATTGTTTTTTTGTTTTTTTTCAGTCAGTAACTGTATTTTATAGAAAATAAGTACATAGATTTTTTGCTGCATACAGTTTGGCTAAGGAGTCATTCACACCATCTATTTTTAGATATCCATATGTACCTCTCCTGAGGAAGCAAGTTTTTATTTCGTGAAAGGCGTAGAGAATCAGTACATAGTGCCCATCCTATAGAAGTTAAGTTTTGTTGTATTCAATGATGGTGATCTTTGCACAGATCCCTTTAAACAATTATGTACCAAAGATGATTTTATAAGGATGTAATTTTTGCCTTTTGCATTAATAAAAAAACGCTGTACATTTTATCTGTTGGTTGTGCCTCGTTAAAGTCCCATGGGCCAATTTTTCTGTGTGTAAGGACTCGTTCACACCAGTTTGCATGCGTTTTGTTCTGTAAAACACACGTTCGTTGGTGTGCATTCTGAAAGGTGGCGGGATGTGTTGTTACAATGCCTTGCACTGTAAGAAGTTTAAATGTCACAAAATTACATAATACTCAACTCTCTGCATTCACATGTGAGGTATCCTGCATTGTGCTGCATAAAAATGTGGCCAGGCTGCATTTCTACTCAATACACACCACTGCGCATGTATGGTGTGAACAGGGCCCATAGATAACATTTGTTTTCCATGTGCCCTTGTGTTGAGCCTCCATTGACCAACTCAACGCACCAAGTGTGAACCAGTTCTAATGCCGCGTACACATGATCGATTTTTTCGACGGTGAAAACACCGTTGAGAAAATCCGCGTTAAAAACGAGGAACAGCTTTTTCCCCCCACACACGGCCGTTTTAAATGTCATTTTTTTTTTGGTAAAAAAAAACGACCGTGTGTGGGCTCCGCGGCAGTGTTTCCCTATGGGAAACAAAATACAAACAATATTCGCGCCGCTAACACATATAAGCAGCTACAATACCTGTGGAAAAAGGCAACAACAAACAATATACAAAAATGCAGCGCTATGCGTATAACAATGTAAAACACCCAAGTGCTCGAAATTAAACTAAATCACAAATGATTAAGTATAAGTCCAAATGTATATGAAACTCCAAAGGATGTGAGAAACATAAATTCGAATCAGTTCCAGTTTGAATCAGTCCCAAATTGTAAAGGTGAATCTTCCAAAGTAAAAAAGTGACTTGTAACGTAACCACCACCACGTGAAAGGGAGGCTTACCAGATGTAATGGACCCAATGCACGTATGTGTAAGGGGTCAGACAGGCTGAATATGTATATGTCCATACATATGGAAACCAGGCCGGCACAATGCACCCTTGTGTCCAAGGTTCAAACTCAGGAAAAAACACCGGAAATTCAAGCCAATAGGAGTATTGACTAGGCTCACATAAAGTTCATGTGGAAAAAGAAGGGAGAAGGCACATAGCGTAATAACGCAAAGGAATTTTAATGAATAAAGGCAGATACACTTACATCCAATCCATGAATATAGCGCTTTGCAAAGACACTCAATGGCAGCAATGGAGTCTCCCGACGCGTTTCGCAAAACCTTGCATCGTCTGGGGCATAACTCCCCAGAGTTGAATAAGGCACAGAGTAATTCATACCACTTCCTGTGAGCCCATGCTGTCAATGGCAAACCCATTATTACAGAACCTGGGCTCTCAGGCTGACCACTACATACAACAGCGCTGTCATTTTTTTTTTTTTTTGTTAAACCAGCGGGTTGAAGGAAAAAAAAATAGTCAATTCCCCCATCCATACATTCGATGTGGATGGGGGAATCACTCCAACTGTTCTATTCCCCGCCGTCTGAACACACTTATTATTGCTGCCCGCTAAAGCTGGCACCACTGATTGATCAGGAAAAACCTGGATCGACTTCTGTACAACCAGCCTGCCCACACATGGATCGAAATTCGGCCGGTCCCTGCTGAACCGGCTAAATTTTGATCCATGTATGGTCGTCTTAAAGCGGAGCTCCGCCGAAAATAAAATATTAAAAGTCAGCAGCTACAGCTACAGCAGCTGCTGACTTTTATTATTAGGACACTTACCTGTCCTGGAGTCCAACGACGTCGGCAGCAGAAGACGAGCAATCGCTCCTCACTCTGCTGCCCCCACTGCCATCCTCGGTAAGGGGAACCAGGTAGTGAAGCCTTGCGGCTTCACTGCCCGGTTCCCTACAGCGCATGCGCGAGTCGCGCTGCGCCGTTCTGACTGATCCCTGTGTGTTCTGGGAGCCGAGTGTCTCCCAGAACACTACTGGGAATCTGCGGGAAGTGACGCATTACCCGCAGATTTTACACAGAGACAGGACTCCCGGAAGTGGGTGAAAATACCTGTCTTAGACAGGTATCTTCACCCCCCCTCCCCCCCGAAAGGTGTCAATTGTGACACCGGAGGGGGGGAGGGTTCCGATGAGCGGAAGTTCCACTTTAGGGTGGAGCTCCGCTTTAATACTAGATCTAATTTAAAAATATCTAACTTGCCTTCAAGAGACATGTTGGTTATGATGTGAATGTTAGGCTTAAATTCTTTAGCGATAGTCCATCAAATGCGTATGTCAATAACTAATCGGCATGAGGTATACTGGGTCTCCGATGAAATCAATGGTGAACCAAGGGTAAAAATCAAATGATTTGCCATTTGCAAATGACAAACAACTTTATGGCACAGTAGTGACCTCTAAGACGTTAAAGGCATCCATTTGGATAGCAAAATTGTTACTGTTATTAATTAAGGCCTTTCTTGGTTTATTTGACTGTGCAAAGATTACGGCTTCCCTAATCATGTGAGATTTAGATGTTGTCTATATTCTGTGTATTGTATAGATTTTTCTAACATTGCGCTATCAGCACTGGAAAGATACCGATGATCTCACATGACAGAAGGAAGACTATCTGCCCTGTATAAAAGTTTAATGTTAACAATTTGGGTGTCACCAATGATTTCAGTATTGCCTGTCCTTTGCAAGAAAAAATCTATTTAAAAAATCTTTATTCTTTTATTATCTCGACAGAGGACACATTTATCCAATTTAAATTCTTTCATTCTACTTATTATTCCCTGCCCAAACTTTATGAAACAAAACTGCTTTCCTCTGCTTCTTGTCAGAGTTGTGATAGAGCTACTGCATCCGTTTATCATTGCATTTGGTACTGCACATTGACACTATTTTTCTGAGCATTATAAATTTCTGTGTATTTGGCCTTGTACAGTGTTGTTCATCTAAACGTTAAAAAAGTAATTAGTTACAGTTACAAATTACTTCTTCCAAAAAGTAATGGAGTTACCGTATTTATCGGCGTATAACACGCACCGGCGTATAACACGCACCCCAAGTTTAGGAGGGAATTTTAAGGGGAAAAAACTTTTTGGAGGGAAATTCAAGGAAAAAAAACTTACATTTAAATGCAGCATGCAGCCTTGCCCAGTGTCCATCTGCAGCCTTGCCCAGTGTCCATCTGTCCATCTGCAGTCGTGCCCAGTGTCCATCTGTCCATCTGCAGCCTTGCCCAGTGTCCATCTGTCCATCTGCAGCCTTGCCCAGTGTCCATCTGCAGCCGTGCCCAGTGTCCATCTGTCCATCTGCAGCCTTGCCCAGTGTCCATCTGTCCATCTGCAGCCGTGCCCAGTGTCCATCTGTCCATCTGCAGCCGTGCCCAGTGTCCATCTGTCCATCTGCAGCCTTGCCCAGTGTTCATCTGTCCATCTGCAGCCTTGCCCAGTGCCTTTGCGATCGTGTCAGTCCCGGCGGTTTTTAAAATTTGGCGCCGATTTCTGTGGAGAGGAGCGAGCGGGGCCGAGTGTACTTCGGCTGGACTCGGCTCCTCTCGCAGTTCCGCTCATCTCCACTGACTGCGCCGCTGACGGAGAAAGCCGAGTGTACTTCGGCTAGACTCGGCTCTGCTCACAGTCACAGGCAGGACTGCGAGAGGAGCCGAGACTAGGCGAAGTACACTCGGCTTTCTCTATGTCAGCGGCGCAGTCAGAGATGGGCGGGACTGCGAGAGGAGCCGAGTAAAGCCGATTGTACTTCGGCTTTGGCTCCGCTCGCTCCTCTCGCTCGTTTTCAGCAGGGGAATTCGACGGAGTATCGGCGTATAACACGCACCCACGATTTTCCCCTGATTTTAAGGGGAAAAAAGTGCGTGTTATACGCCGATAAATACGGTACTCACTCAGTTACTACATTGAAAAAAGTAATTTGTTACTCAGCAAAGTAACTATATTGGTTATATTATATATACACGGGGGCGGGGGCAAGGGCGGGGCGGTAGAAGGATGATATATATGTAATTTTTTCAGTGTATAAAATAATAGGAGGGATAACAATAAATAATATTGGTTATGTGCCCATGCCTCACTGTGCCCATGCTTCACTGTGCCCATGCCTCACTGTGCCCAATGCCTCACTGTGTCCGTGTCTCAATGTGCCCGTGTCTCACTGTGCCTGTTCCTCACTGTGTCCAATGCCTCACTGTGCCCAATGCCTTACTGTGCCCAATGCCTCACTGTGCCCGTGTCTCACTGTGCCCGTGCTTCACTGTGCCCGTGTTTCACTGTGCCCAATGTCTCACTGTGACCGTGTCTCACTGTGCCCGTGTCTCACTGTGCCCGTGCTTCACTGTGCCCGTGTTTCACTGTGCCCAATGCCTCACTGTGCCCAATGCCTCACTGTGCCCAATGCCTCACTGTGCCTGTGTCTCACTGTGCCCAATAACTCACTGTGCCCGTGCTTCAATTACTGTGCAGTGTTGTGCCCCTAGCCCCCTACCTGTTTGGCGGCGTCCCGGCAGCCATTCCACAGTATTCAAAAGCCACGCCTCCCGAGTACTCGTCGTCTGTGATAGGCGGAAAACTCAATTTCCCAGCATTCATTGTTCCGCCTATCACGGACATCCGCTCATCCTCATAAAACAGACGAGGATGAGAGGATGTCCGTGATAGGCGGAACACTGCCTGCTGTGAAATTGAGTGTTCCGCCTATCACAGACGACGAGGACTCAGGAGGCGCGGCTTTTGAAAACTGCAATGGCCGCCGTCTGTCTGTTCAGGTAGGCAGACGGCGGCTTGCAGTTAGTTTTACACATTACATCTACTCGCGGTGGCTGCGGCGAGTAGATGGAATTGGGGTAACGCCGCCCAAGTAATGGGAACAGCGATGCCACAAGGGTAAGAGTAATCAGTTAGATTACTCGTTACCCTAAAAAGTGGCTACGTTACCTAACGCCGTTTATTTAAACGGCATTAGTTACAACACTGCAACTAAGCTTATTATCTCCAAATGAGAAAAACATTTTATATTATTATTATATTGCTATTCTTTGTACAGAAAATATGTTCCAGGCTTGAAGCACCCTAGCCCAGCTTCTTGGAAATCCTGGCTATATTTGGTCAATTCTGGCTTAAAGTGATTGTAAAGGCAGAAGTTTATGCATTAAAGCGGAGGTTCACCGGAAAAAAATAAATGAAAAATTAAAAGCCATCAGCCACAAATACTGCAGCTGCTGACTTTTAAAAAATGGACACTTACCTGTCCAGGTCCCCGCGACGTCGGCAGCCGAAGCCCCGCTGCCGCTACCACTCGGCTCCCGGCTTCCCCCGCTGCCATCCTCGGTAAGGGAATCAAGAAGTGAAGCGCTGCGGCTTCACTGCCCGATTCCCTACTGCGCATGCGCGAGTCGCGCTGCGCAGTCCTCACTGGTTCCCGTTGTGTTCTGGGAGCTAAATGTTTCCCAGAACACAACAGGGGGGGGGGGGTCACGCGAAGGGGGGGGGGACACCAGCGGGAGTCTATACCCGAAAGTGGTGCAAATACCTGTTTTATACAGGTATCTGCACCCCCTCCCCCCTGAAAGGTGCCAAATGTGACACCGGAGGGGAGGAGGGTTCCAAAAAGCAGAGGTTCACTTTTGGGTGTACCTCCGCTTTAAGATAAAAAGCCTTCTGTGTGCAGCAGCTCTCCTCAGCCCCCCTAATATTTACCTAAGGTCCCTCTAGATCCAGCAATGTTGCACAAGACACTCGGCTGGTCGGGATTCTCCTCCTCATTGGTTGCGTCATTGGCTCCTGCTGCTGTCAATCAAAGTCAGTCAGCCAATGAGGAGAGAAACTGGGCAGGGCTGGGCCGGCTAGGGTGTCCCCAAAGAAAGCTGCTTGCTTTGGAGGCACTCAACAAGAGAGAGGGGCAAGTAGCACCAAAGAGGGACCCTAAGACCCCTTTCACACTGAGCCGTCCATAGCGTCAGTGGTAAAACGCTGCTATTTTTACCGCCGACGCTATGGTTGGATTTGTGGAGCATTTCGGCCGCTAGCGGGGCGCTTTTAACCCCCGCTAGCGGCCGAGAAAGGGTTAAAACCGCCCGCAAGGGCTTTCACACTGGAGTGAATGTAACAGCTGTTTACAGGCACTATTTTTAGCGCTATAGCGCCTGCAAAATGCTCCAGTGTGAAAGGGGTCAAAAAGAGGAGGATCGTGGGCTTCTCTGTGCAAATCCACTGCACAGAGCAGGTAAGTATCACATGTTTTATTTTTAACAAAAACAAAAAACAAGACTTTACAATCACTTTAATAAACAACTAATTCCCAAATTTGTCAGCAATTAGGGTCAGATGCTCATTACTAACTATTGTTAATAAATAATTCAGCTGTCACTTAGGCCCCTTTCACACTGGGGCGTTTTTCATGCGGTTTAGCGCTAATATTAGCGCTGCTATTATACCGCATGAAAAATTCGTGCCTGTAGCCTTCAATGTGAAAGCCCGAAGGCTTTCACACTGAAGCGGTGCGCTAGCAGGACCGCTCCAAAAGTCCTGCTAGCCGCTTCTTTACAGCGGTGAAGGAGCGGTGTGTTCACCGCTCCTTTACCGCGGCTACCCATTGAAATCAATGGGACACCGTGGTAATACCACCCGCAAACCGCAGCAATAGCCGCGGTTTGCGGGCGGTATTAACCCTTTTTCAGCCGCTAGCGGGAGTTAAATTCACCCCCCTAGTGGCCGCATACCGCGGTAAGAACGACGGTATAGCAGCGCTGAAAATCGCGCTGCTATACCGCCACCGCACCTGCCCGCCCCAGTGTGAAAGGGGCCTTAAGGCAAAACCTGGGACGTTTGTGCCTTTTTTTTTTTTCTTCTTTTCTTACCCCATTCATCTACTTTTTTCTCTTTTACTTCCTCTCATTTTTATTTTTTTTTCTTTGTGTTCTTTTTCAATTTTGCTGAATTGCTTGACTATGTTTATGTGTTATAGTTGTACTAGTTAACCACTTGTCAACCAGTCACCATCTTTATACGGCGGCAGGTCGGCACCGCAAATCGCCATAGGTGTACGTCGGCTCCTTTAAGGAGCTGTAGCAGGTGACAGGGATCTGTCAATGTAAACAGACAGATCCCCATTCTGACAGGGGAGTTACAGAGAGATCTGCTGTTCCTAGTGATTAGGAACAGCGATCTTTCTCCTCCCCCAGTCAGCCCAGCCCCCATAATGTTAGAAACACTCCCAGGGAACACACTTAAAGTGATTGTAAAGCTGCGTTTTAAAAAAAATAAAAATAAACATGTCATACTTACCTCCTCTGTACAGCTCATTTTGCACAGAGTGGCCCCGATCCTCCTCTTCTGGGGTCAGTCAGTGGCGCTATCAGCTCCTCCCGTATAACCCCCTAGGAGAAGCGCTCTCTCGGGGGAGGGTTACCTTGCGGACGCACTTCCAAGTCCAGCATTTGCGTCCATAGATGCAGAATTCTGGACTCGGCCCCCCCGGCGCCCGTGCCCTTGGATTTGATTGACAATGGCTGTGCTGCTATCAATCTATCCAATGAAGAGAGGAAGAGCATGTCTCTTCCGTGGGAATTACAGGGCTCAGGTGAGTAAAACGGGGGGGGGGGGGGGGGATTGGGGGTAGTGTGAGAAGTTTTTTCACCTTAATGCATAGGATGCATTAAGGTAAAAAAACACGAGGGTTTACAACCCCTTTAACCCTTTGAGCACCCCCTGGTGTTAACCCCTTCCCTGCCAGTGACATTTGTACAGTAATCAGTGGCTATTTTTAGCTCTGATCTCTGTATAAATGTCAATGGCCCCAAAAAGGTGTCAAAAGTATCCGATCTGTCCACTGCAATGTTGCAGTCTTGCTAAAAATCACAGATCACCGCCATTACTATTATATTTAAAAAAAAATAAAAAATGCCATGAATCTATCCCCTATTTTGTAGACGCTATAACTTTTGCGCAAACCAATTAATATACGCTTATTGCAATTTTTTTTACCAAACATATGTAGAAGAATACATATTGGCCTGAACTGAGAAGTAATTCTTTTTTTTTTCTTTTTAAATTGGGATATTTATTATAGCAAATATTGTTGTTTTTTTTCAAAATTGTCGCACTTTTTTTGTTTATAGCACAAAAAATAAAAACCGCAGAGGTGATCAAATACCACCAAAAGAAAGCTCTATTTGTGGGGGAAAGAAGGACATCATTTTTGTTTGGGTACAGCGTCGCACGACCGCACAATTGTCAGTTAAAGCGACACAGTGCCGTATCGCAAAAAATGGCCTGGTCATTAAGGGGGTAAATCTTCCGGTCTGTAAGTGGTTAAAGAAGAATTCCACATATGGCATTTTTTCATAGTTACATTGGACAAACTTGGATCGGTATAACTATGTATATGTAGCAACCTTTTAGATAGGTTGCTAAGTAATAGAAAAAATGTATTTTTTAGGCTAGGTGGGAGTTAGCTCAGTTTTTGATTTGTATAGTGCTGCATTTGGCTTCTCCCTATACCGCAGCCGAGACTCCCGGAAGTGGGAACAGGACACCAGGTATCCGTCGTCGTCCCCCCCCCCCCCCCCCGAAAGGTGCCAAATGTGGCACCGGAGGGGGGAAGAAGACAAATGTGCGGAATTTTCACTTTTGGGTGGAACTCCGCTTTTAATTTTTAAAAATTTTTTGAAAAAAGAAATATAAACTGAAAACAACTCAGTCAGTGCCAGCAATTATAACACTGAATGCAAATAATGGAAATATGGGGAATGATATCAAGAGCTTGATTTAAAAAAATGGAAAGTCTAGACATTGGTTACAGTGGCAAATATGATTTGATCAGGTAGATGTGGATGATGAATGCGTGTTATAAAAATATATTTTCTAATGGGCATTCAGCTGAAAAATGACTACTTTATAATTATGCCCTATAGATATATATTCAGTACAGTTATTTATGGTTTTTACATCAACTATCATATCTACATACGACCACATTAGGCTTCTTTTTGTATTTGAATATATTTATTTTAATGGCTGTTTTATGAAACATTTATAGATAATATGTAAACAGCTTAGGATAGGAATTACTAGAAATGAGTTAGAGGTGACATACTGGGGAGCTCTGCTGGCTAACAAGACCCCACAGGGTATCACTGCAGACTGCCATTTCCAAGCATTTTAGTCAGTTATGGAACAGCAAATTGTAATAACATGTTGAATTTTTCTTTTTATGTGCTTGTGCATATACAGACTTTTTTCCTTGTCAAATTTGTTTATTGGGTTTGAAGTAAAGCGAAAACAATAGATACAATTGTCAATAAATGATTACAAGAAATGGTATCATTTGTTAAGAGCGCATTGGAAACATAGAATCAGCTGATATATGTTTGAAGATCCTGAGAAGGATATCTAAGGAATTGTTGAACCAGAATATAGTCAATCTAATCATGTAAAACTATTACATTTGAACAAATATGCAAATATTATAGAATAATATAATAATAGCAAACTGGATAAAATAGAAACATTGACTATAGCTACAAAAGAGTAATAAATAATTAATAAATTGGCTCAAAAATAGGAAGAGATAGGGGGGGTAGGGATCATATTTATAAAAAATATTATATTATTAGGAGTAGAAGTAAATATTGTGTTCATAAAGTCAAATATACCATTTTATATATTAAGTTATATAAAGATAGAAAAATATAGAAGAAAGAGAATTAAAGGAAAAATGACAAATTGTGGACTATAAAAGATAGAGAGTGAATAGAAACAAAGGGATAGAAAAGGAATTACAGGATAGAGAGAAGACTCTGGGATTATTACATATAAAGGGGTGCAGATAATATTGAGATAAAGTATCTAGAATATTACTGGCTTTCAAAATCTTACCAAGGTCTCAGTAAAGAATTGTCAGGGTTAGATAGGATAGAATAAGTCACCCAAGGGTTCCATATTTTATCAAATAGATCTATGGAATCATTGGTTATGGCTTCTAATTTTGAATGGAGCATGGCTTGGTGTATTCTATTTCTAGTTTCAGAAATTAGAAGCGTAGCTGTTTTCCAAGCTTTGGTGATGGTTTGTTTTGCGGCTGTGGTGATTTGTAGCAATAACTCAAATTGAGTATAAGGGATACAGTCTGGTTTTAAATTTAGAAGTGCGATAGTCGGATCTGGAGTAACGGGTCAGACTTTTTTCATGCAAAATATATTTTACGATCTTTAAAAAACAGTAATGCCCTGTACACATGATCGGATTTCCGATGGAATAAAATCCGATGGATTTTTCCATCGGAAATCCCATTAAGCTGACTTCCATCAGTCTTGCCTACGCACCATCAGTCAAAAATCCGACCGTCCAAAACGCCATGACGTAAAACACTCCGAAGAGCTGAGAAAAATGAAGTTCAATGCTTCTGAGCATGCGTTGACTTGATTCTGAGCATGCGTGGGTTTTTTCTCCGATGGAGTTCCCCACAGACGATCGGAATTTGCTATCGTTTTTTTTTCCATCGGTATAATTTAAAACATGTTCTTTCTTTTTATACCGATGGGAAAAAAGACCGATGGGGCCCACACACGATCGGTTTGTCCGATGAAAAAAGTCCATCGGTCTTTTTTCATCAGAAAAAACGATCGTGTGTACGCGGCATTACTGGTTTGTGCTAAGTTTCTTGGCCTTCTAAACAAAGTGACTAATTTAAAGGGAGATTTGAGGCACCTGTACCCCTTTTACTATTATTATTATTCTACTAGGTGTTTAAATTATTTTTATTAATTTTAAGGTATTATTCTACTAGGATCATTTAATTTCATTGGAAAAAGCATTCCATTAACCACTTAACGACCGCCCACCGCTGATTTACGTCGGCAGAATGGCACGGACAGGCAGAATCACGTAGATCTACGTGATCGCCTTTGTGCAGTTGGGGGGTCCATCCGGACCCCCCTTCACTGCAGTGAGCGGCCGTTAAGTGTTCGGGAGCGATCAGGCATGAGGGGGCGGCCGCTCGATTCCGCCCCCCCCTCGCGATCGCTCCCGGCCAATGAAAATGCTTCCTCCGCCATGTGATGTAAACAAGGCTGGAGGAAGTGATGTCATCTCCCTCGCCGCGGTCTTTCCGTTCCCGGCGCCGAGCAGAGAAGAAGCAGGTTAGTGCACCAACAGTCCACTGACACGTAGGTACACATAGGCACACAAATCACCCCCCAGTCACCCCCAGATCACCCCCCAGGTCACCCCAAAGCCCCCAATCACAGTGTCACTGATTGCAGTGATCATTTATTTTACTAATCACTGCATTTAGTGTCATCTGTGATTGTAAAAAGTTGCAGGGCAGTTAGGATTAGGCCCCTTTAGGTCCAGGGTAGCCCCCTAACCCCCCCCTAATAAAGGTTTAACCCCTTGATCACCCCCCAGGTAACCCTTTCACCCCCTAACTTCAGCGTCACTAAGCGATTGTTTTTCCGATCGCTGTATTCGTGTCGCTGGTGTTTTAGATAGGCAGTTATTTTTTTTTAGGTTCGCCGCAGGTTTTTATTAGTGTCAGGTACCCCCATATATTATTTTAACCCCCTGATTGCCCCTAGAGTTAACCCTTTCACCAGTGATCGCCGTATAAGCGTCACTGGTGTCACTGGTTAGCCAGTAAGTTATTTAGTTATTTAGGTTACCCGTCAGGTTTTTATATAGTGTCAGGTACCCCCATATTTAACCTAATAAAGGTTTTAACCCCCTGATTGCCCCTAGTTAACCCTTTCACCAGTGATCACCATATAAAGGTTACGGGTGACGCTGGTTGATTAGTTTGCTTTTTATAGCATCAGGGCACCCGCCGTATATAACCCAATAAAGGTTTAACCCCCCTGATCGCCCGGCGGGTGAGATCAATTAGGTTTTAGCGCCAGAGAGGGTCTGCGTCGCCCCAGGCAGTGTTAGGTTAGTGACAGTAACGCTAACACCCACGCGCAAAGCATACACCCCCCTTAGTGGTATAGTATCTGATCAGATCTGATCAGATCTATACTAGCATCCCCAGCGGTTTAGGGTTCCCAAAAACGCAGTGTTAGCGGGATCAGCCCAGATACCTGCTAGCGCCTGCGTTTAGCCCCTCCGCCCAGCCCAGCCCAGCCCAGCCCACCCAAGTGCAGTATCGATCGATCACTGTCACTTACCAAACACAACACACATAACTGCAGCGTTCGCAGTGCTTGGTTTTTGGGGCCCTGTACGCGGCTAGGCTCCCAAAAAGTCCCACACATGTGGTATCCCCGTACTCAGGAAAAGCAGCAGAATGTATTTTGGGGTGCAATTCCACATATAACCATGGCATGTGTGAGCAATATATCATTTAGTGACAACTTTTTGTACATTTTTTTTTTCTTTTTGTCATTATTCAATCATTTGGGACAAAAAAAATAAATATTCAATGGGGTCAACATGCCTCTCAGCAAATAGCTTGGGGTGTCTACTTTCTAAAATGGGGTCATTTGGGGGGGTTTTGTGCCATCTTGGCATTTTATGGCCTTCAAAACTGTGATAGGTAGTGAGGAGTGAAATCAAAAATGTATGCCCTTAGAAACCTTGAAGGCGGTGCTTGGTTTTTGGGGTCCCGTACGCGGCTAGGCTCCCAAAAAGTCCCACACATGTGGTATCCCCGTACTCAGGAGAAGCAGCAGAATGTATTTTGGGGTGTAATTTCACATATGCCCATGGCATGTGTGAGCAATATATCATTTAGTGACAACTTTGTGCAAAAAAAAAAAAGTTTGTCATATTCCCGCAACTTGTGGCAAAATATAAAATATTCCATGGACTGAACATGCCTCTCAGTAAATAGCTTGGGGTGTCTACTTTCCAAAATGGGGTCATTTGGGGGGGTTTTGTGCTATTTTGGCATTTTATGGCCTTCGAAACTGTGATAGGTAGTGAGGAGTGAAATCAAAAATTTGCGCCCTTAGAAATCCTGAAGGCGGTGCTTGGTTTCCGGGGTCCCGTACGTGGCTAGGCTCCTAAAAAGTCCCACACATGTGGTATCCCCGTACTCAGGAGAAGCAGCAGAATGTATTTTGGGGTGCAATTCCACATATAACCATGGCATGTGTGAGCAATATATCATTTAGTGACAACTTTTTGTAATTTTTTTTTTTTTTTTGTCATTATTCAATCACTTGGGACAAAAAAAAAAAAATATTCAATGGGCTCAACATGCCTCTCAGCAATTTCCTTGGGGTGTCTACTTTCCAAAATGGGGTCATTTGGGGGGGTTTTGTACTGCCCTGCCATTTTAGCACCTCAAGAAATGAGATAGGCAGTCATAAATTTAAAGCTGTGTAAATTTCAGAAAATGTACCCTAGTTTGTAAACGCTATAACTTTTGCGCAAACCAATAAATATACGCTTATTGACATTTTTTTTACTAAAGACATGTGGCTGAATACATTTTGGCCTAAATCTATGACTAAAATTGAGTTTATTCGATTTTTCTTATAACAAAAAGTAGAAAATATCTTTTTTTTTCAAAATTTTCGTTCTTTTTCCATTTATATCGCAAAAAATAAAAATCGCAGAGGCAATCAAATACCATTAAAAGAAAGCTCTATTTGTGGGAAGAAAAGGACGCAAATTTCATTTGGGTACAACATTGCATGTCTGCACAATTTACAGTTAAAGCAGCGCAGTGCCGAATCCCAAAAACAGGCTTGGTCCTAATGGTCCGAAATGGTCCGGGGCTTAAGTGGTTAAAGTGATTGTAAGTCTTGTTTTTTTTTTTTTTAAATAACAAACATGTTATACTTACCTCTTCTGTGCAGTTGTTTTTCACAGAGCAGCCCGGATCCTCCTCTTTTCTGGTCCCTCTTTGCTGCTCCTGGCCCCTCCCTCCTGACCCCTCCCTCCTATCGAGTGCCCCCACAGTCAGCAGCTTCCTATGGGGGCACTGGAGCCGAGTCCCAGCTCTGTGTGTCCATTCAGACACGGAGCCCCGACCTGGCCCTGCCCCCTCTCTCCCCTGATTGGCTGACTGAATTGCTGCTGTGTCACAGCCAATCAGGAGGAGTGTCCTGGATGGCTTAGACATTTGTGGACATCGCTAGAGAGAGATGGGGCTCAGGTAAGTAATTAGGGGGGTGCCAGAGAGGCTGCTACACAGAAGTTTTTTTTATCTTAATGCATTAAGATAAAAAAACTAAAAATGCAAAAAATCCTGCGAGCCACCACTCCTAAATGCTTAAATGTTAAATTGAAGCTGCTAGCGTGAAACACGTCTCATAAATCGTGCCAAAAACTAAATAAATGAACAAAACGCAGCGCTACTGAAAATGTGCTGCACACACCACTGTGAGAAAAAGCAAGAAAAACTGGTATAAGATATCCAGTATGATATTGTATAAATAAAGTGCAAACCAAAATAAATAAATAAAGTGAATTTAAATATGCCAGTACAGATCCGTATAAATCCACAACACTATAGTGCATAAACATGCATATGAGAAATAGTAATAAAAAAATGTGAATATTAGTGGTAAACAATACAATCCTTAAAAAAGATAATGACACACAAGTCCATATATAAATATTCCAAAGTGCCTCAGTGCATGTAGTAATCAGTGACAGCGATCCAGGGAATGATGTTCAATACAGTTCATAAGTAACACACGGCCCAGTGAGTGATCCAAAAAACATGCCAAGGTGCAATCACACAGGTGCTCCCCTATGGTAGTGGACGGGTACTTACACAGCACTGGTGCGCTAGTACACCACTCTAAATCGAATTTCCCCCTGAAGAAGATACGACGCCCCCTGTATCGACACGCGTTGGGGAGGGGACAGGACGGCAGGAGAGTCTGTTTGTGGCTGCAGAGGACCTTCACTATATCCCAATATCTATGTCGTTATGTGCCTTTCATAGAGTGGTGCACTAGTGCACCTGTGCTGTGTAAGTACCTCGGCAGGGGATTTCTTTCATTTATATAAAAGCTGCAAAATGTTATTTGCACCATCTAGTTTCTCTTATTGTTATATGATCTGGAGACACCTATTAAGGAGACCAGGAACCCAGGATTGACCAATAGAACCCAGGTGTGGTTCATAAGCGTGCTTAGACTGAGCTTAGTTGCAAAGTCGCACGCTCTAAGGTGAGCGTCCACTACCATAGGGGAGCACCTGTGTGATTTCACCTTGGCATGTTTTTTGGATCACTCACTGGGCCGTGTGTTACTTATGAACTGTATTGAACATCATTCCCTGGATCGCTGTCACTGATTACTACATGCACTGAAGCATTTGGAATATTTATATATGGACTTGTGTGTCATTACCTTTTTTAAGGATTGTATTGTTTACCACTAATATTCAAATTTTTTGATTACTATTTCTCATATGCATGTTTATGCACAATAGCAGCGTGTTGTGGATTTATACGGATCTGTACTGGCATATTTAAATCCACGTTATTTATTTATTTTGGTTTGCACTTTATTTATACAATATCATACTGGATATCCTATACCAGTTTTTCTTGCTTTTTCTCACAGTGGTGTGTGCAGCACATTTTCAGTAGCGCTGCGTTTTGTTCATTTAGGCCCCTTTCACACTGGGGCGGTTTGCAGGCGCTATTTAGCTAAAAATAGCGCCTGCAAACCGAACCTAAACAGCGGCTCCTTTCTCTCCAATGTGAAAGCCCTGAGGGCTTTCACACTGGAGCGGTGCGCTAGCAGGACGGTAAAAAAAGTCCTGCTAGCCGCATCTTTGGAGCGGTGAGAGGAGCGGTGTGTTTACCGCTCCTCCACCCTTCCTTCCCATTGAAATGCATGGGATACCGCGGTAATACCGCCCGCAAACCGCGGCTGTAGCCGCGGTTTGCGGGTGGTATTAACCCTTTATTGGCCGCTAGCGGGGGTTAAAACCGCACCGCTAGCGGCCGAATAGCTCAACAATCCCGACGTTATAGCGCCGCTAAAAATAGCGGCGCTATAAAGCCACCGCCCCCACCCCCCCAGTGTGAAACCAGCCTTATTAAGATAAAAAACCTTCTGCCTTTACAGATCCTTTAACCACTTGACCACTGGGCACTTAAACCCCCTTAATAACCAGACCAATTTTCAGCTTTCGGTGCTCTCACATTTTGAATGACAATTACTCAGTCATACAACACTGTACCCATATGAATTTTTTGTCCTTTTTTTCACACAAATAGAGCTTTCTTTTGGTGGTATTTAATCACCGTTGGGTTTTTTATTTTTTGCGCTATAAGAGAAAAAAGACAAAAAATTCTGTAAATTTTTTTTTTTTTTTCGTTTCTGTTATAAAATTTTGCAAATTACAATTTTTTCTTCATAAATTTTGGCCAAAATTTATACTGCTACATATCTTTGGTAAAAATAAGTACAATTTGGTGTATATTATTTGGTCTTTGTGAAAGTTATAGAGTCCACAAACTATGGTGCCAATACCTGAAAATTGATCACACCTGAAGTACTGACGGCCTATCTCATTTCTTGAGACCCTAACATGCCAGAAAAGTACAAATACCCCCCAAATGACCCCTTTTTGGAAAGAAGACATTCCAAGGTATTTAGAAAGAGGCATTGTGAGTTTTTTGAAGTTGTCATTTTTTCCCACAATTCTTTGCAAAATCAAGATTTTTTTTTCTCTTTTTTTTCTTCACAAAATTGTCATATTAGCAGGTTATTTCTCACTCACAGCATATGCATACCACAAATTACACCCCAAAACACATTTTGCTATTCCTCCCGAGTATGGCGATACCACATGTGTGAGACTTTTACACAGTGTGGCCACATACAGAGGCCCAACATGCAGGGAGCATCTTCAGGCGTTCTGGAGCACCCAGGCCAATTCTGACATTTCTCTCCTACATGTAAAAATCATCATTTGTTTGCTAGAAAATTACATAGAACCCCAAAACATTATATATGTTTTTTTAGCAAAGACCTTAGAGAATATAATGGTGGTTGTTGCAACTTTTTATCTCGCACGATATTTGCGCAGCAATTTTTTTAACGCGTTTTTTACGGAAAAAAATGTTTTGTGCTTAAAAAAAACAGTAAAGTTAGCCCAATGTTTTTGCATAATGTGAAAGATGAAGTTACGCCAAGTAAATAGATACCTAACATGTCACCCTTAAAAATTGCACATGCTCGTGGAATGGCGCCAAACTTCGCTACTTAAAAATCCCCATAGGCGACGCTTTAAATATTTTTACTGGTTACATGTTTTGAGTTACAGAGGTCTAGGGACAAAATTATTGCTCTCGCTCTAACGTTCGCGGCGATACCTCACATGTGTGGTTTGAAAACCGTTTTCATATGTGGGCGGGACTTACGTATGTGTTCGCTTCTGTATGCGAGCTCACGGGGACAGGGGCGCTTTAAAAAAATATATATTTTTTTATTGTTCATTTTACTTTATTTATTTTAGTTTGACATGTTTTTCCGCCCCAAATTTTTTTTTGATCACTTTTATACCTATTACAAGGAACGTAAACATCCCTTGTAATAGGAATATGGCATGACAGGTCCTCTTTACAGTGAGATATGGGGTCAATAAGACCCCACATCTCACCTCTAGGCTGAGAAGCCTAAAAAAAAAAAAAAAACCCCAATCCTGGCTTTGATCGTAGCGGTGAGTCGGTAGAAGCACCGGAGGGCGGCGGGGACGACGACATCCCCTCTCACCTCCCGTAAGAATGATCAAGTGGTGGAACAGCCGCTATGATTGTTCTTATGGTGTAGGGAATCGCCGGCTGAAAAAGCTAATATCTGAATGATGCCTGTAGCTGCACCCATCATTCAGATATCCCCGCACAAAGTCAAGGACGTCATATGACGGCCGGCGGGCGGGAAGTGGTTATTGCAGAGTATTGCCGGGCATTGCGGAGTATGGTGGGGTATTGCACAGGGTATTGCAGAGTATTGCGCAGGGTATTGCAGAGTATTGCGCAGGGTGTATTGTGCAGGGTATTGCAGAGTATTGTGCAGGGTATTGCAGAGTATTGCGCAGGGTATTGCGCAGAGTATTGCGCAGAGTATTTTGCAGAATATTGCAGAGTATTGCGCAGGGTATTGCAGAGTATTGTGCAGGGTATTGCGCAGGGTATTGCAGAGTATTGCAGAGTATTGTGCAGGGTATTGCGCAGAGTATTGCGCAGAGTATTTTGCAAAATATTGCAGAGTATTGCGCAGGGTATTGCAGAGTATTGTGCAGGGTATTGCGCAGGGTATTGCAGAGTATTACAGAGTATTGTGCAGGGTATTGAGAGTATTGCGCAGGGTATTGCAGAGTATTGTGCAGGGTATTGCAGAGTATTGCAGGGTATTTTGCAGGGTATTGCAGGGTATTGCAGAGTATTGCGCAGGGTATTGCAGAGTATTGCGCAGGGTATTGCGCAGGGTATTGCAGAGTATTGCGCAGGGTATTGCAGAGTATTGCGCAGGGTATTGCAGTGTATTGCGCAGGGTATTGCAGAGTATTGCGCAGGGTATTGCAGAGTATTTTGCAGAGTATTGCGCAGGGTATTGCAGAATATTGCACCAGGGTATTGCAGAGTATTGCACCAGGGTATTGCAGAGTATTGCACCAGGGTATTGCAGAGTATTGCGCAGGGTATTTTGCAGAGTATTGGCAGGGTATTGCAGAGTATTGCGCAGGGTATTGCAGAGTATTTTGCAGAGTATTGCGCAGGGTATTGCAGAGTATTGCACCAGGGTATTGCAGAGTATTGCACCAGGGTATTGCAGAGTATTGCACCAGGGTATTTTGCAGAGTATTGGCAGGGTATTGCACAGGGATGGATGAGCAGGGATGGATGGATGGCTGGATCTGTGACTGCAATTGTCACAGATCCAGCCCACAGTGCTTCTGCCATGATCTGCTCTCTCCCCCTCTCCTCTCACACTGTACCGATCGGTACAGAGAGGGGAGAGAGGAACCGGCGTCATCACATGACGCCGGTCTGTTTACAAATGATTGCTCCGTCATTTGACGGAGCGATCACGTGGTAAACGGCCGCTATCAGCGGCGATTTACCGCGATTCGTGATGCGGACCCGGCGGTCACGGAGTTTCCCGTGTGCGCGCCCCAGGGGGCACGCGGGAGCGTGATTCTGGGAGGACGTTTTATAACGTCCTCCCAGAGTTAAGCAACCACCTTGTCGACGTTATTTGTCGGCAGGTGGTTGTTAACTGGTTAAAGCTGAACTCTGGCCTTATCACCTGTCTTGCAGAGTTGTACAGGCTGCTCCCCCGCACAGTAATTGATTACTCTGGTTTCATGGACCTTCTCACAGTGTGCATTAGAAGCTGCAACAAGTCCAAGAAAGCCTGCTTTATTTCCTGTCTGGAGGGCATCCAGCATTATCTAGCTCTTTCCCCCAAGTCTTGTCTTACTGTCCCTAGCTCACCCCTTTCGTTCATTGGTTTTCAGTTACTTCAATAATGGAGGCTTAGCATCACCTATGCATACCTCCTAACTTTTTGAGATGGGAACGAGGGACACCTATTAGCAAAAGTATGTAGGCATAGGACACACCCCCCTGCCACGCCCTCCAAGGAGAATTATACCAAAAAAATATATATATATTATATTGGTGTAGCAATACCCCCTAGAGGGCCGCTGGTTAGTTTTGGGTTTTGCACGTTACCTCTTCAGCTGCGTTGTCCGGGTAGGAAAGTCTAGTAATGCAATGTCCACACATGTAAAACCTCAAACAGTTAGG
The DNA here is from genome assembly GCA_029206835.1 of Rana muscosa. Lineage (NCBI taxonomy): Eukaryota > Metazoa > Chordata > Amphibia > Anura > Ranidae > Rana > Rana muscosa. Next base: position 578,942,107 of record CM055118.1, read on the forward strand.
CTTTATTTTTCTTATGCAGTAAACTTTGAGAAGTAGAAGGTATAGAAGAGTAGGGGAAGGTTCAGGCACTCGCCACTAAATTTACAAAGGTATAAGTTCAAAGTCACTCACCACTCTCAATGTTAGAGTCGGTATTGGTCACCCGGATAGTCCCCTCTCACGTGGCCTAGCAGCCGGGACGACACACGAACCAGCAACGGGACAATCTCTGCCACAGACAGCCCAAGATGAAGTAGGTCTCTGCCACAGACCTTTTGAAGTGTACAAAGTCTCTGCCACAGACCTTTTGAAGTGTACAAAGTCTCTGCCACAGACCTTTTGAAGTTGAGCAATGGATAGTCCAGGAATCCTCTGCCACAGGATTTTAAAGTCCCAAACTTCCAGCCGTACAGTTAAAGGGCCTTTAAGCCAATTAGGCGAACTGCAGGGCTTGTAATATAGCGGATCCCTCCTTGACAAAGTCACCAGGCCTCACCCGAGACAGCAGCACTTTGCCGGGCTCCTCCAGGGCAGGTCCTCCCCTGGTCTCCTTCACCAAGATAACTTCCTCTCCATTTGGACAGACAGCTTGGGATCCCTTCTCTGAATGTAGGCCCCAACCAGACTAGCTGGGCCTACTAAGCAGCGATTCAGCCTCGGGCCAACGTGGCCCGAGATCAGGACCACACACACATGCCTCGTCCCCGAAGGGCTGCGGGGCGAGAACGAACCCCAATCAATGGCGTCTGCCCCTTATGTATCCCCTCCCAGCAGGCACAGCGGGTCGACCACTCCCACTGTACTGCTGCCGAGAAGAGCCACTCAATGCACCATGGTTTGCCCGTGTTCCAACAGGTGCCTGAGGTGGTTACGCCACCTACAGGCAATAAGGGAAAAATACTATCGGGCAAACCACAGCTAGAGCAGAGGTAAAATCAAACACAATTCAACCGTCTGAGCCCAACTACTGGCTCAGACATCCCTCTAAATTTAAATAGAGTCCCAACCTTTTGGGGTGGGCGCTACATTGGCTTTCGACATTTACAAATCCAACAGTTTAGAAATTGGATAAAAGGTTTAGCACTGGGAAACACTTTTTGAAAGATAACAAGTACATTTTATATACAACTATATAGATCAGACCAAAATGAGGGACAAATGAGGAGCAAAGAGGGACAGGGGGACATTGTTCCAAATCAGGTACAGTCCCTTGAAATCAGGGACAGTTGGGAGCTATGTATATGGTCATTGCTACAACTTCTTGTTTTCAGGATGCTGTGTGCAGCACTCTGCCAGCTCATCCCACTAGCCATGCATTAGTAAAGGAAGCATAAAAGTGCTAGTGATACGAGCCAGTGACCTGCCCTTCTCACCTCCCGCTCCTCTCAATGGGCGATGAAAAGCCTCACTGGCCATTAGGAAGAAATTAGAGATAAGTCTGCGAGATCCAGGCTTTGATCCTACCAAAAAGGTATTGAAGCTTTCAGATTAGATTGTCCATTTTTTGGGGGGGTAAACTGGAGCGACTAGAGACTTCAAACGATTATCATACACCTTTAGATGACTATACTTTAAATTAAGCATGTGCGCATTTTATAATGTTTGTGTTAATAACATTTTTAGTTTAAGGATAAAGCTTAGTGGTAAGTTAAAGCTGAACTCCAGGCACAAAAACCTTCATTTAAATATATTCCTCATGTAGCGGGTATTTGAATTTAGGGGAGGCAACTGGGTGGTAGTGTAACCCAGATGCACTGATTGTTAGGGAATCTGAGACCCTTTTATGGTTCTTGGAGGACTCTGGTGGTGTGAGGTTCCCTGCGGCCTGCAGGTGGCACTGTCGCCCTGGGCCGGAGCTGAACACTCACCGCAAGACTGCATCCCTTTTTGTCCTTTCCTGGCGCTGGTACAGCGGGGTGGGGAACCTGCTGTGACGCTAAGGGAGAGGAGATAAAAGGGGCGAACGCCCTGACCTTGGGGTTCAGAGTCGGAGGACGCAGCCGCGCCCAGGCACCTTCAGCTTGGGTGCTGGCATTCCGGAGTTCCCGGCCCAGGTGCCCTTGACCTGGCCGGAGCGGGAGATGGAGTCCATCCCAGGTACCTTTAGCCTGGGGTGAGGTACTAATGGGGAAGCCTGGGACTCAGTACCTTCGACAGGGTTCCGTGAGGGTGGAGGAATCCGAGGGGGCCCTAACGCCTTGGGTGCCCGTGTCTGAGATGAGGAGGCTGGTGAGCGAAACTTCTCCGGAAAGTCTGGCGCAGCATTTGCCGGTGACGGAGAGGCCTCCGGTAACTCTCTTGGACGGATGTCTTCCCTCTGACAGGGGCTGTGATAGCGAAGGTAATTCATGATCTTGTTCTATATATAGTCAGTGGCAGTGACTATCCATCATAACCATTGGTGACACCACAGTGGTTAGCTCTACTAAAAGGATTGTGCCTTGACCTACTCCCCACAAATACTGAAGTGTTCTCTGGATCTCAACCTGTCTGTGCTGTATGACTATTTATTGCTGGAAGAGAATAAATACGAGTTGGACCTTTTCAGTGTGTGGAACTCTGGTTACTAGGAGCAAAGGGAGTCATTTCGGGGAAAGGATTTGACTCTAGGACACACACACAAAACCCGATAGTTCTGGCTTTCACCTCCAGTCTCTCTAGAGGACATGGGCCGTGGTGTATCGCATTCCTCCCCCCAGTACTAACCCCCTAGACAAGACCAACAAACCGAGAATGAGAAGGGGTGAGAGGGGTAAGGTCGCTACACGTGGGGGCATCGTTTCCGGGATGTGTATTGTGTCTGAATTTGAACTTTGCTGCCCGGAGGAGTTCCGAGTAGGTCGGCCATATTGGCCAACGCGCCACGAGGCACACCATAGCTGCGCAGTTCGTGGGCGGGAAGAAGAGAAAGCCTGCGAACAAATGCAAAGTATGGGAGTAGTCTGGCCATGTGGAAGGACACACGTGGGGATTCCGGCGTGAAGGGGTCAGTGCGCATTGGAGCAGCAGCCAGTCAGGATGACCTCAAGTACTCCGTGGATTTCTGTTCCTTCTACAGCGGAGATGACTTCCTTTGCTGCTCCGATCACAGACACAGGAATAAGACTAAGGCCCCGGGGGCGGTTGGCTCTGTATACCTGCAGAGACATAGAGGCCCTCGGTGTGATCTGTCCCGGCTGTTCGGGACTGGTGGTCCATTTGAAGCTGTTCGGCCGATGTGAGGTCTGCAAAGAATTTCTCTTCGAGGTGGAGCCATCCACAGAAAGGCCTCGCGCCTTCCACCTCAACTACCTCACAGGTACTGCCACTCCGGAGGGAGAGATCGATGCCTATGCGGACATTCCTGCGCGCACTGACCAGGGCGAAGTGACTGCCCCAGCTGAGATTAAGCGAGAGAAATCCGAGGATGCTGCTTCAGTCACCACAAGCTCCCTGCTCCCACCGCCGAAGAGGAAAGTTGGCCTGGTGATGGCATCCTGTGGTCGTGGAAGAGCTTCGCCCGGTCGCTTGCCTGGCCTGAATGGATCCGGAGGGAAGATCCCTGGACATCCCTGTTCTTCTGAAGGCCCAGGTGAGCCAGGGGTTGGGACTGTGTGTGTGGTTGGAGGTGTCGGGAGCCCACGGTCGGTGGAACCCATCAAGGGGGATGATTCTGTGTCTACGGGGAATTACCTGCCCGCAGAGTGTTATGACACCTCCGACCTAGAGTCACTATCTGATGCCGGTGATGATGGGGAGATAGATGAAATCTTCCACAAGAAGGGATGGGACAAGATGAAGTTACCCTCGTCCCGTGTCACAAGGGACCCACCTATGTCCATTGGGGATAGTACGCCCCGGGTGGAGGCCTCGGAGCCTAGGGAAGAATCTGGTCCCCTGCCTACACTTTCGCTTCTTGAATCATCAAATGTTTCACCTGCTCCTGTTGCGGGAGTGCAACGCGCATCACTGCGGGCTCCTAGGCCCAAATCTACCGAGGTGGTTGGAGTACCTCGTCATCTTGAATCAATCGTTCTGCCTGGAGAAGGAGACCGTGCCACAATGCCACCCTTGGCAAGGCTGCAGCGTCTCTTTTGTCAGAAGGTTGCCCGAGAATATGGGTGGGAATACCCATATCTACCCCGAGACTTGCTCTATGAGGTGGAAGTTTTGCGGCAGCGGTGGTAGAGCGAGTTTGTCTGGACAAAGCTCAAGGTACCTCACGCACGCAGATACCTCTCGTGTTCACCTACAGTCACCAGAAAATTCAAGGACTGTAAGGCGGAGTGGATGTTGGGAAGGCACATCCATGCTGACAGGGTGATTATCTGTCGGAAGGATGGAGGGAACATTGAGTACACCGTGGAGTCTTTTGGCAAGCATTTGAAGCCTTTGTTCCTGCCACATCCAAAGTTCTATTTATAGGAGTAAAAATACGCCTTTAGATTCCCTTTTTGTTGCTGAACTTTCCAGAGTATTTGCTGGAACACAGGGACCGTGCCCTATATTTTTGGGTGTTTTTGCTCTTTGGAGAAATGGGAGCTGTTATGGTTGTTTTTTCTCCTTCTTTCTCCTTTCATCAAGAAAATAAATCAGTGACTTTGGGGCATAGCTAGTATAGGGTCACAGTACAGAGAAAGAAAGAGAAGAGAGAAAAGTCCATCTGGATTTGATAAGTGTCTTGACCGGGGCATTGCCACTAGGGGGCGGTGTTGCGCAACGATTGTGTTTTTTTCTGTACACTATACGCCATGATCATTGGAGCGAGTGGGTTTCTCCCTGTATAGACCCATTCCTTCCAAGAAAACATATACATTGTGTCAGGATGTGTGTTTTCTTTTCTTTTCCCTCTGCAGGAGACTCGTCTGTCAAGGTTGCTGAGAGTGGGGTGGTTCTTAGATAGCGAGGGGGGGAAATTTCAATGTGTAAAATCATTTAAGGTTTTTTGGATACCAAGTTCATTGTTTTATATTCCTGTTTCCCTTTCCCGTTTTAGGTCCTGGCACAATTCATGACTAAATTGTGAGGTTGGATTCTATGTGTAGTTTGGTCTCTGGGTTGAACTTATGTTACCACTCTTTGGGAGAAATGGGTTTGCACCAGACACTGGGGACCAGTGTCAAATCACCGGGGGAGAGTGTAGCGGGTATTTGAATTTAGGGGAGGCATCTGGGTGGTAGTGTAACCCAGATGCACTGATTGTTAGGGAATCTGAGACCCTTTTATGGTCCTTGGAGGACTCTGGTGGTGTGAGGTTCCCTGCGGCCTGCAGGTGGCGCTGTCGCCCTGGGCCAGAGCTGAACACTCACCGCAAGACTGCATCCCTTTTTGTCCTTTCCTGGCGCTGGTACAGTGGGGCGGGGAACCTGCTGTGACGCTAAGGGAGAGGAGATAAAAGGGGCGGACGCCCTTACCTTGGGGTTCAGAGTCGGAGGACGCAGCCGCGCCCAGGCACCTTCAGCCTGGGTGCTGGCATTCCGGAATTCCGGGCCCAGGTGCCCTTGACCTGGCCAGAGCGGGAGATGGAGTCCATCCCAGGCACCTTTAGCCTGGGGTGAGGTACTAATGCGGAAGCCTGGGACTCAGTACCTTCGACTGTGTTCCGCGAGGGTGGAGGAATCCGAGGGGGCCCTAACGCCTTGGGTGCCCGTGTCTGAGATGAGGAGGCTGGTGAGCGAAACTTCTCCAGAAAGTCTGGCGCAGCATTTGCCGGTGACGGAAAGGCCTCCGGTAACTCTCTTGGACGGATGTCTTCCCTCTGACAGGGGCTGTGATAGCGAAGGTAATTCATGCTCTTGTTCTATATATAGTCAGTGGCAGTGACTATCCATCATAACCATTGGTGACACCACAGTGGTTAGCTCTACTAAAAGGATTGTGCCTTGACCTACTCCCCACAAATACTGAAGTGTTCTCTGGGTCTCAACCTGTCTGTGCTGTATGACTATTTATTGCTGGAAGAGAATAAATACGAGTTGTGGACCTTTTCAGTGTGTTGAACTCTGGTTACTAGGAGCAAAGGGAGTCATTTCGGGGAAAGGATTTGACTCTGAGACACACACACAAAACCTGATAGTTCTGGCTTTCACCTCCAGTCTCTCTGGAGGACATGGGCCATGGTGTATCGCATCCCTGCCCCCAGTACTAACCCCCTAGACAAGACCAACAAGCCGAGAATGAGAAGGGGTGAGAGGGGTGAGGTCGCTACACTCAATAGCCACAAAGGATACAATTCCACTTCATATTGCCTTTGCAAGCCCAGTTATTACCTTGTAAATATAGCAGTGACATTGTCACTTTAATGTACATAACCTGTACAGCAGGGGTAGGCAACCTGGGGCCCTCCAGCTGCTGCAGAACTACAAGTCCCATTTTGCCTCTGGGAGTAATTGTAACTGCCAGCCTTGCAATGCCTCATGGGAAATGTAGTTCCGCAACAGCTGGAGGGCCCCAGGTTGCCTACCCCAGCTGTACAGGGAGCAGAGCTGTTTGAGGGGCCCAGCAGGTCCTCTTATTACAGGCTGCCTGCAGAAAACTACAGGAGGGAGCGAAGACAAGAACAATCATCTTGCAAATGGATAAAGAACGTCAGTGACCGGTCTTTATTACAGGAAGCTATACAGAGGTACATTTTCACACTGGATTACTGCACCGATCTGGAAGAAATACACAAAGCACATCCAGATTCAAGGTAGAATACACAAACCTCTTGTATTTAGAGAATATTTGCTAATCCCAGAGATTATTTTGCAGAGTTATAAATTTAACCGCTTGCTGCCCGCCCACAGCAGTTGTACTGCAAGCAGGTGGCAGCTCCAGGCCAGGTAACTTGCCTGTACATTGCAGCCTTTCTTCCAGGTTCGGGGCGTGCATGCACATGCCCCCTGCAGACCCGTGCTCTGATTGGACACAGCATGAAATTGGCAGATGTTTTCAGCCAATAAATTTGGCTGAAGTCAGCTGATCTGCTGTGGTGTGGCCAATCACACACAGAGTTTTGTGCTTAAAAAACACAGATTTTGGTGTATCGTGAACAGCGATCTGGCTGTTCCAAAAAAACAGACAGATAGTAAAGTAAAAGCAGCACATGTTACACACATTACACATTGTTAGGCACACAGTTAACCCTTTGATTGCCCCTAGACGTTAACCCCCTTCCCAGCCAGTGTCATTAGTACAGGGACAGTGTATAGTATTAGCACTGATCATTGTATCAATGTCACTATTGAAGTCAATGTCAGTTAGGCAGTTAGTGTACCTCCCAGCTAGTGTCAGCTAGCGCCAGATTACCCACCACACTATCACAGTCCCTCTATAAACCGCGGATCACCGCCATTACCAGTATGGTGTCATAGAGGCGTAAATTCCACTATATATACCCTAGTTTGTGGGGTAACTTTTGCACAAACTAATTATTATTCACTTAATGGTCTCACATGCAACTGTTTCGTATGGTTATTATACTTGATATGTTCATTACAATCTATATGTAATGCAAAGTTGTCTTTATGTTTGTATCTGTGTCTTATCTTTAAACAAAAATAAAGAAAAACTTATTGGGATTTTTATTTTTATTTTTTAACCAAAGACATGTAGCCGAATACATTTTGGCCTAAATTTATAAAGAAATTTTAGAATTTTTTTTATTGGATATGTTTTGTAACAGAAAAAATAACATTTTTTTTTATCAAAAATGTCAGTCTTTTTTATTTTTTATATTGCTAAAAAAATAAAAAACCAGTGGTGAACAAATACTCCCAAAAGAAAGCTCTATTTGTGTGAAAAAATATGATAAAATTTTCATTTGCGTACAGTGTTGCATGACCGCGCAATTGGCAGTTACATTAGTGCAATGCTGAATAGCAAAAAATGCCCTGGTCATGAAGAGGCAAAACCTTTCGGAGCTCAAGTGGTTAATGACTACTTTTACATTAAGGTTCACTTTGGAGTAAACGCATATTCTTAGATCTAGTGTCAAAAAGGGAATTGACTTTAGATCGAGTAGATCCCCATTTATTAATTATATTGATTGGTTGGTATCCAGTTAATATAACTGGATACTAACAATTATAGGTAAAGTTGATCCAGGGAAAATCCGATTGCCTCTCGGGAGATCAAGAAGGAATTTTCCTCCTGCTGGAGCAAATTGGATCATGCTTTGCTGGATCCAATAGGATTCAATAGGTTAGGATTGTGTATATGGGATTATAAGATTTATTTTATTTTTATTTTATTGATTGAACTAAAACTAGATGGACTTGTTTCTTTTCTCAAACTAACTATGTAACTATGATTGGTATTTGATATCATGTGAACAATAAGCCTAAAGAAAGGGGGTACTTATAAACTATTTTCAACCAATAAACATATTATAAAGTTATGTCTGCTGACAACTGCTTGTTCCCTTCACAAAGCCTTAAAAAAGACTGCGTCAGGAAATCACAAGCTCTACACAGCGGAACAACCTAAAAATACGAGCTCCTTTACATCCAGCACCACCAAACACACCTAACATTACTTCCTGCTGATCCAATGGCTTTCATAGTGAATTACTAATACTTAACAAAATATGCAGTTGAGAAGTTTCTCTTCACCTGCTGCATATTTGTATGTCAATGACTCAAAAAGCATTGAAACCTGAGATTTCCAGGAAGCCGAATTTTCACAAGGCGGCTCGCAATGGTAGGCCTATTATTTCCCTTAGTACAGGATTTCTTTAACAAAAGCAAAGGCGTATTTTTACAGTAAAATGCTAATATAAAGCCCTATTTATGCCATTTTTAGTTTTGGATAGAGCAGGAAAATGTCTGAATGGGTTTTTATCACTGACAGTATCCTTGTTTTTACTTACTTCTTGGGATGAGATTTGGATTTCTCCTCTACCATGGGTTCACACTGAATCTCCAGGATTTGTGGACTTTTGACTAAATAGTTTTCAGGTATGTCCATCAGAATTAGGCCCCTTTCACACTGGGGCGGGAGGTGCGGTGGCGGTAAAGCGCCGCTATTTTTAGCGGCGCTTTACCGTCGGAATTGCAGCGGTATTCGGCCGCTAGTGGGATCGGTTTTACCCCCTGCTAGCGGCCGAAAAAGGGTTAGTACTGCCGGAAATGCGCCTCTGCAGAGGCGCATTGCCGGCGGTATAGCCGCGGTGTCCCATTGCTTTCAATGGGCAGGAGCGGTGGAGGGCAAGAGATCCAAAAAGAAGGCTGAGGAGAATTTAAAGCTAACTCCAGAGGACAGACCTGAGGTAACTGCTGACTTCGCCCTGTGGCAAGGATGAATATACAGGTGAAAGGTTATACTCATTGGACAGCTGTTTTCCCGCCAAAAGATTAGTCAGCAATCCGGTGCTCAACTGACTGAAGATCTGCCCAGCAACTGAGGTAAATCTTCCTAGCAACAGCAGACAGCTTCTAACCTAATATACAAGTCAGAAAGAACCAGCAAAGCATCCCCACAGAGATGTGAACTCAGAGCGGAGCTCCACCCAAAAGGTGAAGCGCCGCTTATTTGCTCCCCCCCTCTGGTGCCACATTTGGCACATTTTGGGGGACGACGACTGGGTACCTGTTTTTGACAGGTACTAGAGCTGCACGAATTTGGATAAAATGAGAATCACAATTTTTTTGCTTAGAATAAAGAGGGGAATAACGTTATACAATAAAATGCATAAGAAATAATACAAGGCATTCAATGTATAAATTAATATTCATAAAAATGAATTGTAGTACATATATATATTGTGAACAATCAGAACATAGAATGTATAAAATTATATAAACAGAATCAAATAATATAAACTAAACAAGATAATTAATATAAAGCCTCGTACACACTATCGGATATCCTATGGATTCTAATCCGATGGTTTTGTCCATCGGAAATCCGATGAAGCTGACTTCCATCAGTCTTGCCTACACACCATCAGTCAAAAAACCGACCGTTCCAAACGCGGTGACGTAAAACACTCCGATGAGCTGAGAAAAATTACGTTTAATGCTTCTGAGCATGCGTCGACTTGATTCTGAGCATGCGTGGGTTTTTTATCCGATGGACTTGCCCATAGACGATCGGAATTTGCTATCGGTATTTGATCCATCGGAAAATTTTTAAACATGTTCTATTTTTTAAAACTGATGGAAAAAAGACCGATGGGTCCCATACACGATCGGTTTGTCCGATGAAAAAAGTCCATCGCACTGTTTTCATCGGTAAAACCGATCGTGTGTACAGGGCTTAATTCATATTACTTTGTAGCAAGTATAAATGAGATAAAAGGGAATAAGGAGAAATAAGGGAAAGACTGGGTAGTTGTCATCATGAATAAAACAATATCAATATTAAAGTTTCTAGCAAAGTATAAATCCCCAAGTCAAGTTAATGAATAATATAAATCAGGGTATGATATTCTGAGGAGTTAGTAAAGTGTATCCAACTAGCCCAAGTTTTGTGGAATTTCAATTGTGAGTCATTGGCCTGTTGTATCAAATCTTCTATTTTGGCAATTTTCTGGACTTTCTTTAACCACTCAGAAATGCATGGAGGTGAAATATCTTTCCAATGTATAGGTATACATAGTTTCGCTGCATTAACAAGATGTATAATAAGAGATTTTTTGTAAATCGAAATAGGTAAGGATGTGTGGTGCAACAAGTATTGGGCAGGAGTAAAATCTAGTTTATATGTTGTTATGTGGAATATAAGGCGATGTACTTCCTTCCAAAAGGGTTGTATTCAAGGGCAATCCCACCATATATGAAGGAGTGTTCCTCGGTCAGCTGTACATCGCCAACACAGAGGACTAGTATCAGGGTTAAATTTATGAATCATGTCAGGAGTTTTATACCACCTGGAGTATATCTTAAATCCATTTTCTTGAGTCAAGACATTTAAGGAACCTTTGTGGATGTATGTAAAAACACGTTCCTATTCATTTCTCGAAAGGTTAGTATCAAGTTCTCTTTCCCATTTTTGGCAAGTCATGTCTTCTTTAGGATTGATGTCAGCAAAAATCAAAGCATACATGGTTGAAATCGTGTGTTTGTGTGGTTCAGACTCGGTGCATATTTTTTCAAAGGGTGTTAGATCTTTGTACCAATGAGAAGGTGATTCAGAACCAAGTAAGAGATTTCTGATCTGGATATATTTGAGAAAGGGGATATTTCTATCTGGATTTTGTGCAATAAAGTTGTCGAATGAAACGAATATGCCTTTATCAAAAAGAGATCTTGCTTTAATAGAAGAGATGAAAGGTGAGCCATGTATGTTAAGTTTAGAGATCTGTAAAGGAAAGTCTGGATTACGGTCAATTGGAGTAATAGGTCCAAGAGATGAGGCAATATTACATTTTTTACAAAATAATCGAAAGATCAGCAGGATAGGGCCAGTAAGGGGGTGATTTTTATATCCACCAGGAATTTTGCCAGGATTGATCCAAGGTAAATGATGTAGTGGTATATCGGAAACTGCAGCCTCCAGTTCTATCCATGCTTTGGTTGTAGTATGGAGGTGCCAGTCAATTATACGGGATAAGTGACAGGACCAATAGTATTTTTGAATGTCGGGGAGACCGAATCCACCTAATAATTTGGGGGTAGTTAATTTGTCCCATTTTACTCTGGGTTGTTTAGAAGCCCAAAGAAATTTCAGACATATTTTTTTATAAGTGGCTCAAGGTTTTTTATGCATTTTTATTCTATGCATGAAAATAAAAAACATTCTCTGTTCAGCAGCTCCCCTTAATACTTACATGAGCCCCATCGCGATCTAGCAATGTGCACGATAGACTCGTCTCTCTGGGGACTCTCACTCCTTATTGGCTGAGGCAGCAGCAGGAGCCATTGACTCCACCTGCTCTCAATCACAGCCATGGAGCCAATGAACAGAGAGAGGGGGAGGGGCCAAGCCACTGCTCTGTATGTGAATGGATATTCAGAGCAGCGGCTCAGGAAAAAGCCTGCTTGGGGGCCCCCAGAGCAAGCTGCTTGCTCTGGGGGTACTCGGCAGGAGGGAGGGGCCTGGAGCACCGACGGGGGTGCCAAGAAGAGGAAGATCCAGGATGCTCTGTGCAAAACCACTACACGGAGCAGGTGCTTGTTATTTAAAAAAAAAAAAGCCTTTAAAGCAGAAGTAAAGTCCGCTATATATATTTTTTTTCTCAAGGCCCCCCAGGTGGGTTATGCCATAATGTACTAGTATGCACAGCATATTAGTTCATTATGGCAGACTTACCTGACATATGGTGTCCTTCCAGTGCAGCGCTGGGACCGATCCGGCAGGCCCCCGGTGCTTCCATATTTTCCCATTCTTCATTGTGGGTCCCGTGCCTTCAGCCACTTGATAGGCCAGGCCGCGATGATGCCACTCCTGTGCATGCGCACGGAAGTCATATTACCGTGGCACAGATCTCGGGTCGATCAGGGGTCGTAAATTTTTGCTGAGCTGCGCGGCTCAGTGAACATGACAGCTGACAGGCAGAAGGATGCATTTATAGCAGAAGAGACCAATAGGGTCTCTTCTGTCATAAATATCCTGCCTGTCAGAGGATTTTAAATACAAAGAGTTTACCTCCTCTTTAATATAACATATCAAATGTTTAAACATTGAAATTAATGGTAGCAACACATCTCAAAAAAGTTGGGACAGGGCCATGTTTACCACAGTGTAGCATCCCCTCTTTTTTTAACAAAAATCTGTAAACGTCTGGGAACTGAGGAGACCGGTTGCTTTTGGACAGGAATGTTATCCCATTATTGCCTGATATATGATTCTAACTGCTCAACAGCCCTGGGTCTTCTTTGTCGTATTTTTCATTTCATGATGTGGCAAATATTTTCAATTGGTGAAAGGTCTGGACTGCAGGCAGACTTTTCTACTATAAAGCCATGCTGTTGTCATAGTTGCAGTATGTGGTTTAGCATTATCCTACTAAAATATGAAAGGCCTTCATCTGAATGCTGCTCTAAACCTAGATATATCTTTCAGCATTGATGATGTCTTTCCAGATGTGAAAGCTGCCCATTCCATATGCACAAATGCACCCCCATATCATCAGACATGCAGGCTTTTGAACACTGATAGCAACCCAAAGTTTAGTCCAGAGGACTCGACACCCATGGTTGCCAAAAAGAATATAAAATGTCCATTAGTCTGACCACAGAACAGATTTCCACTTTGCAACAGACCATTTTAAATATGCTTTGGCTCAGAGAAGATGGCAGCTTTTTTGGATCATGTTCAGATATATATATATATATATATATATATATATATATATATAAAAGCATGTATATACCTGACCTGCCTATACCCCATGTGTTCTTTAATAATGCACAAGATCAGTGCCATTTGCATGAAGATTGGATTCATGAATTGAAGTGGAGGAGAATCAACAAAGATGAGTTTACGCATGGATGGAGGTGGAGGAGAATGACTAGAGAGAAGAGAAGGCATGGATAGAAGTAGAGGAGAATGACTAGAGGGGAGAGGAGGCATGGATAGAAGTGGAGGAGAACAACTAGAGTGGAGAATGACTGGAGAGGAGTGAAGGCATGGATAGAAGAGGAGGAGAATAACTGGAGAGGAGAGGAAATTACTATAGAGGAGTGATGACATGGATAGAAGTGGAGGAGAATGACTAGAGAGGGGGGGTGACTAGAGAGGACAGAAGGCATGGATAGAAGTTAAGAATGACTAGAGGGAGAGGAAGGCATGGAAAGAAGTAGGAGAGAATGACTAGAGAGGAGAATGACTAGAGAGGCGAGGGAATGACTAGAGAGGAAAGAAGGCATGGATAGAAGTTAATAATGACTAGAGGGATAGGAAGGCATGGAAAGAAGTAAAGGAGAATGACTAGAGAGGAGAATGACTGACAAGAGAGGAAAGAAGGCATGGATAGAAGTGGAGGAGAATGACTAGAGAGGAAAGAAAATGACTGGAGAGGAGTGATGACATGGAAAGAAGTGGAGGTGAATGACTAGAGAGGCGAGGGAATGACTAGAGAGGAAAGAAGGCATGGATAGAAGTTAAGAATGACTAGAGGGATAGGAAGGCATGGAAAGAAGTAAAGGAGAATGACTAGAGGGGAGAGTCGGTATGGATAGAAGTGGAGGAGAAATCCCAGAAAGAAGAGCAAGCATGGACAGAAAATCGAGGAGTATGACCAGTAGGGTTAGAAAGAATAGATTGAAGTAAATGATAATGCACAAAAGGAGGCAGGAGGCATGAATGGAAATGGAGGAAAATGGCTACAGAGGTGACTGGCCAATGATAAAAATGGAGAAGGATCACAAAGAGGAGAGTAGGCATAAGTAAAAGTGGTGAAAAAAATGACCAGAGATAAGTAGAATGGACATGGATGGATGTGAAGAACAATGATCGTACAGGGTTGGAGAGTGAGTACAGATGACTGACCAGTATGTGGAGGAGAATGGTCAGGTATGGATAGAAGTGCATCAGCGGTACATCAGCCAGTGGATAGAACAATAAGACAAAGCCGCTCAGTGCCAATTTTTAACGTGAACCTAATTGCTTCCAAGGTAACAACAATGCTTAAGTGCAGTCATCTTTCAGTGCCTTTACGTACTTGCGTTAGTCTTTAGATCTTTTATCTTGTAAACAGCATTATTCTAGGAGTGAGTGACATTTTTTCTCATCAATAATTAAATAGTAAATGGTAATTTCTTTTTTCAGAATGTTTATCTTATATCAAAGGAAACATATGACTTTCAAAATGGCCTTTACTGACTTTTTGCATTATATTTCGTTTTCAGATTTTTTCGTTTCTAAAGCACATTGAAAAACCAAGGTGCAGAGGTCATCAACTTGGCTTTCCTTTTCTACAATTTTTTACAATAGAGTTTTAAAGAGCAAGTGAAAGCATAAGCTACTATTTCTCTCTCTCTCTCTCTCTCTCTCTCGCTTTCACACAGGTGTTGATTTCCAAAACAACCTTTAATGCGAAAATAGTAGTAATGAGCGTCTTGGACAGGCATTGAGCCAGGCAATGTTCCTCAAACACCCTGTGAAATGTGTTTTCTTAAAAAAAATTGTGTGCAGTTGCAGGAGGTTGCAATGCAACATTATTTACTTGAATTAATCACATTCTGTGGTCTGCACAAGGGGTATAATTCCTGCCACGGTTGCAAAGCATCATGGTTGTGGCATGTGTACATCCCTGGCTGTTGCTTCTGCAGCAAAAGGTAAAGCGGCTGAGGGAAGGTAAAAACGAGGCTCATCCGAGTGATTTTACCAACCCCCCCGGACACACACGCATCACAAATGTAAACACGCCTTAAAAAATCACCCATTCATGCAGCTGTGTGGACCCTATCACTAGCTTAAAAACATTGCAGGTATAGTGGGTATGTAAAAGAATCACCCCCCCCCCCCCCCTTTAAAATAATCACATTTTGTTGCTCTGCAGCCTGAAATTAAGGCAGACACAGTCAGATGAAATGTAATTATTTGGCCTCAGCACCAGTCAATGGGGGTTATTTACTAAAGGCAAATCCACTTTGCACTACAAGTGCAAAGTGCATTTAAAATTGCACTGAAAGTGCACTTGGAAGTGCAGTTGCTGTAAATCTGAGGGGTAGAGCTGAAATGACGGGAAGATCTGCTGATTTTATTATCCAATCATGTGCAAGTTAAAATTCTGTTTTTTATTTTCCTTGCATGTCCCCCTCGGATCTACAGCGACTGCACTTCCAAGAGCACTTTCAGTGCAATTTCAAGTGCACTTAGCACTTGTAGTTTGCACTTGTAGTGCAAAGTGGATTTGCCTTTAGTAAATAACCCCCAATATGTCTGTCGGAAATTCAATACAGCTCACCATCCAAATTTCACCATTCCTACAGTAAAGCGTGAAGGTGGTAATATCCTATTATGGGGTGTTTCTCTGCAGCAGGGACTGGAGCACTTGTCAGGATAGAAGGAAAAATGGATACGGCAAAATACCATCAAATTCCTGAGAACAATCTGCTGAAAATCTGTGGTAAATAACTTGCATAACATACGTTAAATGCGGGGGGCGTGTCCGGATGTGAGAGCCAGAGGACGTGTTTTTGAAGAGCTCCGGCTATCCTGTATGAATCCTTTGCCATCCGTGCATTTCCATCGATTTAAAAGAGAAACAACTCACTCCAGCCTGTTCCCCTGTGTCCCCTGTCTCATCCTGGGACAAAATTGTGGAGACTCTCTGCCCGGATCGCCTGCACGCCTGCACGCCTGAATCCTCCACTCACCTGAGGCCGCCGCCATCTTCCCGGCCTGCTACGGTGCTGCACTGCAAGGACCTGATCCCAGCTTGCCTGCAGGTAAGGGACTGTCATCCGGCCACATCTGCCTGCCCATCCACCTTCCTGGCCCGATCCGGAGGTCCGCTGGGCCGAAAAAGGGATCAGTGGAGGCCGCGACCCGGTGCGGCCTAGTGCGGCCTACGAAGCACCGGTCTTTCCTAGACCGCCGCCCCGCCGGAAGTGCACCGCGGCCGACATCGCCGAGCGCAACAGCGCGGATCGCCTGCCTTCTCACGCCCTGTCATCCCTGCCTAGGCCTGGGGTGCTGTGGCACTGAACTTGCCTAATTTGGAGCGGCTGCGTTGCCCCTGGAGCCCAGCTTCTCCGGTCCTCCGCCACCCTTCTGCCTCAGCCTTGCTGCGCTGGTCCCAGCTTCTCATCCTTATCACCCTGTCCCTACTTCTTTGTCTACTGTGGGGTGGGGGGCGGCCGGTGACCGCTGTCGTTGCCTGGTACCTGCAGCGGCACCTGACATAATCCCTCCCGAGACACCTGCTGTGGCCTGGGTCGCCCCTTACCTACCTCCTGGGTGCTCGTCTGAACACCGTCAAATCTCCTGAGAGTGGGCCCCCCCTGTCGAATTGTCAGATGTCCTCCTCCTCCAAAAAAGGGAACAGGTCCTCGAAAGCCGCAAAGACCAACGTTCCACTCCTGCTGCCACCGCCATCTTCCCCACAACCTGATCCCATACTTCTGGGT
The DNA here is from genome assembly GCA_029206835.1 of Rana muscosa. NCBI lineage: Eukaryota > Metazoa > Chordata > Amphibia > Anura > Ranidae > Rana > Rana muscosa. Next base: position 578,959,065 of record CM055118.1, read on the forward strand.
CGGCTTCGGGCCTTGCTGGCTGGCTTAGAAATGGATCCCATTGAAGCTCCGCCGACAGAGGGGCCAGCCCCACTGGCTAAAGATGGTACAGCAGTGATCCTCGCTGCGATCGAGCAGAGTAGGACCTCGCTTTTGGTGCATATTGACCACCTCGCTGAAGAATGTAACCTCATACAAAACGACCTTGACAAAATGAGGGGTAGAATGGCGGAAACTGAATCCAGAGTGTCGACCACTGAAGATCTTACGGCCTCCCATACCGCCTCCATTACCGAGCTGCAGCGCACAGTGCAGTCCCTCGTCGCAAAGTCAGATGATGCCGAGAACAGGCTGAGGCGCAATAATGTCAGAGTCCTAGGTTTGCCTGAGGGAGAAGAGGGAGACCACCCTGCTATATTTGCGGAGGAGTTCTTTAAAAATCTCCTGGGCCTTACAGATGTTCCCCCTACCTACGTGGTGGAGAGGGCCCACCGGGTGCCCGCGGGCCGAGCCACCCCGGGGAAACCCCCCAGGCCCTTCTTAGTCCGTTTTCTTAACTATCGGGACAGGGACAAGATTCTGTCGGAAGCCCGCCAACATCCCACGCTCAAATATTGTAACTCCTCTGTCCTCCTCTTCCCTGACTTTTCGGCGGACTTGCAGAGAAGGAGGAAAACCTTCAACGATGTCCGCAAACGACTTAGAGATAAGGACATTAAATATGGCATGCTTTACCCAAGCCGCCTACGAGTCCAAAATGAGGGGACGGTCCGCTTCTTTGATAACCCAGCGGATGCTGACGACTGGCTGACCAACCTGCGTTGATGAGATCTTCTCACGGTCACCTTTGATGCACGGATCTTCCACTCCCTTGTTCGCTATATCCTATTACACCTTCTTCAACCACCGGAGTTACTTCAAATGTACTTTTACACGAGACCCCCACGAGGCTTTAGATTGCCCTTGTTTTCGCTTTTGGTTTTGTTTTTTGTTTTTCCTCTTAGAGCACGGACTTTATTTTCCGCTGACTTTGAGGATACAGGTTTATGGGATAGATATCCCACGTCCCTCTGCTTCTTGTTCGTACGTGACGGATGCGACACTGTCCGTCGACAGAGTGGATGAACTGCTACAAGAAGTGTAAGGCCCCCAGTGTAAGGGTTCACTAACACTCTTTATAAAAGTTTTTCGTTTGGGTAAAAACTGTTCCCAGACTTTCCCCCCCTGTTAGGAGGTAGGCTGGGTATAGTAGGATAGGCACCGTGCCTGGGAAGTTGATTAGGGATTTAGTCATCCCTTGTTCTTATGGTTTTATATTTCTTATCTGTATGCTTTTGTTTTGTGTTACGCTTAAGTACTGTCAGCATTTTATGCAGTGTGACCGGGATCTTGCTGCCTGTGGGGTGCACCGGTACATGCCCTCTAGAGTATCTCCTTAATTGTTTTTCCCCTTCATCCAATGGCTAGTCAAGTAGTAGACTCCTTCACCGTTCTCTCCTGGAATGTCAGGGGTCTTAACTCCAAATTTAAGCGAGCCCTTTTATTCAAATACTTAAAATCTCACTCCCCCCAGATTATTCTCCTTCAGGAGACTCACCTCACGGGCAGCAAGATTTTGACTCTCAAGAAACCGTGGATACAGCGAGCGATACATGCCACCTATTCTACATACGCCAGAGGTGTATCGGTTCTTGTCCATAAGAATTTCCCCTGTGTAATTGAGGAGATCCGTACTGATCCCCAGGGGAAATTTGTGATAGTGGTGTTCACGCTATGGTCTGTCAGGTATATTGTTCTTAATGTATACATCCCTCCCCCGTTTTCCCCCGCATTATTATATGAGGTTCTAGAAAAAATTTCACCTTTCTGCCCGGGGAAGGTTCTGGTAATGGGCGACTTTAATGCCATCTTATCACCTGAGCTAGATAGACCTGCCCCGACTAAGAAACAGTGTATGGACCTCTCTGCCTGGGCTCAGGCGGTGGGGCTGGTGGAGATCTGGAGGTGGAAGCACCCTACCACAAGGGCCTATTCATGTTTTTCGGCATCATATAAGACTGCGTCGCGGATAGACCTAGCCTTCTCCAACCCTGCACTGTTAGCGGATGTTCTGGAGACGTCCTATCTGCCTAGCAGTCTGTCCGATCATAATCCCTTAGTGGTGGTGCTTCGCTCCCCGGCTTCCCGGAGCGCTTCGCTCTGGAGGTTGGGCACACAATGGGTCTCTCATCCTGACCTCGCTGGCCAGCTGCCGCCCCTGCTGTCTGAGTTCTGGGAAAATAATAAAGACTCCTCTTCTCCCGATATTGTATGGGATGCCTTTAAAGCTTTCACGAGGGGACAGTATATTTCTTCTATTGCTAGCATCAAAAAACAACAATCGGCTGCAGCGCTGGCGCTGCAGAAGGCTGTTGAAGATCACACTGCTAAGTATAGCAATGACCCCACCCCAGTTCACTTTGACCTACTAATGGTGGCTCGGAGGGAACTGCAGTTGCACCTGGCTGAGGTCACGCGACTCGAGTCGTATAGAGGTAAACAGAGGGCCTTTGAACAGGGTGACCGGAATGGCCGCCTACTAGCCATGATGGCACAACACGACCAACCCCTTACACTTGTATCCACCCTGCAGACCCCGGGGGCGGGACGGTGTCCTCCCCCTCTGATATTCTACAGACGTTTAACTCCTTTTATGGCAAGTTATACTCGTCCGGTCTGTCCTCAGAGTTTCGGCCGGAGGCGCTGAATGGTCTGTTAGACCCGTTGGCGCTTGGCTGGCTCTCGGACCACGAAAGAGAGATTTTGGTCCAACCTTTTGCGGTCTCGGAGGTCGTAAAGGCTATCCGATCCTTCCCCCCCGGCAAGGCGCCGGGGCCGGATGGGCTTCCAATAGACTTTTATAGGGCTCATGTGGAACTTCTAGCACCCCTGCTGGCACAACTGTATACTGTATGCCTGGCAGACGGTAGTCTGCCTGTTTCAATGTATCACGCATACTTGACACTGATATATAAGGCTCCCAAGGACCCCACTTCCTGTGCTTCATATCGTCCTATTGCATTGCTTAATTCTGACTTTAAAATTCTGACTAAGCTTCTGGCCCTTCGGTTATACCCCATGCTACCCTCAGTGATAGACCCAGACCAGACAGGTTTCATGCCCCGTAGGTCCACGGATGTGAATCTCAGAAGACTATTCACCAACATACACGCTCACCACCTCAATAAGGGATCTCGTACTGTGGCCTCTCTGGACGTGGAAAAGGCCTTTGATACGGTCAAGTGGCCCTTCTTGTGGGAAACTTTGCGCAGGATGGGGTTTCCTTTGCAGTTTATCAGGTGGCTCCAGGTGATCTACAAGTGCCCCACTTCCTCGGTGCGCTTGGGGGGTGGACTATCGGCCCCCTTCGGGCTTACCAGGGGAACGAGGCAGGGCTGCCCTCTCTCGCCGGCTTTGTTTGCCCTCGCTATCGAACCGGTGGCGGAGGCACTTCGCACCTCACCGCACATTAGGGGTCTCCAACTCGGGTTGCTGGAGGAGAGGGTGGCCCTGTACGCCGATGACATGCTACTCTTCCTAAATGATGCCGGCCCGTCCTTGCAGGGAGCGCTAAATATTTTGGACACCTTTGCAGAGGTCACCGGTCTTAGGGTAAATTGGTCTAAATCCCTCCTGTTCCCAATTGATCCAGCGGCTAGGTCCACATCCCCTCCTGATAGCCCCCTCCTGTGGGTAGACTCCTTTACATACTTGGGGGTACATGTCTCTGGTTCAGCCTCAGATTATATATCCTTAAATCTAGCCCCGGTACTGTTGGAGTCCCAGGCGAAGCTCAAATCCTGGAGTAATCTGCCCCTGTCATTATGGGGGCGAGTTAATCTCATAAAAATGAAGATTATTCCCAAACTGACATATCTTTTCCGCCACTCCCCACAATGGGTGCCCAAGTCCTTTTTTAAAAAATTAAACTGCATCTTTTCTTCCTTCTTATGGGGCCCCTCTCCTCCCAGATATAGGTTGACTACTCTAATGAGGCCACGAACGCAGGGTGGCATGGCATTCCCGGACTGTCATAAGTATTACCTCTCCACGCAGTTGGTGACTGCGGCGTGGTGGCTGCAGCCGGTCAGAACGAACTCGTCGACTGTGCTGGAAGCAACGGTGGTCGGTTCTTGGGAAGCTCTTCAATTACTACTTTTTAGGGGCCCTCGTGCCCCGTATCCTCTGACCCCTTCTATGCTTACCACCCTGCGGGCATGGCGGACAGGATTAGCTATTGAGAAATGTAAACAGTCTGAAATCTCCCCCAATGCCCCTGGCTGAACCCTAGTCTATCTCACATCTACAAGATCCCTGACCCTTACGCGTGGACAAAATACGGCATCAAACTTGTGTCTCACATAATATCTCAAAACTCCCTACTCCCCTTCTCGCACCTTTCCTTCCAATACAACTTACCCGACCATTTCCTATTTAGATATCTGCAACTGTCCCACGCATTTACGGCGCAATTTCCACAATCTTCGTGCATTGTGGCCCAGTCGGAACTAGAGAGGACACTTAGATTTAGCTGTGAAGACAAACCCACCTCACATCTTTATTCGTTCTTGATCTTTGTGTCTCTTCCACCTCTGGATAAACTCTGGAATAAATGGCAGACTGATATCCCCACATTAGATAGGGATGACTGGGACGACGTGTGGGACCTCCCCTTCAACTCCTTAGTTTCCATGCGAGACAGATTAGTGCAGTACAAAATAGTTCATAGAGCTTATTTTACCCCACACAGACTGCATAGGATGGACCCGGCCCACTCCTCGGGGTGTTGGAGATGCGGCGCCTCACCAGGCGACTTCTCCCATATCTTCTGGCGGTGTTCAGGGGTCCAACAGTATTGGGAAATGGTGCTGGATCTAACTAACAGAGTTGCTTCAGTCGCTGTGCCTTTGGCAATGGAGGTGTGCCTTTTGGGGCTCATTGAGACCATTGTACCATCCTCTGCCAAACGCACGCTAATTTCCTTGCTGCTCTTGTATGCCCGAAAGAATATTGCTATGCAGTGGAAGAGGCCTACCCCCCCACTTTGGCGCAATGGAAACACTTGGTAAACGGCAGCCTTCCTTTATACAAAGATACCTATGCCAATCGGGGCTGCCCACTGAAATATGACAAGGTCTGGCGCAATTGGTTAGATGAGCCCGAAACAGCCTAGGGAGTTGGGGGTGAACCAGATCATCGTGTCAAGGTTTTGCCTTGCTCTTCTACCTCCCTCTTCCTCCGATGACCTCTGATATGTGTTCATTGACTAGTGGGTCTTACCATATTGGGTGCCCTACTTGATCTATTTGGGCGGTGCTGCTGTACCCTTCCATGGCTGTGCATTGTATCGTTGGGTTCACATTGCAATTGTATTCTCATCTGTACATGTTCTTTTTTATGACTGTAGGTGCTTAAGCTGTATGTTTTGTACGTGTTAGAAAATTCAATAAAAACAATTTATAAAAAAAAAACATACGTTAAATGCACATATACTCTTATGGGAAGATTATTGATTAAATCAACTGGCTGGCAATAGGGACTTTTAAAAAGATTGTTATGCACATTTTAAAAGCAGGTAAGCACCTAAATTTGACTTGGTATCAGCCTCCTGTAATCTTTTAGAGCATAGCTCAGACTAGGAGAGGTAGGATCAACACAAGGAGTCTATCAGTTGTACTTTGGTTCACATTTTATAACAAGAAACATGCCTATAGAAAGAAAGAGCAGAGTGACAGAGATAAGTTTATCTGTTTTCTGCTTTTCCTTATAACTGTACCAAGTGAGTGGAACAAAACCCTAGCTGTATTACTTAACTGTTGCCTTTACATGCACATACTTTAACGACATCCCAGTCTTAGTCTAATGCCTTGAACACAAGATCGGAATTTGCGATGGAAAAAGTCAGACAGACTTTTTCCATCGGAAGTTCTGAGGAATTCCAGCGGAGTTTAGATAGAGAACACTCCGATGGAATTCCGATGTGATTTTGGCCGGTCAAAAGTCCGACCGTGTGTACGGGGCATAAGTCTTATGCCGCGTACAGACAATCAGAAATTCCGACAACAAAACCGTGGATTTTTTTCCGACGGATGTTGGCTCAAACTTGTCTTGCATATTGCATACACACGGTTACACAAATGTTGTCGGAAATTCCGAGCGCCAATAACGCAGTGACGTACAAGACGTACAACGGCACTATTAAAGGGAAGTTCAATACCAGTCGTGTTAGTAGAAGTTTGGTGAGAGACGATTCGTGCTCTTCAGCCTCGTGCTTTTCTGTACATTACAGCGTGAAGAATGTGCTATCTCCATTACGAACACTAGTTTTACCAGACCGAGCGCTTCCGTCTCGTACTTGATTCAGAGCATGCATGGAAATTTTTGCGTCGGAATGGTCCACACACAATCGGAATTTACGAGAACTGATTTTTTTGTCGGAAAATTTGAAAACCAGCTCTCAAATTTTTGTTGCCGGAAAAAAAGCTCCCATCAAACATTTGTTGTCAGAAATTCCGACCGTGTGTACGCGGCATTAGTCTGGGAAGGCTGTCCACAAATTTTAGGAGTTAGTCTATGGGAATGTTTGACCATTCTTCCAGAAGCACATTTGTGACCTCAGGCACTGAAGTTGGACAAGAAGGCCTAGCTCACAGTCTCCACTCTAATTCATCCCAAAGATGTTCTATCGGGTTGAGGTCAGGACTCTGTGCAGGCCAGTCAAGTTCCTCCATCCAAAACTCGCTTATCCATGTCTTTATGGACCTTGCTTTGTGCACTGGTCCAAATCATTTGGTGGAGGGAGGATTAAGGTGTGCAGTTGTTTTTCAGAGTTTGGGTTTAGCCCCTTAGTTCTAGTGAAGGGAACTCGTAAGGTGTCAGCATACCAAGACATTTTGGACAATTTCATGCTCCCAACTTTGTGGGAACAGTTTGGGGATGGCTCCTTCCTGTTCCAACATGACTGCGCACCAGTGCACAAAAGCAAGGCCCAAAAATACATAGATTAGTGAGTTTGGGGTGGAGGAACTTGACTGGCCTGCACAGAGTCCTGACCTCAATCTGATAGAACACCTTTGAGATAATTTAGAGCAGAGACTGCGAGACAGACCTTTTCATCCACATCAATGCCTGACCTCACAAATGCGCTTCTGGAAAAATGGTCAAACATTCCCATAGACACACTCCTAAACCTTGTGGACAGCCTTCCCAGAAGAGTTGAAGCTGTTATAGCTGCAAAGGGTGGGCCAACTCAATATTGAACCCTACGAACTAAGACTGGGATGCCATTGCAGTTCATGTGCGTGTAAAGGCAGGGGTCCCAATACTTTTGGTAATATAGTGTAGGTCTCATATGCGTATTTATCTGTTTGTTTTAACCCCTTCCCGCATGTCCCAGTGCCCCTTCAAAAGGTTCTGAACGCTTGGGGGGACGAGAAGGATCAGTGATAATGTGAACACTGTGATTGGCTGCCACCGTGGTCACATGATTCGAAGCCAGGCCCACAGACTACCCATCGTTAGTGGGGACTGAGAGCTGTTTGTGATAGCGTGATCTCTGTGCTGGGAGCGTTTTTTAGCACAGAAATATTCGCTACCCAGTAAGGCATATGTGTGGCATGTGGGCGTTTAAAGTCCACCGTTTTACGGGTGCGGCAACCGCTTAAAATTTAAGAAAAGAAAATACCTACAAAATGTAAGTTGTTGCCAATGGAATCCGATTTCCACATTCATATTGTGGAAAGATGAAAGTTGAAATAAGAATTTGGTCTCCAACTCTACACCTTTGTGCTAATTTTTTTACCAGCTTTAAAGAATCGGCACCAGTGGACCCTAGTTAAAGAACTTATGACCTGTGTGGGAGGGGTTGCTGTTAGACTAAACTGCACTGAGTGGAATTTATATTAAACTTCTACAGGATTGCCTTTAGATTTGGTATTACCTGTGCCTGTGCCTCAGCCTCCAGCGCCCCGCAGATTTCCATTCAGACAACTTCTAGATCCCTCCTATCTCCATGTCCATTCCTTCTACTCTCATCTCCCATGATTAACCTTCTAATTCCTTACCCCTCTTGTCCCCCCCTCCGATTTCTCTCTCTCTTTAGTTTGTTTTTGGGCTTAAATGTGTTCCCCTATTTCCGGGTTTTGCTCCCAACTTGTGGGCAACCCTCTAGCAGCACTCGCTAATGCCTAATTTTTAGGTTGAGGCCGGCTGGCTCAGAGTTAAGGCAACTCTCCAACTCTCCGCATTCATGGTCAACCCTTTTTGTACATTTCACTCCTTTATTGTTTGCCACTCACTTGGACTACGCTTTAACTTCTAGTGGATGCAGCGATTTTGATTGGGTACCGCTGAGCCTGTAACACACTCCACCAACACAGTAAAACATGTCACCTTGCTCCCAGTAAAATTGTGAGATTTCTCCCTGACACAAAGAATGTCTTTACATGTTACCAAGCTTCTTCACCCCAGAGGCCTTCCACTCACTAATCCTCTTCTATAACACCTCATGCTAAGTATTTGAAATGCTCTGCCCGAGATATCAGTCCCGGTATATGGGGCACTAGTCAGTAGGGAGGGAACCAAGACTGCAAACCGCCTCACTACCAGTGCCTTCCGTCACCCATGCCATGTCATCAATGATTCCCCAGCTGACTGGCTGCTTAAGCACCAGACATTACTCTTGTGTCACTAGCAATGGCAATATAGATTCTTCTACTTTAGCTCCACTGCACATTAGACCTATGTAATGTATCTTGACTGACTCATCTTTATCCCCATTCTAATCCCTGTTCTTAGATGTGCCATGCATGCACCCCTTTATAAGTAACTTCAGACCAGGAGTCTATGTTTGAAACTTCATAACTTTTACAGTCATTCACATATTGCTCCCATACATTACTCTCTAGGTAATTATGGCTTCAGGCGGTCCAGCATCATACCTTATAGAATAGTCCATAGAATAAAGTCCATCTCAGATGAATACGACTTTGGTACCCCAACTGGGTCCCCACCAAAGTGGAGCCCAATAGCAAGTATAGTTCTACATGTTGCAGTAATTCTCCATGCAATTCCCCATCTAAGGACCCTGCAAGGTTACAGTACCTCTCCTTGAATCTTTAGCCTGCCACAAGGAGGAAGTGTTATGAATACCAGGGAGCCAACAACATTAACCCTTTCCGAACTCCCCCGCAGACAGGCAACAAAATACACAATAAACATATTTAACTAAACAAGTATAAGGCCATACAATGATAACAAAAATGAGATAGAACATAGCCAAGTAGTCACCTGCCTACAAACTGACCTACTCATGTACACTCTTTCCACATGGGCACACCTGTGCTATATCAGAAATCATTGTATCTTTGATGGCAGAGGTTCAATCCCTTCCATCCCATTGTACTTAATTAGGGCTCCTGTAGAATGACTTTCTAAGAAATACTAAATAAGTGACCCCCCGCTGCTGTTATGCAGTCTATTCGCCATGGTACACTGACCTTCATGCATGTAAAGATTTGCAAGGGCGGCCAGTGTTGTACATGTAGGTACAGTCTCTCTGTGTATGTAATTCTTTATTGTTTCAATGTTCAATAAAAATTATGAAAAAATCAATTTCTACAGGATGAAAAATAGACAATATCCACGCTACATGTTTTTCCCAAACTGCAATTTTTCCCCCCAAACGTCATTAGCAAAGCAGTGTCATTTTACTGTGTTCAAAGCGTGTCCTTTTTGCCTGGACACATTTTAGAAACGCCCCATTGTTTGTAACGGCTACTTACACGCTGAAGAATGATCTTGCCTGAGATTGGACTTTTCACAATAAACGTCCAATTTGCTTCTGCAGTAGTTCCGCAACCAGTTCTGCGCTTCTCATTTACATACAGCCTATTTATAGAAACCCCATAAAATAATGTATAGCTTTCCCCTGAGAGATTTAACACAGTTTAGGTCTACTCCACAGCATCTGTACCAGAACTACGGGATGTCTTATTCTCTAATCATCTGCCTAAGATATAATGTTACATATAGTATGTCTTCATATATAAGTGCTTTCATATTTCTGTGTCACATGTTTCCTTTCATTTGTCCATAATGGTTATGATTGATGTTTTCCCCATCTTATTTTAGTATATATGACCTGGATGCAGTGAGAAAGTATTGATTGACTAAGTACACTCATGTCACAGATTCACTTTCAAACAGTGCAGTATATCAGGTGCTTGTGTTCATTAAGGTGAATCTAGATATACACCAACATACACAGTTCATTTTCTTAAATAGAACTTTAATTACAGGCCAGCTCTAGTCCTCTTTTTAAATAGGACTTCAATAGTCAACACCTGTGATATTTCATTTTCCAGTTGTTTTGACAAGTAAAAACATCTCATTAGGCCCCTTTCACACGGGACGGATCAGTAATGATCCGCCCCGTGAACCTCCGCTTGCTCAGCGGGGATCGCTCCGTTGATCCCAGCTGAGCCGGCGGATGACAGGTCTGTCTCTGTCACTGTGCAGGGACCGACCTGTCAGAGCGTCGCTCTCCCCTATGGGGGATCAGATGACGACGGACCTTAGAGTCCGTTGTTATCCGATCCGATCCGCAGACGGATGGAAAAGTAGGGTTTTCCTCCGTCACACTTTGGCGGGTTGGATGTCAGCGGACATGTCACCGCTGACATCCGTGGCTCCATAGGGGTACATAGAGCATCCGTTCAGGTCCGCCTAAAAAAACTGACAGATGGACCTGAACGGTCCGTCCGTGTGAAAGAGCCCTAAGGGTCCAGGAGTTGAGATTTTTCTGCTATTATTCTCAGGTTTGCAACACAGCTGAAGCCCCATGATGGTGTCACCCCTACATCCCACTGAGTGAAACTACTGATCATGACTAATGCTAGCCAAACCTACATCTCATAGAGTCCTCTATACATGCTATAGTGCCTTGAAAAAGTATTCATACCCCTTGAAATCTTTCACATCATGTTACAACTAAAAACTTAAATGTATTTTATTGGGATTTCTTGTGATAGACCAACACAAAGTTGCACATAATTGTGAAGTGGAAGGAAAATGATAAATGGTTTTCCAAGTTTTTTTACAAATAAATATCTGCAAACTGTGTCAATACTGAGTCAATACTTTTGTAGAACCATCTTTAGATGCAAGTCTTTTTGGGGAGGTCTCTACCAGCTTTGAACATCTAGAGAGTGAAATATTTGCCTATTCTTCTTTGTAAAATAGCTCAAGCTCAGTGAGATTGGATGGAGAGCGTCTGTGAACAGCAATTTTTAAGTCTTGTCACAGATTCTCAATTGGATTTAGGTCTGGACTTTGACTGGGCCATTCTAACACATGAATATGCTTTGATCTAAGCCATTCAATTGTAGCTCTGGCTGTATGTTTAGGGTCGTTGTCTTGCTGGAAGGTGAACCTCTGCCCCAGTCTCAAGTCTATTGCAGACTCTAATGCCGCGTACACACGATCGGACATTCTGACAACAAAACCGTGGATTTTTTCAGACGGATTTTCATTCAAACTTGTCTTGCATACACACGGTCACAGAAATGTTGCTCGGAAATTCCGATTGCCAAGAACGCGGTGAGGTACAACACTACAACGAGCCGAGAAAAATGAAGTTCAATGATTCTGAGTAGGGATGAGCTTCGAGTTCGAGTCGAACTCATGTTCGACTCGAACATTGCCTGTTCGCCCGTTCGCCGAACAACGAACAATTTGGGGTGTTCGCTGCAAATTCGAAAAGTCTATGGGAGAAATCTAAAGTGCTAATTATAAAGGCTTATATGCAAGTTATTGTCTTAAAAAGTGTTTGGGGACTGGGGTCCTGCCCCAGGGGACATGTATCAATGCAAAAAGAAGTTTTAAAAACGGCAGTTTTTTTAGGAGCAGTGATTTTAATAATGCTTAAAGTGAAACAATAAAAGTGAAATATTCCTTTAAATTTCGTACCTGGGGGGTGTGTATGATATGCATGTAAAGTGGCGCATGTTTCCCGTGCTTAGAACTGTCCCTGCACAAAGTGTCATTTTTGAAGGAAAAAAAGTCATTTAAAACTCACTCGCGGCTATTAATGAATTGTCGGCTTTTATCAATACACAGAAAAGTCGTTGATAAAAAAAAAAAAAAAAAAAAGCGTGGGGGTTCCCCCAAATTAAATTACCAGGCCCTTTAGGTCTGGAATGGATATTAAGGGGAACCCCGCCGCAAATTTAAAAAAAAATGGCGTGGGGTTCCCCCTAAATATCCATACCAGGCCCTTGAGATCTGGCATGGATTTTAAGGGGAACTCCACCCCAAATTTTTTTTAAATGGCGTGGAGTCCCCCCAAAAATCCATACCAGACCCTTATCCGAGCACGCAACCTGGCCGGCCGCAGGGGAAGAGGGGGGGACGAGAGAGCGGCCCCCCCTCCCTCCTGAACCGTACCAGGCCACATGCCCTCAACATGGGGAGGATGTCCCCATGTTGATGGGGACAAGGGCCTCATCCCCACAACCCTTGCCCGGTGGTTGTGGGGGTCTGCGGGCGGGGGGCTTATCGGAATCTGGAAGACCCCTTTAACAAAGGGGACCCCCAGATCTCGGCCCCCCCTATGTAAATTGGTAAGGGGTACATTGTACACCTACCATTTCACGAAGAAAGTGTCAAAAAATGTAAATAAAAACACACACACCTTAGAAAAGTCCTTTATTAAAAAAAAAAATAATAATAAAAAAAAAAAAACATTCCAGCGATGAAATCCAGTGTCCCGCGGCGATCCCGATGTCCAGCGCTGTCCGTCATTGGTCGTGCCTGTGCGGACCTGATTGGGAACTTCCTCCGCTGTGTTTTAAATGTATAGACCCGCCCCTTCTAAAGTTCCCCATCAGGTCCGCTCAGCGGACCAGATGCGGAACGAGAGAAGGGGCGGGTCTATACATGTATTACACAGCGAATGAAGTTCCCCATCAGGTCCGCCCCCTCGGTATGTCCGACCCCGCCTACGTCATTGGCCTGAGCGGGGAACTTCCTTCACTGTGTAAATTTAAATTACACAGTGAAGGAAGTTCCCCGCTCAGGCCAATGACGTAGGCGGGGTCCGACATACCGAGGGGGCGGACCTGATGGGGAACTTCTCTCACTTTGTAATACATGTATAGACCCGCCCCTTCTCATGACCCGCATCTGGTCCGCTGAGCGGACCTGATGGGGAACTTTAGAAGGGGCGGGTCTATACATTTAAAACACAGCAAGGAAGTTCCCCATCAGGTCCGCTCAGGCACAACCAATGACGGACAGCGCTGGACATCGGGATCGCCGCGGGACACTGGATTTCATAGCTGGAATGTTTTTTTTTTTGTTTTTTTTTTAATAAAGGACTTTTATGGTGTTGGTGTGTTTTTATTTAAATTTTTTGACACTTTCTTTGTGAAATGGTAGGGGTACAATGTACCCCTTACCAATTCACATGGGGGGGGCCGGGATCTGGGGGTCCCCTTTGTTAAAGGGGTCTTCCAGATTCCGATAAGCCCCCCGCCCGCAGACCCCCACAACCACCGGGCAAGGGTTGTGGGGATGAGGCCCTTGTCCCCATCAACATGGGGACATCCTCCCCATGTTGAGGGCATGTGGCCTGGTACGGTTCAGGAGGGAGGGGGGACGCTCTCTCGCCCCCCCCTCTTCCCCTGCGGCCAGCCAGGTTGCGTGCTCGGATAAGGGTCTGGTATGGATTTTTGGGGGGACTCCACGCCATATTTTTTTTAAATTTGGGGTGGAGTTCCCCTTAAAATCCATGCCAGATCTCAAGGGCCTGGTATGGATATTTAGGGGGAACCTCACACCATTTTTTTTTTAATTTGCGGTGGGGTTCCCCTTAATATTCATTCCAGACCTAAAGGGCCTGGTAATTGAATTTGGGGGAACCCCCACGCTTTTTTTTTTTTTTTATCAATGACGTTTCTATGTATTGATAAAAGCCGACAATTCATTAATAGCCGCGAGTGAGTTTTAAATGACTTTTTTTCCTTCAAAAATGACACTTTGTGCAGGGACAGTTCTAAGCACGGGAAACATGCGCCACTTTACATGCATATCATACACACCCCCCAGGTACGAAATTTAAAGGAATATTTCACTTTTATTTTTTTCATTTTAAGCATTATTAAAATCACCGCTCCCGAAAAAACGGCCGTTTTTAAAACTTTTTTTTGCATTGATACATGTCCCCTGGGGCAGGACCCGGGTCCCCAAACACTTTTTAGGACAATAAATTGCATATTATCATAATTAGCACTTTAGATTTCGAACGTTCGAGTCCATTGTATTTAATAGGGTTCTAAAGTTCACACAAACATTCTGTCTGTTCGCAGGTTCTGGTGCGAACCGAACAGGGGGGTGTTCGGCTCATCCCTGATTCTGAGCATGAGTCGAATTGATTCCGAGCATGCGTAGGATTTTAAGGACTACTGTATATACTTATCACCAGTGAATCTATATATCTGTGCTATACAAGCTATTTTGTTATTAAATGTCAATAGAAATTTGCTTTCCATTTTTATTTTTATTTTTTATTTAAATTTCACTTCCTTTTAATATGGCGTCCTGAAGGCCCCCTGTGCAGTGCTGGTGTGCATAATGACCCCAGAAACATCATTCCCACTAGAGGTGGTGAAGCAGTGCTTTTCCTCAAAGTCTACACTGAAATACAAATCAACTTTTAAGCTGCTCATACACTAGTTGAATCACATTCAAAATATTTTGTTTTAAGAATGTTCATTCATTTTTCTAATCCTTAGTGCGGTCAAATCTCTGTTTGTTTTGAGCTGTAGTGGGATGGAAAATTTCTCTGAACAAATTTTTTTTTTTTGATAGTATACAGTATGTGGTTTTCCTAAGTGCTAGTTCACACCAGACGCAGTTCTGTTCAGTTCCGTGTGCTTCTTTTCTGCACTAAAAATGCATGCACAGTGTTTTCCATGTATTCCAATGGCTCTAGTTCACACCATGCAGTCAGTTTCCGGTCAGTTTCTGGTGCAGAAACTGACCAGAAACTGACCGGAACTGACTGTATTGGTGCAGAAAAAACGGAACTGCACAGAACTGCATGGAACTGCGTCTGGTGTGAACTGGCCCTTAGAGGACAGTCATTCCATGAAAGCAACACAGTACACCCCTGCCAGGGGACCACCCCTCTCTGACATGTTTCACCCTTCAGGCTTAACCATAGAGAGAGGTGATGAACTGTGTTGTTTTTATGGCTTAATAAAAATTACGTAAGCTGAGTTGGTCATTTGTGTGCTCCTTCTCCTTTTCTGTATCGTCGCTGAGAGACTATGAGCCTCTAAAGCCTCGTACACGCGATCGGATTTTTTCTGACAACAAATGTGTGATGACAGGGTTTTGTTGGATAATCGACCGTTTGTATGATCCATCAGACAATTGTTGTCGCCCTTGATAAAGTCACGTGAGTAGTGACGCAATGCGTCGGAAGACGGAGCTTAGTGACGTTGACTTCAGGTTTACGGCCGTGAACCGGAAGTGTGTACTCCATTGATGGTTTTTGGCGTTTTTTATTTGCCTCATCGTTTTTATATCTGTTTTTAAGTTATTTTAATTCAAATAAACGCCATTTCCTGGCTTTTATTACTTACTTCACCATGGAGTCCCTCTTGTTTTATTCCTGAATCCCTGGAGCAAGGTATATCCTAAGAAACCACGGTTGGAAGCGGTGAAAAGGTTGCAGTAATCCCTGTTTGCATACAAGAATTGAAGTTCATCATCCGGAGCAGTGGAGATCCATTAAGGCTGTATCTGACCCCTTGGGGGTCATCAGTAAGGTGAGAGGCTGGTGTCAACGGGGGAGGATTGTACATTTATACCGATTCCCTACTGGTTCCCTTTTTTTGATGTGATGAGTTGGACTCCCACGCCTGTTCCTTTCCTTCTTTCCTGCTCTTGGCAGCTGATATTTTCACATTTTTGGGGAAGATTAGCACTTTATGTGTGAACTTTCTAACTATTCTACATTTTTTTGGGACACATCAATATTTGGATGTTTTTGCATTTTTTGCACATTATGCACGTTTATTAATAGTTAACACTATTGTGTATTGATGTTTCATAGCACTTTTTATTGGATTCATTATTTGTATTTTAGCACTTCTATAGCACGTTTTTATTGTATTATCGTTCACGGACATTTAGCGCTGCTTCATTGTTCTTTTACATTAAATGTTTTATAGCATGCTTTAAAATTTTCCAACAACAAATGTGTCTTGTCGGATTATCTGATCGTGTGTACACAAGTCCGTCGGAAAAAAATCCAAAGTACAAACAAGCATGCTCCGAACCAATGCTAACCATAGCACAACATTAGCAGAAGTTGCCCAAAGGGTGGCGCTAAAGAGCTGAAAAACCACGTAGGCTTAAAGCCTTGTACACACGATCAGATTTCTATCGGACAAATCCGTGGAATTTTTGTGTGAAGGGCGTTGGCCGTGAACTTGTCCTGCATACAGACGGCAGAACTTTTTACATACACGAAACTACGTGTTTTTTCAGCTCTTTAGCGCCACCCTTTGGTCAACTTCTGCTAATGTTGTGCTATGGTTAGCATTGGTTCCAAGCGTGCTTGTTTGTACTTTGGATTTTATCACGACAGATTTGTGTACACACGATCGGATAATCCGACGGAACACATTTGTTGTCGGAAAATTTGAAAGCATGCTATAAAATATTTGTTGTCGGAAATTCCGACAACAATTATCCGATGGAGCGTACAAACGGTCAAATTATTCGACAAAACACTGCCATCACACATTTGTTGTCGGAAAATCTGATCGTGTGTACGAGGCTTTAGACCGACAATAGAAAAGAAACGTACCGCTCAAAGCTGTAGATGCTCCAGATTAGGGATGAGCTTCGTGTTCGAGTCGAACATACGTTCGACTCGAACATTGGCTGTTCGATCGTTCGACGAAGATCGAACGATTTGGGCCGTTCGCGCCAAATTCGAGTGACGCGAACGGCCCACAATGCACTACGCCATCGCAGTGTCATCCAGGCGCTGTGATTGGCCAAGCATGCACTGTGACCCCGCATGCTTGGCCAATCACAGCGCCGGCAGCGAGGAGAGCAATGATTGGCCACAGGCAGGATGCCTGTGGCCAATTATTGCTGAGGGTGTTTAGTACACGCCCCACACTATAAAAGGCCGCCAGCACGGCGGCCTAGTGTAGTGTGTTCCGGAGCAGGGATAGAGTAGCATAGGCAGGGACAGTGACTGTTATTTCTTTCTTGCTTAACCTGGATTCCTTTAGTTTAGGGAAAGAGAAGGATAGGTAGGGAGAGTGTCAGTGTGTTTTGTGCTTCTGCTATAGTGTGCTTAAAAAAAAACATTTATTCTAGGGACAGAAAACTCTAGGTAGGGACAGTGTCAGTTTCTTTCACTCTGCAAGTCCTTGTTTCCAGGGACCTGGAAGGACAGTGAGTGAATTGTCCTTTTGCTATATTGTGATTAAAAAAAACATTTATTCTAGGGACAGAAAACTCTAGGTAGGGACAGTGTCAGTTTCTTTCACTCTGCAAGTCCTTGTTTCCAGGGACCTGGAAGGACAGTGAGTGAATTGTCCTTTTGCTATATTGTGATTAAAAAAAACATTTATTCTAGGGACAGAAAACTCTAGGTAGGGACAGTGTCAGTTTCTTTCACTCTGCAAGTCCTTGTTTGCAGGGACCTGGAAGGACAGTGAGTGAATTGTCCTTTTGCTATATTGTGATTAAAAAAAACATTTATTCTAGGGACAGAAAACTCTAGGTAGGGACAGTGTCAGTTTCTTTCACTCTGCAAGTCCTTGTTTCCAGGGACCTGGAAGGACAGTGAGTGAATTGTCCTTTTGCTATATTGTGATTAAAAAAAACATTTTTTTCTAGGGACAGAAAACTGTAGGTAGGGAGAGTATTTTTTTTCTTTCACTCTGCAAGTCCTTGTTTCCAGGGACCTGTAAGGACAGTGAGTTAATTGTCCTTGTGCTATATTGTGCTGAAAAAAACATTTATTCCAGGGACAGAAAACTCTAGGTAGGGACAGTGTCAGTTTCTTTCACTCTGCAAGTCCTTGTTTCCAGGGACCTGGAAGGACAGTGAGTGAATTGTCCTTTTGCTATATTGTGATTAAAAAAAACATTTTTTTCTAGGGACAGAAAACTGTAGGTAGGGAGAGTGTTTTTTTTCTTTCACTCTGCAAGTCCTTGTTTCCAGGGACCTGTAAGGACAGTGAGTTAATTTTCCTTGTGCTATATTGTGATTAAAAAAAACATTTATTCTAGGGACAGAAAACTCTAGGTAGGGACAGTGTCAGTTTCTTTCACTCTGCAAGTCCTTGTTTCCAGGGACCTGGAAGGACAGTGAGTGAATTGTCCTTTTGCTATATTGTGATTAAAAAAAACATTTATTCTAGGGACAGAAAACTCTAGGTAGGGACAGTGTCAGTTTCTTTCACTCTGCAAGTCCTTGTTTCCAGGGACCTGGAAGGACAGTGAGTGAATTGTCCTTTTGCTATATTGTGATTAAAAAAAACATTTATTCTAGGGACAGAAAACTCTAGGTAGGGACAGTGTCAGTTTCTTTCACTCTGCAAGTCCTTGTTTCCAGGGACCTGGAAGGACAGTGAGTGAATTGTC
The DNA here is from genome assembly GCA_029206835.1 of Rana muscosa. Classification (NCBI taxonomy): domain Eukaryota; kingdom Metazoa; phylum Chordata; class Amphibia; order Anura; family Ranidae; genus Rana; species Rana muscosa. The sequence continues at coordinate 578,977,760 of CM055118.1, forward strand.
CTTTTGCTATATTGTGATTAAAAAAAACATTTATTCTAGGGACAGAAAACTCTAGGTAGGGACAGTGTCAGTTTCTTTCACTCTGCAAGTCCTTGTTTCCAGGGACCTGGAAGGACAGTGAGTGAATTGTCCTTTTGCTATATTGTGATTAAAAAAAACATTTATTCTAGGGACAGAAAACTCTAGGTAGGGACAGTGTCAGTTTCTTTCACTCTGCAAGTCCTTGTTTCCAGGGACCTGGAAGGACAGTGAGTGAATTGTCCTTTTGCTATATTGTGATTAAAAAAAACATTTTTTTCTAGGGACAGAAAACTGTAGGTAGGGAGAGTATTTTTTTTCTTTCACTCTGCAAGTCCTTGTTTCCAGGGACCTGTAAGGACAGTGAGTTAATTGTCCTTGTGCTATATTGTGCTGAAAAAAACATTTATTCCAGGGACAGAAAACTCTAGGTAGGGACAGTGTCAGTTTCTTTCACTCTGCAAGTCCTTGTTTCCAGGGACCTGGAAGGACAGTGAGTGAATTGTCCTTTTGCTATATTGTGATTAAAAAAAACATTTTTTTCTAGGGACAGAAAACTGTAGGTAGGGAGAGTGTTTTTTTTCTTTCACTCTGCAAGTCCTTGTTTCCAGGGACCTGTAAGGACAGTGAGTTAATTTTCCTTGTGCTATATTGTGATTAAAAAAAACATTTTTTCTAGGGACAGAAAACTGTAGGTAGGGAGAGTGTTTTTTTTCTTTCACTCTGCAAGTCCTTGTTTCCAGGGACAGAGAAGGACACCTGAAGGTAGCCCTTATTGCTTTTTTCCCATCTCCCTGCAGGCCATCTATTAGAATGTCTGGAAGGCAAACAAGGAGAGGCAGACAGTCAGGAGGCAATAAAAGAGGGCAAGCAGGCTCTGTGTCTGGGGGCAACAGTGCTGGTCGTGGACGCGGTGCATTGTCATCAGCACATGGCCATGGGACACGCTTGTCCTTCTTTTCGGCAGCTGGACATGTTGAGCCACATCATGCCGAAGACTTGGTAGAGTGGATGACCAAGCCCTCCTCCTCCTCCTCATCCTCTCTCACCCAGGCTCAGGGTACTGGAAAAGCAGCTGCCAAAGCGTCGTCTTCCCTGGTATCAATGTCAGACAAATCATCAGTCACTCCTTCCCTAGACCCACCATGTCCTCCTCCTGAGGAGTCCCCCGAACTGTTTCAGCACAGTGTTGGGTACATGCTCCAGGAGGATGCCCAGCGTTTCGAAGGGTCTGATGATGAAACCCAGCTAGAGGAAGGCAGTAGCGTGAGAGCAGACAGAGGGGATGCTCAAGAAGGACACCAATCTGGCAGTCATGTTCCAGCAGCTGCAGCATACTGCCAGATTGGCTCCAGTGATGAGGAGGGAGGGGATGATGAGGTCAATGACTCCACGTGGGTGCCTAATAGGAGAGAGGAGGAGGAGGAGGATGAGGAGGAGGCACATCTCCAACGAGGCAGGATGCCCTTTGGTGGCCAGCGTAAGGGCAGTACACCGACGGAATCACACCGCAGAGCTCCGCCTGTGCAGGGCGCTGCCTCTGCCCGTCATTCAAAAAGTTCTTTGGTGTGGGCCTTTTTTGAGGCTAGTGCATCAGATCGCACAGCTGCTGTTTGCAACATATGTCTCAAGCGTATATCGCGTGGCCAAAACATCAGCCGCTTGGGTACCACATGCCTGACCAGACATATGTTGACCTGCCATGCAGCTCGTTGGCAAGCCTACCTCAAAGACCCACACCAAAGAACAAAGCGGACCTCTCCTTGCACCGCATCAGCTGGGATCTCCAACCCCACTATAACTTCAGTCCTCTCTGAAACATGCACTGAGAGGAATGAAGGTGTAGAATTAGGTGTGTCACAGCCAAGTACTTGCGCCCACTCTGCTAGCAGTACACCGACGTCCGATTCTAGCAGGCAAATTTCCCTGCCCCAGCTGCTGGACCGTCGAAAGAAGTTCACTCCCAGCCATCCACATGCCCAGCGGTTGAATGCTAGCTTGGCTAAATTGCTAGCGCTTCAACTGCTGCCTTTTCAGTTGGTAGACTCGGCCCCCTTCCGTGAGTTTGTGCAATGTGCGGTTCCTCAGTGGCAGGTTCCCAAACGCCACTTTTTCTCACGGAAGGCTATTCCGGCTCTCTACCGGCATGTGGAAGGCAATGTCTTGGCCTCGCTGGACAGGGCGGTCAGCGGTAAGGTGCATATTACCGCTGACTCATGGTCCAGCAGGCATGGACAGGGACGTTACCTTTCTTTCACGGCCCATTGGGTCACTCTTTTGGCAGCTGGGAAGGATTCAGGACAAGGTGCAGTAGTGTTGGAGGTTGTCCCACCGCCACGCCTCCAAAATGCTACTACTGGTTGTGACACACCTCTCTCCTCCACCCCCTCCTCTTCTTCTTCCTCCATGGCCTCTTCCTGTGGTTTGTCCTATGAACCAGCGGTGCTCCGTAGCCGTTCACGGGGCTACGCAAGTACGCAGGCAAAAAGATGCCATGCCGTGCTTGCGCTGGTGTGTTTGGGGGACAGAAGCCACACTGGGGCAGAGGTCCTGTCTGCTCTGCAGGGCCAGGCCGAGAGGTGGTTGACGCCACGCCAGCTTAAGCCAGGAATGGTGGTTTGCGACAATGGCACCAACCTCCTCTCCGCCCTCCGACAGGGACAACTGACCCATGTGCCCTGTGTGGCTCACGTCCTTAACCTGGTGGTGCAGCGGTTCTTGGGCAGGTACCCGGGCTTACAGGATGTCCTGAGGCAGGCCAGGAAAGTCTGTGTGCATTTCCGCAGATCTTATAATGCCAGTGCTCGCCTGGCTGAGCTGCAAAAGGAGTTGAACCTGCCCAAGAACCGCCTTATATGTGACATGCCCACCAGGTGGAACTCAACGTTGGCCATGCTGCAGCGGCTGCACACGCAGCAGAGGGCCATCAATGAGTACCTGTGCGACTACGGCACCAGGACAGGGTCAGGGGAGCTTGGTTTTTTTTCTCCACGCCAGTGGGGCATGATCAGGGATGCATGCACTGTCCTGGCACCATTTGAGGAGGCCACGAGGATGGTGAGCAGTGACAGTGCATGCATCAGTGACACTGTACCTCTTGTCCACCTGTTGGAGCACACGCTGCGTGGAATAATGGACAGGGCACTTGAGGCAGAACAGAGGCAGGAAGAGGAGGACTTCCTTGCCTCTCAAGGCCCCCTTTACCCAGACAGTGTTCCTTCTGTCCCACCCATCGCACAGGAAGAGGAGGAGGAGGAGGAGGAGGAGGAGGATTGTGTCAGCATGGAGGTGGAGGCTGGCACTCAGCATCATCAGCAGCAGTCTTTTAGGGATGATTTACAGTCCCAAGAAACCAGTGGACTTGTACGTGGCTGGGAGGAGGTGGCTGCGGATCATGTCGTCCTTAGTGACCCAGAGGACTCCGGAGCGAATGCCTCAGCAAACCTACGCTGCATGGCCTCCCTGATCCTGCAAAGTCTGCGGAAGGATCCTCGTATTCTTCGGATCAAGGAGAGGGACCATTACTGGCTGGCCACTCTCCTTGATCCACGGTACAAGGGTAAGGTTGCGGACCTTATGTTACCGTCGCAGAGGGAGCAGAGGATGAGACAACTCCGGGAGGCCTTGCAGAAAGGTCTGTGCAACGCGTTCCCAGAGACTGGGAGGTTGCAAACTCCTGGTCCTGGACAACGAGTTGCTGAGGCTTCGGCCAGTCAAAGAAGGAGCGGTGGGGAAGGTGGCCGTCTGACCGATGCGTTCAGACAATTCTTTAGTCCGCAGCCCCAAAGTATGATTGGTTCCAGCAACCATCGCCAGCGTCTGATAAACATGGTGCAGGAATATCTAGGGGCAAGGTCAGACTTGGACACCTTCCCCACCGAAAATCCTCTGGCTTACTGGGTCTTGAGGATGGATCACTGGCCAGAGCTTGCACAGTATGCAATTGAGCTACTGGCCTGTCCTGCATCCAGCGTTCTTTCGGAACGCACATTCAGTGCTGCTGGAGGATTTGTCACGGATCACAGGGTGCGCCTGTCCACCGACTCGGTTGATCGACTGACTTTCATCAAGATGAACCAGTCTTGGATCACCACCAGCTACCACACACCTGATGCTGATATAACAGACTAATTGATTTTAAAATGTCACATCCCTTCAAGACTGATGCTGAGTGCCTGTGCTGTTATGTTGACTGGCTATCCTCCTCCTCCGAGTCCTCAATGATACGATTGATGATGATAGCTTGGAAGATCATTTTTGTTTATGGGTGCCGCCACCAGTGCCTAACGCCCAATTTTTCAGCCCCTGTTTAACAGGGGCGTGTAATTACAATTTTTGAAGCAATACTTTGCAACAGGGCTCATTGCTGTGCTCCAAGTACAGTATCTGTGAGGAGTTGCAGTGTTGTGCCACCAGTGCCTAAGGCCCAATTTTTCAGCCCCTGTTTAACAGGGGCGTGTCATTACAATTTTTGAAGCAATACTTTGCAACAGGGCTCATTGCTGTGCTCCAAGTACAGTATCTGTGAGGGGTTGCAGTGTTGTGCCACCAGTGCCTAAGGCCCAATTTTTCAGCCCCTGTTCAACAGGGGCATGTAATTACAATTCTTGATCTAATAATTCACAGCAGGGCCCATTGCTGCACCCACCAAGAGTAACTGTCAGGGCTTACAGTGTTGTGGCACCAGCACCACCATCAAAGGCCCAATTTTTACTACCACTGTTCAACAATTATATGTAATTAAAATTCCTGATATAATAGTTGACAGCAGGGCGTTCCAGCACCAACCAAGAGTAACTGTGAGTGCTTACAGTGTTGTGCCAACACCAACAACTAAGGGGCCTATTTCTGCAGAGTATATACGGCAGGTCCCTACTTTCAAACATCCAACTTACAAACGACTCCTACTTGCAAACGCAAGAAGACAACAGGAAGTGAGAGGAAATCTACCACTAGGAAGGAAAATTCTCTCCTGTAAGAATAAATATGGGAGAAAGGTGTCTCCTCTGTACTGATGCTTTATCAGCAATCCTTGTTTCAAGAAAAACACCACATTTCAAAAACAGTTGTCATTGGGACGGAAAGTGAGGTGAAATGTTCTGAACAGGGGCACAGACAGCAAAACAAATGTTACAGGGGTGATAACCCTTACCTATGTTTTCCAAAAAGTTTAAAAATAGATTTTTGGGCTGGAGCTACACTTCAACAATGTACCTGTTCAAAATTACAAACAGATTCTACATAAGAACAAACCTACAGTCCCTGTCTTGTATGCACCGCCTGTATACGGCTGTTCAGAGTATATAGGGCCTTTTTTATTTTATGTGCGGGGTTCCCCTTAATATCCATACAAGACCCAAAGGGGCTGGTAATGGGCTGGGGTAGGGGGGGGGGGGGGGTCATGGGGTAGCTATGCCATTTTTCTTAAAGAATTTCATCCATATTACCGGGACCAGACATTACATTAAAGCCGCAAGCAGTTTTAAATGGCTTTTTTTTCCTTTAGAAGTGTCATTTTGTGCAGGGACAGTTCTAAACACGGGAAACACGTGGCACTTCACAGGCATACTTTAGACACCCCCCAGGTACGATATTTAAAGGAATATTTGACTTTTTTTTTTTCACTTTATGCATCATTAAAATGACTGCTCCCGAAAAACGACCGTTTTTAAAACTTCTTTTTGCATTGATACATGTCCCCTGGTGCAGAACCCGGGTTCCCAAACCCTTTTTAGGACAATAACATGCATAATAGTTGTTATAATTAGCACTTTAGAATTCGAACGTTCGCATCCATTGTATTTAATAGGGTTCTAATGTTCGTTCGAACTTCCGGTCCGTTCGCGGGTTCTGGTGCGAACCGAACCCGGGGGTGTTCGGCTCATCACTACTCCAGATAGCTGCTCCCGCCCTGTTGTTCACAAAGGTGCTGGCTCTGCACTAATGCATGGGGGAAAAAAAAGCCCTGGACTGCCGCACTCTGTATAGACAGTTTTATTTTTCAAAAAAATATTTAAAATTAATTAGGGCTGTTACTGATTAAAATTTTAGTGTTTGATTAATCAATTTTTTTTAATCGATTAATCGACTAATTTCGATTAATTATAACGCACATACAGATCCAACTACTTTTAGCTGATCTCCTTGCAGGCCGATTCCCAGTGCAGCTACCAACCACTGGAAAAATGGATAGCAGGATACAAAAAACACACAAAGGCAGCGCCCGATGGGAATAGCATTAAAACTTTTATAGTCTTCAAGTAGGTAACAAAATAAATATTGCACTGGAGATAAAATCGATGTAGCTACATAAACTGTAAAAATGGTGCGAGTAATACCAAACGGTAGCAAAAGCAGTCATAAAAACATGTAGCCAAGTATGATACTGGTATAAAAATGGGTACAACGATACCACTGCTGAATCCAGATGAGAAGGGGCTAACATCAGTCCGTCGGCATGTAGATGTCCCGTGAAGGGAACTAATCACAACTCCCAGTGGATGGCTGAAGAATCCCAGGTTGATAGAGGGAAGTGATAGAAAGAAGTGTAACAGCCCTTGCGTGTGGCAGATAGTAAGGTCCCGCCAGCATGCAGATATGAAGGCACAGCAAAGGAGCCCTTCAGATGGACACGGCAAGCCCCACCGTTGTCCGTGCTGTCACCGGATCTCCCTGAAGACCCGGAAGCAGGCGAAGAGGTGAGTACCGGTCAAAAGAATTTTGATCGATCAAAAGAATTTTGATCGATCAAAACAATTAATCGATTAATCGAGGAATTAATAGTTAATTTCCACAGCCCTAAAATTAATCCATAAATCCAAAACAACCAAAACGAACACTGGTCATGCAGGGGTAGATGGCTAACGCGTTTCACGTCAGTGTTTGACGCTTAATGAGTAAGCGTCAAACACTGACGTGAAACGCGTTAGCCATCTACCCCTGCATGACTACTGTTCGTTTTGGTTGTTTTGGATTTATGGATTCATTTTAAATATTTTTTTTGAAAAATAAAACCGTCTATACAGAGTGCGGCAGTCCAGGGCTTTTTTTCCCCATGCTTTAGACCGACACCCAATCGGATTTGCAGAGGTAGAGGCCTGGAGTGGTGACTCCTGCATAACTCATTGACAGAAATTTTAAAGTACTTTCAAACAACATTCATCAAGTTATCAAATGTACTGAGAATTTTCATATGAATTTCAGTACGAATGAATTTAATAAAACACTAGTGTGTGGCCAGTTTAAGGCTTCCCCTGCAATTCAAATGACATTTTTGGTGAGATATTCTCTTAGGTTTGTCCACTGCTACAGGGGATGCAGACACTCCAGTTTTTAATTACACTTTCATTACAACACTTTAATTGCACCAGATGTTATAATGTAGCATCAGACCATTTGAGAAAGGACATGGTGAATAAAAACAACAGTTTTGTAAAAACAAAGAACAATATAAGTCTGAATCTGCAAAATTTTCTACTTTCACCTAATTCCTACAGGGGATCTCTAGAGAGGTTTTTTTTTTTTTCCTCAAAAAACCTGGAGTCATGCTTTTAACGTATTACAAAAATCAATTGTGAGCAGAACCCATACCGACGAAACCCGAAGGCAAAACTGAGCAGCTTACAGACTAATACTTGCAGCTGATTTCTTTTTTTTTTACTATAGGTTTCTGGACATTGCTGATCTGTGCATGATTAAATAAACAAATGCATATGTTTTATATCGCTTTGGCATTTTAAGGAAAGCACGTAAAAGATTTTGGTTGTCACCCAGCTAGAAACACTTTGCCCTCTATGAGCATAGCTGATGGAAGGTATCCTAGCAACTAAGAAATTCTGCCTATGGTAGTCGGTTAGATACAGCCTCTGTGAAATGTATTAGGAGCAGCTATATGCAAGACCATCCATAGTAACATTGCTTTAAAACATAAGTGCACTTTAAACCAAACCCTTCCCAGTTTTGTACAAATAAAAACTCACTACCTTCTTTTTTATGAAGGCTCTATGTGGACACTTCCCGGATTGGCATATAATTTTTGTGTCGATTGGCATATTATTTTTGTGTCCCGGGGCTCCTTCTACCGGCAGAATCTGCTGCATGTGCCAAGCTGAGAACGAATGATAAAATTATTAATTAATACTATTTTACTTGCCTGGAAAACTTGCAGGACAGAGCTTGTCAGTCATGGTAACAAACCACTAACACACTTTTGTCTTCACTGATGTCTAGTACAGGCAGGGTAACATGATGTCTCGGGAGAGTTGTATAGATGGTTCCTAATATAGCAACATGTACTTTTCAAAGTAAACCTGTTAAACCTCTGCAACTCAAGCAGCATATGATGAAAAAATGATCAGAAGTTATCTCCAATACAATTTGATTCAGAACAACAAGTGTATTCAAAGATATAGGTAGCTGCATTTATATGCAAATATTGACTTTGCTTATTAAAACTTAAAGCGGTAGTAAACCACTGAAAAAATAACAAAAACAAAAACCTGCAAGACAATAGCATAATGTGCTAGTATGCATCGCATACTAGATAGACTAAAGCCTAGTACACATGGGCCAAATGCCTGGCAACATCGGTCGGTTCAATGAAAACCTGCCAACATTCCGCCCGTGTGTATGGCAGCTGGTCTGACAGAAGACGGCCGTTCACCCGGCTTCCGTCAGATGAGCATGCTAGAAAACCAGCAGGCGGCCAGCTTCCGATCAGCCAATGGCCAATTGCTGACTGGAGTGTTCTGGGGGCCGCCCCCCTGTCAGAACACAATAGTTCAGCAGGGGAGAACGCTGTACCATCATTGGATTGCTAGTATGGTGGCTCCAACCTGAGCTGTCAGTGTACTAATAGTGTATACTAGGCTTAAGGCCAGCCATACATGGAAGAAATTAGCTTGATTCCCCCATCAACACAGACAGTGTTGAAGCGGGAATCCCTCCTGCTGGGTCATTGTCTTCTCCTGGCAAGGGAAGGGCGAGGGAAGCCATCCCCGCCGAGAGAAGACAGTGATTATAGCTAGCGTGTCATGGTTATGCAGTATTGTTTGTCTCTCAGCTTACCCCTTACCTCCATGTGTTCACCTTAGAGGCCAGCCACTCTCACCTGGCTGCTTAAATAATCTCTCCTACAAGCATGGCTCCACCCCAGGCCCTATCAGGGAACACTATATTAACCTGTGCACTGCAAGCCAGCCGTGCTGATCAACGTTGTTTGTTAAGCTATTGTGTGTTTGGGTTCCTGCTTGCCGTGTGCTACGTCTGTCTCTGTTTTACTGATCTTGGCTTGTTCTCGACTATCCCTGTCTGCTTGTGACCTTGACCTTTGACTTGTCCTTTGTTTATCCTTGTCTGCTAGTCGCCCCGACGTTTGGCTTATCCCCTTACTATATCTTGTATCCTGAGCTGCTACTTCCCCTCTATCCTCTATAGCCTACTGTGAGCTTGAGCTCGGGGACTCTGGGGGCCGCGACCTTGATCCAGTTGCAGCCCAGTCCATCCTCACCACTAGAGGCTCTGGTGAACACCTGCTGGATCTTAGACTCCGCGCCCTGGGGAATCTTAGGCTCTAGCTCCCTGTGGGATCCCTGTTAGTGCTCCAGTGGACCTGCCTTCCTTAATCACCCAGCGTTCCATACGCAGCAGTCAGCCATAGGGTTCACTACCTTAGCGGTGCACTCCTGACCCCAACGGTGTGCATCTGTCACCTGGACTCAGGTGACCTGACATAGCGGCTATAGCAGCCGCTAGTGATAATTGCAAGAGAATCCAGCAGGCTGGTTGTACCCAAGTTGATCAATCGATCAACTTGGTACATTTAGCCTTCCCACTACCTCTTTGAATCTCAGCCGGTTCCTGCTGAACCGGCCGAGATTCGAACCGTGTTTGGACGGCTTTACTCTAGCAAAGCTCATATAACCTTGAAGCCAGCCACCACACCTTGTCCTAAGAAACATCTAATAGATAAAAAAAAAAGGAGTGTTGTGTGAATGAGAACACTTAACAAACATATAATGAGATTTTCAAAAATTTTACTGCAAAAGTGTGTAAATATGTCTTAAGTTCAACTTGTTGTCCCATCTTTTAAGCCTCCTTGTTTGTTCAGTGAGCTGAATATCATATTAGAGGAGTGATAGTAAAGTAGCTGGGGCAAGCCAGGACTAAGGAAAACTCAGCATGTGCTTATAACTTCAGTGACCTAGGGAAAAGGGAGCTTCTGCTTCTGTTTTCCTTCAGTATGTGTTGTTTGAATTTATTAGGCTTTTAATTAAAAACAAATTAGCAGAGCTATTCCAATTGTGAATATCTCCCTACAAAGTGGGTATACGTGTTATGACAATGCTTTCCCATGGAATTTAAGAAGAATCTGTCACTTTTCTTATAGAGGGCAAAGTGAAAGAGCCTCTTACTAGCCCACCCCCCAGCCCGCTTATACTAACCTTTGTCATGATCCCATGCCACTTTGTTACTTACTCCATTGCAGCCGTCACAAACACCTGGAGCTTCCAGATATGGGGGATCATATGATTCCTGGATATGGGCCCTGAGTACCCAACCACCAGGTCTGAACACTGTCACTTAAGGAAGACAAGGGAGTTGATTTACTAAAGGCAAATAGGCTGTTCATTTTGCAAGGGAAGTTGCACGTCACATGGGGATTCTGCCCAGAGCTTAGCATTTTTTTCACTTTGACAAAATACCCAATAACATGCAAGGGAAAAAAAAAAACATACATTTTGCTTGGTCATGATAAGCATGAGGGAAGTCAGCTTAACCTCATTAACTAAGCCCTGGGGCAATTTCCCTTGCAAAGTGAACAGTCTATTTGTCTTTAATAAATCAACTCCAGTGTCAATAATCCTGTGCAAACTCTGACATCAGTTCAGAGTTTGCACAGATTTAGTACTGCAGAACAGTGGAGCAGTGGGGGAGAGGAAGTGGGCTGGGAAGTGGGCTAGTAAGAGGAGACTGTCATTTTGCTCATTCAGAGTCTCTATAAAGCATACTGTAAGTGTACTTTTAGAAGTGTAATTTAGTGCACTCCTTTGCCCTCCTGGCCTAAACTAATCACTGGCCTTCTCCAGTGTTTTACTCCTCCAGGCCAAAATCCTTTATTAGCGGCGGGTGGGGAGTGGGGCAGAGACAGACACAGGGAGATGGAGCTAACAGTCAAGGAGGAGGGGGTGAGGGAGAGAGAGAAGAGCAGAGAGGACAGCTGCATATGACGGAGGGACACACTCTGACCACGGTGGTTTAGGGCTCAGCAGCTCTGATTTTCGTGGTCAGTACAGGAAGTGGCAAGTTCATGGAGGTTTTTTTTTTTTTACAGTTTAGAGGGGGGGCAGATTACACAGCACAAGCACTGTGCTGTTTAATCTGCTTTAAGGGATCAGGATCTGATTTTTTTTTTTGAGGTTAACAAACACTTTATACACGTGTAGCGGCCTCCTCACTCCCCTCTTTGCATCAGCTCGTTTCTCTTCTTGTCTAGGGGTACCTTAGAGGGGAGGGAGCGGGAACACCACGCCTGGCCTTCACCACAGGTTTCAGTGCGGTGTAAGCAAAGTTCTTTCTCTACCTTCGGGTCAGTGTTGTGCACCTAGAACCTCCACGTGAGATTACCTTGAACAATGTCCACCAGAAAAGAGCCCCACACCATTAAAGTCCAACACACCTTTATTCTTCTCAAGTAAACAGCATAATCAGTTAGACTCCCTTAGAAGACAGAACAAACAAGGAGGTGTGGATGCGAGTAGGCCCAGACACAATGAACTCTCCACTTTCCTTCCTGAAAGTGGGTTGCGGTCTCCGAGCGAGGGGGAATTTCCTTCCAGGCGGTCTCCGGTGGGAGGCTCACCTGTCACTGGCAATCTGCTGCACCCGGTCTTCAAGTGAGGAGCTCCCCCCGGTCCATTACGCCTTCCGGATTCGGGTACCCAATCCCTGGCTTCCCTAGGACCTCCGTCCCTCGCGGAACTCAGTGTTGGGCACTAAGCTCCAGACCTCCTCTCGAGTACCTCCACCCCAGGCTAAAGGTGCCTGAGATGGAACACGACCTCCGGCTGTCCTCTAGGCCTAGGCTGCCTAGAGGACCGACACGAACCACCGCCCACAGGCTGAAGGTGCCTGGGACTCGACCCCGCGACAAAGATGGCCGGCCCCTTTATACCCTCTCCCAGCAAGCACGGCGGGTTCCCCGCCCCACCATACCACTGCCGAGAGAGGACAAAAGGGAGGCCCGGCACACAGCAATGGCTCAACCCCCCGGCCAATGGCGACAGCGCCACCTGCTGGGCTGCAGGGAATTACACATCACTGGTGTCTCTGCCAGTAAATTTACACCCGGGAAAGTACATACCCGCTACACTCTCCCCCTGGTGATTTGACACTGGTCCCCAGTGTCTGGAACAAATCATACCCTCAAGGGCTGGCATAATCCAATCCAGAGACCAACTAACAATTGTACAAAAATATAAAACTTTTGAAAAACTTGATCAACTAAAGCAATTGTGTCTGAGCCCTATATAAAAGGAAAGGGGAACAACAACAGTTAACCATAACTTTGAATCACATTTTCACATTATACTTTTCCCACCCATCTTGACTAAGATCCACCCCATTCTCAGTGATCTTGATGGGATGCTCTCCTGCAGAGGGAAAAAAACAAAATCACCACACATAAACCCTGACACATGTATTCGTGTGAGAGAAAAGAAACTTCTCCGTAAAGAAAGAGTGAGTGTGTGACAGCATCACGGTAACTGCACTCGTGGAACTTTTCCTCTTCTCTTTGGCCCTATGTACCCCAGAGTCCATGATCTCTTGCTGGAAAAGTGAAGAACAAACCAGGAACAGTTCTTCATTCCTCTGGGCAACGAAAGCAACAGGCCCCAGAAAGTTCAGCAGCATAACAAGAACAAAGTCTTTTCTCTCCTACAGGTAGAAACGAGGATGCGGCAGAACAAGCGGCTTCAAGTGCTGGTCCATGGTCTCCAGATGATATTCTACATCTTCTCCTTCCTTGCGCCGGATCAGCACCTTGTCTGCATGGATGTGCCGTCCCAACATCCATGCAACATGCCTTGCAGTCCTTAAAACATTGAGAGGCCTTGGGAGAGCATGCCAGATACCTGCGAGCGTGTGGAATCTGAAGGTGGGTCCACACAAAGTCATTGTACCAGCGCTCCCGACACACTTCCACCTCATAGAGCAGTTCCTTGGACAAGTATGGATACTCCCATCCATACTCTGCAGCAACCTTGTGACCAAATAGGCATTGTAGTCTGGCCAAAGGAGGCATAGTAGCTCTGTCCCCTTCGCCAGGCAAAACTATTGAGTCCGGGTGGCGAGGGACCTTGACCACATCTGGTCGGGGCATTGGTGCCCGCAGTAACAGTCTCTTTTCCCCGGTCTTCGGTACAGATGGTACCGGGGATGTAAAGGCAGGCCGGGGACGAGACCTTTCTTCAGGCGCTGGTGCCTCCACCCGGGGTGTACTTTCCCCTGTAGATATGGGTGGATCCCTGGTTCTCCGGGATGAAGCGAGAGGTACTTTGTCCCAGCCCTTTTCTGCAAACAGTTCATCTATAGCAACGTCGTCTCCCATGTCCGAGAGCGACTCCAGGTCAGAGGTGTCACACTCCTCCGTGGGTAGATACCCTGTAGTGAAGACTGAGCTTTCACCTCTTCCCACACACCAGATCTCTCCACCTGGCTTACCTCGGCCTTTGCTTGAATCGGGACGTCCGGAACTCTTGTCGACGGATCCATCCCGGCCGGGCGTAAGCGGGCGAGACGGTCCACCACAACCGCTGGTCGGGGCTACCATCCCGGTCTTTCTCTTCGGTGGTGGACACTGCAAGACAGTGGTGACTGAGTCAGTATCCTCGGATTTCTCCCGTTGAGTTTTCACGACCTCCTCCGCGGTCGTTGCAGTGTGCGCAGGGATGGCTGTCAAAGCAGTGATTCCTCCTCTCTGAGTGGTGTTGCCTGCAGCACGGTCGGGGTAAATGGTTCTCGGTTTCTCAACCGCTGGATTCACTTCAAACAGGAACTCCCCACAAGCCTCGCATCGCCCGAATGGCTGTAGTTGGCACACCAGTCCCGAACAGCCGTGACACATCACACCCAGGGGCCTCAACGTCCATGCACGAATACAGGGCGAATCGACCCCTTGGCTTTAGCCGGATCCCCGTATCTGTTACCGGAGCAGCTGCAGTCAATGTCGTGGTGGAAGGGTGAACTGGAATCCACGACGTATGTCCGAACATGGCGACCTGTTGCTGATCCATCGCACACTGCCAAGTTTTTGCGCCAACGTCCCACGTGTAGTCCTTCACACGTATTGGACTCCTCCCCTTTGCTCCAGTTTGCGGGCTTTTCTTCTTTTCTGTTTCTGAGTCACACCCACGAACTAAGAGATGGGGGTGTGCCTGGTGGCGCAGTGCAAATAGAAGCCCCAACGTGTAGTCCCTCACACGGCTGAGCTTCCCCCTCTCCTCGCTCGATGCTTGTGACCGGCGGTCGCGATGACCGCCGGCCACGAGCAATAGCGGGCACGAGAGGCAGAAACAGGGATGTGTGTGTGTGTGTGTAAACACACACATCCCAGTTCTGTGAGGAGAGGAAAGAGAGATCGTGAGTTCCTACAAGCCGGAAACAAAAATCTCTCATCTCCTATAGTCAGTCCCATCCCCCACAGTTAGAACACACACATAGGGAACACAGTTAACCCCTTGATCGCCCCCTAGTGTTAACCCCTTCCCTGCCAGCGACATTTTTACAGTAATCAGTGCATTTTTATAGCACTGATCGCTGTATAAATGCCAATGGTCCCAAAAATGTGTCAAAAGTGTCTGATATATCCGCCATATAGCCGCAGTCCCGATAAAATTAAAGATCGCCGCCATTATTAGTAAAAAAAAATAATTATAATAATAAAAATGCTATTAATCTATCCCCTATTTTGCAGACGCTTTTTGCGATTTTTATTACCAAAAATATGTAGAAGAATACATATCAGTCTAAACTGAGGAAAAAATTTGCTTTTTTTAAAAAAAAATGGGGCAATTTATTACAGCAAAAAGTACAAAATATTGTGTTTTCTTTTTCAAAACTGTCGCTCCTTCTTTTTTGTTCATAGCGCAAAAAATAACAACTGCAGAGGTGATCAAATACCACCAAAAGAAAGCTCTATTTGTGGGGAAAAAAGGACGTCAATTTTGTTTAGGTGCAACGGCGCACGACCGCGCAATTGTCAGTTAAAGCGACGCAGTATCGAATCTCAAAAAATGGCCTGGACATTGGGCAGCCAAATCTTCCGGGGCTGAAATGGTTAAACAACCCTTCAGCACACTTTTTGCACTCTTTAATTGGTTGTGGTATGTCTGTAAATGCCCTCTTCAGGGGCCAGGAAAGATTGCTGCATTTGCAGCTCTGCAGTTCTTGCTTAACATCAGAACTATTAAGGAACGCTTAGAGTAATTTATGAGACCCGGTGATTCAAACATATGTATATATTTGGACTTAATTGGACCCTACATGAAACCAAAGATCAGACAAATAAGGTGCTAAGTAAATTTCACTTTTAATGCCATTTTATTTTACTGTTGCCTATTGTCTGTTTTGTAATGCCTTTTCTGCCAATATTTTCTAGAATAATTTTTCTCTTCTTTTCATGAAAGCGATATTTGAGTGAGTGAGTGAGTGAATTACTTGTATAGCGCTACAAATGCGAACTAAATCGTCTCAAGGCGCTTTGCCTCCATGGACGTCCTAAACCTTCAGAAGAGGTGGGTCTTAAGTTTTTTCCTGAATTCCCAATGGTTTTCTTCCATACGAATGTCCGTGTGTAGAGCGTTCCATAGCCGTGGTCCTTGGACTGCAAATCTTCATTCTCCCTTCCATTTGTAGCGGGACTTGGGGATGTGGAGGAGGTTTTGGTTGGTTAATCGGAGAATGCAATTGGGGGTGTAGTGTTTTATCTTCTCGCATAAATATTGAGGAGCGTTTCCTTGTGTGCACTTGTGGGTGAGACAGAGGGTCTTGAATGTGACCCGATCCTTTACAGTTAGCCAATGCAGGGTCCTCAGTGAAGGGGTGATGGGTCGAAAAAAAAAAGGACGTCAATTTTGTTTCGGTACTACATCGCTCGACCGCGCAATTGTCAGTTAATGCGACGCAGTGCTGTATCGCAAAAAATGGCCTGGTCACTGAGCAGCCAATTCTTCCGGGGCTGAAGTGGTTAAGTCACCTGAAAAAACATGTTAAAAAAAGCATGCTTGCCTTTTGGGGAAAAATACAGTAATCACAATTGGTATAGCTCTTCTAAATTGTTTTTGTATAGTCACATGCAGAAGTAGAGGTTACCTTCAGTAATAGCTGCATTTGGATGCATTTCTGCTGCTTCAGTAAAAAGATATGAAGAATGGCTCCCTGCAGGAGAAGACAAAGGGGGTTATTTATGAAAGGCAAATCCAAATTGCACTGAAAGTGTGCTTGAAAGTGCAGTCGCTGTAAATCTGAGGGGTAGATCTGAAATGAGGGGAAGTTCTGCTGATTTTATAATCCAATCATGTGCAAGCTAAAATGTTGTTTTTTATTTTCCTTGCATGTCCCCCTCGGATCTACAGCGACTGCACTTCCGAGTGCACTTTGCACTTGTAGTTTGCACTTGTAGCGCAAAGTGGATTTGCCTTTCGTAAATAACCCCCAATGAATACTTACCTCTCCCAACAGACATATTAGGGGTTATTTACTAAAGGCAAATCCACTTTGCACTACAAGTGCAAAGTGCACTTGAAATTGCACTGAAAGTGCACTTGGAAGTGCAGTCGCTGTAGATCCAAAGGGGACATGCAAAGAAAATAAAAAACAACATTTTAGCTTGCACATGATTGGATGATAAAATCCGCAGAGCTTCCCCTTATTTCAGATCTACCCCTCAGATTTACAGTGACTGCACTTCCAAGTGCACTTTCAGTGCAATTTCAAGTGCACTTTGCACTTGTAGTGCAAAGTGGATTTGCCATTCGTAAATAACCCCCAGTGAGTTCAAACTCCACTGCTGTGTTCAAGCAGTACGGCACTACCATATCCTGTAGGGCAGGGATATGCAATTAGCGGACCTCCAGCTGTTGCAAAACTACAAGTCCCATCATTCCTCTGCCTCTGGGTGTCATGCTCGTGGCTGTTAGAGTCTTGCTATGTCTCATGGGATTTGTAGTTCTGCAACAGCTGGAGGTCCGCTAATTGCATATCCCTGCTGTAGGGGATGCAGGTATTGTTGAATGCTGAAAACCTTTCCTGGAGCTTGAACACAGCTGAGTTTGGACTCGCCGACTGCTAGAGAGGTGGGTATAAAGTGTCTTCTCTTGCAGGTAGCAGTTCTTCAGACTTTTTTCCTGAAGCATTAGAGTCTAGTAGACCCACAGATATACATTAAGTTACTGAAATTTTACAATGTAATTTCAGACTCTTCTACTGTTAGAGATGTATCTAGCTACTTATTAAAATAAGGGTGTCCATAACCTTGGTGTGGTTAGCACCTCTACCTTGCAGCACTAGCGTTCTTAGTGTCCTAACCAAGACACTACCTGGAGTTTGCATGTTCTCCCTGTGCTTGCGTGAGTTTCCACTGGGTACTCTGGGTTCCTCCCACACTCCAAAAACATGCTGTCAGTTTAATTTACACCTATCTAAGGCCCCTTTCCACACGGGGGCAGGTAATGTCCCCTGATCCCCACTGAGCAGGTGGATGGCTGGTCCATATCCGCTCCGCTTATGCAGAGCGGACACACACACAGCCCACTCCCCTCTATGGGCGGTTGGGTGGGCCTTGATAAAGCACAGTTCGTGTGTGAAACTTGTAAGCCATTCCTCCCTTGCTTGTACATGTAGTGCTCTTCATGTTTTTCATGTTTTATATGAATAAAGGCATTTGGATCTCAGCTGGGTGTGCAGCAATCTGGAATCTTCTCTTTCTAATTGCTTCAGCTGCAACTGGGCGAGCACCTGCTTTGAGGTGATCCTGCGGCCAGAGCCGGCTCACCTGTGAGCAGGGTGGATCTTTGTGTGTCTGTTTACACCCGACTGCCATCCGATCCGCCAGCCTGATAAGGGACGGATTCCCATCCATCTGTTTTTAGCGTATCGGATGTCGGCAGGTGTCAACGGACACATGTCCATTGACACACTGCAGGGTCCGATTGGGTCTGCCTGAAAAACTGAGTGAAAAGGGCCTTAATTTTCTTTAGTATAATTTAAAAAGGATGGGACTGTAGCGGTGCTAAATCATATAACAATGGAAGACTCAAACACAGTAAATAAAAATTACAAAAAGTTTATTTTTAATTATACAAAATTTGTTTAAAAGAGAGTGAATAATCCATGAAGGTCATTCAATGTGGAGTAATTCCAAGTAGTGGTTGCATTAAAGGTTTGCTGTTGGTTGAATGATCATACGTTATGCCGACATGTTTCGCCTCTAGGCTTCATCAGGGGATGTATGCGTCAACCATAGACAAAGAGAGCATCTATAAAAATATGAAAAAAGAATATAGTATAAGTAAAAATGCATCAAATAACACATAGATAGTTATCACGGGAATTCCAATGTTGACAGATCCACCAATGAGCAAGAGGACTTACCACCAGAGGCCCTATTTCCCCTAAGTAGACGGAAACACTAAAGGGGCTAGGGAGCAGGGGAAAGGCAACCACAGCTGGAAATACCACAGATCACGGGCACTTAGGCGACCATAGTGAGCGCTCCAATGACCTGGCTATCAAAAAAAGGAAAGAGAGAGAAAGAATCATTAAAAAAAGAGCCATAAAGTACCATTTCTTTAGTATGTGTTTGTATGCATGTAGGACAGGAATCTTAGGTGGTAAGCTCCTTGAGGACAGGAACTGATGTAAATGTGTATTAAGAAAAGTGCTATGTGAATTGATGGCACTATATAAATACCTATAATAAATAAAATATTACGTTGTTTTTTTAATCCAGTATTTCATACAGTTCTGCATAGGAATTTCTTCCTCGGTGAGTACATTTGAAATGTTTTGTTAAAATTGATGTTAGCATGCGGACATCTTGGACCCAAGAATGTTTAGAGGCCTATAGCATGCCTTATTGCTATTGCTAGCACATAGCTTGTGAGCATATCAGCAAGTACTTCAGCATTAATGATGGATTGGTTTCAGTTTTTGCCCCAGGATTTTCTGGTCAAACAGACATGGGTAGAATAAAGTTCAGCTGTCTCGTTTCAGTCTCATTTCTCTCACACATTTCGTTCACCTACCTTTTATTTATACTGTCTCTATCTGTTTGTATTATCTGTCCTCTCTTCCCTAACCCCCCCCCCCCACCTCCACCTCCAGGTATACTATCTGTTCCTTCATATCATTGTCTCTTCTTTCTGTGCCTAGTGAGTCCAGGTACCCATCTTTGTCTTTTCATTTGGCCAGTCTTATTACCAGTATAGCCTTCTTTTCTTTTATTGCTCTTCTCTGTTTTTACCACCTCCCTCAAATTGTTTCCTCTCGTTTTCTTTCTGTACTGTATGGTCTCTCTGGATCTATGCTGACCTTGTTTAGTGCAATAAATTATTCCCCCTTCCATCCCGTTCCCCCTCCCAACCTCTTGAAGTCAGTCTTTCCATGTCCCTCACAGTCTTCTTTGACATCTATGCCCCCTCCTTGTGTTTATCTGTTCTCTTTACCCACCTCCTCTCCCTCGTATTGCTTTCCTCTGCCTCTCCTTTTCCTTCTCTCTCCCTCACTTTCTCTCCTCTCTCTGCTTTGATTTTGCTGGTTTTGTCATTTCTATTTTGGTATTGTTATCCCCCACCAACACACACCCACCTTCATTTTCCTCCAATTTTTTTACACTTTATTATATTATTGTTCCCTCGTCCATCCATCCTTTCCTCGTTCAGTCATTTCCATCCTTGTCATTCTCAGCACTTTCTTTCCCATGCCGTAGTCTTTTGTTTAGCTGTGCAGTGGTATAGATGCCTGTGGTTGGGATAAGGTTAAGGTGGTATCCTTTTGAGTTGTCATTTGGTTGTAGGTCTTTCTAGAATGGAACAGGTTAAGGCATCTCCGATCTCCCCCATCTCTCTTCTTATCCTCCCTCCTTTTGTATGTCCAGTAGAGAGAATTAGCAGTCACATCAGTATGTGCTAAAAGAAAATGGGAAGACATGGAGGAGACACAGGGGGAGTAGCAGGGAGGGAATAATGCTTGGAGTTGAGGAAGGCGAAGGATAGAGAGAATGTGCAGCTAGGTGAGGAAGAGCAGGTATGAGTAAAAGAATAAAAATAGCATCTTTCCCATTGGGAATCTTCCTTCTTGCAGCAAGATTTAGGCTTAGCAATTTGTCTGCTATGCTACTTGGGCAATTATCTATGACTAGTAAAGAACCTTATTTCTGTTTAACTCTTGCATTAGTATTTAATGCATTTGACTTAGCTCCAGACCTTTCCCAGCTCCCTCAACATGGTTATATTTTATTTCATCTTTATTCATTGTTTTCTCCCTCTCTTTGCTTTGATTGTCAGTATCTCTCTCGCTTTACTCCTGTTTGTCCATACTCTATATCAGCCTTTCTCAACCTTTTTACCCCAGGGGAACCCTTAAAATAATTTTCAGGTCTCGGGGAACCCCTGATAAAACCCATTTATTGGGGGTCAGTGGGAACAATGCCCTTTTTTTACAGTGGTGGTAAGAATGGCCCCCTTTACAGAGAGCTATAAAGATCATTGGTGTCATACCACTGGCTCCTCCAAGTGGAATTGGCTCAGAACTATGTAGACACCATCAAACAGGAGGTAAATCAGCCACAGCTCAAGGAACCCCTAGCCACCTTTGGAGGAACCCTAAGGTTCCACAGAACCCTGGTTGAGAATGGCTGCTCTATATCATCAGTTCCGCTTGCACAACAATATCTCCTTTTCCATCACACAGTACCTTTTAACCACTTCCCGCCCAGTCAATAGCATATTGACATCCGGGAAGTGGTTGTGTTATCCACACTGGACGTCATATGACGTCCTGCAGGATAACAGCTGCCGCGCGCCCGGGTGGCGCGCATCGCGGCAATCGGTGTGTCAGTCTGACACACCGCTACACTGATCTCGGTAAAAAGCCTCCGGCGGAGGCTTTTTACCACGTGATCAGCCGTGTCCAATCACGGCTGATCAGGATGTAAACAGGAAGAGCCGTTGATCGGCTCTTCCTCACTCGCGTCTGACAGACGCGAGTAGAGGAGAGCCAATCGGCGGCTCTCCTGACAGGGGGGGTTCGCGCTGATTGTTTATCAGTGCAGCCCCCCCTCGGATACCCACACTGGACCACCAGGGAAGCCCCCCAGGACCACCAGGGAACCCCAAAGCATGTGGATGGCCAGGTAAGTACCCCATGGCCATCCACATGTAAAATTTCTCAAAAAACATATGCCAATCAGTGCCCACAAATGGGCACTGACTGGCACACCACAATGTGCAATGCCCAGCAGTGCCACCTACAAGTGTCAACAGTGCCACCTACCAGTGTCCATCAGTGCCACCTATCAGTGCCCGTCTGTGTCACCTATCAGTGCCACCCATAAGCGCTCATCAGTGCCGCCTATGAGTGCCCATCAGTGCCGCCTATGAGTGCCCATCAGTGCCGCCTATGAGTGCCCATCAGTGCTGCCTATGAGTGCCCATCAGTGCCGCATACCAGTGCCACATATCAGTGCCCATCAGTGCCGCCCATCAGTGCCGCCTATTAGTGCCCATCATCAGTGCCCATCAGTGCCACCTCATCAGTGCCACCTCATCGGTGCCCATCAGTGTCGCCTTATCAGTGCCTGTCAGTGCCGCCTTATCAGTGCCCGTCATTGAAGTAGAAAAGGGCACTGACTGGCACACCACAATGTGCAATGCCCAGCAGTGCCACCTACAAGTGTCAACAGTGCCACCTACCAGTGTCCATCAGTGCCACCTATCAGTGCCCGTCTGTGTCACCTATCAGTGCCACCCATAAGCGCTCATCAGTGCCGCCTATGAGTGCCCATCAGTGCCGCCTATGAGTGCCCATCAGTGCCGCCTATGAGTGCCCATCAGTGCCGCATACCAGTGCCACATATCAGTGCCCATCAGTGCCGCCCATCAGTGCCGCCTATTAGTGCCCATCATCAGTGCCCATCAGTGCCACCTCATCAGTGCCACCTCATTGGTGCCACCTCATCGGTGCCCATCAGTGTCGCCTTATCAGTGCCTGTCAGTGCCGCCTTATCAGTGCCCGTCATTGAAGTAGAAAAGGTACTTATTTACCAAAAAAATTTACAGAAACAAAGAAAAACGTAGTTTTTTTCAAAATGTTCGCTCTTTTTTTATTTGTTGTGCAAAAAATAAAAATCGCAGAGGCGATCGAATAACACAGAAAGAAAGCTCTATTTGTGGGAACAAAATGATAAAAAAATTGTTTGGGTACAGTGTTGCATGACCGCGCAATTGTCATTCAAATTGCGACAGCGCTGAAAGCTCAAAATTGGCTTGGGCAGGAAAGTGTATAAGTGTATGGTATTGAAGTGGTTAATATACCCAAATTTCCTCTCGGTCTTTTGTCTCTTGAAGATATGACCCCCCACATCATTATTCCTTTTCCGGTGTCTCTCCCATATCTCAACGTGCCCTATTTTCTCCTATTATTTTCTTGCTGTTGTATTTCCTTCCTCTCCTCTCCTTTTCCTGTAAAATGTATACTGCATTTTTTATGACCATTGTCAGGCTGTGTGGTTGATTTACTAAAGAAGTAGAAGCTTTTTTCACTCCAATCATCTAGTCATGTAAAAAAGACAATTTTTTTTCGACTGCATGTGATTAAAAGAGAAGTATGGGTTTTGGCTTTTTTGCAGATTAAAGCAGACCTTCAGTCATTTTTTCAACTTTCCAGCCACGGCATGACCTCCCTTTAGAAACGGCACAATCGCTGTTTCTAAAGTGCGCGTGTGCCGCCGTAAACATCGACGCCCATCATTATTGTAAATATCTCCTGAACCGTGGAGGTTTAGGAGATATCTCGAGCACCTACAGGTAAGCCTTAATCTAGGCTTAGCTGTAGGTAAAAGTGGTTGTACATGGTGTACAACCACTTTAAATCTTCTGCCTCTGTTGTTTTAACTTTGGATAGTAAGAATAAAATTCTGCCAGTAAATACCTTATACAACCCACTTCCTGTTTCTTGTCTGGTAAAAAGCCTAGGCTTATGACATCATGCACAGCTCTCTCTCTCTCTCTCTCTCTCACTCTCATGAGAGTTTGCCAGGAAGGGAGGTGGGATGAGTCATAAAAAGGCCAATGAGAGCTGCAGAGCTGGAGGTGTGTGTCTGTGTAAATCCAGGAAATGAACAGGCAGCAGCTTCAGCTGCCCACAGTTAAAATGGTTGCAGCCAGACTCAGTGGAGGGAGATTTCTGTAGCATATTTGGCAAGTACAGAATCACAGTATATATATATGTAGCGGGGTCCTCAATTTAAGGGAAATGTTTGAGAGGTAGTTTGCTCAAACACCCTAATTTGTCAGGGTTTTTGCAACCATTTTATCCACAGGGAGAGTATCGGTGTACAGTTCCCTGTGGCCTACAGGTGGCGCTGCCATAGTAGGCTAGGGTTGAACCGCTGATACAGTGCTGTGCCTTGTGTGTCCCCTCTCGGCAGCCATACGGTGGGTGTGGGCTACCTGCTGGGCATGCTGGGAGAGGATATAAAAGGGGCAGACGCTGCCTGTTTGGGTTTCGTCTTGGTTCGGTCGTCAGGAGTCCTACTCCCAGGGAGTGTGTTCCTGTCCGCCCTGGGCACCTTAGGCCCAGGGCGGATGTTCCTGTTCCATCCTGGGCACCTTTAGCCCAGGGTGAGGTACTATCATGCTGTTCCTGTCTGCTCTGGGTATGTAAGCCCAGGGGCCGCAGTGGAGGCCTGGGGCCCAGCACCTTCGGCTTTGGTCCACCAAGGATAGAGGAATCTCAGGGTGCCGCCTCACGAGGGGACCCATATCTAGGATGAGGAGGCCGGGAAGGAACTCTCTGAAGACCCAGTGCAGTGTCATGGTGACGGTAGGGTCCCAGTAACTCTCTGGAGGGATGATCTTCTCCTAAAAAAGGGCCATAGCTTAAGAAGAGGATCAGTTTCATCAGGTCTGTGGCAGAGACCAACTTCATAGTCTGTGGCAGAGACTGTGCGCCTAGTTAAACTTGCTTGAGAATCTGAGCAAATATCTGTAACGTTTGTGCCTGGATCTGGACTTCATCCACACCTTGTGCTGTTCTATTTCTTGCTCCAACCTTTTTTCTATCAGAGACTGTGTTATTGCTAAGAAAAAATTAACTCTGAGTTGGAGTTTCATCTGGTGTGGACATTCACTTTACTGGGAAGTCAAGGACTTGTCTCTACTTTAATATAGAGGTGAAAATCAGGCTCTGGAGGTTTTCATGTTCTGACCGCGGAAGACCCAACAACAGCACCGCTCAACCTTCTCGCATAGGAGGGTACGGGCTGTTAGTGCGGTGCGCCTCTCTCTTCCTGCGAGGAGCCAAAGTTAATGCAGGTAAAGAAAGGGGTCTGTGCGCTACATACAGTCATGCTCGAAATTGTTGGCACCCCAGAAATTTTTCCAGAAAATCAAGTATTTCTCACAGAAAAGTATTGCAGTAACACATGTTTTGCTATACACATGTTTATTCCCTTTGTGTGTATTGGAACAAATCAAAAAAAGGGAGGGAAAAAAGCAAATTGGACATAATGTCACACAAAACTTCAAAAATGGGCTGCTCAAAATTCTTGGCACCCTTTAAAAATTGTGGATAAATAAGATTGTTTCAAGCATGTGATGCTCCTTTAAACTCACCTGGGGCAAGTAACAGGTGTGGGCAATATAAAAATCACACCTGAAAGCAGATAAAAAGGAGAGAAGTTCACTTAGTCTTTGCATTGTGTGTCTGTGTGTGCCACACTAAGCATGGACAACAGAAAGAGAAGAGAACTGTCACTGTAGCTAATCTCTCTGGGCGTGGACGGAAGAGAAGAATTGATGAAAGGTTGCAATGCAGGATAGTCCGGATGGTGGATAAGTAGCCCCAAACAAGTTCCAAAGAAATTCAAGCTGTTCTGCAGGCTCAGGGAACATCAGTGTCAGTGCAAACTATCCGTCGACATTTAAATGAAATGAAAGGCTATGGCAGGATACCCAGGAGGACCCCACTGCTGACACAGAGACATAAAAAAGCAAGACTACAGTTTGCCAAAATGTACTTGAGTAAGCCAAAATCCTTCTGGGAAAACGTCTTGTGGACAGATGAGACCAAGATAGAGCTTTTTGGTAAAGCACATCATTCTACTGTTTACCAAAAACGGAAAGAGGCCTACAAAGAAAAGAACACAGTACCTACAGTGAAATATGGTGGAGGTTCAATGAAGTTTTGGGGTTGTTTTGCTGCCTCTGGCACTGGGTGCCTTGAATGTGTGCAAGGCATCATGAAATCTGAGGATTACCAAAGGATTTTGGGTCACACTGTAGAGCCCAGTGTCAGAAAGCTGGGTTTGCGTCCGAGATCTTGGGTCTTCCAGCAGGAAAATTACCCCAAACATACGTCAAAAAGCACCCAGAAATGGATGGCAACAAAGCGATGGAGAGCTCTAAAGTGGCCAGCAATGAGTCCAGATCTAAATCCCATTGAACACCTGTGGAGAGGTCTTAAAATTGCTGTTGGGAAAAGGCGCCCTTCCAATAAGAGAGACCTGGAGCAGTTTGCAAAGGAAGAGTGGTCCAAAATTCCAGGTGAGAGGTGTAAGAAGCTTATTGATGGTTATAGGAAGCGACTGATTTCAGTTATTTTTTCCAAAGGGTGTGCAACCAAATATTAAGTTCAGGGTGGCAAGAATTTTGAGCAGCCCATTTTTGAAGTTTTGTGTGACATTATGTCCAATTTGCTTTTTTTCCTCCCTTTTTTTGTTTTGTTCCAATACACACAAAGGGAATAAACATGTGTATAGCAAAACATGCGTTACTGCAATACTTTTCTGTGAGAAATACTTGATTTTCTGGAAAAATTTCTGGGGTGCCAACAATTTCGAGCATGACTGTATAAAATATTATGCAAAGTGGTTGGATGGAAGCTATAGAATGGCAAAGATGTTTTTATTGCAAATTATGTGTGTAGACTGCAGTTCATCTTTAATACTTACCTAGGTGGATGCAACATCGGTCCGATGCTGTATCTGTACCCCGGCGCCTCTGCACTGAGAACCGAGCAATCGAACACTGCCAATCACTCGGTTCTCTCAGCTCCGCAGACTGTCAGTCACAGCTCACTGCCTCGCCCCCTCCTCGCTCACTGGAGCACTGGGCTGTGGAGGGGGTGGGGGCGGCCGTCTCAGACTTTCAGCGGCTCGCTGAGAGGCTGAGCCGGGTGTTGGTCCAGGCACGTGGCAGATCCCGACTTCCATTGTCATGATGACGCAGCGCCTGGACCGACTTCTGTGACGCCAGCAGAGATCCATAGGAGAAGTATAGCCAAACAAGCTTTGGCTATACTTCTCCTTTAAGTACTCAAAGTGGACGCAGCCTCAGTTGTTTGCAAATAACTTTCTCTTACTTTTGTATACTAACCCAGTGAAATAGACATGCAAAACGTATGACCGCCATGATGCCTCATGAGCAAATATCCAGTATTGTGGATGATTCACATGCCAAATTTCTCAAGGTTTGGGAACCATGGATCTCTTATGAGTTCCCCTCACTCCAACCAACCTGTTTGGGCCTTCTCTGATTGCTCATTTTGGGTGCTTTTGAGTCTGAGTTACCCCTTTCCCCTCTCTCCCCCTCTCTCGTCTATGACCCTCTTTTCTTGTTTTGTTTTCCTCGCTTATTTTCTGGCTCCCCTCTGTTCCTGTTTACAACATTGCTGCCCATGGAGTGAAGATTTTGGGGACATGGCATTTTTGCAGTCTTCATTTTTCACTATCATCCCTAAATTTCAGATTTCTGTCATTTTGGTTACCACGATTGTGATCTTTATTGCTCAAATTGTAATGTCTAGCCCCTGCGCGGGCGATTTACAAGATTGCCTTTGAAACGCTCTTGCTGCACTTTCCAGGCGCTTTTAAAAGCGCTTTCCATTCATTTCAATGGACAGGGGCGTTTTTGAGGCACTTTTTTAAGCGCTCCAAACATACTCCAAAGTTGCTGCTTGCAGGACTTTTTTCACCGCCCCGCTAGCGCACCGCCCCAGTGTGAAAGCATTCATTGATCCTACTGGAAATTGGTTTTTGGGAGCTTTTCAGGCCCTTTTATTTTAGCACAAAAGTGCCTGAAAAGCGCCTCAGTGTGAAAGGGGTCTAAAAATGTAAAGGGGAAGTGCTAAACGTACATAAATTAGCAGTTAAAAACAAAATGCTATTTAACCAGCAACCAACCTGATGTCATGAAATATTCTAATACTATACATCATATGCAAATTTAGAGGCATTGTTATAACTGTTGTCACCATATCTAATACTGGAATCCTATCACCAGGTTAGGACAACTTAGCGGTAGTAAACACTGCTTTAACACTACCCTCTCTGGCGTGAGCGTAATGTTGGCATTCACTAGCAGGTTTAGGTGGAATTGACTTTAAAAAAAAAAGTCAAACTCCTACTAACACATTTTAAGCAGTTACAGCAACAGTACTTTTCCTTTTGGGATGCAAGTTTTACAGAATTAAATAAAAGCTGCTCATTGTACGCACCCCTTTATAGTGATAAATGGTTTGTTTCATCCGTCTAACTGCCAGTAAACATGTGTGATTTGCTTTGATACGAATTGAAATTCGGATGAAATTTTCGCTATTCAGAGTTTCGGATGTATCTGAATCTCCGAATCACAATAGTAATGAATTTCAACAAATCCAAAATAAATTATTAAGAGAACAACAAATTTATTCGTATTCATTTTTTTCATTCGGATGACATGATACGATTGTTTGGGCCTCATGTTAATGTTTGAGGCAACCGAAATAATGTAACGACATAACAAATTATCCAAACTGATTTGGATCTATTTCCTTTAGGGCACTATTTTTAGCGGCGCTTTACCGTCGTTTTAGCAGTGCTTTTTGGCCGCTAACGGGGCGCTTTTAACCCCCGCTAGCGGCCAAAGAAGGGTTAAAAGCATCCGCAGAGTGCCGCTGCAGCAGCACTTTGCCAGCGCTTCAGCAGCGCTGCCCATTGATTTCAATGGACAGGGGCACTTTAGGAGCGGTGTATACACCGCTCCTAAAGCGCCTCCAAGATGCTGCTTGCAGGACTTTTTTTTAGCGTAAAAAAAGAAATAAATAAAAATGTCTCATAGTTTTGTAGATGCTATAACTTTTGCGCAAACCAATCAATATACGCTTATTGGGACTTATTTTTTTTTACCAAAAATATGTAGCAGAATACTTATTGGCCTAAATTGATGAAGACTTTTTTTTTCTATTTTATTTATTGGATATGTTTTGAAGCAAAAAGTAAAAAATATTGTTTTGTTTTTTTTCTAAATTGTTTTTTTTTTTTTCTAATAGCTAAAAAATAAAAAAAAATGCAGAGGTGATCAAATACCACCAAAAGAAAACTCTATTTGTGAGAAAAAAGGACATAAATATTGTTTGGGTACATCGTTGCACGACCGCGCAATTGTCAGTTAAAGTAACGCAGTGCCGTAGCGCAAAAAATGGCCTGGTCATGAAGTTGGGTAAATCTTCTGGTGGGCAAGTGGTTAATATCGTTTTAACCACTTCCCAACCCGTGTATTGTAATATGATGGCTGCAAGGTGGCTCTGCCATCCCAGGTGGGCATAATATGATGTCCTCGGCTTCCCGGCTGTCTAGCGGGCGCGCGCCTGCCGCGTCACTCAGGAGCCAATGCACGTGCCTAGCGGCTGCAATGTCCGCCGGGCACCTGCGATTGCTGTTCATAGAGCAGGAACGTGGTTCTGTGTGGGTAAACACACAGATCCACGTCCTGTCAGGGGAGAGAAGACAGATCGTGTGTTCCTAGTATATAGGAACATCGATCGGTCACCTCCCCCAGTCAATCCCCTCCCCCCACAGTTAGAATCACTCCCTAGGTAACACATTTAACCCCTTGATCGCCCCCCTAGTGTTAACCCCTTCTCTGCCAGTGACATTTATACAGTAATCAGTGCATTTTTATAGCACTGATCGCTGTATAAATGTCACTGGTCCCAAAATAGTGTCAAAAGTGTCCGACCTGTCCATCGCAATGTCACAGTCCTGACAAAATCTGCAGATCGCCGCCATTACTAGTAAAAACAAATAGTAATAAAAATGCCATAAATCAATAATCTATTTTGTAGGCGCTATAACTTTTGCGCAAACCAATCAATATATGCTTATTGCGATTTTATTTATTTTTTACCAAAAATATGTATGTAGCGCTACCCCCAAACTAAAGGAGCCGCTGGTTTGCTTTTGGGCCCTGTACACGGCACAGCCAACCCCCGGCAATCTACCCAGCCCCGCTCTGGCACAGCTAGTCTAGGGGTGGTGTTTCTATATAGCTCTAAAAACAGTGTATACACAATCCCACAATACCTTTCTTCAAGTGGTAAGATACATATATAGAAATATAGACTCCAATACCTGATTTGAGTAAACATAAAAGGGTTTTCTTGTAGATAAAAGGGATCAATAATCAATAGTACATATAACTGTGCATGCAAAGCCCTGCAGCAACACTAACAGTAGTCAATTATAGTGCGTAATTAACTCTAACACACGCTAACATATAGCTCAAGTCCCCGTTATCAATATGGCGCCCAACAGTATTACCAACTCCCAGTCAGGCCTGACTCTAGTAAAACTCAGTCTCTAGAGAAGGAATCTTCGCATGCCAGATGATCGTTGGTGCACATACAGGAACAGTATTTGTAATCCAACAAGGTATAAAGTAGTAGAACAACTCCCCGGAGACTATGTGACTCTGTCCTCCAACTAGTCTCCTGACAGGAAAAGGGAAATATAACCCGATGGGCTAGGCAGTCTATAGGCCTAACAAGTACTTGATTAAAGCTGCGAGCAGGTGCTCTCTCACCACTCCGGACTCGATCCCAGTCCGGAACTCCCACCGCTGTGTCTTCACTCACACACAGGATCTGCCGCCGCCTGGTCCCCGGTCCACTGACTTCCCTGAAGCAGGTAGATGTCCGTCGCCGCACAGGCTCCGCAGCGAGGTGGAAGGCTCTCTGGAAGTGCGCAAGGCCCACGCCCACGGACAGGAAGTCCTCTTGCCAGCCGCGCGGTGTCCAAAGAGGCCGGGCTTAACCTCGCCCTCCCCTTTTATACCCTACCCATGAGTCTCTGCAGCAGCACAATGCACCCTGGGTGCCAAGCGGGGTTCTGGGTAACGTAGTCCATAGGGCCTCAACGGAGACCCCGCTACATGTAGAAGAATACATATCGGCCTAAACTGAGGAAGAAATTTTTTTAAAAAAATTGGGATATTTATTATAGAAAAAATTACAAATTATTGTGTTTTTTTTTTTGTTTGTTTTTTTCAGAATTGTTGCTCTTTTTTTGTTTATAGCATAAAAAATTAAAACCACAGAGGTGATCAAATACCACCAAAATAATGCTCTCTTTTTGGGGAAAAAAAATTATCAAGATTTCATATGAGTACAGTGTTGCATGACCGCGCAATTGTCAATGTTACAGCACTGAAAGCTAAAAATTACCTGTATTGAAGTGGTTAAGCTTGCCTTCTAGACTTTGAGTGTTTCACATACAACCCCATGCACCTTTAGGCCTCGTACACACGACCGATTTTCTCGTCGTAAACAGTCAAGAAAAGTGCCGCGAGAGTTTTTTTGTCTAGAAAAACGTTCGTGTGTATGGTTTTACGACGAGAAACTTGACGAGAATCTCGACGAGAAAATAGAGAACCTGCTCTCTATTTTCTCGTCAGGAGTCCAGATTTCCTCGTCGTGTTTCTCGTCGGCCTGTTTTGTGACGAGAAAATGGTTCGTGTGTATGCTTTTACGACTCTTCCAAAAGTGCGCATGCTCACAAGCAACTATGAGACGGGAGCGCATCTTCTGGTAAAACAAGCCTTCATAATGGAGAGAGCACATTCGTCACGCTCATAAATATTTCATCGTTTAAATGTTCTGCATTGAATTCTTCGTTAGAATGTTACATTAATCAAAACGAGAGACCTTCTTTTGCTGCTGATATTCACACAGAGTTATGCCTTATTTTTAACCTTTTTCATGCTGCTCTTTATAAGATTTATGTGTATTATATCGTGCAAGTTTTTAGGAATAATTTAAATGGTTAGATTTTTCAAAATGATGTTAATTATAATTTCTCAATGTTTTGATAGCGATCTCCCATTTAATTTTCTAATCTATATTTTTAAAATTTCACACCATGTTTTTGAGCTAATCAGATTTAGTTATTCTTTTGGGGGGGTGATATCTGTGCCTTTTATTGTCAGTCAAATGTATCTGCTTACTCCAAAGCTTGATTTTTTTTATTTAAAAATACACATAGTCAAGTATGAACTTAAACAAAAAACACATTTATTCATGTTTATAAATTAAATAAAGAGAAGGCAGCGCTGGAGAAGCTGCTGCCATTTGTGCATCCCAGGGACCCCAGAGCACACAGCAACCCTGTGTGGACACTAAAATTGGGAGCTTGAGAAGGCCCACATTTCAGAACACAATCTGATGCTGGCCTCCCAGAGGTCAGGAACAGCAGCAGGTGAGATATATGTCCCAAGTGTGTGGTACTACAACAGGCTGCCTTCTGTCCGACCAGTGCGACCACAATGAAGCAAGGCCATCACTTCCTCTTCTTCCTGGCAACCTTCCCTGCAGCCTTTACTGAAGCCTTCCTTCTTCGTTTAGCTGGAGGCTGGCCCACTGGAGGGGTACTCCTGTCAGGAGGAGGAGGTGGAGGTGTAGCAGAAGGGGGTGGGGCAGAAGAAGAAGGTGGAGGTGTAGCAGAAGGGGGTGGGGCAGAAGGTGGAGGTGTAGCAGAAGGGGGTGGGGCAGAAGGTGGAGGTGTAGCAGAAGGGGGTGGGGCAGAAGAAGAAGGTGGAGGTGTAGCAGAAGGGGGTGGGGCAGAAGGTGGAGGGGTAGCAGAAGGGGGTGGGGCAGAAGAGGAAGGTGGAGGTGGAGGTTGAGGTTGGGTCAGTTGGGCCACCTCACATATGGCGGTATTGGGGGTAATTTGCTCCATCACCCCCTTGTTGAGCAAGGTGATGAGCAGGGGTTCGCATAGGAGGCGTTGCTCCATGCTCATCACCTTGAACTTAGCCTCCACTAGGCCGGCAATGGCCTCTTCAGGGGATGTGGGCTCCTTGAGGGTGGCATGGGCCTCTTTAATAAGGGCCATTGCTGCCTCACTGGTGGTCCTGTCCCTCCTGCCTCTTTTGTGAAGCCTGATGGGAGGCACCTGGGATCTGGTGCTTCTCCTTTGCCCTGCCACCTCCTGTCTGCCACTGGGCCCTGCCACCTCCTGTCTGCCACTGGGCCCTGCCACCTCCTGGCTGCCACTGGGCCCTGCCACCTCCTGTCTGCCACTGGGCCCTGCCACCTCCTGGCTGCCACTGGGCCCTGCCACCTCCTGGCTGCCACTGGGCCCTGCCACCTCCTGGCTGCCACTGGGCCCTTCCTCCTCCTGCCTGACAGTTTCCAGACCCTCCTCCTGGCTGATTTCATCCTGTGTATGAAAAAGAAACATAGTTTAATATGTTGGTTTAATCTTTGCATCAAACTTTGTAATCCTGATGGAAGCAATTAGAATGTAAATGCATAAATCCTTGCTTTAAATTTACCACTACATCAGCTTGACTATTTACCACACAATTAAGTGCAGAATAATGTCTACAGATCATGATTTCACTTGTTGAATACAAAATAATGTATGTTTCTCATCCTGACATATTTGGGAAACATTAATTTTATCCCACTACATTTTCAGTTAATACTATACCTGGCTCCAGATGGCCAAATCAGGATCATCCAGGATGGCTGCCTCCTCTTGCTCCAGAGAAGGCTCAGGTTGGCTGCAGGGAAGTCTGGGGGGAAGAGTGGAGAGTGATGGCCTTGGCTCAATGTGGTCATCCAGGAAGGACATCCTGCTGTAGTACCACAAAACCGGGACATAAACATCATCTGCTGCTGCTCCTGACCTCTGAGAAGCCAGCACCTTAGAGCGTTCAGTCCTGTAGGTACCTCTCAAGCTCCCAATTTTAGTGTCCACTTGTTTTGCTGTGGCTGTGGGCACCTTGGTATGCACAAATGGGAGCAGCTTCTCCAGCGCTGCTTTTCTCACCCCTTTTTTTTTATGGATGGGGTTTTTGGTCTCCCACAGAGCCGGCAGCTCCCTTACCCGGTCAATAAATTCCGCCAGGAACTCTTTGTCGCTAATAAATACATTCATATTGTATCTGCAAGTAAAATAAATTATATTTAAATAATGTGAGGCAAACAGTCTAACCTCCTTCACATCCTAGTCACCATATATATCCTCCAACAATCTCAAGACAGTATAGGCCAACAATTTTAACAAGTCTCACAAAATCACATACCTTCGTTCGCACGTCCGTCACTTGAACTCCTCTCTCCGCACACCGAACGTACTATAGTCACATGTGTGTTTGCTATATACACACCACGCATGCGTCCAAATTCGAACACGTCGCTCCGCACACGTCGCCCGCCCATGACGTTCTAACTAACATCTTTTCCCCGCCCCTTCTCTTTCGGCGCGCAGACAGATATGGCGGAGTTACAGCAGGTGTCTGATAATTCCGCAACTAGCGAGGAGACAAGCCCGGAGACCGAGGACACGTCACGATCAAGGAGGAGATTCAAGGCATCGAATATGTCTTTGGCGGAGATGGCGGAGATGGTGGACATCTTGGTCAAGGCTGATTATGATGCCAAGCATGGGCCGTATAGCAAACCAAATAGAAGGAAGGCCAAAATCCTCACTAAAGTTGTGAAGAGTCTGAGGGCGAAGTTCGGGGTGAAACGCTCAAATGAGCAGCTCAGAAAGAGGTGGTCAGACCTCAAACTGAGGGAGCCAGACCAGTTGAGGAGCATAAAGAGGATGCTCGCTAAAAGTAAGTAAAATGACGACCTTTCTGCTATTAATCTTTTTAGAAACTGACTTTTTTTTTTTTTAAAGCATATTGGACTCCCTTCCAAAATGTATTATTTTGAACTAGGTTGGGCACAGTAATCGTTCGTTACGTTACCGACACTTCGTTCGGCCACTATCCGTGGTTTTGGCTTATTTAAGACCCCCAAAAGTAATTAGACATCTGCCATTTTTGATCAAGTATTGTGGATAATTTTTAAGTCTAGATGATGTGTTTGTAAGGAGAATGAAATGCAAACTTTAATCAGTGTAAAGGAGAGGACACTCAGCAGCTGCTTCCACATCTGTACTTTGGAGCACTATAGTGTGGGCCACCAGACCCGCCTTTTTTGGGTGTCCCACACAGGTGCATCAGAGTTTATTTGTGGTGCCTCCATGTCCAAAAAATTACATCCAAATGTGAATAATAAACATATTTGGGGTCATAAAGAATGCATTTTTCTTTAAATTCCGCACAAACACACACTTGTACCCCACTTCCAAACAATTTAGCCTGTTTTAAGTTTAAAAATGAGATTTTTACAGTGTGATAAATAGACCTTTGGTTTTATTCTCATAGGGGAGAGAAGACTGGGAGGAGGACACTCCAGGGAGCACATGCACCCCACAACTTCCAAGCAACCCCAAACTCCCAAAGATCCACAACCGAAAGATGTGCAGGAAGTTGAGGTGGAGGAAGGAGAAGTGCAGGAAGGAGAGGTGGATGACGTTGTGGATCTGGTCACCACAACAGGTCAGTATCTGACACCACAGCTTAAGGTAAGCGAGGTAGGCCTGCAGAGTTTTATTAATTTTTTTTTATGGTTTTTAGGGGATGGAAATGTTGTGAAGGATAGCACACCGTTCTCTGCTGACAGTGCCCTCCGCCTCATCCAGCAAGTGATGGAATGTAGCACGGAACTGGACCTAATTAAACAAAGAATCCATGTGATGGAACAAACATTTAAAGACATTCTCGATGTTTTGGGGAGAATTCAATAAGCCATCCAAACACATTTGTTTTTACATGTTTGTTTTTATATTTTTACTAATTTTTTGAGTAACAAAGCAGCCAAAAATTGAATATGCACACAGTGTGTGAACATGTGCTATCTGCCATCAGGGGATATCCATGTACGTCTTTTGTGGGTGCAACCCCTTCCTCGTATCAAAAGTCGGTGAACTGAGGAAGGGGATGCACCCCCAAAACACATCCATTGATCACCCCTGATGGCAGATAGCACATGTTGACAATAGGGATCAGGATTGTAAACTTCCTATTTGCAAAAAAGTAAAAATGTGTGCATATTGAATTTTTGGCTGGGCAAGGGGTGGCAGGACCCCATATTAGGACGGGCACATAGAGACATAGTTTGTGTAACTGAATGTCTCAGATTGCTCAGAGGTATCCAATGTTGTCATTTTAGAAATGCAAGTGGTATTTTTGTATTTTCATAAGCCAAAATTTGACGGGTTGTGGTCAGGCCAACCCCAAAGTAAAACAAAAAAAAAATGTGCAGAGAGTAAAATATTTGACCACAAACAACGTGTAGCTTCTTTTTATAATACTCTCTAAGCTTATTTGGTTCTTTTGTAAGGTAACATAGTGAAATTGGTTGTTATTTACTAAAGTAAAATACACTTGCCACTACAAATGCACAAAGACAAACTAGGATACAGGAAAGAACAAATAATTAAAGGTTTAAACAAGATTTTTATTGGGATACTTAGACATAGGCTGGCATAGGAATTGCCCCCCTACCCGTGAAATACTCCATGTATTTGTCCCGAACCACACGGGCATTTTGGGGGGGCAAGCCAAGACGGGCAGATTCCAGGCCCGGAAGGGGATTTGCAGGGGAAAGTCCAGCCTCTGGCAAAACTGAGGCCATATATGAATTCGCTTTGCGGCAAAGAAAATTGTGTAGCACACAGCAGCATAACACTACATAGTTTATTTTGTAGTCCGCCAAGTGGATGGAAGTCATAAAAAGGCGGAACCGGCTGGCCATTATGCCGAAGGCATTTTCAACGACTCTTCGGGCCCTGGCCAGCCGGTAATTGAACACACTCTTCTCTGGGGTCAGGGTCCTCTGTGGAAATGGCCTCATAAGATGCCGTCCGAGTCCGAAGGCTTCATCAGCCAAGAAAACAAAGGGGAGTCCTTCAATATTCCCTGCATCCGGTGGCAATGCAAGGTCGTCACTCTGGAGACGGAGGGCAAACTCCGTCTGGATGAAGGATCCCCCATCGGACATCCGGCCATTCTTCCCTACATCAACATAGAGGAATTCATACCGTGCTGACACCACCGCCATCAGCACAATGCTATGAAACCCCTTGTAGTTGTAGTAGTAGGATCCAGAACGGGGTGGCGGCACGATGCGGACGTGCTTCCCGTCTATGGCACCACCGCAGTTGGGGAAGTCCCACCGCGTGGCAAACTCCGATGCCACAGTCTGCCATTCCTGTGGCGTTGAAGGAAGCTGTGGAGTGAAACAAGATGAAATAATATTAGAAAAACAAAGGCATACATTACAAGCAAATTCAAGACCAAAAAATTAGAGACCAACATCAATCTAATTATACGTTTATTAAGGTGTGTAAAAAAAGTATAATGGAAGGCTCATTTATCATATTCATCACCCCCTCTGATGGGCCATTACTAAATTATTTTGGGGGGGGGAGATGTGTTTGGCCACAGGATAGCATTGCAGTGGCGGTGCATCCAGAGTGGGCGCTGGAGCACTGTCCCCTCTCTCCTGTGCCCATCACTCAGAACAATACATAGGTTCATGCGTTGCATGAACCTATGTATTGTCTATGCCGCACACTATTCAGGTGGATGGCCTCTTGTAAAGCGACCGACATATGATTAATTGCGTCATTTAGGGGGTTAAAATTGCAGAGCAGAAACAGGTATTAAAAAAGTCTTGCAAATTACAACCTGAGGGATGTAATTGGCTTCCTCAAAGAAAAATCGGGGACGCAAGGAGGGGGCATTCCTTGTGTAAACACTGACAGGCAGCTCTGGCAATCATGTTCACCAAGTCTGTTTAATGGTAACATGATTGGCTGATGCAACATGAAGGGAAGGAGAAGACATCAAGGACAGAAGAAGGATGGCGCTGACCACAAGAAGGTAAGTGCAGGGCTGGGGGGAAACTGGCTGCAATAGAGGGGACTAAATGGCTGCATTGGAGGGGACAACTGGGGGCGTTTATTAGGCAACAGAGCAAAAAAGGAGGAAGTTTATTTCCGAAATTGGGGTTGTAACCCCCCAACATTTGGAGCAACAGGCGCCCCTGCTGGAAAATTTAGTGAGGGGAAATATTTAGGGAGGATAAAAAAGGGGCATTTAAAAACTTCCAGCATGCATGGGGACAAAGGGGACATTCTCAGCATATTACAATCATGGTAATTAGGAAAGGATGAAAGAAATACAATACATTAGCATACATGTAATACATAAAATGTGATGTGAAGGGAGAAAACTTACCCTAATATAGTCCTCCTGCAGGACTTGTATAATAGCAGAACAGGTGTCTGGGATTATGAGGCCCAGAGCCTGGGGGGAGATGCCTGTGGTGAACTTCAAGTCCTGAAGACTTCTCCCTGTCGCCAGGTAACGCAACGTGGCGATGAGCCTCTGCTCAGCACTGATGGCTTCCCGCATAACGGTGTCCTTCCTGGTAATATAGGGGGACACCAAAGCCAACAGTTCCTGAAAAACGGGGTCAGACATCCTCAGAAAATTCCTGTAGTCCTCAGGATTATTCTCGACGATCTCCCGCAGCAGAGGCATGTGGCAGAATTGGTCCCGCTGGAGCAACCAATTCTTGGTCCATGAACTCCTCCTCACACCATTCATGGACTGGTCTTGGTCCAAAACAAGCAGACCAACACCAAGCGCACGCACAGCACGAACTCGACGACGAGAACGTCCAGGCGACATGGCTAGGAAACGGTCGTCTAATCAGAACGTACAGAACAGAACGCACTTTAGAACAGCAAGGCCTATGAATAACGAACTGAAATTCAGAAACGAACAGGCAAGAACGCACTGTAAAACAGATACGACCTGCCTAGACGCCCTGAAAGTCAAGATACGAACCCACAAGCACAAACTGAACGGCAGAAAACGATCTGAAAAGTACGAAGACTGAAAAGCGCGAATCGTCTCTTCCCAAACTTTTACTTCACACGCGGTAACACGAGATCAGCAAAAGCAGCCCAAGGGGTGGCGCCAAGAAAAAAGATCTTCCCCTTTATAGTGCCGTCGTACGTGCTGGACGTGAGCGCAGAGAACCACAAGGAAATTGGGAAATGACAGTGTGTACGCATAGAAAGCTTGACGAGAAAATCGACAAGCTTAACAAGAATCTCGTCGAAAAAAACGACGTGTTTTTTACGACGAGAAAATCGGTCGTGTGTACGAGGCCTTACAGTATGTGCTTTTGTATATAAAATGTGGACATAAAGATAAGTATTTTATTATCAATTACAAACTGTAGCTGATTCATCATTTCACTAAGGTGGAGTGAGACTGTAATTGTGAACCAGCAGGCAGCATCAGCAGGACCGAGTGTGGCAGCATTAATGGATGGTAATATGCTCACCATTGCCTATCCTGCTTCATTAATCACTAGCAGTAGGAGAGGGAACCAGTAATGTCCACTAATACACCAGCTCTATTATTACCAGCCATTAATATGCAAGCGCTATTATGTTGTATACATTGGTCACTGCCAAGACTGAGCAGAACTGGCACCGCATACCTAAGGTCTGCAGATTGGCATGTGCTTATACTCCTAGCATATTGATGCTGTAGGTTTTACATTCTATTTCCAGTTCAAGGGTGAGTCCGCCCAAACATAATATTTCAGTTTTTCTAGATGCTGGAAAGTTAAACCACCACCTGACATTTTCTTATCTCTAATATTCTGCTGGCAAGATTTCTGCACTTGAACTCCTAGGCTTGCACACTCAGCGCACGCTAAGAGGGTTTATGCTCTCTCTGTTAGATTTTGTATTTATTTTATATTGTGGAAAATGTAAAAGACGACATTACTGAACAGGAACACTTAGAACACTTGGGTGGACAGGTACACACTTAATGCAAGGAGATCTCACTGTTGGAGAATCTAAGAAATATAAGAAGTCAGGAGCTTAAATAGATGGAAACCTTAAATGGATGACATGTCATTTTCGAAATCACTGTGTATCAAAAACAATTGACATATTTTTTTTCTGTTGAAAAATACCGCTTTCACCATTTTTTATCATTTGTTGCATCTGTAGCGCCCACCCCATTTAGGGGTGCTATATACCCAAATTTAGGGGCTGGTCTGAGATAGTAGTTAGGCTCAGACCGTTCTCAATTTATAGGTTGTGCTGTTTTATTTCCAGGATGGTATACTGGTGTGCAGTTCCCTGTGGCCTGTAGGTGGCACTGCCATAATGGGTCAGGGTTGAACCGCTGGTATTAGTGCTGTGCCTTGGGTGTCCTCTCTCGGCAGCGGTAAAGTGGGTGTGGTCGACCTGCTGTGCATGCTGGGAGAGGATACATAAGGGGCAGATGCCGCCTGAGAGGGGTCTTCGGAGGAGGAGAGGAGTCGGAGTCCAAGTGCGTGGCATGGCCCTCCAGGCCATGGGGCCACGTGTGCACCAGTCCCAGGCACCTTTAGTCCTGGGGCTGCATCTTCATCACTGGGCCCAGCACCTTTAGCTGGAGCCCACTTCTGGGAAGAGGAGTCCCAGGGTGTCCGTCGCGAGGGAGCCCGCTTCTAAGAAGAGGAGGCCGGGGGAGGACTTTTCTGACGGACCGGTGAGAGTTCACGGTGAAGGAAGGGGCCCGGTAACTTTCTGGAGGGATTCATCTATCCACCAAGGGCCTAGTAATGTGCTGCTGCTGGCACCTGTCCTTAGGTATCCAGAAGCTAAGAGGTTCGGGGTCTGATAGATTCTGTGGCAGAGAATCTCCCGATCGCATCTAGGAAAGAACTTGATCAAACGTCTGAGCATCACTTCGGCTGCTAGGATCCACTTTGTAGGAGACTATCCGGGTGAGCTAAACCTACTCTGGGATAGAGTAATGATTGTGCTATCCATTGTGCCTGGACTAACCTCCCAAACCTTGCTGTCCTGTCTCTCTTCCACCCTTTCCTATCTACTGAACATTGAGAAAATAAACTCAACGTTGGAGTTTGAAGTGGTGTGGACATTGGAATTACTGGGGGGAATACAGAGACTTGTCCCTATATCCTAGGAGATGAGAACCAACTGACGGAAGAACCTAGCTGTGGGACCCAAATACATAACACCGCTTAACCTTCTCATCCAGGAGGGTACGGGCATATAGTAAGGTGTGCCTTTTTCCTGCAATTGAGCCAAAGCAAGGGAAAAGGGTCCGTGTGCTACACATCTCATTGCCACTGGTCTCCTGCTGCCTCTTTGCAGCCACTTCTTGTTTTAATGCACTCCAATGGTGACTGCCTTGCATTTCTCAGTAGGCATCTCCTGATAGTGAGCTCATAGTGCAGTATGTTTTCATGCTGCCTATATTCTCCACTGGAAGTGCATTTTGCAGCATGACAACACAGAAGAGCAATTGACAGACACAGGAAGTACCCGAACAAGGACTTTCATGACAGGGTCAACAGGTATCAAAATAAAGGGTGCAGCTTTAAAAGTACATTTACATCAGTGGTGGAACTACCAAAGGTCAAACTTGCGATTGGGCCCTGGTGTTTCACCACCGATGGAAAGGGCCCCGGCAGTCAGGGGGCCCCATGGTTTCTTGGACCGGTGCCCTGAAGGTTCTAGTTAAGCCTCTGATTTACATGTTAAACCTTATATGACATTTTAGTGATTAGGTTTTAACCAGTTGCCTACCTAGTACGTGATCTGGCACCTCCAGGTCTGGGGCACGCGCGTGCGCCACCAACGACCTGCTACCGCTACGATTGGACACAGCAGGAGCCATTCAGTGTGTACAACTGAAGCGATGTTCACCGGGACCCACAGATCGTTCAGGAGAAAGGCAGAACGGCGGTCTGCCTATGTAAACAAGGCAGATTGCCGTTCTGTGAGAGGGGAATGTGCTGATCCTGTGTTCCTGCTAAGCAGGAACATGGATCTTTACATTCCCCCAGTCAAAACACCTCCCCCACAGTTAGTAATCACGCCTAGGGAACACCTTTAACCCTTTGATCGCCCCTGATGTTAACCCCTTCCCTTCCAGTGTCGGTGTCATTAGTACAGTAACAGTGCATATTTTCTAGCACTGATCCCTGTATTAGTGTCACTGGTTCCCAAAAAGTGTCAAAAGTGTCAGTTAGGAGTCCGATTTGTTCACCGCAATATCGCAGTCCTGATATAAGTCGCTGATCGTCGTCATTACTAGTAAAATATATATATATATATATATATATATATATATACCATAGTTTGTAGCCACTATAACTTTTGCAAAAACCAATTAATGTACACGTATTGAGATTTTTTTTTACCAAAAACATGTAGCAGAATACATACAGTATTGGCCTAAATTGATAAAGAAATTCGATTTTTTACAATTTTCTATTGGGAATGTTTTATAGCAGAAAGTAAAAAATATAGTTATTTTTTTTCAAAATTGTCGGCCATTTTTTGGATATATTGCTAAACAATAAAAACCGCAGCGGTGATCAAATACCACCAAAATAAATCTCTATTTGTGGGAAAAAAAGGACACACATTTTATTTGGGTACTGCGTCGCGCAACCGCGCAATTGTTAGTTAAAATAATGCAGTGCCGTATCGCAAAAAATGGCCTGGTCATGAAGGGGGGTAAAACTTCCAGAGCTGAAGTGGTTAAACTACTTTAACCCCTTGGCGCCAAATTCCACCGGCCCTTTAAGGGGTTTGCTATGCCTGGAGGCAGGGTGGGGCTTATGGCCACGTGACTGCCATGATTGGCTGTCATAGCGGTCACATGATTGGAAAATTCCCGCGTACGAACAGCGATCAGGAACTTTCCTTAAACCGCTGGTCATTGTGCCAGGAGGGAGCGAGACGCAGGCTATTGGCGC
Source organism: Rana muscosa (assembly GCA_029206835.1). Taxonomy (NCBI): domain Eukaryota; kingdom Metazoa; phylum Chordata; class Amphibia; order Anura; family Ranidae; genus Rana; species Rana muscosa. Next base: position 579,020,027 of record CM055118.1, read on the forward strand.
TATTGCATGCAAATATGTGGCCGTTCAGCGCTAAAGGCTCGGCCCGCCGAGAGGCTGCATATTTGCGTGCACTCAACGCCAACATGTTAAAATAGATGTAAACCCAGTTACTAAAATTCCATAAAATGTTTAACATGTTAATATGAAGTCATATTTAGAAGTTTTAATGTTTCAACCATTATTCAAATAATTTTGCCATGTAGGTCTTTGTACAGACACTTAGGGGGGGGGGGGGGGGTTTATTAAAACTGGTGCATACAGAATATGGTGCAGCTGTGCAATCAGCTTTTAACTTCAGCTTGTTCAATTAAGCTTTAACAATAAGGCCGGATTCACACTGGGGCAACAAACGCTCCGACATTGGGAGCTCATGTCGCATGACGTGTGAAAATCAATGTTTCCCTATGGGGGCCGTCTTAACTGGTCCGACACATGTCGGTCCGACTTTGAAAATGCTCCCTGTACTACTTCGGTCCGTCTTTGATCCGACTTCAGCCCATTGACTATCATTGAAGTCGGATGAAAGTCGGACCGCAGTCTTGCATGATCCGACTTTGGCATGCGACTTGTGCTGTGCTGCTCTTGAGAGGGAACTCCAGGCCAAATTTTAAATAAAAAACCGGCATGGGTTCCCCCTCCAGGAGCATACCAGGCCCTTGGGTCTGGTCTGGATTTGAAGGGGAACCCCTACGCCGAAAAAACGGCGTGGGGGTCCCCCCCAAAATCCAAACCAGACCCTTATCCAAGCACGCAACCTGGCAGGCCGCAGGGGAAGAGGGGGGGATGAGAGAGTGGCCCCCCTCCCTCCTGAACCGTACCAGGCCGCATGCCCTCAACATGTACAATGTACCCCATACTCATTCACATAGGGTGGGGGGGCTGGGATCTGGGGGCCCCCTTATTAAAGGGGGCTCCCGGATTCCGATAAGCCCCCCGCCTGCAGACCCCGACAACCAACGGCCAGGGTTGTCGGGAAGAGGCCCTGTCCTCATCAACATGGGGACAGAGTGCTTTGGGGTGAGGGGGCCGCAGGTCGCCCCCCTGCCCCAGAGCACCAAACCCCCCCATGTTGAGGGCATGCGGCCTGGTACGGTTCAGGAGGAAGGGGGCCGCTCTCTCGTCCCCCCCTCTTCCCCTGCGGCCTGCCAGGTTGCGTGCTCGGATAAGGGTCTGGTTTGGATCTTGGGGGGGACCCCCACGCCGTTTTTTTCGGCGTTGGGGTTCCCCTTCAAATCCAGACCAGACCCAAGGGCCTGGTATGCTCCTGGAGGGGGAACCCATGCCGGTTTTTTAGTTAAAATTTGGCCTGGAGTTCCCCCTCAAGATTCATAGCAAACACAGTGCCTGGTGTTGGCGGGGATCCAAGTCGGATCCCCGTTCATTGAAAGTCAGACATATGTCGGCTTCATGTCGCAGGGCAAAGTCAGATCCAAAGTAGGACGGCTGTCGTGTCGCACTAGTGTGAACCCAGCCTCAAACCTAGAAGCTGATTGGTTACTATGCACAGTTGCACCAGAATCTGTGGTCACCAATTTCAGTACATCCCTCCCTTAGCCCTGGTTCACACTGGTGCGTTTTCACATGTGATTTGACATGTCAAATTGCATGTCAAATCAGCGGCATTTGCCGGCAATGGCACCGTCCTAATTGGTGCGACGCCGCAACTGCGACGCTGCAGCGATTTCAAAAAATAGTTTCTGTACTACTTTTTACGATTTTGGCCCGCGATTTACATTGACATCTGTGCAGAAACCTGCACAGATGTCTCTAAAATCGCGTCCGAAATCGGGACTGACAGGTGGGAGTGAAATCGTGCGAGTTCAGCTGAACTCACACGGCTTCACTCCCGCAGCCCAGTGTGAACCTGAGCTTAGGGTTGATGTACAAAAAATTGCAGAGTGCAAAATCTGGTGCAGCTGTGCATGGTAGCCAATCATTGCCTACCATGCACAGCTGCACCAGATTTTACACTCTCCAGTTTTAGTAAATCAACCCCTTACTGTTATAAGGTGACAACACTATTCCTGTCTTCCAATTGTGGTCTTGAATTGTCACCCAAGGCCTTGCTCACACATGCATACTTAAAGTGTTACTAAACCCACAACAGTAACATCAGCCTGTATATGCAGTAAAGCATGCTTGTTATACTCACTGTGGAACCTAAGGGGTTAATCCTCTGCATTGATTAAAAAAGCTATTTGATCCTGTCTCATCTGATCCTCCCCTTCTTCCAAAGTCCCCAATATATCTCCTGATAGAACAGAGGCCAGGGGACAAGCTGCACATGCTCAGTTTGGTGTGTATTGCTGGAGAGTTTTTTGCTTTCTTGGGAGGGTGCATGTGATCAGCACAGGGCCAGTCAGCGCTGTCCAGACAGAGGGTCAGGGGGTCCTGCATCCTCGTAGGACAATCAGGGAAGAATGAAAACGCCTCCTACAAGCTTTAACCAGACAGAAAATGTATTTAGCAGTTTGTATTTACTAAATTAATTACATTTCCATGTTCTGTGTACTCTGGGAGACCAGATATAATGAATGCAGGGTCCTGGGTTTAGAAACACTTTAAGCGTAAGCCTGTCCGAGAGCCATGTTTGCCTGCAAGAGGATGCACTAGCGTTGTATGCATCCTCGTGCAGGCAGCCCCATTCAGATCAGTGGGGATGCAGTGGCTGCACCCAATTTGACATCTGTGAGGCTCTCTGAATGCACTGTGACTGCGTTCAGGGACTGTACCCACACGGCTGTCAGATTTGGCAGCTGTGTACGTGCAGCCTCTGTGTTCCAGTTGACATGAATGGAACTGCCTGAATGGGGATGCATGGAATACCTTTACATCCGTGTGCAGGCAAGCACAGCTCTCACACGGGCATACACTTGGGGTCACCTGTGTAAATGAGGCCCAACAAATAGAAATTTGAATGGAAATTTTTTATTTGTGCCTATGGACACAGGAGGGTGGTCAGTTGTGAAGGCACTTATCCAGCCACCCTCAAGCTCCATATTGCGTGAATGTTTCATAAACCACTTGGGTTGGCTGTAGGTGGGTGAATTTGTGCCATTAAACTGGCCATACACTGATATTTTTTCTTTTGTTCAGCCTTACAGGCTAACAGCCTGGATAGATGAATCTCCCCTACTGGGTTATTGTATTCTGACAGCCACTTCCCGACATGCAACTGCATTTAATTGAATGCAGCCGGTGTTTGCCAAACAATTTTTCACCTAGGTCCTTTGATTTGTCAACCGAAAGATGTTGGGTGGGAAGGGGCCAACAGGGTCACCCACTAAGAAAGTTTAGGCCAGTTCATCAGAAACTGGAAAAAAAAATTAGCACAGTGTATGGCCATCCTTAGTTGCAGAAGTTCTGTTGCATAATTTCCCAAAAAATATTTAACCCGTTATTATTTTCTGTAACAGAAATAATAACATTGGGTAGAACTGAGAGGATGAGGTTTGTCTTTTTTAGCTTACCTGTACATTTATCAAAGTGAAAAAATAGGATCAACATTATCTCTTGTCAGAAATTCCCATAAATGACGGAATTTGTTTTCAGGGAATAGGTGTTTTGGCATTTAGAAATTTCCATTGCACACAGGGCTTTCATCTCCCTAACAAAGGACACCTTATATATCTGTATTTATTACCGTGTTATGAACCAATCTCTCTGTGAATACACATTTCAATCTCTGTATTGGTGCCTCCAAAAATTATATATTTGTGCATTTTTATATTTCTCCCCTGTTTCTGGAAGTTCTATGATCTGTGTCATTGTCTTCAATTGTATGAGTCGCTGTAAAGTAATTGAGTGAATAGTCTTGTCACCTAGAGATTTTATATGCTTTTTTTGTTCGCTGTTGAAAGAGGAAATATTATGTATCCATGTCTGCATTATTATATGATTATTTATGTGATTATTATTTATTCATGTCTGATTATAAAGCACCTGCTATTACCTTTTCCCTGCTGTATTATGTAGATGAAGCAGGCACAAATAAACAGCCAATCCTTTCACGTTAATAGTATAAAAAGCGGTTAGAAAAACATTACATCAATGTTCACGCATTTGTCCTCTTGTAATCTCTGCATAAATATTTTGGGCCTATAAGCCTTTGTGTAAATACATATCTTAAAGTGAAACTGCCGTCAAAATGAAACATATTTTTCATTTCAAATATCTGTATTCGTTCGTTTTGAAACAAAGCATAGAATAGAAAGGAAGAAGAACATTTTTTCCAGGTTAACTACAAAGAGAGGATCAGAAAACACAGGGCCCTAAGAACTAACCAGGGATCCAATAGAAGTTACATCTTTATAATGTGAGAATATTTGGGTCCAGCTTGAAAATGAGACACAAGTGCATGGAAAGCGGCCTCAAGATCTTAGGGCCTGGAACTGTAGTTGACAAATTACAAATCTAACGGTAGTGGAATGGTAACTGGGGTGTCATTCTGCACCACAGATAAAAGTATATGTTAAAGGTGGGGGAGGAAAAGAATGTGTGGAAAGAGGGAAACACAAGGGTAGTAGCTAGGGATGAGCCGAACACCCTCCGGTTCGGTTCGCATCCAGAACATGCAAACTGACCGATAGTTCGTGCAAACTTTCGAACCCCGTTAAAGTCTATGGGACTCGAACGGGAGAAATCAAAAGTGCAAATTTTAAAGGCTAATATGCAAGTTATTGTCCTAAAAAGGGTTTGGGGACCCAGGTCCAGCCATAGGGTACATGTATCAATGCAAAAAACTGTCTTAAAAACGGCCGTGATTTTAATGATGCTTACAGTGAAAAAGTGAAATATTCCTTTAAATATCAAGCCTGGGGGGTGTCTATAGTATGCCTGTAAAGTGGCGCCTGTTTCCCGTGTTTAGAACTGTCCCTGCACAAAATGACATTTCTAAATGAATAAAAGTCATTGAAAACTGCTTGCGGCTTTAATGTAATGTCTGGTCCCGGCAATATGGATGAAAATCATTGAGAAAACGGCATGGGTACCCCCCCCCCAGCCCATTACCAGCCCCTTTGGGTCTTGTATGGATATTAAGGGGAACCCTGCACCCAAATTAAAAAAGGAAAGGCGTGGGGCCCCCAGGCCCTATATACTCTGAACAGCAGTATACAGGCAGTGCAAACAAGATAGGGACTGTAGGTTTGTTCTTAAGTAGAATCTGTTTGTAATTTTGAACTGGTACATTTTTAAAGTGTAGCTCCAGCCCAAAAATCTATTTTTAAGCTTTTTGGAAAACATAGTGAATGGTTATCACCCCTATAACATTTGTTTTGCTGTCTGTGCACCTGTTCAGAAGATTTCACCTCACTTTCTGTCCCAATGACAATTGGATTTTGTAAATTTGTGGTTTTTAGGGAAACAACGATTGGTGATAAAGCATCAGTGGAGAGGAGACACATTTTTCCCGTATTAACTCTTACAGGAGAGAATTTCCCTTCCTAGGGGTAGATTTCCTCTCACTTCCTGTTGTCTCCCTCCGTTTGTAAGTAAGAGTCGTTTGAAGGTCGGATGTTTAAAAGTAGGGGCCTGCCCCTTGTACTCTGCAGAAATTTGGGCCTTAGGTGTTGGTATTGCCACAACACTGTAAGCCCTCACAGTTACTCTTGGTGGGCGCTGGAACGCCCTGCTGTGAACTATTATATGAAGAATTGTAATTACATGCCATTGTTGAACAGTAGCAGAAAAATTGGTCCTTTGGTGGTGGTGGTGGTGCTGCTGGTGCCACAACACTGTAAGTCCTCACAGTTTCCCTTGGTGGGCGCTGGAACTGGCCCTGCTGTGAAATATTATATCAAGAATTGTAATTACATGCACCTGTTGAACAGGGGCAGAAAAATTGGGCCTTAGCCACTGGTGGCGGTGCCCAGAACCAAAAATGTTCTTACAAGCTATCAACATGAACATTGAGGAGGAAGAGGATAGTCACTCAGCATAACAGGATAGTCACTCAGCATCAGCAAAAGCAGTCTTGAACGGATCTGACATTCAAAAAAAATTATTCGGTTACATCAGCATCAGGTGCTTGGTAGCTGGTGATCCAAGACTGATTCATTTTTATGAAGTTCAGCCAATCGACCGAGTCGGTGGACAGGCGCACCCTGTGATCGGTTACAAAGCCTCCAGCAGCACTGAATGTGCGTTCTGAAAGAACGCTGGATGCAGGACAGGCCAGTAGCTCAATTGCATACTGTGCAAGCTCTGGCCAGTGATCCATCCTCAAGACCCAGTAACCTTAAGGATTTTCGGTGGGAAAGGTGTCCAAGTCTGATCTTGCCCCTAGGTATTCCTGCACCATGTGAATCAGACGCTGGCGGTGGTTGCTGGAACCGATCAAACTTTGGGGCTGCAGACTAAAAAATTGTCTGAACGCATCGGTCAGACGGCCACCTTCTCCACCACTCCTTCTGTGACTGACCGAGGCCTCAGCAACACATTGTCCAGGACCAGGAATTTGTAACCTCCCATGCTCTGGAAACGCATTGCACAAACCTTTCTGCAAGGCCTCCCGAAGATGTTTCATCCTCTGCTCCCTCTGCGATGGCTGGATGAGGTCCGCAACCTTACCCTTGTAACGTGGATCAAGGAGGGTTGCCAGCCAGTAATGATCCCTCTCCTTGATACCACGAATACGAGGATCCTTTCACAGGCTTTGCAGGATCAGGGAGGCCATGCAGCGTAGGTTTGCTGAGGCATTCGGTCCGTGGTCCTCTGGGTCACTAAGGACGACATGATCCGCAGCCACCTCCTCCCAGCCACGTACAAGTCCATGGGTTTCTTGGGACTGTAAATGATCCCTTGAAGACTGCTGCTGATGCTGGGTGCTAGGCTCCACCTCCATGCTGACACAATCCTCCTCCTCCTCCTCCTCTTCCTGTGTGATCGATGGGCCAGCAGGAACACTGTCTGGATAAAGGGGGCCTTGAGAGGTAAGGAAGTCCTCCTCTTCCTCCCTCTGTTCTGCCTCAAGTGCCCTGTCCATTATTCCACGCAGTGTGAGCTCCAACAGGTGGACAAGAGGGACAGTGTCACTGATGCATGCACTGTCACTGCTCACCATCCTCGTGGCCTCATCAAATGGTGACAGGACAGTGAATGCATCCCTGATCATGATCCACCGGCTTGGCAAAAAAAACAAGCTCCCCTGACCCTGTCCTGGTGCCATAGTCGCACAGGTATTCATTGATGGCCCTCTGCTGCATGTGCAGCCACTGCAGCATGGCCAACGTTTAGTTCCACCTGGTGGGCATGTCACAGATTAGGCGGTTCTTGGGCAGGTTGTATTCCTTTTGGAGGTCAGCCAGCCGAGCACTGGCATTATATGACCGTCAAAAATGCACACAGACTTTCCTGGCCTGCCTCAGGACATCCTGTAAGCCCAGGTACCTGCCCAAGAACCGCTGCACCACCAAGTTAAGGACGTGAGCCAAACGGGGCACATGGTTCAGCTGTCCCTGTCGGAGGGCAGAGAGGAGGTTGGTGCCATTGTCGCAAACCACCATTCCTGGCTTAAGCTGGCGTGGCATCAACCACCTCTGAGCCTGCCCCTGCAGAGCTGACAGAATCTCTGCCCCAGTGTGGCTCCTCTCCCCCAAGCACACCAGCTCAAGCACCGCATGGCATCTTTTTGCCTGCGTACTTGCCCCTTAAACGCCTACAGAGCACCGCTGGTTCAGAGGACAAATCAGCACAGGAAGAGGCCCTGGAGGAAGAAGAAGAGGAGGGGGTGGAGGAGAGATGTGTGTCAGAATCACCACTAGTAGCATTTTGGAGGCGTGGTGGCGGGACAACCTCCAACACTACTGCACTCTGTCCTTCATCCTTCCCAGCTGCCAGCAGAGTCACCCAGTGGGCCGTGAAAGATAGGTAACGTCCCTGTCCATGCCTACTGGACCATGAGTCAGCGGTAATATGCACCTTACCGCTGACTGCCCTGTCCAGCTAGGCAAAGACATTACCTTCCACATGCCGGTAGAGAGCCGGAATCGCCTTCTGTGAAAAAAAGTGGCGTTTGGGAACCTGCAACTGAGGTACCGCACATTCCACAAACTCACGGAAGGGGGCAGAGTCTACCAACTGAAAAGGCAGCACTTGAAGTGCTAGCGATTTAGCCAAGCTAGCATTCAACCGCTGGGCATGTGGATGGCTGGGAGCAAATTTATTTCGGCGGTGCAGCAGCTGGGGCAGGGAAATTTGCCTGGTACAATCGGACGTTGGTGTACCGATAGCAGATTGCCCGCAAGTACTTGGCAGTGACAGACCTAATTCTACACCTTCATTCCTCTCAGTGCAGGTTTCAGAGAGGACTGAAGGTATAGTGGGGTTGGAGATCCCATCTGATGAGGAGCAAGAGAGGTTCGCTTTGTTCTTTGGTGTGGGTCTTTTATGTACACTTGCCAATGGACTGCATGGCAGGTCGACATATGTCTGGTTAAGCATGTGGTGCCCAAGCGGCTGATGTTTTGGCCACGCGAGATACGCTTCAAACATATGTTGCAAATAGCAACGGTGCAATCTGCTGCACACTTCTCAAAAAAGGCCCACACCAAAGAACTTTTGGAATAACACGCAGAGACAGCAGCGCCCTGCACATGCAGAGCTCTGCGGTGTGATGCAGTTGGTTGGCTGCCCATAAGCTGGCCCCTGGAGGGCATCCTGCCTCGTTGCAGATGTGCCTCCTCCTCTCTCCTTTCAGGCACCCACGTAGAGTCAGTGACCTCATCATCCCCTCCCTCCTCATCACTGGAGCAAACCTGGCAGTATGCTGCAGCTGGGGGAACATGACTGCCAGTTTGCTGTCCTTCTTGGGCACCCCCTCTCTCTGGGCTCACGTTACTGCCTTCCTCAAGTTGGGTTACCATCATCGGAGCCTTCAAAACGCTGCGCATCCTCCTGCAGCATGTACCCAACACTGTGGTCAAACAGTTCGGGGGACTCCTCAGGACATGGTGGGGCTAGGGAAGGAGTGACTGATGCCATTTAACCAATGGAAGAGGCCGCTTTGGCAGCTGCTTTGGCAGACAAAGTACCCTGAGCCTGGGTGAGAGAAGGGGGAAGATGGTTTAGTGAACATTGTAAGGTTTACTGGTCCCTCCTTCTTCCCCCCTTTTTTTGGGGGCGTGATGGTTTATAAATAGTGGGGATGGAGGGGGAGGGGGATTTAATTAAGGGGGGGAAGGGAAAGGGGAAAAGGAGGACATTTTTTTTTAAAAAAAATTTGGGTTTTGGTTTTGTTTTTGGGATGGGGGGATACTAGATCAAATTAATGTGATGTTAATGTATAATGTTATGTATGTTAATAATTATGTGTTAACTAAAAAAAAATGTATTATGAAAAAAAAGAGAGAGGATGAGGGGGATGAGAACGGCTTGGTCATCCACTCTACCAACTCTTCGGCATGTTGCGGCTCAACACGGCCAGCTGCCGAAAAAAGGACAACTGTGCCCCACGGACATGTGCTGATGATGATGCAACGTGTCCACGACCAGCACTGTAGCCTCTAGACACAGAGCCTGCTTGCCCTCTTTTATTGGCCTGTGTGTGTCTGCCTCTCCTTGTTGGCCTTCCAGACATACTGTATTTGATGTATTGGAATAGGTACACAAGGAATTGTCTGCAGTCAGCTTTAGCTGCACACTGTGCCCAGTATACAGTACACTGACTTAATATACTGCAGGTTACCTCAATCAACTGCCTGTATTATTAAGAATAGAACAGGAATAGTCTGCAGTCAGCTTTACATGCACACTGTGCTCAGTATACAGTACACTGACTTAATATACTGCAGCTTAGCTCAATCAACTGCCTGTCTGTTGTATTAGGAAGAGAACAGGGATGGTCTGCAGTCAGCTTTACCTGCACACTGAGCCCAGTATACAGTACACTGACTTAATATACTGCATATTAGCTCAATCAACTGCCTGCCTATATTATTAGGGAGAGAACAGGGATGGTCTGCAGTCAGCTTTACCTACACACTGTGCCTGCCCAGTATACAGTACACTGACTTAATATACTGCAGCTTAGCTCAGTCAACTGTCTGTCTGTATTAGGAAGAGAACAGGGATGGTCTGCAGTCAGCTTTACCTGCACACTGAGCCCAGCATACAGTACACTGACTTAATATACTGCAGCTTAGCTCAATCAACTGCCTGCCTATATTATTAGTAAGAGAACAGGGATGGTCTGCAGTCAGCTTTACCTGCACACTGAGCCCAGTATACAGTACATTTAATATACTTAGGACTTAATATACTGCAGCGAGAATAACAGGAACACTCTGAAGTGAGATCTAGCTAAACTGAATACAGTGTATGTGTGTATATATATATATATATATATATATATATATATATATATATACATATATATGTATATATACAACTCCTGGGATGCATATATATATATACTAAATACACTAACTGCAGCTACCTGAATTGCCTACCTGCTCTGTCTAACTGAAATGAAATGATGCTCTGACTCTCTCTCTATCTCTCTCAGACTCTCACAACGCCGCAAGCCCGCAACACACTACACAAGGCCAACACGCAAGGGGCCTTATATAGTGTGGGGCGTGTACCTACTCCACTGAGCCATGATTGGCCAAAGACACCCTACCTTTGGCCAATTATGGCTCCCTGTGCTGACGGCGCTGTGATTGGCCAAAGCATGCGGGTCATAGTGCATGCTTGGCCAATCATCAGCAATGCACTGCGATGACACAGTGAATTATGGGCCGTGATGCACCACTCGAATTTGGCGCGAACGGCCTATAATGTTCGAAATTCGGCGAACGAGCGAACAGCCGATGTTCGACTCAAACTCATGTTCGACTCGAACACGAAGCTCATCCCTAGTGGTAGCCAAAGCTGCAAGTCACACGTTGTGAGTTTATCTGGATCCATGGAATTGAGTTTCCAAGTAACCAAATCTGAAGAAATATGTCATGGGGATATGATAGAATTCTAGATAACTTCTCGTGGATGGGAAGGGGAGGCATTGCAATTTATATTAATGATATTTTGAAGTAGATAAATTGTTTGCTGGCTGGTCTAGAATGTGCCCTTTTTCTTTGTAGCCAGAACCAGTAGCGCCTGGTACTCAATTTTCTTGGGGGGGGCGGCCCATGGCTCGACCCCCCGTCGCTCGATCAATATCCACTTCACTCACCCGTCGCCTGCCAGGCCCCCTGCCAGCCCTGCATTTACCCCAACCAGGTTGCTGCTTTGGCGGCTTCCCCCACTTCTCCTCCCAAGTCCCGATGGTCGCTTCTCCTCCTGGCCAATCAGGACTTAGGACTCGCAGCCAATCGGGTCTTAGGACTCCTGGCCAATCAGGTCTCAGGACCCACTTCCTGATTGGCCAGGAGGAGAAACAGGAAGACATTAGCTAATATTCATTCAATAATGTCACACAACTGGGTGGGCTCGAGCCCACCCTTTTTGAAGCCAATTGGAGCCTCAGGCTCTAATCGTGTGCTTCAGAAAACAAAAAACCCATTGAAATCCATGCATCTGGTGCCCTGGATGTATATTAGGGGTCCGGCACATGGATTAGGGGGGGCGGCGCCCCTGCGCCCCATATGAGTGGCCGCCACTGGCCAGGACCTACAAAGCTGATTTAACCCAAAGCACTATACATTTCTTGAGAATTACGTTATTTCTCTGTGTAACCTGTAATTGCCTCCTGACATCTGTCTCCTTTTTTTTCTCTCTTTTTTTTCTTTGGTCCTACAGTCACTGAAATATAAAATTGTCAAAGCTAAAGCAAACCGGTCATGAAAAAAGCATCCCCCATTGTGTACTAAGAACACTGTGGTGCCTTAAAGTTGAGCGATGATGTTGATTTACTAAAGGCAAATAGACTGTGCACTTTGCAAAATGCAGTGGCACTCTGCAAGTGCAGTTGCTCCAGAGCTTAGCAAAAGAGTAGAAGCTCTGTTGACTTCCATCATTCAATCATGCGGAAGCAAAAATGCATTTTCTTTTCAATTGTTCTTGCATGTGGTTGGTCATTCTTTGCAAAGTGAAGCTTTACCTCATTTACTAAGCTCTGGAGCTTCCTTGCTGAAAAAAGTGCAGGACAAACATATTTGGACTGTTCCTGGGTATCCCTGTCTCTTACCAGCATTATAAAGAGTCAGACACCTAACAGTAAATGAAAGGGAGAGGCTTGTAAAATAGCTTTTACTGGCAAATGCTAATCAGCAGCTGACTGAAGCCCACCTTAGTAAGACAGCAAGTGAACCTGTCTCTTGTCTCTACAGGAGCAGATACAGGCACTATCAGAGAGGCAAAGGGGGGCACAGGGGCCAATGTCTGCCCCTTGACAGTTGATGGAGAAAGCTTTACAATAATTGTCCATGGAGGATCGTGTTAGAGCCTGTCTCATCATTTTAAAGTGAGTGTTTAAATGTGAGAATTTACCCAAGGAGCCGTGGGCAGAAGTGCTAGAACCCTTTATAAGGGGGAGCCTCAAAAAGCCTACTTTGACTTGCAACCTCAGATTACCAAGCAGTATCCTAAGCTCATAGGAGAAATACCATTTAAGTTTGGGGTCATCATGGCTGCCTGAGCGCAACAAATGTTTCACATGGGAACATGTCCCAGGAAAGTCCACAAAGTCCAGGATGTATGATTTGTTCCTCCCTACAGTCAGTTTGGTTGCAATCAATGTTGCTCAACCCTGTTCAGATTGTGTAGTGAGTAATCTGTGAACATTGCATCAAAGCTTTGCCAGTTAACATACAGCGGTGCATTAGGTATACAGATGCCAAGAGAATGGATAACGCTTTGGTATTTACAAAACATTTAAAGAGTATTGTAAATCTTGTCTGAGTATCAAATTATGTACTCCAACCACAGGTAGCCTTTCCTATAATAGAGATCCCTTTTGAGAGGGTTGCTCTGGATCTGGTCACTGTCAAAGTCCACTAGGGGCATTGGCACATATTGATAGTCCTTGAGTATGCCACCGACTAATCAAGATGGGTATGATGTAGGTGCACTGAAGTGTTTTATCATGCTCCAGCACACACTTAATGCCAACTGTCCTAAATAAATCTATATTTCCATCTAAAAAGGTTACACAATCCAACAACTATCATACTATTTAGCAGAATGAAATTAGGATTTCTTAGATATCAAACATGATATATTGCTGATGTATGTTCCTCCGGGGATATCTGATGTGTCTTATTGTCCTTCCAGACCTTGTAACATAGTTTTTTTTTTAGAGACTAACTAATAGTTTCTTCTCCTTCATTAATTTGACCAATTTTTGTGATGGTAATTCCATTACTGTAGACAATTTGGAGAACGGACTAGAGTTGAGAGCCTGAAATGTATGAAAGTTAAATTTAGGTTAAAAAAAAAAACAGACTCAGACTCTGCACGTGCAGTTGCTCCAGAGCTTAGTGAATTAGGCAAAGTTTCACGTTACAAATGTAGCGCACCAACCCCAGACTTTACCTGCTTTTCTTCTGTTTGGCTCCTCCACAGGAAAAGACTGAGACACACCGCACCACAAGCCCGTACCCTCCTGAATAGGGAGGTTGAGCGATGTTAGTTTCTCGGGCCTGCTTGCGACTGGTGTAAAAAAGGCCTCCAGTGCTGACCTTGTTTCTGCAGTAATCAGAACAAGTCTTTAACTTTCCCCAGTAAGCAACTGTCCACACCAACTGAAAGGTCCAACACTTGTTTATTCCTTCTTGCACAATAAACAGTCTCTTTTAGAGCAGACGGGTTGAGACAAACACGGGTCAGATAAGGTGGGAGGAGGTCCAGGCACAAACTTAAATTTGGGTTTCTCCTGTTCTGAATAGCACTAACAGGCTTGGTGCACAGTCGCTACCACCGACCATGAGGGGTCTCTGCCACAGACCAGGTGAATAGGGCCTCTGCCACAGGCCCGGTTGTTGGGTCTCTGCCACCGACCAGATTCACGATGGGTCTCTGCCACAGACCATGAGAACGTGAATTACCTTCTAAAAATATTGACCCCTGTCAGGGAAAAGACATCCATCCGGAGAGTTACCAGAGGCCCCACCGTCACCAGCGATACCATGCTGGGTCTTCGGGAAGGGTCACCTCCCTGGCCTCCTCGTCCTAGATTTGGGCACCCACTTCCAGGGGGCACCCTAGGAGCCCTCGATCCTTGTGGGACCCAGTCGAAGGTACTGGGTCCCGGGCCTCTCTCGAAGTACCTCACCCCAGACTGAAGGTGTCTGAGATGGAACAGCAGCTCCGTCTCTGGGCCTAGAGCACCCAAAGACCACCCGTCAGGCCTCCGGGCCTAGGGCACCCGGAGACGACACACCCGCACCCAGGCTTAAGGTGCCTGAGCGCGGAACCGACGACCCCTCTGGAAGATGGCCGCCCCCTTTTATATCCTCTCACGACAGGCACAGCATGTTCCCCGCCCCGCCGTTCTGCTGCCGAGAGGGGACAAAAAGGACACAACCTCGTACTGCAGTTCAACCCTGGACCCACAGCAACAGCGCCACCTATAGACACCAGTGAACTTTACCACCAGTACTATCTCCCAGGGATTGAAATGGTCAATGAGACCTAACAATTGGTACATCTGAGCCTGGCTACCACTCAGATGCTTCCCCCTAAATGTAACCACCCGCTACACAAAGAATACCCAATCATATGAAAATTTTAAAAAATTCATTTTTTGCTTGCACATGATTGGATTATGGAGGTCATTAGAGGTTCTGCTCATTTACTAAACTCTGGAGCAACTGCACTTGTAAAGTGCACAGTCTATTTGCCTTTAGTAAATCAACCCCTCTATGCCTTCACCATTTGGCATGGTCCATATTATCATAGGATTTTTGCAGGACTACAATAGAAATCATGGCAGAACTAGAGTAGTAATGGTGAGTTAAAAAATAATTCCAGGTATGGATATTTTTGCCGTTATATAGGTCCAGCTTGGACCAATGTAACAATGCAAATAATATACTTGGCTGATGCCCCTGGAAGCTGGAAATCACTGTAGTTGGCGCGGATACTACAGTGATCTTCACTATCCTCTAGGGCCTGCTGCGAGCGGCTGCCCTGCTGCATTGTGAACATAGGAGGTGTAGAGATGTAAAATATCCATACATGTCACTAAACCCACATCATAAAAAACTATCATAAATGGTGTATTACATGCTGTTCATACTTAGTCGGTCACTATGAGATTCGTTTTCTGTAATCTGCAAAAAAACTTCTCTCTATCTCCCCAATTCCGCTAGGAATTTTGCAGCTGTGGTGGCAACTCTGCACATGCTCAGTTTTCAGTGAGTTTCTATGATGAGCATTTCCTCCCTATCACATCTGTGCAGCCCATGTGACTATACAGTCACATATGTGGGTGTATACACAGTGATAGATGACAGCCCACTCCCTCCCTCCTCTTCCATGCCCACTAACCAGCTAAACACAATGGGGATGGGATATTGGATGTAGGTTAATGGAGGCTTCATATGCCTCTTATTCTAAGACACAGGCTGGAGGGGCATCACACAGCCTGTGACCAGCAGAAACCTGTCCTTTTTAGTTTTTTGAACATATGACCAGCAGCAGAGGACTAGAATCTCCTCCTGCTTATGTTTCCACGCAGATAGGCTGGGAAAAAGCTGGGTCATGTGACAGCTGTTAATCGATTAGGACAAAGGTACTTAGATTTTTTTTTTTTATTAAAATAATTACAGTGCTGTCATCCACATACAGAAAGAGAAGGGACAATGTAAATTAAACAGTGTGTTTATTACCACTATAAGGTACTAGAGAATGCCTGCTTCACAGCAAGGTGGGCATGATGTTAAGCAGGCAGATTCTACAGATTCAGACTTGTGTAATTCATGCCTGGTCTCCAATGGCTGTAGCAGTTAGTACAGTTATTTCAGCTGGCTGACTGATTTGACAATTCAGCTGCTGTGAAGGAATGAGTACATATATCAAAGTCTAAAGAATATCTTCAGATTTACATAAAACTGCAGAAATGAAATAGACTTAGCCCTATCCATAGCTTAAAGCAGAGTTAAACTCATCAATTTAAGTTTCCCAAAACAGTTTTATTCAAGGCATACCATAAATGATAATTGTCCAAAGTGCTTGTGTTTAGGGATGAGCTTCGAGTTCGAGTCGAACCCATGTTCGACTCGAACATCGGCTGTTCGATCGTTCGCCGAATTTCGAACATTATGGGCCGTTCGCGCCAAATTCGAGTGGCGCGTCACGGCCCATAATTCACTGCGGCACTGATGATTGGCCAACCATGAACTATGACCTGCATGCTTTGGCCAATCACAGCGCGCAAAAAACGGAGAGCCATAATTGGCCAAAGCCAGGTTGGCTTTGGCCAATTATGTCTCATGGGGTTTAGTACACGCCCCACACTATATAAGGCCGCCTCCGTGGCGGCCTTGTGTACTGTGTTGTGATGGTTAAATACAGATAGAGAGAGAGAGACAGTGTCATTTATTTTAAGTTAGATAGAGCAGGCAGGCGAGTCAGTTAGCTTCAGTTACAGTGTGTAGAGGATATATATGCATCCTAGGTGTTGTATATATATTCATACACTGTATTCAGTTTAGCTAGATCCAGTCCTGTTATTCTCTATACTGTGACAGGCAGGCAGGTGATTGTGCTAGCTGCAGCAGTGTTTCACTTAGTGTACTGTGTGCTTTGCATAGCGTTCATCTAAAGCTTACCTGAATACAATTGCTGGTGTTCTCATACAAATACAGGCAGTGAGGCAGGGACCTCCTGTATTTTGTTTTAGTGTTCTTTGCACAGTGTGCGCCTAATTCTTACCTTAATACAATTGCTGGGGTTCTCATACAAATACAAGCAGTGAGGCAGGGACCTCCAGTATTTTGTTTTAGTGTTCTTTGCACAGTGTGCACCTAATTCTTACTTTAATACAATTGCTGGTGTTCTCATAAAAATACAGGCAGTGAGGCAGGGACCTCCAGTATTTTGTTTTAGTGTTCTTTGCACAGTGTGCACCTAATTCTTACCTTAATACAATTGCTGGTGTTCTCATAAAAATTCAGGCAGTGAGGCAGGGACCTCCAGTATTTTGTTTTAGCGTTCTTTGCACAGTGTGCACCTAATTCTTAATACAATTGCTGGTGTTTTCATAAAAATACAGGCAGTGAGGCAGGGACCTCCAGTATTTTGTTTTAGTGTTCCTTGCACAGTGTGCACCTAAAGCTTACCTGAATACAAATACCCAAAGGGGCTGGTAATGGGCTGGGGGGGGGGTACCCATGCCATTTTTTCAATGATTTTCATCCATATTGCTGGGACCAGACATTACAATAAAGCCGCAAGCAGTTTTAAATGACTTTTTTTCTTTTAGAAATGTCATCTTGTGCAGGGACAGTTCTACACTTGGGAAACACGTGCCACTTCACAGGCATACTTTAGACACACCCAGGTACGATATTTAAAGAATATTTATCTTTTTTTCACTTTAAGCATCATTAAAATCACTGCTCCCGAAAAAACTGCAGTTTTAAAACTTTTTTTGCATTGCTACATGTCCCCTGGGGCAGGACCCGGGTCCCCAAACCCTTTTTAGGACAATAACTTGCATATTAGCCATTATAATTAGCACTTTTGATTTTGAACGTTCGCGTCCATTGTATTTAATAGGGTTTTAAAGTTTGCGCAAACTTTCGGTCCGTTCGCAGGTTCTGGTGTTCGGCTCATCCCTACTTGTGTTATTACCCAAACTGTCAAGCCATCCAATGGCTGTTGTCATAACTGATCGCATGTGCAGTATAATGGCAACTGCAGATTAAACAGAGGCTAAGATGGCAGGTTTCTTGGATGTAAAGGATAGGAGGGTTAAGTTCAGCTTTAACTAAACCTCCACTGTTGATAAGAATTTGTGCTTTGCAGCCAGTTTAGGTGAATGCCATACTTCCATGATTTGGCTCTGTATCATCTAGGAAGGGCAGTAAATATCAGAAGGAAAAAAGGGATGGGTCTGTGCCAAATGGTTCATAGTCAGTAAACGCCACCTCAGCACAGATATGAACTTCATAATCATCCCGGCACAGTCAGAGCTGGTGTAAATGCTTTGCCAACCCCAGTTGGCTATAGATTTTAGACAGAAATTGGTCAAAATTGCACAAACTTTGCCGTTTAAGCATATCAAGCCACAATACAAACAAAAAAATTATAATTCATTGCAGTTTACTAGTCCTTAGTAGGGATCAGCCAGATGTTCGAGTCGAATGTAAGTTCGACTCGAACATTGGGTGTGCTAATTTTAAAGGCTTGTATGCAAGTTATTGTCATAAAAAGTGTTTGGGGACCTGGGTACTGCCCCAGGGGACATGTATCAATGCAAAAAAAAGTTTTAAAAACTGTTTTTTTTCGGTAGCAGTGATTTTAATAATGCTTAAAGTGAAACAATACCAATGAAATATTCCTTTAAATATCGTGCTTGGGGGGTGTCTATAGTATGCCTGTGAAGTGGCGTATTTTTCCCGTGTTTAGAACAGTACCACAGCAAAATTAAATTTCTAAAGAAAAAAAAGTCATTTAAAACTGATTGTGGCTGTATTGAATTGTCGGGTGTCGGCAATATAGATAAAACTCATTGAAAAAAACGTCGTTATTTTTTTCAAAAAATTGCGTGGGGGCCCCCCCCAAAATACATACCAGGCCCTTTAGGTCTGGTATGGATATTAAGGGGAAGCCTGCGCCAAAAAAAATAAATGGCGTAAGGATCCCCCCAAAATCCACACAAGACCCTTATCCGAGCATGCAACTTGGCAGGCCACATGCCCTTAACATGGGGAGGGTGCTTTGGGGTCTCATCCCCATAACACTTGCCGGGTGGTTGTGGGGGTCTGCGGGCGGGGGGCTTATCGGAATCTGTAAGTCCCCTTTAACAAGGGGTCCCCCAGATCCCGGCCCCCCCATGTGAATTGGTAATGGGTAAAAAATGTAAAAAATTGTCAAATTGTAAAAAAGACAGGAGACACTTTGGGACAAGTCCTTTATTAAAAAATACAAAAATAAAAATGTCTAACGATGTAAATCCATCTCACACCGCCCGACGAACTGAAAAAAGGAAAAAAAAATACAACAGCTTCCGCCAAGTGGCACTTCTTCTTGATGACAGCTGTTATATAGCTGAGGGCGGGGCCACCCGGTGATGTAAACAGGTGACCCCGTTTTCCTCTGACATCACATTGCGAGGTTTCACCCATACTAATGTCAAATCATTAGTTCCCACTGATAGGGGTCAACTAGTAGGTTTGTGGGTCATCTGGGGAGCATAATTGTTGCCCTCTTACCACACTTCTATTGGTGCATGCTACAAATTAGGTTTAAGTGTTCAATTCCTATCCTTCCATGATCAACTACCTGTGTATTGAGAGTACCTGTGTATTGAGAGTACCTGTGTATTGTGAGTGCACATGTGCTGTGAGTACCCGAGTGCTGTGAGTACCCATGTGCAGCGAGTGCCCGTGTGTGGTGAGTGCCCCTGTGCTGTGAGTGCCCATGTGCTGTGACTGTACGAGTGTTGTGAGTACCCGGGTGCTGTGAGTGTCCGTGTGCTGTGTGTGTCCGTGTGCTGTGTACCTGTGTATTTTAAGTATTGTGAGTGCACATGTGCTGTGAGTATCCGAGTGCTGTGAGTACCCATGTGCTGTGAGTGCAAGTGTGCTGTGAGTGCCTGTGTGCTGTAAGTGCCTGTGTGCTGTGAGTGCCCGTGTGCTGTGAGTGCCCATGTGCTGCGAGTGCCCATGTGCGGCGAGTATCTGTGTGCTGTGAGTGCACTAGTGTTGTGAGTACCCGGGTGCTGTGAGTGTCCGTGTGCTTTTGAGTGCCCATGTGCTGGGAGTACCCGTGTATTGTAATGAGTACCTCTGTATTGCTAGGTATTAGTGTCAGGAAGCTAGTTGTTAGTTAATTTGGACAGAGTATAATTCCCAATCCCCATTAAATTAGTGGGTACAATGTCCAGTGGGTATGGAGATGTGACTCGGTGTACATCTTGAAGAATGGATGCGTTCCTTGATCATCTGATCGAGGGTGAATACTGCTGTGCAAAATGTAAGCACGTTGTTTCCCTGGAAGCCCAGGTTCTGAATCTAGGGAAGCAACTGTCAACTCTGAGAAGACTCTCCATCCTAAAGGAGAGTTGGGCTTGTACCCGGCAGGTGCTAGCAGGGGCCAGTACAGAGGCGGGTGGAGATAAAGAGATGCAGGCATCAAAGCAGAGTAGATGGGTGACAGTCAGAAGGGGTAGAGGGGAAAGAGTCAGGGAGGCCGATCCTGGGCTGGAACATCCCAAAAAGTACACCCCGTTGCGTTACATTAGTGAAACCATTCAGGGACCAGCATTGCTGGAGCATAGTGAAGCCCCTAGCTGCCAGGGGAATAACTCCTCCAGTGAGGGTGGGAGTAAAGCCAAGGGAAAGGAAAGACAGATTCTGGTGGTAGGGGACTCAATTCTCAGAAGGACAGAGAGGGCAATCTGTCACAAAGACCTGAAGCACGGAACTGTATGTTGTCTACTGGGCGCTCGTGTTCAGCACATCACGGATCTGGTGGACAAATTACTGTGAGGTGCTGGCGAAGACCCGGCTGTCATGGTGCACATTGGCACCAATGACAAAGTCAGAGGAAGATGGACCATCCTAAAAACGATTTTAGGGACTTAAGAGCGAAATTGAGGAATAGGACCTCCAAGGTAGTATTCTACCGGTACCTCGAGCCACACCAGAAAGGCAGCGGGAGATTAGGGAAGTAAACAAGTGGCTGAGGAGCTGGTGTAGAAAGGAGGGGTTCGGGTTCCTGGAGAACTGGGCCGACTTCTCAGTTGGTTACCGGCTCTTTAGCAGGGACGGACTGCATCTAAATGGGGAGGGTGCAGCTCGACTGGGAGAGAAGATGGCTGAAAGTTAGAGGGGCTTTGAAACTAGGCGACAGGGGGGGGGAGGGTCCAGAGGTAGAGTTAGCCAGCGCAGAACAAATTCCAGAGGGTAGTATTGGGGGCATTAGTGGTAGGTTGACTAAAGCACTTAAACCTGAGGTAAGTACAGTAACTTGTCCTATTTTCAACCTCAGAACACCCATTAAGAAGATAGTATGCGTCCGGACTAAACTACATGGCATGTTCACCAATGGCAGGAGTCTGGCGGACAAGATGGGAGAACTAGAGCTGCTATTGTACGAGGAGGATTTTGATTTTTGTGGGTATTTCAGAGACTTGCTTCAACGGCTCTCATGATTGACTGGCAACCATCCAAGGGTGTTCCCTATATCGCAAAGATAGGGGGGTAAAAAAGGGGGAGGGGTATGCCTGTATATCAAAAATTATGTACAAGTGAATGTGAGGGATGACATCACAAATGGAGCAAGGGAGGAGGTGGAATCCTTATGGGTAGAGCTACAAAGAGAGGAAACCAAAGGGGAAGTAATACTGGGAGAACGCTATAGGCCCCCTAACCAGAGGAAGGAGGGGGAGGCGGACCTCCTATCACAATTTGGAATCGCAGCAAGGATGGGAAGTGTCATTATAATGGGGGATTTTAATTATCCAGACACAGACTGGGCGGAAGGAACTGCGCATTCATCTAAAGCTTGCAGTTTCAGTTTCATAAATGTCTAGCAGGACAATTTCATAGGTCAGATGGTAAATGCACCAGCAAGAAACAAAGCGTTACTAGACCTCCTGATTACCAACAATACAGACCTGATCACAGATGTGGAAATACAGGGCGATTTAGGAAACAGCGATCACAGGTCAATTAGTTTCAGTATAAATCACACAAATAGGAAACATAAGAGGAATACAAAGACACTGAATTTCAAAAGAGCCAACTTCCATAAACTACGCTCCTTGCTAGAAGATATTAAATGGGATAAGATCTTAGGAACAAAGAACACGGAGGAAAAATGGGTGTGCTTTAAGAGCATATTAAATAAGGGTATTAGCCAGTGCATCCCAATGGGAAATAAATTTAAAAGAGCTAATAAAAGTCCTGGGTGGCTTAACTCCAACGTAAAAATGCATATAAAAGCAGGAGAAGGCCTTCAAAAAATATAAGGCTGAGGGGTCATCATCAGCATTCCAACTTTACAAAGTATGCAATAAGAAATGTAAGGGTGTAATTAGGGCGGCTAAGATGGAACACGAAAGGCACATAGCGGAGGAGAGTAAAAAAAAAATCCCAAGAAAAATTCTTTAAGTATATAATAAGTAAAAGAGGGAGGTCAGATCATATTGGCCCCATAAAGAATGATGAAGGGAATCTGGTGGCAAAGGATGGAGAAATGGTGAAGGTATTGAATTTATTCTTCTCCTCAGTCTTTACAAGGGAAACGGGGGGCTTCAGTAACCAACAAAACTGCAAGGTTTATCCTCATGACACGTCACAGGAAGCACCCTCATGACTAACAGAGGATAGAATTAGGAATAGACTTGAAAAACTTAACATTAATAAGTCACTGGGACCAAATGGCTTGCACCCGAGGGTCCTTAAGGAACTCCGTCAAGTAATTGCCAGGCCATTGTTCCTAATTTTTACGAACAGTCTACTGACTGGAATGGTACCAGCTGATTGGAGAAAAGCCAATGTAGCACCAAGATATATCCCTGGGAACTACAGACCAGTTAGCCTAACATCAATAGTGTGCAAGCTCTTGGAGGGGATGATGAGAGTAAATACAAGATTTTAGTAATGAAAATGGTATCATTAGCAGTAATCAGCCTGGGTTCATGAAGATTCGTTCTTGCCAAACCAATCTTTTAACCTTCTATGAGGAGATGAGTTGCCATCTAGATAAAAAAAGGCCCGTAGACGTAATGTATCTGAATTTTGCAAAGACATTCGATACAGTTCCCCATAAACGTTTACTGTACAAATTAATATCTGTTGGCATGGACCATTGGGTGAGTACATGGATTGAAAACTGGCTACAGGGGCGAGTTCAGAGGGTAGTGATATGGGGAGCACTCGGAATGGTCCGGTGGGGAAAGTGGGGTCCTCCAGGGTTCTGTCCTGGGACGAATCCTATTTAATTTATTCATAAACAATCTGGAGGATGGGATAAACAGCTCAATCTCAGTATTTGCAGACAATACTAAGCTAAGCAGGGCAATAATTTATTCGCAAGATGTGGAAACCTTGCAAGACGATCTGAACAATTGAGGTTTAATGTAGAAAAATTTAAAATAATGCATATGGGTGGAAAAAATATGAATGCAATCTACTCATTAGGGGGAGAACCTCTGGGGGAATCTAGGGTGGAAAAGGACCTGGTGGTCCTAGTAGATGACAGGCTCAGCAATGGCATGCAATGCCAGGCTGCTGCAAGCAAACCCAACAGAATAATGGCATGCATTAAAAAAGGGATAAAAAAAAAAAGGGATTAATTCCAGAGATAAAACAATAATTCTCCCACTCTACAAGACTCTGGTCCGGCCGCACCTGGAGTATGCCATCCAGTTCTGGGTACCAGTCAGTCCTCAGGAAGGATGTGCTGGAACGGGAGAGAGACCAGAGAAGAGCAACATAACTACCGTATTTACAAGTTTAGGAGGAAATTTTAGGGAAAAAAACTTTTAGCAGGGAAGTTTAAGGAAAAATAACTTACATTTAAATGCAGCCTTGTCAGTGTCCATTGCAGCCTTGTCACAGTGCAGCCTTGTCAGTGTCCATTGCAGCCTTGTCACAGTGCAGCCTTGTCAGTGTCCATTGCAGCCTTGTCACAGTGCAGCCTTGTCAGTGTCCATTGCAGCCTTGCCCCAGAGTCGCCGTGCAGCCTTGCCCCAGAGTCGCCGTGCAGCCTTGCCCCAGAGTCGCCGTGCAGCCTTGCCCCAGAGTCGCCGTGCAGCCTTGCCCCAGTGTCGCCGTGCAGCCTTGCCCCAGTGTCGCCGTTCATCATTTTAAAATTAGCGCCGAGACTGTGCGGACGCCGCCGAGAACGCCGGGGACGCAGGGCACGCAGGGACTGGGCGGAGCCGCCGCCGAGATACACATAGCCGAGTGTACTCGGCTATACTCGGCTTTTCTCGGCTCCGCTCACAGTCACGCCGAGTCCCGCCCAATGATGGACATAACACAGGTCCAATGGCGGGACTGGGCGTGACTGTGAGCGGAGCCGAGAAAAGCCGAGTATAGCCGAGTACATTCGTCTATGTGTATCTCGCTCCGCTCCACTCACGGTCAGCGGAGACAGCTCAGGGATGTCAGTATCGGCGTATAACACGCACCCACGATTTTCCCCTGATTTTCAGGGGAAAAAAGTGCGTGTTATACGCCGATAAATACGGTAATAAAGGGACTGGAGGACCTTAGTTATAAGGAAAGGTTATGAGTACTGAATTTATTCTCTTTGGAGAAGAGACGCTTGAGAGGGGATAGGATTTCAATGTACAAATACCGTACTGGTGACCCCACAATAGGGATAAAACTTTTCCGCAAAAGAGAAATTAAAAAAACACGCAGTCATTCACTAAAATTAGAAGAGAAGTGGTTTAACCTTAAACTGCGTAGACGTAGAGGGCTCTTTACTGTAAGAGCGGTAAGAATGTGGAATTCTCTCCCACAAGCAGTGGTTTCAGCAGGGAGCATAGATAATTTCAAAAAACTATTAGGTAGGCACCTAAACGACCATAACATACAGGGATATACAATGTAATACTGACATAAAAGCACACACACAGGTTGGACTTAATGGACTTGTGTCTTTTTTAACCTCACCAACTATATGTAACTATGTAACAAAAAAAATAAAAGATGGTATCTTATGTTCACCATCTTCACTTATCCTGTGCTCCAGTTTTCATAAATGAACCCTATTGTATTTTACTGTTTTATGACCTACGCAGTGTCAGTTGCTGACTGACAGGTTATTAACAATATCATTATATATTCTGTGGAAGAACAGT
Source organism: Rana muscosa (assembly GCA_029206835.1). Taxonomy (NCBI): domain Eukaryota; kingdom Metazoa; phylum Chordata; class Amphibia; order Anura; family Ranidae; genus Rana; species Rana muscosa. Next base: position 579,044,955 of record CM055118.1, read on the forward strand.
GGCGGATTATTTTCCCTGTCACATTCATCTGAAGGACATAGTATACTCCCTGAAATTTCATATTTATCTTCACTGACCCTGGTGTTCAGCCTACATTTAAGCAGATGTGTTTCTGTGACTCACAAAGATTTTTAGGATTGTATAGCACTGTCAGAAGGAATGTGCATTTTATTCAGTCTTGCAAACCCTGGAATATGTTCACTTATTCCTCTGAAGGTATATATACCATTTCCAGGATGTAAACTTTTTCAAAGTTTTTGGATGTTATTCATAGTTTTTTTTTTACTTTTCTGTAGGCAAAGTGCTTAGTTAAGAAATGCTTTACCGTGAAGCCACACTTTTTAAAAATAATTGTATATTACCATTTTATCTGCAAACAGTATGAGAGCAATAGAACTACCACAATGTAATAGGAATGTTTTAATGGATAAGTTCAGGTGAAATTGAAAAGGAAGTAATTAGCTGTGTGCACCCTGCTCACTGCGGTACACTAACCTTCTTATAGGTAAAATCCCATTCAGAGAAAAAGGTTTAAGCAGATTGTAGGTTATCAAAAGAACCTGTCGTTTGCCATAAAGTCTCTGTAACCTTGGATTCTGCCCCAAAATGCACTGTACAGATTCGTCCCGGGTCATCTCTTCTGTTATATGAAAAGTGCCAGATAAGTGCTAGATCTTCTAAAGTTTTGTTTTTTCTTTCTTTATTGACCAAGTAGGACCTTATATTCATGTCAGGGCTAATGCTGGGATTCTAGAAGACCTTGAATATCCTTGAGTCCCTGCAGAAAGACAGAAAGACAACAATTGTACATGCCAAGTTAGTGGTTGAATCTGCACCTGGTTTAAAAAAGGTGTAGCTAAACACTGGTGTAGCTAAGAAGTTATGCTTGAAACACTATACTCAAAAGGCCACATACCAGTCTTATATTAATTTTGGCAACAAAATACACAGTAGGGCTTATTTTCGGGGTAGGTCTTACCATGTAATGTGCTGTTTTCTCTCCCCTACTCTCGCCCTGCCTGACAGGAATCCCCAGTGTGAACTGAGTTAAAATGCTTGTAAAATCCTATAATCCACTCTATTACAGTAGTATATAATGTACAATGTGTGTGTTTCTGTAATATAATTGTGCCAAATACCTTCGTCATAGCGCCGTTCTGCTCTTCCCTTCAATTATATTACAGAAACACACACATTGTACATGTATACTACTGTTATAGAGTGGATTATAGGATTTTACAAGCATTTTAAACTAGGGCTTATTTTCGGGGTAGGGCTTATATTGCAGCTCTCCTGGAAAATAACGCTAGGTCTTATTTTCGGGGTAGGTCTTATTTTCGGGGAAACGTGGTAGTACACCCACAGTACGCCTTCATAGTTTTTGAACATTTCTTAAATTTTATTATAAACCAAGATACAAAGCTTCTGCAAGGTCCATCAATGCAAGTTAATAAGGCATTGCTTGCGTAATCTTCTAGGTTCATGTTCAGATTCCAACAGGGTCAATACACCTCCCTCACGAACACTGCCCTTTACAATTCTTATGATGGAGCAGTTAGTATCATTCATGAACTCAACACAGACCTGAGTACACTAACCCTGAGATCCGGATCTCCCAAGAACTTTTGTTACCCGAGCAAGCTTGATCAGCTGCACGTGGCCTGTGTCCATGATGACAGATACGAGCAAGAAAAGAGATGCCTTCCTCCTTTTTTCATGACAGAGCTACACAAACACCCAAAGAAAAAGAAGACTTGAAAAGAAAATCTTTTTATGTATAGTTACACCTAAAAAATACACAAAGTAGTATCGTAAAGGAAACTGCACCAGAAAGAACATGGGACTACCTTGCAACCAGTTATAAGCTAGTGATTACTGTGTCCTTGTGTTACACAACATTGTGAAAAACACTAGCAAATTAAAACCCAATAGAGTAGACAAATAAAATAGGCACTCTAAAAGCACACTAGTCTGTTTTACCAACTTCATACCTACAGTGAAAAGCATGAAACCTTTAAGAACTAAATGGTTGTCCTTGGCACTCGTGGACCCTTAGTTCCCCTTGGGTCCTGCTTACCTTAGCTGTACAGGCTTTAATTTCCTGCATGTAACATATATAAATAAATAAATATTTCATATGACGTCAAGACAACCTTAGTGGTCAACGGATATCCTAGTCTCATTGCTTACTTCTGGCATACTGAGCTGGTCATACCCTGGGCCTTTGCTACAGGTTTTCTACTCTTTGGCTGCAATGAAAGTACTGTGGATTTATAAATACTACTGCTCCTAGGCTCTTGTGTATGCATATATATTAAACAGATTCTGTACCTCGTTGGTACAATTGTTATTGCCACTATCAATGTGGGGTAGGGGATGGAATGACCTTTAAAGGGAGTCCCCTGGAAAAACAGGACTTGGATATGCAGCTGACATTCAATTGAATAATAAAATGTCCAGATCAACATTACAATATTACAATCACTTTGGGTGGCAGTATTAGTATACCCAGGTTCTTGTTTTCCCAAGACCCCCTGCATACTAACTGTAGTTGAGCAATACAGGACCTTGCTTAGGACCCATCCCTGCCTGTGATTTGACAGTAAAGGAATAGGGGCACACTGATAAAAGCTTATTATCAGCTCATTGAATCAGAACGCAAATTGTCCACAGAGCTGCCATCCCTCTCACTGTCCTAGGGCAGGCTGAAAATGTAATGATTTATTTAATGAATCTATAACTGGATTAAGTGCTGATATTTTACACTGGTTTGAAAATCAGCTGTAAAGTATAGAAGCTGCTTTTTAGCCACAGTTCTCAGTCCGATTAGTGTGTTTTTTTTTTGTTTTTTTTTACACATTGGTTTGTTGGATAATACCTTCTTTTCTTCTAACAATATCAAACCACCAAATCAGACATGCCGAGTAGTATCCTCAAGATACCAGTTGGTATGCCATTTAGCATTGCAGGGGTTCTTTGAGAGGGGTCTTAAAAGAAATACCTCTCTTAAATCACCAGTCCCCATTGCTGATGGGTAATGACTCTTTGGCATTGCCTGTTTTTCAGCAGGGGATGCCGTCATAGTATTGGATTTACGCTCCCTCGGCAGTACATTTCCAAAAGAGGCCCTTTCCAACCTTTTAGAAAAAAAAATCACTGATTAAAAAATATTTTAATGTTCTAAAATTAACAAAGAAACTAGCACTATTTAAAAATGTCCCACAGTGAATTTTCTCTTCCTCTGTTTTTGCTGCGAGGACTCCTGGCTGAGGAATAGTTTCAGTATAGGAAACCCAGGAGAGGTATCTCCCAACGGTTCTGTATGATATCACTGCCATTAACACCATCATACGGTGCTATACCAATAATGATGAAAGTTGTAACTGTTACATCATTCACCACATGTTTGGTGCCCCAGGGGTGCCTGGGCTTAGCTACGTCACTGGTTTTATGTGTCATATGCCAGTCATAAGTAGAAGGCACAGGAGACAGACTTCTAATAATTTTGTGTGTCTTGTTTAGGAGATCAGCACATTTGCAAATTAGTAGCCCTTGCAACTTAAGAAAAACAGACAGTATCATGTAACTGAGTAATAAACAGCTATAAGGTAGTGTAGAAAGGTTTTTAGTCCTTTATGAATTTAGGGAAATAGTTGGGGTTACACATATAAATAGATTAAAAAAGCTCTTGAATTTGTCTAAATAAACCCGATCTGGTCCACTGTGCTTTATTTACAGCACAGAATCCCTCAAGCAGGTCTCTGCTGTAGAAGATGCTTAGTCTGCTTATATACCGTAGTTATAAATATATAACTACCAGCTTGTATTCTAATTGTATTGAAACACATAGGGACATGGGGAAGATCATATCATTTCAAATAATGCCCTGGTTGAAATTGTGCTAAGATTGCAGGAAGAAACACATAAAGATCTGTTGGAGACCCTTAAATTCCAAATAATGCTCTTGTTGAGATTGTGTCCAGTTTGTGGAAAGAAACACGTTTGAAAACACGTAGGAAAACCTGACCAGGTGCTCTGTTAACTACTGAGGCAATGCTGTTTTCAAAGGTTTTCTAATGCCTTGTACACACGAGCGGAATTTCCGTCGGAATAAACTCCGACGGGTTTTTCTGACGTAATTCCCCTCAAGCTGTCTTGCATACACACTGTCACACCAAATTCCGACCGTCAAGAACGCGGTGACGTACAACACTATGACGAGCCAAGAAAAATGAAGTTCAATGAATCCGAGCATGCGTCGAATTGATTCCGAGCATGCATGGTTTTTAGTCCGTCGGTAAAGCATACAGACGAACCGAATTCCCGATAGAAATATTTTCCGTCGGAAAAAAAGAGAACATGTTCTCTATCCAAGTCTGTCGGAATTTCTGAGGGAAAAAGTCAGATAGGGCATACACATGGTCGGAATATCCGATGAAAAAATCCTGTCTGTTTTTTTCCATCGGAAATTCCGACTGTGTGTATGTGGTAAAAGCTTGTATATAGTCTCATGTTTGCTTTAAAGCTCAGCTCCAGCTTGAGCAAAGATTTGAAATTCAGTTCCTGGCTTTAGAAGGATGGTTGGTATAATCTGGCTGGTATACTGTGATGTCTGGCACTGTCCCCCATAGACTCATTGACCCTGTAATGTGAAGCCGCTACTCCCTGTGAGCCCAGGGTGTCAAACCCTCCCCCATACCCTCAATTAGGCTCATAGGAAAATGCTACAGAAGGTGGTATTGTGTATTTATGCTCTGAAGAAGAGGGCCAGGAGACCACATTGAACCCACCCAAAGACAATTGAAAGAAAAGGTAAGTATACATTTTTTTGCAGTACTGCTCCTTTGAAGGGAGAGGCAAAGAGTTTGGAGATTCTGAGCCTGGTGGTGTGCTTTCAAAGAAACCTGTACGGATTTTTATGCTATTGTTAGAGGAGTTGTAACTTCACTCTATTGTGCCTGATTGCCTGCTTGTTTTGGGTCAGTAACTCAGAAGGTCTGGAAACCAGAGAATTGGTATGTCAGTCAGACAACTTCAGAATAATGTCAGAAATGGCAAAACCTACATCTTTCATTACAGGTCTACTTTGAAGCTATAGAGTTTAAGGTGAATCCCCTGTTACTCAGCACTGAAGAATTCTGGGAACATCCACACGTTTGTATGTCAGATTGTTTGTTGACTCTCTTCTAATAGGAATTATTGGGAGGTTTCCCGTGCTTTAGAACAGTGTTTTTTAATGCCCCTTTCACACGGGCCCGTTTTTCACCAATCCGTTTTCAGATGAAAAACGGACATACATGTATCCCTATGGGATAGCGGGTGTCAGCGGATGAACATCCGCTGACACCCGATCTCACCCGTGTCCGCTATGCTCCGTTTTTCAGGATAGAAAATTTATATTTTTCTATCCGTCTGCGGAGCGGATCGGATGAACACAGACAGACGGTCGGTGTTCATCTGATCCCCCATAGGGGAGAGCGGAGATCTGACAGGGCGGTCCCTGCACAGTGTGCGGGGACCGCCCAGTCATCCGCCGGCTCAGCGGGGATCAACGGAGCGATCCCCGTTGAGCAAGCGGAGGTTCACGGGGCGGATCATGACTGATGACTCATGACTGATCCGTCCCGTGTGAAAGGGGCCTTAATTGTGGGACATTGAATAAATTGAGCCTATTGGAGTGCACATCTCTGCTTTAGAATATCCATTCTCCTCCTTCTGCCTGGTAGCTATCACAGAAATTCAAATATTTTCTATTAGAATGCGCGTTCTATTGATGGATTGCAGCCACTAGAGGGTGCGTATTGATTTAAACCAGAGGTGTCCCCCGCTGTGAGCTTCCAAGGCCATTCAGCTCCAAAGATCCTGAGAGGTAGGGAAGAGAGGCTGTGCAGACGTTCATTTGGCAGCCTCACTAGACTCCACTCCAGACTATAAGCAGCTTGATTACATGTGGCACTTTGTTATGGAAAACATCATGATTGCGGTATACAGCTGACTAAAGATGGGGAAACCCTTGCTAAAACAATGTGTGCATTCTCCCGTTGAGCATATGCTATGATGTCATTGCGTCCATTGTGATGTGCTATGCTCCTGGCGTAATTCATTGTTCTGTCTATTTAAATAGAAGCACATGTGCAGATCTGCAGGACTAGACCTCTAGCAGGTGTTAACTTGGGTGTTTCTGATTGTTGCAGTTTCAAAGTCGATGAAACATTCGTTCAGATGAGATCCCAAGGGCATTTCTTTTTAGAGAACATAAAAGTCAATGGGGTATGCAGAATACCTGTTATGTTCTAGCTTTTACACTCTACAAACACCACGGGAAGTTATTCCTTTATAAATTCCAGGGGTACCATTAATAAATGCCATGTGTCTGTTGGATTCAGCAATTTGCTTGTCTCTCACTTAATGCATGTCCAGTTGTTAAAAGTAAAATGCCATCGTTTACCAAAGTGTCCATCTCTGTTTTGGTACATGTGAGGCAATAATGAGACTAAGCAGTGAAAATTATATTTTGGACATTTATTCCTAAAATGTCACTAGAACCTCAGCAGCCCATTAGCAAAGAACCCTGCTAAGCACTATTTGTATCTAAACTTATGAAAAGGCCATTAAGAGAATCATGTAGGCTGCCATTGCTGACATTCCTTTCTGAAAATACTAGTCGCCTGGTTGTCATGCTAATTGAATAGTTTCTGTTTATTTTGAGCCACTAACCTAAAACAAGTATGCCGAGTGCTAGTTCTGACATCGCTTCCACCTAACTTTCTACATTCATGTTCCAGGTCAGTGACTCAAAGTGTTGAGACTGGAGAAAGCTAGGCATCTGGCATTTTCTGAAGAAGGATAATAATGACAGCCTTTATGTTCCTTTGAATATGTAGCGTCCCTGTCCTAGGCTAGCTAAATCTAGTCTTTGGCTGTGTTGTACACAGTTGATCATCAGTTTCTTTTCCAGGTCTGGTCAGGCCACACTTAGCCTGGTGGTTGATTGCTTTGGTCTGTTTCTGGAAACAGCTTGGAGTATGCTGCTGGGGAGAAAATAAAAGTTTGGGAGGGTGTGTTCGGAGCTCCCTCTTTTCCTGGGGCCTCACCCTCTATTGTGATAATAATGTTATGCTGCACCATCCTCCTTCAGCCAGCAGGGGGAGAGCTAAAGCCAAACAAGCCCATAGACTTCTATTCAGAGTGATGAGAATCCTGGTAGTTGTAGTTTGAAATGGCAGCCATATATTAGCTACACTGTAATGGTTACGCTACAGATTCCAAAATGCACTGTCAGTAAGAGGAATGAAGAGATGATTTTCATTAAACTGCCTGAGAAAGTTTTTCCTCTTGGCACCAAGGGAGTTAGAGAGTGAGCACCTCTGTCTGAATATTCGCCTACCGGTGGGAGACCATGCCAGTGGAGATCCAGGCCTGAGACTGGGATTGAGGACACCTAGGGGGCAGAGTGTGAAGGCGAGGGTAGATTATACTTTCTCAACATTTTTAACATGGAGGAACCCTTAAAGTATCTTTCATGTTCCAGGAAACCCCTGGAAATGATATATCTACAGCTCACAGTACATTAGCCTGGTGGTGAGTGGAAAGTATGCTTCCTAAATTGGTGGTCAATGGGAAGGATGCCTCCCTTACAGATAACTAAAATCATAATTGGCATCAGTTGTTACATATCTGAGAAGCAGAAACTATTAATTGCTCAGGGAACCCATAGCAACCTTTGGAGGAACCCTAGGGTTCCACAAAACCCTGGTTGAGAAAGGCTGCACTAGAGTCTGATCAAACGTAGTTAGAATCCAACTGCCCTCTGACACTTCTGTCACCCAGCACACCCATAAACACAGATGTTATGGAATGGAGATCATGAAAGTGCAGAAGAAAGACAATGTTGGGGCTTAGTATCTTGGAAAGATCAATAGTTTTACAGCAGTCCAGTCAACTTTTGTTTCTAGAGTGATGATAAGTGTCTGGTGCGAATTAATCAAAACTAGAGCAGAGAGAATCTGGAGCAACTGTGCATGGCAACCAATCAGCTTCTATCTTCAGCTTGTTCAGTCAAGCTTTGAAAATGAAAGATAGAAGTTGAGTGGTTGCCAGTTTTTATAAATTCCCACTAGACACTTATCATCTTTTCATTCTGTGATCGGGAAGGCGGCGATCTATGGCCTTACCTTATGCAGGGAGGTGCAGAGAAGAGGTTGCAGAGAGAAGAGCTGGGGCCGTTGCTTCTCCTCCCGGCCGAATAGGAAGTGGGTCAGGTCTCAGGACCTGCTTCCTGATTGGCCAGGAGGAGAAGCAGGAAGACTTTAGCGAATATTAATTCGCTAATGTCACTCAAGTGGGTGGGCTCAGGATGCAGTGCTCTGGGCCCCGAGTCCACCCATTTTTAAGCCAATTGCAGCTTCAGGCTCTAATCACGGGCTTCTAAAAAAAAAAAAAAAAAAAACCCTATTGAAATCCATGCATCCGGTGCCCTGCATGAAGATTAGGGTTTAAAACAAGTAAATATGATATACAGGTGGTCCCCTAGTTACAAACATACTTACAAACGACTCCTACTTACAAACGGTGGGAGACAACAGGAAGTGAGAGGAAATCTACCCCTTGGAAGGGAAATTCACTTCTGTAGAGTTATTATGGGAAAAAGGTACCTCCACTGATGATTTATCACCAAGGCTTCTTTCCACAACAACCCAAAATTTTCAAAATCCAATTGTCATTGGGACAGAAAGTGAGGTGAAATCTTCTGAACAGGTGCACAGACAGCAAAACAAATGTTACAGGGGTGTTAACCCTTTCCTATGCTATCCAAAAAGCTTAAAAATCGTTTTTTTGACTGGAGCTACACTTAAAATATGTACCTGTTCCAACTTACAAACAGATTCAACTTAAGAACAAACCTAAAGACCCTATTGTGTTTGTAACCCGGGGACCGCTTGTACTGTACTTTCCTATTTACTAATGCTACCAGCATGAGGATTAAAATAGTCAATATTGACTGAGAGGGTGAATTTCTGCTTCTGGACCTTCTGGACCTTTCCCTGTGTTTCTCACAGGTACAACAACCCATTTACATGAATGGGCTGCTGTGCCTGCGCAAACTAGGCCACAGGAAGGACAGCGCATAGATTTAAAGCTAGCCTTAGGGCTCTTTCACACGGAGGGTCCGTTCAGGTCCGCCTGTCAGTTTTTTAGGCGGACCTGAATGGATGCTCCATGTCCTCCTATGGAGCCACGGATGTCAGCGGTGATATGTCCAATGACATCCGACCCGCTCCGATCCGCAAAAGTGTGACGGAGGAAAACCCTATTTTTCCTTCCGTCTGCGGATCGGATGACAACGGACTCTACGGTCCGTCGTCATCCGATCCCCCCATAGGGGAGAGCGGCGCTCTGACAGGGCGGTCCCTGCACAGTGTGCGGGTACCGCCCAGTCATCCGCCGGCTCAGCGGGGATCAACGGAGCGATCCCCGCTGAGCAAGCGGAGCTTCACGGGGCGGATCTTCACGGATCTGTCCCGTGTGAAAGAGCCCTTAGGCCCCTTTCACACTGAGGCGCTTTGCAGGCGCTATTGCGCTCTAAATAGCGCCTGCAATGCGCCCCAAAAAAGCCTCTCAATACTATCCAATGTGAAAGCCCGAGGGCTTTCACACTGGAGCGTTGCGCTTGCAGGAGGCTCAAAAAACTCCTGCAAGCCGCATCTTTGAGGCGCAATAGGAGCGCTAAAAATAGCGCTCCTATAGCGCCCCTGCCCATTGAAATCAATGGGGTAGCGCCTCTAATACGCCCGCAAAACGCCTCAATGAGGCGTTATTGCGGGCGTTTTTAACCCTTTTTCGGCCGCTAGTGGGGGTTAAAATACCCCCGCTAGCGCCCGCAAATCGCAGCAAAAAAAACGCTTTTTTTAGCGCCGCTATACCGCCAGCGCCTCAGTGTGAAAGTAGCCTTAGTCATCAGTAATAGAGGTACATTTGCCAGGTGTTTCAAGTCTGGCTCGTTATTGTTTTTAGAAGTATGAAACCTTTCCGATGTATATTCATCGGCCACTTTATTAGGTACACCTTGCTAGTACCGGGTTGGCCCCCCTTTTACCTTCAGAACTGCCTTAATTCTTGATGGTATAGATTCAACAAGGTGGTGGAATTCCGCTTTAACTGACAGAAGTGGCAGCCGGTGTGGTGGTCTTCTGCTGCTGTAGCCCATCGGCTTCAAGGTTCGATGCGTTTGCGTTCAGAGATGGTATTCTACATACCTTGGTTGTAACGACTGGTTATTTGAGTTACTGTTGTCTTTCTATCATCTCGAACCAGTCTGCCCATTCTCCTCTGACCTCTGACAGGCATTTTCCTCCACACAACTGCTGCTCACTGGATATTTTCTCTTTTTAGGTTCATTCTCTGTAAACCCTAGAGATTGTGCGTGAAAATCCCAGTAGATCAGCCGTTTTTGAAATACTCAGACCAGCCTATCTGGCACCAATAACAAACAATGCCACATTCAAAGTCACTTAAATCCCCTTTCTTCCCCATTCTGATGCTCGGTTTGAACTTCAGCAAGTCGTCTTTACCATTTCTAAATGCCTAAATGCATTGAGTTTCTGCCATGTGATTGGCTGATTAGCAATTTGTGTTACCAAGCAATTGAACAGGTGCACCTAATAAAGTCATCGGTGAGTGTATGTGCCAGACTGCAGCCTTATAATTTAGTATACCTCATGTACCGTTTGCTCCAGACAGTATTCCTTCCTATACTAGTACTAGCTTTGAGGTTCCCAGCTGCGTTGTTGAGTAAACACTAGGGTCTGTATTGTTGTATTGTTGTAAACACAGCTAATTAAAGCTAATGACAGAGCATTAACACTGTGTACTCCAGTAGGCCCGAACACCCGTGGGAAAGTTCTTTTCCACTCTGCAGGCACAGAATAACCTCATGGGCCTAGTCTCTGCACTGTGCACACTCCATGTCACAATTTACAAAGCAGGGTAATACACACAGCTTACAATCTAACACCAAAACATTGGATACTTTGCTTAGAAACAAGGATGTTAGACATGCTAGTTTTTCTTTTTATAGACAGTAAACATATTCACTATATAACACGCATGGTTGTATCGCCATGCTCTGCTGAAAGCGCATATGACAAGTATAATACAGTATAATAAAATAAACTGGTACTTTGATTTATGTGTACCAGAGATAACAATGTGCGTCTGAGGTTCTGCCGAGCTAGTCTTCATCGTGGGGGTTAATGGTGTGGCAGCTGGAAGGAACCCCCAAGGGTTCAGGAACATCTGTTTTACCAGCATTGGTAAGGGTAATGGAGGAGGAGGAAAGGGGAGACTGGCCTCCTGGGAGACCGATCACCTGAATGGAAGGAAAGCTGGTGAAGGAAAAAAAAAAAGATACATCATGAGATACAGAGAGGGAAATAAAACATGTGTTGCCTGGTTACACAATATATGGCATATGCAGATGGAACTTTCTTTACCATTGAACTTCAGGGAAAGTAAAAATGCTCCCTTGCACAGGGCTACCCCAGCACTGCAAGAGTTAAATGTTTATTTAGGGCTACCGGAACAAGAAAGGTCGTTTTAAATAGCTGATCCTCCACTCTAGCAGGCTCCTCTACACTGTAGGACAAGTCCATGCAGTGTCTTCTACCCTATGCTCCAGCATTCTGATGTCACCAAGTTCAAAGAGGAGCCCATGGCACTGCATTGAATGTGAGGGTACAGAAGAACAGTCCACCATTAGATCATAAGGGGGTTAGGGCCAGATTTAGACCTGGGGGGGGGGTGGGGCACTTCAGGTTCTGGGGGCCCCTCATACACAGTTGGTTTACATCCTCAGTGACAGTCACACATTCTTAAAATGCATGACACACATGCACACGCAGTCATAGCGCTCTATGTGTGGTTCGCTTGAGCTGCCAATTTTTTTTACCAATATACCAGTCCAGAGTAAAAACTTTACAGATGATGACCGCCAAAATATTACTTCCCAAGATGCATTTAGTAAAAGAAAGCAGTTTTTATTTATTATATATTTTATATTATTTTATTATTGTTTATTTGTTATGTAGCACACCCCCGCAGGAGCTGCTGGTTTAATTTGGGCCTTGCACGTTACCTCAATGTTCGTTGTCTAGGGGAATAAATTTAGTCTGTAAGAATTCCAATGTCCACACAGGATGTAAAACCTTCTGCTGTTAGGTTTTATTTTATTTTGCATAAAACATGTGAAGAATAGTAGAAGGGTGAAGGGAAAAGGGTAGGTTCAGGTATGCAGTACAGATCACTGGGGAAAACTCCTCAACTATAAAGTCATTCACCACTCCTCCTAGAGTGAATATTGCTCACCCGGATAGGCCCCTCTCACCTGGCCTAGCAGCCGGAGTGATGCACGGACAGTGATCAGGACCAGTCTCTGCCACAGACTGGTTGTGCACAAAATTGGATAATCCAGGATCCTCTGCCACAGGACTTAGCACCCGAACTTCCAGCCAAGCAGTCAAAGAGCCTTTAAGCTGACCCGGCAGACTGCAAGGTGAACTTTAGCTACGGTGCATCCTCCAATTGAATTACTAGGCCCTCCTCAAGACACCAGCCTTCCGATTAGTCTTTTCCAGGACAGGTCCTCCCCTGGTTTCCTCCATTGAGTAGCTTCCTCCCGCAGGACTGACAGCTCAGGATCAAAGTGTAGGCCCCAGTCAGCATAACTGGGCCTACTTGGTAGAGTTGCAGCCTCGGACCAACGTGGTCCCGAGGCCAAGAACACAAACACACCCTCCTCGTGCCAGGAGGGCCACGAGGGGAAGAAGAACCCCAAAAGATGGCGTCTGCCCCTTAAGTACTGTTCCCGGGGAAAGGCACCCAATCCACTCTAACTTGTTTGTCTTCCACATTGGCCTGGGGTGGTAACGCCACCTACAGGCGAACAGTGGGAAGTCTTCCAACACAGCCATAGTTGGAACAGAGGCTAATTTAGCATAATTATTTACAGAGTCTAAGCTAACTACCAGCTCAGAAACCCACTAAATGTAACATAGCGCCCAGTCATTGGGAGCAGGGCGCTACAGTTATTATTTTATATAATTTTTCATATGGTTTTATAGTATTTTTGTATAGAAGGGGCCCCCCCTTGTAGGGTGGATCATCTAAGTAAAACTGCTTTTGTCACCCCTAGAGGGGCAGCCCCACTGCATGGGAGGTAACTTTCCCTGGAGTTGAACTTTTTATGAAAAAACCTCTAGGGTTTGGGATTATGGAGGCAACAGAAAAAAAGTGGTTTATACAACATTATATTTATTTAGAATACCAAAAAAAGAAAAAATCCTATTAAATAGTGCATGGGTTGCGCTGACATCCAATAAAATCTATAACATGATTGAGACATAGGAAATACAATTACCAGAAATGAGCACTCCAAATCCTCCGGAGACAGTCAAAAGAGGCTTAATCCAACGCGTTTCAAACAATTTTGTGGAAAAGTTCTTCATCAGGGATATTCAACTTGTATCCTTATTTCATCATGTTCATTAAAAAATATATATGCACTTCACATTCCAGTCACATCAGTGGTGTTAGCTCCCTCCTATTGCTCTCTCCAAGTGCCCTCATACGTTGCCCCATATTCATATAAGGAATCAGGATTAAAAGATAACAATCAAGTAGTGCCAACCAAAAGGAAATCAGTCCAAAGCAAAAAGAATCATCCAAAAGTTCATCCAGTATTCATTAAACAGAGCGCCATATGAAGGTCCTCTGCTGTCCAGCAGAGGAAGAGGAATGACGTGATGGAGTTGAACTTTAACTGAACACTCTAGCACAAGATAATCCAGTTTTGAGCAGCTGTATTTGGTTAATGTATATAAATAGCGTTCACTATATAGTATTCTGTTTGTGAATTCCATCTTCCCATTAAATTCACATGCTTTTATCTCTTATTTTTTCTGCACACTTATGGTACATGCAGGCCAAGCACTGAAAAAGTAACAGTGACATATTCTGCTACCAGGGGTATTTAAATGCTTTTTTAGCAACTATTTTTTAAGAAGCTTTTTTACTATTGCAAGCACCAGGTAGTTTTATGGGTTGTCCAAATCTCTATCACTTTTATTGAACAGCATGGTCTGCAGGTAATTGTGGAGTAAAATCATGCAAACTATAAAAGAGGAATTCATATGTTGAGTACTATCATTGCATTTATTATCTGCATACACTTTCCAGATTACAATGTTCTATATGATAGTTGTCTTTTAATTAGCCTTCACTACAAGACTGTACATATAATTCTTTAAACACTGTTGTACACTTATGATATCTGTTAATAACACCTGCCTACCATATCATTTCCTTTCTTTCGTTTTCCTTTCCACAGACTGGCTTGCAAAGTAATTTAATTGTGTCTTAAACAATAGTGCATTTTGATACATAAAATAATACGCATTTTAGTTAATATTCAAACCTTTCCTGAAAGTGAATTTCAGTGTGGTTTATCCATGTTTACATTTGTTGCAGCATATTTTTTGTTTTACTGTATTAAATAAATAGGTCCCATGGCTAACAAGTCAAAATCTTTAATGCCGCGTACACACGATCAGACATTTCCGACAACAAAACCGTGGTTTTTTTTCCAACGGATTTTCGCTCAAACTTGTCTTGCATACACACGGTCACACAAATGTTGTCGCAAATTCCGATCGCCAAGAACGCGGTGACGTACAACACTACAACGAGCCGAGAAAAATGAAGTTCAATGATTCTGAGCATGCGTCAAATTGATTCCGAGCATGCGTAGTATTTTTGTGCGTCGGAATTGGATACACACGGTCGGAATTTCCGAAAAATTGAGAACCAGCACTCAATCATTTGTTGTCGGAAATTCCGACAGCAAATGTCCGATGGAGCCTACACACGGTCGGAATATCCGACCAAAAGCTCACATCATTTGTTGTCGGAAATTCCGATTGTGTGTACGTGGCATTAGAAGGTATTGTTGAACCCATGCGGTCCAGATTTGTTAAATTTTCCAATTGAGTCCTTAGGAATTGTTGGCCATTTTCTCATGGATTAAGATTCATGTCACCTTATGCTTTATTTGCACAATCGTGGGAATGGAAGACCACCACGTCTCTGTCAGAGTTTGTTTTGCTGTTGTAAACAGAAACATCAGGAAACGAAATTGTGAAATTGTACATTCTGATGGTTTCAGTGGCCCCCATATACTTTTGTCCATGATAGTGCTAACTAATTAGTAGACACTAGACTAGAACCAAGCATTCCCATTATACTGTATATGTAAGGGGGTGTTTGGGGATTGGCATCAACTAAACAATTATTGGATGAGCTGGGCGCAAAAACGTAATAATTGTAGTTGGTTTCTACTACAGACACGTTTTTTAGCAGTGAGTTATGGTAAAAATTAATTAGTCCTCCTGGTTCTCAGCTCCTTGTCCCATGTTGCTACGTAAAAAAGGGGTTAGATGCCTGCCCTTCCAAGACTGTGCCATAAGAATTAGAGATAATCTCTTTAGATGTGGGATCATGTACTGTAATCATATATGCTCACATGTCAATTTCTGGGGGAAAGAGAATGTTTAATTGCTTAAATGACAGAGTTTTTGATTTGGAGGTACCTGAAAATGTCCCACTTTATATAGAGGGGAAACTAAGGACTTAGATGAGGAATACTAAATATAGATCCAATATATGGTATGTTTTTAGAGACCCACCATTTAAACCTGGATGGTTCCAAGTATCCCAGGAGAAACATAGGATTGTGAATGAGAGTTGCAAGTAGGGTTTAGGGGAACAGTAGTTTGCTAGAATATTTCACATTGTCTCATACCTGCAGAGAACGGCAGAACATGGGAATAATAATCTATTTTTGCATTTTTGGGGGGATCTGCAGTAGAGTCTAGATTGATATGGGTTCGGTTTCCAGCACTTCTATCAGGACTCACAGGGGAGAATCAGAAATGTTATGATAAGCTGTGAGTTAAGCAATCTGTGCCATGGAGTAATAGTGGGCTAAATGGGATTGAGCTAAGCCCCCGCAGCGTTGTGTTTGGAATAAGGTCTTGCAGTTCACATGGGGTATGTCTTTATCCTAGACAAAAAAGAACAGTTGATTCTGTACTACAAGAAGAATATAGGGGCAAAGTTAAGCCCTGTACACACGATCGGATTTCCGATGAAATAAAATCCAATGGATTTATCCATCGGAAATCCAATGAAGCTAACTTCCATCAGTCTTGCCTACACACCATCAGTCAAAAATCAGACCGTCCCAAACGCCGTGACGTAAAACACTCCGAGCCGAGAAAAATTAAGTTCTATGCTTCTGAGCATGCGTCGACTTGATTCTGAGCATGCGTTGGTTTTTTCTCCGATGGAGTTCCACACAGACGATCGGAATTTGCTATCGTTTTTTTTTCCATCGGATAAATTTAAAACATGTTCTATTTTTATTCACTGATGGAAAAAAGACCGATGGGGCCCACACACGATCGGTTTGTCCGATGAAAAAAGTCCATCGGACTGTTTTCATCGGTAAAACCGATCGTGTGTACAGAGCTTTATTTTGACTGCCGCTATATGTCCCAGCCAGGAATTCGATTTTTCCGCCATTGCTTTATTTCATACTTTATACCTTTAGTTCTCTCTGGTCTCTATTGGTTGTTTGGGGTGGGTTTGAGGCTGGTTTGTGTTTAATAAATAAGCTTTTATTGAGTTTCAAAATGCTTCTAACTGCATCATTATATTAACTCATGTAATTTTTCAATCAAGAAATATTCTTTGACTATTTATGTATATACTAAATTTTAATGAACTGCGAATGTTTTGATGATATAATTATATGTATATATATCCTGTGGGATTTGTGTTTATTCAATCATGTGGGGAATTTTGATTGTAATCGTGTACATTATTTAATGATGAATTTATTTAGTTAACAGCAATAATTTTCTTTGTAATTTTTGTTTGGGAGTGATTTTAGAAAGGGGATAATATGCAATTGAGTTACTTCTCAGTCAAAGAGAAGATAAAAAAAAACTATATATATATATATATATATATATATATATATATATATATATATATATATTGAAACCGGGAAGTATTCACAGCGCTTAATTTTTTCCACATTTTGTTATGTTACAGCTTTATTCCAAAATGGATTCAATTCATTATTTTCCTCAAAATTCTACAAACAATACCCCATAATGATAATGTGAAACAAGTTTGTTTGAAATCTTTGCAAATTTATTAAAAACAAAAAACGAAAATAAAAATGACATGTGTACATAAGTATTTACAGCCTTTGATGAATACTTTGTTGAAGCACCTTCGGCACCAATTACAGCTTCAAGTCTTTTTGAGTATGATGCTACAAGCTTGGCACACCTATTTTTGGGCAGTTTCTCCCATTCTTCTTTGCAGGACCTCTCAAGCTCCATCAGGTTGAATGGGGAGCGTCGGTGTACAGCCATTTTCAGATCTCTTCAGAGATGTTCAAGCGGGTTCAAGTCTGGGCTCTGGTTGGGCCACTCAAGGACACTCAATGACATTCACAGAGCTGTCCCATAGCCACTCCTTTGTTATCTTGGCTGTAAGCCTAGGGTTGTTGTCTTGTTGGAAGATGAACCTTCGCCCCAGTCTGAGGTCCAGAGCGCTCTGGAGCAGGTTTTCATTAGGGATGTCTCTAGACATTGCTGCATTCATATTTCCCTCAATCCTGACTAGTCTCCCAGTTCATGCCGCTGAAAAACATGCCCACAGAATGATGCTGCCACCACCATGCTTCACTGTAGGGATGACAATGGCCAGGTGATGAGCGGTGCCTGGTTTCCTCCAGACATGATGCTTGCCATTCAGACCAAAGAGTTCAATCTTTGTTTCATCAGACCAGATAATTTTGTTTCTCATGGTCTGAGAGTCCTTCAGATGCCTTTTGGAAAACTCCAGACGGGCTGTCATGTGCCTTTTACTGAAGAATGGCTTCCGTCTGGCCACTCTACCATTCAAGCCTACCATTCAGGCCTGATTGGTGAAGTACTGCAGAGATGGTTGTTCTTCTGGAAGGTTCTCCTCTCTCCACAGAGAAAAGCTGGAGCTCTGTCAGAGTGACCATCGGGTTCTTGGTCACCTCCCTGACTAAGGCCCTTCTCCCCTGATTGCCCTGATTGCTCAGTTTAGCCAGGAGGCCCGCTCTAGGAAGCGTCCTGGTGGTTTCAAACGACTTCCATTTATGGATGATGGAGGCCACTGTGCTCATTGGGTCCCTTAATGCTGCAGACATATTTCTGTACCCTTCCCCAGATGTGTGCCTTGATACAATCTTGTTTCGGAGGTCTACAGACAATTCCTTGGACTTCATAGCTTGGTTTGTGCTCTGACATGCACTGTTAACTGTGTGACCTTATATAGAAAGGTTGTGTGCCTTTCCAAATCATGTCCAATCAACTGAATTTACCACAGGTGGACTTCAATCAAGTTGTATAAACATCTCAAGGATGATCAGTGGAAACAGGATGCACCTGAGCTCAATTTTGAGTGTCATGGCAAAGGCTGTGAATACTTGTACATGTGATTTTGAGGAAAATAATTAATTTAATCCATTTGGAACTGGCTGTAACATAACAAAATGTGGAAAAAGTGAAGCGCTGTGAATACTTTTTGGATGCATTGTGTGTAATATATATATATATATATATATATATATATATATATATATATATATAATCACAAATCTGTTGCTGATTTAGGATCAGTAGCACTATATCACATGTATAATCAATGTATAATAGAGAGAGAGAGAGAGGAAGAGTTAACCAGTTCTCAAGTAGTGTGGGGAAGCAGGTTGAGGGAACCTAGAAAGTTTGTTGCTCTCCGACGTGGCCCTATAATCCTTTAGATTTCTTGCAAAATTTAGCCTAAATGTCAAGCAAATTGCATGAAAAGGGAAATAAATAGTAGAACAGTTTCCCCACTTGTACATTTTTGAGGCTTTCTGATGGATAATACAGCCCTTTCTGCAGCCTGGGTTGGCTCTCAATTAATGTTTTTGCCTAGAAAAGCAGGTTCTTCAGGACAGGTAAACTGAACTACTAACCATAGGCTATAGACATAAGGATATTTACATACCGTACTCTTAAGCAGTAAATTTGTGTCAAAATAGTAGACATGTGCACACTGAAATATTTCGTTTCGGAATTTCGTTTTCGTCCAAAAAATAAATTTATTTAGTTACTCCCGAAATTCGTTTTTATTTATTTCGTTTTTAGTTAAAAATTGCATTCGTCCGAAAATCTGAATTAATTAAGGTCGAATCTGTCATTGAAGGCTTATGGTGTCTGTCGAATGTTCAAAGAAGATTCGACGGAGCAGCGAAACTGTACGACGCTGCAATCATACATTTCCGGTCGAATGTTCCGCCCACAAGCAGTGATCTTTTCTCTCTATGTCGAATCTTTTCTCTCTATAATGTCGAATCTTTTCTCTCCTATGTCGAATCTTTTCTCTCTATAATGTCAAATCTTTTCTCTCTATAATGTCAAATCTTTTCTCTCCTATGTCGAATCTTTCCTCTCCTATGTCGAATCTTTCCTCTCCTATGTCGAATCTTTTCTCTCCTATGTCGAATCTTTTCTCTCCTATGTCGAATCTTTCCTCTCCTATGTCGAATCTTTCCTCTCCTATGTCGAATCTTTCTCTCCTATGTCGAATCTTTCCTCTCCTATGTCGAATCTTTCTCTCCTATGTCGAATCTTTTCTCTCTATAATGTCGAATCTTTTCTCTCCTATGTAGAATAATCTTGGACTAATAGAGTTAAGGTTAGGCACATTCGACCACAGGTTCGATAGACACAGATTGTTATTGTCAGCGTCACGTCGAATCTCCTATCTATATCGAACTGTTGTAGCAACGAAAACGAAAATAAAGCATTTGTTTATGTCGGATCTTTCGGTTTTCGGATTCTGTGCTTTCGTTTTCGTTTGTTAAAACGATAACGAAAATAGCTGAAATTCGGACGAAAATGCATTCGGACGAAAACTAATGCACATGTCTACAAAATAGGTCCTCGCTAACCTCTGTAGCTGTAGGCACTGTCAAGGTACTGCTGGTAGGGGGTAGAAGGGTAAGCTGAGTTTCAGGAAAAATGAATTCGGTACTTCTGCTGTAAACCTTGAGGATGAGCTGCTCCACAGTCTCTGCAGCTACATAGGTCAGCGAGGACTTGTTTTAAAATTAATTTACTGCAAGAAGATCAGAATGTGTGTAACAAGATGGGTTATTGGCTTATACGTGCAGTTGAAAGAAATAGGCTGAATTCATACCTGTCCTGTAAGATCATAATAACGAGAACTTGTCTCCGTTACCATATTGATTAAGCTGCATGTTATGCATCAAATCTATCTGTCACCTGCTGGACAGGCTAAATCTGGCCTTGGAGATCCTTCATTCTGCCCTAAATGTGGCCATCTAGATATGTGATATTGTTGTCTTCCTCTTTGTTCCAGCTTGATAACTGCATAGCTTTGAAACAAGGACACTCCTCTGTTAGCTGCTAGTAGTGATGAGCCGAACACCCCCGGGTTCGGTTCGCACCAGAACCCGCGAACGGACCGAAAGTTCGTACGAACATTAGAACCCTATTAAATACAATGGATGCGAACGTTCGAATTCTAAAGTGCTAATTATAACAACTATTATGCATGTTATTGTCCTAAAAAGGGTTTGGGAACCCGGGTTGTGCACCAGGGGACATGTATCAATGCAAAAAGAAGTTTTAAAAACGGTCGTTTTTCGGGAGCAGTCATTTTAATGATGCATAAAGTGAAAAAAAAAAGTCAAATATTCCTTTAAATATCGTACCTGGGGGGTGTCTAAAGTATGCCTGTGAAGTGCCACGTGTTTCCCGTGTTTAGAACTGTCCCTGCACAAAATGACACTTCTAAAGGAAAAAAAAGCCATTTAAAACTGCTTGCGGCTTCAATGTAATGTCTGGTCCCGGTAATATGGATGAAAATCTTTAAGAAAAATGGCATAGCTACCCCATGACCCCCCCCCCCCCTACCCCAGCCCATTACCAGCCCCTTTGGGTCTTGTATGGATATTAAGGGGAACCCCGCACATAAAATAAAAAAGGCCCTATATACTCTGAACAGCCGTATACAGGCGGTGCATACAAGACAGGGACTGTAGGTTTGTTCTTATGTAGAATCTGTTTGTAATTTTGAACAGGTACATTGTTGAAGTGTAGCTCCAGCCCAAAAATCTATTTTTAAACTTTTTGGAAAACATAGGTAAGGGTTATCACCCCTGTAACATTTGTTTTGCTGTCTGTGCCCCTGTTCAGAACATTTCACCTCACTTTCCGTCCCAATGACAACTGTTTTTGAAATGTGGTGTTTTTCTTGAAACAAGGATTGCTGATAAAGCATCAGTACAGAGGAGATACCTTTCTCCCATATTTATTCTTACAGGAGAGAATTTTCCTTCCTAGTGGTAGATTTCCTCTCACTTCCTGTTGTCTTCTTGCGTTTGCAAGTAGGAGTCGTTTGTAAGTTGGATGTTTGAAAGTAGGGACCTGCCGTATATACTCTGCAGAAATAGGCCCCTTAGTTGTTGGTGTTGGCACAACACTGTAAGCACTCACAGTTACTCTTGGTTGGTGCTGGAACGCCCTGCTGTCAACTATTATATCAGGAATTTTAATTACATATAATTGTTGAACAGTGGTAGTAAAAATTGGGCCTTTGATGGTGGTGCTGGTGCCACAACACTGTAAGCCCTGACAGTTACTCTTGGTGGGTGCAGCAATGGGCCCTGCTGTGAATTATTAGATCAAGAATTGTAATTGCATGCCCCTGTTGAACAGGGGCTGAAAAATTGGGCCTTTCGTGGTGGTGGTGGTGGTGGTGGTGGTGTTGCCACAACACTGTAAGCCCTCAGAGTTACTCTTGGTGGGTGCAGCAATGGGCCCTGCTGTGAATTATTAGATCAAGAATTGTAATTGCATGCCCCTGTTGAACAGGGGCTGAAAAATTGGGCCTTTCGTGGTGGTGGTGGTGTTGCCACAACACTGTAAGCCCTCAGAGTTACTCTTGGTGGGTGCAGGAATGGGCCCTGCTGTGAATTATTAGATCAAGAATTGTAATTGCATGCCCCTGTTGAACAGGGGCTGAAAAATTGGGCCTTTCGTGGTGGTGGTGGTGTTGCCACAACACTGTAAGCCCTCAGAGTTACTCTTGGTGGGTGCAGCAATGGGCCCTGCTGTGAATTATTAGATCAAGAATTGTAATTGCATGCCCCTGTTGAACAGGGGCTGAAAAATTGGGCCTTTCGTGGTGGTGGTGGTGGTGGTGGTGGTGGTGTTGCCACAACACTGTAAGCCCTCAGAGTTACTCTTGGTGGGTGCAGCAATGGGCCCTGCTGTGAATTATTAGATCAAGAATTGTAATTGCATGCCCCTGTTGAACAGGGGCTGAAAAATTGGGCCTTTCGTGGTGGTGGTGGTGGTGGTGGTGTTGCCACAACACTGTAAGCCCTCAGAGTTACTCTTGGTGGGTGCAGGAATGGGCCCTGCTGTGAATTATTAGATCAAGAATTGTAATTGCATGCCCCTGTTGAACAGGGGCTGAAAAATTGGGCCTTTCGTGGTGGTGGTGGTGTTGCCACAACACTGTAAGCCCTCAGAGTTACTCTTGGTGGGTGCAGCAATGGGCCCTGCTGTGAATTATTAGATCAAGAATTGTAATTACATGCCCCTTTTGAACAGGGGCTGAAAAATTGGGCCTTTCGTGGTGGTGGTGGTGGTGGCGTTGCCACAACACTGTAAGCCCTCAGAGTTACTCTTGGTGGGTGCAGCAATGGGCCCTGCTGTGAATTATTAGATCAAGAATTGTAATTGCATGCCCCTGTTGAACAGGGGCTGAAAAATTGGGCCTTTCGTGGTGGTGGTGGTGGTGGTGGTGTTGCCACAACACTGTAAGCCCTCAGAGTTACTCTTGGTGGGTGCAGGAATGGGCCCTGCTGTGAATTATTAGATCAAGAATTGTAATTACATGCCCCTTTTGAACAGGGGCTGAAAAATTGGGCCTTTCGTGGTGGTGGTGGTGGTGGTGGCGTTGCCACAACACTGTAAGCCCTCAGAGTTACTCTTGGTGGGTGCAGCAATGGGCCCTGCTGTGAATTATTAGATCAAGAATTGTAATTACATGCCCCTTTTGAACAGGGGCTGAAAAATTGGGCCTTTCGTGGTGGTGGTGGTGGTGGCGTTGCCACAACACTGTAAGCCCTCAGAGTTACTCTTGGTGGGTGCAGCAATGGGCCCTGCTGTGAATTATTAGATCAAGAATTGTAATTGCATGCCCCTGTTGAACAGGGGCTGAAAAATTGGGCCTTAGGCACTGGTGCCACAACACTCCAACCCCTCACAGATACTGTACTTGGAGCACAGCAATGAGCCCTATGGCAAATTATTGCTAAAAAAACTGTAATTACACGCCCCTGTAAAACAGGGGCTGAAAAATTGGGCCTTAGCCACTGGTGGCGGCACCCATAAACAAAAATGATCTTCCAAGCTATCATCATCAATCGTATCATTGAGGACCCGGAGGAGGAGGATAGCCAGTCAACATAACAGCACAGGCACTCAGCATCAGCATCAGTCTTGAAGGGATGTGACATGTTAAAATCAATTAGTCTGTTATATCAGCATCAGGTGTGTGGTAGCTGGTGGTGATCCAAGACTGGTTCATCTTGATGAAAGTCAGTCGATCAACCGAGTCGGTGGACAGGCGCACCCTGTGATCCGTGACAAATCCTCCAGCAGCACTGAATGTGCGTTCCGAAAGAACGCTGGATGCAGGACAGGCCAGTAGCTCAATTGCATACTGTGCAAGCTCTGGCCAGTGATCCATTTTCAAGACCCAGTAAGCCAGAGGATTTTCGGTGGGGAAGGTGTCCAAGTCTGACCTTGCCCCTAGATATTCCTGCACCATGTTTATCAGACGCTGGCGATGGTTGCTGGAACCGATCATACTTTGGGGCTGCGGACTAAAGAATTGTCTGAACGCATCGGTCAGACGGCCACCTTCCCCACCGCTCCTTCTTTGACTGGCCGAAGCCTCAGCAACTCGTTGTCCAGGACCAGGAGTTTGTAACCTCCCAGTCTCTGGGAACGCGTTGCACAGACCTTTCTGCAAGGCCTCCCGGAGTTGTCTCATCCTCTGCTCCCTCTGCAACGGTAACATAAGGTCCGCAACCTTACCCTTGTACCGTGGATCAAGGAGAGTGGCCAGCCAGTAATGGTCCCTCTCCTTGATCCGAAGAATACGAGGATCCTTCCGCAGACTTTGCAGGATCAGGGAGGCCATGCAGTGTAGGTTTGCTGAGGCATTCGCTCCGGAGTCCTCTGGGTCACTAAGGACGACATGATCCGCAGCCACCTCCTCCCAGCCACGTACAAGTCCACTGGTTTCTTGGGACTGTAAATCATCCCTAAAAGACTGCTGCTGATGATGCTGAGTGCCAGCCTCCACCTCCATGCTGACACAATCCTCCTCCTCCTCCTCCTCTTCCTGTGCGATGGGTGGGACAGAAGGAACACTGTCTGGGTAAAGGGGGCCTTGAGAGGCAAGGAAGTCCTCCTCTTCCTGCCTCTGTTCTGCCTCAAGTGCCCTGTCCATTATTCCACGCAGCGTGTGCTCCAACAGGTGGACAAGAGGTACAGTGTCACTGATGCATGCACTGTCACTGCTCACCATCCTCGTGGCCTCCTCAAATGGTGCCAGGACAGTGCATGCATCCCTGATCATGCCCCACTGGCGTGGAGAAAAAAAACCAAGCTCCCCTGACCCTGTCCTGGTGCCGTAGTCGCACAGGTACTCATTGATGGCCCTCTGCTGCGTGTGCAGCCGCTGCAGCATGGCCAACGTTGAGTTCCACCTGGTGGGCATGTCACATATAAGGCGGTTCTTGGGCAGGTTCAACTCCTTTTGCAGCTCAGCCAGGCGAGCACTGGCATTATAAGATCTGCGGAAATGCACACAGACTTTCCTGGCCTGCCTCAGGACATCCTGTAAGCCCGGGTACCTGCCCAAGAACCGCTGCACCACCAGGTTAAGGATGTGAGCCACACAGGGCACATGGGTCAGTTGTCCCTGTCGGAGGGCGGAGAGGAGGTTGGTGCCATTGTCGCAAACCACCATTCCTGGCTTAAGCTGGCGTGGCGTCAACCACCTCTCGGCCTGGCCCTGCAGAGCAGACAGGACCTCTGCCCCAGTGTGGCTTCTGTCCCCCAAACACACCAGCGCAAGCACGGCATGGCATCTTTTTGCCTGCGTACTTGCGTAGCCCCTTGAACGCCTACGGAGCACCGCTGGTTCTGAGGACAAACCACAGGAAGAGGCCATGGAGGAAGAAGAAGAGGAGGGGGTGGAGGAGAGAGGTGTGTCACAACCAGTAGTAGCATTTTGGAGGCGTGGCGGTGGAACAACCTCCAACACTACTGCACCTTGTCCTGCATCCTTCCCAGCTGCCAAAAGAGTGACCCAATGGGCCGTGAAAGAAAGGTAACGTCCCTGTCCATGCCTGCTGGACCATGAGTCAGCGGTAATATGCACCTTACCGCTGACCGCCCTGTCCAGCGAGGCCAAGACATTGCCTTCCACATGCCGGTAGAGAGCCGGAATAGCCTTCCGTGAGAAAAAGTGGCATTTGGGAACCTGCCACTGAGGAACCGCACATTGCACAA
This sequence comes from Rana muscosa, assembly GCA_029206835.1. NCBI lineage: Eukaryota > Metazoa > Chordata > Amphibia > Anura > Ranidae > Rana > Rana muscosa. The sequence goes on from CM055118.1 coordinate 579,070,724, forward strand.
ACTCACGGAAGGGGGCCGAGTCTACCAACTGAAAAGGCAGCAGTTGAAGCGCTAGCAATTTAGCCAAGCTAGCATTCAACCGCTGGGCATGTGGATGGCTGGGAGTGAACTTCTTTCGACGGTCCAGCAGCTGGGGCAGGGAAATTTGCCTGCTAGAATCGGACGTCGGTGTACTGCTAGCAGAGTGGCCGCAAGTACTTGGCTGTGACACACCTAATTCTACACCTTCATTCCTCTCAGTGCATGTTTCAGAGAGGACTGAAGTTATAGTGGGGTTGGAGATCCCAGCTGATGTGGTGCAAGGAGAGGTCCGCTTTGTTCTTTGGTGTGGGTCTTTGAGGTAGGCTTGCCAACGAGCTGCATGGCAGGTCAACATATGTCTGGTCAGGCATGTGGTACCCAAGCGGCTGATGTTTTGGCCACGCGATATACGCTTGAGACATATGTTGCAAACAGCAGCTGTGCGATCTGATGCACTAGCCTCAAAAAAGGCCCACACCAAAGAACTTTTTGAATGACGGGCAGAGGCAGCGCCCTGCACAGGCGGAGCTCTGCGGTGTGATTCCGTCGGTGTACTGCCCTTACGCTGGCCACCAAAGGGCATCCTGCCTCGTTGGAGATGTGCCTCCTCCTCATCCTCCTCCTCTCTCCTATTAGGCACCCACGTGGAGTCAGTGACCTCATCATCACCTCCCTCCTCATCACTGGAGCCAATCTGGCAGTATGCTGCAGCTGCTGGAACATGACTGCCAGATTGGTGTCCTTCTTGAGCATCCCCTCTGTCTGCTCTCACGCTACTGCCTTCCTCTAGCTGGGTTTCATCATCAGACCCTTCGAAACGCTGGGCATCCTCCTGGAGCATGTACCCAACACTGTGCTCAAACAGTTCGGGGGACTCCTCAGGAGGAGGACATGGTGGGTCTAGGGAAGGAGTGACTGATGATGAGTCTGACATTGATACCAGGGAAGAGGACGCTTTGGCAGCTGCTTTTCCAGTACCCTGAGCCTGGGTGAGAGAGGATGAGGAGGAGGAGGAGGGCTTGGTCATCCACTCTACCAAGTCTTCGGCATGATGTGGCTCAACATGTCCAGCTGCCGAAAAGAAGGACAAGCGTGTCCCATGGCCATGTGCTGATGACAATGCACCGCGTCCACGACCAGCACTGTTGCCCCCAGACACAGAGCCTGCTTGCCCTCTTTTATTGCCTCCTGACTGTCTGCCTCTCCTTGTTTGCCTTCCAGACATTCTAATAGATGGCCTGCAGGGAGATGGGAAAAAAGCAATAAGGGCTACCTTCAGGTGTCCTTCTCTGTCCCTTTACTTAAGGATTTCTAAATATGGTTGAGGATGATTGCTTTTGCACAGAATAGCACAACGACAATTTCCCTGACTGTCCAAAAAAACAAGGATTTCAAAGATGGTTGATGAGGAATGCTTTAGCACACTATAGCACAAGGAGAATTCCCTCACTGTCCTTCCCTGTCCCTAGAAACAAGGATTCGCACAGTAAAAGACACTGACACTCTCCCTACCTATAGTTTTCTGTCCCTAGTGTGAGGGGGTTAACTCGGTAGCGGGTGTGTGTGACCCCCTGGATGGGCTCCCCACACAAAAACAGGCCCAGCAGACGGAGGTTGTGGTTTTCAAGATCAAAAGGTGCGGTTTATTTCTCTATTTACAGTGACAAAAACACAGCAAAGCAAAAAAACATAAACAAAATAAATCCTGGTCAGCTTGACCTCTGACTAAACATGCAGGTTTCCCTAACTAACAACTGGGATCAGCCTGGTGCTGTCCTAGTCCCTAAGTCCCTGGTTTAGTAAATGTCCAAACAAATAGCCACACAGGCTTTGTCTCACCGCACAGGGGTTCACTCTCCCTAGACAGTCCACACAGGTCTGGTTCCAGGCATGAGCAAACACCTAATGAAGCTGGGAGTTTTTTATAGAGGCCTTAAACGAGCTGACAAGCTTCAGCTGGTCTCATCAACTCCCTGCCTGCACGACGCCCAGCACTCTCCCTAGAGGTATGAATCATCCATGAGCCCACTAGCCTCAGTTGGGCTTCATCAACTCTCTCCCTAGTTGTATAAGTCGGCATAAAGCCTGAATCTGGGAGAAATATACCTACCCCCCTGGATGCAACCAGGTGACTTTACCTTCCTGCTGTCACATACCCCCCCCTCTTGTTTTAACCTTGGGGTTGGAACACCAGCAATCAGGCATTCATGTACTCGAGACAAAGCATCCACATTCCCCATTTGAAGGCCAGGGCGATGCTTTACTGTGAAGTTGAATTCCTGTAGGGCCAGGAACCACCTATTTACTCTTCTATTTGTCTCCTTGTTTTGAGCCATCCACTTTAACGGAGCGTGATCCGTAACCATGTCAAAGTGCCTACCTAGCAGATAGTACCGAAGGGAATCTAGAGCCCACTTCACCGCTAAACACTCCTTTTCAACCGTGGCGTAATTTACCTCATGGGACTTCAACTTCCTGCTGAGGTAAATGACTGGGTGCTCTTCCCCGTTCCAGACCTGGGACAATACTGCTCCTAACCCCACATCTGACGCATCACTTTGTACGACAAAGTCTTTAGAGAAGTCGGGTGAGTACAACACTGGCTGGCTACATAAGGCTTGTTTCAAGAATTGGAATGCTGCCTCAGCCTCGGGGGTCCATTTAATCATGACCGACCCTTTCCCTTTCGTCAGGTTGGTTAGGGGCACAGCCTTAGAAGCAAAGTGGGGAATGAAGCGCCGATAATAACCCACGATTCCCAGAAAGGCTCGTACCTGCTTCTTGCTGTTGGGACGTGGCCAACTCTGGATGGCCTCGACTTTGTTGAGTTGGGGTTTTATTACTCCCCTGCCAATGGTGTACCCAAGATATTTGGCCTCCTCCTGCCCAATGGTACACTTCTTGGGGTTAGCCGTAAACCCCGCTTCCCGGATAGAGTCTAGGACTGCTTGCACTTTTGGCAGATGTGAGGCCCAATCTGTGCTATGGACAATTACGTCATCCAGGTAAGCCACAGCATACTTCCGATGGGGCCTCAGTATCTGGTCCATTTTCCGCTGGAATGTGGCCGGCGCATTCTGTAACCCGAACGGCATTCTCTTATATTGGAACGCCCCGTCTGGGGTTACAAATGCGGTTTTCTCTTTGGCCGACTTGGCCAGGGGAATTTGCCAATACCCTTTTGTGAGGTCAAGAGTCGTCATGTATCGGGCTGTTCCCAGCCGGTCGATCAACTCATCTATACGTGGCATGGGGTAGGTGTCAAATTTTGTAACTTTGTTCAACTGACGAAAATCGTTACAAAATCGCCAGCTCCCATCCGGTTTAGGCACCAACACAATGGGACTAGACCAATCACTTTGGGACTCCTCTATCACCCCTAAGTTCAGCATTTTCTGTACTTCCTCCCGTATTGCCTCCCGTCGGGCCTCTGGGATCCGATAGGGTTTTAACTTCACCCTTTCACCGGGCGGGGTAATAATATCATGCTCTACCCCAGATGTTTGTCCCGGCAGCTCAGAGAACACCTCCTTGTTGCGAAGCACAAACTCCTTAACCTCCTGTTGTTGGGGTTGTGACAAGGTGGCTGCTATTCCAACCTCCGGAATCACGCAACCAGTTTGAGCTGGTGACCAAGTTTCTGCGACTAGGGACTCTCTATCCCTCCAGGCTTTCAACAGATTAACGTGATAGATCTGTTCGGGCTTTCGCCTTCCTGGTTGTCTGACCTTGTAATTCACTTCGCTCACTTTTTCCATTATCTCGTAGGGGCCTTGCCATTTGGCCAGGAATTTACTTTCAACCGTAGGGACAAGTACCAATATCCTATCCCCCGGGGAAAAGGTACGGGTCTTGGCTCCACGGTTGTACACTCTCTGCTGTGCCAACTGCGCTTGGGCCAAATGTTCCTTCACGATGGGCATTACCTGTGCAATTCGATCTTGCATCAGGGCGACATGCTCAATCACACTCCTGTGGGGAGAACTCTCACTTTCCCAAGTTTCCTTGGCAATATCCAACAGCCCTCTTGGGTGTCTCCCATACAGTAACTCAAAGGGGGAGAATCCCGTAGAGGATTGGGGCACCTCCCTAATAGCAAACATCAAATAAGGAAGTAGACAGTCCCAATCCTTTCCATCTCTATCCACCACTTTCTTCAACATTTGTTTTAGGGTTTTGTTGAATCTTTCAACCAGCCCATCGGTTTGGGGGTGATACACAGACGTACGCAATTGCGTCACTTTGAACAATTTACACAGCTCTTTCATAACCCGGGACATAAAGGGTGTACCTTGGTCCGTAAGCAGTTCTTTACAAATACCCACCCGGCTAAAAACAAGAGATAGCTCTTTGGCTATGGTTTTGGCCGAGGTATTTCGGAGAGGGATCGCTTCTGGATAACGGGTGGCATAGTCCATTATAACTAATATGTACTGGTGCCCCCTAGCGGACTTGATTATAGGACCTACCAAATCCATTGCGATCCTCTCAAACGGGACCTCAATGATGGGTAGAGGGACCAGCGGGCTACGGAAATGTGGCATCGGGGCCGACCTCTGACACACAGGGCAGGAGGAACAATAATTTTCTATGTCCTTCATCACCCCAGGCCAATAGAATCTCTGTAATACCCTCTCTCGGGTTTTCTCTGTCCCCAGATGACCTCCAAGAATGTGCCCATGGGCCAACTCCAACACCAACTTCCTGTAAGGTTTGGGCACCACAAGCTGCTCAACGGTTTCTTCTGCCCTTTTTGCCACCCGATACAGTAGGTCCTTCTCTACGCTGAAGTATGGGTAAGTGCAGGTATTATCTGGGTTCACTAACTCGCCATCTATTTCCACTACGTTTTCCCGTGCCTTTATTAGGGCGGGGTCTTTTAACTGTTCTGTGGCAAAATTTTCCCTGTGAACCTCAAGATCAGAAAACTCCACAGACGGTAGGTTTTCGTCTGAGGAGGTGGGCTCCTCTCCAGTTTCTTGAGTCTCGCCTGCCAATACTGACAAGGGAAATTCTGGAGAGTCCTCACCACTCTCAGAGGAGTTCTGGCTATCACCTTCCTGGTACATAGGGGCACCAGTGGGGGGCTCAGGATCATCCCACAGTTCCCAGAACTTCGGAAAATCCCTTCCCACAATGGCATCATGCGGTAATTGAGATACTAACCCCACTGGATGAGAGAGGGTACCTTTGGGGGTCTTGAAACACACTGTAGTCACTGGATACTCTCGGGTGTCCCCATGCACACAAATAACAGCTACCTTGCTATTCCCAGAGACCTCTGTTTTAACTAATTCAGCCTTTATCAGGGTCACAAGGCTACCTGAATCCAGTAATACCACAACATTTCTACCATTAATACACATTTTGCATAAATGTTTCTCAGTTCCCCGAATGGCAGTGCATGCGACTGTCGCACACAGCGACTGACGTCTGTCCGTCAGAAAGTCACATTGCATGGGTTCCTCCACAACCGGGCAATTTGCTGCAATATGTCCCGTTTGCCGGCAGCGGTAGCAAACAATCCTTTTGGCTGCCTCTTGAGCCCCCGACTTCCCAGGCTGTTCTCGCCAAACCCTGGGCAGAGCTCCCACCCTCTCACTCTCTCCACCCTCACCCCTTGGAATCATCTTATCCGCCCCTGGGGATGGTCTGGTCTTAGGGTGGAAAGTCCGAGAGTCTCTGGAAGAGGCCGTCAGGTTCTCTGCAGCCAAGTATCTCTCTACACGATCCACAAGTTTACCGGCCGTTTCTGGGTCTCCATGGCTTACCCACTTTTGAATGGCGGTAGGAAGAGCTCTCAAGAAACGATCCATCACAACACGTTCCACAATCTCCGGTGCGGACAAAGTCTCTGGCTGTAGCCACTTCCTGCTCAGGTGAATGAGATCATACATTTGAGACCTGGGGGGTTTTCCAAGCTGGAAAGTCCAGTTATGCACACGCTGAGCCCGGACAGCCAGGGTGACACCCAGCCTTGCCAATATTTCAGCTTTTAGCATCCCATAGTCTTTTGCTTGGTCAGGCTCTAGGTCATAGTAAGCTTTCTGCGATTCACCAGTTAACAGAGGAGCCACCAGTCCAGCCCACTGCTCCTCAGGCCACTTTTCTCTTTCAGCAGTCCTTTCAAATGTAGTCAAAAATACCTCTGGATCATCCTCTCCAGTCATTTTTGTCAATAAACGACTCACCCCAAAGGACGCGGTATTAGTGGGACGGCTTTCCTCACTGGTCTGCGGACGTTGCTGCATTACTGCTTCCATCTGTTGTTGTAGTCTCTGCTCTTGCTTCTGCAACAGGTCTATGAAGCGGGCCTCAGATTGCTGCTGGGCTTGTTGCTGGGCTGCGAAGCTCTTTTGCAAACCTGCATTTGTCTGCTGTTGATTGGCATTTGCTAGAGCCAGCTGTTTCAATATCTCCTCCATGCTGGCTTAAAAAAAAACTGCCACTGGTTCTCCACCAACTGTGAGGGGGTTAACTCGGTAGCGGGTGTGTGTGACCCCCTGGATGGGCTCCCCACACAAAAACAGGCCCAGCAGACGGAGGTTGTGGTTTTCAAGATCAAAAGGTGCGGTTTATTTCTCTATTTACAGTGACAAAAACACAGCAAAGCAAAAAGAAACATAAACAAAATAAATCCTGGTCAGCTTGACCTCTGACTAAACATGCAGGTTTCCCTAACTAACAACTGGGATCAGCCTGGTGCTGTCCTAGTCCCTAAGTCCCTGGTTTAGTAAATGTCCAAACAAATAGCCACACAGGCTTTGTCTCACCGCACAGGGGTTCACTCTCCCTAGACAGTCCACACAGGTCTGGTTCCAGGCATGAGCAAACACCTAATGAAGCTGGGAGTTTTTTATAGAGGCCTTAAACGAGCTGACAAGCTTCAGCTGGTCTCATCAACTCCCTGCCTGCACGACGCCCAGCACTCTCCCTAGAGGTATGAATCATCCATGAGCCCACTAGCCTCAGCTGGGCTTCATCAACTCTCTCCCTAGTTGTATAAGTCGGCATAAAGCCTGAATCTGGGAGAAATATACCTACCCCCCTGGATGCAACCAGGTGACTTTACCTTCCTGCTGTCACACTAGAAAAAATGTTTTTTTAAAGCACACTATAGCACAAGGAGAATTTCCCTCACTTTCCTTCTTTGTCCCTAGAAACAAGGATTATCACAGTGAAAGAAACTGACACTCTTCCTACTGTGAGGGGGTTAGCTCGGCAGCGGGTGTGTGTGACCCCCGGGATGGGCTCCCCACACAAAACAGGCCCAGCAAACGGAGGTTGTGGTTTTCAAAATCAAAAAAGGTGCGGTTTATTTTCTATTTACAGTGACAAAACACAGCAAAGCAAAAGAAACATAACCAAAATAAATCCTGGTCAAGTTGACCTCTGACTAAACATACAGGTTTCCTAACTAACAACTGGGATCAGCCTAGTGCTGTCCTAGTCCCTAAGTCCCTGGTTTAGTAAAAGTCCAAACAAATAGCCACACAGGCTTTGCCTCACCGCACAGGGGTTCACTCTCCCTAGACAGTCCACACAGGTCTGGTTCCAGGCATGAGCTAACATCTAATGAAGCTGGGAGTTCTTATAGAGGCCTAAATGAGCTGACAAGGTTCAGCTGGTCTCCTCATCTCTGTCTGCACGACGCCCCACACTCTCCCTAGAGGTATGAGTCATCCATGAGCCCACTAGCCTTAGCTGGGCCTATACAACTCTCCACCTAGTTGTATAAGTCAGCGTAAAGCCTGAATCTGGGCGAAATATATCTACCCCCCTGAATGCAACCAGGTGACTTTACCTTCCTGCTGTCACATACCCCCCCCTCTTGTTTTAACCTCGGGGTTGGAACACCAGCAATCAGGCATTCATGTACTCGAGACAAAGCATCCACATTCCCCATTTGAATGCCAGGGCGATGCTTTACTGTGAAGTTGAATTCCTGGAGGGCCAGGAACCACCTATTCACTCTTCTATTTGTTTCCTTGTTTTGAGCCATCCACTTTAACGGAGCGTGATCCGTAACCATGTCAAAGTGCCTACCTAGCAGGTAGTACCGAAGGGAATCTAGAGCCCACTTCACCGCTAAACACTCCTTTTCAACGGTGGCGTAATTTACCTCATGGGACTTCAATTTCCTGCTGAGGTAAATGACTGGGTGCTCTTCCCCGTTCCAGACCTGGGACAATACTGCTCCTAACCCCACATCTGACGCATCACTTTGTACGACAAAGTCTTTAGAGAAGTCGGGTGAGTACAACACTGGCTGGCTACATAAGGCTTGTTTCAAGAATTGGAATGCTGCCTCAGCCTCGGGGGTCCATTTAATCATGACCGACCCTTTCCCCTTCGTCAGGTTGGTTAGGGGCACAGCCTTAGAAGCAAAGTGGGGAATGAATCGCCGATAATACCCAGCGATTCCCAGAAAGGCTCGTACCTGCTTCTTGCTGTTGGGACGTGGCCAACTCTGGATGGCCTCGACTTTGTTGAGTTGGGGTTTTATTACTCCCCTCCCAATGGTGTACCCAAGATATTTGGCCTCCTCCTGCCCAATGGTACACTTCTTGGGGTTAGCCGTAAACCCCGCTTCCCGAACAGAGTCCAGGACTGCTTGCACTTTTGGCAGATGTGAGGCCCAATCTGTGCTATGGACAATTACGTCATCCAGGTAAGCCGCAGCATACTTCCGATGGGGCCTCAGCATCTGGTCCATTTTCCGCTGGAATGTGGCCGGCGCATTCTGTAACCCGAACGGCATTCTTTTATATTGGAACGCCCCGTCTGGGGTTACAAATGCGGTTTTCTCTTTGGCCGACTTGGCCAGGGGGATTTGCCAATACCCTTTTGTGAGGTCAAGAGTCGTCATGTATCGGGCTGTTCCCAGCCGGTCGATCAACTCATCTATACGTGGCATGGGGTAGGTGTCAAATTTTGTAACTTTGTTCAACTGACGAAAATCGTTACAAAATCGCCAGCTCCCATCCGGTTTAGGCACCAACACGATGGGACTAGACCAATCACTTTGGGACTCCTCTATCACCCCTAAGTTCAGCATTTTCTGTACTTCCTCCCGTATTGCCTCCCGTCGAGCCTCTGGGATCCGATAGGGTTTTAACTTCACCCTTTCACCGGGCGGGGTAATGATGTCATGCTCTACCCCAGATGTTTGTCCCGGCAGCTCAGAGAATACCTCCTTGTTGCGAAGCACAAACTCCTTAACCTCCTGTTGTTGGGGTTGTGACAAGGTGGCTGCTATTCCAACCTCAGGAATCACGCAACCAGTTTGAGCTGGTGACCAAGTGTCTGCGACTAGGGACTCTCTATCCCTCCAGGCTTTCAACAGATTAACGTGATAGATCTGTTCGGGCTTTCGCCTTCCTGGTTGTCTGACCTTGTAATTCACTTCGCTCACTTTTTCCATTATCTCGTAGGGGCCTTGCCATTTGGCAAGGAATTTACTTTCAACCGTAGGGACAAGTACCAATATCCTATCCCCCGGGGAAAAGGTACGGGTCTTGGCTCCACGGTTGTACACTCTCTGCTGTGCCAACTGCGCTTGGGCCAAATGTTCCTTCACGATGGGCATTACCTGTGCAATTCGATCTTGCATCAGGGCGACATGCTCAATCACACTCCTGTGGGGAGAACTCTCACTTTCCCAAGTTTCCTTGGCAATATCCAACAGCCCTCTTGGGTGTCTCCCATACAGTAACTCAAAGGGGGAGAATCCCGTAGAGGATTGGGGCACCTCCCTAATAGCAAACATCAAATAAGGAAGTAAACAGTCCCAATCCTTTCCATCTCTATCCACCACTTTCTTCAACATTTGTTTTAGGGTTTTGTTGAATCTTTCAACCAGCCCATCGGTTTGGGGGTGATACACAGACGTACGCAATTGCGTCACTTTGAACAATTTACACAGCTCTTTCATAACCCGGGACATAAAGGGTGTACCTTGGTCCGTAAGCAGTTCTTTACAAATACCCACCCGGCTAAAAACAAGAGATAGCTCTTTGGCTATGGTTTTGGCCGAGGTATTTCGGAGAGGGATCGCTTCTGGATAACGGGTGGCATAGTCCATTATAACTAATATGTACTGGTGCCCCCTAGCGGACTTGATTATAGGACCTACCAAATCCATGGCGATCCTCTCAAACGGGACCTCAATGATGGGTAGAGGGACCAGCGGGCTACGGAAATGTGGCATCGGGGCCAACCTCTGACACACAGGGCAGGAGGAACAATAATTTTCTACGTCCTTCATCACCCCCGGCCAATAGAATCTCTGTAATACCCTCTCTCGGGTTTTCTCTGTCCCCAGATGACCTCCAAGAATGTGCCCATGGGCCAACTCCAACACCAACTTCCTGTAAGGTTTGGGCACCACAAGCTGCTCAACGGTTTCTTCTGCCCTTTTTGCCACCCGATACAGTAGGTCCTTCTCTACGCTGAAGTATGGGTAAGTGCAGGTATTATCTGGGTTCACTAACTCGCCATCTATTTTCACTACGTTTTCCCGTGCCTTTATTAGGGCGGGGTCTTTCAACTGTTCTGTGGCAAAGTTTTCCCTGTGAACCTCAAGATCAGAAAACTCCACAGACGGTAGGTTTTCGTCTGAGGAGGTGGGCTCCTCTCCAGTTTCTTGAGTCTCCCCTGCCAATACTGATAAGGGAAATTCCGGAGAGTCCTCACCACTCTCAGGGGAGTTCTGGCTATCACATTCCTGGTACATAGGGGCACCAGTGAGGGGCTCAGGATCATCCCACAGTTCCCAGAACTTCGGAAAATCCCTTCCCACAATGGCGTCATGCGGTAACTGAGATACTAAGCCCACTGGATGAGAGAGGGTACCTTTGGGGGTCTCGAAACACACTGTAGTCACTGGATACTCTCGGGTGTCCCCATGCACACAAATAACAGCTACCTTGCTATTCCCAGAGACCTCTGTTTTAACTAACTCAGCCTTTATCAGGGTCACAAGGCTACCTGAATCCAGCAATACCACAACATTTCTACCATTAACACACATTTTGCATAAATGTTTCTCAGTTCCTCGAATGGCAGTGCATGCGACTGTCGCACACAGCGACTGACGTCTGCCCGTCAGAAAGTCACACTGCATGGGTTCCTCCACAACCGGGCAATTGGCTGCAATATGTCCCGCTTGCCGGCAGCGGTAGCAAACGATCCTTCTTGCCGCCTCTTGAGCCGCTGATTTCCCAGGCTGTTCTCGCCAAACTTGGGGTAGAGCTCCCACCCTCTCACTCTCTCCACCCTCACCCCTTGGAATCCTCTTATCCGCCCCTGGGGATGGTCTGGTCTTAGGGTGGAAAGTCCGAGTGTCTCTGGAAGAGGCCGTCAGGTTCTCTGTAGCCAAGTATTTCTCCACACGATCCACAAGACCATCGGCCGTCTCTGGGTCTCCATGGCTTACCCACTTTTGGATGGCAGTAGGAAGAGCTCTCAAAAACCGATCCATTACAACACGTTCCACAATCTTTGGTGCGGACAAAGTCTCTGGCTGTAGCCACTTTCTGCTCAGGTGAATGAGATCATACATTTGAGACCTGGGGGGTTTTCCAAGCTGGAAAGTCCAGTTATGCACACGCTGAGCCCGGACAGCCTGGGTGACACCCAGCCTTGCCAATATTTCAGCTTTTAGCATCACATAGTCTTTTGCTTGGTTAGGCTCTAGGTCATAGTAAGCTTTCTGCGATTCACCAGTTAACAGAGGAGCCACCAGTCCAGCCCACTGCTCCTCAGGCCACTTTTCTCTTTCAGCGGTCCTTTCAAATGTGGTCAAAAATACCTCTGGATCATCCTCTCCAGTCATTTTTGTCAATAAACGACTCACCCCAAAGGACGCGGTATTAGTGGGACGGCTTTCCTCACTAGTCTGCGGACGTTGCTGCATTACTGCTTCCATCTGTTGTTGTAGTCTCTGCTCTTGCTTCTGCAACAGGTCTATGAAGCGGGCCTCAGATTGCTGCTGGGCTCGTTGCTGAGCCTCCAGACTCTGTTGCAAAGTTGCGTTTGTCTGCTGCTGGGCTGCAAGGCTCTGTTGTTGAGCTGCAAGGCTCTTTTGCAAACCTGCATTTGTCTGCTGTTGATTGGCATTTGCTAGAGCCAGCTGCTTCAGTATCTCCTCCATGCTGGCTTAAAAAAAAACTGCCACTGGTTCTCCACCAACTGTGAGGGGGTTAGCTCGGCAGCGGGTGTGTGTGACCCCCGGGATGGGCTCCCCACACAAAACAGGCCCAGCAAACGGAGGTTGTGGTTTTCAAAATCAAAAAAGGTGCGGTTTATTTTCTATTTACAGTGACAAAACACAGCAAAGCAAAAGAAACATAACCAAAATAAATCCTGGTCAAGTTGACCTCTGACTAAACATACAGGTTTCCTAACTAACAACTGGGATCAGCCTAGTGCTGTCCTAGTCCCTAAGTCCCTGGTTTAGTAAAAGTCCAAACAAATAGCCACACAGGCTTTGCCTCACCGCACAGGGGTTCACTCTCCCTAGACAGTCCACACAGGTCTGGTTCCAGGCATGAGCTAACATCTAATGAAGCTGGGAGTTCTTATAGAGGCCTAAATGAGCTGACAAGGTTCAGCTGGTCTCCTCATCTCTGTCTGCACGACGCCCCACACTCTCCCTAGAGGTATGAGTCATCCATGAGCCCACTAGCCTTAGCTGGGCCTATACAACTCTCCACCTAGTTGTATAAGTCAGCGTAAAGCCTGAATCTGGGCGAAATATATCTACCCCCCTGGATGCAACCAGGTGACTTTACCTTCCTGCTGTCACACTACCTATAGTTTTCTGTCCCTAGAAAAAATGTTTTTTTAAAGCACACTATAGCACAAGGAGAATTTCCCTCACTTTCCTTCTTTGTCCCTAGAAACAAGGATTATCACAGTGAAAGAAACTGACACTCTTCCTACCTATAGTTTTCTGTCCCTAGAAAAAATGTTTTTTTAAAGCACACTATAGCACAAGGAGAATTCCCTCACTGTCCTTCCCTGTCCCTAGAAACAAGGATTCGCACAGTAAAACACACTGACACTCTCCCTACCTATAGTTTTCTGTCCCTAGAAAAAATGTTTTTTTAAAGCACACTATAGCACAAGGAGAATTTCCCTCACTTTCCTTCTTTGTCCCTAGAAACAAGGATTATCACAGTGAAAGAAACTGACACTCTTCCTACCTATAGTTTTCTGTCCCTAGAAAAAATGTTTTTTTAAAGCACACTATAGCACAAGGAGAATTCCCTCACTGTCCTTCCCTGTCCCTAGAAACAAGGATTCGCACAGTAAAACACACTGACACTCTCCCTACCTATAGTTTTCTGTCCCTAGAAAAAATTTTTTTTTAAAGCACACTATAGCACAAGGAGAATTTCCCTCACTTTCCTTCTTTGTCCCTAGAAACAAGGATTATCACAGTGAAAGAAACTGACACTCTTCCTACCTATAGTTTTCTGTCCCTAGAAAAAATGTTTTTTTAAAGCACACTATAGCACAAGGAGAATTTCCCTCACTTTCCTTCTTTGTCCCTAGAAACAAGGATTATCACAGTGAAAGAAACTGACACTCTTCCTTCCTATAGTTTTCTGTCCCTAGAAAAAATGTTTTTTTAAAGCACACTATAGCACAAGGAGAATTCCCTCACTGTCCTTCCCTGTCCCTAGAAACAAGGATTCGCACAGTAAAAGACACTGACACTCTCCCTACCTATAGTTTTCTGTCCCTAGAAAAAATGTTTTTTTAAAGCACACTATAGCAAAAGGAGAATTTCCCTCACTTTCCTTCTTTGTCCCTAGAAACAAGGATTATCACAGTGAAAGAAACTGACACTCTTCCTACCTATAGTTTTCTGTCCCTAGAAAAAATGTTTTTTTAAAGCACACTATAGCACAAGGAGAATTCCCTCACTGTCCTTCCCTGTCCCTAGAAACAAGGATTCGCACAGTAAAACACACTGACACTCTCCCTACCTATAGTTTTCTGTCCCTAGAAAAAATGTTTTTTTAAAGCACACTATAGCACAAGGAGAATTTCCCTCACTTTCCTTCTTTGTCCCTAGAAACAAGGATTATCACAGTGAAAGAAACTGACACTCTTCCTACCTATAGTTTTCTGTCCCTAGAAAAAATATTTTTTTTAAAGCACACTATAGCACAAGGAGAATTTCCCTCACTTTCCTTCTTTGTCCCTAGAAACAAGGATTATCACAGTGAAAGAAACTGACACTCTTCCTTCCTATAGTTTTCTGTCCCTAGAAAAAATGTTTTTTTAAAGCACACTATAGCACAAGGAGAATTCCCTCACTGTCCTTCCCTGTCCCTAGAAACAAGGATTCGCACAGTAAAAGACACTGACACTCTCCCTACCTATAGTTTTCTGTCCCTAGAAAAAATGTTTTTTTAAAGCACACTATAGCACAAGGAGAATTTCCCTCACTTTCCTTCTTTGTCCCTAGAAACAAGGATTATCACAGTGAAAGAAACTGACACTCTTCCTACTGTGAGGGGGTTAACTCGGTAGCGGGTGTGTGTGACCCCCTGGTTGGGCTCCCCACACAAAAACAGGCCCAGCAGACGGAGGTTGTGGTTTTCAAAATCAAAAGGTGCGGTTTATTTCTCTATGTACAGTGACAAAAATACAGCAAAGCCAAAAAGAAACATAAACAAAATAAATCCTGGTCAGCTTGACCTCTGACTAAACATGCAGGTTTCCTAACTAACAACTGGGATCAGCCTGGTGCTGTCCTAGTCCCTAAGTCCCTGGTTTAGTCAATGTCCAAACAAATAGCCACACAGGCTTTGCCTCACCGCACAGGGGTTCACTCTCCCTAGACAGTCCACACAGGTCTGGGTCCAGGCATGAGCAAACACCTAATGAAGCTGGGAGTTTTTATAGAGGCCATAAACGAGCTGACAAGCTTCAGCTGGTCTCATCAACTCCCTGCCTGCACGACGCCCAGCACTCTCCCTAGAGGTATGAGTCATCCATGAGCCCACTAGCCTCAGCTGGGCTTCATCAACTCTCTCCCTAGTTGTATAAGTCGGCATAAAGCCTGAATCTGGGAGAAATATATCTACCCCCCTGGATGCAACCAGGTGACTTTACCTTCCTGCTGTCACATACCCCCCCTCTTGTTTTAACCTTGGGGTTGGAACACCAGCAATCAGGCATTCATGTACTCGAGACAAAGCATCCACATTCCCCATTTGAACGCCAGGGCGATGCTTTACTGTGAAGTTGAATTCCTGTAGGGCCAGGAACCACCTATTTACTCTTCTATTTGTCTCCTTGTTTTGAGCCAT
Organism: Rana muscosa; assembly: GCA_029206835.1. Taxonomy (NCBI): domain Eukaryota; kingdom Metazoa; phylum Chordata; class Amphibia; order Anura; family Ranidae; genus Rana; species Rana muscosa. The sequence continues at coordinate 579,086,074 of CM055118.1, forward strand.
CCACTTTAACGGAGCGTGATCCGTAACCATGTCAAAGTGCCTACCTAGCAGATAGTACCGAAGGGAATCTAGAGCCCACTTCACCGCTAAACACTCCTTTTCAACCGTGGCGTAATTTACCTCATGGGACTTCAACTTCCTGCTGAGGTAAATGACTGGGTGCTCTTCCCCGTTCCAGACCTGGGACAATACTGCTCCTAACCCCACATCTGACGCATCACTTTGTACGACAAAGTCTTTAGAGAAGTCGGGTGAGTACAACACTGGCTGGCTACATAAGGCTTGTTTCAAGAATTGGAATGCTGCCTCAGCCTCGGGGGTCCATTTTTTTTTTATATAATCTTTATTTTATAAAAGAAAAATATACAACCAGACAAGTCCAACAGTTTGCTTAAAAAGAAAAAAAAAAAAAAAAAATCAAAAAAAATCAAAAATAATAAGTAAAATAAAATAGGAAAAGCACAGACCCGTCTGGTGTGCATAACCAGCATATAAACAAGTTGAACAAAGAAATAGAGTACATCAATAATAGCAGTATCTTGTATGCCTTATGTGGGGCGGCCGATGGGCCACACTAGTTAGTAGAGTAAGGGTGCCACCATAGGAACAGTGGGTGCACAACTGTGGTAGGCGTGGAGGGCACATGGAATGTGGGGGCCTCACATATTACCGTCCCACCACTGATAACAAGCCGGGGGTGTTGTCCATGTGACTATAATTAAGACATGGTCCCCCGACCCGCGGCCGGGGCGGGGGGAGGGGGGCTCAATAGCCTCCATCTGACCTCTCCCCGCTCCCCGCACGCAGCGCGGGGCACCGATATGCTACGGTGCACGCTCTGGCGGGACAACCTGTGCCCCCTGTAAAGGGGGGTCCATCCCGCGAGCGCGGAGGCTCATGGTAATTACAACACCCGCCAGCATAACAGACATTTCTTTAACTGGCATAAATGCATACCATTGCAAAACATATATAAGAAGAGAAAAAAAAAAAAAAAAAAGGGGGGGGGGGAAAGAGGGGAAGGAAAAGGACAAGGAAAGGAAAGGAGGAAAGGAAGGAGTGATCCGAGCGTACCTGTCTTTCTGTAGGAGGCCTCATTCCAGGCCGCACCGAGCACACCCTCAAGCGTAGCCATCAAACCAGGTAAACTCCATTAGTCTCACTATGTCAGAGGGTAGCTCTCAGTCTTCTAAGCTCTCGACAGCCTGCGGTTTTTAAGAGAAGGTTCTGCCAGTTCCAATAAAGCTATGTCTAGGCTAGATGGCACGTATCCAGGATCTGTGACGTAATCGGTCCAGGGTGTCCAGATACCGGCAAACCGGTCTCGGGAGTCCCTACAGGTCGCTATCCAGTCTTCAGCCTCTCGGACTGCATTTACCCCACCGATCCACTCCTCCCGGGTAGGGACTCTGGGCTGCTTCCAAAAAGTTGGGAGCAGGCGTCTAGCCGCATTTAATAAGTGGGGCAGTACGCTCTTCCTATATTGACTGAGTGGGATCGGAGGGACATGCAAGAGGAAGTGCGTCGGAGAGAGGGGAACATCAATCCCCGTTATGCTCATTATTTGGTCCTTGATGTCTTCCCAAAAGGGCCTGATTAGGGGACATTCCCACCATATGTGGATAAGCGTACCCCTGTGCCCGCAGCCACGCCAGCAAAGCTCCGATCCAGAAGGATATATGCGTGCCATATCCGCTGGTACCCGATACCAGCGGGACAATATCTTATAGTTTGTTTCTTGAGCTTTTGAGTCTATGGAGGACGAGTGAGTAAGGTCGTACAGGTGAGTCAACTGTGAGTCAGTGAATTCCTGTCCTAAGTCTCTTTCCCAGCTTCGAATAAAAGCAGGTTTAGGTTGATGGGCAGCAGAGCCAAGAAGTCGGTATAGTTCCGACACCATGTGGGGGATAGGTTCCTCATTAACGAAGAGGTGCTCGAACGGGGTGAGGGAGGTTGGGTCCCTAATTGAGTGGCCATGTTTCTCAAAGAAGTGGTGTAACTGCCTATACCTCCAAAAGTTCATACGGGAGCCCTGGTGTCTGGCCTGCAGGGCGCTAAAGCTCAGGAGCTTACCATCTTTCATGAGCTTGCCGCAGCTGGCGTTTCCATCATCCACCCAGGGCCCAAAAAAGGCCATCTGTTCACCTGGGGGGAACCACAGGAACCCACCCAGTGGGGCCAGCGGGGACATAGGGGGGGCAATTTTCAAAACCGAATTGGTCCGGTCCCAGACTGAGAGCACCTGGGCTGTCAGTGGGGAGGTCGTTACCGATAGCCCCCTATATTCCCGGGGTAGCCATGGTGCATAGGATAAATTCCTGCCCGCCAAGCATTTCTCCAGGGAAACCCATAGTTTTGAGTGGGTATGGAAACGCCAGTTTAGTATTCTCTGGAGGGCTATGGCCCTGTAGTAGCGTCTGACATCGGGGATCCCCAGGCCGCCCTCCCGTTTTTGGCGCCTCAGCACCCTTAGGGCTATTCTAGGTTTCCGTGCGTTCCATACGAACGCGGACAGCATGCTGGACAATCGGTCAAAGAAGAGCCTAGGTAGGGGTATCGGTAGCATTTGTAAGTAGAAGAGTACACGTGGCAGTATATTCATTTTTATGATGTTTACTCGTCCCAACCATGTGAAGGCAGTCTGCGTCCATTGTGAGAGGTCTCTCTGGACCGCAGTAAGCAGCGGGGGATAGTTGGCCATATACAAGGTGTTGAAGCGGTCCGTGAGTTGCACTCCCAAATATCGTAGAGATGATTCAGCCCAGGTAAAGGGAAAGGCAGACCGGAGGCTCTTAGTTAAGAGGGGGGGCAGATGGATGGGCAGGAGTTCAGACTTTGTATAGTTTATTTTAAAGTTTGAGAGTGAGCCAAATTGCTTAAGTTCCTTCATCAGGTTAGGCAAAGAGATCAGGGGGTCCGAGAGGTGGAATAAGACATCATCGGCGTATGCCGAAAGCTTATGTTCCGTGTTGCCCACTTTTAGACCCTTGATGTCCTTACTGGCCCGCACGGCGCGAAGCAGAGGCTCCAGCGCTAGGGCGAATAAAAGGGGTGAGAGGGGGCACCCCTGCCTCGTGCCGTTCCTGATGGGGAAGCTGGATGAGAGGGTTCCGTTCACTTTAACCTGCGCGCAAGGTGTAGAGTATAGAGCCATGATTGATGTCAGTATTCGCGGCCCCAGTCCTATGGACTCAAGTACCGCTTTCAAATAGGACCAATCGACCCGGTCGAAAGCCTTTTCCGCGTCAGTTGATAGTATTATGTATGGCTGGGGATCCGGGCGGGTACGGGCCCAGTGAATAAGTTGGATTGCTCTAAGGGAGTTGTCCCTAGCCTCCCTGCCTACAATGAAACCTGTTTGGTCGGGATGGACTAGCTCAGGCATGAGGTGTTTAAGTCTATTGGCCAAAATTTTTGCCAGGAGTTTTATGTCCACATTAAGAAGTGAAATGGGGCGATAGCTTTGGGGGATAGTGGGGTCCTTGCCCTCCTTTGGGATCACTGTAATGTGGGCTAGTAGAGCCCCCGGGGGGATGGCAGTACCCCCCGCCACGGAGTTGAAATATTTGCACATAGGTGCCGCTAGGTGAGAAAAGAAGGCCTTGTAGTACCTTTTAGTGAGCCCATCCGGGCCGGGGCTCTTCCCATTGGGCAAGGACTCCACCGTCGCACCCAGTTCAGTTGGGGTGATCGGGAGCTCCAAAGCAGCGCGTTGGTCTTCCGTGAGGGGGGGGTACCAGCCGCCGCCAAGTAGGCCTGGACCGCCGTTTGTCTGGTATCTCGTGCTTCAGGTGGGAGCTCGGATTCCAAATTGTATAGTTTGGCGTAGTATTCTCGGAACCCTGCGGCGATTTTAGAGGACTGTACCGTCAAATCCCCGGGAGAGGAGCGTAGTTTGTGTATGTATGCCTGCGCATGTTTTTTCCTGAGTGCCCGTGCGAGCATACGACCACATTTATTTCCGTGCTCGTAAAATTTATGTGACATAAATCTAAACTGTTTACGAGTTTGGCGGTCTAAAAGACGTAGGAACAGTTCCCGTAGCTCAGTGAGGGCCTGTAGTGCTTTGGGGTCTCCATTTGCCTTGTGTTGGAGTTCAGCTTTCTGAAGGGCTGTGTGCACCCTCTGGAAGTCTGCCTGGCGGTCTCGCTTTAGTCTGGAGCCCTGGGAGATCAATATTCCCCTGACCACAGCTTTATGAGCCTCCCATACTACACCCTCGCTGACATCAACAGTGGAGTTTTCTTTAAAGTAGTGGGTTAAGGTGTCATTTACCTCCTCCACCACCACTACATCATCTAGCAAATTTTCATTCAGCCTCCACGTCCAGGTTCTATAAGTACCTGATGGCATGGTGAAGGCAATTGTGACTGGGGCATGGTCAGAGATAGTGATGTTGCCAATGGACGCAGACTGCAAGAGCTCCAAGGTGGTACGATCTACATATATATGGTCTATGCGCGTGTAAACATTGTGTACCTTGGAGTAGTAGCTGAAGTCTCGATCTGAGGGATGCAATACCCGCCAACTATCCACCAAGAGGTGGGATTGGAGGGTCTTGCGAAAATGTTTGAGGAACGCATAGGGGTGTGAGGGTTTTGCGTGAGACGTGTCAAGCAGGGGGTCTGGGCTGACGTTAAAGTCTCCCCCGAGGATCAAGAGGCCTTCTCGGAAGTCGGCCAGTTGCTCCAAGGTCGAGTCAATGAAGGAAAGTTGGGCGGTGTTAGGGGCATAGATGGTTGCAAACGTGTAGGTTTGTCCTGCTATACTACCCTTCAGGAAGACATACCTACCCAAAGGGTCGATTTTATTACCCGTGGGCTGGAAAGGGCAGGACTTGTGGATTGCTATGGCCGTCCCTCTAGACTTGGAGACAGGGGAGTTACTGAGAAACCACTGATTAAAGAGGTGAGTGGGCAGCTTAGGAAGTGATTGGGGCGTGAAGTGGGTCTCTTGAAGGAAAACTACCTGTGCCTTGAGCCGTTTTAGTTCCCACCATAATTTGCTGCGTTTGTGAGGGGAACAGAGGCCTCTAACATTATATGAGCTTACCTTTAAAGTAGCCATGGGGAGGTCTGGGAATGGTCGAGGTGCCAAAGTCGGTGGTGTGCTCGGCGCGGGTGGCAATGCAGTGGAACACTCCTGAGAGAGGGAAAAGAGAGAGGAAGGAAAGGGAGGGAGAAAGTGATAGGACAAAACAACAAAAAAGAAAAGAAAAAACATATGAGAGCAGTATCAAAAACATATTGAGCAAGACAAACTGGCCGAAGCCATTTTAACATGTAAAACATCTGAGGGTCGTGTTCGAGACCCCGCCCCCTATAGGGGGGGGGAGTCTCCGACCACGGACCCGTGATCCCAATGGGGATCTGTACCCAGAAAGAGGGCGGCCTACTCGGGGTACGTGAACCAACATAGGGGGGAAGGTGAGGGGTCACTGTCTCCGTCCACCGCATCTAACTATGTGCGGTATAGGGGGAGTAAGAAAGGGGTCACCCATACTCGGTCCCCATGGGGTGCGGGCTCTACTAAGTCTGTCGCGAGTGGTCAGGGTGCCACTTAAGCTTATGAGATCCCAACCAGCTCAATCAGGCGGTTGGGCAAAAAGAGAGATTGAGTTAGTTGCCAAAATAAGTGCGAGCAAACAAGGTCCATCTTCAGCAGCATAGGGGAGTCCAAGGCACAGCCTTCGAGGGGGAATCTTTCAAAGGTGGGGCCCGTGCACCGGCATGGGCTAATTTTGCCATCAGTCTCTCGGGGCCGGGCCTGGTGAAGAATCGGAGGGATGTCGTCTGCGGTCTCGTCTGCGGTTCTTGCGCCCAGCTGGCAGCCACGGTTGAGTTGATTGTGGCTTAGGGTCTAGGTGGTTGGATGTTCCCCGCCAGTCTGGGAAGTCCACAGGGTCTAATTCAAGAGAGGCCAGGAAGTTTGGCAGGTCATCTTTGGTGCGGAGGGTCACCGTCTTGCCAGCTTTGGTGACTTGGAGGTAGAAGGGAAAGCCCCAGCGGTACTGCAAGCCTGCTTCGTGTATAGCTACTAGGAGGGGGCGAAGTGATCGTCGTTGCATGAGAGTGCGCCTGGAAATATCTTGATAGAAGGTTAAATGTGCGCCATCAAAGTCAAAGTAGGGCTTGCCGCGCATTTTTTGCATAATGCGGTCTTTAAGCGTGTATTTATGTAGCTTACATATGATGTCCCGTGGGTTATTCACGTCTTGGGATGGGGGCTTAAGGGCCCTGTGCGCACAATCTATTTCCACAGAGTCAGTAGCAGGCAGTCCCAATATTTCCTTAAATATGCCCTCCAAGCTAGGGATAATGTCTCTAGTTGTTGTCGCTTCAGGCATTCCTCTTATTCTGATGTTGGCCCTGCGACTGCGGTTCTCCATATCATCTAACTGACAGAGCAGGGCCTCAATCTGGTGATCTTGCGTAGTGCACTTATCCTGGAGCATGGAAATCACTGGGATGGTGTCCTCCAATCTTTGCTCTAGGGCCTCCACTCTACCCCCCAGGTGCAAGGTATCAGCTTTAAGTTGAGCAATGTCCTCCTTGAGGGCCTTCTCTACCCTGTCTGCGAAGCGCTCCAGGTCATCTCTGGTGGGGAGAGACCAAATATGGCGCCTGAGGTCTGCATCAGCCAGCGGGTCTGGGGCTCCAGAGTCTCTGGCCAGGGTTGATGGAGAGCCAGGAGAGATGGAGGGGGGCGAGTCACTCACCGACCCTGGGGATGGTATGGGGGAGCCTGAAGGCTGATTCGATCGTGCGTCGGAGCTCTGCGAGGCCTTGGGTGCTTTCTGGGCCTTCGCGACCGGCGCCATCTTTGAAGCCTCGCGGCTCTGCCCACGGGTCCCGGGGAAGAAAGACTCCAGCTGCCCCTGTCTGGTCCGATCGTAGCGTGGTGGCTGTGTGGACGCCCGGTGCCGCTGGGACATGTTAGGTGTCAGCTGGGGTGAGTGTCTCCCTCGTAGCTTATGGCAAGTGCGGCGGCGGGACGGAGCTGCAGAGACACGCGTCCTCACTCCTCCATGGTCAGGACACGCCCCCCTCGGGGGTCCATTTAATCATGACCGACCCTTTCCCTTTCGTCAGGTTGGTTAGGGGCACAGCCTTAGAAGCAAAGTGGGGAATGAAGCGCCGATAATAACCCGCGATTCCCAGAAAGGCCCGTACCTGCTTCTTGCTGTTGGGACGTGGCCAACTCTGGATGGCCTCGACTTTGTTGAGTTGGGGTTTTATCACTCCCCTGCCAATGGTGTACCCAAGATATTTGGCCTCCTCCTGCCCAATGGTACACTTCTTGGGGTTAGCCGTAAACCCCGCTTCCCGGATAGAGTCTAGGACTGCTTGCACTTTTGGCAGATGTGAGGCCCAATCTGTGCTATGGACAATTACGTCATCCAGGTAAGCCGCAGCATACTTCCGATGGGGCCTCAGTATCTGGTCCATTTTCCGCTGGAATGTGGCCGGCGCATTCTGTAACCCGAACGGCATTCTCTTATATTGGAACGCCCCGTCTGGGGTTACAAATGCGGTTTTCTCTTTGGCCGACTTGGCCAGGGGAATTTGCCAATACCCTTTTGTGAGGTCAAGAGTCGTCATGTATCGGGCTGTTCCCAGCCGGTCGATCAACTCATCTATACGTGGCATGGGGTAGGTGTCAAATTTTGTAACTTTGTTCAACTGACGAAAATCGTTACAAAATCGCCAGCTCCCATCCGGTTTAGGCACCAACACAATGGGACTAGACCAATCACTTTGGGACTCCTCTATCACCCCTAAGTTCAGCATTTTCTGTACTTCCTCCCGTATTGCCTCCCGTCGGGCCTCTGGGATCCGATAGGGTTTTAACTTCACCCTTTCACCGGGCGGGGTAATAATATCATGCTCTACCCCAGATGTTTGTCCCGGCAGCTCAGAGAACACCTCCTTGTTGCGAAGCACAAACTCCTTAACCTCCTGTTGTTGGGGTTGTGACAAGGTGGCTGCTATTCCAACCTCCGGAATCACGCAACCAGTTTGAGCTGGTGACCAAGTTTCTGCGACTAGGGACTCTCTATCCCTCCAGGCTTTCAACAGATTAACGTGATAGATCTGTTCGGGCTTTCGCCTTCCTGGTTGTCTGACCTTGTAATTCACTTCGCTCACTTTTTCCATTATCTCGTAGGGGCCTTGCCATTTGGCAAGGAATTTACTTTCAACCGTAGGGACAAGTACCAATATCCTATCCCCCGGGGAAAAGGTACGGGTCTTGGCTCCACGGTTGTACACTCTCTGCTGTGCCAACTGCGCTTGGGCCAAATGTTCCTTCACGATGGGCATTACCTGTGCAATTCGATCTTGCATCAGGGCGACATGCTCAATCACACTCCTGTGGGGAGAACTCTCACTTTCCCAAGTTTCCTTGGCAATATCCAACAGTCCTCTTGGGTGTCTCCCATACAGTAACTCAAAGGGGGAGAATCCCGTAGAGGATTGGGGCACCTCCCTAATAGCAAACATCAAATAAGGAAGTAGACAGTCCCAATCCTTTCCATCTCTATCCACCACTTTCTTCAACATTTGTTTTAGGGTTTTGTTGAATCTTTCAACCAGCCCATCGGTTTGGGGGTGATACACAGATGTACGCAATTGCGTCACTTTGAACAATTTACACAGCTCTTTCATAACCCGGGACATAAAGGGTGTACCTTGGTCCGTAAGCAGTTCTTTACAAATACCCACCCGGCTAAAAACAAGAGATAGCTCTTTGGCTATGGTTTTGGCCGAGGTATTTCTGAGAGGGATCGCTTCTGGATAACGGGTGGCATAGTCCATTATAACCAATATGTACTGGTGCCCCCTAGCGGACTTGATTATAGGACCTACCAAATCCATTGCGATTCTCTCAAACGGGACCTCAATGATGGGTAGAGGGACCAGCGGGCTACGGAAATGTGGCATCGGGGCCGACCTCTGACACACAGGGCAGGAGGAACAATAATTTTCTATGTCCTTCATCACCCCAGGCCAATAGAATCTCTGTAATACCCTCTCTCGGGTTTTCTCTGTCCCCAGATGACCTCCAAGAATGTGCCCATGGGCCAACTCCAACACCAACTTCCTGTAAGGTTTGGGCACCACAAGCTGCTCAACGGTTTCTTCTGCCCTTTTTGCCACCCGATACAGTAGGTCCTTCTCTACGCTGAAGTATGGGTAAGTGCAGGTATTATCTGGGTTCACTAACTCGCCATCTATTTCCACTACGTTTTCCCGTGCCTTTATTAGGGCGGGGTCTTTTAACTGTTCTGTGGCAAAATTTTCCCTGTGAACCTCCAGATCAGAAAACTCCACAGACGGTAGGTTTTCGTCTGAGGAGGTGGGCTCCTCTCCAGTTTCTTGAGTCTCCCCTGCCAATACTGACAAGGGAAATTCTGGAGAGTCCTCACCACTCTCAGAGGAGTTCTGGCTATCACATTCCTGGTACATAGGGGCACCAGTGGGGGGCTCAGGATCATCCCACAGTTCCCAGAACTTCGGAAAATCCCTTCCCACAATGGCATCATGCGGTAATTGAGATACTAACCCCACTGGATGAGAGAGGGTACCTTTGGGGGTCTCGAAACACACTGTAGTCACTGGATACTCTCGGGTGTCCCCATGCACACAAATAACAGCTACCTTGCTATTCCCAGAGACCTCTGTTTTAACTAATTCAGCCTTTATCAGGGTCACAAGGCTACCTGAATCCAGCAATACCACAACATTTCTACCATTAATACACATTTTGCATAAATGTTTCTCAGTTCCCCGAATGGCAGTGCATGCGACTGTCGCACACAGCGACTGACGTCTGTCCGTCAGAAAGTCACATTGCATGGGTTCCTCCACAACCGGGCAATTTGCTGCAATATGTCCCGCTTGCCGGCAGCGGTAGCAAACAATCCTTTTGGCTGCCTCTTGAGCCCCTGACTTCCCAGGCTGTTCTCGCCAAACTTTGGGCAGAGCTCCCACCCTCTCACTCTCTCCACCCTCACCCCTTGGAATCCTCTTATCCGCCCCTGGGGATGGTCTGGTCTTAGGGTGGAAAGTCCGAGAGTCTCTGGAAGAGGCCGTCAGGTTCTCTGTAGCCAAGTATTTCTCTACATGATCCACAAGACCACCGGCCGTCTCTGGGTCTCCATGGCTTACCCACTTTTGGATGGCAGTAGGAAGAGCTCTCAAAAACCGATCCATTACAACACGTTCCACAATCTCTGGTGCGGACAAAGTCTCTGGCTGTAGCCACTTCCTGCTCAGGTGAATGAGATCATACATTTGAGACCTGGGGGGTTTTCCAAGCTGGAAAGTCCAGTTATGCACACGCTGAGCCCGGACAGCCAGGGTGACACCCAGCCTTGCCAATATTTCAGCTTTTAGCATCACATAGTCTTTTGCTTGGTCAGGCTCTAGGTCATAGTAAGCCTTCTGCGATTCACCAGTTAACAGAGGAGCCACCAGTCCAGCCCACTGCTCCTCAGGCCACTTTTCTCTTTCAGCAGTCCTTTCAAATGTGGTCAAAAATACCTCTGGATCATCCTCTCCAGTCATTTTTGTCAATAAACGACTCACCCCAAAGGACGCGGTATTAGTGGGACGGCTTTCCTCACTGGTCTGCGGACGTTGCTGCACTACTGCTTCCATTTGTTGTAGTCTCTGCTCTTGCTTCTGTAACAGGTCTATGAAGCGGGCCTCAGATTGCTGCTGGGCTTGTTGCTGAGCTTCCAGACTCTGTTGGTGAGCTTGCTGCTGGGCTGCAAGGCTCTGTTGATGAGCTTGCTGCTGGGCTGCAAGGCTCCTTTGCAAACCTGCATTTGTCTGCTGTTGATTGGCATTTGCTAGAGCCAGATGTTTCAGTATCTCCTCCATGCTGGCTTAAAAAAACTGCCCGCATTCTCCACCAACTGTGAGGGGGTTAACTCGGTAGCGGGTGTGTGTGACCCCCTGGTTGGGCTCCCCACACAAAAACAGGCCCAGCAGACGGAGGTTGTGGTTTTCAAAATCAAAAGGTGCGGTTTATTTCTCTATGTACAGTGACAAAAATACAGCAAAGCCAAAAAGAAACATAAACAAAATAAATCCTGGTCAGCTTGACCTCTGACTAAACATGCAGGTTTCCTAACTAACAACTGGGATCAGCCTGGTGCTGTCCTAGTCCCTAAGTCCCTGGTTTAGTCAATGTCCAAACAAATAGCCACACAGGCTTTGCCTCACCGCACAGGGGTTCACTCTCCCTAGACAGTCCACACAGGTCTGGGTCCAGGCATGAGCAAACACCTAATGAAGCTGGGAGTTTTTATAGAGGCCATAAACGAGCTGACAAGCTTCAGCTGGTCTCATCAACTCCCTGCCTGCACGACGCCCAGCACTCTCCCTAGAGGTATGAGTCATCCATGAGCCCACTAGCCTCAGCTGGGCTTCATCAACTCTCTCCCTAGTTGTATAAGTCGGCATAAAGCCTGAATCTGGGAGAAATATATCTACCCCCCTGGATGCAACCAGGTGACTTTACCTTCCTGCTGTCACACTACCTATAGTTTTCTGTCCCTAGAAAAAATGTTTTTTTAAAGCACACTATAGCACAAGGAGAATTCCCTCACTGTCCTTCCCTGTCCCTAGAAACAAGGATTCGCACAGTAAAACACACTGACACTCTCCCTACCTATAGTTTTCTGTCCCTAGAAAAAATGTTTTTTTAAAGCACACTATAGCACAAGGAGAATTTCCCTCACTTTCCTTCTTTGTCCCTAGAAACAAGGATTATCACAGTGAAAGAAACTGACACTCTTCCTACCTATAGTTTTCTGTCCCTAGAAAAAATGTTTTTTTAAAGCACACTATAGCACAAGGAGAATTCCCTCACTGTCCTTCCCTGTCCCTAGAAACAAGGATTCGCACAGTAAAACACACTGACACTCTCCCTACCTATAGTTTTCTGTCCCTAGAAAAAATGTTTTTTTAAAGCACACTATAGCACAAGGAGAATTCCCTCACTGTCCTTCCCTGTCCCTAGAAACAAGGATTCGCACAGTAAAACACACTGACACTCTCCCTACCTATCCTTCTCTTTCCCTAAACTAAAGGAATCCAGGTTAAGCAAGAAAAAAATAAATGTCACTGTCCCTGCCTATGCTTCTCTTTCCCTGCTCCGGAACACACTACACTAGGCCGCCGTGCTGGCGGCCTTTTATAGTGTGGGGCGTGTACTAAACACCCTCAGCAATAATTGGCCACAGGCATCCTGCCTGTGGCCAATCATTGCTCTCCTCGCTGCCGGCGCTGTGATTGGCCAAGCATGCGGGGTCACAGTGCATGCTTGGCCAATCACAGCGCCTGGATGACACTGCGATGGCGTAGTGCATTGTGGGCCGTTCGCGTCACTCGAATTTGGCGCGAACGGCCCAAATCGTTCGATCTTCGTCGAACGATCGAACAGCCGATGTTCGAGTCGAACGTATGTTCGACTCGAACACGAAGCTCATCCCTAGCTGCTAGATTCAATGTGAGCCTAACATATTTTCATAGCAGTTCTAGTACATGTGAGACATGACCTTCCAGATTCACTGCAGAAATTGAATTATTTAATGCTAATCTTCTGCCCCCACTCCCTGATGTTCATTCTTCTCATGCCATTACTACTTCCTATGCTGCAGCCCCATGTGTTTGCTTTTGCCCCCGCTACGCTGTCCCATTCTGTCCATGAGTCCAAATAACATCCTTCCTCCCACACTCTTCTTCATGAGTGGCATTGCCCATGACTCCCCAAACATAAGTTCAAGCTTTTTCTTCTTCTTGGGTATTTAAAATTGCTGAAGCCTTGGAGGATTCCCCCCTGGATGTATATGTGTTACTGTTTTCCTCCAGTAATGACTCTCTGGAGATACATGGAAAATCTGTGTCAGATGAGCTCATCTTTTCTCCTGTCAGAGGATGTCTTGCTGTAAATCTGTATAGCAGACTGTAATGTAACTATAATATGGAAAACAGTGAATTGGATGTGACCTGGCACACACACTATAACACACATGGCAACCTCCATCCCTAAATTCGTTTATAAAAAAGGAGAGCTATGGGACTTTAAATGAGGCACTGTCATGTCAGATAAGGACAAGAACAACATAAAATTTAAGTTACAGTACATGATTTATTTGTTACATTTGAGGAAAATATTGTATCAAATAGATAGGTAGTCACATGACTTACACTAAATATGCTGCTCATAGCATGCAATACAAATAGGAAATTGATATAATAAATGTACATGATAAAATGAATAGGTTAAAAAACATATAATATAGGAACAGGTAATTTTTGGCATCTAATGGCACTCAAAGCATTTCTTGGCATTACAGCCATTCATCAGGAGTGTTTTGAAGTAATATACTGGAAAGAAAAATGGACATGGGTTATTGATAATGCCCTTAGAATAAGGGAGGACAGAGAGACTATGTCCCAACAAGGTGGAGGCAGATTGGGAAACTTACTGCACAGCCTCAAGGCCAAGTCTGGTGTCCACCAAGGAAAGCGGGTGTACGGGCATGAGGTCTCCCCCGGGGTTGAGACGGGGGAACCCTCCAAGGACGGAGAACAGCACCCAGAGCACAACACGGTGGTCACAGCATGATCCAAATACTATGTGTGCACAAGGAGTGCATAGTCTTCCTAGAACAAATGTGTAAAAAATTGATTAATTAAAAAGTGTAAAAATAGTGTAGCAAAATTTCTGTGTTCCCACAGGGAGACTACATGGGGGAGTGTGTGTAAAATGTAACCAAGCAGAGGGAGTGTTTGGTTCCTTGTGATTGAGTCAAGCAAATGAACCATCGGTTTCTCCAAGGCTACTGTATAATCCCATTCCCAGGCGGGCCCCGTCAACGTCATGCCTGATTAGCCACTCAACACAAAAACCTTGTGTAGAGTGGCCAATTAGGCATAGACATCCAGCAATTTAATCCAGCATCAGTCATGATGACTTGCCACCCCACAATGTTTCTCCGCCCCCCCCCCCCCCCACAATAACCCGCCGAATGATGATGCTGCTGTGCCTTTCTACTATGTTGTCCAGATGCATTACTGCCACTAAATGACAGAATATCTGAGCTGCTGGAATGTAAATAACAGTGCCACTGATCCTGGGTGACATCATTGACCAAATATTGTTATGACCATGTTTATATTCCAACAGCTGGGGATTTGTAAGGGGAACTTGGCAAAATATAGCCAGTTTTGCCAGCAGTTCACCAAACTGAATAGTCTTGGTTTGGGTTAAACTCACGCTCATCCTTGCTAATAACCAAAGATGACAGCTGGGCACTTAATTTGGCACACAATTGTTGGACTAAAGGGCTAAATGATGGGGCTTATTAGAGCCGGTTCACACCAGGGCGACTCGTCAGGCGACTCAGTCGCCTGACAAGTCGCGTCCCACGCTTTTCAATTGAACCGTTCTAAGTAAGAGCGACTCAGGTCGCTCCGACTTAGAAAAAGGTTCCTGTACTACTTTTGGGGGCGACCCAAGGCGACCTGCATTGACTTCTATACAGAAGTCTTATGCAAATCGCCTCTGGAGGTGTGTCAAGTCGTCTTGAGATCGCGCCGCCGAGGTCGCCCCCACAAGTCGTGCCGCGTTGCGCCACCCTGGTGTGAACCGGGTCTAAGTAATACCTATGTACCACCATATATGAAACAATTGCTTGCCACTACTACTTCCTCCCATGGAAGTATTCCAGTATGAACAGGCATTAAATAGTTAAATATTTAAGTCTATCGACCATTTTAAAATTATGGTGGCATCAAGCATGATTAATTGTTGTAATAGGAATTGTTAGAAATCAAATATAACTTTTAAAAGCACAGGTTTCCATTTGAGTGCTTTGTTCAGCTTCATGTTGTAAATTATAATGGATTATATTATAGTATTTCATAAGAAAATCAGCAAAATATGTAAGACAGACTGCGGTTTTATAAGAAATGGTAAAAAAAGGACAATATTCCATGATGTGTAGCAGTTGCTATGAAGACACCACATTATTCAGCACGGTACTTAGCAGGGATTTCTTATTTTGCGCCCGCTGTGTTTATTCAATTTTTTTTTATTATTGTTAAATAATTCTAAAATATTTGATATGTGTTGGGTAGAATGTGGATTCACTACAAGTTACCCACAAAGCTTTACCACTCCTGGGGACTGTCAGTGTTGTGAGTTTGATACATCTGCAGAATAACATTATGATGCAGAACAGTGAAGCTTGGAAAATATGAAGTCTGGCATTGAACTGCATTACTCATCCCTCTGCTCTGGTATCTTCACCGTCTGATGGGAAACAAAAGATATCACTTCCAAAGCTATATTATTATATATGTGTCTCAAAGATCCTACATACACTTTCCTCAATTTTGTCTTGAGCCCATTCATACATATAAATGTAGAGTTGTGGATCCCCTGTTGCCTTGTTCATCCAGGAAAGTGTTTATAGCATAGAAAACTTTGTAGGCAATCAATAAGGTTAAAACAGAATTCCAGGCAGATATAGTGACACCATTTTATGCAGTTGTGTTCCGATTACAAATGATTGTATGTTTTTCAAATAGTGTAGGTACCTGACTTTTCTTGCGGCTTCACTTCCTGGTTCCCTACTGCGCATGCGCGACTCGCGCTGCGCTATCCCACTGGTCCCTGCTGTCTTCTGGGACCTGTATGTTTCCCAGAAGACAGCAGGGGGGGGACAAGGCACCGGAAGTGGCGTAGATACCCGCAGGTGGCTCGGGTATCTATGTCCGGAAGTGGGAGCAAAATACCTGTATTACACAGGTATCTGCTACCCCCCTCCCCCCTGAAAGGTGTCAAATGTGACACCGGGGGGGGGGTGTTCCGAAAAGCGGAAGTTCCATTTTTGGGTGGAACTCCGCTTTAATTGAACAAGCTGAAATTAGCAGCTGATTGGCTACCATGCTCAGCTGCACCAGATTTTGCACTCTCCAGTTTTAGTAAATCAACCCCATTGAGTCCTCTCTGTGCTTCGGCTAGTCCACTATCCAGTCAGAAAGTTAGGAACTTTTCTTGACTAAGTTTTTCTGCCATTGCAATTGAGATTCAGAATCTGGCTGTGCTGTCTAGCAGGGAGTCAGAAATACAAGACTGGGTGAATAGAATTGCAAATCTTTATTTTATGTGCTTGTGTAGCGGCCTCACCCCCTCTTTCTGGTCTAGGGGTATGTTGTAAGTGAGGGTGAGATGCGCTACGGCCCATGTCCTCCCCATTACAGCAGGTGAGGTGAAGGCCAGTACCAAGTATTCTCCTCGGGCCTGTGTGTTTCTGTTCACAACCAAGTCTTGCTGTGCTGACACTTCCCCTTCACTCCCATCAACCAGAGTTCCACACACCGATAAGGATCCAACACTTCTTTTATTGTAACACACACAATAAACAGTTCTTTGTTAGCCAATTAGTTGAGATCCATAAACAGTTCAATACGGTGGGGTGAGCAGGTCGAGGCACTGTCCTAATGATAAACTAAACCACTGTGGTTTCACCAGCGGTTGCTATAGCCATTGGCTAGAGAGAGGACCTTGAAATGTATGAGTCTCTACCAGCGACTCGGAAGAACATGAATCGCGTACCTTCGCTGTGTTGCGGCCCCTGTCAGGGGGAAGATGTCCCTCCAAGGGAGTTACCAGAGGCCCCTCTGTCACCGGGTTGATGCTGCTCTGGACTCTTCAGACGGGTAACCTCTCCGGCCTCCTCACCTCAGACATGGGCCCCATCCACCTCAGGGTCCCTCGGACTCATCCGCCCTTGCGGAGCCCAGTCGAAGTTACTGGGCCCCAGGCCTCCTGTGTAGTACCTCACCCCAGGCATAAGGTGCCTGAGATGGACGCCAACACTGCTCCGTCCAGGCCATGGGCGCCTGGGCTGGAACTCCGGACCGACCGCACCCAGGCCCAAGGTGCCCGGGCGCCGGATGCAAAAAGACCTCGTGGCGAGGGCGTCTCTCCCCCCTATCTCCTCCCGTGACGCCACAGCAGGTTCTCCTCCCCCGCTGCACCACCGCCGGAACGGGACAAAAAGGACAACACTGCGGCAGTGATTCTACCCTGACCTGTGGGAACACCGCCACCCCAGGCCAAGGAGAATAGTACACCACCAAAGTCCTCCACGACTGAAAGTGGTCCAAATCCTCTATGATTTACACACACCTGGGTCATACTACCACCCAGGTGTATCCCCTAGATTTAGACCCCCGCTACACTTGTATTTTACTTTATGTAGAAGAAAGTCATATAACATGCCAATAACATTAAGAAATAAATACATTTGTCCATATTTGTAGAGAAATTTGTAATACCCAGCATTATATATTTTTGTTGTGTTCACAAGTTAAAGCCCAATTGAACTCTCACTTTAAATCAGCTAAATACATCCTAGGTACGTTAAAACAAAACGTGTTCAAAGTCCTACGGTTTAATTTCTTTGCAAAGCAACCACAGGATAAGTAGAAAAACATTTTCCCTGCCAGGAGCTACAGGGTGGGACCCTAGCTCTTTCTGGGAATCCGTAGTCTCATTGCAGGGGTCCAGTAATCTCAATAGGACACAGACAGCATAAAATCACATATTTTCACCCTTCCCTACACTGATCAAAACTATTCAAGTGTCGTTTTTAAAAACAACTCCTCTGTCTCATTAAATGTCATTATTAAAAATGGTAAAAAAGTAGCCTATAAAAGAGTAATAATACTTACCTGTCACAGCACCTGTGCCTCCAAGTTACTCCCACCAGCAGAATCTTCAGAATTCAACACTTCCAATTGTGTCGGATGCCTGCATCTTTTACTGTGTGTTGTGGTTTCACCTACCGGCGTGGCTTGTTAGACTCTACCAGGAGCCAAAAGCATCTAGTACACGGAAGTTTTAGCGTGAGAGGTTTGACCCCATGATTAATAGCAAAAGGGATGGGAACTATGGATGACAATCCTATTAAAGGACTTTACAAAGAGACATAGAAAATTGTAGTGGGTGGCTCATCTCGCTGCACTTTGTATCTAAAGGAAATATTATTGTACCTTCAGATGGGCAGACCTTTTAAATTTACAGTGGAACTTCACCCTAAAAAAGGAAGTTCCATTTTAACACCCCTTTCCCCTCTTCTCTACCACTTTTGGAGTTTTTCTTTTGGGGGGCAGAGCAGGTGCCTAGTTTTAGCAGGTACCCACTCTCACTTCCGTTCTGACTGCCTAAATGATCGGAGTGGAAAATCTCCCCTGTGCCTTAAACCTTCTAGGACACGTCACAGGTCCCAGGAGGCTGTGGGGCCATTCACAAAGTGCACAGTCACAAGTTAAAGGGGTTGTAAAGGTACATGTTTTTTCACCTTAATGCATTCAATGTTTAGCGGCCCCCCAGCCCCCCTGTTTACTTACCTGAGCCCTCGAAAGTCCCACGTCGTTAATGCGCTGGCTTTTCGGCCGGGCTTCTCGGCTTTTCTCGGCTCATTCATTGGATGATTGATAGCAGCGCAGCCATTGGCTCCCGCTGCTATCAATCAAATCAATGACGCGGAGCGCCGAGGGGCGGGTCGAGTGATACAGTCAGCGGCAATGGCCGCCGACTGTTTTACGGGAGCATGCCCGCAAGCTAACCCCCTTGGGAGTGCACTTCCTAGAAGGGGGTTAGCTCTTCTGGGGAGGAGCCAAGACAGCCGCCGAGGGACACCAGAAGGCGAGGATCGGGGCCACTCTGTGCAAAACGTGCTGCACAGTGGAGGTAAGTATGATATGTTTGTTATTTAAAAAAAAAAGGAATCTTCACAACCCCTTTAAGTGAAGCCACAAGGAGTTAAAGCAGGCTTCCCTTAGTAAACATGCTGGCATCGGGGACACCAAGACCTGGTGAAGCACCGGTCCGGGTGAGGACGGTGCTGGATCCTTGGACAGGTAAATGTCCTTATATTAAAAGTCAGCAGCTACACTATATGTAGCTGCTGACTTAAAAACAATTTTGTTAAGACTGAAGATCCTCTTTAACAACTTTTTAATGCAGTGTATTACCACACAATATTGCGAAACACCACTTATAAGTGATTGTGACTCACAAGATGGCAATGAGAAAGGATAAACACGTTATTATGCTGAATAAATAGTTGTTTGACACAGTAAAATCCTTTATGAATCTGTTGAAGCTTGAGCTTGTGACGGGTTCCCTTTGAGAGTCCCTGTCTCACCAACCGAAATGTAGTAAAGTGTAGATTTGGTTTCCCTAAAGAAAACAATATTCAACCCCTTTGTTTTGTTTCCGTGACATTTTTTTTTATCTACCCAGGGTTTAAACTTTATAGTCAAACTGTTTATTAAGTGATCTGACTTCCGAATTTGTAATCAAGAGCTGAGTTACCAATTTGTTCCATGAAAAATACCCTTGAGAATTTTCTCACTCTGAAGTGACAGCTGAATTCTTTACAGAGTTCATGACTGGCTGAGTTACTTGCCGAATTGCTAACCAAAATCAGTGGTGGGTTATTGGAAATCTTTGGAGGGAGTGCAGTGTTTTAAGCAGAATTGTTTAAAGCATACAAATCAGGGGAGATGAAGGGAAGCCTGCAATGCTTATGCTGTAATACCGGTGTAATTACTAGGTTTTCAAAGTCACTGAACGAGGGAAGAAGGTAGATTCTATAAATATTTAAAAGCTTTGTCCGGCTATGATAATTTAAATGTGGCAAACAATGAAATATTCTCTACTATGAAATTATCAAGGTAAAAAAGATAACTTTAGGGGCTGATTGAACGATACAGTGCAAAGAGCAAATGTGCTCAAAGAATTCGATTCAGCTTTCTTTCGGTACAATTAAAATGTAATTCTAAATGACTGCTGTGAGTTACTGCACTTTGCACACTGCTCATCACGTTAAATTAAGTCTTTTTTGTCTTGAAATAGGAAGAGGGTGCCCCTACTGGGACACCAAAGTGCCCCTTTTGCTTTTAAATTAAAATACATCCTATTGGAAAGTAAAGTTTTCTTTTTCTTTGAAGTAAATGAATATAACAAGGATATGATGATGCATTAAGAGCAGTACAGAATAATAATAATAATCGAATAAAATACACCTGAAGTCATTCATGAAAGCGAACAAAAAAAAAGCCAACAAATTTGTAAGTCAATCCTTTTCTCTTTGATAGTATTCATCTTGTAGCATAGAATATTTTCTTTTGTATAAATATGTAATCTTTTTTATCATGTTCCTTTAATGAGACATCCACTATCACAAGACTTGCCGTGTTTGTGTGCTGATAACGTATTAAGGTGTCAGGAAGTCAGGAACTGTTCCGGAATGTTAATTCTCTGTTGATATGGAATGTCACACCAGGTTCTACGCTATATCAATGACTAGCCTGTCCATTCCAATGTTTGGTAAGATATGATGAGCACACACTTATGTCCCATCTGCTGAGTGTACATCAGTGTCACCTGGTGAGCGGAAGGGCTTATTATCTCCGAGAGCCCTTTGTCTTGCTGTGACACCGTGCTCCAAGGACAGTCAACATTCAGTGTTCTTCTGTGTTGTCAGTGCATTTATGCCTGTCTATTACAATCAGAACAGAAGCTATCCCTTGCTTTATAATTCCTGTCTGCTGGAAGGAACGTTTATCTGACATAGTGATTTTTGTTGTGACATGCCAGTGTGATGGCTTCTAGGGATTCAGCGAATCTTGGACATGCAGTAAAATAATGGATTGCATGAAAAACAGGTCAAGTTACCTTTAGTTATATTTCATGATTGAAAAATGTTCTGAAGAAAAAGTGTTCGTATTGCCCACAGCGATTTCTCAGATTCTTCTTTTCATTTTTAGACTTGTGCTGAAAATGTGACGGCTGGAAAATAATTGATTGTTATTGGCAACAAGAACACTTTCTGTCCTTTCATACATGGGGCCTTATATTGAAAGGCCCAAAAGATTCTACAGCCCATATCAAGCAACTGGTCACCTGCTTCTTTATTGGGAACCCATGTGTAAGGGTACCGTTATGGGTGGCGATTTCCGCTAAGCTGACTCTGAACCCATCCCACTTTTTCTTGGATGGGATAGTAAGTTCTCCCTGTTGTTTTGGAGTCACGCTGCCATCTTGTGTCACTTACTATCTCAGGCCTGTCCTTTCACATGTTCCTGGCCTAATGTCGCGTACACACGGTCGGAATTTCCATCAAAAGTCAGATGTGAGTTTTTCGTTGGAAATTGCGACCGTGTGTATGCTCCATCGGACTTTTGCTGTCGGAATTTCCACCAAGAAAAGTTTGGGAGCAGTTTCTCTATTTTTCAGACGGAAAGAATTACTATTGTCTGTAGCAATTCCGACATGCAAAATTCCTACGCATGCTCAGAAACAATTTGACGCGTGCTAGGAAGCATTGAACTTCATTTTCTCAGCTCGTCGTAGTGTTATACGTCACCACGTTCTTGACGGTCGAAAGTTCAGAGAACTTTTGTGTGACCGTGTGTATCCAAGCCAAGCTTGAGCGGAATTCCGTCTGAAAAAACATCCAAGGTTTTTCAGACGGAAATTCCGATCGTGTGTTAGCATTAGACCTGTTACCTAGATAGAGAATGTCCATAAGCATTTTCAATGCTTTACTGCAAACCATTAGTCAATCACACTGGCTCAATGACATTTCTTCTTAATTTTCATCAAACAGGAGTCATTAACATGCTTTCCTGACAGAAGCGTTTAGTGTAGAAAATTATAGCTTCATTACACGACTTCCTGAACAGTAATCTTTAGTGCCACAACACCATTGCAGCCATCTTCCCAGATGTTATTAGACACTTCCCTCTGTTGGAACTCACATAGGATGTTCCTCCTTCACACATAGGGTGCCCCTACTTAGGCCCCAAGGCCTAAATCAAGCCACAGCACCTGCTAGACGAAGGTCAGGGGTGGCAAGGTTTCCCTATCTTTACCCTAAAGTGTCCATAGATGTCCCTTCTGGCAGTTCAGCTCTGCCTGGCTCTCTCTAGCACTTGACACAGACCTACATGTTGTTTAGTTGTGTCTTCACTGGGCCCCAACCACAGCTGGCATATAAAGGTCATCAACTCCACCCACTGCATCACTTAAAGGCGGAGGGTTACAAATAAAGGGCACTGCACCTGCCAGCACATGTCAAGCTAGCCTTGATATAAAGGGAAAAACTCATGGGATGATAGAGGTCATTTCCATCAATGGAGCCCATTCCAGCAAGTTTATAGCCTTTTATTTGGCTCTGAGATAATAACACTTTTATAATTGTGTTATATTGCAATTATGCCCGTATTATATGGGCATATGAATAAAAAATATTTAAAGAAGCAACATACCCAAACCTGATATTTCAGTTTCTATGCAGAACCTACTGGGCTAAAGCTGACCAGTCACCAGCAGAAGTTTGTTCAAATGTTTGTACAGAAATTCAGAAAAACCGTTGAACAGAGCTTTCACTATGACCATGGACTCAACAACTTTTGTATGTTGTGCAGTACCCATTCTACGTTCAATTTCAGGATGCGCATGTACATTACAAGAAGTATGATTTTCTCAAAGGAAAACTTAATTTATAGTTAAATTTCATGCGAAAAAAAACTGTCATACCTTTCCTTCAATTCTTATCATTATTTTGGTTGAAACTGATTGACCCCATTAACTATTAGAAAATCAAACAAATGTTCCAATAAAAAAAAATGTTTTGCACAAAATTCTTCTGGTCTATGGGCAGCTTTAGAGCCCATTACACTGGGGCGGCACGACTTTGGGGGCGACTCGGCAAGGCGATCTGAAGATGACTTCAGAGACGACTTGCAAAAAGACTTCTGTATAGTCAATGCAAGTCGCCCCGAGTCGCCCCCAAAGTAGTACAAGAACCTTTTTCTAAGTCGGAGCGACTTGCGTCGCTCCTATTAGAACGGTTCTATTGAACAGAGCGGGACACGACTTGTCAGGCGGCTGAGTCGCCTGATGAGTCGCCCCTGTGTGAATGGGCTCTTAGTCTCCCATTGGATTTTCAAAACTAAAACCATGAGAACTACTTTTTTATTCCTTGTTCCTTAATGCTTTGGAGCTAAATGTGTTCTCACCCACCTTTACATTTTCCTGCCCCTCCCCCTGTATGCTTAATATTAATAAAGCCGAACTCCTGGCAAATATGTCAAATACAAATGAATACATCTCTATATTCACTAACACATAATGAAGTGTATTTTTTAAATACAAGTACTGTAAGTAGTTGAATTTGACTTGGTATCTGCTTTCTGAAGTCCCTGCTCAACAGAACTCAGACTGGGGGAGGGAGAAGCAGCACAAGGAGACAATCAGTTGCGCTGCAGTACAAGGAGCATGCTGATATGAGTAGAGAGCAGAGTGACAGAGCGATGAGCTCACCAGTCTGCTGCTTCTTCTTTAACTTTCCAATCACATCCTGGGGGAGAGACAAAATCTGTAGGTGTTACTTAACTGTAGAAGACAAAAATCATGTCTCCTTTCTTACCAGATAGAGTTAAGTGGTGATGCACAACTGTATAAATTGACTGATGCAGCCATTGGCTGATTAAAATAAATGACTGGAAACGCATTCAGAAAAAGACTCTAGATATAAAAAAGTCCAGCATCGCTCCATACTATGCTTGGTTATAGACTAATTAAAGTGATTGTAAAGGTTCGATTTAAATTTTTTTTAAATGACAAACATGTCATACTTACCTCCACTGTGCAGCTCGTTTTGCACAGAGTGGCCCCGAACTGCGTTTTCTGCGGTCCCCCGGCGGCTCTCTCGGCTCCTCCCCACCTCAGATAACCCCCTCTGGGAAGCGCTCTCCCAAGGGGGTTACCTTGCGGGCCCGAGTCCTGCATTCGGCGTCCATAGCCCCCCCGGAGCCCGCGTCATTGGATTTGATTGACAGCAGAGCGACGCAATGGCTGCGCTGCTATCAATCTATCCAATGAAGAGCGGAAAACCCCAGGCAAAGATCCAGCGCGTTTGCGATGCAGGACTTTCCAGGGCCCAGGTAAGTAAAACGGGGGGGCTGGAGGGGACGGTAATCATCAGATGTTTTTTCACCTTAATGCATAGGATGCATTAAGGTGAAAAAACAGGAAACTTTACAACCCCTTTAAACCCTCTTAATTTATTAGAGATGTGCACGATGGAAAAATTGGTTTCATTTCGGATTCGTTTGTTAAGTTAATAATTTTGCTTCGTTTTGTTTCCTATATTTGGACATGTTTCCTAAATTGGAATTGGAAATGTAAACATATTGCAATAAATACAGTAAGGTATAAAAGTATAATAAGATGATGATTCCTACTTAGGCTGCTTTATAGAATATAATAAAACAAAATAGAATAGGTTAAAACTAGAATAGAATTAAATAGAATGGAAAATAAAGGAATAGAAAAGAATAGAAAAAAAACAGAAAATATTCTATGCTAGTGTAGCGGGGTTTTCTTTAAGGCCCCGGGACTACAGTACCCAGAGCCCCATTCGGCCTCAGGGCGGAGGTTCCGCCGCAGAGACTCATGGGAGAGGTTACTTAAGAGAAGGGCGGGGGGAAGCTCGCTCTCTTGGGACAACGCGCTTCAAGCAACAAGTCATTCTGCGTGGGTCTGCTGTGGGGTAAGGCCTGAAGCCTAAGACCTTACCCGAAGTCCGAAGAGCCTTTCACCGTCCTGCGGAGCCTGGGTGGATCCTGGATCGTCAGTGTAGGACACCAGTTGGATCGGGGACCCGATCGGTTGCAGACGCTGTGTGCGACGGACACACGCGGTGGAAGACCCAGGTTGGGATCGCGCCTGGAACGGTGAGCGGGCACCTGCCCATATCCATAGACTGAGTTATACTCAGGCCTATAGACTGCCTAGGCCCACTGTTCGCTCACCAGTGTTCTTTGGGGGGTCCGGTAGTTGGGACAGAGTTGAAGTGCCTACCACCCCCCCCCCTGTTTGCATACTGTTACTACGAGTTACCACCTTTTTGGATTACAATTGGTTCATTTCTTCAAGTGCACCAACGAAAGCTGGCCGGTGAAGAGAATCTTACTCCCTTAGGGAAAGGGGACTATTTCATACACTGTCAGGCCTGACATAGGTGGGGGAAAGTTATAAAGTTTGTGTTGCTGTGTCTTAGGGCGTGCACACCATAATAGCTCCGCGTGGTGGATACTGCGCGGCGCCATTTTATAGTGCTGCCTCTGTAGCATTGGTTGATACAGGGTTCTGCAGACCCATGTAAGTGTTGCATGTCATGTTTTTATGCCACCATTTTATAGTAAAGCTATTACCTATTCATATTCCTGCCTCAGAGTGTTGTCTGTCTATTTAGGAACTGTTAAGAATCTTACACCTGAGAGTGATAGGAAGCTATCCCTAGACTAACTGTGCCAGAGTGGGTCGAGCCAGATTGCCGGGGGTTGGCGGTGCTGTATACAGGGCCCGAGAAAACAAACCAGCGGCTCTCTTAACTGGGGGTAGCGCTACACGTGGGGGCTCTTGAGTCTGGGATTCTGTTGCAGCAAATAGCAGCCAAAAGGTACCAGCATGGACCCACTAGAAATAGCTAAGTGGTGCGCAGTAGTAAAAACAGATCTACATGAAGTAGTGATCATAGAACTTGTAGGGACCTGGCAAGATGATGCCGTGAAACAGTTAGTGGCGTCATTGTCCCCGCAACAAAAAGCATACATAGTGGATGTCAGATCAGAACCTCCTTTGACATATGTACTGGTGAAGTGGAAGGATGGAGTCCCAGAAGACTTCAAGAAGCCGAGCATAGAAACGGCGGATAAACAAATCTTTAAGTTAATACGCGCTCCACCCGACTTAAAAGATGTAAAGACAGAGATGAATCCTGGGTCGCCACAGGGCGCTCTCAGCACAGAATTATGCGCAGTCCTAGGGGAAATCATAGCGCGCTGCAAGAAAGATCCTGCGGATTACCAAATGTCAGGATACCGGAAACTTAGAATGTTTTCAGGAGGGAAGCCTGTACCTTCAGGAGAGGAAGGATTTGAGGAGTGGTTAGATGGCGCTACTCAGGCCTTAGAGGAGTGGGAAGTCCCAGACCACAGAAAGAAGCAGAGAATTGCTGAGAGCTTAAAGGGGCCTGCCCTAGAGGCCATACACAACCTTAAGATGAGCAAGAAAGACTGTGTTGCGCAAGACTATCTAGACATTCTGCAGAATGTGTTTGGAGGAACAGAAAAGATCACTGAGCTTACCTACCAACTAGAGCACTGCTACCAGAAGGCAGGGGAGAAGCTATCAGAGTTTATGATGCGCCTAGATAAAATACTGCACAAGATGATCCTAAAGAAGGGGACTGACCTGAAGAAGGTGGATGAGGCCCGGGTTCAGCAGGTCATGAGAGGATCTCAACCCCTGGATCCCATCGCACTGGCGCTACGTACAAGACAAGACGGGAAGAGCCTGGAGTACCCTGACTTGATCCGAGTAGTCAGAGAAGAAGAAGCTATGCTGGAGGAGAAGAAAAGGAGCCAACCAGTTGAGCTGGTGTAGCCCCCTCCAGTGATGCCACGACCTTAGAAAGAGACGCAGAGGTGGATACCTTAAAGTCACAGATGTCCCAAGTGTTGGGAATGTTGACCTCCCTGATGGAAAAGGAGTCAAGGGTACCTGAGAGGAACAGCCCAAGGAAGGAGTTGTTTCCAAATACTTCAGCGCCCGTATCCCTGGAAGATAGGGGGGATATGATCTGTTTCAACTGTGGAGGAGTTGGTCACGCAGCCAGAGTGTGTTCCAGTCCCAAAAAGAGGAAGATGAACAACCGCAAGCCGCCGGAAAACTTCAGCGGGCCCCGGTGAAGGAGTCAACCGGGTGCCCATCATTCTTACGGAACTCCATACTGAATGCAGAAGCAACAGAGTTTATCCCTTCCTGTCCTTGGTTGGATGCTTGGGAAAGTGCTAGTGAACCATCTGAAAAGGAAGATCCAAGAGAAGCCATGTACCTTCCTGCTCCGGAACCGGATGTTCCCGAGGAAGGGGGAAGTCCTGAGTTAGCAACAGAAGAAGAGTCGGCTCTAACAGAAAGCCCAAGAGAACAGAGGAAGTGGAGGGCAATAAAACCTCCCAGGAGACTAACCTACCCACAGATGGGTGAAAGTGCGGAAGACACTGTAGTCACTGCTAGAAAGAGGATGGAAGACCATGACCCTCCCGCTGTTCATTTGGTGGGAGGCAGCCCCAGCTCACTCTCTGGCACAGTTAGACAGGTTACTAATGTTAGTGTGTCCTGTGGGCAGGGGAGTTCACTGCCTCGTTTTTGGTGGGAATTTCCTCTGCCGACATCATATGAAGGATTGATGGATGTTATGAGATCTGTAGTTGGAGATTATGTTATCTTTGGGGACCAAAGAGTTCAGGTGGGGGGAGTGTGTAGCGGGGTTTTCTTTAAGGCCCCGGGACTACAGTACCCAGAGCCCCATTCGGCCTCAGGGCGGAGGTTCCGCCGCAGAGACTCATGGGAGAGGTTACTTAAGAGAAGGGCGGGAGGAAGCTCGCTCTCTTGGGACAACGCGCTTCAAGCAACAAGTCATCCTGCGCGGATCTGCTGTGGGGTAAGGCCTGAAGCCTAAGACCTTACCCGAAGTCCGAAGAGCCTTTCACCGTCCTGCGGAGCCTGGGTGGATCCTGGATCGTCAGTGTAGGACTCCAGTTGGATCGGGGACCCGATCGGTTGCAGACGCTGTGTGCGACGGACACACGCGGTGGAAGACCCAGGTTGGGATCGCGCCTGGAACGGTGAGCGGGCACCTTCCCATATCCATAGACTGAGTTATATTCATGCCTATAGACTGCCTAGGCCCACTGTTCGCTCACCAGTGTTCTTTCTTTGGGGGGTCCGGTAGTTGGGACAGAGTTGAAGTGCCTACCACCCCCCCCCCCCCGTTTGCATACTGTTGCTACGAGTTACCACCTTTTTGGATTACAATTGGTTCATTTCTTCAAGTGCACCAACGAAAGCTGGCCGGTGAAGAGAATCTTACTCCCTTAGGGAAAGGGGACTATTTCATACACTGTCAGGCCTGACATAGGTTGGGGAAAGTTATAAAGTTTGTGTTGCTGTGTCTTAGGGCGTGCACGCCATAATAGCTCTGCGTGGTGGATACTGCCATTTTATAGTGCTGCCTCTGTAGCATTGGTTGATACAGGGTTCTGCAGACCCATGTAAGTGTTGCATGTCATGTTTTTATGCCACCATTTTATAGTAAAGCTATTACCTATTCATATTCCTGCCTCAGAGTGTTGTCTGTCTATTTAGGAACTGTTAAGAATCTTACACCTGAGAGTGATGGGAAGCTATCCCTAGACTAACTGTGCCAGAGTGGGTCGAGCCAGATTGCCGGGGGTTGGCGGTGCTGTATACAGGGCCCGAGAAAACAAACCAGCGGCTCTCTTAATTGGGGGTAGCGCTACACGATTTTTGATTTCTAATGTTTTCTATTCGATTTTGTTTTATTTTATTATTCCTTTATTTTTTGTTCTATTCTATTGTTTTATTCTATTTAAATTGTATTCTATTCTTTTATTTTGTATTCTATTCTATTATGTTGCATTCTACTCTATTCTATTTTGTATTCTATTCTTTTATTTTCTATTCTTTTCTGTTCTGTTTTATCCTATTCTTTTATTTTCTATTCTATTCTGTTTTTTTTATATTCTGTTCTATTTTTTATTCAATTTTATTCTGTTCTGTTTTATTCTATTCTTTTATTTTATATTCTATTCTTTAACTCGTTTTCAAATTCAGATAGTTTGTTTCCTTATAATTTATTTTGGATTTGTTGAATTATGTTACTATTGGAATTTGGAAACTTGTATACATCTGAATCTCCGAGTAATGAAAATTTTGTCTTAATTTTGAATCCTAACAAAACAAATCGCACATGTCTATAATTTATTACTGTAATACAGTTAGGCTGCATATACTTTAATAAATATGCTTCCTTTTTAACTTGCTTTTTTTATGACCTAAGCGCTGCAGCAAGCTTTAAAAAACCCTGTGCTGCCAGCACATAGGAGAGTCAGACCACTGGCTCTCCTGCGTTCTAACACACTCCGCTGAACACTGTTCTAGTCGACATGCCTTGTTCACCCCGAGCAGAGCTGCTGATTAGAGCAATGTTCCGGAGGGCTTGTTGGAGTGTTGGACTGCTGCTTGCGTGTGATAGTGGCAGTCCAGTCCTCCTAGTACTACAGGCACAGGGTTCTAAACCCTTACTGCATCACTTAGATATAAATGTTTTATTTTTAATTAAAAGACACATATTTATTACTATAAATAGAACCTGACTGTATTGTAGTAATAAACAAAGAGGGTTCAGCTGGGCGGTAACAACGGAAGCATGCACCAATGTAGGAAGAAAAGAATGACTGGAAGAGAACATGTGTTATGACAAACACACCTCTTTATTTATGCAGTTTTAACAGAGCGTTCTGTGAGTACGGCATAACTGTCAGATAGTTTGACATGTTGAATTGTTAGAGGTGAGGATTATGCTAAAAAGGCTGGATGTTCTTGGATGTTGTAAGGGATTTTTTTCTTTGGTATTGACGTCCATCATTAAGCAGAGTCTGTCTGGAATAGAGATGGAGCATGGGTTAGGTAACTTTGTGCGTCTGTGTACACATGTGATAGGAACAACATATGAGAAGGAGGTTAAATGAAAAACAAGAAAAACTGCGCTCGTGAATGACTAAACGTGTAAATAGCAGCACCACTAACGTGAGATATAACACATAGACAAGTAAATAAAAACAAATGTGTGGAGCTTAAAGCGGAGTTCCACCAACTTCCGCTTTTCGGAACCCTCCCCCACTCCGGTGTCATATTTGGCACCTTTCAGGGGGGAGGGGGGTGCAGATACCTGTCTAAGACAGGTATTTGCACGCCACTCCCCCCCCCCCCCCCCCGCTGTCTCCTGGGAAACACACAGTTCCCAGGAGAGAGTGGGGACCAGTGACGGCGTGCCAGTGACGGCGTGCCGCGCTACTCGCGCATGCGCAGTAGGGAACCAGTTTACCGGTTTTATAAACCATCTTAAATGTGAGTGTTCCACTGTTATGTTTTGCCATTAAAACCCTTTACAAACGGTATCATGCTATGTGGATTTTTCTCCATCTCTACACATATGCTTCTTGGATACCGAGTTCTTATATGCATTGGTGATCTGTGTGTTGGATACCCTGTATGATTGAAGCTGATCAACCGCTTTGACTCCTGACCACCCTCCAACTCAAGACCATCCATACTGGGTTCCATTAACCCTCAAGCTTTCTCCGATTTGGGTGGCGTATGCCTCTCCAAATCCGAGATCTTTGGTAAGCCTCCTTCAACTTATCCTTGGTGGTGGTTTTCACATTAGTCCTATACACCGAATATTCTGTATCGCAAGTTCACATCTTGATTGAACACGTTTTCTTTTCTTTTTGGATTGATCTTCACCATTTGGACATTGTATTGATTTTTGTCTGATGGACTTTATTCTATCTGATGGATTTTATTTGATTATAATTCTCATTCTGTTTATTAATATGGGTTATCATATTATTGTTTGACCACTCTAGCAATAGAGACACTCAGCACGCACGATTTTTTGGGTGTTACACGTGTTCACTATATATGATTACTATATGTTTATGTTGTGTATTAATTTGCTCACATATATCATTTTGCCTAGGTAGCGCTACATTTTTTATTTTTCGCAGTAGGGAACCAGGCAGTGAAGCCGCAAAGCTTCACTTCCTGATTCCCTCACCGAGCATGGCGGCAGCAGCAGCCGAGGACCGAGCGATTGCTCAGCCTCGTCTGCCGATATCGCAGGCGCGCTGGACAGGTGTCCATTTATTAAAAGTCAGCAGCTGCAGTATTTAAAAAATAAATAAATTCGGGTGCACCGCTTTAAATATGAAACTAAATGAATGAAAATACAAATTAGTCCATGGGTCTTCAAAATGGCACCAATGAAATGCCTTCAGAGTATGAATATGTGCAAAAGTTCTTATTCACTCAGCTCCTCCACCATGTGAATAAACCACCACCATAGGTTTGGATGTACTCTTACCAGAGAGTGTTGACCACCTATTACGGGTGGTCAAAAGGGCTCATAAATCTCATATGCTCATCCACGGTTGTTCCTCGGCATACAAAGAGCGGGAGGGATCATCCAACTGTCACATGGGAAACTATACTCATCTGGTCTAATGCCCCATACACACGATCGTTTTTCTTGCCATTTTTTTTCTTGCCGTTTTTCACGTCGTTTTTTTTCATGTTTCCTCTCAAGCCTGTCTTGCGTACACACGATCATTTAAAAAAACGATCAAGCAAAGCGCAGTGACGTACAACACGTACGACGGCACTATAAAGGGGAAGTTCCGTTCGAATGGCGCCACCCTTCATGTTAGTAAAGTTTGTTGAGCGACGATTCGCTCTTTTCAGTCTCGTGCTTTTCAGTCCGTGACTGCGTGACAAATGTGCTATCTCCATTACGAACGCTAGTTTTACCAGAACGAGCGCTCCTGTCTCATACTTGATTCTGAGCATGCGCGTTTTTTTTCACGTCGTTAAAGCATACACACTATCGTTTTTCACGTCGTTAAAAAAAACGACATGAAAAACGACGTGAAAAAAGAGAGCATGTTCGAAATTTTTAATGGCCATTTTTCACGTCGTTAAAAATGCTCTGGAGCCTACACACGATCAGTTTTAATGGCCATTTTTTTTAATGGCATTTTTAACGACATGAAAAACGATCGTGTGTATGGGGCATTAGATCGTGATATCCAGTGGAATGTATCAGCAAAGAGATAAATGGCACATAGTGTAGATCCTTAAAATTTGGTTTTATTCAAGTATTGCACTGACATGCCATTACATTAGGAGTAAAATCTTCATCAGCCGAAACGGGCTCAATCCAAAAACGATAACAGGAAACGTTAAGGCATTGTTTCCTGTTATCGTTTATGGATTGAGCCCGTTGTTTTGGCTGATGAAGATTTTACTCTTAATGTAATGGCATGCCAGCAGTGGCGGCCTGTCCATTATGGGCACACGGGTGCCGCCCCCTCTATCACGCCACCTCCCTATATGTATCATGGATAGTTTCTTGAATAGCATGAATCTATCCATGGCCCACCGTGGCCACCCCTATTCAGGCGCCCGGCCCCTTTTAGATGCCGGGCGCCTGATTTTCAAGCAGTGTTTTTATTTTTTGTTAAGCACCTGATTAGAGACACATTCTCTAATAGGCTTCAAAATAGGGTGGACTCGGAGTGCAGAGCATTGCGCTAAGAGCCCCCTCAGGTGTGTTAGAAAAGCAAATTAATATTCCCTTTTCTAACACTGAACTGCCTCTCCGCCAATCAGAAAGTGCAGGTCTAATACCTGTTGGCTGAAAGGACAGGCCCTCCTATTGGATGCCTAGCAGGAAGAAAGAAGAGATGCATGGAGAACACAGCTCACCGCTGCCTGACACGCTGCCCGTCCCACAGCTCGCCCCTGTCACCCGCTGCCTGACCCGCCACCAAGATGGGGTAAGTGCTGTTCAGACAGCGAGCAGGCGGGGGGGGGGTCACAGTGGCTGCATTTGATGGGCTCAGTGGCTGCATTTGATGGGCACAGTGGCTGCATTTGATGGCACAGTGGCTGCATTTGATGGCACAGTGGCTGCGTTTGATGGGCACAGTGGCTGCAATTGATGGGCACAGTGGCTGCATATGATGGGCACAGTGGCTGCAATTGATGGGCACAGTGGCTGCATATGATGGGCACAGTGGCTGCAATTGATGGGCACAGTGAGGCTGCAATTGATAAAAAAAAATCAGCATTTTCAGTTTGTTTGCGCCCCCCCAAAAAATGTTGAGAACCAGCCGCCACTGCATGTCAGTGCATTACATTAAAAACAAATTTTAAGTCTTTACACTATGGGGCATTTATCTATTTGCTGATACATTCCATTACATATCACGATCTAAGACCAGATGAGTATCGTTTCCCATGTGACAGTTGGATGATCCCTCCCGCTCTTTGTATGCCGAGGAACAACCGTGGATGAGCATATGAGATTTATGAGCCCCTTTTGACCACCCGTAATAGGTGCTCAACACTCTCCAGTAAGAGTACATCCAAACCCATGGTGGTGGTTTATTCACATGGTGGAGGAGCTGAGTGAAAAAAAAACTTTTGCACATGTAGCGGTACTCCCAGTTAAGAGGGCTGCTGGTATTGATTTGGGCCCTGTAGTGCACCGCTGTCAACCCCTGGCAATCGGCTCTAACCTCCCGTGGCACAGCTAGTAGTAGTGGGATAAGACCGCGTGACCGCAACTGTTGGTGACGCAGTCTTATAGCAAGCATGCACAGCAATATACTTTTAAACTCCTATAAAAGTAACGGAAGCTGACACCAACTCTACTTGACCCAGATATTTTACTAATGCATATGGGCAACTAAAAAACTGACAGTATAACAAAGTGCAGATTTTAAGAATAAACAGTATTTAAATGAACAAACAATCGGATAACGCAAATAATGCAATGCGGCTCTATCGCTGCCTCTTTTCAATCACTTCCCCTCGTGGGTAGACTAACTCTCTATAGTATCTACCTACACAGTCAGGCCTGACTGATCTAAATGGAAGTTCAGGGAAAATAATCTTCGCATGCAATCTTTCGGTGGTGCACTTGATGAACAAACTTATAATCCAAACGAATAATGAAGATAAAGTATCTGTCTATGAGCAAGTGCTCTCTCACCACCCGGACAAGTCCAAGTCCGTTTCCTCCACCGATTCGTCTAGGAACAGGAATCCACCGACATCCAGGCCTTCGGTCCTTCTGATGTAGTACAGCAAGGATGAGGAAATGTCTTTCAGGTTCTGCTAGGCTGGCAGAGGGCTCTTTGGAGAAATGCACAAGGCCCAGGCTTCAGGCCTTGTGCACACAGCAGTTCAGCACAGGGATCCTCTTGCTAGGAGAGGGGGTGTCCAAAGAGACAGAACAAACTCCACCTCCTCTTTATATAGTCTGCCCCAGCAGTCCCTGCTCTGTGGCAATGCACCCTGGGTGCTGCAAGATGTACTGGGAAATGTAGTCTCTCTGTATTAAAGGGGAATACCCCGCTACACACATATTCATACTTAGAAGGCATTTCATTGGTGCCGTTTTGAAGACACATGGACTAATTTGTATTTTCATTCATTTAGATTTATATTTAAGCGCAATACATTTGTTTTCATATATGAGACGGAGTAGAAGGAGGTAATTTGCTGACAAAACAAAACACTATTTTCTCATGAAAACAGCCAGGAATATGAGCAGGTGGTTGTTTTTAGGGTGAAGATGTGAGATAAGGATGTATTGTGATTACTGACACCTCTGTAATTAGACTAACTACAGAAAGAAGCAGCACTCTGCGGGGAGGAGAAGTAAATGTACTTCAAATACATTGACATGATAAACCATGCCAATTTCATGCTGTATACAAAACAGGCTGGGATAATATATACTAACTGGGTATATTAGCAGAGGGGGGGGGGGGGATGGGAGGTGCAGCGAACAAGAACTAAAACCTCTGTTTGCTGTTTATGCATATAAAAGGAGCCATCCAGAACCAATCTGTCAGGGCTTATATATGATGCTTTACTTCATTCATTGTGGCATTTGTCAAGATGAACATGTGTGCTGCAGGCCTACTTTATATTCATGCGTTCCCATTATTGTATATGGAGCATTTGGATCCTAGGCTCATATCCCACCCACATGCTGTGTGTTCTATTCAAAATTGGATTGGTTTAATCGGGTGCTTCCATTCCCTCAAAAACCCAAAATATAGAGATACATTTAAGAGGAACTGCAGTCTATTCACATCATTTGTAATAAAAACATCTTTGCCATTCTGAAGCTTCCCTCCAACCACTTTGCATATTATTTTATATATACTGTGATTCTGTACTTGCCAAATATGCTCCAGAAATCTCCCTCCACTAAGTCTGGCTGCATCCATTTTAACTGTGGGCAGCTGAAGCTGTTGCCTGTTCACTTCCTGGATTTACACAGACACACCTCCAGCTCTGCAGCTCTCATTGGCCCTCTTATGACTCACCCCCCTCCCTTCCTGGCAAACTCTCACGAGAGTTAGAGAGGGAGCTGTATATGATGTCATAAGCCTAGGCTAATTAACAGACAATAAACAGGAAGTGGGCTGTATAAGGTATTTACTGGCAGAAAAAAAAAGGCACTGTCTATGCGATATGCTGTGGGTGTCAATGTTAGATTAACAAAAAAGATTGCAAAACGCAGTGCGATTGCCAGAATCGCATCGCATGGGTGTGAACACCCATGCAATGCAACACAGGTGGGGGGGGGGGGGAAGGGGGCTTGCACCATTTTGGAGACAATGCGATGTGATTTGAGCTATACAAAATGCACGGCTCAATCACACAGACATTGCATGTGATGTGCACAGGGATGCATTGCGGGACCTGTGCATATCACATGCAGTGTCTGCAACCCACAAGCAGGGCCGTCGGAACAGGAGAGGCAAACCAAGCAACTGCTTGGGGCCCCCAGCTGGCCTGGGGCCCCAGCAGAGCGGCCCCCCTCCTGAGATCGGCGGCCCCCCACCCGCGATTGGCAGTCCCCCCTCCGTGATCGGCGGCCCCCTCCCGCGATCGGCGGCCCCCCACCCGCGATCGGCGGCCCCCCCACCCGCGATTGGCGCCCCCCTCCCGCGATTGGCGGCCCCCCTCCCGCGATCGGTGGCCCCCCCACCCGCGATCGGCGGCCCCCCACCCGCGATCGGCGGCCCCCCTCCCGCGATCGGCGCCCCCCCATCGCGATCGGCGCCCCCCCCTCCCGCGATCGGCGGCCCCCCTCCCGCGATCGGCGGCCCCCCCCACCCGCGATCGGCGGCCCCCCTCCCGCGATCGGCAGCCCCCCCACCCGCGATCGGCGGCCCCCCTCCCGCGATTGGCGCCCCCCTCACCCGCGATTGGCGCCCCCCTCCCGCGATTGGCGGCCCCCCTCCCGCGATCGGCGGCCCCCCCTCCCTCGATCGGCGGCCCCCCACCCGCGATTGGCGCCCCCTCCCGCGATCGGCGGCCCCCCTCCCGCGATCGGCGCCCCCCCCTCCCGCGATTGGCGGCCCCCCTCCCGCGATTGGCGCCCCCCCCACCCGCGATTGGCGGCCCCCTCCCGCGATCGGTGGCCCCCCCCCTCCCGCGATCGGCAGCCCCCCCACCCGCGATTGGCGGCCCCCCTTATGTGATCCGCGGCCCCCCCGCGATCCGCGCCCCCCTACCGCGATCGGCAGGCCCCCCTCCCGCGATCGGTGCCCCCCCGATCGGTGGTCCCCCTCCCGCGAACGGCGGCCCCTCCTCCCGCGATCAATGTCCCGCGTTAGCACCCCCCCTTCTAAATTAAAACCAAAAATCTGTAGAAATCTCAGTAGCACCCCTCCGCTTCTGAATTAAAAAACAAAATCTAAAAAAATCAGTAGCCCCCCCCCCCGCTTGGGGGCCCAAAATTCTCAATCTGCTTGGGGCCCCCAAATTCCTTCAAACGGCCCTGCCCACAAGTGTGAACCCAAGCTCAGGGCTGAACTTCAGGTATGATCTGTATTATATACTTACATTAGTCCAACTTGGAGCAATGTAAGTATGCATATTTCATACCTGATGGATTGCTGAGGAAGTTGTAAATCACTCGATTATTTGATACTACTACAGTGATGGCACAATCTTCCAGATCCTGTGCTGAGCAGCTTACCCTCTGCATACTGACCACAGGGGGGGTCACTTGCTTGGCACTGTTGATATTCACAGATTGCTTGTATTTTTTTAATGAATGCAAGGCCTTCTCTGATTGGATGAGATTGAGAGGAGAGACAGGTATGTCACAATCTCCACCCCATCCAATCAAAGAACATGGCATTCTTTGATCGAATGAAGGCCACAGCTATCACTGTAGTAGCGCCAACTACTTATAGTGATTGTCAGCTTCCACAGTTATGAGACAGGCATACTTGCATTAATCCAAGCTGGAACAATGTAAGTATGCTGTATAAGTCATACCTGGAGTCCAGCTATAAGCATTGTTGCATTGTCCATTGCTTCCTACATTTTTACCAAAATTTGTATAGTTAGTAGATATTTGTGACTTAAGAACAAAAATGTATTATATTGTAGCTTACCAGTCCTTGTGGTGGTGGTGTGTGTGTGTTTTTTTTTCAGGCTTTTCTCTTTTATTTAGTAATCCTGCCAGTAACATACTTCCTGTCCTGACGGAAGCCTGAGGGTCACCATTACATATTTGATAATGCGGTTAAGCCCCTTTTCTGGCTGTCACAAATACTTGGTACCCTTGCCTAATTTTACGTTAGCAGTTTATTGTCTTGGTCTCTGTGAGCCCTCTGTGGCCGCACGGTTTGTCCTGTTTTCTCTTTGGCGTCCATTTGGCTCTGGTTTGGCGGTCTGGGAGATTCTGCTCAGTGATGACCCTTTGAATCAATCCCCTGAGGAAGCCCTTTTGAGGGGCGAAACATGTCAGGATAATAACATCATGTCATCACCTACTCTGAATATGCCACCCTTGACGCGATAAAATGATAATCTGCAAACTTTTTATGTTATATACCTTTTTAACCATGTATTAATAAAACTTGTTAAATTTTTAACGATTTCTTGGTACTATTTGTGTTAAAAGCACCGCCAAAAAAAACACAACATTTTTTTCCCTGTGTGTGTGTGTGTGTGTGTGTATGTGTGTATATATATATATATATATATATATATATATATATATATATATATATATATATATATATATTTCCTGTCCTGTAATCACAACTCTCTTTCACTTTTCTGTATCTGTTGCGGAGCAGTGTTGTCTACTAAGGACAGGAATTGTATTGACACAACCGTACACCTCCCACTGTACTCATCTACATAACATAGGGAGAAGTTGTTCTGTAGGCGATAGGGATAACTGGGCTGGGCTGATAACATGGCTCAGGATTTTGTTGCAGCACAGGCAGTGTTATGCCTCGTACACACGATCATGATTCCCGAAGAGAAAAGTGCGATGTGAGCTTTTTGTCGGGAATTCTGACCATGTGTATGCTCCATCGCACTTTTTCTGTGAGAATTCCGGTCAAGAAAAGATTTAGAGCAGATCTCAATTTTTGTGACAGGAAAAATTCCTATCAGGAATCGCGATCATCTGTATGCAATTACGACACGAAAAAAAACGTGCATGCTCAGAATCAAGCAGAAGTGCCTATTGAACTTCAATGATCTTGGCTCGTCGTACGTGTACGTCACCGCGTTCTTGACGTTCGGAATTTCGTCCAAGATTAGTGTGACCGTGTGTATGCAAGACAAGTTTCAGCCGTTTTCCTGCTGAAAAAAACCAGCGGTTTTCTTGTCGGGAATCGCGATCGTGTGTACGAGGCAGCTCACTGACAGGATCAACAGATATTTTTGTGTACTTTCATTTTCATGAAAATCATAGGGATATTTACAAGTAAGCATTGAATACGTTTCCCCCCCCCCCCCCCCCCCAGTATACACTTGTTATAAGGGGCTTCTTAAAGGTTAACTTCACTTTTTTGCCCCTGAGCTTAGTGAATGAAGTGATGCTCTGGTGACATCCATCATCCAATCATCTGTAAGCAAAAATGTTGTGTTTTTCCTGGCACATGATTGGGTATTCTTTACAAAGCGAAACTTCCCCACATTCTCTAAGCACTCAGGCAAATTCCTTACAAAGTGCAGATTCCTTTGCAAAGTGAACAGCCTTTTTTCTTTCAGTAAATATTTCCACTCCAGTAACTCATTTAAGCCGAACTCCAGGTAATATTTAAAAAAAAAAACACAATTGAATCTAGTTATCTGTTAATGAAATAGTTTACATCAGTGTAATACAGGATTCAGAAGCAGCATCCTGGATGTGGAAGTGCAGTACTTCCTATCTTATTATATGCAAAATGTACATTTATTTTCCTGATTTGTTTTGTAACAATAAACCGTGCTAATAAACCCCCATTGAATAGTCAAACTTAATATTTTTAGCATAGCGCCACTCTTATTTAGGAAATGACTGCTTATAGCAGTTTGTGATCTCGTGTGTTGACATGAGTGCAGTGCAGCAGAAAAATAATTATTTAAGGCTCCCGATTCTGAAAACAGGGAATCAAACAGATTTTGGCCTTGTTATTCCCAGTCTGTATGTGAAGCTGCAGGTACAGACTGACTGAATTTAACCAGAGCAATCTCTACATCTTTCAAAGGCCTGTGATGACAGCTTCAAAA
The DNA here is from genome assembly GCA_029206835.1 of Rana muscosa. Lineage (NCBI taxonomy): Eukaryota > Metazoa > Chordata > Amphibia > Anura > Ranidae > Rana > Rana muscosa. The sequence goes on from CM055118.1 coordinate 579,125,440, forward strand.
GCAGGAAAAGAAAAGATAGGGATAACAGGGTCAGATTGCAAAGTTTCTTGATACTTGTGCCTTTTAAAAGAGCTGATGCATTTCAAAAGTATAGTTATGGTTTAAAGGTATGTAAAATACTCAAAACCATTTGAAATAATATGCAGAGGAGAACACATTTATCTAAGCAGTGTGTTAATGGATGCCATTGACTGGCAGATATTTATGCAGGGACATGATCAGAAATGTCATGCTAGCTCATGTGCCAGAAGTCTCACTCAGGATTTTGACTTGTATTACATTTCATTAGGACAGCATCTCAAACATGTTTATGGTGGTTTTTAGCTAAGGGTAATGGAGTGGCAGGTAAATCTCTGTGGAAATTACTTTAAATAGAGCTGAAGCTGAATATCAAGCAGGGCTAAGCTCAGGATTTGGACAAGGTAGATTTCAGCTTTCTTTTTATATAAATAAAACAAATATTCAGATAAGATTTATATCCCATCCATACTGTGAATATCTAAAAAATTAACAATACAAAAGTAGGTAATGACTAAATATCAGAAAATCTGAGTTTAGATGCCATTTGAATTGATAAGATGTAAAGTAGCTTGGACTCCCCAAGCCGCCTCCCTCTTCAACACTATTTTCAAGACTTATGGGACTTCATGGTAAGCTGCAGCCCCTTGAGGTCAAAGGATTCCATATAAGACAGTGTTAGCAAGTCTTTCCATAAACGGTAACAATTTTCTTAGCTGGAAAAAAAAAAAATATTGATGTCAGAAATGCACATGCAATAATATCTGATAAAATCAAAATTACATAGTAGGTAAGGTTGAAAAAAGACACAAGTCCATCAAGTCCAACCTATGTGTGATTATATGTCAGTATTACATTGTATATCCTTGTATGTTGTGGTCGTTCAGGTGCTTATCTAATAGTTTCTTGAAACCATCAATGCTTCCCGCTGAGACCACCACCTGTGGAAGGGAATTCCACATCCTTGACGCTCTTACAGTAAAGAACCCTCTACGTAGTTTAAGGTTAAAGTGGATGTAAACCCACTCTCATCCTTTCTAAACTACTGCCATAGTGCTGATCTGTAAAGAATATAGATGCCTCCTGCATGCATCCTTATCTGTCAAATGTCTCCCCTCTGTCTGTTATAAGAACTGAAAAACTGCAGATTCTGTGGGTGGATCTGTTGTCTGGAGCTCGGTGGGTGGAGTCGTGATGTCAGTAGACTCCCCGCCCACCTCTACACTCCCCTCGTCAACATGCATTTTCTCCTGTGTATTCCTTCTGCTATGATCACTAACATCCAGTCAAAATCCAGAAAAGTAACCACATGACTTCAGAAAAGGAGTGGGGGTGGGAATGAAAAAATAATGCCTGTCTAAAGCTAGTGCACAAGATATGTAAATAACCTGTCACTCAAAGCAAGGGGGCGGAACGGACAAAGGTTTTTCTCTGTTTGTCCGTTTTATCTCACTGAACAATAAAAGAGGATTGCTCAGAGCTGGATTAACTCTTTGTGGCAAGACCTGGCACAAATTATAGGAAATATTATACTCTGCATTGTGACAGCAAAAAAAAATACAATTTTTTTTTATCCCTATTGTGGGGTCACCAGTATAGTATTTGTAAATTTAAATCATATCCCCTCCCAAGCGTCTCTTCTCCAGAGAGAATAAGTTCAGTGCTCGCAAAATTTCCTCATAACTAATATCCTCCAGACCCTTTATTAGCTTTGTTGCCTTTCTTTGTACTCACTCCATTTCCAGTACATCCTTCCTGAGGACTGGTGCCCAGAACTGGACAGCATACTCTAGGTGCGGCCGGACCAGAGTCTTATAAAGCGGAAGAATTATTGTTTCATCTCTGGAGTTAATCCCCTTTTTAATGCATGCCAATATTCTGTTTGCTTTGTTAGCAGCAGCTTGGCATTGCTTCTTGATCGAAGAAATATGACTGTGTATTGTACAGAATGATTTGATTATCTTAAAGCTGGACTCCAGTATAAGCAAATATTGTCTAAATACGAGATGTATGTATTTGTGCTTCCTGGTGTGATTACTGTGTTTCTAACACATTTTCACAGTGTACTAAAATTTTGCTTTTGTGCAAGAGCTTCCTGTAAGAAAGACCCAACACTGCTGCTTTCTCCCCTTCTACAGGGTGCCTAGCACATCCTACAATGTAATTGTGGTACCAATGAGAAGTGCCAAAATTGCATTGTCATGCAGAGGAGCAGTGTTTTAACTCCAGCTTTCCATACATCTGGAAGTTGAAGACTAAGGACTTGTTTACACTTCAAACAGGGGCAGTAGACATAGGCAGTGGAGCTATGGTTTTACCAACTCCCTTAAAGGTTTTGTTTTTTACCTCATGGCATTCTCTGCATTAAGGTAAAGAACACCCCACTAATTATGCTACCTATCCACATTCCTAAACACTTATCTAGCTCCTGTCACCGCTCCAGTACTGTCTCTGCTCCAGGACCACTCCTCTCTTACTTCCTGGTTTGGGCAGCGAGAGTCATAGGCTCAACACCTGTGAGGAGGTAGTGGGGACATGGTTTACCGGGGCTCTGTTTGTCTATGGTCACACACATCCCATCTTGGGAATGCACATGCATGGGTGCCTACTTAACCCCTGGCTTACTAAGGAAGCACCTGGAGGAGGGAGTAGGTAGGTATAACAAAAATTATATTCTTTTTTTATCACTTTAAGTTGAAAAGGCAGCCATACAGGGCTGTACACATGCTGTGGCAAAAATGATATCCCCTGTGGCATTTAACTGGCATTACTGCTGCCAAATCCAACTCATTCAAGTGAATAGGGTCGCACTGCAACTGCCCTGTAACCATGTGCAATGCATGCGGTTGCAGCATAACGGTGCAGGTTTTACTGGATTTAAACAGGTAATGAGGCGGTGAAGTATCACTTCCTTACTGCCTGTCAAACACCACTAGGAAAAGCGATTCACTGCCTATTGCTTTTCACAGAGGCGGCAAGGTCTGGCACAGGTGTAAACTTAGCCTTAGGGGTCTCCTGGGTCACAGGGAAGAGGAATGTTTAGCCAGTGTTTGCTTTTACACTAGCCTCCTAGTTTAACATGTTACCATATGTGACTGGTTTGTTTTAATTGTAAGCATTAGACTCCATTCACACAGGGGCAACACGACTTCCAGCGCGACTTTGGGAGGCAACTTGGACACGACTTGAGTATGAATCACAGCGCGACATGAGGCAACTTACAAGGCAACTTCAAGTTGCTTCCAGGACAGGAGGCTTTCCAGTGGCCAATTAAACAAGAATCAGCTCTGTGGGAGGGAGGGGGGAGGGAGGGGTTTGCCTGAGAATTGTATGTTCTCTTCCTGTATTGTTGCTTCTGTTAAGACAGTGATCCGACTTCTGAGGCGACTTCCATTGAAATCAATGGGTACAAGTTGCCTACAAGTCGCCTAGAAGTCGGATTGAAGTAGTACAGGAACCTTTTCTGAAGTCGGAGCGACTGCAGTAGCGTGCATTAAGACGGCTCCATTCACTTACTTAGATTTTCTCATGCAGCAACTTGGGGCGACTTGAAGTCGGATCCAAAGTCGTCCCTGTGTGAATGGGCTCTAAGGAAGCCATTACTTGCCTTATTTATAAATACTAGTTTCCTGGCTATCATATTGATTCTTTGGTTTCAGTACTCTTTGGGTTACTGACTTGGAACTAGAGTGCAAATCAGAAGTCCTGAGCTGCAGATATTCTGCATATTTAGAAGTAGGTCAGCGATGTCTAAGTACACATAGACCAGGCCATTTGTAAGTGCAACCAAGGCTACTGTAACCTTACTGTGGTCAAGCACAACCCTATATTTGCACATGATTAATTTGCATCATTTGCAAAAATCGAGAAATTATGTTATATGTATATTAACAGGGGTTAATGAAGGGGATGGCACGGGCTTCCAAGCACTGGAATCCATCATATTATAATAAGATTTCCCAACATGGTAAAAACTCTCTACATATAATTGGACACAGATGGTTCCCTTTTTCTTTAAAGGACCTCATACCACCTCATATCACTGGACCTCTGTAGCTATGTATTTGGCTGAATGGGACTAAAGTATACAGTGGGCTACGGCTTTGCAAAAAAGACTGGCAGATGTCTCACCACCTGCCTCTTATCTGATCATCTCTGGCCAATCATAAACTGCTGATGATGAAGAAGTTTATGATCAAATCTATTAATGATCTGACCACCCATCATTCAGGTGACTCTATCAGCTTATAATCACCCTATCACTCCCATAACACTCTTTCCTCTCTGAGATGCACAATTTGAAAATTACACTGTGTAACTCTTTCATTTCTATATTGTTCAGCTCAGAGGAAACATAGTCCTGTTTTACAACGGTAGTTTGTTTATCCTGTACTGTTCTTGAATTAAACATGAGAGTGAGGGAACATTAGGGCTGGCTGTATTATACGTGTCACTATATACTTGATTGTTTTAATTACATTGCTGTAAGTGTGACTACAGATTCACAGTAACATATAAGCCTGGAGGTTGTACAGTGTGGGCTATTGAAAGTGTAGGACAAAGTCTACATACAGTCAGGTCCATAAATATTGGGACATCGACACAATTCTAATCTTTTTGGCTCTATACACCACCACAATGGATTTGAAATGAAACTAAATAGATGTTCTTTAACTGCAGACTTTCAGATTTAATTTGAGGGTATTTACATCCAAATCAGGTGAACGGTGTAGGAATTACAACAGTTTGTATATGTGCCTCCCACTTTTTAAGGGACCAAAAGTAATGAGACAGATAAACAATCATAAATCAAACTTTCACTTTTTAATACTTGGTTGCAAATCCTTTGCAGTCAATTACAGCCTGAAGTCTGGAACGCATAGACATCACCAGACGCTGGGTTTCATCCCTGGTGATGCTCTGCCAGGCCTCTACTGCAACTGTCTTCAGTTCCTGCTTGTTCTTGGGGCATTTTCCCTTCAGTTTTGTCTTCAGCAAGTGAAATGCATGCTCAATCGGATTCAGGTCAGGTGATTGACTTGGCCATTGCATAACAATCCAGTTCTTTCCCTTAAAAAAACTCTTTGGTTGCTTTTGCAGTATGCTTCGGGTCATTATCCATCTGCACTGTGAAGCGCCGTCCAATGAGTTCTGAAGAATTTGGCTGAATATGAGCAGATAATATTGCCTGAAACACTTCAGAATTCATCCTGCTGCTTTTGTCAGCAGTCACATCATCAATAAATACAAAAGAACCAGTTCCATTGGCAGCCATACATGCCCACGCCATGACACTACCACCACCATGCTTCACTGATGAGGTGGTATGCTTTGGATCATGAGCAGTTCCTTTCCTTCTCCATAGTCTTCTCTGCCCATCACTCTGATACAAGTTGATCTTGGTCTCATCTGTCCATAGGATATTGTTCCAGAACTGTGAAGGCTTTTTTAGATGTTGTTTGGCAAACTCTAATCTGGCCTTCCTGTTTTTGAGGCTCACCAATGGTTTACATCTTGTGGTGAACCCTCTGTATTCACTCTGGTGAAGTCTTCTCCTGATTGTTGACTTTGACACACATACACCTACCTCCTGGAGAGTGTTCTTGATCTGGCCAACTGTTGTGAAGGGTGTTTTCTTCACCAGGAAAATAATTCTTCGGTCATCCACCACAGTTGTTTTCCGTGGTCTTCCGGATCTTTTGGTGTTGCTGAGCTCACCGGTGCGTTCTTTCTTTTTAAGGATGTTCCAAACAGTTGATTTGGCCACACCTAATGTTTTTGCTATCTCTCTGATGTTTTTTTTTTTTTCAGCCTAATGATGGCTTGCTTCACTGATAGTGACAGCTCTTTTTATCTCATATTGAGAGTTGACAGCAACAGATTCCAAATGCAAATAGCACACTTGAAATTATATACTTTTGGTCCCTTAAAAAGTGGGAGGCACATATACAAACTGTTGTAATTCCTACACCGTTCACCTGATTTGGATGTAAATACCCTCAAATTAAAGCTGAAAGTCTGCAGTTAAAGCACATCTTGTTTGTTTCATTTCAAATCCATTGTTGTGGTGTATAGAGCCAAAAAGATTAGGATTGTGTCGATGTCCCAATATTTATGGACCTGACTGTATGTGCAATGTGGAAATAAATGTTTTAAGTGTAAGTTCATCTTTTCTCAAAAAATGAAAAGGTAAACTAACACCATACACCTGCCCCATTCCACTGGTCACCGCTGCACTTACCGCCGTGGGTGATGAGCTGTCAATGCCCAGTGCCCAGTCTGGGGATTCGAAAGCCTTGCTCTTCACCCCCTTTTTTCTGCAGCGCTTCTGGGACGGATCAGAGTGGTTCTGATTGGTCAGCATCAGAACAGAGAATCACTGTGATCCATCTCAGAAGTGCTGCAAAAAAGAAGAGATAGAAGAGCGGGAATTTCAAATACCCGGGCTGCTGTACCGGCTATATGGGCAAAGACAGCGAATCACGTTTAGATAAAGATAAAATTACCACGCTAATGATTGTACAAAATATAAGGATCATAAAGTGCTGCGCTAAATAAGCATAAGTAAATGTGGTCTTAGGAATATGAATAAATCAAAATAAAACAAAAACTAAGATGGAGACAAGAGTGAATGTCTCATACACATAATGTAAATAGTGAAAATACATAAGATAAAAGTCCACAGTGGGCCACTAATCATGTACCCATATGAATGCAAAGTCCACACAAGTGCTTGATATGATGGTCAACAACACGACAATCCCACCAGCATGAATAATGACAATGCGCTTACCAGAAAGTGTGGACCCAAATACTGTATGGTAGTGGGTCACACAGTCAGAGGTAAAAATACATCATCCAGGGTAGCCAGATCCCTTAGGAGTCCCTTCATGGATGAGTCTCACAAATCTCCACAGCTATGGTGTAGATAGACTCAATTTACCAGCATATGTAAAGACACACCAAGCAGTCGCACATAGTGTAAAAACATCTTGGACACGTTTATTTAAAAACTGTAGAACACTAACAAAATTAAGATGTAAAGGCACTTTGTTGGGATAATGCAATGACCCAACAGTGGCTGGACCCTAAAAAAAACAGCGAATCGCCTGTTGAGGTAAGTACAGCAGTTAGCGGGGGGCAAGGGGGGTCTACAGTGTTAGTATGCCTTTTTAATATTTTTTTCTAAAAAGGTGAACAAACCCTTTAAAGCTAAACTCTGAGATAAGCAAATATTGCCAAAATTCAAGAGCCATGTGCATTCTTACTTTGGTGTTCTTTGTGTATTCCTTCCAGGTCTTTGCAATAATCCAGCGTGAAACATTGTCTCTGCACAGGAGCTTCCTGTAATAAAGACCGGTCACTGCTGCTCTCGCTCCTTGTGCAGGGTGACTGCTCTTGTCTCCGCCCCCTAAAGTAGTTTTCTGCAGGCAGCATGTAGCCTGATGTCACTGCTACTTTTACAAGATTACTGTGCGTACAAAGGCATTCAGTGTACACTAAGGCAGTGGCGTAGCGTGGGTTGTCAGCGCCCGAGGCAGGGCAAGAGATTTGCGCCCCCTAACCTGCGGATTTTTAGCACTCTCTGAGTCCCTTCTGCTAGTACAGTAGTACTGACCAACCTGATTCCTACACCGACCTACCTGACCACTATACTACCCTACCTGATTCCTATACTGACCTGCCTGATTCCTACACTGACCACTAAACTGACCTATCTGATTGCTATACTGACCACTACACTGACCTACCTGATTCCTATACTGACCACTACACTGACCCACCTGATTCCTACACTGTCTACTACACACATTATTATTGCTCACTGATTGGTTGCTAGACGATACTGCACATAATTACCGCCTACCCATTGTTTGCTAGAGGTTACTGCACATCATTACTACAAACTGATTGGTTGCTAGAGGTTACTGCAAGTTGTTTTTGCTTACTGATTGCTTGCTAGAGATTACAGCAGATCATTACTGTTCACTGATTGGCTGCTGAAGGTTACTGCACAACATTACCACTCACTGGTTGCTAGAGGTTACTGAATATTATTAATGCTCCCTAATTGGTTGCTAGACATTGCAGCACATCATTACGGCTCACTGATTGGTTGCTAGAGATTACAGCACATCATTACAACCCACTGATTTGTTGCTTAAGGTTACAGCACATCATCTCACTGCCTGCACACCACAGACTGCAGACGTGACGGGACCCACCAATAGACAGAAAAGAAGAAATAGAACTAATTATTAGCAATGAGGGTTAAGGGGTGTGCTGTGTATGGAGTGCAAGGCTGAGGGATGCGCTTTGTATGGAATGCAGGGTTCAGAGGTGCGCTGTGTGCAGTGTTGAGGGGGTGTGCTGCATGCAGGGTTGAGGGGGGTGCGCTGTGTGTGGCGTGCAGGGTAAGGGGGTGCGCTGTGTGTGGCGTGCAGGGTTGGGGGGTGTGCTGTGTGTGGCGTACAGGGTTGGGAGTGTGCTGTGTGTGGAGGGAGGGTTGGGGGGTGCGCTGTGTGTGGCGTGCAGGGTTGAGGGGGTGGGCTGTGTGTGGCATGCAGGGTTGAGGGGGTGCACTGTGTGTGGCTTGCAGGGTTGAGGGGGGTGCACTGTGTGTGGCTTGCAGGGTTTGAGGGGATGCGCTGTGTGTGGCTTGCAGGGATGAGGAAAGTGCACTGTGTGTGGCTTGCAGGGTTGAGGGGGGTGCGCTGTGTGTGGCTTGCAGGGTTGAGGGGGGTGGGCTGTGATTGGCTTGCAGATTTGAGGGGGGTGCGCTGTGTACATCTCCCCCCCCAAAAACAAAGCTCTTCTTTCCTACAGATTCAAGTTGAGAGCTGCCATCTTCCCGTACAGAGCTTTCCTCTGTAGAGGCGTACACACAATGTCCGTGCAGCTGTCGGTAAGGTGTCTGTCTGTGTGGATGATGCCTCATCCTCTTCCTCCTGGCCCGGTTTCCTCCAGTCCTGGGGTGGTCGGTGCAGGGTCAGAGTGCCGGGGGCCGCGTAGCAGCACACTGACAGGCACATGCTAGACTCAGGAGAAGCGGCGGTGGTCGGAAGTCCGGGCTGTGGGGCGGGATAAGTGGAAGGACAGCATGTCGCACATGGACCTCGTGTATGGGGAGTGGCGTGTAATGGAGAGGATGCCTCGCGAGTCACCTGCCCTCCTCCTTCCCCCCAGTCTCTGCACAGTCACAATCCCTGGGATCATCACAGATGGTCTTCAGTGTTCATTTACTCACTGCTGTGTCAGTGTCACCGCTGGAGCCTAAGCCGGGACTGCACCGCAACTTCCTCCTCATAGGGAAGCAAAAGAGCTCACAGTCTCCTAGACTGCACAGCGCAGGAGAAGAGCTGCAGGTAACCTGCCGCTGCGCCCCTCTAAATTTTGTGCCCGGGGCGACCGCCCCCCCCCCCCCTGGCCCCCCCCACACGCTACACCACTGCACTAAGGGGATTTATAGCTTTTGTGGCTATTGAGGAATATATTTAAATTACCGGTACATCTTTTGTACTCAGAGGTCAGCTTTAAAAGGAGACTATCAGTCTGCCCATCTCAAAGGTAGCCAAAGACATCAGATGATGAGCTGGAATATATGAGCACACATATACACAAAGCCTTCCTGTGCAGAACAGAAGTCAGGCATTGCCCTATGACAAACTAACATTTGAAATCCCCTCGTTTCAAAATAATTTCATTGTGCAAATAGAAACACAGAAGACCAATGGCAGAAAAAGACCAAGTGGCCCATCTAATCTGCTTTTTTTTTGTTTGTTCACAATTTTGTCAGATGGTAGACCTATTGTTTAAATTGACTTACTGTTGATTGGCTTACTACCATTACTAAAAGTCTGTTCCAAGCACCCACTACTATTTTGGTAATCCAATATGTGTTAGGCCCCTTTCACACTGGGGCGGGCAGGAGCGGTGGCGGTATAGCAGCGCGATTTTCAGCGCTGCTATACCGTCGTTCTTACCGCGGTATGCGGTCGCTAGGGGGGTGAATTTAACCCCCGCTAGCGGCCGAAAAAGGGTTAATACCACCCGCAAACCGCGGCTATTGCCGCGGTTTGCGGGCGGTATTACCGCGCTGTCCCATTGATTTCAATGGGAGATCGCGGTAAAGGAGCGGTGAACACACCGCTCCTTCACCGCTGTAAAGAAGCGGCTAGCAGGACTTTTGGAGCGGTCCTGCTAGCGCACCGCTTCAGTGTGAAAGCCTTCGGGCTTTCACATTGAAGGCTAAAGGGCATGATTTTTTCATGCGGTATAATAGCGCTAATATTAGCGCTAAACCGCATGAAAAACACCCCTTTCACACTGGAGCGGTGCGCTAGCAGGACCGCTCCAAAAGTCCTGTTAGCCGCATCTTTACAGCGGTGAAGGAGCGGTGTGTTCACCGCTCCTTTACCGCGGTCTCCCATTGAAATCAATGGGACAGCGCGGTAATACCGCCCGCAAACCGTGGCAATAGCCGCGGTTTGCGGGCGGTATTAACCCTTTTTCGGCCGCTAGCGGGGGTTAAATTTACCCCCCTAGCGACCGCATACCGCGGTAAGAACGACGGTATAGCAGCGCTGAAAATCGCGCTGCTATACCGCCACCGCTCCTGCCCACCCCAGTGTGAAAGGGGCCTATAGGAATGGATGTCAAATAACCCTGTGTCTAATTATTATGCATATATCCATGCATGCAGAGGATTTTTAAGCTTCATGAGGATTGACATGGTGATATGAAAATCTTTATAATAAAGATTGATATATAGTATATCCTTTTATAGTATTTATAAGACCTATGATATTTTGCATTGGAGTCTTGTACATTTATTTTTGGCCCCTAATACAATTTGAGTACTGTAGAAAACATAAAGATGTATAAACCTAGTGTGACAACATTATTAAGTCTTCTGTTTGATTTGCAGTTGAGGAAGACAGTGTGGAATGACTTGTGAGTAGCAGAGATCACTGGCCTCTCATTGACAGGTAAGCCGTTTTCATTACATTTAGAATTTGGTTCTTGACCTAACAGTGAGGTGACATACATTAGTCAGATCATTATGGCAAAGGTGAAATATCTATGCTTGCTAAGGACCAGAAGGGTGTTCAGTAGTCATAATATTGCAGGCACAAGCTGTGCATTGCAGGCATTGATAGTAAAAGCAGTAAGGCTGACTTTTATATGTACAAAATAGTGTTACTCTTAGTTAGTATTCAGAAACCAATTTGATTTTTTTTTAATGCAGATAAGATAATAAAAGCTTGCTATAATCACCATCTACACCTTTTCCCTCTAAGTTATATACATTTGCCTAAGTGTACTTTATTAGATAATATTCAGTTTGTGTCTTTTGCAGTGAAATGGCTTTATGGCCAATTACAAGTAATTGCAATATTAATCTAACCCCATGTACTTATGGTGACATAAGCTTCAGTGCTGAATGTGTTTGTAACTAGTATTTAACATTAGTTGCATTGGATTATCTAAAGCCTACCCCTGCCATAATGTTTTTGAATAGAGTGGAAAAGTTTTTTTTTTTTTTTTTTACTCTATGCCCTTGGAGAGATTTTTTTTTTCTTATGGTTCTTTGACAGGCTGTCAACTGGACAGTAATGCCTCGTACACACGACTGTTTTTTCAGAGAAAAAAAGTCAGACGGGCTTTTTTTCTCTGAAAGTCCGGCTGTGTGTAGCCTCCATCTGACTTTTTTTGTTGGAAGTCCGACGGACCTTAGATAGAGAACCTGTTCTCTTTCTTTCCGTCGGACTTCCGACGGACTCACGGCGGACTTTTGTACGGTCAAAAGTCCAACCGTGTGTACAAGGCATTAGTGGGGACAAAGACAGCAAGAAAAACTTTTTTTTTTTTTGTAGAGTCGAGGAGATAACCCTTCCATTTCCCTAGCAAAAACAAGGACAGCAACAATATATTGACAAATGTTTTAACTTTTCCCCACTATTTAAAACTAGCAGAAAACTGTCTAAAATTAGACTTTAGGGACCCATTTACTTCAGGTGTGTTGCATTAGGCCCCTTTTCAGAATTCTTGGGTAGTAAAACACCTCAACACATGCAAATTTAGCACTGCTGCATTTTGTTTTTGCACCGGAGTGGAACACACATATTGCTTTGTGGTATGCAGAAGTGCATTGTAACACTGGTGTGTTGGGGTGCCATTCCAGCCTACATAAATTAAAAGGATATCTAATCCAAAGAACAAAAATGTAATTTATTGCAGCTTACCAGTCATTAGATGTGGTGGCTGGATTCGTTCTGGCAAATATCATTTTCAGAAGGTACAGAAAATTCCTGGCAGGAATGCATGGGTTATCAAGCAGCGGACCCGTTGGCAGGTCTGTGGTACATCAGTGCAAAAAGCGCTTTTTGCATATACCCTTTGACAGGGAACACCTCTTTGGCGCCTTCCTAGACATCTTTATGAAGGTTCAAAACAAATAATGCTGCGCTGGTGTTAATTATTAACACCAGCGCAGCATTATTTGTTTTGAGTTTTATTTGCACATTTATATTGGGAGTGTGTTACTTGCTGCTTGCATATATCACACAGATTGTATTTTAGTTGCTCGCAAGACTACCTATTATATTTATAAATCTTTATGAAGGTTATCACAGAGAAGAGAGCCCTCTTTTGCTTCAACGAAAGAACGCTAATCCTTGGTTCAGTAAAGCCTATGCCTCTGATGCTAGGAAGAGCGTCTTTCTTTTTTCTCAGTCCTCCAAGCCCAAGTCCCGAACTCAGTTCCCTCACAAACCTTGGACTCCAGAACTGTCCAAACAAATCAGTTGCCCCTTCAACACTTTACCTCTCAGTTACAGGGTCATCTGATCCCGATTTAGTCAAACAATGGCATGGCCATGGTGTATATAAATCATCAAGGGGGAACCAGAAGCCTTGTGCATTTAAAAGAGGCTGACCAGTACTGGCACTGTCTAACATACATACCAGAGGCAGAGAAAAATTTCAGGTGGATTTTCTCAGCCTGCGATGTCTGGACTTGGACTATGGTCTCTCCACCTGGAGGTAATTTAAGACCTTTTTCGCAAGTGGGGGACACCAGGTCTGGACTTACTGGCTTCCAGACTCAGCAACAAACTGGAAGGCTTGTCTTCAGATCCAGGAATCCTCTGGCAATAACAGTGGATTCTTTGGTAACCCTGATCAGTTCAACCTGATTTATACTGCTCCTCTCATAAGGCTTCTTCCTCATCTGCTCCACAGAATCGTTATGGAAGGCATACCAGTGAGATGTCTGTCGTACTCGGATCTCAGCAGGCTTCAGGCAGACTCTCCATGGGCTCTCCCAGACCTACTGGATCCCTTCAGTTGGACTGCTTTTGGACATCCCATACATCTCAGAATTATTTTGACCATGTGTACCTTAATGGATGATTAAGAAAATAGAGCTTTTAACTTACCATAAAATCCTTTTCTTGGAGGCCATCAATGGACTACCTACCTCATTGCTACTACTGCTTTTGGATGAAAGTGAAGCATGATGAGAGTTTGAGGGGTTATACTGACTGACTGACACTTTTCTTTTGCTTGCTAGTGTCCAAAACTCCTGTAGGTAACAGTATTACCCATACATCTCAGAATTCTTTTGACTGTGGACTTTAATAAACGCCTAGAAAATAATTTTACAGTTAAGAATCCTATCTTTTTTTTAAGGGTATAAAATTTAATTTTAATAGTTAAAATTAACAGGACAGATTTCAAAAGATTAACGTTTAATCATGAAACACTGGATAATCTATCTAACATGTTATAAAAGTGTTAGGTGCAATAAACATTTTAATTTGCACATTATCAACAAGTATAGAGCTTTTTTATTTAATGTTCCCTCACCTTATACTTTTTGTGTTAGAATCATGAAATAATAGCATTGCTGAGGACAACTGTAAATAAAGATATTGAAAAAGGTGCAACATTTATGAATACCTCACCAAGTTATGATTGTTTCAGATTGATAACCTTTAAAATAGAATATATGAATCTTAGTGGAGTCAGGAAAGAGTCAGTAAATCTCTGCAGAATTTAGAGGAGGCATTCCCATGAGGGGCTATTATAAGCCTTATTAATGTCCATTGAAAGCCTGTGGGATTCACTGTCCCAATTTAAATGGACAACAGAAATTAGATCACTATATATAAAGTTCCATCTAGTCCTTATGGATATCATTGCACAAAAGTCTATAGGATAGAATACTACTATAAATTTTATAGTCTACATTTGTAGGAGAAGTAGGGTGATATTTTGCTAATTTGCTGTGGACATTATTTGGCTTTAGATATAAATCTTAAGCAGAGTTGGCTTCAGGATTTAAAGGATAAGTACATTTTCAGCACTTATCCTTTATTCTTGTTCTTCTTGCTTCTACATCTTAAAATTGCACCTGTTTTTCTTATAACCAGAAGTTTTACACATGGGATTGCCAGCATGGCTCAAGTGGGCTTATACTGCAACATCTTCTGGCCACTATTCATTTTCATGACCATTTTCGTGACCATGCCAAACAGCACACATAGATAATTGACCAGTGCAATGCAGCAGAAAAGCTTGGTCAAGCACACAGGTGAAAGAGAAATAGAAGTTCATGTATTGGGCCATCTTTTTATCAATTCTACTCTTCCTATCTGTCATTTCCTAACTGGCTCTGACTTGTGGCCTTTCCTCTCCTGTTCTGAGTGCTGATGTTCAGAGAATCACAGGGGTCAGGGACTAATCACACTGGCATAGGGCTCTTGAGTTTGATCACCTTAGCCAATAAACTATGCAGATACTTGCATCTCTATTGTACATTAAAGTGGTTGTAAACTCAGTACAACCACTTTCACCTACAGGTAAGCCTATATTAAGGCTTACCTGTAGGTGCTGGAAATATCTCCTAAACCTACACGGTTTAGGAGATATTTACAATGTCCCCATACGCCGATATCTTCTGCGCATGCACCAATGTATTCGGCACATGCACACCTTAGAAAGGGCACGATGTGCCCTTTCTAAAGGGGTCTTGCGGTGACTGGCGGCTCCCGCGCGTGTGCGTGGTAGTGACGTCACGCAACTCTGGACAGTCACAGAGCCGGAGTCCGCGGCCCCGGAAGGAAGAGGGGTGAAGAATGGACGCTTCGTGCACAGGGGACAGCGGTGACATCGCAGGCTTCAGTTTCAGGTAAGTGACACATAATGGGTTACTATGCGGTGCATAGTAGCCCATTATGCTTACCTTTGCAGGGAAATAAAGAGGAAGTAAAATCTATCAGGGTTTACTTCCTCTTTAAACTCTATTGCCTATCGACATTCCTTATACCTTGTTTTAATTGCCTTTTGCTTTACTATATCTTGAATATGAAGCTTTGTTAATGTTTTCTGCTTGAATTTTTGGGGTTCTGTAAAACCACCTTGTCATGAAAAATAAATATTAAAACTCCAGTAACCTGTAAAAGATGAGCATGTATACTGACCTTTGCCCGTGCCCCTGATCACCACTCCGCTCAGTAGAAATGGCCAACAGAATTCCATTGGGAAACCGACATTGCCAGGGGTGTCGATCTCCTTGGCCACCTGCAGCTCTCAACTGTTCTTCTTGCTGACCTCCAAGTACCTACAGGACACAGTAGTGATGTTTAGGTTAGCAGGAGGAACCAGTGGGAGCTGTGAGTAAGCCAGGAGGTCGATACTTCTGGCAGTGTCAATTTCCCAGCGGACTTCAGGAGACCATTTCTACTAAGCAAATTATAATTCGGCAGCTCAGGCATCAGGAAATATGAGTATACATGCTCTTTATTTACAGGCTACAGGATTTTTTATATTTATTCTTCTTGACAAGGTTGTTTTAATAAATCGTGTATAACTGCATTAAATGTGTGTTTTTTATATATATCTGTCTGGAGGCTGGCTTGAAAAGTCCATCATTCTGACTATGTTTCATGTTACACCTATATTTAGGGTGTAACATGATCAAAATGTGCAGCCCCCACCCTTACAGAATTGCAGGGTTCTGCTCCCCGCTACATAGGCGTGCCATTCATTCACAGGGATCTACTGCAGAGGGACTTGTAGACCTCAATGGAGCACAGTGCAGTGACTTCAATGCACTTGTAGTCCCTCGATACTTCTTCCAGACCCATAACTAATGGCCTGTACCATGGTACGGATCTGCGGCTGCAGGAGTCAGAGCATTGCACGCACAATCCACCACTCACAGTTGCAATGCTTTGCAGGTCCAATGAAAAAATGTATACATTTTTTTATTTTGCTATTTTTGCTTTGGCAATATAGTATGGGTGCAGTTATTATTTTCTTTGCAAAAGGTGGAATTTGCCTTTAGGTGACAATGTTTGGACCACTGAATAATTAATTGGTTCAGGCTGTGGGATATACATTTAGATTATCATAGTTTAAAAGTCTTGATCAGGAAACTATTTGTATTCTTGTTTCACATTGGTCTCCAACTGTTAGTTCCATCTGCTTTTTAATAACAACAGAAGCTCATTGAACAGGTTAACTGCATTAAACGTATGGACAGTCCAATTAATTTTAGAGGAGGTGTCTTCTGGGGACCCCCTTCTTTATGTTTCAGCATTTTTATTTCATTTTGCAAAAATAAATTACTGCAAACCTTTAGATGAAAAAAAAAAACGTTTTTTACAGGAAGCAAAAAATGAACTACTTGGTGAACATGTTACAACTAGTTTAAATCGAAAACGGGTATTCCATAAATATAATCTAAAGCACAGGTGTCAAGCACAAGGCCTGCGTGCCTAATTCGGACCTCCGGGCAATTTCCTGTGACCCTCGCACCTCTCTTGCAGCTGCAGGAGAGCTCCAGCCCTCTTCTGGTCCTCCTCCAGACCCTTACTTTCTGCTTTCAAGCAATGCATCCAGAATAAGGAAATGGGGGTGCACTGTGATGTAAGGGAGAGTGGGGGACTCAACTTCTGATGGCGGGGTGGCTCTTAACGTCTAATGTAAGGGGAGGGGGATGTGCTGGACATCTAATCTTACAGATACAACCGGCCCTTTTGAGGGCAATCATAATGCTGATGCGGCCCACGATGAAATGAGTTTGACACCCCTGATCTAAAGTATACATTGTCAATATATTTTTTTCTGAAGTATAATTTACAAATAGGATTTTATACTTTTCATTATTTTCTAAAGAACATCAAGTATAAAATTATGTTTTAGTGTATAAATTGTACAAGTGTAAGTCTACTCAATGAATTAATGTCTGCAATATGTATATATTATTAAAAAATGTTTTTATTTAAAATCTAAAGTATTGCAACCAAAATGTTTTACCTTCCAGTTTCAGTGAGATCCTAAAATCTTGTCAGTGGGCACAACCATAAAAACCTTAGTGGCTATTTTGCTATTGGTGTCTCTATTGGAAAGATTTTTTCTTTTACTTCTTTTCTTAGGCCCCTTTCACACTGGGGCGTTTTTCATGCGGTTTAGCGCTAATAATAGCGCTGTTATACCGCATGAAAAAATCCTGCCCTGTGTCTTCAATGTGAAAGCCCGAAGGCTTTCACACTGAAGCGGTGCGCTAGCAGGACCGCTCCAAAAGTCCTGCTAGCCGCTTCTTTACAGCGGTAAAGGAGCGGTGTGTTCACCGCTCCTTTACCGCGGTCTCCCATTGAAATCAATGGGACAGCGCGGTAATACCGCCCGCAAACCGCGGCAATAGCCGCGGTTTGCGGGCGGTATTAACCCTTTTTCGGCCGCTAGCGGGGGTTAAATTAACCCCCCTAGCGACCGCATACCGCGGTAAGAACGACAGTATAGCAGCGCTGAAAATCGCGCTGCTATACCGCCACCGCTCCTGCCCGCCCCAGTGTGAAAGGGGTCTTAGTGACATGGGCATATGGAATCTCCCTAACAGGGACACAGAAGACAACAAAGGTTTTAATAAAATAGTGGGGTCTATGTTCCTCCTTCTATCGCTGTCTATGTTCCTTCCTTTTTCTTTCATTTTCCTTTTCTCTGGGTTCGACCCAATTCTTTTCTATCTGAGGTACTATACCTCCTGTTTCTATACCACTTAGATAAAACTAGAAGGGAGGCGATCTCCACAGGACCCGGGCATTCTGACGTCAACAATATCCTGACAGACATGTTCAGGTTGGCGGCAGAGGGATACACTGGGGACCAGTTGGGGCTTCACCCCCCATTGGGGAATTTAATTATACAACTGACCACTAGGAGATCTGAGCTCCAAGGGGGTCCCCCTGTACTGCTGTACCATATTTTCTTTTGGATGTATATGTCTGTTATTTACTGTTGGGGTCTGTGTGGATCAATTCTTCCGTTATAAATAAAAATGTAAAATAATAAAATAGTGGAGGAGACACACTACTGTCCTAAAAAAAACAGTTTAACTTGAACACCACCGGACAGTGTATGTTTAGGTATCACCTACAGCGCTATGCATGCATTTATACTTCCTTAGTATGCATATATACATATTGAGTAGGTTCTCTTTTTGCCACTAAAACAACCATGATCTGTTGATGCATAGACTCCAAAGTAACATCTACATTAATGAGTGCCATCCTATCCCCAGGTAAGCAATACATGCACAACCGGGCCACAAAATTCATGATTCATCAGAGCAAACCACCTTCTTCCTTTGCTTCGTGGTCCAGTTCTGATGCTCACATGCCCATTGTAGGAGCTTTTGGCTGTGGACATGGGTTAGCATGGGCACCTTGACTGTGGCTATGCAGCCCCATGAGCAAGAAACTGCAATGCAATCTGTGTTCTGACACCTTTCTATTGGAACCAGCATTAACTTTTCCAGCAATTTGAGCTCTTCTGCTGGTCTTGTGAATTATGCCCCATGATCACTAACATCCACTCAAAACCCAGGAAAGTCACCACATGACTTCAGCATGCCCAATCATGCTGAGGTGTGGAGCAGCTAATCCTGGGAGAGCTGGAGAAGAAAGGAGGGGGGACGTGAAGTACACAGAATGTCTTTCTCAGGCTTGTGCATGAGATAAGGTAATCACCTGTCACTCACAGCAAGGGGGAAGAACTGACTCCTATTTCTCTGTGTGTCTGTTTTTATCTTAATGAAGAAAGATAAGAGGATTGCTCAGAGCTGGATTAACTCTTTGTGGCAAGACTGGGCACAGATGAAATTACATCCTCTGCTGTAACAGCTATGAGTCTTAAGTAAAAAAAAAATTGGGGGTTTAAATCTACTTTAAGCCTTGGCCACCCTTGATGTTGTTTCTAGTTCACTAGTTTTCCTTCCTTGGACCACTTTTGGTAAGTCCTGAGAACTGCAGACCAGGAACATCTCACAAGAGCTGTAGTTTTGGCGTTGCTCTGACACAGTAATCTAACCATTATAATTTGACCCTTGTCCAAGTCACTCAAATCCTTACGCTTGCCCATTTTTCTACTTTCAACACATCAATTTCAGAGACAACATGTTTACTTGCTGCCTATATTTCACCCACTTTCAAGTGACATTGTCATGAGATAATCAATGTTTTTTACTTTACCTGTCAGTGGTCATGATCGGTGTGTATTAATATATATATAAAAAGATTATTTTACCCCAAACATGTAGGGTAGCTGAATGCTCAATGCAAACTATTATTGGAAACCAATGAGTCACCCCATTGTGTTCAGTTCGTGGGAGAGGTATACCCAAGAAGAATTGGTACTGGCAGTACATGTTCTGGAATCTCTTTAGGGTGATTGGTGCAACCAGTTTCATTGACAGTGGTTTTAACCCTTCCATACCTTTATCCAGTCACTTTAAAAGGTAATTGCATTCTAACAGGTGAACTGTCTGTTCAGAACACAAATGAATAGGAGTTGCAGTTGTTCAGTGATGGCAATTTGCTGTTAAATTGGAGATGTAATTTTAGCTTTCATTGAGGACCAAGAAGATAGAATTGTAAAATATCAATGTGTGGGCGTGCATGGCATCTTAACTGGGTTAGTAAAGATTGCTGTGTCTCTGTTTTACTTTGTATTCAGAATCTATTGTGCAGAGCCTGAGTGCTGGCTCAGCATAATGTTATGTACAATAATTAATGGGTTAAGTAGACAGCTATACTTTGTCTCCGTTTTGCTGTGTAAGTATTGCTGGCTTGTTTCAGTTCTGGGCCAGTATGGTATATACAGTACATCCATTAATAGAGCAAGCATATTCTATGAAATGGAAAAAATAAATCAAAAAAGCGCAACCCAATGTGAATAATAACAGTGAATCTCTGAAACAATGTGAAATTCCAACCGATAACCCAACCGATATCTCAAAGCTGGAATATAAGTGAAACAAACATATATAAATGGAAAAAGATAAATTGATCAAAATAAAAATAAAACTTATGACATAAAACTCTCAATTGATAAAAGTCCATATGATGTAATATCTATGGGAGACTAGTCCAAAGATGACATATATAGGATTGTTGCCGTGAAGGAATTCCTATGCGGTGGAAGGCGTAATACTCAGACAGGTTGATAGTATAAGCTTCACATCCAATAGTAAGTAAATGGCTTGCTTTCCAGATATAAGATGATATTGGGCTCAGGACTAAGCCGATCTGCCTTCACTCGATCTGTTCTCGGTGTTCACCACACATGGATCGATTGGAAAATCCGGAGGCGGTCACTTTGGCGCTGAATCCCACAGACTGCGGGCACTTCAAAAATCTTTCGCTTGCCGTAAGGTGAGTATTGTGTTTTATATAACTCACGTTTTCCACATACAGCAACTGGAGATCAGCATCCAGAAGTCAGCAGTCAATTACCAAAGAGAAGGAAGAAGAAAAGATCCTCATGGTGCAGTATTTCTTCATAAAAAACTTATTTATTGCACAGGCTTCATAAAACACTGACATCCATGGAACAGAGACAAATTTTCAAAAACAGCCACGGTTAGCACCAGCTGGCTGGAACGTGATGGTGTCAGAGACTTGTGGCTCCACCCTACATGTTTCCCCATACAAGGATTCTACTGGGAACGGAGGCTGAAATTGCGACGCCCATCACCACATTTAAATACCTCTTGATGTGGGAGTGACACAGGAAGTGAATTAATAACGAAATCAACCCGTGTCACTCACACTGCTGAACATAAAAACAGTTAGCTAACAATTTTTTTTTCTTTTTTCTCCCATTTATTAGTTCTTTTACATATACATTTTAGGTTTGGTTTGAGATTATCAATGCTGCCTGTCAGGGTCACCTGTGGCCAGGTGACAGATGCACACCGTAGGGGGACAGGAGTGCACCGCGAGGTAGTGAACCCTATGGCTGGCTTCTGTGGATAGGAAACTGGGTGGTTGTGGAAAGCGGGACCAGAGGAGCACAACCGGGATCCCAACGGAAGCGAGAGCCAAGATTCCCCAGGGCGCGGAGTCTAAGACCCAGCTGGTCTTCTCCAGGGCCTCTAGTGGTGAGGATGTTACGCTGCAGGCTGGGACCAGGTCGCGGCCCCTGGAGTTTCCTAGCTCACGCCCCGTAGGATAAGGGGAAGCAGCAGCACACGATAGAGAGAACCGAATAACAAGCCGAAGGTCAGGGGCCACAAGCAGACAAGGATAACGAAGAACGAGCCGAAGGTCAAGGGTCACGAGCAGACAGGGATGGTCGGGGACAAGCCAATAACGTAACAGAGAGACAGACGTAGCACACGGCAGGCAGGAACCCAAACACACAATGCCTAACAAACACGTTGATCAGCAAAGCAGGCTTGCAGTGCACAGGTTAATATAGTGTTCAGTGATAGGGCCTGGGGTGGAGTCAGGCTGGGAGGAGATTATAAAGGAAGCCAGGTGAAGGAGGTCTGGTCTCTAGATGAACACATGAGGAGGAAGGTAAGATGGCAGACAGACATTAATGCATATCCATGACAGTACCCTCCCTCTTACGAGGCCTCCCCCTTCCCCGCCTGGGCCCAGGTTTAGAGGGAAACTTCAGATGAAACTCCTTTAACAGACGAGGTGCAAAGACCTCAGATGCAGTGATCCAAGACCTCTCCTCAGGACCAAACCCTTTCCAATGAACGAGGTACTGAAGAACGCCTTTACTGAGTCGGGAGTCCAGAATTTGACTGATCTCGTACTCCTGATTATCCTCCGAGACAGGCGCCACGGTAGGAAGAGGACGAGAGAATTTATTGAGGACTAAAGGCTTTAGAAGAGCAACATGAAAGGAGTTAGTGATTTTAAGGCTCTTAGGAATCTGGAGTTTGAAACAAACCGGATTCAGTTTAGCAGTTACCGTGTATGGACCGATGAATCGCGGAGCAAACTTCAGAGAAGGAACTCGGAGCTTGATGTTCCTGGTAGAGAGCCAGACTTTGTCCCCTGGCTGAAGAGAAGGCGGTTTACGCCTGCGGCGGTCTGCAAAGCCTTTGAATTTTTCAGCAGCTGCCCGGAGGGAATCATGAACGTGACCCCAAACGGAATTGAGAGACTCCTGAACCGAAGCCAAAGCTGGAATGTCTGGAGAACAGATCATAGGAAGAGGAAGTTGAGGGTGTTTTCCATAAACTGTGAAAAAGGGTGTCTTCTGCGAACTGGTATTCACATGATTGTTATGGGAGAATTCTGCCCACGGGAGTAGAGAGGACCAATCGTCATGGTGAGAAGACACAAAGGTGCGAAGAAAGACCTCTAACTCCTGATTAACCCTCTCAGTCTGTCCATTGGATTGGGGATGGTAAGAAGAAGAAAAATCCAAGACAATATTGAGGGATTTGCAAAAGGCTCTCCAAAAACGAGACGTGAATTGGACTCCCCTGTCGGAAACAATATGAGAAGGGACCCCATGTAGGCGGAGAATTTCTCGAATGAAAATGGGAACCAAGGCAGGGGCAGAAGGAAGACCAGGAAGAGGAACAAAATGAGCCATCTTGGAGAATCGATCGATTACCACCCAAATGACTGTATTATTCTCAGACAGTGGGAGATCGGTGATAAAATCCATGGCAATATGGGCCCAGGGTTCCTTAGGAATAGGCAAGGGCATGAGGAGACCAGCAGGAGCTTGTGTGGAGGATTTGGACTGAGCACAGACATGACAAGCTTTAACGTAGTCTTTGACGTCTGAGCGGAGATTAGGCCACCAGTAGTGACGACTGATGAGTAGGAAGGATCGGAGGAATCCAGAATGCCCTGCCACCTTGGAATCATGTCCCCAACGAAGGATCTTAGCTCTTAGCTCAGTGGGGACAAAGGTCTTACCAGGCGGAATTTTAGACTTCAGGGTGGTAGAGTGGGCAACAATGCATGAGGTGGGAATGATCGGCTCAGGTTCAGGGGCGGACTCCTCGTCCAAAGTGTCAAATGACCTAGAGAGCGCATCAGCCCGACCGTTGCAGGAACCAGGTTTGTAGGTAATCGTGAAATTAAAACGGGCAAAGAAGAGACTCCACCTGGCCTGTCTAGGATTCAGACGTTTAGCATTCTGTAGATACTGTAAATTCTTGTGATCGGTAAAGATCGTTATGGAGTGAGGGGAACCCTCCAAGAGATGACGCCACTCCTCTAACGCCAATTTAATAGCGAGAAGTTCCCGATCACCGATGGCATAATTCCTCTCTGCCTGAGAAATTTTTTTGGAGAAGAACGCACATGGTTGGCGTCTCTTCTCAAAGATTTGAAGAAGCACAGCTCCCACCCCCATTGAGGAAGCGTCCACTTCAATAAAAAATGCATTCCCAGGATTTGGTCTCCTCAAGAGGGGGCCAGAAACAAAGGCCTGTTTCAGGTTGTGAAATGCAGAGACAGCTTCGGGAGGCCAGTCTCTGGCATTCACACCCTTCTTGGTCAAAGCGATAATAGGCGCGGCAATGGAAGAGTAATTCCTTATGAACTGCCTATAATAATTAGTGAAGCCAAGAAAGCGCTGTGTGGCCTTGAGGCTAGCAGGAAGAGGCCAGTTGGTGATAGCCAAGACCTTCCCAGGGTCCATACGAAGCCCCGAACATGAGACAAAGCACCCCAAAAACAGGACCTCAGAACATTCAAAGGAACATTTCTCCAGCTTGGCATAGAGATTGTTCTCTCTAAGACGTTGAAGTACAGTGCGGACATGGTTTCTGTGGACGAGCAGATTTTCAGAAAAGATCAGAATGTCATCCAGATAGATGACAACAAACTGGTACAGCAGATCTCTGAAGATTTCATTGACAAAGTTTTGAAACACGGCTGGAGCATTACACAGACCAAAAGGCATCACCAGATATTCGTAATGCCCGTCTCTAGTGTTAAATGCAGTCTTCCATTCGTCACCCTCCCGTATTCGAATGAGATTGTACGCGCCTCTGAGATCCAACTTGGTGAAAATGGAGGCACCCTTCAACCTATCGAATAGCTCAGATATTAAGGGTAAGGGGTATCGATTTTTAATAGTAACCGCATTTAAACCCCGATAATCGATGCAGGGTCTTAAGGTACCATCCTTTTTGGCAACAAAAAAGAACCCTGCCCCTGCAGGCGATGAGGATTTCCGGATGAACCCTCTCTCCAGATTCTCTGCTACATACTCCGACATGGCCTGGGTCTCTGGGATGGACAGAGGGTAGGTACGACCCCTGGGTAGAGTTGCTCCGGGGACAAGATCAATAGCACAGTCAAAAGACCTGTGGGGAGGAAGCACCTCAGCTGATTTTTTACAGAACACATCCCGGTAATCGCTGTATGCGGCGGGAAGATCAGAAGAAACAGAAGTGGCAGCAACCGGAAGACTCTCCTTGGGGGTCACCTTGAGAAGACACGACGAGAAACATGAGGAACCCCAGGCCAGGATCTGCCCAGAGACCCAGTCCACATGTGGAGAGTGGAGCTGTAGCCAAGGGAGGCCCAATACAACTGGGGTAGAGGCCTTGGGTAGAATAAGAAAGGATATCCACTCCTGGTGGAGAATCCCTACCGACATCCTAATGGGTAGCGTCTGGAAGCGAATAGGGCCCCCTGGGAGAACAGTGCCATCAATTGCCGAGACTACCAATGGGGTAGTGAGAGGTGAAAGGGTAAGCTTCATAGAAGAAGCAGTTCTCCAATCCATGAAATTGCCGGCAGCCCCGGAATCCAGGTATGCAAGGGTTGACTGAGGAGAAGTGCCTACATGAAGGGACACCGGCAAGAGCAGGCGAGAAGGTGATGTTTCTGGGTCCAATACTCCACCTTCCAAATGTATTAGACCCGAGCGTTTCCCGGACGAAGCGAGCAGGAGTCACGAAAATGACCCTTGCCCCCACAATAGAGGCACAAGCCCAGAGTTCTGCGCCTAGCACGTTCTTCGGGGGTTAGTCTGGTCCGGCCCAGCTGCATAGGTTCTTCAGCAGGTAGAGGATGCTCCACGGAATGAAGGGAGGGGAGCTCAGACTGGCTAGGACCCAGAGAGTGCTGGCGTCTTTTTTCTAAGGACCTCTCTTGAAAACGAATGTCGATCTGGTTGCATAATGAAATTACATCGTCCAGACCGACGGGAATGGCTCTTCCCGCTAATTCGTCTTTCACTCGGTCAGAGAGGCCATGTAAAAAGGTAGCGACCAGGGCCTCATTATTCCAGCTCAATTCAGCTGTGTGGATACGGAACTGAAGAGCATATTGCCCCACTGAACTAGATTCTTGGCGAAGACGTAAGACAGCACTAGCCGCTGAAGAAGCCCGAGCCGGCTCTTCGAAGATATTACGAAAGAGCTTCAAGAATTCGGACAGACTGGAAACCACCGGATCGTTCCTCTCCCACAGGGGGGCAGCCCAGGCCAAAGCTTCACCGGAGAGGAGGGAAATGATATAGGCTACCTTAGCCCGGTCAGATAGGAAGCTTTGAGGCTGAAGCTCAAAATGAATAGTGCATTGGCTGAGAAACCCCCTGCAGGCCTTGGAGTCCCCAGAGAAACGGAACGGAGCTGGCAATCTTAGTGAGTGTGAGGCTGCGACTGGTGCGATAGGTACAGCCGCTGGTTGTACTTGGGGTTGCGGATTCGGGGTTCCCAAGGAGACCTGAAGCTGCTCGAATCGAGAAGCCAGATCCTGGAGGAATCGCATCACCTGGGTCTGATTTGATTCCTGGGTCTCAAGTCTGCGAACTATGCCCTGCAATGGATCATCCGCGGGAAGCGGGATGTCAGCCGGGTTCATGGCTGATCAAACTGTCAGGGTCACCTGTGGCCAGGTGACAGATGCACACCGTAGGGGGACAGGAGTGCACCGCGAGGTAGTGAACCCTATGGCTGGCTTCTGTGGATAGGAAACTGGGTGGTTGTGGAAAGCGGGACCAGAGGAGCACAACCGGGATCCCAACGGAAGCGAGAGCCAAGATTCCCCAGGGCGCGGAGTCTAAGACCCAGCTGGTCTTCTCCAGGGCCTCTAGTGGTGAGGATGTTACGCTGCAGGCTGGGACCAGGTCGCGGCCCCTGGAGTTTCCTAGCTCACGCCCCGTAGGATAAGGGGAAGCAGCAGCACACGATAGAGAGAACCGAATAACAAGCCGAAGGTCAGGGGCCACAAGCAGACAAGGATAACGAAGAACGAGCCGAAGGTCAAGGGTCACGAGCAGACAGGGATGGTCGGGGACAAGCCAATAACGTAACAGAGAGACAGACGTAGCACACGGCAGGCAGGAACCCAAACACACAATGCCTAACAAACACGTTGATCAGCAAAGCAGGCTTGCAGTGCACAGGTTAATATAGTGTTCAGTGATAGGGCCTGGGGTGGAGTCAGGCTGGGAGGAGATTATAAAGGAAGCCAGGTGAAGGAGGTCTGGTCTCTAGATGAACACATGAGGAGGAAGGTAAGATGGCAGACAGACATTAATGCATATCCATGACACTGCCTTGTAAGAATTTATTCATACTTATGAGATTACCAACACCATAGATCCGTTAGCAGATGGACAGTGGGTTGGATTGTCAGCAGCATTTATATAAATCTAGATACGATTAATTGGTAGAATTCTATAGTACATTTCCTTCCTTTACCAAGCTGACACATTTTTTGATATATGTATCAGCAGAAGATGTGTCGTTGTTTCCTTTAGATAAGGGCACCAGATCCCTTCTTTATTCTGGGGTCATTTTTCTCTAGGGAATATTTACGCCGCACTTTTTTCCTTGGTCTTTTTACATAACCTTAATTTGGTTATATTAAACATTTTATACAATTTTTATTTGTGATGGGATAAATTTATATGTTAACAGGGAATTTTATTAACTTTTGATAATGTGCCGAGACCTTATTTTATGATTCGTATATTATATGAATCATAATGGTGGTATGATGCACTCACTGCGATAGAGCATACATAATTTTGTTGTGAAAATCAATGTATCTTAAATATTATTTGCCATGTGTTTTGCTTATACTCTCACCAGATTTCAGTGCCTGCTGAATAATCACCACCATTCGATTGCTGTTGGTTATTTTATTAGCCAACTGTGTTTTATTTTGTTAGCTAACTGTTTTTATGTTCAGCAATGTGAGTGACACGGGTTGATTTAGTTATTAATTCACTTCCTGTGTCACTCCCACATCAAGAGGTATTTAAATGTGGTGATGGGCGTCGGAATTTTAGCCTCCGTTCCCAGTAGAATCCTTGTACGGGGAAACATGTAGGGTGGAGCCACAAGTCTCTGACACCATCACGTTCCAGCCAGCTGGTGCTAACCGTGGCTGTTTTTGAAAATTTGTCTCTGTTCCATGGATGTCAGTGTTTTATGAAGCCTGTGCAATAAATACGTTTTTTATGAAGAAATACTGCACCATGAGGATCTTTTCTTCTTCCTTCTCTTTGGTAATTGACTGCTGACTTCTGGATGCTGATCTCCAGTTGCTGTATGTGGAAAACGTGAGTTATATAAAACACAATACTCACCTTACGGCAAGCGAAAGATTTTTGAAGTGCCCGCAGTCTGTGGGATTCAGCGCCAAAGTGACCGCCTCCGGATTTTCCAATCGATCCATGTGTGGTGAACACCGAGAACAGATCGAGTGAAGGCAGGTCGCCTTAGTCCTGAGCCCAATATCATCTTATATCTGGTAAGCAAGCCATTTACTTACTATTGGATGTGAAGCTTATACTATCAACCTGTCTGAGTATTACGCCTTCCGCCGCATAGGAATTCCTTCACGGCAACAATCCTATATGTCATCTTTGGACTAGTCTCCCATAGATATTACATCATATGGACTTTTATCAATTGAGAGTTTTATGTCATAAGTTTTATTTTTATTTTGATCAATTTATCTTTTTCCATTTATATATGTTTGTTTCACTTATATTCCAGCTTTGAGATATCGGTTGGGATATCGGTTGGAATTTCACATTGTTTCAGAGATTCACTGTTATTATTCACATTGGGTTGCGCTTTTTTGATTTATTTTTTCCATATGTTTTGAGTCCTTTTTCAGGCTAATTGAATAGCAGCACCCGCCCGTCAGGTGAAGGTCATACCATTCACCCTTCTCTCACACATTTAGAGCATCACACTTAATTTGTGTTTCAAACACGCTTAAGTTTTAATTTTTTATTTAATTTTGTCACTGTTTAAGGCAGCGCTGGATTTTTTCCATTTACTATATTCTTTGAAATAACTGGTAAAATGGCATTGTTTTATTCTGGATTAGTGGTGGGTTTTTATGCAGTTTTACAATTGGTGTTAAAGAATGTTATTGTGTCTTTGTTTTTTCTTAAAGAGTCAGTCTGTTTAAAACTTGTGTTATGCCCTTTGGTACATTCTGGGAAGTTCAATAATCCACTGACTTCTTTTAGCTCTGTCAACATGAGTGGGAAGGTCTCTGTGCCTGGATCCCCAAGTGTTTCCTCTTTTTATGTTATTATGAGTACTCAGTCTCTCTGTTAGAATTTTATTAGAGAAGTATGTCAGATTCGGGGGAAAAATGCAAAAAAAAACAAACACATTTGGATGATAGTACTGCAAGTGTGTGGGAATATACAAAATGTTCTACTACCTGCCTGAATTCTGTCTAGGTCCAGAATATGCAAGCTTTACCATTGTAAACACAACAAATGTTTAACTAGATTCAGTATAAATCTTACAGGCGTTTTACCTTTCCTACCTGCACCTTGTGTTTTTCACTTGCATAAGATGGACATTATGATTATGTAGCTTCATGGTGTCATTTGTTGGCCTGAACACACAGCCCATAATAGAGTAAATCTTCACTTCCCTTGTCAGCAGTATCTGTCTGTGTTCAAACATGAGGCATGTGGCATGGCACTGCACAGGTTAATGCATGACATCGGTCTGTTGTCTAAGAAATGACACTTCCTGTGAGAACGTTACATATCCCACAATCCCTGAGTCTCTCAGTTTAGTGCTGTTGCAGGTACGAGCTGCACAGTAATTAGATCTGACCCAGACACAAAGAGGCAGAGCATTCGCAAACACAGAGAGCTCACTGATGGAGCAGTAAGACTTTTTTTATATTACTATAGCACTCCTGCATTTATGGTGCAACACAGAGCAGAAGGTAACGCATGCATTACACACTGTGTGACCTGGAACAGGAAGTTGTTTTATCTCTTTGGTGAATAGGGACAAACTAGGTGAATAAATACATGGACATAGGGGAATCGATGGGAATCGACCAGACCAGCTATAACACCGCAAACTACAGCCACAACATGTGAGCCCACCATTACAAGGTAAGGCAAACAAACATCATAGCGAATATAACTACACTAATACCTACTATAACCCTAGGAAACTTTGGATGCCGATCCAGACAAGCATCCTTCAACTCCAGTGACTCCTACTCAAGGGTGTAGGCGGCCAAGGAGCCATCCTTCGGCTCTGTAGCATGCACTGGAAAAGGAAAAACTTGGCTGCACACAAAAAACTGGCCTGAAAGGTGAATCAACAAGATGACTTCAGCCTGACTCCACCTAGGCCATGACCCCGATACAATTCCAGCCACCCACACGGCTTAATCATGAAGGTCCCTGATGCTGAATGTGAGGATGCAGAGTGGCCAATTTTGCGGGCAGCACTGGCTGTTGGATGTGAGGGACAAACAAAGGAACATAAGGCAGAGGCAGTGTCAGGATACAGGACAAAATCAGTTAACAGCTGGGCAGCAAAGTACCAAATCAGAAGGCAAAAAGTGGGATCCAAAATACAGGCAAAAGTCACAACAAGCAGACAAGGATCCAAAGATGGGAAAAGAGGCAGCCAGATCCTACACAAAGGAAGACAAAAGTAGCAGGTCAGTTCACTGGCTAATCAGGAACAGCTTATATAGGCCACTTGGCACCAATATCAATACCACGTGCTAATACATGCACACTTGTATGCTAATGCACATCCAGAAATGCGCCTATGCAAAGGACCATGCACATGTGCCCATACTGGTCTTCTCATACTGAAATGCCCTTAACCTTCCTAATTGCCTCATACCTTTATTATATTTTTAAAATATAAACCAGACACTTTTTAATCCATCTCAGCAGACATTAGATGTGGTTCAATAATTAGACCAAAGTTTCCAGACATAGATTGTTATTTCACACATATACACTGACATTGTAAGATTGTGCTCTGCCTCTCATAGTGCTAACCTTTTCACATACCAATAAATAAATTGTAACCCACATATAACACCAAGTCAGGAATTGACCATAAGGTCACCAGGGGTTCTGATCTACATTCTGTAGGGGAGACAGGTGTTACTGCTAAGTGTGGATGGAAGAGGTTCTATGCTTTCTGATTGCCTCCCTGCCTGTGATTTCTCCTTCAGCCTGGTTACCAGATAGATGCACCTTCTGCTACTTTGCTTCTCTCGCTAGCTCAGTGTTATTATTTGTCAACTTCAGCTGCTTATTTCAGTGTCACCCCTTCTACAGTCCTTCCTCTTAGGTAACCAGCTACCTTATAACATTTAGTCACATTCATACAAATATAGTACTCAACAAGCTCTTTGAACAGAAGGAATGTGGCCATTGGTCCTTTAAACAATTAGTTATTGTTCATTCTTCTATCATACACTGTCTACATTAATTCACCTCTATAGACGCCCAATCTTCTTTTTTTTCTGTTGTTTTGCGTGCTCATTGTTTTTGTCACACTATCGTCTTCTTTTTCCCATTATGCATCCATTATACTCCTGATCACTGAAGCTAACTATTCTGCCACACTCCACTGCCATAAATGGAAAAGTTACTTGTTCTTTACTGTTGCCAGGACAGACTTTCATTTGCAGAAACGAAACCAAGAATATTTTGCTGCCAGGGCTGGCCATATTAAATATCTCTTCCAGGAAATCAGAAATATTTGATCATCATACCATTTATTGGTTATGGGTTCAAGATTGCACCTTGGGTCCCCAATCCAGGCTTTGGCCTGTGAGAGACAAAAATGCTTAAAACTCTTCGTATTCCTTTCTCACTCCCTGTAATTGTGCTCAGTAGTGTATAGTATTTTTAGGTTGAATTTACGGTATTGGGTGCATTTCACTAAGTGCCTAATTGTTTAATTGTAATTGACTTCACTTGAAGTATTACTGTGGTAAGTAGAGATTACTGCTTAGTGGATTTTGCTCAGTGCTTCTAACAATTTAGACTTTAGACATTTAAAGAACCTGTTGTTTTTGTTAAAGTGACTCTGGCATAAAAAAGAAACAAAAAAATAAAACTGCTAAATACAAACCCATTTAAAATAGAGCTTTTGCATTGTGACATAGGAGCACCTGAACCCGTATAAAATTAGCAAGCAAACTCCAACTGCAGCACTCTAAGTTAATGCATGTATCTCAATAGCCAAAACAAAGGTAAATGCATCAGACTATAAACAAAAAAGTCAGTGCTACTACCCATACATCACATATGGGTGAAAGCAAGGCTCCCGGGTGCTCAATCCACAGTCGCTGGCTGAGTAGAGTAATGAGAAAAAGATGATCCGCACTCCGGTCGTTGCTCTTAAAAATTAGTAGTATTTATTTAACAAGCCACAGTGGACAAACGCAAAAAGGAATGGTTGACGCGTTTCAGCCTATAAGGCCTTAGTCATAACCACATTACAGACATGAAACTTTGAAACATAGTAGCTCTAAAGATCACTGGCTCCACCCATTAATTGTCTAAATTGACTGCAGGCAATTATCCAAAAATCAGCTGCTATGCATTTTGGGTGATCCATGTGTATGCCACTATTTTTCACACACCTTGTAGTGATAATATGTACATGTGTGCACACACTCGTGCATGCATCCATACACATATACATGATTAAAACACACCATGAAATACAAAAAACATTAAATACAAAAGATAAAAATTATAATCCAGGTATGTGAAAAAAGACACCAGAAGAGGAAAAGAAAGAAAGAGAGGGAAGGCTATGGGAAGAGGCATTCTTAATGTAAGTGCAAGTCCGGGTCCCACCTCAGGTTTACCCCTGAGGCGATCTAGTTTTTAATCTAAAAATCCACCATGCTTTTCTCCCAAATAGTCTTCTCTCCCTGTCACCTCCTCTGGGCGAGTGAGACAACCGTTCTATTCCTCTAAAATGGAAAGAGGAGAGATCGCCCTGATGACATTCCCTAAAGTGACGTGTTGCATTCAAAATATTTCTAGCGTTTGTATTATTTGTGTCACAATAATGTTCCCCTATACGGGCTCTCAAAGGATGTGTGGTTCAGACTACATATTGGAGGCTGCATGAAATACAGGTGATCAGGTAAATTACATAGTTTGTGCCACAGTTGATGTATTGCTGTATAGTGAACTCTTCATCTGTAGCTGTGGCAACAAATGTTTTACCCAGATCACACAAATTACAGTACCTACAGGTTTTTATATTACAGGGGTAACTTCCAGGATAGGAGAGCTAGGTGGGTTGGCATTGTTTGGATGAGAAAAGACTAGGTGATTGTGCAGTCCCCAGTGTGGGCGCACGTCGGCTAGAAAAAAGGCAACCTGCTTGCAAAATCCCATTTAAATCTTTATCTGTATGCAATATTGGCAGATTCTTTTTTATTATTCTGACTATTTGATTATATTCTTGGGAAAATGTGGTTACAAATGTAATAGGTTTACCCGTTTTTCTATTTCTAGAGTTGTAAGGTTGATGAGGTTTACTCTTATTTTTATGCTCTCTTGGTTTTAGACTTGCATCAGACTGTGGGATACTAGGTGCTTGTCATGGTTCCACGGTCTGCCTTATGAGTGTGCCTGCCCTTTGGGACACCTAGAAAAACATTGATATTAACTAAATAAAGTTGTATACATCATGTTATCTGCTAAAATTTGTAAATTGTGAATGTCTTTAATGTGCAGCTACTCTTTACTTTCCTTGCGTTTGCATGTTATTTCCCCATGTATATAAATGAACGCCTCATCCTTGTATACTCTGTTTTTCTGTACAGGGCTATTATAAAAAAAATCAAATGCCGAACCAAAGTTCAAATATATGAATGAATGACTTGTATAGCGCTACAAATGCAAACTGAATCGCCTGAAGGTGCTTTTTGCAGCCAGTGTCTGCTTGGCTGGTGTGGTCATTAACCCTGTAGGATCTCAACACGCTTGGGACACTCATTCGAACACATATATGTACACATATATACTGGGCCAATTTTGGACAAGTTCCAATTAACCTACCAGCATGTCTTTGGAGTGTGGAAGGAAACCGGAGTACCAGGAGGAAACCCACGCAGACACAGGGAGAACATGCAAACTCCAGACAGATGGTGTCATGGTCGGGATTCGAACCAGCGACCCTTTTGCTGCTAGGTGAAAGTGCACCACTGTGCTGCCCCATATCATATATCATATCTGTAGCATTTTCAACATCTAGCTTTGAATTTACCCCTAATAAAAACTAATGATATCACTTACTCACTACTTTCCATAAACCACGTGTATTAGACTGCTCTATATTTTGAATTTCATCTCTTATGATGTCTCCAAATTATTTACCTACAACAAAAATGAGGGTTGGTCGTTTGTTATTTCCAGGTCCAGCGTTTTCCCCCCTTTTTAAGTGGTTTTGTACATATTTTCTTTATTTGATATGGTCAGGAGTCAAAAAGAAAAAAATTTGGGTGGATAAATAGGAAATATTGTGTATATTAAGTAATATATACAGAGTATTTTTTTAGCCAACCGGAGGACATATTTTCTTTTACATTTTTACAACCTGTTTAAAATAGCCTGTTTGTAGACTGAGCTTAGAGGCAAGCTACTGCTGTGCTATGTTTTAAATAATCCTTAGTGATCTAGGAATTCTTTGCCATGTGCGTTTATTTGCAGGACTAGTTTTGAATAAAGTAGGGATGTTACTGATTAAAAATGTTGTGTTCGATTAATCGTTTTGTTTTTTTAATCGATTAATCTACTAATTTTGATTAATCATAACGCACATACAGATCCAACTACTTTTAGCTGATCTCCTTGCAGGCTGATTCCCACTGCAGCTACCAACCACTGGAAAAATGGATAGCAGGATACAAAAAACACACAAAGGCAGTGCTCAATGGGAATAGCATTAAAACTTTTATAGTCTCCAAGTAGGTAACAAAATAAATATTGCACTGGAGATAAAATCTAAAAAATCTCAGAAAGCAAGGAATAACTAACGGTAGCTAAAGCAGTCATAAAAACATGTAGCTAAGTATGATACTGGTATAAAAATGTGTACAATGATACCACTGCTGAATCCAGATAAGGAGGGGTTAACATCAGTCCGTCGGCATGTAGTTGTCCCGTGAAGGGAACTATCACAAATCCCAGTGGATGGCTGTAGAATCCCAGGTTGATAGAGGGAAGTGATAGAGGGAAGTGTAACAGCCCTTGCGTGTGGCAGATAGTAAGGTCCCGCCAGCATGCAGATATGAAGGCACATCAAAGGAGCCCTTCAGATGGACACGGCAAGCCCCGCCGGTGTCCGTGACGTCACCGGATCTCCGACGGAACTCCCTGAAGACCCGGAAGCCGGCAGAGAGGTGAGGACCGATCAAAAACATTAATCGATTAATCGAGGAATTAATAGTTAATTTCCACAGCCCTAGAATAAAGATTAAAAAATTTCAATAAAACAACAGTTTAAAACCATAAAACAAACAAAAATAACATTTAGCCCAAACCATAATAGATATAGATATATTATAATAATCTTTTGACATCAGTCATACACCAGTGTTGTGTAAGTGTCCCGTAACATAGGGGACTATTAAGAATGTGTTGGCATTGACAATCACAGGAATGTTTAAAGATAACCTAAACTGGGTCCTACACTGAGAGTCACAGACTCCTCTTTGTATCATACGTTTTCTAATGTAAGTCTTTGGAGACAAAAACATGAACTGAAGGAGAACACACTATATTACTATTTCAAGGTATGTGTAATTGAACAGCCACAAAGTCCTGTAGTCAAAGAGGATAGGACATTAAAGCACAATAATACCCCTAATGCCCTGTACACACGATCGGATTTCCGATGGAATAAAATCTGATGGAATTTTCCGTTGGAATTCCGATGAAGCTGATTTTCATCAGTCTTGCCTACACACCATCAGACAAAATTCCGAACGTCCAAAACGCCTTGACGTAAAACACAATTAAGTTCAATGCTTCTGAGCATGCGTCGACTTGATTCTGAGCATGCGTGGGTTTTTTCTCCATTGGAGTTCCACACAGACGATCAGAATTTCCTTTCGTTTTTTTTTCCATCGGAAAACTTTAAAACATGTTCTATTTTTTAACACCGATAGAAAAAAGTCAGATGGGGCCCACACAAGATCGTTTTTTCCGATGAAAAAAGTCCATCAGAACTTTTTTCATCGGAATAACCGACCGTGTGTACAGGGCATAACTAAAAATCTGGTCTAAGTATAATGCCCCATACACACGATCGTTTTTAATGCCGTTAAAAATGCCATTTTAAAAAATGACCATTAAAAATGATCGTGTGTAGGCTCCAGAGCATTTTTAACGACGTGAAAAACGGCCATTAAAAATTCCGGACATGCTCTCTTTTTTCACGTCGTTTTTCATGACGTTTTTTTTAACGACGTGAAAAACGATAGTGTGTATGCTTCCACGACGTGAAAAAAAACGCGCATGCTCAGAATCAAGTATGAGACGGGAGCGCTCGTTCTGGTAAAACTAGCGTTCGTAATGGAGATAGCACATTCATTACACAGTAACGGACTGAAAAGCGTGAATCGTCGCTCAACAAACTTTACTAACATGAAGGGTGGCGCCATTCGAACGGAACTTCCCCTTTATAGTGCCGTCGTACGTGTTGAACGTCACTGCGCTTTGCTTGATCGTTTTTTTTTAATGATAGTGTGTACGCAAGGCAGGCTTGAGAGGAAACATGAAAAAAAACGAGGAGAAAAACGTTGGTTTAAAAAATGACATTAAAAACGATCGTGTGTACGGGGCATTAGAGCTGGAAATCAGGTATTAGTGCCTGAAAGATGAGTCAATTCTGTAAAACATATTTATTGAAAAGCATGACGCAATACAAGATACATGCAGAAATAAATAACTTATCGATCACATGTTACAAACCATATATGCATAAGAGCGATAAAAAAAATGTAAGCACCGCCATAGCATGGTATGGGACAATTGTCCTTATGTAACAAAACACTAAAATTACACAACCAATATAATGGGCTTGAAAATGATAATGATGAGTACATCAAGTGAGGCAGACGCGTTTCATGGGTGTAACCACTCTTCAGGGGCATGTGCACTGCAATCTACAGAAATAAAAATATGAGTAAACCAATGTGGACTAGTGTTATACCCACATAATGGGAAAACTGTATACATAAGGAAAAAGGGAGAGATGCTCATCCCCTCAAGTCTGTAGCATGTGAGAACCAAGATATTGAAAGCTGCTGAAAATGTCAGTCCCAGGAACTGAGGAAGGGACCCGCAAAGGAAAAACCGTGCGTACAACATAATCCCCAAGAACAGAGGAAACAGGTATTCAAACATCAGTATGTGTGGACTCCATTTCTAGGATATACCGTGTTTCCCCGAAAATAAGACCGGGTCTTATATTAATTTTGGTTACAAAAAAGACCCTAGGGCTTTTTTTCGGAGGAAGTCTTATTAGTATCAGTATTTTGACATAATTTTAATCCCACAAAAACATCTTGG
Source organism: Rana muscosa (assembly GCA_029206835.1). NCBI lineage: Eukaryota > Metazoa > Chordata > Amphibia > Anura > Ranidae > Rana > Rana muscosa. The sequence continues at coordinate 579,162,601 of CM055118.1, forward strand.
TTAAAGTACTTTTAAGATTATGTAGTCCGTTTTGTGGGAGGATTGTGCTGGTGTAGGGCACAGTGTGTCTCCCTTTGTGGCTGTTTTATGAGAAGTACCTTTTTACAGCAGCCCTTCGCGATCATGTAACCTGCTTGAGCTCTTCTTCTCTGCTCCAAGATTCCCGCTGACGTCAGACTACTCCAAGCACTGCAGAGGGAGGGGCCGCAGACGTCAGCCGGGAGGAGAGGAGAAGACCTCCAGTGGGTCACGGCAGCTGTGGATGGGGTATTTTGCATGATTGTTGCAGGGGGGACACACTGCACTTTATGCCAGTATGGACATTTTACAAAGCGGATCATTTAAAAAAAAAATAACCTTACTAGGGCTTATTTTAAGGGTAGGGCTTATATTGCAGCCCTCCCCGAAAATCGTGCTAGGTCTTATTTTTGGGGTAGGGCTTATTTTTTGGGAAACATGGTAGATGAATAGGGTATGCTAAGAATATATCTTTAAATTGTTGTATAATGTTGAGAGATAGACTGGAGCCCAACACCAAAAAAAGGGGGTACAATGTGAGTGGAATATGAAAACGTGTCCAAAAGGCCGAAAACTCAATGGTGGAAAAAGAGACCATTAAATCAATTTGGGTAGAAATTGGAGAGGAAGGAGAGAAAATAAAATGGGAGAGCTGAAAAGCATAAGCAAAAAAGAACAGGACTAGTGATTACCATAATGGTCTTGTGAAAAAACATGGTCCAGTGTGAGAGCGGTGTGCACACAGCGTGCTGCCTGAATGGCCTGACTATCACTAAGTGGGGGTGTTAAATACGTTTGGCGTGACCTGCAGGTCCCTCCCAGCGTCACACTGGTACAACTATATAGGGAGGGTGGTGTCTCCATCAGAGTGGCTGCCGCCGCCTTTGTAGGCTTGAGATGTCCCAACCAAGTGTTGACCAAGATGGAGTGTCAAACACGTCAGCGCCAATATGCCGTGAAGGACGTCACGCACATTGGCTTGGAGGTGTGGCGCCGATGCGTGGTGGGACAGGCCTGTCTGATCCCCGGCATCAACCTGATGCGGAGGGGAGGGGGAGAGGGGGGCACCCTCACAAGTATCGTAGCTCCCGGGCAATAGACACAAAAACAGCCAAACAAATCCGGGTCACAAGCAAGTGAACAGGCTAGACTATATGCAGGAAGTGCTAATTGCAAAGTACCGGTAAATGTAAACTGAGTATGTCAATGACATCTCCAGGCAACAGGCAAGTAGCCTAGGATCTGCCCTAGATAACATTAATAAACAGATAAGTAATCATAGACTCCCTAAAGCCACTTACACACCTGCATCCCTGAATTCATTATAAAACAGGGGGGGGGGGGGGGGAAATGGGACTTTGCATGAGACATCTAGGGTTACGTGTCTCCATCCCTGTATCTGTGCAAAGAAAGAAAGTTTGGGACACTAAATGAGGTGAGTATTTGTGGCTGAAAGATGAGCTTTTCAGCTATCCCATTTTCTCTTATTTTCTCTCCTTCCTCTCCCATTTCTACCCACATTGATTTCATGGTCTCTTTTTCCACCATTAAGTTTTCGGCCTTTCGTACACATGTTTTCACATTCTACTCACATTGTACCCCCTTTTTTGGTGTTGGGCTCCAGTCTATCTCTCAACATTATAAAACAATTTTAAGATTTATTCTTAGCATACCCTATTCATCTATATCCTAGAAATGGAGTCCACACATACTGATGTTTGAACACCTGTTTCCTCCGTTCTTGGGGATTATGTTGTACGCACGGTTTTTCCATTGCGGGTCCCTTCCTCAATTCCCGGGACCAAAATTTTCAGAAGCCTTCAATATCTTGGTTTTCACATGCTACAGACTTTAATGCTATGTAAGTACCCTACAGGGATAAGCGTCTCTCGCTTTTTCCTTATGTATACAGTTTTCCCATTATGTAGGTATAATACTAGTCCACATTGGTTTACTCATATTTTTCATTCTGTAGATTGTAGTGCACATGCCCCTGAAGAGTGGTTACATCCACGAAACGCGTCAGGTCACTGGATGCACTCATCCTTATCATTTTCAAGTCCGTTATATTGGTTGTGTAATTTTAGTGTTTTTATACATAAGGACAATTGTCCCATACCATGCTATGGTTGTGCTTAAATGCTTTTATTGCTCTTATGCATATATGTTTTGTAGCATGTGATCGATAAGTTATTTATTTCTATATGTATCTTGTATTGTGTCATGCTTTTCAATAAATATGTTTTACAACAATGACTCATCTTTACGCCACTAATACTCACCTCATTTAAAGTCCCAAACCCCCCCTTTTCTTTACACAGATACAGGAATGGAGACATGTAACCCTACATGTCTCATTCAAAGTCCCCCCCCCCCCCCACTTGTTTTACAAGTATTAGAGCTTGAGCATTGAAAACAAAAAAGAAAAGCGAGAGAAACTGTTCTGCCGAAAAATAGCTGTTTGGAGCTGATTCATAATAGCAGAAAAGAGGCACACTGAGAAATTCTAGAGAAAGAGGTGCAGGACAATCCAGAAAGAAAGATATTTGAACAAACACTGCATTTTTGGAATATTTCTCTTTGTCAAATATGATAGCAACTGTTGGTTATCTAAGTAATGCTAGAAAAATTAGAGGTGGAAGAGACATTCGTAACTTAGACTTACCTTCTAGACTGCCTTGGATAATCCAAACATGCAATCTGATTTTAAATTTTATTTGTGTTTTTTTATTAAAAAATCTATTTCTCGTAACCCGTAGATATCAGCAAGTATTGCCTTGTGGCATAAGCAGCCTTTCGGAATTTCACATTGATCACAGGCTAGTAGAGCAGTTGGTGAAAAACATTTCTGTATCTCATCTGTTGCTTTCTCGGGATTAAAAGTTTGTTTTTTGTGCTAGGCCAGCTATTATTGACTGTGTATTTCAGGAAAAAAATGCAGGATTCAAACTTGGACTAGTGGAAATTATTAAGTGCAGTTCGAGCCCTAGGTATACTGAGTTATGCTCTAATTAAAATCATGAAATTGATTTGAAAAGAAAAGCCAGCTTTAGTCCTAGCTGATATTTTTTGCTTGGAATGGCATTGGAGACACTTGGTTCTTGTAACTCTCAGAGCCTCCACTTTAGAGAATCTTCCACAGGACCATAGAATTTTCCACAAAAGCATGTTTTCACCGGAGGAGTATGATACCATTATAATTATAATTAAAGGACGTTATTCCATGGAGCCCGCGAAAGGTGTACCCAAAAATGTACCCAAAAATATATAGAGACTATATAGTGTAATAAAGTCACTACATTTATTAAGAACAAATAAAAACACACTTACATTGCATAAGCGATATACAGACATGTGTATAAAAAGCCGGCCGGCTGTAGCAAACTCCCGTCCAAATGAGCGTGGTGACGTCAGCGCGTACCCCCTTAGATGTGTTTCGTCATCGTAGACGTTATCAATAATATATTTTTGGGTACACCTTTCGCGGGCTCCATGGAATAACGTCCTTTGAAGTTGTGAGTCATATTCATCTGATTCAGCAGCCATACTCACAGAGCCGTTTATATCTGCAATTCAATCTCTGCTGACAGTTGATGTGTTTTGCCTATATCCCAGGGCTATCTGGTAAGGAGCTTACCTAAGAGGTGGCAGTTCACTTTGTGGCGGATCATTTCACTCCCTCTTTTCTTCTCCTATTGTTTTTCAATAAATGGATTAAGGCTTGCACAAAATTATCCGTTTGGTAAGGAGATTTCCTATAGGGTGGTGGTTCACTCTCATTTTCAAACACACAATTGGTGCGGTTGTGTTTTCACTTTATATAGCACTTACCCTATTTGGGATTAATGTATGTGGCAGGATTACGCTATGTTTTTTCTTTCCTTCTTTTTGTGATATCAACATTTTTTTGGAATATATATCTGCCCAAATCTTGGAGTCATCTTTCCATTACCATCTCTGAGGAATTTGACACTGGTGTGTCAATCAAAGGCCTGGGCTGGGTTTTAGCCATTTGTCTGTTTGGCTTGCTATCTGGTAAGCATATATCACATAGATTCATTCAGGATTTATAAAACTCTCGACATTTGGTTATTCCAGCACCTGTATTTGGGAATTTGTATTTGGGAATTTTGGACTTTGAACTTTCTCTTTTGGACTCATTAGCGCATTTTTTCCTTTTAACTGTTTGTTGTTTATCTCACTATTATTGCTGCTTGAGGAGTCCCACAATTGTTTATTACCAACTAGCACAGTTTTTTCTTTTTATATTATAATGATACCATTATAAGGCTTTGTGATGGCAAAGAAATGGGAATGCAGTCATAAATGTCCCAATACTGGAGTCCATAAATGAAATACATAGCCAACATAATTATGTGTCATCAGAAAGAATGGCAACATTACTTTCTATTCCATCCACCCGCATATAGTAGATTAATAGGAACTGGGCCCAACACTGAATGTTTTGGTACAGTCATTTATATTTTATAATTATTGGATTGTGTTCACAAGACAAGGAATAGGAACCCATAACACCTTTACTGAACAATAAAAGCACTGCAGTTGTCCTCCAGTGTTTCCGCAACCTTTGGAGATGTCTTTGTGAACCATTTCCAAGAAGCCCACATTTATGCTTTCTAAAAACTTTCAGTAGAGTGCATAGTAAAGAAAAGAAAATTGATTTGGTTACCAGGGCAACACTTGACTAGAGGGAGAGACAATCCTTTTTCAGAGTCTTCTAATACAAATATCCTTTTTGGAGTATCATCAATCACAGCAAATGTCCATATCTATCTATCTATCTATCTATCTATCTATCTATCTATCTATCTATCTATCTATCTATCTATCTATCTATCTATCTATCTATCTATCTATCTATCTATCTATCTACTACAGTGATTTAGATGTCAGTTTAATTCTTAAACCAAAACTATTAGGAGACAGTTTTTGTTTTTGTTAAATGATTAACAAATTTCATAATTCGATTTTTACTATTGTCTTCTGTTACTTGAGCATTATTGGTAGTGTCTTTTTTCTGGATTTTATAGAAAAAGATGATAGCGTCCATTTACAAACCCCTTCTCTGGATATAGTAGCTTTGCCCAGCTTCAACTGGGATATGCAAATATATGCAGAGAAAAAATGGGCAGCAATCTAATTATTGCATGGCCTTAAGGTAATTGTTAAGCGTGCTCAAGGGACACCCTGCTTGGAGATTGTTGACTTTTTTTAATCTCACCAAAATTGCATCAAGTTATTAAAAATTTCATAAAAATGAATTTGATTTTATCAATTTTCATTTACATTCAGAGGCAATCTGCTTAAAAATATTGTTATTATACTTTTCAATTATGACTCATGTCTAAGCAGTTATAGATATTTTCATTTAACTGCTTCAGATGTAAGCTTGAATCCAAAGTTACAATGACCTTAGCTGAGCAGGCATATTCCTTGCTGGAGGAGAGAGTGATTGGGAAATATCAACCATTTCAGAAGAGAGTTGAATATGGACCAGGATCCTCCACAATCCTTGCCTGATAGTGACAGCAGCACAACTGCAATATTTTAGTTTTTTTCCTCTGCTTTATAGAGTTGGGAAAAGGATTGGGCAAGTTCACAAGTTGTTGGAAAATCTCCTTGTGTGATAATGAGTGCCTGCCATTGAGGTGCTTATTATCGTCCCCTAGGAGTTCAGAAACAAATTGATAACTGCAAGTGGTGCTGATTTTGCGATGCCTTTAGCCACCCTAAGGCTTGGTTAAAATCTGGCCTGTAACATGAGCATATTAAAATGTAGTGACACAAACACAACAAAGTCTAGTTTTTGGTAATATGAACATGCAGGAAAGATGGAATATATATACAGTGTGTATATATATATATATATATATATATATATATATATATATATATATATATTCAGTGGAGATATTGTAAGTTTGCCCACTTACATAGAATTGAGGGGTCTATCATTTTTATCATAGGTGTATTTTAAATGATAGAGACAGAATATCAACCAAAAATCCAGAAAAAACACATAAAACAAATGCTAGAAATTAAGTTGCAGTTCAGTGGGTAAAATAAGTATTTTATCCCCAAGCAAAACATGACTTGAGGGAGAAACCCTTGTTGGCAAGGTAAGATGTTTCTTGTAGGGATTTTGGTCCACTCTTCTGTACAGATTTTCTCTAAGGGCCAGTTCACACCACATGCAGCCCAGTGCGTTTTTTTTCCTGCATCAAAAACGCATGGAAAGTAGGTTATATGGTTTTCAATGGCATAGTTCACACTAGTGCTTTCAGTTCCAGTGCGTTCCAGTTCCAGAAAAAAAGTAGAAAATGCTGCATTTTACCTGCACTGGACTGTACTGGAACGCTGTAAAACGCATCAAAAACGCACTGGAACGCACAAAATGCACCAAAAACGCACTGGAAAACAATTGTCATTATTTAAGGTTAAGAAAAAAGTGGGGTGAAAAGAAGCACTGGATTGCATCAAGAACGCACTGGAATGCATCAAAAACGCGGCAAAAACGCGCATGCAAAAAAGCATCTGGAACGCATCCAGATTGCGTTTTTATGGTGTGAACTGGCCCTTAACCCTTAAGGTTTCTTGGCTGTTGCTTGGTAACTCGAAGTTTCAGCTCCCTCCATACAATTTTTATAGGACTAAGGCACAGGTGTCAAACACAAGGCCCGCGGGCCGAATCCGGCCCTCCAGGCCATTTCATGTGGCCCTCGCACCTGCTCCAGCCCTCCTCTGGTCCTACTCCAAACCCTTACTTTCTGCTTTCAAGCAATGCATCCAGCTTCTTCCCAGCAGCAGCATAAGGAAAGGGGGTGCACTGTGATGTAAGGGAGAGTGGGAGACTCAACTTCTGATAGTGGGGTGGCTCTTGACATCTAACGTAAACGGGAGGGGATGCGCCGGACATCTAATCTTACAGATACAACCGGCCCTTTTGAGGGCAATCATAATGCTGATGCGGCCCATGATGAAATTGAGTTTGACACCCCTGTACTAAGTTCTGGAGACTGACTAGGCCACTCCATGACCTTAATGTGCTTCTTCTTGAGCCACTCCCTTGTTGCCTTGGTGGTATGTTTTGGGTCACTGTCATACTGGAAGACCCATCCACGACCCATCTTCAGTGTTCTGGCTGAGGGAAGAAGGTTCTCATCCAAGATTTTATAATACAGTAAATATCACATACTATATTATCAGATCAATCTATATCTATGTTAACTACAATGGGACTTAAAGTATTATCGCATAATGTTCAAGGTTTCAATTTGCCCAGTAAACATAAAAAAGCATTTCGTAAAAGATTAGGAGCCGATATAATTTTACTGCAGGAAACCTACTTCGCCACCAATAATCATCTACAATATTTTGACAGGTCTTTTAACCAGCATTATTGTACAGACTATATTTCCAAGACTTGTGGTACCGCAATCTTTATAAGGAGATCACAAGTCATGGAAATACAAAACCTATACAAAGACCCAGAAAGTAGATTCCTGATCCTGGAAGGCATCCTCAATGGTCATCAAATCACTATCGCCTCAATTTATGCCCCTAATGAGGCACAAGCTACATTTTTAAAAAACATTTTTTATATCCTTGACAGATATCATTCCCCCCACTTAATAGTAGGGGGATACTTTAATTTGGCAGCAAATTCTGTTCTCGATAGAAGTCGAGTTGTCTCTTCATCAAAGGCATTCCCTAAATCTCTTACTCGCGCTCTACATAACCTTCAATTAATAGATACCTGGAGAGCTCATAATGTTGGTATAAGGGCTTATACTTTTTATTCTCATCCACATGAAAGCTATGCAAGATTAGACTATATTTTTGGAACCCCAATCCTTTTAGCTAACTCATCTAATGCGGACATCCATACATACCCGTGGTCTGACCATCACATTGTTTCTTTCACTACCTCTCACATAGGCATGGCCCCTACCCCATATAAATGGCTTATTATTGACTCTCTTTTAACAGACCCCACTATTACCCAACAACTTTCAACACAATTAGCAGATTACTTTACTCATAATATAACTCCTGAGTCCTGACATTCCTTCTACCACTTTATGGACAGCACACAAAGCAGTAATGAGAGGTCACCTAATTAATACCGCCTCAGCCAAAAATGAATTGATATTAATACCCTAACTTAGGCCTCTTTCACACTAGCGGGGACCGTATGTCCGCTTTTTCATCCATCCGTTTACGGATGAAAAAGGGACATACATTGGTCCCTATGAGATTGCGGGTGTCAGCGGATGAACCCCATCTCCCCCGTGTCCGCAATCCCCCGATTCTGCAGATGGAGGAAAATCCTATTTTTCTATCCATCTGCAGAGCGGATCAGATGAACACGGACAGACGGTCCGTGTTCATCCAATCCCCCCATAAGGGAGAGCGGAGATCTGACAGGGCGGTCCCTGCACAGTGTGCGGGGACCGTCCTGTCATCCACCGCCTAGCAGGGATCAGCGGAGCGATCCCCGCTGAGCAAGCGGAGGTTCACGGAGTGGATCTTCACGGATCCGTCCCGTGTGAAAGGGGCCTAAAGAATTAGACAAATTATCTTACAAGAATTTCCAATTGCCATCTTCAGACTTTTATAATCAAATCCAATACAAAAGAAGAACCCTAGACACATTGTTGTCACCATCTCAAGAAAAGACCTTGAGATGGTCCAAAGCAAAATTCCTATCATATAGCAACTCTGCCTCTACCATGTTTGCTAGAAAGCTAAAACAATCTACAAACCCCCCCACATGTTTACAAATTACGCAATTCCAACGGGAATTTAGTCCCTCACCCTAAAGAAGTTATGGAGATTTTTTCTGATTTCTACAAGAATTTGCTTTCTGCTCCTCATTCTTCACCAACGCATTCTTCTCAGGATTGGTTTGGAGATGTTTTGCTTCCCACTCTGTCTGCCCAACAAATTGAAAATCTGAACACACCATGTACCACTAATTGAGATCATTAAGTCCCTAAAAACTTCCACAGCACCTGGTCCAGATGGATATTCTACCCTTTATTATAAAAAAAATTCTCCCATATTCTGGCCCCTCATTTATCCAAATTATACAATTATATATTACAAGGCAATACGTTCTCAGAGGAAATGCTTCTAGCCAACATGTGTCTATTATCCAAGCCCCATAAGGATCACACCTCTCCACAGAACTACCGCCCAATATCAGTTATAAATAATGACCTAAAATTTTTTGGCCATTTGCTGGCGGACAGAATGGCTGCGGTCATCACATCATTAATCCACCCAGACCAAACGGTTTTTATTCCAGGCAGACAGATTACTGACAACTTAAGGCTTGTCACAAATATAATACAGGACGCTAACTTACATGCAAACCCAGTAGTTATTCTTAGCCTTGATAGCCACAAGGCCTTTAATAGTGTCAGTTGGTCATACCTGGAATTATTACTCCCCAAATACGGTCTTTGCAATGAATTCATGCATGGGTTTAGAGCTTTATATCAAAATCTTCAAACTAGAATTAGACTTCCTAGGGAAAACTCAGAGTTCTTTGCATTGGGTAAAGGGAACTAGACAAGGATTCCCCCTTTCCCCTCTCCTTTTTGCCCTGGCCATCAAACCCCTCGCTTGCGCCATACAAAATAATGTCAATATTAAAAGCCTATTCCAAAGGCCGAATAGACTTCAAATTGAAAACAAAAATGGTGAGGACAGCCACCATTTTTGTTTTCATTGCTATGTGCATTGCCGGCACCCTTGGTCTCTGAGAGAGAAACATCTTTCCAAAACTTAATCTGCCTGGAGCGGCAATTTTTGGTCTTCAGACTTCAAATTGAGCCTATACGCCAATGATGTTTTTTGCTGTTCCTTTCAGACCCCTTAATTTAACTTCCTAACCTTATCAAAGAACTAGGATCTTACCTGCCTAGTGGTTAATTTATCTAAATGTACTGCAATGCCTATAAATATTCCACCATTGTTAACGACATCTTTACAGGAGAGATTGTCTTTCGCCTGGACATCACATTCTTTTAAATATTTGGGCATCCTCCTTACCCCATCTTATAAAACTCTTTTTCAAACCAATTATCCACCACTATTCACAAATATTAAAACGCTACTAAAATTATTGTCTATCACATCTCCTTTTTTGGGGAGAATAACAGCTACCAAAATGGTGATTTTTACATAAGCTACTGTTTTATTTTAGAGCTTTACCAATACTGATCCCTAAGAGTACACTAGACTCCCTACAAAGAGAAATTAACAAATTTATATGGCTCAACAAAAAACCGAGGTTTAGTTACTCTCTCATGCACAGATCTCAATCCAATGGTGGTTTGAGCCTTCTTGACTTAAGGTGTTATTTCTTAGCAGAAAGATTTACACAATTAGCTCAATGATTTGCTCCTTCAAATCAAGCTGCTTGGTTACATTTTGAAGAACAATCAATTATACCATTCCATCTTCAAGGGATATTATGGTCCAAGTCGATTCAAACCAGAGAGATTTTTCCCTTAAATAAGGTGGTGGCCCACTCATACTAAATGTGGCACCGTTATAAGAATACATTTGACTTGGTTTCTACACCCCCCCCCCCCCCAGCATACTTTATAGGAGACCCACGCTTCCCCCTGGCCTTTAGAAATAGTAGTATGTGGGAGAAAAAAACGCGCTTCCAAATAAAAAAGTAAAAAGGTGAAAATGTAAAATAAAATTGAAAAAAGAAAGAGCAGCAACTCAAATGTGTGATATCACAAAAAACAACATAAACTGGAACAGAGTCGCGCTCAACTAATGTGCATAACATAAAGATCCACTGATAAACAGTCCTCTTAAAATGTACAGCATCAAATATCTGATAATGAACAGTCCTCCTTATTACAGAAGAGAAATATAAAGGCATACACAGCATAAAAAATCTGGTACTAAACAGTCTTCCTTATTGGGTGAAGAGTGATGTAAAGAACAGGGTAATAGGTAAACAAGAGTGTCAAAATCTTGAGCTTTTAGTCCATATGTAGACTCTCAGACACAGTGTAGTCCCCTTCAATCCCCTGTGCAATGGACACTATGTGAGACCACCACCAAAAGTAAGGAATGCCTGTTTACCTACCTTTAGGAAGGCCAGTAATGCTTGTGGCTAATTACCCCGCCAGGGCCTTTGGATTGTGATTCGGCAAAAAATCTGTGATCCTGCGGGCGATCTCTCTCTCTCTCTCTTCTTATGTCTCTCGCTCTCCGCTGATCAGCTGAAACCACAGCCCAGGGATTTTGGACATTTTCACTTAGGAGTGTACTCACTTTTGTTGCCAGCGGTTTAGACATTAATGGTTGTGTGTTGAGTTATTTTGAGGGGACAGCAAATTGACACTATTATCCACTTCCTACCCGCCCATTGTCAAATGACGTCCGCAGGAGGGATCTCGCATCCTGAGCAAGCGTCATATGACCTCCTTGGGCTTCCTGGCCATCTAGGGGGCGCGCGCACCGCCTCACTCGGGAGCCGATGCGCGTGCCCGGCGGCCGCGATGTCCGCCGGGCACCTGCGATTGCCTGCTAATGGAGCAGGACCGTGGATCTGTGTGTGTAAACACACAGATCCACATCCTGTCAGGGGAGAGGAGACCGATTTGTGTGTTCCCAGTACAGAGGAACACTGATCGGTCTCTTCCCCTTGTGAGTCCCCTCCCCCTACAGTTAGAATCACTCCCTAGGTAACACATTTAACCCCATTGATTGCCCCCTAGTGTTAACCCCTTCCCTGCCAGTGACATTTATACAGTAATCGGTGCATTTTTATAGCACTGATCGCTGTATAAATGTGAATGGTCACAAAATAGTGTCAAAAGTGTCCAATATGTCCGCCGCAATGTCAGTCACAATAAAAATTGCATATCGCCGCCATTACTAGTAAAAAAATTTAATAAAATAAAAAAAAGCCGTAAATCTATTCCCTATTTTGTAGACGCTTTGTGCAAACCAATCAATATACACTTATTGCGATTTTTTTTTTTTTTTTTTTACCAAAAATATGTAGAAGACTATATATTGGCCTAAACTGAGGAAAAAATGTGTTTTTGTTTTTTAAAAATTGGGATATTTATTACAGCAAAAAGTAAAAAATATTGTGTTATTTTCAAACTTGTCGCTCTTCTTTTGTTTATAGCGCAACAAAAAGAAAAACCACACAGGTGATCAAATACCACCAAAAGAAAGCTCTATTTGTGGGGGAAAAATGCTAAAAAAAATTATATGGGTACAGCGTCGCATGATTGCGCAATTGTCATTCAAAGTGCGACAGAGCTGAAAACTGAAAATTGGCCTGGGCAGGAAGGGGGTGAAAATACCTTGTATTGAAGTGGTTATACAAGCTGTTCAGTGTTGTCACATGAAAAGATAGAATTCAAGTGAATACTGACATGTCACAATTCTGATACTGGGATGTTAGTACAGAATGGTGCCCAGCACAAAGAAGCTGTTTAATATGATAGTGGAGAGGTGGTATCAACTGTATCAAAGATCTATTAGTGTGGTTGGGGTTACCATTTGACTGAATATGACAAAAAGCCCATCAAATCCGAAGATAAGACTGTTTAAAAAATAAGGACCTGATTTAAATTAATAAAAAACTAGGTACTCCTCACTTAACGACCAGGGTCCGTTCCAACGACCAGGTCGTTAAACGTATTGGTCGTTAAACGAGGAGCCACAAGTTATCCATATTTTAAGTCTTCTTAACTACTGTACTGTATTGTATTGTGAAAAAATGGTCTAAACACAAAACTACAGCTCAATAACGTTGTTTTAATTTGCATAAGTACAGAACACAAACTTAAATTCGGTACTGTACAATACAATGATGTATAGCGCATCGTTCGGGTGGGGAGAGCTGGTCATAAGTCTGAGTGGTCATTAAACAGGTAAGTCGTTAAACGAGGAGTATCTGTAGTTGCTCTTTCGCATAGTTGAGCTCCCTTTCTCTCAGCTGGTGTTTCAATTCTAGTATAGAACGTTCCCAGGAATAGACACGCAGTGTTCCAGCAAATACTGGGATATTAGAGGAAAGTGTTACAGAAAGCAGAGATGTGTTAGAGAAGATACTAATATGTAGCTGAGGATCATGTGCAACAGTTAACAGCTGTGTCTGAGCAAATACTGAGCTGTCAGTAGAGGAACGGTCCCCAGCATAGTAGAGGTGTGTGAATGTTAGCAGAGGGTAGTGCATTGTGTAAAGAAGCTGTGTTACAGCAAACACTGCGGAGTAAGTAGAGGGTGCTCTGCCGTGTAATAGTTCTTCAGCTCTCATGGGATTCATTGGATAAATATTTCCTTCTCTTGCTTCGCTCTGTAGATTTTATAACAGTCATATTAACTTCAGCAGCAGATCATGTGATGTTATTCTGTCTAAATTTTCTCGCTCCGCATTTCTTTATCTTTTTGCAGCTTTTATCTATAGCGGTATCCATAAAAGTAGAAACGCATGCAATAGTTGTATTCGCAAATGCGCGTGTGTAAACTGACAGAAAGAACAGAATTATCTGTTTATGTCCAAATATGCTGTATTGCATGTGATCTCAAGGTGACCTACCTCTTAAGGGCCTGAATTAACAGGCCAATGTTCGCTTTAACAGGTTTTGCATTCCCATACATGTCTATGGGAAAGAAAAACCCACTTGAAGTAAGCCAACTGCAAGTCAGAAGGAGGTCATCTGCTGGTCAAATGGACCTGTCAATATATTTTGTATGGTCTCGGAAGTATCTCAAACTGATATGATTGGCACAAGCCCAAAGCCCTTTAACACAGGCCCGAATTACGATTCTGCAACAATGGATAATGTTGGGGCCTGTAGGTGATTGTCCTTCAATGATAGCTGTAGTCACATTGTGTCTGGTTATGTTTCACTAATGCAACCAAAGTTCTGCAATTACATTTTTTGTATAATGTGAGCAACTATTTGAATGGTTAAATTGGATTTTCTAGCTCTCTTCTCGACAGTGTGGGAGGATCACTGTCGTAACCATGAGTTGTGATGTGCAACCACCCAAAGCAATCAGTCACTGACCAGCAGTAGTCTGCCTAGAGTGGACTGTAAAACCATCACTTCTGATTGATCATGGCACTTAAGTTCTTTACCTCTTGTAACAACAGTCAATGTGTGAAAGCGGCTTTAGTAATTTGGGGGCAAAGAGAAGTATCTGCACACTCAGAAGTGTAATATATGAAAGAAAATTAAATCGTTACAGACTTGCAACAAATATCAGCTCATACTTTTATTGCTGCCAAGAAAAACCTTGGCAACAGCAAAAGTATCTGCTGATTTAGGTTACAAGTACAGCTAGGCCTTTGCTTACTCTTATATGTCAAAGCTACATTCAGCACTTATGCTTGCTGTGCAGCAGACTTAACTGTTTGTTCTATAAAAAGTTTACTCAGTTGGCTTGACGTATACCACCAATTTGTGGCATTATCCCCTGCTGGATGACATTCAGTTTTGGGTATTTGTGCTGGTGTCCACATTCATTATTGAGTTTTGAGCTTGTAAGAATTGTATTCTTTTTTTGTGTGTGGAACTAGCTTCTCTACACCTCATCTATTTAGTAGATGTACTCAAGCTACCTAAAATGGTACAGAAAAGTGGTTACCTCTTTCATACCTGTTGATTTAAGTAAGGTCAATTTGTTTATTAAGAATATATGAATATATTATACCTTTTTTTTTTTCCAGTTTAGCCATAGGTGGGGTACGGTTTTGCAGAGCGACTATGCATTTTTTTTTTATTACAAACCAACAAGTAATTTAGAGTGAATCAGTAGGTTGTAAAAGGGAGGTGAAGAAACATTGTATTAACAGATTCATAAGTTTGCTGCCTTGTGTGATAGGAAACAAATTATTTACACTAAACCCAAATGAGTAGTTTACCAAATTGCAACAAATTAACATAAACATATTTTACAATATACAGAACTACAGATTCAAAATGGAAGATTTTACTTAACTCGCATTTACTATCTTTATACACACATCATGCATCCCAGGCTTTGGGTTATGTAAAACACGTTGCACATGCACAGTGGAGCGTCATCAGGGGGACAGCTACTAGAATCCAGAAGAGACAAACGGCCTCCTGATGGCGTCAAAGGGGAAGACGCGAGTGCAGAACATTTAGCGACTTTCATTGGATCACAGCAGGACACCCCCCACCTGCCTATGCTACATAGCCTGTATAAAAACTATCTGTGTAAATACCTATTTTTAATCTGCCCACATGATCCAGCAGCTGAGGCTTCCCTGTATAAGGGAGCACTCAAACATGGCTGTGAATTCCCAGACCTATAAAGTCACTCCCTTCGCCCTCCATTGTTGGTCTCCCTCCCCTCCCCTGCACCAGCCGCTCTCTGACACAGGAGGACCGGAGCTTTCTGGATCATCTGACCAAAGTGCAATGGATTAAAAAAAGGTCTTTACACATATATTTTTACTACAGGAAGAGCAGGAGGAAGGGAAGGTTTCTAAGAATAATTGTATTTAGCCTTGTCTTCCACTTTAAAAGTTTCTCTTGGGGAGGGCGTGGCCGGAACCTGACCTGAATGGCAGCATAGCTTTGCAGCTCTCTCTCAGCCCGCAGCTAAAGATCAAAAAAAGGGTGCCATACCTCTCCAAAATGGGTGGATCCAGAACGACCCGCTCTACGAAGCCTCGGGGGTCCTCGCAACCCCCCCCAGGTTCGTCATCCGACCTCCGGGACTACTTCAGTCACCCTGACCTCCCACCGTGCAGGATGATCAAGATGGCGCCGGCCGGCGCCATGGAGCAGGCCGCAGCCCTCCATCCGAACTCCATCCCGGCCTCCCAGCAACAACGGGATCCCCTGGGCCCAGGCACCTCACAGCAGATGACCGGGGAGCCACCCCGGGTCCAAGGAGCGGTGAGTCCCCCCCTCGGGCCAACGCTACATTCCGCAGCCAGCCGCCCCTCATCCCCGGCGGCCATCTTGGGACTCCCCACGAGGCCTCAGCCATACACCCAGTGCTCTGGGGCCTTCCCGCAGCTGCTCCGTACCGCCTCAGATCCGGGCCTAACGGACACAGCAGCCAGCTCGCAGCCCTATGCTGGAGGGGGAGAGGACCATCCATCCCTGCCAAGCCTCCCTCACACACCCCCGGCCTGCGAGTCACCGGGAACAGGTAACCCCACTGAGACCACCGTACCGGACCCCCTATCACCCAGGACACAGAGGCAATCCAGGTCGAGGGCCCCTCTTTTACAGGGCCCACACGCAGCACCAGCCCTCTCCTATGCCCAGGCAGCAAGCCCCCCTCTCCCTCCTCACTCCCCGAAGTCCCCTGCCAGGAATCTCCCACCCTCGCAAAGCCCGGACTGGAGTGACCCGTGGGAATACCAGGGGGCCCATCATACCTCACCAAATCCCCTCTGGGGAGCTAGCCTATACCCCCACTATCCCCATGATCAGCCGGACAACTGCCCCAGGGCACTGGGACAGGAGTACCCCCCCCAGATACCCCCGCCGTGGCAGGCATATCTCCAAGCAATGCCGACTAAGGATGATTTCAGACAACTGGTCGAGGAAGTGAAGTCCACTTGCAGATCGGAGATTCAAGCCCTCCAATCGGGACTCAAACACTTGGCAGACAGGGTGGAGATGGCTGAGGAGGAAATCCAGGAAACCAAAATTGCAATACATAGAACCCAAGTTCAGGGGTCTGAACACCGCACCCTCCTCCGAGACATGCAGCGCCACGTAGAGGACCTGGACAACAGGGGGCGCAGGAACAATATCCGTGTCCGGGGGGTCCCAGAAGCAGAGGGCCCGGAAGATGTCCAGAATACGCTACAAACTCTCTTTAATGACCTTATTGGGGCGGCCCCAAACCACACTATCGAAATGGATAGAGCACACCGAGCATTACGGCCCAAGGGCACCGCGGCCAGACCCCGAGATATTATTTGCAGGCTATCATCGTACCCTCTGAAAGAAGATATCATGAGGCAAGCCCGCCTAGCACGCAAAGTAACCCTAGGAGACCACCACATCCAACTATTCCCGGACTTGTCCTGGATCACTTTGCAAAAAAGACGGCTTCTCCAACCACTGCTGCGAATGCTCCAGGAAGAGAACATTCCTTACCGATGGGGATTCCCCTTCAGCCTCACAGCCAAACGTCAGGGCAAGACGGCGACCCTGAGATACCCGGAGGACCTCGACCCTTTTTGCAACACCCTGGAACTTAGAGTACCCCAGCTTCCCGAGTGGGATCTCATAGCCACCCCGCCCCCACCGCCCACAGTCTGGCAGACGGTCCCTCCACCTAAGCGCTCCAGAGGACCGGAGAGATCCCCGAGGGGCCGGGGATCACACCAGCGAAGATCATGAGCAAGTCACCCCACTACCTCATAGCATGCGTGAAGGACCGTTCCTTCACCCCCTTTTCTTTCTCCTCGTTTTTTCATTTTTGCCCATCCAGGTGGAGCATCCCTGGCATCAGGCTGTTCACTGACCCACCTTTGGCACCCTAGCTATACCCAGATAAACACTATGGGCGAGTCTCGGAAGAGACTTTGGAGAGAGACTGTCCGAGTTACCCCTGCCTCCCCCCCTTTTTTATTTCCTTTTTTGGAATACTGGACTACCAGAGCAAGCGGGTTTACAATGTCTTGCATGTTGGACTTTGGGTTCCCCTGGGGCCCCCTGGCTCACCCTCCTGAGGTGGGGGCGGGGGGGCCCACGGGAAGCCTTTTGGACCTGGGCCGGCTGGTCCCCTTAGGTCTGATAATGTTGTTTTTTGTGTTCATACATAGATTTGTTGCACTAACTACTCTTCTCTCTTTCTTAGCTATTCTTAACCCCCTCCCTTCCTTTGTCGTCACCTGGCTCCACCACCGGGACCCCCGGATCTCCTCCAGCGCAAAACCGGCTCCCAGCCATGACGGTCCGGACCATCTCCGCCACCACCAGATGAGTATATACACTCCCCACCCGAACACTCATGGCTAAAATATTATCTTTAAATGTCCACGGCCTGAACTCTAATCGTAAGAGACATCTGGCATTGAGGGAGTTTAGGCAGTCGGGGGCGAGTGTTGTCATGGTACAGGAAACCCACTTTGACAAGGAGGGCACCTTCGCGTTCGCCTCCAGGTATTACCCACAGGTCTATTTATCCTCAGGGCCCCACAAGAGAGCGGGTGTGGCCCTCCTGATTAAACAGGGGTCCCCCTTCAAGTACTCGTCCCACTATAGTGATCCTCAGGGCCATTTCCTTATCCTCCGGGGCCTGTGGCTGGACAGGGAAATCACGTTCTGTGTAGTTTATGTCCCAAATGTCAGGCAGACGGGATTCCTTAATAGAGCACTAGCTCGCCTTTTCCGCTCAGACCATGGACTATTAGTGGTGGGGGGGGGACTTTAACCTAACCCATTCGGAGCTGGCGGATCGCCAGGGACTGGGCCCCAGGGCGCCTACTGCTCGAGCACTTAGAGACTCGAGGCTCTTCCGCCAAATAACCAGAAGGTACGCCCTCTTTGACGCCTGGCGGGCCCTCCACCCTGGTGACCGACAGTACACTTTCTATTCTGCCCCACACCGAACGCACTCCCTCATAGACTACGTCTTTGTTAATAATGCCACCCTACGCGTGGCCCGAACCGCACAGATTCTGCCAATCTCGTGGTCGGATCACGCCCCGGTGGTGCTGACCCTAGACATAGGCACCCCGACGCGAGGACCATGCACCTGGCGACTAAACACATTCCTGCTGCAACACCTCCCCTCGAAAATGGAACTGTCCTCCACACTACAACATTATCTGGCAGAAAACAATACGGGGGATGTAACCGCATCCACTCTATGGGAAGCCCACAAGGCGGTGATGAGGGGCAGATGTATGGCCCTCTCCTCTGCCATGAAGCGGGACGCGCAGGCCTTGCAGACCCAGACAGAAAAAGAGCTTAGAACCCTTGAAAAACAACTCCAATCCAACCCCACTCTGACTCTCCTAAAAAAAATGACTTCCCTTAGAGCAACCTTAGGTGACCTGGCCCTGGGCCGAGTTGAGAAAGCCCTAATCAAACTAAAACAGAAGTTTTACGACAAGGGTAACAAAGCCCATACACTGCTAGCTCGGAAGCTCCGTGACAGCACCCAGGCTTCGACCCCACATCAGATCCAAAACGGTTCGGGCACCCTGGTTTCCCACCCCACGGACATAGCACAATCCTTTGCGGAATTCTACGAGGCCCTGTACAACAATCCTGATATTCCCGCAAACCCCCCCAAGCCCGAAACGGCCAAACGTATCCAGCAATACCTGGACTGTAGTGGAATATCGCAACTCCGTTCTACAGATCTGGACTCCCTGAACGCCCCGATAACACATGAGGAAATAGAACAGACAGTCAAATCCCTACCCAATTGTAAAGCCCCAGGCCCAGATGGCTTTCCTTATGAGTACTACAAGGAATTCCTCCCACTCCTGCTCCCCTCCATGGGCAGACTCTTTAATGCTTTCCTACATGACACCCCGATCCCGAGGGATATGCAGAGCTCCTTTATCACAGTGATCCCCAAGCCCGGGAAGGACCCCTCCATCTGCGCTAACTATAGGCCAATTGCCCTGCTTAACTCGGACTTAAAAATATTCACTAAACTCTTGTCTATACGCCTGAACACGGTCTTACCCTCCCTGATCCATAAGGATCAGGTGGGCTTCGTCCCCCTTCGCCAGGCAGGAGACAACACCAGGAAGATCATAGACTTGGTGGAGGTGGCGAACAGGGAACGCACACAAGCCCTGTTGCTGAGTCTAGACGCAGAAAAGGCGTTCGACCGCCTGGGGTGGCCCTTCCTGTTCGCCACACTCCGCCACGTGGGATTTAGGGGACCCTTCTATAGAGCCATACAGCACCTATACTTAGACCCTTCCTCCCAGGTCAGGACCCCCTTCGCCCTGTCAGCTCCGCTACCGGTGCGAAATGGCACCAGACAGGGGTGTCCGCTTTCACCCCTGCTATTTGCACTGTGTGTGGAACCCCTAGCAGCCACAATCCGTAATAACCCGGACATTAAGGGCATAAAGGTACGAGACAGGGAGTTTAAAATCTCCCTGTTCGCAGACGACATTATTCTCTCATTAACCCAACCTAGAACCTCCCTCCCAAATCTCCACGCAGAACTAGATCGATACGGGGCTCTATCGGGTTATAAAATTAATACATCTAAGTCAGAGGCCCTCCCAATCAACACACCGGGGGAGGAGGTAGCACACCTGAAAGCCAACTTCCCCTATAGCTGGAAAACCACCGCCCTAAAGTACCTGGGAATTAATATCACCCCACAATTCGCTACCCTCTACCGGGAGAATTTCCCTCCTCTTTTCCACAATATCAGAACCCTTCTCCAACAATGGAAAAAACATCACATCTCCTTGCTTGGAAGGATCGCGTCTGTGAAAATGACGATCCTCCCAAAATTACTGTACCTCTTCCAGACCCTACCTATCCCTGTTCCCTACGGCCAACTGAAACACTTACAAGCGGACCTACTGCAATTTACATGGAACTACGGGAGGCACAGAATCCCACGTTCAGTATTACAAGCAGCTAGGTCTGACGGGGGCCTGGCCTTCCCTAACCTGGTAAAATACTACCAGGCGGCACAACTGAGAGCGATAACTTCCTGGTTCACACTCCGCTCTTATAATAAATGGACAGAGATAGAGAAATTATGGTTAGCCCCGATACACCCAAACAGCCTGTTATGGAGCGCGAGCGCGGAGGTGGACCCTGCCCGATTGCTAGGCCCGATGGCACAGCTCCGGAGGCTATGGCGTAAACTAACACAACAACACAAACTGTCGTCGGACAGCTCGCTCCTGACCTCCTTTGCCTGTAACCCCGACATGCCAGATAGCTTAACCCACCAAATGTCCTCCCCCTGGACAACGAGAGACCTCTTTCACTTTGGAAACTTGATAGACCCATGCACCCGTAAACTATGCTCTTTTGAGGACTTGCAATCACACTATGACCTCCCTAAACAAGCTTTCTACGGGTATCTCCAAATCCGCCACTATGCCCTAACGTTTGCTCCAAACCTGCATTTCTCCCCACCTACCCCTTTTGAGCGCCTAATTCTGGCAGGCTCAGCTCAGAGAGGCCTGATCTCAGATATATACAAAATACTGAATGAGAGGCCCCTTGATTCAATGGGCAAACACAGATATATGATTAAATGGGAAAAGGCTTTGGGTGAGGAGATACCCGTGGACCAATGGCGGGCCATTTGGACCCAGGCGTCCAAGACATCGCTATGTACACTCTATAAAGAAAATATTTACAAAATAATGTACTTCTGGTACATGACCCCTGATGTTCTCCATGCCATTCACCCGGCCAGCTCAGATCGCTGCTGGCGATGCATGGGGGCGAAGGGGACTCTATATCATATCTACTGGGAGTGCCCACTGATAGCCCCCTTCTGGGCTTCTGTACACCAACTACTAATTCGACTCCTTGAAACGGAGGTCCCCATGACCCCTAAATTTTTCATACTAGGACTGATGTCTCTGAAGGCCCCACGCCCACATAAGAAGCTAGCTAGTCATGTCCTTACGGCAGCCCGCTGCTTAGTGGCACTGAACTGGAAACGCAGCTCCCCTCCTCCGGAGGGAGCGCTGTATGCCAGGATTAGAGATGTAGAAGTAATGGAGAGGATGACCGCAAGAATTCAGGATCGCCTGGACGCGCATAACATGGTTTGGGAGCTCTGGCACCGAAGGGAGGAACGCGGTGACTTGGAGCCAGGTATAACTTGACGACACCCCCCCCCCACACCCCCTCTACCCCCCACCCTTCTATTGTCTTTTCGCCCCCTCCCCCCCCCCTTTTTTTTTCATTCTTCTATTTCTTTTCTTTCTTCTCTTGTTATATTATCCTCTTCATGGGAGCCCCTTTGGCATCCTCGCACTAATGTACATAATAACTACATTGGCTCGAAAACTTGGTTGACGACATACCATGTCCCTGTTGTGATAACTAGATAGGATTGGATAATACAGCACATAGCAGAGATACAGTGATTACATGCTCAGGAACTGTTACGACCCTATACCCAGACGTGTTAACGATTATCCTGTTGGTTGTAAAACTATTGCATTTGATTTGTGTCCGATGTGGCTTTCAATAAAAAGAGTTATTGATAAAAAAAAAAAGTTTCTCTTGAATATTAACATGTTCCTCTTTAAGCGCCAGCATTGCTTAGTCATTTACTGTATATTTCAGGTTTTTTTCTTTGTTGTATCCCAGGCAGGACACAATGGGGTTGATTTACTAAATGTAAAGAGTGCAAAATCTGGTGCAGCTGTGTATGGTAGCCAATCAGCTTCTAACTTCAGATTGTTCAATTAAGCTTTGACAAAAAACCCTGGATGCTGATTGGTTTCTATGCACAGCTGCACCAGATTTTGCACCCTCCCATTTTAGTAAATCAAGCCCAATATGTAGTAAGCGGTAAAGTTAATTGTGTCTTTTTGTTTTTATGGATCGTTTGA
Source organism: Rana muscosa (assembly GCA_029206835.1). Lineage (NCBI taxonomy): Eukaryota > Metazoa > Chordata > Amphibia > Anura > Ranidae > Rana > Rana muscosa. The sequence continues at coordinate 579,185,213 of CM055118.1, forward strand.
AGAAAAATAATATTGCATCACTGGGAAAAAGCATGGTTACGACATGATCGCTGGGTGTTCTGAACGCTAGCCATTGCATAGAATGTGTAAGTGAAGACTTAAATTTGATGTGGATATATTAGTATATACGAAGTAGTAAGCTTGGTTATTAAAATTACACCAAACAGCGCTAAAATATTAAAATACTCAAATAAGACTCGTGGTCAGAAACCACTAGTAAAGTCCAAGACGTAGATTTGTGGCAAAGTCAGTCCAGAAAAAAATAGTGAGTAACAGCAATTGTCCATGTGAACACCTTCCTCCACCAGAGACATGTATTGCAATCCACCACGTGATGTAACTTTCCCCTTAGGGGTTCACACTCACCAGAAACACATAATAAATATGCCTTGTATGTAAAGTGGATACATCCGTTAATCTGTTATGGCTTGTCACTTCTTATCAAGGGTCACCAGAATGAAAATAGGCTCCACAGCAGGTCATAAAATAACAGAGAAATAACAGCAAATAGCGTAATCCCGTTTAATTAAAAGAACTGATTCCCATACATTTAGGAGACCCCTTTAACTAGCTACGTACAATAATGCAGAATAAAACAAGCATTGAGTGGCCCCAGAGGGCGCTATCACCGTATATGGCCGTCACTCGGAGCGTGTGTGTATCCTGCAGACACTTCCGATTCAGGAGATGGGCGGTGGAGCGCAACGATGGAGCGCACTCGTCACTTCCGGGTCGCGTGTTGTCGTAGTTACGCCCTGACGCGTTTCGTCATCTGACTTCGACAGAGGGCGTAACGTAACGACACACACGGGATCCTTAAATTACCATGCTCATAGAGTAACCGCCAATCAGCGTACCTGGCAACAGATGACAGGTGCTAGATGCTGTTGCCTCATAGGACGCTGACGGCGCCCTCATACAGTTTGAAGCACGGATGTAAACATTACAATATAATTCAATGGTAATGATAAATTAAAGATAAAAACAGGTATATAATTGCTATGAATTGATAAACCACATAAAAGGGATATAATGATAAAGAATATGTGCAATTAATCGATAAATTATTATGGCCATGCAGCACAACCATACACATTATAGGGGATCATAACATAATCTCCCCCACAGAGAGAACTTGAAGGTGAACAATAATGTGGTGCATACTTTATCCCTTGTGGACAAACAGTACATTATATTTGTGAATATATCATATTTTTTGTATGTTGTATGGCCAACAATGCAAATGATATGGACTGGAAAACGCACATCTGAACAGTCCTATCACCAACATGTAGCTCATAGACTATTTGTAACCAATAGTGTTTGGTCATAATCTATATACTGATTATATAAAGTGCATAACAGCATAGTAATAATAATAAAACCAATATCATAAGAACAATATCAAAGCTAAATAAATTAATAAATTCATATATTAAAAGATAAATTCATCTATGAGAGAAAAATATCTTAAAAAATATCTAATAAAAAATATATATATATAAAGAGTCTAAAAAATATATATATATATATATATATAGATAGAGTACAAACACCTCAGATAAAACCCACATACCTAAAATTCATGTATATAAAATACAAGAATTAAAAGTGTATATGTATATAGAAGACTGCCATCTGAGCATTTAGAATATACGATGCTAAAAACTTTATGTTAATAAAATCTGGAGACACCTCTACGTGTATATAACACAGTGTATGTGTATATCTGTGTATGTGTGTTTTGAACTGCGTATTTTGACAAAACATTAAAATTGCTATATAGTAAAAATATGGATCAGTAATCACTTATAAAACAATTAATATCTAGGTCAACATTCAACCCTTTCGGTGCCAGTGTGTCTATCAGGAAAATCCATTGGGTTTCACGTTTGGAGAGTTCTCGTACAAGATTTGATCCTCTCCAAAAAGGTTTGAGATGATCAATCCCCCAAAATTTTAGTCCTATAGGGTCCTGGTTATGATGGAGTTTAAAATGTAATGACACATTATGGTCTTTAAAACCTAGCTTTATGTTGGCTATATGCTCAGCAATCCGAATTCTCAAAAGTCTTTTAGTACGGCCTATATATATTAAGCCGCATGGACATTGAAGAGCATATACTACATATGTCGTATTACACGTAATAAATTCTTTTATCCTGAATTCCTTTTGATTTGAGGTGGATGTGAATCTATTTAATGCTCTTATTGGTGTTCTGACCTCTCTGCATGCCCGACACTTTCTACATGAATAAAATCCATCCTGATCCCAGAAGGAGGGGGGTTTAGCCGGGGGGTCAATCACTTTTTTTACAATTTTATCAGCATAATTGAGTGATCTTCTATAGATGAAACCAGGGGTGTTTGGTAATGAAAGATGCAATATTCTGTCCATTAATAAAACATGCCAATGATTGGTGAAGATAGCTTCCACTTCCTTATATTGGGCATGGAAGCCAGACACAAAGCTCCATTCCTGGTTATTGGTGTTGAGAGTCTGTGTTGTTTCTACCAAGAGGTCTGTTCTGGGAACTTGGGCAACTTCTTCAATAATTTGATCAAGAATGTGTTCATGATATCCTTTCTCCTCGAATGTTTTCTTAATGATCAGGGACTGTGATTTATAATCAGAGATCTCAGTGCAATTCCTTCTTATTCTAGTCAGTTGGCCCTTGGGAATGTTTTTTAACCATAGGGGATGGTGGCCACTCTGCATGGGGAGGTAACTATTAGAATCTGTGGGTTTAAAATAAACTGAGGTACCTAGTTTATCTCCACATCTATATATATTGACATCAAGAAAATGGATTCTGGTTTCACTGATTTCACAGGTGAGTTTAATATGGTTAGTGTTATCATTTAATTCATCCAAAAATGATTGTAGGGATGATAACGAACCGGACCAGACGAAAATGAGGTCGTCTATATAGCGTTTATAGAGTAAAAGTGCATCTCTTTTAATCGCGAATATGAATTTGTCCTCCCATTCCCCCATAAAGAGGTTAGCGATGCTTGGGGCGAACTTAGCGCCCATCGCTACACCACGTTTCTGTAAATAAAAATTGTCATCAAACCAGAAATAATTGTGCCCCAAGCAAAAATCAAGCGCGTTTCTAAGAAAGATCTTATGGTTGTGTGTGATGTCATCCCTTTGACTCAAAGCCCAATTCAGGGCTAGGAGAGCATCATCATGCTGAATGATCGTATATAAGGAGGAGACGTCTGCCGTTATGAGATAAACTTCCTGTTTCCCTGTTAAATCTATTGTTTCTAGAAGTTGTAATAAATTTTTTGTATCTCTTAGATAGGCCTTGGTCATGATGACACTTTTCTGGAGAAACACGTCTAGATACTGTCCAACTCGTGCCGACACAGAACCTATTCCATTCACTATCGGTCTCCCTGGGGGTGAATGAACGTCCTTATGGATTTTCGGGAGAGTGTAGATCGTGGGTATCCTACTGCTGCTAGGGATCAAATATCTCCTTTCTTTATCTGTGAGTACCCACTTGGAGTATCCAGATTCAATAAGAATTTTTAGATCTAACTCATATTGTGCAGTAGGATCCCTCTCCAATTTTTTATACGTGTCATCTTCAGTCAACATTTCCAATAATTGTTGGTGATAAAAAGCTTTTGTCATTAAAACAATTCCTCCTCCTTTATCCGCTGGTCGTATCACCAAATCTTTCCGTTTCTCAAGCATTTCGATCCCCTGCTGTATATGGCGTGGGTTCACATCTTTTTTGGGGACCAAGCTTTCCAGATCTCGCAAAACTAAACCCTTGAAGACATCAACCTGTTGGTTAGCAGCATTGAGTGGATTGAAAAGTGATTTATTCCGAAGTCCACTATCCACTACCAACCACCAGTCTATCGTCAGTGCCAACGGATAGTGGACTTCGGAATAAATCACTTTTCAATCCACTCAATGCTGCTAACCAACAGGTTGATGTCTTCAAGGGTTTAGTTTTGCGAGATCTGGAAAGCTTGGTCCCCAAAAAAGATGTGAACCCACGCCATATACAGCAGGGGATCGAAATGCTTGAGAAACGGAAAGATTTGGTGATACGACTAGCGGATAAAGGAGGAGGAATTGTTTTAATGACAAAAGCTTTTTATCACCAACAATTATTGGAAATGTTGACTGAAGATGACACGTATAAAAAATTGGAGAGGGATCCTACTGCACAATATGAGTTAGATCTAAAAATTCTTATTGAATCTGGATACTCCAAGTGGGTACTCACAGATAAAGAAAGGAGATATTTGATCCCTAGCAGCAGTAGGATACCCACGATCTACACTCTCCCGAAAATCCATAAGGACGTTCATTCACCCCCAGGGAGACCGATAGTGAATGGAATAGGTTCTGTGTCGGCACGAGTTGGACAGTATCTAGACGTGTTTCTCCAGAAAAGTGTCATCATGACCAAGGCCTATCTAAGAGATACAAAAAATTTATTACAACTTCTAGAAACAATAGATTTAACAGGGAAACAGGAAGTTTATCTCGTAACGGCAGACGTCTCCTCCTTATATACGATCATTCAGCATGATGATGCTCTCCTAGCCCTGAATTGGGCTTTGAGTCAAAGGGATGACATCACACACAACCATAAGATCTTTCTTAGAAACGCGCTTGATTTTTGCTTGGGGCACAATTATTTCTGGTTTGATGACAATTTTTATTTACAGAAACGTGGTGTAGCGATGGGCGCTAAGTTCGCCCCAAGCATCGATAACCTCTTTATGGGGGAATGGGAGGACAAATTCATATTCGCGATTAAAAGAGATGCACTTTTACTCTATAAACGCTATATAGACGACCTCATTTTCGTCTGGTCCGGTTCGTTATCATCCCTACAATCATTTTTGGATGAATTAAATGATAACACTAACCATATTAAACTCACCTGTGAAATCAGTGAAACCAGAATCCATTTTCTTGATGTCAATATATATAGATGTGGAGATAAACTAGGTACCTCAGTTTATTTTAAACCCACAGATTCTAATAGTTACCTCCCCATGCAGAGTGGCCACCATCCCCTATGGTTAAAAAACATTCCCAAGGGCCAACTGACTAGAATAAGAAGGAATTGCACTGAGATCTCTGATTATAAATCACAGTCCCTGATCATTAAGAAAACATTCGAGGAGAAAGGATATCATGAACACATTCTTGATCAAATTATTGAAGAAGTTGCCCAAGTTCCCAGAACAGACCTCTTGGTAGAAACAACACAGACTCTCAACACCAATAACCAGGAATGGAGCTTTGTGTCTGGCTTCCATGCCCAATATAAGGAAGTGGAAGCTATCTTCACCAATCATTGGCATGTTTTATTAATGGACAGAATATTGCATCTTTCATTACCAAACACCCCTGGTTTCATCTATAGAAGATCACTCAATTATGCTGATAAAATTGTAAAAAAAGTGATTGACCCCCCGGCTAAACCCCCCTCCTTCTGGGATCAGGATGGATTTTATTCATGTAGAAAGTGTCGGGCATGCAGAGAGGTCAGAACACCAATAAGAGCATTAAATAGATTCACATCCACCTCAAATCAAAAGGAATTCAGGATAAAAGAATTTATTACGTGTAATACGACATATGTAGTATATGCTCTTCAATGTCCATGCGGCTTAATATATATAGGCCGTACTAAAAGACTTTTGAGAATTCGGATTGCTGAGCATATAGCCAACATAAAGCTAGGTTTTAAAGACCATAATGTGTCATTACATTTTAAACTCCATCATAACCAGGACCCTATAGGACTAAAATTTTGGGGGATTGATCATCTCAAACCTTTTTGGAGAGGATCAAATCTTGTACGAGAACTCTCCAAACGTGAAACCCAATGGATTTTCCTGATAGACACACTGGCACCGAAAGGGTTGAATGTTGACCTAGATATTAATTGTTTTATAAGTGATTACTGATCCATATTTTTACTATATAGCAATTTTAATGTTTTGTCAAAATACGCAGTTCAAAACACACATACACAGATATACACATACACTGTGTTATATACACGTAGAGGTGTCTCCAGATTTTATTAACATAAAGTTTTTAGCATCGTATATTCTAAATGCTCAGATGGCAGTCTTCTATATACATATACACTTTTAATTCTTGTATTTTATATACATGAATTTTAGGTATGTGGGTTTTATCTGAGGTGTTTGTACTCTATCTATATATATATATATATATATATTTTTTAGACTCTTTATATATATATATTTTTTATTAGATATTTTTTAAGATATTTTTCTCTCATAGATGAATTTATCTTTTAATATATGAATTTATTAATTTATTTAGCTTTGATATTGTTCTTATGATATTGGTTTTATTATTATTACTATGCTGTTATGCACTTTATATAATCAGTATATAGATTATGACCAAACACTATTGGTTACAAATAGTCTATGAGCTACATGTTGGTGATAGGACTGTTCAGATGTGCGTTTTCCAGTCCATATCATTTGCATTGTTGGCCATACAACATACAAAAAATATGATATATTCACAAATATAATGTACTGTTTGTCCACAAGGGATAAAGTATGCACCACATTATTGTTCACCTTCAAGTTCTCTCTGTGGGGGAGATTATGTTATGATCCCCTATAATGTGTATGGTTGTGCTGCATGGCCATAATAATTTATCGATTAATTGCACATATTCTTTATCATTATATCCCTTTTATGTGGTTTATCAATTCATAGCAATTATATACCTGTTTTTATCTTTAATTTATCATTACCATTGAATTATATTGTAATGTTTACATCCGTGCTTCAAACTGTATGAGGGCGCCGTCAGCGTCCTATGAGGCAACAGCATCTAGCACCTGTCATCTGTTGCCAGGTACGCTGATTGGCGGTTACTCTATGAGCATGGTAATTTAAGGATCCCGTGTGTGTCGTTACGTTACGCCCTCTGTCGAAGTCAGATGACGAAACGCGTCAGGGCGTAACTACGACAACACGCGACCCGGAAGTGACGAGTGCGCTCCATCGTTGCGCTCCACCGCCCATCTCCTGAATCGGAAGTGTCTGCAGGATACACACACGCTCCGAGTGACGGCCATATACGGTGATAGCGCCCTCTGGGGCCACTCAATGCTTGTTTTATTCTGCATTATTGTACGTAGCTAGTTAAAGGGGTCTCCTAAATGTATGGGAATCAGTTCTTTTAATTAAACGGGATTACGCTATTTGCTGTTATTTCTCTGTTATTTTATGACCTGCTGTGGAGCCTATTTTCATTCTGGTGACCCTTGATAAGAAGTGACAAGCCATAACAGATTAACGGATGTATCCACTTTACATACAAGGCATATTTATTATGTGTTTCTGGTGAGTGTGAACCCCTAAGGGGAAAGTTACATCACGTGGTGGATTGCAATACATGTCTCTGGTGGAGGAAGGTGTTCACATGGACAATTGCTGTTACTCACTATTTTTTTCTGGACTGACTTTGCCACAAATCTACGTCTTGGACTTTACTAGTGGTTTCTGACCACGAGTCTTATTTGAGTATTTTAATATTTTAGCGCTGTTTGGTGTAATTTTAATAACCAAGCTTACTACTTTGTTTATTGTTTACCTCTTTTTCATTTATTCTTTCTATTTTAAACAGCAGCTTAGTATTTTAGAATATTTTGAGAAAAATATTTTATTATTTTCATTTTTATGTGCTACTGCTGTATACTGCTGGTTTGAACTGGCGCTAAGTGTGTGTTACATTAGGCCTTGTTTAACACACCTCTTATCCAATATTAGTATATACATTGTAGGGATCTGAAAGTGTATGGATTGCCATGGGTTGATGTACAAAATGTCTTTTTATTAAATGTTAATGATTATGTCTAATGGAGTGATGTGCCAACCTTGTCTATCATTCTTGATATCATATTTAGATCTTGCCTCCTTTATTTTTTGGTCATCCTACCTTACATATGAATTCAAAAAACATTGCTAGTGGGTTCAGTCAGTTGCAAACTGAATCAAGTTTAGAATTTTCTTAGTGATGGAATTTGCTAATCATTTTCATGTGTACCTCTAAAGCATCTATCGATAGGCCATAACTTGGCAACAAAGAACAGCCATAGTGCAATATTGCCAAATGACAAGTACATTTATTAAGTAAAAGAAACTGCTTACATCAAGTAAGGGTAAAAACCGCAGTGAAAAGCAATGGGAGTAGTGACATACTCGCCTCCTCACCGTACTTCCGTAAAACACCACCGGAACTGACGTCACAGGGCTCCACCCGATGCGTTGCATCACTGGTCACGTGACTTCCTGGCTCATTGTTGGAGGTGAGAGACCAATTCATAAATTTAACAGTCGATGTTTGGATTGATGTTTTATCTGTTTTTTTTCTGCTATCAAGTTATGCCTTTGAGATTTTTACCTTTATATGAACTGACTCCTACCATTGGGCTTTAGTTGGACTTTTATTCACATTTATTTATTTGTATGTTTGGATACTCATTATATTCATTCTTTGAGTATATTACTTTATGGCACTATATTGAATAAGGCGCACCATTCTCATCTTTTTCTTTTACATTTATTACGCAGTGTTTTTTAAGAACACTACTAAGTGGTTGCAGCTAATTCACGGTCACTATACATGTACTATATATACTAAGTTTATTTTCACTATATTCACTGGAGGCTGATGGTTTATATTTGCTTCAAAATTAGAACATAGTAGCGCGCCAGTTTTTCCCTTATAACACATATCAATAGGCCATTGAACTAAAACATGGGGATCAGGTTTTAACAGTTGAAAATTAAATTGGAGAGTATTTTAAAACATTGAGGAAAAAAAAATGGTAAACTGGAACAAAATCAATGAACTTCCATGGGAAAGCAATGTGTTACCAGTAGTGATGTAGTATTATATTAATGAAGTAAAGCTGCACAGATTTTTTGCTCAGTCCTGAATTCTACGCTTTATAAAGCTTTTAAATTTGAGTAGAAAACATATGCATGAAAAATTGTTAAAATTATGGAATCATATAGTTCACCTTTCATGGAAGAAATATATGAGCTGTGGACATCGTCTCCTGAAAATGATAGTTGCCTGAAGCTCATGCTGATGTTTTGGCTTCAATGCTCTCCCTGTTACTGACCTGGAAGTATGGCTATGAGGAATAATGACTTTTCTTGTGCATTTATATGCTGCAGGCATGAACCAGGTCTGTGACTCAGAAGCTTTGAAGCCAGAAACAGCTAGACAACTAGTATTTTCAGGAGATCATACATGACAGGTGTACTTTAAAGTGAACCTGTGGCTAAGCTAGGGACATTTAAGCATTTTCATATTCTCATCTAGCATAAAATGAGCTTTAAAACAAGACACACTGACATTGGTGGCTGCAGGCACTGTGGAGCATTTTCCTAAATGCTCACAGCAGAAGCACCGAAGCTGATTAAGTCATTTCATCAGCAGTCATGATTCCAATTCTACACTACCTTCTTTGTTTTTACATGAGAGATTAGAAGGTTGGGGTAGGTGAATATGAGCTGGCTTAGAGGACAAAAAAAAATAATATCAGTGCATATGCTGTTATCTTTTAAGGACTAATTGCTCCACACTGCCTGCTAGCTTGGCCACAAGTTCACTTTAGACAGTCAAACTGGTAATTAGAAACAGCAAATGTGATATTCAAACCTGCTTTCATAAATAAGTCAAATTGCTAAATGAGAACTATTATAAATAGGCTCCACTGTATATCAAAATCTAAATGTATTTTTCTCTTATCGTCCACGGACTGACACAGCTCTAATACTGAGTGGGTATATGTCCCTGCTCACAGGAGAAGATCTAGGCAGAATGTTAGATGTTAGAAACATACATTCTAGAACAAACCAGAGCTGAAAAGCCCCGCCCAGGGGGGCGGTCCCTCCGGACATAACCATCCTACCTGCAGCCAGCAGCCTCAGTTTTTTTCTGCCTAGCAGAAGGAGAAGACGTGGCTCTCTCAGGAGCCAGTCTCCTGGAAGATTTTATCTTTTATTCCTTTGAGAATTCTATCGGAAGTCTGACTCACTGTTTGTGTCTGTCTCTGGTCCAACACAGGGCCAAGCGGTGTCGTCTGCCACCATTTCTAGGTGGTTCAGACAGACCGTTATACAGGCCTATGCCCTTAAGGGGCGGGCGCCTCCCTTTCCGGTTACGGTGCTTTCCACCAGGGCAATTGGTGCTTCCTGGGCTTTCCGACATCAAGCGTCGGTTACACAAGTGTGCAAGGCGGCGACCTGGTCGTCCGTTCATACCTTTTCTAAGTTCTATAAGGTTGATGTGGCTGCATCTTCAAATGCTTCCTTCGGCCGCACAGTGTTGCAGGCCGCTGTTTAATGTTGCAACTCCTCCGTTGAGGAGCTCTGCTTGTTGGAGTGAAGTTTTGGTTTTTCCTTTACTACTGCTCCCACCCTCTTCTGATACTGCTTTGGGACGTCCCACGTGTTTCAGTATTAGAGCTGTGGAAGTCCATGGACAATAAGAGAAAATAGGATTTTTGTACTCACCGTAAAATCCGTTTCTCTGACGTCCATGGACTGACACAGCACCCACCCTTCTTTTAAGGTTTGTACTGCTTTGTTACGAACTGAGGCTGCTGGCTGCAAGTAGGAGGGTTATTTCCGGAGGGGCCGCCCCCCTGGGCAGGGCTGTTTAGCTCTGGTTTGTTCTAGAATGTATGTTTCTAACATCTAACATTCTGCCTAGGTCTTCTCCTGCAAGCAGGGACATATACCCGCACGTTTACAGTATTAGAGCTGTGTCAGTCCATGGACGTCAGAGAAACTGATTTTACGGTGAGTACAAAAATCCTATTTTTAAGCAATGCAAAATATTCTTGTACCACTAATTAGTAATTGTTTTTTCCTTCTTGAAGAACATAAAAGGTAAATATAGCTCATGGTGAAATTATTTATGATTCCTTTCATTAGATGCTAAACATGTTATGTTATATGAACTTGTTGCTTTAATCCTCCAATGATACAGCTGAAAAAAAATGTGTTGCCAGTTCTAAATTCAGGAAGGATTAAAGTTGATTATTGTAATCATGTAATCAGTGTTGGCTGCAATGAATAGGGCTTTATATACCTAACTAAAATAAAAGGATTCACCAAGGAATCAAATCATGGCAGAATATCGCTGCTTTAACTCAACCTTAAATCAAGCCCTTCACAGCAGACAATATGAATGACGCAAAGAGATCTTTGGTACCACATGAATATGTTTAATGGTCCTGGACTTCTTAGGATCACCATACACAGGCATTTCCAGAGGACATAAGAGTATGCCTAAACCCACTATGACGGCTATATTTTACCCCACTCTATCCATTTGTTTTATTCTACTGCCTCCTAGGTCCTTGTCCCCATGACTGATCTATATCTTTGTTGGTCTTTATCTCTTTCTTGTTCCTTTAGAACACTACTTAAAAAGCTTTGTATTAAATTTAGATTTTTATTAAACCCTACCGAAGGGCCATGTTGGTAAAAAATAAAAATATTGAACAAGAAAAAGCTCTGTATTCTTCCTTTCATCCTTATCACATGGCCAAGCCATTTAGAACAGTGAATTCTACTAGTGGAACTACAGCGGGATGTGCACGTGCTAGGATAAATCTAGATATCCTCATTTTACATTCTGTACTTATCAAGTTTGTTCCAAAAATTCCCCTTAAAATCATGTTTCCTGTCTGTTGAATCTGTCCACCTCTGCTTTGTTAGTATCAAGGTCTGTATGCTTATATAGCAGCTGGATGGAGAATAGTTCTATGAATCTGAATTTTAGATTTCCGATGATCTTGATCTCATAACTTTCTTTAGTGAATAATAACATCTCTCTCCAGCAGCTATTCTTGCTTTTATTTCCTGGGACACATCATTGCCTGCATTCATCATGGAACCCAGGTAGTTGTGTCTATTAGATAAAATTTTGCTTTAGGATATAGCTGGGGTACATTAGAAGACACTGTCTATTTTTAAGGAGTTTTGTCACTGATATGATAACAAGGGCTTTTTCTAGTCAGTAAATTACAGCTCAGCTACCTAACCTGAAATGAGCTCTGTTGCAAGTCCTGTGATGGCACATCACAGTGCATGTGCAAAGTGTAAAAAGAGAAAATCAGATAGCCAATGCAGCCTAACTGGGCCCATTAAAGGGTTTTGTCAAGCACAGAATAAGCTATTTGTAAATTCCAAAAAAGCTAAGCTAACATAACCAGTATCTTATATGATGCTCCAGACTAGTTTGTCTCAGAACACTGGAAGATAAAAGTTTTAGGTGCTGCAATTATGATGTGGTACAAATTGGAAAGTAGCTGGTAAGAATAGAAGCAATATAAGTATTGGTGCAATGGAAGAGGTCATGTTGTTTGTATTACTAATACATTTTTATTTCAAGACAAAGGGTCTCTAGAGCACTGTTGGATATCAAAAGAGACAGTACAGGAAATGCTGCCTGCCTATTGGCTGCATTTGTGCGGTTGAAATCATGAATGAAGCTGGCCCTTAGCTCATTAACTGGAGTCTGTACTTTTTATCTTAAAGCAGAACTAAAATCTCTCAATCAACATTAACTATTTTTATTCCTTATGGTGCTAGCATTAGTAAATAGATAGAAAGGTAAATTATATATATTTTTTTGTATTTTGTTTCTAAATTGACAATTGTTTTTGTTTATAGAGGAAAAATAAAAAAAACGCAGAGGTGATCAAATACCACCAAAAGAAAGCTCTATTTGTGGGAAAAAAAGGACATACATTCAATCGACGGCGCAATTGTCAGTTAAAGTAGCACAGTGCTGTATCACACAAAATGGCCTGGTCATGAAGGGGGGTAAATCTTCTGGAGCTGCAGTGGTTAAAGTAAAATTCAAGTTTGTTTTGGTGCTTAAAATTGCATACCCAAATCTCCTTCCCTCCAAGGCTGGTTAGGCCCCATGCACACAGGGCGTTTTTACAGCCGCGTTTTTTACAGCTTAAAAATGCCTGTCCATGTTTTGTAAAAATTTTTTGACCTTTTTTAAAAAAAAAAAATCCCGGAGCTCAAAAACGCAAATCGCGGCGTTTTTGAGCGTTTTCGCTGCGTTTTTGCGCGTTTAATAGCGTCGGGCGTTTTTGCAGCTCAAACCTGGAGCTCCAGAACGCACTGGAATTGGGTTTTTTTTTGCAGCTGGAAAACGCCTATGCCACTTGAAGCTCATAAAAGCTCTATGTGTGCATGACACAATAGAATAACATGGATGGGCGTTTTGCAGCTGTAAAAAAAAACGTCTAACGCTGCTGTTAGCAGCTGCGAAAACGCCCTGTGTGCATGGGGCCTCATAGTTTGGTCGGCCTAATTCCAACATTGATAAACAAGTGGATGATGTCTTTACTAACAACCAATATTTAACAAATACTCTTTTTTTCTCTTGCCATCTTTTAAAGCAAAATATTAAACATTTCAACAATTCCACTAGATCTTGCTCTCGTAGCTGATGTCTTCCGAAATTTTTCCACATGAGCGATTTTAATTATGTATCTAGCTGTAATATTTAGGCATTGTATAAATGTGCTTTTGTTTGGCTTCTATATCTAAAAAGGCTTTGTGGTTGGCATAGTGATTACAATCCTATTGCCTTTTTATCTCTGTACACGCTTACAGGGAATTGTTCGGTAATGTACATAACACATTGGTGTTACTGGTGCAGATCTTTGATCTGAATAATAAAAGAATGTGTGCTTTCCACATACATAAAAAGGTTCACGTGATTGTGGCTTAGATATGAAAATTGGAAATGAAATTCCTTTACATTCAGGTTTTTTTTTGCCTTGTATAGCAGAAGTTTTTATTACAGTCACTTATTTATTTTTATTTATTTCAGGTACTTGTATAGCACCATAAATTTTTGCAGCGCTTTTCATATACATTGTACATTCACATTAGTCCCTGCCCTCAAGGAGCTTACAATCTAAGGTCCCTAACTAACACTCATACATACACATAATAGGTTAAAGTGGTTGTTAACCCACTAAGTAAAATGTACACTATCCTCTCTTTTTATTCATGTAATGTGCCCTTGTGTCTGTGCCTTATGAAAAAATGCAGCTATATACCTGTTTTCATAGCGCTGATCGGAGCTCACGTGACCCGTTGCCTCTCTTCTCTCTCGGCCTGACAGCTGCAGCGGACGGGGCCAAGGATCCCATGCTGACGTCAGTCAGGAGGGGAGGAGGAGAGAGGCGGCAGTTCACGTGAGCGCGTTCTTTTTTTAAGGCACAGGGGCACATTTCATGAATAAAACGAGAGGCTATTGTAAATTTAACCCTAATTTAAGCAGCAGGAGAAGAGGGGGCGGGCCACGGACATGGAGCTCACAGGCAGGGAGGGGAGGGGGGAGAGGATGGAGGAGAGCACAGAGGAGGACAGAGGAGAGAGCAGATGACGGAGGCACGTAAACTGACCACAATGTCAGGGCTCAGCAGCCATGATAAACCATGGTCAGTTTACAAATCGGAGGGCAGAACCAGGCAGGGTCAGGGCCAAATGACACAGCACAAGCACTGTGCTGTATATCATGCTTTAAAGGAACAGGATCTTTTTTTTTTTTTTTAAGGTTAACAAACACTTTAACCTACCTGCATGTCTTTGGAGTGTGGGAAGAAACCGGAGCACCAGAACATGCAAACTGTAGGCAGGTAGTGCCGTGGTTGGGATTCGAACCAGCGATCCTTTTGCTGCTAGTCGACACTTCACACAATTTATCATGGTAAAGAAAATAGTAGTTTGAATATGGATAGTGCTAACTTCTGTGAGCTTAATTGCACTAACCTTTTGTAAAATCCACTTTACTGTATTTATAAGCACTAATTGAAAGTGGAAATTTTCTCTGTCAGTTTTGCCACTTTGGAATGTATAAATGCAACCTTTTAATTTACCCTTATGGTGTTTTTACATTAAAGATCATATAATTACTTTAAAATTTATATAATTGCTCCCCCCATCAAACTGAACTGGTCAAAAGGTCCTGTTTTGCTGACCTTTGTGAACAGAAGAGCTTTTACTGCTTGTTTGGATGGGTATTTTATTACTTATTACAGTTTCAAACTATTAAATAGATGAGCAGTCAATAAAAGTCATAGCAAAGAGTTGGAAGTGGAAGTGAATACATTTTCTGGGGGGGACCTGCGTAATCTTGTTAAAAAAACGTGTAATTATGTTAGCATTCTTCCCAGTTCTCTCTGTGGAGCAGAACACTTCTCATCTATGGTATGGAGAAGAGGGTGAGATGTTCTGTCATCCTAAGTTGCTCCTTCATAGACATAGCAAAGTGAATGAGCGTTGTCACCCAAGGACAGGCAGTGTGTTACTAGCAGGATCACTGAGTAAAAATAGAGGAAAAAGAGGCAGAAAAATAGAACTAATGCAGAAAACACATCTAAGTGTGTAAGCCTCAATATTGAACATTTATGTTCTTGGGTTTAGATGCGATGTAAGCACCTTTATTAGATGAATACTGGGGCAGAAACCAGGAGCAGGCATTTCACTGCTGATAATTAAACTTA
The DNA here is from genome assembly GCA_029206835.1 of Rana muscosa. Classification (NCBI taxonomy): domain Eukaryota; kingdom Metazoa; phylum Chordata; class Amphibia; order Anura; family Ranidae; genus Rana; species Rana muscosa. Next base: position 579,200,819 of record CM055118.1, read on the forward strand.
CTGTATATACTCGAGTATAAGCCGAGTTTTTCAGCACATTTTTTGTGTGCTGAAAATGCCCCCCTCGGCTTATACTCAAGTCACCTTTTTGCGCCTGATCTCCCAGACTTTGGAGACCCGGTACCGGCCGGCCGTAGGTCCCTTGGACTTGGCACACATGTAGCCCCACTCTTCCTCTACAAGTGTGCATAGTTTGTTGTCCGGGGGACCTACGGCCGGGGAGCACCGATTTTTGAAAGCCGGGCACCCCTTCCATAGACTCCCATGTTAAACGGTAATTTCTCTGGTGAATTTGGGGACTCGTTACCGGCCGGTCGTAGGTCCCCTGGACCCAGAACTTGGCAAACATGTAGCCCCATTTCTCCTTTACAAATGTGCAAAGTTTGTTGTCTGGGGGACATATGACCAGGGAGCACCAATTTTTCAAACAGGGCACCCCTTCCATAGACTCCCATGTTAAACGTCAGTCTAGTCATGGGCACAGTGAGGCATGGGCACAGTGAGGCAAAGTGAGGCACAGTGAGGCACAGTGAGGCATGCAGATGGACACCCTAGGCTTATACTCGAGTCAATAAGTTTTCCCATTTTTTTGTGGTAAAATTAGGTGGCTCGGCTTATATTCAGGTCGGCTTATACTCGAGTATATACGGTACTTTGTAATGTTGTAATGCAGCTAAAACACTGGATTGTCTAGTGCAGATGCTTTCCCACCTGTCATTCGTTATGTGATTAGTAGTTGATAAGACAGTAATTTTTTCTCTTCACTCCATTGGATTTTTACTGAAATATTACTTTAATGGCGTAAATTTTGATGTGATTAACAACCACAAAACCAGTAGTCGCAGTGATGTGAAATTTCAGTGGGGTGTTGCACATAAAAATTGGAACTCTATCTACATTAAGTTTGCATTTTCTTCCTGTGCTTGTGTGGATTTTTTTTCTTGGTGCCCCGATTTTCTCCTACAATCTAAAAACATACTGGTTGGTTAAAGTGATTGTTACACCAACATTTCATATTCCTAATATGTGCCTGTTGTACCATGTACCTGTATGAAAAAATATCCTGTTCTCTTTGTATTGCTTCCTTTGTGTGAAATTCCTGGCATTCCTGCCAGCCCCCCTGTTTTCCTATTAAAAACTGACCACACTAAGCAGGAGAACACATCGTGGTCAGTACCTTGGCTATGCTGGAAATTAAAAGTGGAACTTCAGTCGTTTTTTCATCTTTACATCAATTTAATCCTCTGTCCTTGTTGTTTTAACTTTGGATAGTAAAACATTTTTTTTTCTGCCAGTAAATACCTTATGCAGCCCACTTCCTGTTTTGTGTCTGGTAATTAGCCTAGGCTTATGACATCATGCTCAGCTCTCTCTCTCTCACTCTCGTGAGAGTTTGCCAGGGAGGGGGGTGAGTCATAAGAGGGCCAATAAGAGCTGCAGAGCTGGAGGTGTGCCTTTGAGTGTCTGTGTAAATCCAGGAAGTGAACAGACAGCAGCTTCAGCTGCCCACAGTTATTTTATCGTTTTTTGGGGCAGTGATGGGTGTTAATGTTTCTTTGTACTCTTTGAACTACTGAGTAATATGTCAGTTGGTTATTAATATTATTGTTATTATTATACGCAATTTATGTTTACTCATCGCTTTACAATGTAGAGGGGGGGGGGGCAGCACAATTACAGTAGAGTTCAATACAGAAGGTACAGGAGGGCTCTGCTCGTAGAGCTTACATTCTAAAGGGAGGGGGTGGTGGTACAAAAGGTAATTGGTGTGGGGAAAGATTTAATGGGGGTTGCTTGGGGACAGTTGTTAGGTGGGTGTAGGATAGGATTCCCTGAATAAGTGAGTTTTCAGGGATCTCCTAAAGGTTAGGGATAGCTCACCCATCCTCTGCTCACTCTGGCACTCTCCAGCAGGGTGCAAGATCTACGTGCTCATACATGTATTCAATGAATATAAAGAAAGGGGTGGTCAGCACACCATAAATGAGTAAAATCCATGGTTTTGATACATCTTTAGTAACTTTGCATACTGGTGTCCAGACCCTGCATTTAAAAAAGGTCAATGCATTTTTAGCATCTAGGTCTTTTTTTAATCCAAATACAGTCCAACACAATTTCATTTAAATACAATCGACCTAGTGATGACCCAGTCACCCCCATCTCTTTGATATCACACGCCTGAGTGAGGGACGGGGAGGCAACAGAAATCTCAAAACAGTGCAACACAGTGAAAAGTAACAGATAACCATATATAAAATTCAACAATTCAAAGTAGCATATGCAAAAATACTACTATACTGATGCAAGGCCGGTGCAAGGATTTTTGTCTACCTAAGCAAAGGTGAGTTTTGTACGATTTAGCAGCCGGAAGTGTGTAAAAAAAACACGTCTGAAGCACTGTAAAAATCAGAATTCCCAACAACTGGCTGCAGATTCAGATTTTACTGCCCCCCCCCCAATATCCTGGCGCCCGAAGGCGGTTGAGTAAGCCGCCTTATGGTAGAGCCGGCCCTGTACTGATGTCAAATACAGTATGTTATGAGAAATATTGGTTGTGTTTATTTCTTAACAACGTTTCTACTATATTCTTTCCATTGGTATAGTAGTACTGTAGGATTTGTTAAACATGACAAAGACCTACAGGGGCCAAATGCATTGCTCATTTTGAAACGCAGGGTTTGGACACTGGTATGCAGTGTTTTTAACCACTTGTCCACCGCCCACCGTCAAATGACGACGGGAGGAAGACACTCTTGTTCTGGGCGGACATCATATGACGTTGCGCCTTCCCAAGCCATTAGGAGGCCCACGCCCGCCGCGTCACTGGGGACCCGATGCGCGTGCCTGGCGGCCGCGATGGCCGCTGGGCACCCGCGATTGCCCAGTAACTGAGGAGGACCGTGGATCTGTGTGTATAAACACACAGATCCACGTCCTGTCAGGGAGAGAAGACCGATGGTGTGTCCCTTGTACATAGGGACAACCATCAGTCACCTCCCCCAGTCAGTCCCCTCCCCCCACAGTAAGAATCACTCCCAGGGAACACATTTAACCCCTTGATCGCCCCCTAGTGTTAACCCCTTCCCTGCCAGTCATATTTATACAGTAATCAGTGCATTTTTATAGCAGGGATCGCTGTATAAATGTGAATGGTCCCAAAAATGTGTCAAAAGTGTCCGATGTGTCCGCCGCAATATCAGTCACGATAAAAATCGCTGATCGCCACCATTACTAGTAAAAAATAAAAAAAATGCTATAAACCTATCCCCTATTTTGTAGCTGCTATAACTTTTGCGCAAACCAATCAATAAACGCTTATTGCGATTTTTTTTTTACCAAAAATATGTAGAAGAATAAATGTCGGCCTAAACCGAGGAAAAAATTTGTTTAAAAAAAAAAAAATGGATATTTATTATAGCAAAAAGTCAAAAATATTGTGTTTTTTTCAAACTTGTCCCTCTTCTTTTGTTTATAGCGGAAGAAATAAAAACCGCACAGGTGATCAAATACCACCAAAAGAAAGCTCTATTTGTGGGAATTTTTTTTATAAAAGTTTCATTTGGGTACAGTGTTGCATGACTGCGCAATTGTCATTCAAAGTGTGACAGCGCTGAAAGCTGAAAAATGGCTTGGGCAGGAAGGGGGTGAAAGTGCCCTGTAGGCAAGTGGTTAAAGATGAAATAATTGGATTTTGCTCATTAGTGGTGCGCCTTTTCTTCATATTCATTAAATATAAATATGGAAAAAAATAATTTTTTTGAGGCAGAATAGTTCCAGCTGCCTGCATAGGTTTCATCTTTATACACAGTACATAAAATCAGAGCGCAAATGTACATTTAAAGCAGAGTTCCACCCAAAAATGGAACTTCAGTTTTTCGGATTCCTTCCCCCCTCCGGTGTCACATTTGGCACCTTTCAGGGGGGAGGAGGGAGCAGATACCTGTGTAATCCAGGTATTTGCTCCCACTTCCGGGCATAGGTCACCGCGGCGACCTACGCCACGCCCGGCACCCCCCCCCGCTGTCTTTTGGGAGACGCACATGTTCCAGAAGACAGCAGGGACCAGCGGGATCACGCAGCGTGACTCGCGCATGCGCAAGGCTTCACTTCCTGTTTCCCTTACCGAAGATGGCCGCGCCTCCACCCGAGAGCCGAGGGACAGATTGGCTTTGGGTACCGACATTGCGGGTGCCCAGGACAGGTAAGTGTCCATATAGTATTTGTAGCTGCTGACTTTTATTTATTTTTTTGTCGGCGGAACTCTACTTGAACTGAAGTATCCAATCGTGGATCAGCTCGTAGTCTGTCCACACTGTTGAAAATTGTTGAATGATTGGTTGCAGGTGACTACATAATATTGCTGCCTTCACCATGCTATTAAAGCTCAACCTTGGGGAAATGTCAGAACTACAATTGCAGTGGTCTTCCCCCGCTCTGCAAGAGTTAACTGCTCCTTTTTGTTTAAGGTACTATTAAAAAAGCAATATTCAAATATAAATAAATACAGCGCTCGCAATAGTGCAGAAAGTGACATCAACTATATACCATCCAATGTAAAGAAAATAAATGTATGAAAAATTATTTAAATTGCAGGAATGTCCCAATTAACCACTTGCCTACTGGGCACTTAAACCCCCCTCCTGCCCAGACCAATTTTCAGCTTTCAGTGCTCTCACACTTTGAATGACAATTACTCAGTCATGCAACACTGTACCCAAATGACATTTTTGTCCTTTTTTTCATACAAATAGAGATTTCTTTAGTGGTATTTAATCACCTCTGGGTTTTCTATTTTTTGCGCTATAAATGAAAAAAGAACAAAAATTTATGAAAAAATATAAATTTTTTCCTAGTTTCTGTGATAAAATTTTGCAAGTTATAGATTTTTATTCATAAATTTTGGCCACAATTTATACTGCTACATATCTTTGGTAAAAATAACCCAAATTAGTGGATATTATTTGGTCTGCGTGAAAGTTAGAGATTCTACAAGCTGTGGTGCAAATCATAAAAAATTGATCACACCTGATGTACTGGTGGCCTATCTCATTTCTTGCGACCCGAACAAGCCAGGAAAGTAAAAATACCCCCCAAATGACCCCTTTTTGAAAGTAGACATTCCAAGTTATTTAGTAAGATGCATGGTGAGGTTTTTGATGTTGTCATTTTTTCCCACAATTCTTTGCAAAATTAAGATTCTTTTATTTTTTTATTTTTTTTCCACAAAATTGTCATTGTAATAGGTTATTTCTCTCACATGGCATGTGTATACCATAAATGACGCCCGAAAATACATTCTGCTACTCCTCCTGAGTATGGTGATACCACATGTGTGGGACTTTTTCACAGCCTAGCCACATAGAGAGGCCCAAAATGCAGGGAGCACCATCAGGTGTTCTAGGAGCATAAATTACACATCTAAATTGTTGACTACCTATTACAATTTTGAAGGCCCTGGAGCACCCGGACAATGACACGTGACACTGATGTGGCACTGATGACAGATGGCACTGATACGTGGCACTGATACGTGGCACTGATGACAGATGCACTAATACGTGGCAGTGATGACATGTGATACTGATGAGGCACTGATGACAGATAAATTACATATTTACTGGCCCCTTCCCTACTCCTAAGGCCTCATGCCCACTGACGTTTTTACAGCTGCGTTTTTTACAGCTTAAAAACGCCTGTCCATGTTATTGTATATTTTATTTTATTTATTTTTTGAGAAAAAAAAAACAAAAAAAAAACGTCGGAGCTAAAAAACGCGACCGCGCGTTAGTGCGCGTTTTTGCGCGTTTTTTTGACGCTCGCTTTTTTTTCTGCCTAACTCCGACGCTGAGGAACGCACTGGTCCTGTTTTTTTTTTTACAGCTTAAAAACGTCTATGCTATTTGCAGCTCAAAAACGTCTAGGTGGGCATGAAGTTATAGACTAACATGGACAGGCGTTTTTAAGCTGTAAAAAACGCTCAAAAACGCAGCTGTAAAAACGTCCGTGGGCATGAGGCCTAAAACATCCCAGCAGCAACATCCGATAACAGAGGAGGGAAGCTGGCAGCGATGTGGGGGGAAAAATGAGAACCAGGACAGTAGAGGGAATATGTGCCGCACAGGGTGATTAGTTTGTGCCTGGGCACACCTGGCACACCCTGTGCGCACGTCTATGTATAAGTGTAACACTTCTGTTCCTTCCGAAGCTCTGGGTTACAGGTGGGCCTTTGTCCTCCTCATTTACAATGCAGGTATTGGTCCTGCATTGTGTGTGATGACATCAGAGTGCCATAGACAGAGCGGCCAAGAGAAGAATCTTTGGGGGGCCGGTTGCGCAGAGAGGAGGAAGCCATGGTTTGGTTCTGAACAGGTCAGCACCTTACTTCTTTCTGCATGAGAAAAGAATAACAATGAATGTTCCTTGTGCTTTATTTTTGTAATTTCAACCCTAAATCTTCCCTGTACCAGCAAATTTCTTCTTACTTCAGAAAGCTCTAAATATTTATATTTGACCTAATAAAATTCATCGTCTAATAGATTCTATTTTATACGCTCTGAAATCCCAGGAGGGATGAGAAATTCTGCATGTTAAAACGGACCTGTCATGCAGATTTGAAAAAACATACCGGTAATTGTTTAACCTTCTTGAAGCTTAATTACACTGCATATAAATGGTTTACTCACATTATATTATTAACATGATACAAAGTGAGAACTTAATGAGAATAATACCAATGTGCATGGGTAATTGTTCTCTTTACACAAATATTAGTGTTAGGCTTGAAGCAATATGTACTGTATTACATACAGTATATGAAACAGGAATATTCTAATTCTCCACCTTTATGTATCAGGAGGAAGCTTGCATTAGATACATAAAGGGTGGAATCAGGCCCGGATTTGCTCCCTTTGCCACCACAAGGCCGGGTCCTTCAATGCCGCCCCCCCCCCCCCCCACACACACACACACACCATCACATAGGGGGACTCCCCAGAGAGCCCCCCTTACATCAGGGTCCCCAGAGAGCACCCCTTACATCAGGGTCCCCAGAGAGCCCCTCCTCACATCAGGGTCCCTTACATCAGGGACCCTAGAGAGCCTCCCCTTACATCAGGGTCCCCAGAGAGCCTCCCTACTTACATCAGGGACCCTAGAGAGCCTCCCCCTACATTAGGGTCCCCAGAGAGCATCCCTACTTATATGAGGGTCCTCAGAGCCCCCCCCTTACATCAAGGTCCCAGGAGAGCCCCTCCTTATATCAGGGTCCCCAGAGAGCCTCCTTACATCAGGGTCCCCAGAGAGCCCCTCCTTACATCAGGGTCCCCAGAGAGCATCCCCTTACATCAGGGTCCCCAGAGAGCCTCCCTACTTACATCAGGGTCCCTAGAGAGCCTCCCCCTACATCAGGGTCCCCAGAGAGCCTCCCTTTACATCAGGGTCCCCAGAGAGCCTCCCCTTACATCAGGGTCACCAGAGAGCCTCCCTCCTTACATCAGGGTCCCCAGTGAGCCCCTCATTACATCAGGGTCCCCAGAGAGCCCCTCCTTACATCAGGGTCCCCAGAGAGCCCCTCCTTTCACCAGGGTCCCCAGAAAGCCCCCCTTACACCAGGATCCCCAGAGAGCCCCCCTTACATCAGGGTTCCCAGAGAGCCTCCCTACTTACACCAGGGTCCCCAGAGAGTCTCCCCCTTACACCAGGGTCCCCAGAGAGCCCCCCCTTACACCAGGATCCCCAGAGAGCCCCCCCTAACATTAGTGTCCTCAGAGAGCCCCTCCTTACATCAGGATCCCCAGAGAGCCCTCCCTAACATTAATGTCCCCAGAGAGCCCCCCCTCTTACATTAGTGTCCCCAGAGAGCCCCCCTCTTACATTAGTGTCCCCAGAGGCCCCCTCTCACATCAGTGTCGCCAGAGGGCCCCTTCCTTACATTATTGTCCCCAGAAAGCCCCCCTCTTACATCAGGGTCCCCAAACAGCTAACCCCCCCCCTTGCAGAGGTTCCCCTGTACCTGGCTGGTGGAGGTGGGAGGCGGCGATCGGAAGCTCTATGGTGTCCACAGGCAGGGGGATCTCGCTGGGGCTAGGAGTTCTATCTCCGAATGTTTACAGCAGAGAGGGGAGGGGCCTCTGACCTGGGCATCAGCAACAGTGTACAAGCAGAGTGAAAGTGAAAGTGATACCTGCCCGGGTCAGAGGCCCCTCCCCTCTCCTCTCCACTGTATACACTGACACTCGAGAGAGTACTACAAGCCCCAGGGTCTTGGGGGGGAGGATTTTTTCACCCCCCTGTTGCCGCGGCGCCACCCCTGCACCCACTGCCGCCCCGAGTCCTGGCCTCGGTGGCCTTGTCAGGAATACGGCCCTGGGTGGAATTACACCACATCCCCTTCACAGTTCAGCCCTTGTGGCTGCTGAAGAATATTTTTAAAGACATAAAACAGGTTTTCGGTTGCTTGTCTGCCTTACTTTGTAACAATGGGCTCCTTGGTTGTGGCTGCAGTTTTTAGTGTCGTGGCTGATCAATTCCCCTATGCCCATGTATTCATTCACCTAGCCTGTACCTGTGTTGTATCACAAATGTGGGAATGCTAACATGACAAAAAGACATCTCTTCCAGCAAAGTAAGCTCTCTGTAAATACTGAAAGAGGCATTGTGGGATATTATTTTCTTCACAGGAAGTGTCAGTTCTTAGACTACAGACAGGAGTCACGCATTACCCTGTGCAGTGCCATGCCTCATGTTTGAACTCAAACAGAAACTTCTGATGCCAGAATATAAAGATTTAAGCCGTGTACACACGATAGGTTTTACCGATGAAAACACTCCAATGGACTTTTTTCATCGGACAAACCGATCGTGTATGGGCCCCATCGGTCTTTTTTCCATCGGTGTTTAAAAATAGAACATGTTTTAAATTTATATGATGGTTAAAAAACCGATAGCAAATTACTAAAATTACTATCGTCTGTGGGGAACTCCATCGGATAAAAACCCACGCATGCTCAGAATCAAGTCGACGCATGCTCAGAAGCATTGAACTTAATTTTTCTCGGCTCATCGGAGTGTTTTACGTCACTGCGTTTGGAACGGTCGGTTTTTTGACTGATGGTGTGTAGGCAAGACTGATGGAGGTCAGTTTCATCGCTTTTCCGATGGAAAAATCTATTGGTTTAAAAACCATAGGAAATCCGATCGTGTGTACAGGACTTTTGTCTACTGTAAGCTGTGCCTACAGGCCAACAATTCACACCATCAAACTTTATGATGGTGCACATACTGTATTGTGTAGGCGAGAAATTCAAGGTGCAGGTAAGAAGGTTTATAATGCCTTTAATCACTTGACCTCCAGAAGGTTTACTCCCCTTCATGACCAGGCCATTCTTTGCGATATGGCACTGCGTTACTTTAACTGTAACTGTCAATTACGTGGTTGTGCGACACTGTACCCAAATAAAAATGTTGTCCTTTTTTTCCACACAAATAGAGCTTTCTTTTGGTAGTATTTTATTACCTCTGCAGTTTTTTTTTTTTTGCGCCATAAAAAAAACCCGACAATTTTGAAAAATAAATACATTTCTTTTTACTCTCTGCTATAAAAAATACACAATAATTATTTTTAAAGAAATCACATTTCTTCATCAATTTAGTCCATTATATATTTTGCTACATATTTTTGGTAAAAAAAAATCCCAATAAGCGTATATCGATTGGTTTGTGCAAAAGTTAAAGCGTCTAAAAACGATGGGATATTTTTATTTTATTTATTTATTTTTTAATAGTAATGGCGGTGATCAGCAACTTATAGCGGCACTGCGATAGTGCGGCAGACAAATCGGACACCTAACTGACACTTTTGATACTTTTTGATACCAGAGACACTAATACAGTGATCAGTGCTAAAATAAATGCAGTCACTTTACTAATGACACTGGCAGGGAAGGAGTTAACAGGGGCGATCAAAGGGTTAACCGTGTGCCTAGGTTGTGCTTACTCACTGTGGAGGAGCTGCTTTGATTAGGGCAAGGCTTTTCAGAAACACAGGATCAATACCTTCCATTTTGACAGAACGACAATCTGCCTAGTTTACAGGCAGATTGTCGTTCTGCCTGTGTCCTGTGTAATCAGCGGGTGTCGGCGGACATCAAGTCACAAGCAGGTCACCGGTGACACCCATGCACCCAAGACCCGGAAGTGTCAGATTGCGTACTAGGTACGCGGTCTGGTGCAGAGCAGCCATCCTGCCTCAATATATTTGCGGTGGGCGGTTGTTAAGTGGTTAAATGAAAGTTTTGTTCCCAGAGTTCAGCTTTAAAGAAGGTGCACATATATTTATCAATCATGTTTTCAGGTTATTCTGCGATTTTGAGTATTTATATCCTGACAGTCTGACTGTAATTGATGTCATATTCCACATATGGTACATACTGCCTGTTACATTATGTGTTTCTAATGTTACGCATTTTGGCCTATCAGGGATGCAGCTAAGTATAGTTCTTAAAGCGGAGCTCCACCTAAAAGGGGAAGCTCTACTTGTCTGCTACCTCCTCCCCCGCCGCTAACACATTTAGCACCTTTTGGGGGTACCTGGTTGTGGTTTGGCACCCCTCCACCTTCCCCCACAGCCAGCCCATTCACAGAGCGCAGTAGTCCATGAGAGAGAGGGCTAGGGTTGCAGATGATCAGGACTTTAGCAAATCCCTGCAAAGTGAGGGAATGCCAGAATCACTAGAACTAGTATCCCCATTGGAAGATTTAGGTTCCGTTCCTGTTCTAATGTCAACCCCAAATTTTGATTTCTTTTCCTTTCGCTTTTAGTAATAATAGTGATGGATGACTATTGCACAACATAACTGAACCAGAACTTGCAGCAGATTTGCAGAATGTTAGCAAAGAAGGTTGATGTGGAGTCATGCAATGCGGTTTTGCTGCAATTGTGCAACAAACTCGTGAAGCCTGGCAACTCTAGCAATAGTTTTGCAAGTCAATTTCAAGTTTGCAGCTCAATTGCTTGCAATCTGGGTACATACCCCAAGGTTCATCTCGGGCGTGACTGAGCAAGAGAGAGTTGCTACATTCCTACATACAGTGGAACCATGGAGAATGAATGTAGCCTAGCCACTTTCTAACAGAAATTCAGATCACAGCAGTAAGAAAAGGAATTTGATGATGCAGAGAGCAATAGAAGGCTTTTTTTTTAGCTAAAACTGAATTCCAGAATAAAACTATCTATTTTAAAACTGCTCCCGCAACCCTTCTAATGCCGCATACACACGATCGTTTTTCACGTCGTTAAAAATGCCATTTTTTAAATTGGGCATTAAAAACGATCGTGTGTAGGCTCCAGAGCATTTTTAACAACGTGAAAAATGGCCTAAAAAAATTAAAACCTGCTCTGTTTTTTCACGTCGTTTTCTTTAACGACGTGAAAAACGGTAGTGTGTATGCTTTTACGAGGAAAAAATGCGCATGCTCAGAATCAAGTATGAGACGGGAGCGCTCGTTCTGGTAAAACTAGCATTCGTAATGGAGATAGCACATTCGTCACTCTGTAACGGACTGAAAAGCACGAGGCTGCAAAGCGCGAATCGTCGCTCAACAAACTTTACTAACATGAAGGGTGGCGCCATTCGAACGGAACTTCCCCTTTATAGTGCCGTTGTACGTCACAGCGCTTTGCTCAAGCGTTTTTTTTAATGAACGTGTGTATGCAAGACAGGCTTGAGAGGAAACAAGAAAAATCACGTTGAGAAAAACGTCGTTTTTGAAAATGACATTAAAAACGATCGTGTGTACGCGGCATAACACCTATTCTAACTACCATGTGAAAGAAAGATCTGTACAGCTACCTATTCTCAGGTGGTTCTGGTCCGGTCACATGATCTTCCCTGTGTCAGCCAATGTTGGCTACAGGGAAGAGGAAAGAGCACTCCAACAATGGCTGGGATGCCTGAGCAGTGACATCACCCTTAAACTTACTATAGGCCAGGGGTGTCCAAACTTTTTTCAAAGATTTGATGAAGTGAACATGCATGAGGGCCGACCATTTTGCCTGATATTCTTTGAACCATTAACATTAAATGCAAATTAACTAATACACTGCCCAACAATAATTCTCTTGTCTTTTGTGGCTGTGTGTGGTGAAGAGTCTAAGGATAAGCTTGGGCGTGTTATTTGGATATACCGTATTATCGGCGTATAACACGCACAGGCGTATAACACGCACCTTCACTTTAAGAGGGAAGTTTCAGGAAAAAACGTACATTTTTAATAAAGACTGTGAAGCAAAATAAGGGTCAGTGCCCATCATTGCAGCCTAATCAGTGCCCATCTGCAGCCTCATCATTGCCATGAATGCATCCTCAATATTGCCATAAATGCAGCCTCACCATTGCAATGAATGCAGCCTCTGAATGCAGCCTCACTAAAGCCATGAATGCAGCCCCTGAATACAGCTTCACCATTGCCATGAATACAGCCCCTGAATGCAGCCTCACCATTGCCATGCATGCAACCTCACCATTGCCATCAGTGCAGCCTGATCCATGCCCATCTGCAGCCTCAGAGGGGACAGGGAGGGGGCGGGACAAGTGCCAACAGATTACATAAGGAGAATCTCCTGTTTACTCGGCGGCCTCTTTAATACAAAGTCCCGCCTCCTATGATAGACAGAACAGTCGTCCAATGCCAGCCCTGGAGATGGGACTTCCTATTACAGAGGCCACCAAGTAAACAGGAGATTCTCCTGTATGTAATCTGTTGGCACTTGTCCCGCCCCCTCCCTGTCCCCTCCGAGTAACAATAAATAAGTTATATACCTGTTGTGGCCCCCCAACGAATCCCGAGTGCCGCGTGGTGCTCAGGGATTTGTTTGGGGTCACAAAAGATATATATATATATATATATCCAAATTACCAGTGGGGCCATGTGAAACCGGAATTTAGGCCGCAATTGGCCCGCGGGCTGGACTTTGGACATGCCTGCTATAGGCGATCCGTTGTTGGCGCTCCCGCTTCTCTCTCCTGAAGCTGCTGGTAGCTGACACGGGTGCCAGATCAGGTGATTGGACTGGAGTGGCCTGATAATAGGTAAGTGTACAGATCTTTCTTCTACGGGGTAGTTAGAATAGGTGTTAGAAGGGGGGAAGGGGTGGTAGCAGTTTTAAGATTAGGTTTTATCCCAGAATTCCACTTCAATACATATACTTGAATATACAGCATACTGTATAAATATATATACTTTTTAAGACTAGAGTTTAGTGTCACTTTAGGGTTTCGTTCAGGCAGAGCTGTATATACATTTTGCATGTCCAGTGTGAAGGCTGTGTTTACCTGCATGGTGATACTCTGTGATACGCTCTGTGCATCCCGCTGAAGGCAGTCCCATGGCTGTTAATTGGGACAGCCATGAGGTGCTACCAGGGTGTGTTTGGGGCTGTGTACCCGCATGGATGTCAGATTGGAAGCGGTGGCTGTGTCCATGCAGCTGCTGCTTCCCGATTGATATCAGTGTGACTGCCTGCACAGGGATGCACAGAACACCGGTGAATCACCATGCGGGTAAACACGGTCTTCACACTGTGAATGCATTTATATGCACCATGTGAACGAAGCGTTAAAGTACATATATAAAAGTCTATACGTTTTGCGCTTATTAAATATAAGTCCTCATGCACACTGAGTGTTAAAAACGCTACTTTTTGAGGAAACTAGTGTTTTTTTTATTTCTGTCCATGCACACATAGGCGTTTAGAGGTGTTTGGAGGCAGGGACATTTAAATGCAAAAAAAAAAAAACACTGCCAGCATGTTTTACATTGGTTGTACTTGATGGACTTGTGTCTTTTTTCAACCTCACCTACTATGTAACTATGTAATTATGTCCAGGAGCAGTAGCGTTTGGCAGAAAAAAATCATTTGACATGTAAACGCGCTCTAATGCTAAGCACGTGAAGCGCTTGAGCGTTAATTCATTTTTAATGGCCAGAAAAGATTATTATTCTGGCCAATTAAATAAATTAATGCCCAAACGCTTGTCATGCCTAAATGCGTTTTGACATGTTTACACGCGTTTACAAGCATCAAGCGGTTTTTCCGTCAAAAAACACTTTTGTGGATGATGCTAAGCTAGTAGTATTCAAAAGGTTTCTAGCTTTTTTCTTTGGTGTTTACAGAAACGTGTTCCGTGATTTGCATGTTAGCATGGCTCCTTCTGACAGTTTGACAGTAGTGTAGTATGTATTTACAGTACAAAACCAAATGAAGCCATTGTGAAACTGTGGGGGATGGTTTCTAAAATTATTCCTTAGCGTTATGAAAATTTCATTACATAAAATGTTCCAATCCTAGAAGAAATCAATAGGCTAAATAATTAATTATTAGGCAGTCTGTGGGCCACACATATATATATATATATATATGTATATATATATATATATATATATATATATATATATATATATATATATATATATATATATATATGTAGCGCACCCACCCCAGCCTTTACCTGCTTTTCTTCTATTTGGCTCCTTCGCAGGAAAAGACTAAGGCACACGGCACCACAAGCCCGTACCCTCCCGGATGGGGAGGTTGAGCAGTGTTAGTTTCTCGGGCCTGCCTGCAGCCAGTGTTTAAAACCTCCAGAGCTGACCTCATTTCTGGGGTAGCAAGAAACAAGTCCTTAGTTCTCCCCAGTAAACAACTGTCCACACCAACTGAAAAGTCCAACTTTTTATTTATTCTTAAGGGCAATAAATAGTCTCTTTGAGAGCAGACAGGTTGAGACAAAACACGGGTCAGATAAGGTGGGAGGAGGTCCAGGCACAAACTTAATTCAGGATTTCTCCTGTTCTGGTTTGCACGAACAGGCTTGGCGCACGGTCCCTGCCACGGACCATGAGGTTGGTCACTGCCACTGACCGGGTGAATAGTTGCAAGTCACTGCCACTGACCTGGTGTGTGTAGAGTCACTGCCACTGTGACATAAAGAACCCGCACTTCCTTCCTTGAGTAGCTTAGCCCCTTTTTAGGATAAGAACATCCCTCTGGAGAGTTACCAGAGGCCCCCTCCGTCACCACGACTCTGCGCTGGGTCTTCAGAAAGGGTCACCTCCCTGGCCTCCTCGTCCTGGATACGGGTCCCCTCGCAAGGCAGATCCCTGGGAGCCTCGATCCTTAGCGGACCCCAGCCGAAGGTTGCTGGGCTCCGGGCCCTCACCAAAGTACCTCACCCCAGACTGAATGTGTCTGGGATGGAAGAGCCAAAGTACCTCACCCCAGACTGAGGTGTCTGGGATGGAACAGCAGCTCCGTCTCCAGGCCTAGGGCACCCGGAGACAACCCGACCAGGCCTCCGGGCCTAGGGCACCCGCAGGCGACACACATGCACCCAGGCCTAAGGTGCCTGAGCGCGGAACCGACCCCACTGGAAGATGGCCGCCCCCTTTTATATCCTCTCCCAACAGGCACAGCAGGTTCCCCGCCCCGCCGTACTGCTGCCGAGAGGGGACAAAAAAAGGCACAACCTTGTACTGCGGTTCAACCCGGGCCTATGGCAACAGCGCCACCTATAGACCCTAGGGAACTGCACACCAGTACTATCTCCCAGGGATAGAAATGGTCCATGAAACCTAACAATTATTGCATCTGAGCCTAGTTACCACTCAGATGCTCCCCCTAAATATGACACCCCGCTACATATATATATATGGAGTTACAAATCCACATGTTACTTGCTTCTGCAACTAATCTATTTTGATTTTGCTGAAAGATTATTTGTTAGCTTTCCACGTAGACCCTTCTTTACTGGTATGACACTCTATTACCTATGTTCCTGACCTGGCCCTCAGCCTTTTACTTATCCCCATCTCTTGCTCATCTCACCCTGGGATCTATTTACTCTTGTGATGGCTCCTATAGACGTCTACCCTCATTATACGGCATGTATAGGATAACTGCATCAATTGCCCTTTACCTACTTATAGGCAGTGCTAATTAGCTCCATGGCATCCGCAGCAGCTTCTCCAGTTAGGAGAATCTAGGAATATTAACATAGATTATAGTGATGCTGGACTTTATGCATATCAGCATGAGTGCAAATACAAAGTGAAGGGGTATTTAGCAGAAGATCAGAGTAGACCGACTGATCTTATACAAGTATAATAGAAAAAAAGGAGATAAACGAATGCAACGTCAAAGACACTGGGCAGGGATGAAAGTGAAAAAATAAGCAACCCTCACAATTATAAGAATTTAAGGCACCAGCGTGAGGCAAGGAATGAAAGTAGTTCTCGCTTCTCACACAATACCATTGGAAGCTGTGTGCCATCACAGTAGCCATTGATGAATATACATGCTCTGCAGATGAACACTTGTTTCCTTCCTGTTCAGTTCAAGGGAATTATGCAGAGAAGATGAAATATATCTCAGTGTTATGAAATTCTTTGGGATACGTAAGGCCGTTTACTCCGAAGGTCAGCTGGAATACATTCCAAAGATTGCATGCTCATGATTGCTTCAACTTTCCAAAGGCTGCAGTATGCACTTCTAAACAAGCATGTGCATACATTAACATCCCTGGCGGCAACTGGTGAGTTTATCCTTTTAGCTTAGATAGCAGCCTGGAACTTTGGGAAATGTCGCTAACTTATTCTGTCCCACTGATGCAGACAAACTTCATTTTCTTTCTTTATAAAAGCTTTATTGAAAAGTAAGAGTACAGACAGGGTTCAAAAGAAATAAAACAATTTAGATAGAATGGAATTCAAAGGAAACTCTGAAGAGTGAAAATCCAAATTGTGGCTAATGCAAGACAGCTGTACATCTCACACAAAATATAACCATTAGTCCCAGACTTTCATGAATTATTCTCTGCCGGCACGATGGCTGCCTCATCTCTCATTGATCACAGTGTGTAGCTCTTTTTTTCCTGGCAAGAAACCGTTAATTACATTAAAATTAGGTAATACTGTACTTTATTATTGGGTAAGGAAAATGTTTGTGCAATGTAAATGCGTGATGTAATATAAATGCTTTGGAAATGTAAAGGGAATGTACAGTGATTTCGTGGCATAATTTCTTTGTATACTTATTATGGAAAGTAATACAAATATGAAATATTGCCACTTATGTATATTATTTTAGCCAGCAAATAGAGATAAAGAGGTCTATATATAGGAGAAAAAAAGGGTACTGTGCAAATACCTTAGCAATCGCATATTTGTCATGAATAAACCCCATAATGTGTCTAATATGTGTTTTTCTTATTATTGTCTGCGTCATCCAGTGGCCATAATGCATTATTGCATTATTTTCCTGAAATACCACAATGAGAAAATACAGCATTTGCTGTGCAATTGCTGATACAGTCGCACAGCAGATTTTCTATACATAAACCCCTTAATGCCCTTCTTAGCAGTCTGTTGTAAAAATATTGTTACAGAGCTTAATAGCTCAAGCTGCAGGTTACACAGAGAACTGAATGACTTGCTGCTGTGAGCCTGTGACTATTATCTTTTCAGACAACTCAGTCCACAGTTTCAGTTTGATAAAGCCAGGCACAATACTGGTCACAAAACAAAACAAATCAAAAACAAAATCTGTTTCTCTAAAGTCCAATTGATAAATAATGAGTCCAAGTGTATATTATATAACACAAATAAAAATTCACTAAATAGTGGAAAAATAAGCTCTATCTTGTATCCAAGATCAAACGAACTCCCTCCACCTTGGAACCATGTGTAAATTCACTGCCACCACATGAATAGATGTGCACTTACCAGAGAGCATAAAGCCCCGTACACACGGTCAGACTTTTGGCCAACAAACTTAATTTTGAGCAAGTTGGACCAACAATGCGACCGTGTGTACGCTCCATTGGACAAACTTTTTTTGCTTTTTTCTTGTTTTCATCGGACAAAAGTTGGGTCTGCAAACGGACAAACTTTTGTCCAACAAAAGTCCGATGGAGCAAAGTCCGACCGTGTGTACAGAAAACCATCAGACTTTTGTCCGATGGACAAAACAACTAAATGTTAAAAACAACCAACAATAGCAGAAGTTGACCAAAGGGTGGCGGTAAAGAGCAGAAAAGAGCAGAAAAACCACGTGATGTTGCAAAAAGTTTTGGGAAAGTTTGCAGAAAAGTCTGTAGGGGTCACTTAGGTCATCACAAGACGTGGTGGTAAAACCTCCTGCCTCAAGCAATTTCCTCTGGTGGTATGTCTTTGAGGGGAAGAAGGGAACATTTGAAGAGCATCTGGGTGAATCACAAATAAGGAGGCTCAAATCTTATTGGGTTTTTATAGAAAGAACAGCTTATCCTCTTGATCCCACGGGCTGTGATGAGGCGCGCGTCAAAGCCGAGACC
Organism: Rana muscosa; assembly: GCA_029206835.1. NCBI lineage: Eukaryota > Metazoa > Chordata > Amphibia > Anura > Ranidae > Rana > Rana muscosa. The sequence continues at coordinate 579,219,187 of CM055118.1, forward strand.
CCACACGTACAATACTGGTCACTACTGCTGTGCTGTCTTTTTAGCTAATCCATAGTTCTCTGGACAGGGTGAAAACTGGAAACACTTATCGTTATCTGGGAGGCAAATACAACCAAATGTCCCTTTCACTGTCGGGACAGTTTCCTGAAGGGTGAAGAAAGCGTACCATACAAAGTGTATGATGTTTCTGCAGTTGTTGATGGGTGAAAGTTTTATTCTGACACACCTTTTTCACTTCCTCCAGCACAAGCTTTCTTTGCGGCTCTAGGCATTCGGTCACATCTCAGAGCAACAAAAGAAGTTGGTGATGGAAGACTGCCTTCTGCCCAATGCTCTAAACATAGATCTGAATATGTTGTATTATTATTTTTGTTATTTAGGATTTAGATTTAGGTTTGCTCAGTACTTTACAATATGGGAGCAGAAAGTACAATTGCAATACAACTCATTACAAGTGGAACCAGGGGGCCCTTCTCTTAGAGCAAACAAAGATAGTGAACAAGTAGCTGTATAATGCCCAGCACGTAAAGTGCCTTGAAAAAGTATTCATACCCCTTGAAATGTTCCACATTTTGTCATGTTATAACTAAAAACATAAATGTATTTTATTGGGATTTTATGTGATAGACCAACACAAAGTGACTGATAATTGTGAAGTGGATGGAAAATTAAAAGTGTTGCATGCATTTGTATTCAGCCCCCTTTACTCTGATACCCCTAGCTAAACTCTAGTGTAACCAATTGCCTTCAGAAGTCACCTAACTAGTAAATAGAGTCTACCTGTGTGTAATTTAATCTCAGTATAAATACAGCTGTTCTGTGAAGCCCTCAGAGGTTTGTTAGAGAACCTAAGTGAACAAACAGCATCATAAAGGCCACGAGACTTGTGGAGAATTTTAAAGCAGGGTTAGGTTATAAAAAAATATCCCAAGCTTTGACCATCTCACAGAGCACTGTTCAATCCATCATCCGAAAATGGAAAGAGTATGGCACAACTACAAACCTACCAAGACATGATTTTATGTGATAGACCAAAACAAAGTGGCACATAATTGTAAAGTGGAAGAAAAAGGATAAATGGTTTTCAAAATCTTTTACAAAATAATATGTGAAAAGTGTGGCGTGCATTTGTATTCAGCCCCCCTGAGTCAATACTTTGTATGCCTATGGTTTCAGTAAAAAGCACTTTTACTTACATAATCCTTCACTCCTGTAGGTTCCCTCCGTGCCTTATAGGAATGTCTCCTATAGCATCTTCTCTATCATGCTTCGGCAGTTGCAGGTACTCTGATGTCATCAAATACAATGCAGAGCCTTGTATTGTATGTGAGGAAACTAGTAGACTGCCCACAGCCCAGGGCCTCAGGATGAAGAGTTATAAGATAAGTAAAAGTCATTTTTCCTGGTACCCAAGGCAGAAACTGGCATTTATTAATTGCAGTGCTCGAGTTGCCCCACTTAAAGAGATATTTTTTAGTTTTCCTTGGAATTCAGCTTTAAGAGGATAAATATATCTATAATATGCTTTATATGCTTTAATAAAGCAATACCTTGACTGGGGAGTGTTTTAAGCATAAGGAAAAAGGTGGGTTGCTTCTGTGCTAACGACAAACTATTTAAATCGTGTTAGTTCTGGCAACAGATGTGCAAAGCAGGCCTCAGCCAACCAAGTGGCTAGTGTAGACCCCAGACGAGCATACAGAGCTGGGTCCTCGTGACACAAGCAGGTAGCATGGCTAATTCCAGCATTTGTCACAGCTAATGTAAAATGAGTAAATATATCCATCTGGCTGGTCTAAGAATAGAATCTTGTTGAAGAGTTAACTATTGCCCTTTATCCAGGTGAACAAAAAAAAGGATATTCCAAACAAGAGTCTTTCCCCTCTCATGGCAGTCATAAAGAATCTTGATGGCAAGTTTTCAAAGTAGACCAAATATCCAATGCTCCGTCATTTGCATATGCAATGTCACTCTAATAATCACTTTTCATCCTAAGCCATTGCTTAGTAAAGCTCTCGTTCTGATAGAAATGAAAAAGTTCCACACTGATTTCCTGGTGATGTCATCTGGGAGCATGTAGGAGAAATAAACAGTTGTAGCATTCTTCATGATAGAGGCTCACTCAACACATTTAACACCCTAGAGAAGATACAACGGAAATGACCACCAGGATATGACCCCCCCAACCCTGGCTAATTTCTAGGGTCCAAGCTTATGTTGCCTGCTCTGAAACTCAGCCTAGTTCTTGACTCAATGCTAACAAACACATCCAAGCCTTACTAATGACCCTGTGTCCTCCACTAACGACAGTTATAGCTTTTGATTTTTCTCCTTTCCTGAACTGAAAACAAGCCAATTAAAGTCAATCAAAGAACTGCAAGAAATTGTGGATAAGAAACATTAACTGACACACAGCAGGCACTGTGGAAGGAGGGAAAACTATTTACAGTGAACTGAGGAGACAGGCGTAATAGATGGATAGAATCAGGACACACATACATATTATTGTTTGCATATTAAAGGGTCCTGACAGGGCAAAGAGCAGTATTTAAAGATTTTGATTTTAAATCTGATTGGTTTGTTTCAGGTACTCTGCACATTTTTTTTTTGCTTTTCGCACTGCTTTGTTGGGTAAGCCTAAATACACCTAAAGTCTGTTCCAATTTCCAAACATGTAAAGTTTATGTACTCTGCCTTACTGTAATTAACCATAGCAGACATGTTATAGAGGAACTTCACTAGCCCCCCATTTTTTCTTAACCCCTCTTACGTCTTGGGTTCACCCAAAATCATATTCACCTACCCAGAGAATCAAGCCTTGTCCATCTGCCGATCCGCTGTCACAGCCTGAGTTCTTTGCTGCCATCTGTCATCACCAGGAGCCTGCCGTCTCCTCTGGGTCCTGCAGTTGCCCCAATGACACATGCCCAGGTTCACCCACCGGCCACTGTGAGTCCATATGTGATGATGATATCCCAGGATGCTATAGGAACAAAAAAACATCATTCTAGCTGAAATGATCTTGGTTGACCTAATACGTTTGGATGTCTTTGTGATTGAAAGCTATTTGGAAGTGATTGAAATTGCCTGAAAATTGCCATGTGTGTACCAGCACACAGAAATAAGCTATTTATTAGACAGTCTCTAATGGTCAGTAAATGGACCCTAATGTGTCCCTGATTTTTATATTTTCCTTGTAAAAGCTGGTATTGTAAAAAAGTTGAAAGGACAATAGATTACAGATCTATTGCATTGTAATGTATCCTCTTTAATGTAAATCTTATGTTTCATATATAATAACTAAAAGGGTAGAAAAACATGCTTATACGTAATTGCTGCCTAGCCTAGTGATTCATATATTAGTTTCAAATCCTTTCTCAGAAGGATATGACCTAGTTCAATGGTAGGATAGGCCTTCAGAGATTTCAGAACCATTGTCCTGAAATTACAGGTTTTTGTGTTGAAGTATATCTAAACAAATAAAAATTCAATAGTTTGAATTCTGACGATCCTTAGATGTGATGGCTGCATTCATTTTTTTTTTTTTTCAGGCTTAATAAATTTTTTGCAAGTAGAGAAAAATATATTTTTATCGTGTTAGACACTCTATATTTGTGCATCTTGTATATTAAATGGAAATCTAAAACATTGCCATCAGCCTTCTCAGCTATCTTCTGTGAGCTACCCAACATCTCCTCTTGTGTAATACAAATGAGGAGAGGGGGAAAGGGGTGTGAAGGAGTCCAAATCAGAAGAGCATCCTAGGATGATAATTCTGCTCCTCCGTAGATGAAATACAATTTTCGAGCATTAACAAGCTGGTATAGGAAGTGTGCATGTAACTGGCGGATTCACTGGTAAAAATAAAAGATGAAAAAAGTTGGAAAACTAATGCAACCACCACCTTGATAAACTAAAAAGCTGTGATATGTTACATTTAGATTTAGATCATTTATGATGTTTATTTCTAAAATAGGAAACAAAAACCTAGCAAGCTGGCCACACTTTAAAGCACATTTGGGTTCCCAACCTACAGATTGTGCACCTCTAATTTTTATTTTTTGTGGTTCTTTTACATTGGTCAGTGATCAGGTAATTTTTTTCTGGAGAATCAAATGACAGAGTTCATTTATAATTTTTATTTTTTTTGATGATTGTTCCTTTGGATAAAGACATGGGAAAGTTTCTGTTTGGTTTGAGCCCAGGCTTGTTTGCAAAAGCTCCACCCTGTATGAGTGGTGCTGTATTGTGATTGACGGGGTGCTGAGAATCATAAATGATTAATTATCAACTAGACTAGTAATTCTTTTTACTTACCTTTTTTGTGTGGACATTTGCAAGATCCTGTTTTGCAAGTGCCTGCAGACCCTATCATCCATTCAGGTGACTCATCACCACTCAATGGATTATTGATTAATTTATAGCAGCTTGAAATTAGACTTTTTTTTTACTTTTGGTATACATTAATTTAAATAATTCCCTTAGCCAGAGCAGCTGTATATGAGGTTGCATACTACATAACATGCAAGTAGAGCACTTCCTAATTATGCAAGCTACATGCCCTTCTGGCCTCAAGCCTCTGGCAGCATTCTTCATCATGGATTCCTCTCAATTTTCCAGATTGCTTCATTACCTGCAACTTAAAGACTTTCATGCATGACTTAACACCATGTTTAGGGATTTGATGTCTACGAATTTTAAAGCCTAATATCTCAGCAATACTGACTGAACATATATTGTCTCTTAAGCCTCGTACACACGGCCGAGAATCTCGTCGCAAAAAAAACGTAGTTTTTCTCGACGGGTTTCTTGTCAAGCTTGACGAGATTCTTGTCAAGCTTTCCTTGCATACACACTGTCAATCCAAAATCTCGTCGTTGTAAAGCGAGGTACCGTACAACACGCACGACGGCAGTATAAAGGGGAATTTCTATTCCAATGGCGCCACCCCTTGGGCTGCTTTTGCTGATCTCGTGTTACCGCGTGTTAGTAAAAGTTTGGGGAGAGACGATTTGCGCTTTTCAGTCTTCGTGCTTTCAGTTCTTTACAGTGTGACGAATGTGCTATCTCCAATACGAATGCTAGTTTTACCAGAAGGAGTGCTCCCGTCTCATACTTGATTCTGACCATGCGCGGTTTTTGAAGACTCGGAAAAGCATACACACGAACGGTTTTCTCGTCCAAATACAGTCTGACGAGAATCACAACGAGAAAACTGAGACTCCCGATGAGAAAAAAGAAAGCAGGTCTTCTTTTTTTCTCAACGAGATTCTGGGCAGTTTTCTAGATGAGAAACCTGAAAGCCTCGTACACACGCACGGTTTTCTCAGCAAGAAAGCTCTCCGAACAGTTTTCTTGTTGTTTCTTGCCGAGAAAACCAGTCGTGTGTACGAGGCTTTATTTATAACATCCAACTGCCCCATGCCTTCCCAATCCAACCTTCCTACACCAGGGATTGGGAGAGGGAACTGGGACACCCCTCTCAGAGGATTATTGGAAGAAATTATTTTTCCTAACCTTCCAATCGTGCATAGCTAGTCAAACCCAGGACAGGAATTACAACTTTTTAACTTGATTGTATAGTGGCCCTGCCATGTTGCACAAGCTGTTCCCACTGATCTCTTCTTGGAACTAGAGACGTGGAAGAGAGGGTGGCACAATGCTCCATACTTGATGGACTTGATCCCCTATTAGTCCCTACTGGGAAACCATTTTTCAATGATATAATCAAATCATGGGCACTGCCTGGCCAGAGGTGTCCACAGGTGGCTTTGCTATCTATATTTCCAAGATCAGTTACTGCTACCAAGAAGGGTCTTGATCCCTAGACATTGGAGATTGACAAACATCCCAAACATTTGGGAATTGGTTGATTAACACGCAAACTTCATGGAAACATGGTGCATTTGGTCTAACTTTTACACCTCCCCACACCTTTCACATGACTTGCACATCATTCTTATTGCCATGGCACTGGCAATACTGAGCCAACCCCTGACCAAACACCATCCCCTTCTCTTTCCCTCTTTCCTTTCTATTTTTCATTGTATACTCTTTATACCCTACTCATTTGCAGTAGTAGAGACAGTTAGCCACCACTATCAAGAACTGTTATTTTAAGACCCATCTGTCTATATACAATAATTGCCCGTATCTGGTATCTTGCACTGTATTGGCCTTTGAAGGACATTTGTTGTAACCCCTGCATGGGTGAGACCTGCCTTTTGCCTCAGTGTACCCCCTTTATTTTATTTTTCTTGTGTGTGTTAAAGTGGTTGTAAACCCACTTTGACAACTTGCACCTACAGGTAAGCCTAGATTGAGGCTTACCTGTAGGTGCAAGAAATATCTCCTTAACCTACACGGTTAAGGAGATATTTGCTGAAAACACAGCACCAATGTCTACGGCGCATACGTGCCGTAGACAACGGCGCAGGCGCACCATTTCTGAATGGGATCTTGCCGGCCCGAGCGCGCATGCGTGTGACGTGATCGCCGCTCCGGCCAATCACAGCGCTGGAGCAGCGATAACAGGAAGGGACATCGAGGCAAGTTGCCAGCCCAAACGCGCATGCGTGTGAAATCATCGCCACTCCGGCCAATCACAGCGCCGGAGCGGCGATAACAGGAAGGGACATTGAGGCAAGATGGCGGCGGAGGGGAACGAGGAGCAGTTCGGGGGCTTCGATCTCACGTAAGTCATTCATAATGAGCTAGTATGCTATGCATACTAGCTCATTATGCCTTTCTTTTGCAGGTTTTTAAAAAAATAAATAAAATTCAAGGGTTTACTTCCTCTTTAAGTTTAAACACTCAATAAACATTATTCAAAAAAAATAAAATGATAACATACAAATAAGTTTATGACAACCTAATAACACTTATATCTATCTACTTCAACATACCACATTAATTAGGCTTGTTTCCAGACAGTCATATTTCTGATTGAACTCACATAATGGGCTGTGCATTCCTTGTAGCCAGGGTGTTTTGTTGTTCGGTAAAGGTCTATGTGTAAATTATTTTATACTGATTGCAGTGATCCTCTAGTTTGCTGAAGATTACACATACGGGCTACTTATCTCTGTACTAAATTGCTATATAAAGTGGTTCTTTTATAACACTTAAAAAGTGTAATTAAAGCATCAGAAAAGGATTTGTCTGGTTGTAAATGTTGTCGTTTACAATCATTACTGGACCATATGACTGCTGTGATGTATGGTATTTGTGGATGCTTGGATGAGTAGATTAATTTACTATGTTATGCAGTTAATGTCCATTTAGAAAAATACTCATGAGTGTTTTATTTTATTTCTTCAGATATTTTATGTGGGCATCCTGTTTAGCTAATCTTCATAAGGGCTTGTACTTACAGGAATTTAAAAAAAAGCAGAACTAAAGTTTCTTTTTTTTTTTTAAATGCAGTTTTGCAATTGCAGATTAAAAATAGCTCATGCACGTATACTTGCAAAATGTAGTATTGTTTCTATTTTCAAAAGATTTCCTAGCTGCAGAGTGGGATCTAGGATTCTCTATTACCTCTTGGCTTGATCTCTGCTGGCTGCATAGTTCAGAGCTCATGGGCTTTTTTATACCTCTCTCTAAGTATATCATTACACTCGTACTTTACAAAAGGAGCAGAGCATATTACTTCACAGAGCATTTGTCTTCTAAAAGTTCCTTACCATCTTTTGTCTTCTCCTAGGATTGTTAAATGCATTTAGAAAAACAAGTGAAAGGTGGCTGAACCTTTGGATGGAGAGGAGTGGGCTCGTGTGTTGGCTGTGCTATTTGAATTCTCTCTTTCCCCATCCCAAAGGTTGACTCAACTCTTCATGTTACATAGGATTCATTATACCCCACAAAAACGTTATGCTTGGGGGAAATCTATAACACCGGCTTGCCCTCATTGTGCTTTGGCCAATGGTTCTCTCATTCGCATGCTTTGGCAATGTCCCCAAACTTTATCGTTACTGAGAAAGAGTGTTTATAACTTTAAATTCATTATACTCAACTGAAGTGGTAGGGACACCTAAACTTGCACTTTTGGTAATAATTCCTGATGGAGCATTACCAGACGAGATGCATATTATGTGGATTAGGTCCTTATATTTAGCACGTTAACGTATTTTACAAAAGTGGACTTCTCCTATATTTCCGACTCATAAACAGTGGTGTGAAAAATGTAATTATATACTAAAAAGAGAAAAGTTGACATATAAACATGGGGGATCGCCCAAAACATTTGAAAAAATATGGTCATATTGGATAGATCCCAGTAATCTATTATATAATGTTCAATTTAATGTTACAGAGGAATGAAGTTAAAAATGTAAGTGAATGAGTTTAGAGGTATATAAGTTTGGTGGAGAAAAAATTGTTTATTTGAAAGGGATAATGGGTGCCATTTTGGGGGAAATGTTATAACTCGGTTTTGTAGACTATAATGAGCATTCCCTTCTAACTGAGAATAATAAAGTCAATTTATAAATATATGTTTAGGCTCTTATGTATGATTATATTTTTATTTTTGTATGATCTTACGTTATTTATTGAATCCGAGAGTTGCCATGATTGTTTGTTTTATTTTGTATCATTCATTTGATTTAAATTATGTAGTTAATGTATCTTGTGGAGAGCCTCTTTTGGGATTGTCCTTACAATTATTTATATGTGTTTTATAAGTAATAATAAATAAATAAATTACTTGATTAAAAAAAAAAAGAAAAGGTGTCTGATGAAAGAGCTGGGAAGAGGGAGGATTAGTGTTGGGAAAGAACCTTCCTATCGCATGCCCATTACCTGGGAAAGAATGAAGGTAGTTCCTATAGGGAACTTCCTATAGTGGAATGAATACATAATTTCCCTCAGGTGGTAAAATTGCCTTCATCACTTGCAACCAATGCTGAGAAAGTGAATGGAATAAACTCTGCAAGATGTTATATTAATAACATAAACTATAGATAAATCAAAAGCAAGTGTGCATGCATTCCCAATTTTTAATTTGCAATTTCAAACTATTTGCAAAAAAAAATACTTGAGCTCTGCTTTTCATATATGCACTCTGAGAGATTTGAGGAAAGTTTCCTGAATCGCCTGAACATTCAACATCAAGATTCCCATTATATTCAGTGATACCTGATCACACCCGAGCTTTGTGTCACTTGAAGCTTGCCGCTTGAAGCTCAAAAAGTACATGAGCCTCTTTGGGGCTGAGTGGTGTGTTTTTAACCCCTAAAGACTTCAATGGGAGCTGCTGCAAAACTCTTGAAAATGTGTGTACAAATGTGCAAAAAAAAGAAAGAAAGAAAAAACCTGCCCCAAACTCACCTTAAAATGCTTACACATGTGTGACTGGAAGTTCATACCCAAATTCCTGGTGTTGGGCTTTAAATGTCATCTATAGTGCATTTTTATACATTTACTCTTTGTTTTAAATCCAGGAGTAAAAAAATTGAAAATGTTGAGAACAACAGGTAGCATCGGTCAAATATTGGATAAAACAGAAACATTGTTTAATTTTTTTAATGGAGTGTTGCCTGTCAGTATTTATATTTACGACATGTCCAGAATCTGCTGACTAGTGGTTTCCTGCATTGTTTTAGATTTGTGATGAAAGGATCCTGAATAAGATATTGCAATTTGATCTCCTATTTAGCTCAGAACTCAGAGACAGCGGAATGAGTCACAAGCACCCCCTCCCTCTCTCTGCTAATAGGTTCTCATGTAGATTTTAAATTAAAAAATAAGCTAATAGGGCTGAAGTTTAATGTATGCATACAGTTTACATACCCTGGCAGAATTTATGATTTTTTGGCCATTTTTCAGAGAATATGAATGATAACACAAAAACACTGTGTTTGTCTGAAGCCATTTATTATCAATCAACTGTGTTTACTCTTTTTAAATCATGATCACAACAGAAACTACCCAAATGACCCTGTTTAAAAGTTTACATACCCTGGTGATTTTGGCCTGGTAACATGCACACAAGTTGACACAAAGGGGTTTGAATGGCTATTAAAGGTAACCATCCTCACATGGGATCTGTTTGCTTGTAATTAGTGTGTGTGTATAAAAGGTCAATGAGTTTCTGGACTCCTGACAGACTCTTGCATCTTTCATCCAGTGCTGCACTGACGTTTCTGGATTCTGAGTCATGGAGAAAGCAAAAGAATTGTCAAAGGATCTGGGGGAAAAGGTAGTTGAACTGTATAAAACAGGATAGGGATATAAAAAGATATCCAAGGAATTGAGAATGCCAATCAGCAGTGTTCAAACTCTAATCAAGAAGTGGAAAATGAGGGGTTCTGTTGAAACCAAACCACGGTCAGGTAGACCAACTAAAATTTCAGCCACAACTGCCAGGAAAATTGTTCAGGATGCAAAGAAAACCCCACAAATAACTTCAGGACTCTCTGAAAACATGTGGTGTGGCTGTTTCAAGATGCATAATAAGGAGGCACTTGAAGAAAAATTGGCTGCAAAGTATCCCGCTTATAATACGCCAAACAGCACAGAGACAAGACTCAAACCTTCTGGCACAAAGTTATTTGGAGTGATGACACCAAGATTGAGCTTTTTGGCCACAACCATAAACAATACATTTGGAGAGGAGTCAACAAGGCCTATGATGAAAGGTACACCATTCCTGCTGTGGGTCGCTGATGTTTTGGGGATGTGTGAGCTACGAAGGCACAGAAAATTTGGTCAAAATTGATGGCAAGATGTATGCAGTATAAAGACTTCTCCTAACATGTTTGTGCTCCCCTCCTGCCCTCATCTAACACATCACCCCCCAGAAACCCAGTACTGATGGGAAACACAAAGAACTCCCCCCACTCATACAGTTTCCCACATTTTAGCACTGGAAACTTGAGTGGCTAGTTGCCAGACCCAAGTGCTGTCACATGGGAGTATTGGGGCACACTGCTCCCACATGAAAGTTGTGCGACTTCTGATACGACTTTGCCCTGCAACTTTAGTCTAACTTTGTTCTGACTTAATGTGACTTTTTACACTCTATGGCATTGAAGTTGTATCAAAGTCGGACCAAAGTAGTGCAGGAACCATTTCTAAAGTCAGAGCGGATCAGTTAAGACGACTCTCATAAGGAAACATTAAATTACATGTCATGCGACTTGTGCTCCCACAAGTCGGATCCCATGTCGCACCAGTGTGAACCAGGCCATAAGAAATATTCCAGGTATGGCATTGTTTATATAGTTACATTGGTCCATCTTGGACCAATGTAACTATGCATATACCACACCTGTGGGATCCCTCTAGAAGCTGGAATTTATTGTAGTAGACAGCAATACATTGATCCCCACATGCTTCCGGGTCCCATGCTGAACGGCTTCCCTGCTGTATTCTGAACACAGGAGGTTGGCTGCTTGGCACATGCGCCATTCAAGTAATGCTTTGCCTTTTTTCAATGTGTTCTCAAAGCATTCTCTGATTGGATGAGATACAGGTGGTGATGTCACTGCGTTCTCTAAACCATTTCCTAAATGGCACCTTTGCTAAGTGCCCAATTTTCTATGTTCAGAATGCAGTAGGGCAGCTGCTCAGCATGGGACCCGGAAGCAAGTGGAGATCACTGGAATGGCAATGTCTACTATAGTGATTTCCAGCTTCTAGAGGGCAATCTCACAGGTATGTTATACACATGTGTAGCAATACCCCCTAGAGGGCCGCTGGTTAATTTGGGGTTTTGCACGTTACCTCTTCAGCTTCGTTGTCCTGGTTGGAAAGTCCGTAGTAATGCAATGTTCACACAGATGTAAAACCTCAAACAGTTAGGCTTTATTTTCTTATGCAGCGAACGTTGAGAAAGCAGAATGTATAGAAGAGTATGGGAAGGTTCAGGCACTCAGCAATACTAGCCAAAAATATCAGCTCACATTCACTTACCACTCTCGGTGTTTAGAGTGTGTATTGGTCACCCGGATAGTGCCCTCTCATATGGCCTAGCAGCCGGGATGACACACAAATCAGCAACGGGCCAGTCTCTGCCACAGACTGCCCAAGATGAATTGGGTCTCTGCCACAGACCTCTTGGAATGAATAAAGTCTCTGCCACAGACCTTTTTAAGTTGAGAAAAATGGATAGTCCAGGAATCCTCTGCCACAGGATTTCAAAGTCCCAAACTTCCAGCCGTACAGTTAGAGAGCCTTTAAGCCAATCCTGCGAACTGCAAGGCTTGTAGTATAGTGGATCCCTCCTCAATAAAGTTGCCAGGCCTCGCCCGAGACAGTAGCACTTTGCCGGTCTCCTCCAGGGCAGGTCCTCCCCTGGTCTCCTTCACTAAGACAGCCTCCTCCCATTTGGACGGACAGCTTGGGATCCCCTCTCAGTATGCAGGCCCCAGCCAGACTAGCTGGGCCTACTGGATAGCGATGCAGCCTCGGGCCAACGTGGCCCTGAGGCCAGAACCACACACCTCGCGCCCGGAGGGCTGCGGGGCGTAGACGGACCCCCATTAATGGCGTCTGCCCCTTAAGTATCCCCTCCCAGCAGGCACAGCGGGGCGACCACTCCCACAGTACCGCTGCCGAGAAGGGCCACTCAATGCACCATGGTCTGCCTGTGATCCAACAGGTGCCTGAGGTGGTAACGCCACCTACATGCAAAAAGGGAAATTACTATCAGGCAAACAACAACTAGAACAGAGGCGAATTTTAATGTAATTCAACCGTCTGAGCCCAACTACTGGCTCAGACATCCCTCTATATTTTAAATAGCGTCCCAACCTTTTGGGGATGGCGCTACACATGTATACCATACTTGTGTATGTCCAAGCCAGATCAATGTAACTATTTAAAAATATGCATACCTGGAATACTGTGTTAAAGGTTTCAAATTTCAAGAAGTTGAAACCTGCACAAAATTTTTTGGGGGCTTGGTAGGATAGGCACCCTGTGGTGCCTGCTACCATCCGAGCGGCACATTTAATTTTTTTTCCTAGGTAGTACAGTGTCACTTTAAATACAGGTTAATGTAGATATTTATTTTGCAAGTGCTAAAAGCGCCTGCTGTGATCTTTTTTCCTTTAAAAACCACATAAATCGTTATGGCTCTTGTCTCATATCTCAATTGAATTAAAGTTCTCTCCAGTTTATAAAAGCTTTGCCTACTTTAAATCAAGATTCATAAACAAACAGCTTTGTAATATACTGTCAAGACTTACAGCCATCAGGGCTGCAAAAAAATCATAGAATTCAGAGAATGCTTTATCCCAGTAGATGTTTTATTTTTTATTTTTTATTTGCCAAATACTCTGGTTAAGTGCATGGACAGGTTGTGATATGGCAGTTTCTCTGTACAGCTAAAAGCTACTTTCCTTATACTTCAAAATAGACTCCATATGTTTTATTTTCCACTTCCTCCATGAAGCAAGTGCACATAATCAAAGATAACTCTCATTTAAGAGACTGCCTTTTCTATGCAAAAAAAATGATCATTATCAAAGCTGTAGAGATTGTAAAATCATAATTTAATGTATGAATGTGTTATATACATACAGTATATATACTGTATATATTATATATACTGAAATTTCATTTTCCAAGGACTCAGTTTACTCAGCAAAATATGTTTTAGGCCTTTTTGCCGACTTGTATTCATCCACATATCAAAGTAACACAATGATGTGCCCATTTGAAGGTTGTTATGCATAATAATAAACATAGACATCTTTTAGCTTCCAGGCTATTTTGTCGCACAGCTCTGTCTACTACGTAGGACAGATCTGGCCCAAAGTCCGCCTCCCTGCTTAACTGATTACTTCAGTGACCAATATGGAACTGTTGCCTGCTCACAGACTGCCACTTGCTTAGATTAGACACCCCAGTCTGATCAAAAGGGGAATACTTCTGTCCCATCACAATCTCTAACTTCCAGGTGCCCGTCTGTGTGCTATTGCAGCACATAGAAACAATGACTGATTAGAGCAGCAAATCACAAACAAGGTTCTGAGGAACCCGGAGTTTGTTGGGGTTCTTTGATCGGTTGGTGATTGACCTCCCATTTGATGATGCATGCAAAGTTTTGGGGCCTGCCCCTTGGCACAGCCAGCTTTAGGACATTATTGATCTTTTTAACGAAGTGTGACATTCTGACCACCACTGTAAGGGGAGTATTCTTTCCAAAGGTCACCAATGTAAGGGTCTCCCAATGAATTTGTTTTAGCAGGGGTTCCCCGGGACAATTTTTTCAAGTGTTTCTCTGGAGTGAAAAGGTTCAGAAAGACTGGAATAGAGAATACTTTCTTTTGTGGGCAACATCCACCTGTCTCCAGTCAGTCTGCATATTTGCTTTGGTCTAGTGTTTCTGAAAGTACAGAAGCCAACGGATCAGCCATGCAACTAGTATTTACAAAAAGAAAAAGGTGAGCCTTTTCCTACTACCCCAGTTCAGGTTTCATTTCTTGAACATTTGGGCATTATTATTGCATTTTAGTTTTTGTGCTTGTTAAATGGATTTTTGCATGCACATTTCCCAGTTACAAAGGCCACCAAGAAGCATTACATTTAGAAGTCTGAATGAAGCCTTACAGTTTATAGATAAAAAATGTTATTGAAAGCTGTCTTTGAGCACATACAACATCTTACAAGTGCTGGAGGTCATGGCAGTTTAAATTCCGGTGGCTGAGATGGTAGAACTCATAGAGATAACTAAATATGAATTTGGTCTGGCTGTCATGTGTTACTTTGCACATTACTGTTTTCCTCACTGAATAAACCTGATCATGCGTTATGAGCCATATAGTCCGTGGAGATTTTCAGCTCTAGCATACATTCCCACAGTACATTGCTTCAGTAAATTCAGGTGATTCTGCATATTCCATCTCTTTGGGTGTTGGTTTTACCTCCTATGCTGTCCTACCTTTTTAGAGGCTCGCATCACCTAGTCCCCCACTGTCAGTGTCTAGTCTTGTCTCTCAGACTATGTATCCGTCTTGGTCTGCTGTACTCTTCTACACCTGATGCTGGATCTTAGTCAGGCCAAACTTGGAGCCTTTAATATGCCATTGCTATCCCAGACTCAAATTTTCTTTCACAGCTACCTTGTATCCTGTGACCTTGGACCTTTGCCATGCTCTAGCTATTTTCTGTATTCCCTTGTGCAGGTTTATTGTTTTGTCAATTTGCCTTGTTTCTTTCTCTCCAAGTATAGTCAGTCTCTTCCCATCACTCTTTGGCATTTGTTATTTTCTGTCTTGGACCAGTCTTTACCTAGATTTTCATGTTTCCATTCTTCCTTGCTATTTTGTAATGTTATCCTGCAAACATTGCAACTCTGGTAAAGTTAGAAAGTTTGACCTTTTACCAAAATCTCCTGAAGTCCAAATCCAGAGAAAAAATCATAGCGTCACTTGGAGATATACTTTCAGAAGTCTTTACAATGTTATTCTCCCTCTGCTTCCTATATCACAAATCACATTTTATTTTTAAGGGCAGGCTTGAGTATGATTGGTGGCTGTGAGACACTGGTGAAATTATGTCATGTATACAGTGCCATGCTACAGATGAAGAACAGATTCTCCCGGCCCCTTATTCTCTGGAAGACATTAGACCAGCTATTAGACATCGCTTGAGAGCGATTTGAAGCACAATTTGTAGCACTTCAATGCTTGAAACTGGGATTTTCATTATATTCAATAGTCCCATTCACACCTGAGTGTAGCATCATTTGAAGCCTAAACCTAACCGCTTGAATTCATACATGAGCTTTTTTAGAGATAAGCCAGTAGGATGCTAGATACATATTAGAGAAGGGAAAGGGGTGGATCTTCTCTATTAAAATACTCTGTATGTTTTATCCTACCAAAGATTGTAGGAGCCAAATGCAAGGCACCATATACAATTTGGGGAGTTATTTTAAAGTTTTGATTAAAGTCATTTTTAAATCTGATAAAAACAAAGTTCTCTATAGCTTTAGTAACCTAGCTTACCTGTAATAAAGTGTGTCCCACGTTGTCCAGGCAACCGGATTCTGTGGAAATCTTCTGTGCAGGCATGAGGGGGTTTTAATAGTTCTAAGTTACATAGTTACTGTCAGGGCCCGGACTGGTGGCTAGTGAGGACACAGGAGGTGGATCCTCTGTGCCAGAGAGGCGAAGGCACGGGTCACACTGGAGGACCGGTTCTAAGCAGCTACCGGTTTTCACCAGAGCCCGCCGCAAAGTGGGATGGACTTGCTGCGGCGGTAGCAACCAGGTCGTGTCCCCCAGTAGCGGCTCGACTTCTCTGGCAGCTGAGATAGGCACGGTACACAGGGACTAGGCAGAGGCAAGGTCAGACGTAGCGGAAGGTCAGGGCAGGCAGCAATGGTTCGTAGTCAGGGGCAACGGCAGAAGGTCAGATACACTGGCAAGGCAACTACAAAACGCTTTCTCAGGGCACTAAGGCAACAAGATCCGGCAAGGACAGGAAGGGGGAGTGGGTTTTTAATTGTTTTGTGTGTGTACACAGTAATTGGACCAGGCACCAACCAATGGTGCACTGGCCCTTTAAATTTAAGAAGACCGGCGCGCGCGCACCCTGGAGAGCAGCGGGACCGCGCGCGCCGGGACGGAGCAGGAGGAGGAGGCCGGTGAGCAGGATGAGATGCGATCCGCGGGCGGACAGGTGCCGCCGCATGGATCGCATCCCCGCCAGCATCAGAGCAGCGCTCACGGTCAGAGGGGCCGACCGGAGCGCTGCAGGGGGACAGACGCCGCGGGCGCTCCGGGATGGATGGGACACCCGGAGCGCTCGGCGTTACAGTTACATAGTTAGTCAGGTTGAAAAAAGACACAAGTCCATCCAGTTCAACCATAAAAATATATATATATATATATATATATATATATATATATAATATCATACAATCCCATATACCTAATTCTATACCCACAGTTGTTACAGAGGAAGGTGAAAAACCCCAGCAGAGCATGACTCAATTTTCTACAGCAGGGGAAAAAATTCCTTCCTGATCCCCTGAGAGGCAATCGGATTTTCCCCGGATCAACTTTACCTATAAATGTTAGTACCCAGTTATATTATGTACATTTAGGAAATAATCCAGGCCTTTCTTAAAGCAATCTACTGAGCTGGCCAGAACCACCTCTGCAGGGAGTCAAGTTCCACATTTTCACAGCTTTTATGCCGCATACACACGACCGTTTTTCACTACGTTAAAAATGCCATTTTTTTGGGCATTAAAAACGATCGTGTGTAGACTCCAGAGCATTTTTAACGACGTGAAAAATGGCCTAAAAAAATGAGAACCTGCTCTATTTTTTCACGTCGTTTTTCACGTCGTTTTTTTTTTTTTAACGACGTGAAAAACGGTAGTGTGCATGCTTTTACGAGGGGAAAAAAAACGCACATGCTCAGAATCAAGTATGAGACGGGAGCGCTCGTTCTGGTAAAACTAGCGTTCGTAATGGAGATAGCACATTTGTCACGCTGTAACGGACTGAAAAGCACGAGGCTGAAAGCGCGAATCGTCGCTCAACAAACTTTACTAACATGATGGGTGGCGCCATCCGAATGGAACTTCCCCTTTATAGTGCCGTTGTACGTGTTGTACGTCACTGCGCTGTGCTCGAGCGTTTTTTTTTTTATGAACATGTGTATGCAAGACAGGCTTGAGAGGAAACAAGAAAAATCACGTCGAGAAAAACGTTGTTTTTGAAAATGACATTAAAAACGATCGTGTGTACGCGGCATGACTGTGAAGAAACCTTTCTGTATTTGGAGATGAAATCTCTTTTCCTCTAGAAGTAAAGAGTGCCCCCTTGTCCTTTGTGTTGACCGTAAAGTGAATAACTCAACACCAAGTTCACTATATGGACCCCTTATATATTTGTACATGTTGATCATATCCCCCCTTAATCTCCTCTTCTCAAGAGTGAATAAATTCAGTTCCTCTAATCTTCCCTCATAGCTGAGCTCCTCCATGCCATTTATCAGTTTGGTTCCCCTTCTCTGCACTTTCTCCAGTTCCCCAATATCCTTTTTGAGAACTGGTGCCCAAAACTGAAATGCATATTCCAGATGAGGAATGATTTGAACAGGGGCAAAATTATATCTCTCTCTCTGGAGTCCATACCTCTCTTAATACAAGAAAGGACTTTGCTCGCTTTGGAAACCTCAGCTTGGCATAACATGCCATTATTGAGCTTATGATCTACCAAAACCCCCAGATCCTCCTCCACTATGAATCCCCCCAGTTGTTCTCCCCCTAGTATGTATGATGCATGCATATTCTTAGCCCCCAAGTGCATATCTTTACATTTATCAACATAAAACCTCATCTTCCACATAGTTGTCCAATTAGACAGAGCATTGAGGTTGGCTTGTAAATTGGAGACATCCTGTAAGGACGTTATTCCACTGCAAAGCTTAGTGTAATCTGCAAAGACAGAAATGTTACTTTTGATCCCAGACCCAATATCATTTATGAATACATTAAAAAGTAGGGGTCCCAACACTGAACCTTGGGGTACACCACTGATAACCTTAGACCATTCAGAGTAAGAATCATTAACCACTACTCTCTGAATTCTGTCTTTTAGCCAGTTTTCTATCCATTTACAAACTGATATTTCCAAACCTGTAGACTTTACCTTACACATGAGCCCTGTGTGGGGAACTGTGTCAAACGCTTTTGCAAGATCCAAGTATACCACGTCCACCGCCAACCCTCTGTCCAAGGTTTTACTTACCTCTTAATATAAAGAAATCAGGTTTGTCTGACAACTTCTGTCTTTCATGAATCCATGCTGTCTGTTGCTTAAAATATTTTTTTCCAGCAAGAACTCGTCTATGTGGTCTTTTTTTAATCTCTCCAGTATCTTCCCAACTATAGAGGTTAAACTAACAGGTCTATAGTTACTTGGTAAAGACTTTGTTCCCTTTTTAATTATAGGCACCACACTGGCCCTGCGCCAATCCAGTGGTACTATTCCCGTCATTAATGAGTCCTTAAAAATTAGATACAATGGCTTTGAAATTACAGAGCTCGATTCTTTTAGGATCCGTGGGTGTATGCCATCTGGTCCAGGTGCTTTATCCACCTTTATTCTGTCTAAATATTTCTGGACCATATCGCTTTTGAGCCGTTGTGGATCATTTGGGGCTGTGTCACTCCCACCCCCATTATGGACATGAGCTCCCCCATGCTCCTTTGTATACACAGCTGAAGGAAGTATTTAATAAATTAGCCTTCTCTTTGTCCCCAGTCACCCACTCTAGATTATTTTGTAAAGGGCCTACATGCTCAGACTTGACCTTTTTACTATTAATATATTTGAAGAATTTTTTGGGGTTTGTCCTACTATCTTTTGCAAACTGTTCGTTTTGAATTTTTGCATCCTTGATTTCCTTTTTACATATTCTGTTATATTCTTTGTAACATTTAAATGACACTAGTGTTCCTTCATTTTTATATTTTTTAAAAGCTCTTTTCTTATAGTTTATAGCTTTTTTAAATTTGCCCGTGAGCAACATAGGCTTTATTTTTAGCCTTTTAAACTTATTGCCCATGGGAATATACTTTGCAGTGAGTTCACAAACAGTCTTTTTGAAGAATTCCCATTTCTGTTCTGTTCCATTGATGCCAATATTCTCTCCCAGTCTAAGTCCTGGAGAGCAGCCCTCATCGTTGGAAAATTAGCTCTCTTGAAATTAAGTGTTTTTATCTTTCCTGTATGTGATTTTTGCTTACAGCTAACATCAAATTAAATAATGTTATGGTCACTGCTACCCAGGTATTCCTTTATCTGAACATTAGTAATATGCTCTGCATGATTTGAGATTACCAGGTCCAACTGAGCATCATTTCTAGTTGGGCCTCAATAAACTGGACCATAAAATTGTCCTGTAATAGGTTTTGACATTTTTTCCCTTTAACTGTCCCAGCAGTGCCATTACGCCAGTCAATTTCTGAGTAGTTAAAATCCCCCATTATTATCACCGTCCCAGCCCTTGCAGCCCTTTCCATCTGTGCAAGGAGCTGAGTCTCCACCTCCTCATTAACATTGGGTGGTCTATAACAAACTCCAATGATTAACTTTGAACTACGCACATCTGTATGCAGTTCCACCCATAATGCTTCAGACTCATCACACTCACCATCCACCAGGTCCTCTTTCACACTCACTTTGAGATCACTTCTCACATAGAGACAGACCCCTCCACCTTTTCTTTTTACCCTGTCTTTCCTAAAGAGTGCATAGCCAGGAATATTAATAGCCCAGTCATGTGAAGAATGAAGCCAAGTTTCAGCAATACCGATTACATCATAGCTCTCCTGATGCACCAGAGCTTCCAATTCACCCATTTTGCTTGGCAGACTTCTGGCATTGGTGAACAAACACTTTAATGCATTAATATATTTTGACCGGTCACATACTATCCTCTTGGGTGTTCCGAGATTGCAACTAGGACTTGCTACTATACTTACATTGGGTTTATGTGCTTTGGTTACCCTACCACTAATGCCCCTAATACTACCCTCTGGAATATGTTCCACGCTGACTATCTCTATCTCTGGACCCTCTCCCCCCGTCGCCTAGTTAAAAAACCCCCTCTAACTTTTTGGCCATCTTCATTCCCAGATGATTTGCACCCTCCTCATTTAGGTGCAGTCATCCCTTCTATAGTACTGGTTATCGACTGAGAAGTTGGCCCAGTCCTCCAGGAACCCAAACCCCTCCTTACTACACCAGCTCTTCAGCCACTTGTTCACTTCCCTAATCTTCCTCTGCTTTTCTGGTGTGGCTCGATGTACTGGTAGTATTCCTGAGAATACTACCTTGGAGGTCCTTATCCTCAATTTAGCTCCCAAGTCCCTAAAATCGTTCTTTAGGACACTCCATCTGCCTCTGACTTTGTCATTGGTGCCAACGTACACTATGACAGCTGGGTCTTCCCCAGCCCCACCCAGTAATCTGTCCACCAGATCCGTGATGTGCCAAACCTGAGCGCCTGGTAGACAACATACAGTTCGGCACTTCAGGTCTTTGTTACAGATTGCCCTCTCTGTCCTTCTAGGAATTGAGGCCCCTACCACCAGAATCTGTCTTTCTTTTCCCTTCACTTCCCCCCCCACTCAATGGAGCATACTTATTGGGATGCTCCAGCCCTGGATCGGCCTCCCTGGCACTTCCCCCTCTACCCTTCCTGACTGTCACCCATCTACTATTTTCTAGTGCCTGCACCTCTTTGTCTCCACCCACCTCTGTGCTGGCCCCTGCCATCACCTGCTGGGTACGTTCCTGGCTTTCCTTTAGTGTGGAGGGTCTTCCAAGTGCTGACAGGTGCTTCCCTATATTCAGAACCTGGGCTTCTAGGAAAACAATGTGCTTACATTTTACACAGCAGTAATAGCCCTCGATCAGATGATCTGGGAACGCATACATGCCGCAAGTTGTACACGAGTCGCCTCTCCACACCTGCCGGGCATCGTACCTATTAATTTAATGAGGATTTAGAGATTATACCCAGTCCAAATTACCTAACAACTAGCTTCCTGACACTAATACTCAACAAGACAATACACAGGTACTCAACAAGACAATACAAAGGTACTTAACAAGTCTTCTATAAAGCTGCAGTGAATAAGCTCCCAATGGGGAACCGGCCTCTTCTCCCTCCCTCCCCTTTCATTGGGAAATGCTGTTTCATAGTGTAAACGGCATATTCCACAATCTGTGAATAGGTCGAGAGAATCCTGTGACTAACCAAACTTTTCCCCATTCACAAATCATGATATATGCAGCGTACATTATGAAACAACTGTAGCGGGGTGCTAAATTTAGGGGAAGTGTTTGAGTGGTAGTTTACTCAAACATCCTAATTTGTCAGGGTTTTAGAAACCATGTTTGTCCACAGGGAGAGTATCGGTGTACAGTTCCCTGTGGCCTACAGGTGGCGCTGCCATAGTAGGCTAGGGTTGAACCGCTGATACAGTGCTGTGCCTTGTGTGTCCCCTCTCAGCGGCCATACAGTGGGCGTGGTCTACCTGCTGGGCATGCTGGGAGAGGATATAAGAGGGGCAGACGCTGCCCAGTGCTGGACTGGCCATCGGGACTACCTGGAGATTCCCGGTGGGCCGATGGCTATGGGGGCCGGTTTTGTTTCACTGACAGCCGTCAAATGAATGGCTGCGAGAACCGCGCAGCCATTAATTTGAGCACGGGCGTACTGCTAGTTATCGAGCTTCCGGATGCAGCGCGTCGCACTTCGGCTCTTTCTGTCCCCTGCTCGGCTCTTTCCGGACACGACACACATCTTTGGCCACCTCCGGGCCTGTGCTAGTCCTTTTCCGACCCCGCTCGGCTCTTTCTGGACACGGTACACATCTTCAGCCACCACCGGCCCGTGCTCATCCTTTCCTGCCCCCGCTCGGCTCTTTTCGGACACGGCACACATCTTCGGCCACCTCCGGCCCGCGCTCGTCCTTGCACTTGTGGGCACTGGTAGATGGCACTTATTGCACTGATAGGTGGCACTTGTGGGCACTGATAGATGGCACCGATAGGTGGCTGGCACTGAAATGCTGCAAAAAATGACCCAGGATTTATAAAAAATTAAACAAAAAAATGTAAAAAGATGCAACGCCCATCTTGGTACACCTTGCACTCGGCTGCAGTAAGCAGCAGCAGACATCTTGTTACACCCAGCCCATATAGCTCGGGCTGGGTGTAACAAGATGTCTGCTGCTGCTTACTGCAGCCAAGTGCAGGGTGTACCAAGATGGGCGTCGGGACGTTCAGCCGCTGATGGCGACCGAATGTGACAGCACCGGTCACCGATCCCGATGCGGCTGTGCCCTACACCCCTGCCAGCTTACCAGGTGAGGGACTCGCTCTCTGCTCGCCAAATCCGTCCACCGACTGTGCCCGCCCTCTCCAGCCAGACTCCGCCCACACTTTCCTTCCATAGACTCTGCCCGCCCCCTCTCCAGCCAGACTCCGCCCGCACTCCCCCGTCCAGCTGTAACGTTTCCAGCATTCATAAGAGGTTTTCAGCTGTCCTGTGTACATGAGCCCTAAAAGATGTAAGCTGACTGTTTTTTTTCTTTTTGTGTGATAACATTACTGACTGGTTCTTTAAAGCGGAGTTCCACTCAAAAGTGGAACTTTCGCTCATTCGTCTCCTCCCCCCCTCTGGTGCCACATTTGCCACCTTTCGGGGGGGAGCGAATGCCTGTTTTTGACAGGTACCCTATACCCAATTCCGGGAGACCGGGCCGGGGCGCATTACGTCAGCAACTCGGCTCCCTCCTCCTTCCCCCGCCGCCAGGCCAGTAGGAGAGCGCAGTGGTGCCTTGCGCATGAGAAGTAGGGACCCAGCGTGAAGCCATAATGCTTCACTACCGAGTTCCCTTACCAGAAATGGCTGCGGCAGCACCCGACAGCTGATGGAAACATCAGCTGCGGTGCCAACATTGCTGGACTCCAGGACAGGTAAGTGTAATATTACTAAAAGTCAGCAGCTGCAGTATTTGTAGCTGCTGGCTTTTAATTTTTGCAGGAGTTGGCGGACCTCGGCTTTAATTCAAATAATCTGAATTATTTGATCAACGTGTATTTTTGTTGTTTCTAGATATTTTTTGTCTTTATCAGTAAATACAAAAGAAGCCATATTGGCTTATCCGTATGCCGCAGCACTTCCTGCTAAGTTGTACTGCTACTCCTTCTTGCATACACACATGTATGCCAATCTGCTCAGACTGAAATAACTAACTTTCTATACTTATCTCAGCAGCTGCTTAGCAGGGTAGATAAATACATGCCCTGATACAGAAATAATCATAACATAGAAAACCTACAAATCTATATACAAAATACATTCATGAAAATCTTTAATAAACGTAAAAAAAAAACCTTGAAAGTTTCCCCTTAAAGCTGAAGTTAAGCCCAAAAAAAATCTCTATAGCTTCAGTGACCTAACCTACATGTAATAAAGTATAGCCCACATTGTGTAGACAGATGCATTAAATAGAAATCTTCTGTGCAGGAATGTCCTGTCCTCTTAAAGCTGCTGAACTGGTGCTGCATGTGCCAATAGCTCCAAGTCTTCAGTGAACAAGCTCCCTTTAGGGAACCAGCCCCTTCTCCTGCCTCCTCCACTGGGAAAAGTTGTGTAGCGCACACACCCCAATCCTACCTGAATTAACTTTGGCTCTTCGCAGAAAGAGAGAGGCACACCGCACTAACAGCCGTACCCTCCTGTGTGAGGAGGTTGAGCGGTGTTGTTGTTGTCCTTGACTTCCCAGTAAAGTGAATGTCCACACCAGCTGAAACTCCAACTCAGAGTTTATTTTTCTCTTAGCCAATAACACAGTCTCTGATAGAAAAAGGTTGGAGCAAGAAACAGAACAGTACAAGGTGTGGAGGAGGTCCAGGCACAAACAGATGTTTGCTCAGATTCTCAAGCAAGTTTAACTAGGCGCACAGTCTCTGCCACAGACTGTGAAGTCGGTCTCTGTCACAGACCTGGTGAAGCTGATCCCCTTCTTTAGCTATGGCCCCTTTTTAGGAGAAGACATCCCTCCGGAGAGTTACCGGGACCCTACCGTCACCATGACACTGCACTGGGTCTTCGGAGAGTTACTTTCCCGGCCTCCTCATCCTAGATACGTGTCCCCTTTGCAAGGCGGCACCCTGAGAGTCCTCCATCCTCAGTGGACCCCAGCCGAAGGTGCTGGGCCCCAGGCCTCCGCTGCGGTCCCTGGGCTTACATACCCAGGGCGGACAGGAACAGCATGGTAGTACCTCACCCTGGGCTAATGGTGCCCAGGAGGAAACAGGAACACCCGCCCCTGGGCCTAAGGTGCCCAGGGCAGACAGGAACACACCTCCCTGGGAGTAGGACTCCCGACGACCGAACCCCTAAACAGGCAGCATCAGGGCTGGACTGGGACAAAAATTTGGCCCTGGACTTCATCCACACCGGCCCACTCTAATTTTGCGAACACGCACAAAAACAGTATTCTGTGTACTTGCATGAGAGTGATGTCATCATGGCCCAGCTATCAACAATGCAAAGGCTTTCACACTGGAGCGGTGCGCTGGCAGAACGCTCAAAAATGCCCTGCCAGCTGCATCTTTGAGGCGCTGTAGGAGTGGTCTATACACCGCTCCTAAAGTGCCCCTGCTCATTGAAATCAATGGGCAGCGCCGCTGAACCGCCAGCAAAGCGCCACTGCAGCGTCGCTTTGCGGGCGGTTTTAACCCTTTTTCAGTCGCTAGCGGGGGCTAAAAGCGCCCCGCTAGTGGCTGAATAGCGCCGCAAAAACGACGGTAAAGCGCGGCTAAGACGGTGCAGTGTGAAAGTAGCCTAAGAGTAATGTGTCCCAGTGCAAGAAAACAACTCTGGGTAGGATGATCCCAGCTTGCACAAGTGGGATCACACTACCCAGCGTTTTTTTCTTGCACTGGGACACATTACTCTTATTGCTTTGATTGGACATAGTTTGGATATAATGGAGTTAATTATAAGCATGGTTTATACAGTTACAGTATATGAATTTTTTGCTGAAAATATTTTTATGCACTTATTTTTGGCACATTTCAATACACTTTTACCTGGACAGGTCCTGCAGCACCGTCATCCTCCGGCCTCCTTCGTCCGCTCCGGGGACCTCTCTGCCTGTCGGTTGCTCTCCAGACATCACACGGGCGGCTCTGGCTCATTTAAATTCACAGCAACCGTTACCGCATGGGCCGCTGTTTATAAAAACGGTTATAAACGCAAACGTGTATAAATGCAGTTTAGCACGGTTACAAGCTTTTTTTGTTTGAAATGCCGGTAAACTACAGTCCTGAATGCGATTTTTCTGCTTTCAAAAAAATGCCTGTAACCTCAACTGCTCTAAACTAATATAAACGATTGAGTGTACATGTACACATAAGATAACATAGAGGAGAATTCAGAGGCTGCTGGAAAAAAAACGTCCAACTGCTCCTAAACTTCAGTTTAGCAGCTGTAGTATACATGAGACCTTAATGGTTTAATAACTGCAAGCTTTCTCAAATATGAACTTTCATCCCCAATACCTAATTTGTCTTTTCAATAAACCATTGTAACTGTCAAGGACTCTGACTCTAGCAGTAGAGTGCATAATTTAGGTTTTTCGCAAGGGCCCACAAGAGCTCCCCAGGAGCTTCACTTCTTGAAATGTCAAGATGCATACATACTATCCTTTGACTTGTGAAAGTCCATATTTGCTTAGCAAATCAGTGATGTACCCAAGGCATTCTTAAGGGCTTCTCAGGTAGAGTCTGCAAATCAGTACATATGCCTCACCAAGAATGATGGCTAAGATGCAGATTTGTAAGCAAAGACAGCTGTAGCGGACAGGGTCGCCCGACCCCCACCACACTCCCAATCCCCTCTATTAAAGTTCTCGCTCGCAATGTCTCTGGTCTAGGGGTATGATAGGAAAGGGAGTGCGGCCGCTACGCCAGGCCTCCACCACAGATGTATAAGTGGTATTAGCAGAAGTTTTTTTACCTTCGGACCTGCATTGTGTATCGGGTCCTCCCTCCAGGAGTCATCTGCCAGGAAACGAGCCTCACACCGTTGCAAGTCCAACACTCCTTTATTTGAACATAGCATGGACTTACTTGCTTTACAAAACAGAACAGGAGGTGTGAATGTGTATAAAGGCCCAGACACAAGTTCTTTCCTCCACTCTCCTCCAAAGAGTGGGCAATGGTCTCCGCACAAGGGAATTCACCTTCCGGACAGTCTCCGACAAGAGGCTCACCCATCACCGGCAGTATGCTGCACCGGGTCTTCAGATGAGGAGCTCTTCCCGGTCCATTACGTCCACCCCGGATTCAGGCGTCCATCTCCGGAGCACCCTGGGATCCTTCCCTCGCGGAACTCAGTGTTGGGCACTGAGCTCCGGACCGCCAACCAAGTACCTCACCCCAGGCTAAAGGTGCCTGAGGTGGAACACGACCTCCGGTGGTCCTCTAGGCCCAGTCTGCCTAGAGGACAAACACGAACTCCGTCCGCAGGCTGAAGGTGCCAGGGACAACGAACCCCGTGACAAAATGGCCGGCCCCCTTTATACCTTCCCCCGGCATGCGCAGCGGGTTCCCCGCCCCACCACACGGCTGCCGAGAAAAGACAAAAAAGGATTCGACCCAGCAATGACTCGTCCGTCGGCCCAAAGTGACAGCGCCACCCGGTGGACCACCGGAGATACACCACTGGTGTCACGGCAAAAATTCAAAATTACTGGCGGGAAAGTAAACACCGGCTCCATACTCCCCTCTGTCTTTTGACACTGGTCCCCAGTGTCTGGAGCAAACCATATCCTTCACGGCTGACATGATTCGGGCCAGAAACCGTTAACAAATTGAAAAACCCACAAACTTTTGGAAACACTATCCTACTGTGAAGTTGTGTCTGAGCCCCTGTAACAGAAAGAGGAGCAAAAGACAACATCAAACATTTTAAGGTTGCATATTAACATTTACTTTTTCCCTCCCCATCCTGACTAAAGACCTCCCCAGAGTCTAAAATCTTGCTGGGATGTTCTCCTGCAGAGGGAAAAAAAAACAAAAGAAACCAACACATAAAATCCTGACACATGTATTCGTGTGTGTGAGTAAAAGAAATTTCTCCTAAAAGAAATCCCTCTTTCTCCAAAGAGTGGGTGCGTGAAAAGTGTTTGTAACGTTGCGCAACACTGCCACCTGGTGACAGCATCACGGTAACTGCACCCGTTGAACATCTTCTCTTTTCTTTTTTTTTCTAACACTATCTACCCCAGAGTCTGTGATCTCTTTGCAGGAAGAAACAAACAGGTACAGTTCTTTTCTTTTTTCCTTCTGGGCACACTAAAACACAATTTCCCCAGAAAGTTCAGCAGCATGATACCAATGGAGTCTTTTTCTCCCTAGAGATAGAAACGTGGGTGCGGCAGAGTTAGTGGCTTTAGGTGCTGATCTACAGTCTCTAGATGATATTCCACATCTTCGCCTTCTTTGCGTTTTATCACCACTTTATCTGCGTGGATGTGTCTTCCCACCATCCATTCTGCCTTGCAGTCTTTGAAACGCTGTGAAGCTTTTGGAGAACACGCTAGGTATCTGCGAGCGTGCGGGACTTTGAGATGGGTCCAAACAAAATCATTGTACCAACGCTCCCTGCACACCTCCACCTCGCACAGCAGGTCCTTCGGCAAGTAGGGATACTCCCATCCATATTCCGCTGCAACTTTTTGACCAAACAGCCTCTGTAGTCTCGCCAAAGAGGCATGGTTGATTTGTCCCCTTCACCAGACAGAACGACCGCATCTGGATGGCGAGGTGCCTTGGCCACCTCTAATCTAGGCATTGGAGGCCTCAACAACAGTCTTTTTACCCCAGCATCACATGCAGATGGTGCAGGGGATACGGGAACAGTTTGAGAGATAGATTCTCCTTCAGGCGCTGATGCCTTCATCCTTGGTGTGCTCTCACCCACAGACATAGGCGAATTCCGAAACCCACGGAATGCAGCAAGCGGCGCCTTGTCCCAGCCCTTCTCGGCAAACAGATCGTCAATTTAGACATCATCTCCCATATCAGAGAGAGATTCTAAGTCAGAAGTGTCACACTCCTCCGCGGGTATGTAGCCCTGTGTGGAAACAGAACATCCACACTCCGGAGACTTGCTGGGCCATGCCTTCCTGACACATCCTCCCTCACACCAAGTCTTCTCAGCCGGCTTACCTTAGCCTTTCTTGGGATGTCCGGAACTCTCGTCTACGGATCCATCCAGGCCTGGCGTGGGCATGCGAGACGGTCCACCACCACCGCTGGTCGGGGCTACCACGCTGGTTCTCTTCCTCGGTGGCGGACGCTGTGAGACTGTGGTGACCGAGCCAGCATCCTCGGATTTCTCCCGTTGGTGTTTCACGACCTCCTCCGCGGTCGTTGCAGTGTACGCATGGGTGACTCTTACTGCCGTGATTCCTGCCTTCTGTGGGGCGATGCCTGAAGCCCGGCCTGGATAGATGGTTTTCGGCCTCTCCACCACCGGATCCACCTCGAACATGAATTCCCCGCAGGCGTCACATCGTCCGAAGGGCTTTAACAGACATACCAGTCCCGAGAATCCGTGACAAATCATGCCCAAAGCCTCCACGTCCATGCAGGAATATAGGGCGAATCGACCCCTTGGCTTTAGTCGGATCCCCGTATCCGTTATGGGAGCAGCAGCAGTCAATGTTGTAGTTGCCGGGTGAACCGGGATCCACGAAGCGTTTCCAAACATGGCGACCTGTTGCTGTTCTATCGTACACTGCAGAGTTTTCACGCCAACGTCCCACGTATAGTCCGTCACACGTATTGGACTCCTCCCCTTTTTGCTCCAGTTCGCGGGCTTTTCCACTTGGTTGGTTTGAGACACGCCCACGAACTAAGCGGTGGGGGTTGTGTCTGTTGGCGCAGTGCAATTAAAAACCCCCACGTGTAGTCCGTCACACGGCTGGGTTTTCCCCCTTTCACCACTCTGCCTGCGCGGGCCTTTCCTCTTCCGAGGTCATTTTCACGACTTTCGAGTAGGGCTGCACTTTGGCCTATATACTTGACTGTTTCCGGCAGATACGTTCTTCCAAGTGATACACAATACATATCCCGGACCCGAGCCCCACCACACTCCCAATCCCCTCTATTAAAGTTCTCGCTCACAATGTCTCTGGTCTAGGGGTATGATAGGAAAGGGAGTGCGGCCGCTACGCCAGGCCTCCACCACAGATGCTAAAGTGGTATTAGCAGAAGTTTTTTTACCTTCGGGCCTGCATTGTGTATCGGGTCCTCCCTCCAGGAGTCATCTGCCAGGAAACGAGCCTCACACCGTTGCAAGTCCAACACTCCTTTATTTGAACATAGCATGGACTTACTTGCTTTACAAAACAGAACAGGAGGTGTGAATGTGTATATAGGCCCAGACACAAGTTCTTTCCTCCACTCTCCTCCAAAGAGTGGGCAATGGTCTCCGCACAAGGGAATTCACCTTCTGGACAGTCTCCGACAAGAGGCTCACCCGTCACCGGCAGTATGCTGCACCGGGTCTTCAGATGAGGAGCTCTTCCCGGTCCATTACGTCCACCTCGGATTCAGGCGTCCATCTCCGGAGCACCCTAGGATCCTTCCCTCGCGGAACTCAGTGTTGGGCACTGAGCTCCGGACCGCCAACCGAGTACCTCACCCCAGGCTAAAGGTGCCTGAGGTGGAACACGACCTCCGGTGGTCCTCTAGGCCCAGTCCGCCTAGAGGACAAACACAAACTCCGTCCGCAGGCTGAAGGTGCCAGGGACAACGAACCCCGTGACAAAATGGCCGGCCCCCTTTATACCTTCCCCCGGCATGCGCAGCGGGTTCCCCGCCCCACCACACGGCTGCCGAGAAAAGACAAAAAAGGATTCGACCCAGCAACGACTCGTCCGTCAGCCCAAAGTGACAGCGCCACCCGGTGGACCGCCGGAGATACACCACTGGTGACACCGCAAAAATTCAAAATTACTGGCGGAAAAGTAAACACCCGCTACACAGCATTTAGACAGATTCCCAGGAACCCTGCTCTAGGAGATAGGGAACTATTTTCATTGTCCATCTACTAGTTTGTGAATGGTGGCAGCATGGAGATTCTGTTGGCCTAAATGATTTGTTTTGTCCTTTTTAAAGTTATGTCATCCCCACACCCTATAGTGTCTCCAGTTTTGTGACTTTTTTTTATTATTTTTTTTATTTTATTACTTTTTTAGTACAGGTTTACTGTAAGCTAATCACATTTATTCTATGTCTTAAAAATGTTAAAGCGATAGTAAACCACATAAGAAAAAAAAACCTGCAAGACAATGGCATAATGTGCATCTTAGAACGAAGCTACCCGCAGCCCGACCCGGTCAGCGCTACGGGGGCTGACATGTTGCCTCGCCGCTGGCTCCGGGATCGCTGGCTCCAGTGCTGTGAGTGGAGCCGGCACAATACGCCGGACCTTCGCCAGACCTTCACTGCGCATGCACCGCTGACGTCAGCGGCTGCATGCAGTGTGAATATCTCCTAAACTGTATAGGTTTAGGAGTTATTCATTTTACCTACAGGTAAGCCTTATTATAATGGAGTATACAACTGCTTTAAGCATTATAGATTCCTTTTAATACTTTTTAAAATTGACAGCATTAGTTTTCAATTTCCAACATAGCAGACATGATTCATTATTTGCATTCATGAGCTTTGCTGAAAGCATATTCTGTTCCTGCTTTTGAATCTTAGGGGAGGGTGCCTGTCAGGCTGTGGGGAGTAAAGAGCACAATTTAATATTATATATCAAGGTTCATAAATAATAGTTAAAGCGGAGTTCCACCCAAAAGTGGAACTTCCGCTTAAAGCACTCCTCACCCCCCTTACATGCCACATTTGGCATGTAATTTTTTTGGGGGGGTGTGGGGGCTTCGTTAGGAGTGGGACTTCCTGTCCCACTTCCTCCTTCCACCCAGGGACCGCTTAGGCGACTCGTCATATCTCCTTAGACGGCCCCTCCCTGTAGGCGATCACCTGGCACAAGTGACAGGTCCCAGGCGATCGCCTGTCCACTCCTAGAGCACAGCGCGACTCGCACATGCGCAGTGAGTGCCCGGCCGTGAAGCCAAAAGCTGTCACGGCCGGGTGCCCACAGTGTGAATGAAGGCGCCGGCGGAGAGGGGGGAGAGGAGTAACGCTACGGGTGGCTGCGTTGCTGGACAGTGGAGCAGGTAAGTGTCTGTTTATTAAAAGCCAGCAGCTACACTTTTTGTAGCTGCTGACTTTTAATAAACATAAAAAAAGCTGGAACTCCCCTTTAACAATGGTTACTATCCTTATTGGAGGACATGATGGTGATGTCACAAACACAACCATAATACAGAAGCCCTCTTTCTGTCTTGTTATTTTTTAAATATAGCTCTCATAGGGAGCAATATATACCATATATACGCGAGTGTATGCCGACCCGAATATAAGCCGAGGCACCTAATTTTCCACAAAAAAACTGGGAAAACTTATTGACTCGAGTATAAGCCTAGGGTGTCCATCTGCATGCCTCACTGTGCCTCACTTTGCCTCACTGTGTCCATGTGCATGCCTCACTGTGCCCATGCCTCACTGTGCCCATGCCTCACTGTGTCCATGACTAGACTGACGTTTAACATGGGAGTCTATGGAAGGGTTGCC
Source organism: Rana muscosa (assembly GCA_029206835.1). NCBI lineage: Eukaryota > Metazoa > Chordata > Amphibia > Anura > Ranidae > Rana > Rana muscosa. Next base: position 579,251,403 of record CM055118.1, read on the forward strand.
CGGGTTTGAAAAATCTGTGCTTCCCGGCCGTAAGATCCCCAGACAAAAAACTTTGCATACTTGTAGAGGTGAAATGGGGCTACATTTGTGCATAGTTTCGGGTCCAGGGGACCTATTGTCGGCCGGTAATGGGTCCTCAAAGTCACCAGAGAAATTACCATTTAACATGGGAGTCTATGGATGGGGTGCCCGGCTTTGAAAAATCGGTGCTCCCCAGCCGTAGGTCCCCCGGACAACAAACTTTGCAGACTTGTGTGCCAAGGTTCGGGTCCAGGGGACCTACATCTGGCCGGTACCAGGTCCCCAAATTCGGGAGATCAGGTGCAAAAAGGTGACTCGAGTATAAGCCGAGGGGGCATTTTCAGCACAAAAAAATGTGGTGAAAAACTCGGCTTATACTCGAGTATATACGATAATATGAATGTCCAGGAGCTAAATCAAAGAGCTTCTTGGCTTAGCATAACAACTAGATACTGTAAAGATAGCTGGCTTTTATTATTAATGCTAGAACCATGGGACTTGTAAAAACATTGGGCTGGAGTCACCATACTGGGCCCAATGCAAGAAAACAATGAGACAACTTAAAGCTTTGTTTGTGACACTTTGGCCATGTAGGGGGGCTTTCAGTTGCCTGTGATCATCCATGCACAAAGAGATTTTCCAATAAGTGGAGAAGAGGGAACAGAGAATTTACCTTTATGCGCTGCGCTAACCTATTAATTGTAGCTGGAAGACGATCACAGGCGTTCCCAGCAGAGTACCGCTCATTCTGGAATGGGCAGATGTGACATCACTCATCATTCTCAATAAGACTTCTCTTCTGTGTGTATGACCATCCTTTAAGGAAAGCACCACTTAATTAAAAACAAAGGGTATAACATATATCATTGCTACACAAGTAATGTTATAATGTAATACTAGACAAATTGCCTTTCCTTTTCAGTTTGCAGTTACTGCAGTATTATAAAACTGTTACAAACATTCAAATATCATTGCATGCCTGCAGCGTGGCAAACTGGGGGAATTCAGAAAAGAGCACAAAATTCCACCAGAAATTTTATTCCAACTTGTGTCATTCTCTTACTGCTTTTCTCAGAAATCGTCTCTAAGTCAGATTTATAGGCATTCCCTGCAATAGGAATTTCATTTTCGTTGAGATATTTTACTTCTATTTTGAACCTGTCAAAATGTTTGAGAACATTTTTTGGAATATATACAGTTCAGCATTTACTCTGTAAATCTTGAGTTACACTCAAATGTACCCATAGACATAGGGCCTATATCATTTTCCTATGGGATTATTAAAGTATTCTGAATCTGAAGGAAAAAGACGGACCTTTTTAACTGAACCGGAAGATAACAGATTAGACTGATTATTTGTAGATTAAAATAGTCAATTCAATAGGTTATAAAAACATCCAAATCTCTGTTGTACCTCTAAAATGATGGCACCAGGCTCTTTAGCTCATTTGCCCCCATTTTTAAGACCAGGCTTTTTCTGGAACTTTTTGTTTACAAGTTTAAATCAGTATTTTTTTGCTAGAAAATTACTTATAACCCTAAAAATATTATAATTTTTTTTTTTAGCAGAGACCCTAGAGCAGAGGTAGGCAACCTCGGCCCTCCAGCTGTGGTGAAACTGCAAGCCCCATGAGACATTGCAAGACCCTGACAATCACAGGCATGATGAGATTTGTAGTTTCACCACAGCTGGAGGGTCGGGTTGCCTACCCCTGCCCTAGAGAATAAAATGGAGATTGTTGCAATTTTTTATGTCACACGATATTTGCGCAGTGGTTATGCAAACACAATTTTTGGGGAAAAAATACACTTTAATTAATAAAAAACAAAACAAAAAAAAACACAATATTTCCTTTTTATTTGTATATGTGAAAGATGATGTTACACTGAGTAAATAGATACCTAACATGTCACACTTTAAAATTGTGCACGCGCGTAGAATATCGACAAACTACGGTACTTAAAAATCTCCATAGGCGCCGCATTAAATGCCTTTACAGGTTACCTGTTTAGAGTTACAGAGGAAGTCTAGCACTAGAATTATTTCTCTCGCTTGGATCAGAAGTGACATCATGTCGTCGCTCCGGTCCTCCAAGGTCATAGAGAGGATCTAAGTGGATGTACTTTTTGATTGTCTGTGTGACCAGCCAACCGCACCGTCGGATCATTTCTCAGGCAAATCGGCGGAAACCGTAAGCCTGAGAAATACCGGCAAGCGGTAACTTACAGAGATGTGCAAAATTTTACCGGTAAAAACCAGTGAAAGCTTGTCCTTTATATTGCAACTGGTATGATCTTTCATATAAGTGATACATGTATAGAGGTGTCCATGGGGTAACAAATGATAACAGTCAGACTGTGTTCACACATAAATGGAAGACATTGTAAAGTGACATACCAACAGAGGGAGAACTGATGACCATAGTTACTAGAACAATGGGATTCTCAATTAATACATATTTTTTTACTAATGGTAATACATTGTCTATAGTCCTTAAATGGTATTATAAGTGCCCATGCAGTGTCTTCATTTGTTACAAATTTATCAGTGTGTTAATGCAATTAAGGAGGACCTGTCACCAAGGGCACGGGTAATTGGTTTGACCCCATGCAGTATTGTATATTGTATATGTTCTCTATGTACTAGAGTAGCAAGCAGTTGGATTATATCAAAGATGTTGGTGAACTGGGGTGTGCTTATGTGTTGAGCTGTTAACAAAATAGAGCTTATTGGTGCCAAAAGCATCCACTCTAAAAAAAATGTATTAGATCTAAACCTCATAAGTAGCCAATTCAGCTTATAAACACGTAGTAAAACAAATACTGAGGTTGCCACTACTTACCACCTTAGAAAGTCAGGAAACTTTCTAAATAGAGCGTCCAGAAATAAGCGCCTCACTGCTCCATTTCTACAAGTTTTTTTTAGAGGCAGAAAAAAGTCATTGGTTGAGGCTGGGTTCACACTGATGCATCCAATTCGCATGACAGGAGAGTGTGACCGGCTCTCAATAGAGCCGATTCACACATCTCCGGGGCAGACGCGGAGCTCATTGCACAAGGATCATGTGTGTCTTTGGCTTTGTTTCAGGTCCAAATTCAAAACTTTGGGCCTGATTCATCCCTGAAATGGAGAGCAAGGATGCCCTGGACCCCTGCTGTGATCAGTGTCCACACCCAGTGTGAACCCAGCCTGAAAGCCCATATAAATACATATTATTCCAATATTATATAGTAAGCTCTGATGATATAAACCATAAAGCACTGAAGTTCCCAGCTCCCAGAGTAATTCAGAAATGGGCAGATGTGTCATCACTCATTATTCTTAATAAGACTTCTGTGTGTATGGCCATCCTTAAAGGAAAACACCACTTACCGTATTTATCAGCGTATAACACACACTTTTTTCCCCTTAAAATCAGGGGGAAATCGTGGGTGCATGTTATACGCCGATCCCCCGCTGAAACGAGCGAGAGGAACCGAGATACACAAAGCTGAAGTACACTCGGCTTTAATCGGCTCCTCTCGCAGTCCCGTCCACATCCACTGATTGCGCCGCTGACATACAGAAAGCCGAGTGTACTTCGGCTAGTCTCGGCTCCTCTCACAGTCCCGCCCCTGACTGTGAGCAGAGCCTAGTCTAGCCGAAGTACACTCGGCTTTCTGTATGTCAGCGGCGCAATCAGTTGAGATGGGTGGGACTGCGAGAGGAGCCGAGTCTAGCCGAAGTACACTCGGCTCCGCTCGCTCCTCTCCACAGCGGAAATCGGCGCCAAATTTAAACATTGCAGAGACTGGCACTGGGCAAGGCAAGGCTGCAAAGGCACTGGGCAAGGCTGCAGATGGACACTGGGCAAGGCTGCAGATGGACACTGGGCAAGGCTGCAATGATGGACAAGGCTGCATTTAAATGTAAGTTTTTTTCCTTGAACTTCCCTCCTAAAAGTTTTTTTCCTTAAAATTCCCTCCTAAACTTGGGGTGCGTGTTATACGCCGGCACGTGTTATACGCCGATAAATACAGTAATTAAAAAACAAAGAGTATAACATACCGTATTTATCGGCGTATAACACGCACTTTTTTCCCCTTACATCAGGGGAAAATCGTGGGTGCGTGTTATACGCCGATACCCACATATCCCGGGCGGTCTCCGCTCACTGTGAGCGATCGCCGAGATACACATAGCCGAGTGTATTCGACTATACTCGGCTTTTCTCGGCTCCGCTCACAGTCACGCCCAGTCCCGCCATTGGACCTGTGTTATGTCCATCATAGGGCAGGACTTGGCGTGACTGTGAGCGGAGCCGAGAAAAGCCGAGTATAGCCGAGTACACTCGGCTATGTGTATCTCGGCGGCGGCTCCGCCCAGTCCCTGCGTTCTCGGCGGCGTCCGCCCCGCTCCGCACAGTCTCGGCTCGAATTTTAAATTATGGCAAGGCTGCAATAAACACTGGGGGCAAGGCGACACTGGGGCAAGGCGACACTGGGGCAAGGCTGCACGGCTGCACTGTGACAAGGCTGAATTGGACTCTGTGGCAAGGCTGCAATGGACAATGGGGCAAGGCTGCACTGTGACAAGGCTACAATGGACATTGGGGCACGGCTGCATTTAAATGTAAGTTATTTTTCCTTAAACTTCTCTCCTAAAAGTTTTTTTTCCTAAAATTCCCTCCTAAACTTGGGGTGCATGTTATACGCCGGAGCGTGTTATACGCCGATAAATACGGTATATCATTGTTACACAAGTTATGTTAAAATTTAATGCTATACATATTATCTTTCCTTTTCAGTTACTGCAGTATTATAAAACTGTTACAAACATTCCAATATCTTAGAACGCCTGAAACGTATCAAACTGGGGGAGTTCTGCACATTGAGCACAAAATTCCACCAGAAATTTTATTCCAACTTGCGTCATCCTTTTACTGCTTTTCTCAAAAATCGTCTCTAAAGCCCCATACACATGAGCCGAATGCCGGCCAACAATGGCCGGTTTAAAGCGGACCTTCAGTAATTTTTTCATCTTTCCATCCATTAAATCTTCTGCCCTTGTTGATTTAACTTTGGATAGTAAAACATTTTGTTCTGCTAGTAAATACCTTATACAGCCCACTTCCTGTTTCTTGTCTGGTAAAGAGCCTAGGCTTATGACATCATGTACAGCTCTCTCTCTCACTCTCGTGAGAGTTTGACAGGAAGGGAGGGGGGTGAGTCATAAGAGGGCCAATGAGAGCTGCAGGGCTGGAGGTGTGCCTCTGTGTGTCCAGGAAGTGAACAGGCAGCAGCTTCAGCTGCCCACAGTTAAAATGGCTGCAGCCAGACTTGGTGGAGGGAGATTTCTACAGCATATTTGGCAAGTATAGTATATATAAAATAATATGCAAATTGGTTGGAGGGAAGCTTCAGAATGGCAAAGATGTTTTTATTACAAATTACGTGAGCAGACTGCAGTTCCTCTTTAATTAAAACCAGCCGACATTCGGCCCATGTGTATGCCAGCCAGTCCGACAGAAGCTGAAGAGCTTCTGTCGGACATGCAGGCTGGAAAACCATCAGCCTACTGGCTCCTGATTGCCAATGGCTGAGAGTCCCCCTGTCAGAACACAACAGCTCAGTGGGGGAAATCGCTGTACTCACATCAGATCATTACATATTTGGTGAGATGTTTTACTTCTAAAGGGACACAGACACTATAGCTTTCCATACTACAACACTGAGATTGTTCATGAGGTTCTAATGAAAGCTGACCCTCCCATTTAGAAATACGTAGGAGAGGAGATGATAAAATAAACCGCAATTTCATCAGAAAAGAGATCACTTATGCCCTGTACACACGATCGTTTTTTCCGATGGACTTTTTTCATCGGAAAAACCGATTGTGTGTGGGCCCCATCTGACTTTTTTCCATCAGTGTAAGAAAATAGAAAATGTTTACAATTTTTTAGATGGAAAAAAAAACAATAGGAAATTCCGATTGTCTGTGTGGAACTCCAACGGAGAAAAAACCCACGCATGCTCAGAATCAAGTCGACGCATGCTCAGAAGCATTGAACTTAATTTTTCTCGGCTCATCGGAGTGTTTTACGTCACCGCGTTTTGGACGGTCGGAATTTTGTCTGATGGTGTGTATGCAAGACTGATGGAAGTCAGCTTCATCGGAATTCCGACGGAAAATTCCATCGGATTTTATTCCATCGGAAATCTGATCGTATGTACAGGGCATGAGAATCTGACAAAACATTTGATAAAATTCTTGGAATATATACAGTTTACTTCTTTCTCTGTATATTTTGAGTTACACTTTATTGTACACATAGACATAAGATAGAGCTTTTTGACTGGACTGAAAGCCAACTGATTAGACTGATTATTTGTAGATTAAAACAGTCAACTCAATAGTTCGAAAACCCAATCCAAATCTCTGTTGTACCTCCAATAGGATGGCACCAGGCTCTTTATCTCATTTGTCCCTGTCTTCTTAAAAATGTACATGGATCGTAAGTTCTGCACACACAGCTGCCCTTTGTCAGCTTTATGCTGACACCCCTACTAGATGTTTTATGGAATATAAATTATACATAACTTACAGAGATATGCAAAATCTTGCCTGGTAAAAACCAGTGACAGCTTGTCCTTTATATTGCAACTGGTATGATCTTTTATATAACTGATGCATATTTAGAGGTGTCCATGGGGTAACAAATGATAACAGTCAGACTGTGTTCACACGTAAATGGAAGACATTGTAAAGTGACATACCAACAGAAGGAGAACTGATGACCATAGTTACTAGAACAATGGGATTCTCAATTAATACTCTCTTTCACTAGTAGTATCCTCAATGCCCTCCCAAAGGGAGCTTTTTTTTTTTTTTAACTAATGGTAACTCATTGTCTATAGTCATTACATTGTATCATAAGTGCACATTCAGTGTCTGCATTGTTACAAATGTATCAGTGTGTTAGTGCAATTAAGGAGGACCTGTCACCAAGGCCATGGGTATTTTAATTGGCTTGACCCCTTGAAGTATTGTAATTGTATATGCTTTAAATATAAGAGTAGCAAGCAGTTGGATTATATCAACAGCAATGCCTAAAAATCATGCTATTTTAGTTTACAGAGTTAGGTCAGAGATGTTGGTGAACTGGGGTGTGCTTATGTGTTGAGCTGTTAACAAAATAGCGCTTATTGGTGCCAAAAGAATCCACTGTAAAAAATTAACTTAGATCTGATCCTCATAAGTAGCCATTTCTGCTTATAAACATGTAGTAAAACAAATACAGAGGTTGCCTTACCACCTTAGAATATTAGGAAACTTTCAGGTTTAACCTTTCTCATATTCTAGCAGTGACATACCAAATGTGAGCAAAATCAAAAATCCAGTGTAACTAACATATGTTAGCTAGTGCTCCGTTGTGTTGATGTAGGAGGCCAGACCCTCAAAAAAAAAAAAAAACTTTTTTTTTCCCCCCCCCTTTATATATCAATTTGTATCTAAAAGCTAAAAGCTTGCATGTTCCTGATTTTTCATATTTTAAGTGGACTAGAGTGGGTCTGGAGGAGTTTAGCTTTATAGCCTTTAGATTAGCTTATAGCTTTTTACAGTGCTATAGCCAGCCATTTAAAAATCTATCATGACAGATGTTGAATAGTAGACGTATTCTCGAGAAAACAACTTTCTTTCAATAGGTTTTTATTAGGTTTTATAAATATGTAGAGTGAGAAGATAGTGTAAAACATATAAAAAAAAGTAAAACATTACATAAAATGGTCCCTTATTGACAATGTCTATGATGACGAAACGCGTCTAAGGGGGTACGTGCTGACGTCACCACGCTCATAGGACGGGAGTTTGCTTTCTAGCCGGCCGGCTTGTATACATGTCCTTTTTATTGTTCGCTGATGTAAGTGTAACTTTTAATTTTTTATAATAAATTGCTGAGACGGTATCACACTATCCAGTTCCTATCCTTTCTCTTTGGTTCGTTATACCATCCGGACCATACGGAAGTTCTTATTGACAGTGAGGAATTCATATCCACCCTATGCTTTCAATCATACCTATATAGACGTCCACAATTATCCAGCCATCTACTGACCTGCGGTTGATTTGTGTTGCATATCATGTTTGCAATCTGGTAAGCAGACATTCTATTAGGTGGCGGTGCACTTCAGGGTGGATCTTTCTACACTTTATAAGACCTCCTTTTTGTGTATCTCTGGTAAGGAGACTATATGTGCGGTGATGGTTCACTAATATAGAAGTCACTCACTGGTTATTGTATCGTCTCCCCCACCCTATAGCATCAGTCCCTTACAGGGAGATTCTTTGTGGCAGGATTACACTATGTTTTCTTTGCTTTTTGTTTTTTCAATACATGCAATTTTTGGATAACTTACTCCAATACTGCGGAGTACCCTTCTATTATCGTCCTTCAATATCATTGAAAAAACCTTATCCGAAGTGCATTTAAAGTCCTAAGCTGGGTTATAGCCATCTGTTCAATTTGGCTTATCTTCTGGTAAACATACAACCTCACCACTCTATTAGGACCCAAGATCAGTGTTTTAATTGACATCAGCCCTTTAAGCATTTCTGTTTGGACTTTTCATTATCCAAATAATAGAATTTTGGACTCATAGCTCAACTTTTCTTTTCCATTACATAAAATAAATCAGGTACAGCAACAGTCTGGATAGATCATAAAATGCCTGAGGTCTAAGCAATATAGCACGAAGTTCGAAGAAATTCAATGACAGTGACATTATCTAAAATATTAGGCATTAACCCAGGAGGATGACTGTTTCCATGAACGATCAAACTTATCTATCATACCAACTCGCAATGATAACAATTTTTCATATTCATAAGTAAGGTTGATAGAGTTAACCACTTAGATTATGAGCAATATCTTTCCTCCAGTGTCTTGTTATTACGGTTCTGGATGCTAACAGTACATGTGCAACCGGTAAGCGGAAATTAGGTGGAAAGTTTTCAATTACTAAATTTAGAATGGTCAAGGCCATGTTAGGTGGGGTTAGGATACCTGTAACGGAGGAGATGAGGCCAAACATTTGGTTCCAGAAGCTTGTGAGACTCTTGCAAGACCAGAGAGTATGTTAGAGGCTACCTACATGACTGTAATTGCCCCAACATAGAGACGATTGGGAGGGATAAAATTGAGCTACTCGGCAGGGTGTAGGGCACCAGCGAGAAATGATTTTTTGGGAGAGTTCTCAGTGGTTAACACAGAGTGTAAATTTAAAAGCCTGGAGCCATTGTGCTGGTGTATAGTGAAAACAACTTTCATTTGAAGAAACTGCATACTACGAAATGCCAATGTTATCAACATTTTTAAATAGTTTTCCAGATTTCCAGAAAGACTTTCCTACGGAACTTGTGAATATGACTTTGTGAGACTCTCCTAAAGAAATTATATTTTTTTTATTTGTGATTCAGGGACGTTATGTTGTAGATGGTTGAAAAATAAAATGACATTAAGCTCAAAAACAAAAATGTAATATATTACATCTTTCCAACCCTTAAATGTTGCTAGCTGCATCTGTTTTCTTTATTTCAGCATTTTTCTCTTTATTTCACTCTTATGCCGCGTACACACGACCGTTTTTAATGTCATTGAAAAAAACAACGTTTTTCTCGACGTGATTCTTCTCAAGCCTGCCTTGCCTACACACGATCATGAAAAAAAAATACTAGAGCAAAGCGCGGTGACGTACGAAATGTACGACGGCACTATAAAGGGGAAGTTCCATTCGGATGGCGCCACCCTTTGGGCTGCTTTTGCTGATCCTTGTGTTAGTAAAGTTTGGTGAGAGACGATTCACGCTTTTCAGCCTCATGCTCTTCAGTCCGTTACAGCGTTACGAATGCTAGTTTTACCAGAACGAGCGCTCCCGTCTCATCACTTGCTTCTGAGCATGCGTGTTTTTTCACGTCGTTAAAGCCTACACACGGCTGTTTTTCATGAAGAGAAAAACGACGACGAGAAAAATTAGAGCATATTTCAAATTTTTAATGCCCATTTTTCACATCGTGAAAAATGCTCTGGAGCGCACACACGATCGTTTTTAATGACCAAATAAAAAAATTGCATTTTTCTTGTCATGCGTACGCGGCATCACTGTCCTAAAAGACAAGTTCACTTTTCACAAAAAATTATGAATGCATTTTTTTTGCCAGTAAAAAAATGTAAACTTTTTTTTTTTTTTTTTTTTTTTACGGTGGAGCCTGTAAAGCATTGCACCCGTGATCGGCAGATCTCAGGCGCAATAACAGGATCCTGCAGACTCTCAGTTACTGAATTGCAGGAAGACTCAATGTACTACTAGAGCACTAACCAGTGCCCCCACAGTTCATTGAGACCTACAAGTCATCTGCCACGGTGGCTGACGGTACTTGTAGTTCATTCATTTACAGAACTCTGTTTTTAAATTGTGACAGCGGGTGCAGAGAGAAGATCCCATCTGCTGTCTCAGGGTAAGGGGGGGATCGGGGGGAGAAGAAGCAGGAGCTAAAACATGGTACATGTTCTACCCTAAATACGGGTGGAACATATAACATGTTCCAAAGGTGAACTCGTTAAGTTGCCCATACACTACTAGAGTTTCTAATATTTTGTACAAAAAGCCTCAGTACATTTCATGACTTGACAAATGTCACTCACAAGCACTTCAAAATTGTATTTGGTTTCAACATTCGATGCTGCCGGCTGTCAAAATACCCATACAAAAGCAGCATCTTATTGAATGCAGCCACTGTTCTGCCAATGATTTTCCAGCAGGCTGCTTTGACGAAAGTCAATCCAAAGACTAACTTTTGTTGAAAAGAGCGAGGCCAGCAGTGCCACCAACTGAGGGAATATCATCCAGTTCCCAAGCTTTAGATGCACTAGCAGATTTTTGGACTTGACAAACAAAACAAAACTCCAGCTAACACTTTTTAATCAATTTCAGCAGATTTTTTCTCTTTCTGGATAAAGGTTTTACATGAATAAGGGATGACCATTGTAAGCACCCCTGTCAGTGGTAAATTATTTGTCTCAACCCTCTAACTGCTGTTAAAGAAAGATAAAAAATAACAGACTTATTAACTGGATCACCAGGAAAAATAAAGGGCAAAAAAAGGCCTAAAAAAGAAAACAAATGCAGCCATCACATCTAAAGCCCTGTACACACGATCGGATTTCCTATGGATTCTAATCCGATGGATTTTTCCATCGGAAATCCGATAAAGCTGACTTCCATCAGTCTTGCCTACACACCATCAGTCAAAAATCCGACCGTCCCAAACGCCGCGAGGTAAAACACTCCGACAAGCCGAGAAAAATGAAGTTCAATGATTCTGAGCATGCGTCGAATTGATTCTGAGCATGCGTGGATTTTTTGTCCGATGGAGTTCCACACAGACGATCGGAATTTGCAATCGTTTTTACAAAAAGCTATGGATGTTTATTTTCGTATTGCGTGCACCATGTAAATTATGCTAGTAATGTTTAGTCTAGAGAACCGGGACAGAGGCTGGATGCAGATTTCAACTCCTCCCCTGAGTAGCTAATTGGCAGCGACTTATAAGTCCATCCAACCAGTGACCTAGTACGCTTCCTGATGACGTGTCATACGAAACGTACGTCGAGGCGGTACTAGGTCACGTACAGACGAACTTCCGGTCCCTCTGGCTCACCGCTGTCGTAGGTGGAACGCACGCCAGTAATCCTCAGATGGGACATCGTATCTCTATCCACGATATGCTTTACAGCCTCAGTGCCGGGTCTGTGGCACCCCTAAAGTGAGTAGGCATTTGGCTTTTAAATTTTGTATATGTTTGGCTCAATAAACGGAATTATGCTATTGCCGTTTTATCCTTCATTTTCATATCCTGATCTGAGCCTCCATGAGGTAGTGGTTCCGTTCCAGCATCATCTTTTCCACATAACCTAAGCAAATGAGCTTGCTGTAAGCGCATTTGACCTCTTTTTTAATTAAAAGGGTCAACTCCATTTGGTAAGCTGCCATCCTATCTTGAGCACATTTGGGTGATTGGTTTACAGTCGGTGAAGGTGGACTTCTGACAGCTGTCGCTTTCTGAATTTTTGCTTCGCATGATGTGTCTGTGATCCAACACTGGGACACTTTGTATTATTCACTGATTATAAGGACTTGATTGACACTTGTTATCATTTATATACACCTTTTTATTCTAAGTGCACATATTTTTCATCAAAGTTTATTTTGTGTACAGGGGCATATACTGATTTGTGTTGCTTTATAGATTTATCCCATTCAAACTAGTGTATCACTGCACTTATTTGGTACAGCAAATCCAATACACCATTATTTTAGTGGGTATAGGTAGGCTGGTGTTTGGTATATCATTATTTATACTTATTTAGTAGTATGTTTATATTAAAATTAATTCACTACCAGTGATTTTATTTAGCGCCTCCACAAGTATATAGCTTATATATACATATTTTTTCTCACATTTGTTCCACTCTGTGGAATTTTGGGGAGCAGCTGTAATTTATTATTCATTTTATATTTTTTTAGGCGCAAGATTTTGTTTTCTTCCTAACTATACTTTGTCTGTCCACCTGTTAGAAAAAACTATATTTTTCCTATACCTAGCCTCTCTCTTCCCCAAAGCCCACCACTACTTTTCTTGGTGACATTACGGGTTCTTACTCTTTTTTCCTTGGCAACAGCAGGGGGTAGTGTTTATTTCTGGACAGTGCAACATTCATGTAATGATGTTTGAGTGCCATTGTTCCGTCAGATATGGTGACCCGTCAGAATTGGTAACGGAAGTGACGTTCCGTCGCCGCCATCTTGCTACACCCCGCACTCCTCCACGGTAACTATACACCGAGAAGGGGCCAAGCGGACAGCTTGTTACACCCACCAGAGTTTTGCATTTCACAGTTATTTTTAACAGAAAACTGAGCTTATAAGATGAAATACAGTATTTAGAAATTGGACGCAATGGACGGACTGTTTAGATGTTGAATTATAAAAGCAGCGGCAAACCTGCTGATCTCACAGGTTTGCTAATGTGATAGAACACCACTGATTTTATAATTCAACATCTAAACAGTCCGTTCGATTTCCAAATACTGTATTTCATTATATATGCTCCGTTTCCTGTTAAAAATAACTGTGAAATGCGAAACTACAGTGGGTGTAACAAGATGTCTCGGTGTACCGTTACTATGGAGAAGTGCGGGGTGTAGCAAGATAGCGGCGACGGGATGTCACTTTCATTACCAATTCTGACGGGTCGCCATATCTGATGGAACACCATGTTGTACAGAAGTACTGATAGCCCAGACCATTGTTATGACCCGTCCCCAAGGGGTGTGTCCATGATGGCTTGGGCTTACTTGTAAAGGTTTAAATGACACTAGATGTCTGGCCGTTTTTTAAAAAAAAAATTTCAATTAAGAGGTACGATTGGACTTTAAAAGCACAAAAAAGGCAAAATTAACGCTAATATATGCAAAAAAGGGGCCATTTGTTGCACATACTCAAAACCAGGGACCGTTCATGGAAATCAGTGGAGAGTTGGCAGTTGATACATGATAGGGAAACTATTATCCACAAGATGTTAAGAGAGAATAAAATATATAATTTCTCTTTATGCCTAATTTAATGCATTCTAAATGTTCTGCAGGAACATTTAGAATGCATTTAATTAGGCATAAAGAAAAATATAATTTTTTTCATAATTTGTGGCAGATGATGTTTTTCCATCCCCTGAAAGTCTAGGTTAGCTTATTTTATGTTCTGGGCACAAGAAAAATACATCATATAATTTGGTAACTGGCGTGTGGGATTCCATGGCAGCAGTCAGGGGGGGGGGGGGGTGGGGAGTGCAAAGACTCACCTTTTTAAGTGATATGTTTGCCCAGAATAATATAAAACTCTGTCCAAAATATCTGAGTTGAATGTTTCACAAGGGAACAAGTGTCAAAGGACCCCTGCTATTTAAAGTGTACGTCTAGCCAAGTTTTTTTTTTTTTTTGTATAGTGTAAGGAAGAACTATAACCCCTATTAAGCCTTAGGAGAGTTTCCACTTTTAGCAAAATTCTCCATTGCATGTCTGAGCATATGCAGACAAAGGAGAAAAATAGTTTATTTTATTTTATTACAGGTACATACTGTATATAGTGCCATCAATTTACACAGGACTTTACATATATAGTGTATATTCACACCAGTCCCTGCCCCCAAGGAGCTTACCAATCAAAGGTCCCTGACTCACATTCTTATATACCGTACTAGGGACAGTTTAGACAGGAGCCAATTAACCTACCAACATGTATTTGGGGTGTGAGATGAAACCCACGGAGGCACAGGGAGAACATGTAAACACTGTGCAGGTAGTGCTAACCCTTTAGCCACTGTTCTGGCTTATCCGTATAAGGCCAAACCATGGATATTTGGGGTGGAGAAAGGACATAACCGGAGGTGACCAGAAAAATAGCAAAATGTATTCATCATGAATAATGCATTTTATGCAGTGTTACTGGCAGCAAACATTGACAGATAGTATACTAAAAGTATACTTGGTTATGGATATTGCTCTAGGGAAGGCATCACTGTTAAAACTTGGAAATCATGTTTAAAAAAGAATAATAAAGCAAACACGGTTTGTCTTCACGATACTGTTCTATTTTTGCAACTCCTTGTAAATGCAGCATTTAGTAATCTTTCTGGACTGTGAAGTGCTGCATCCTTAGTTATTGTACTGACAGGTTTTAGGGCTCATATACAGGTGCATTTCTTTCCTTTGCATTGAGCTCTGGTCACCATATGATGTGTGGGACCTAAGTGCCATTGCACATTGGATTTATAGTACACATATTGGCAGTATTCACAAGCATTTACAAAAAAAACATAAGATGGATGGCAATTTGATGCGTCCTGTTGTTTTTAATCAATATCTTAATAAAAGTACATTAATACATTTTTAGAAAAAATGACATTTATAGTGAACATTGGTATAGGATCCAGAATAAAGTTCTAATCACACTTCCCAGGAGTTACAATAAACATGTAAAACTCAGATAAAACAATGCATATCCAACAAACACAAAACCTGGTTGAACGATGTACACAAGGAGTGGATGGCCTTATTCATAGATCCAGTAAATTCAGAAATATAAATCTTGCTTTGCTCTACAAGTTTCGTGTTTGGAGACGCTTCATCAGGAGCACAATAGTAAAGAGGCCGTGTTGAATAATAGCACGTACCTAGGTATTTTTAAACTGGCAGTCCGTGTGTAACAGAGAGCCAGTGATGTGTAGACACAGTCATGATAGACCACAGCAAAGTAACAAATAGATGGGTAACAAGCACAGTCTGCTGGTAAGCAGAACGAGAGCATTCCTCCAGGTATGTTTGGTTAAAAACGCCAAGCAATATATATCAGTAAGAGCCTGTAGCTAGGGTCAAACAGCAGTAGTCTGTCAAGGATAGTCCCAGAGGGCAAAATAACCCGGCTTGGAACTTCAGGCAGAAAATGTAGTGACCTCTCCTGTGGAACCTCTCCTGTGGAACCTCTCCTGTGGAGAGGTTCCATCCAGGGTCGCCACTACATTTTCTGCCTGAA
This sequence comes from Rana muscosa, assembly GCA_029206835.1. Lineage (NCBI taxonomy): Eukaryota > Metazoa > Chordata > Amphibia > Anura > Ranidae > Rana > Rana muscosa. Next base: position 579,267,051 of record CM055118.1, read on the forward strand.
GTTCCAAGCCGGGTTATTTTGCCCTCTGGGACTATCCTTGACAGACTACCGCTGTTTGACCCTAGCTACAGGCTCTTACTGATATATATTGCTTGGCGTTTTTGGCCAAACATACCTGGAGGAACGCTCTCGTTCTGCTTACCAGCAGACTGTGCTTGTTACGCATCTATTTGTTACTTTGCTGTGGTCTATCACGACTGTGTCTACACATCACTGGCTCTCTGTTACACATGGACTGCCAGTTCAAAAATACCTAGGTTCGTGCTATTATTCAACACGGCCTCTTTACTATTGTGCTCCTGATGAAGCGTCTCCAAACGCGAAACTTGTAGAGCAAAGCAAGATTTATATTTCTGAATTTACTGGATCTATGAATAAGGCCATCCACTCCTTGTGTACAACGTTCAACCCAAGTTTTGTGTTTGTTGGATATGCATTGTTTTATCTGAGTTTTACATGTTTATTGTAACTCCTGGGAAGTGTGATTAGAACTTTATTCTGGATCCTATACCAATGTTCTCTATAAATGTCATTTTTTCTAAAAATGTATTAATGTACTTTTATTAAGATATCTTTTTCTATAAATAAAAAACCCCTAGATTTTTTACAATATTTACCTATGTGCCATCTAAAGTCCATTTCCATTAGTTCCATTAGTGTTTCTCCAATAACTGTGGGGGGATGAGATGCTAGAGAAAATAAAAATACAGTTGTTAGGTGGAGACATCTCTGAAGAGGATGTTTTTTTAGGGATCGTCCAAAAGCAAACAGAGTAGGAGAACATCGGACAGATTAGGGTAGGGAGTTTCATAGGATGGGAGGCTCTGGAACAGTCCGGGAGGTGAGAATGGGAGGTTGTGACGAGGGAGCTAGAGAGCAGGAGGTCCTGGGAGGAACCAAGAGAAAGATTAGGTTGGTATTTTGAGACTCGGGTAGTGATGTAGCTGGGGGCTGAATTGTGGATGGCTTTGTAAGTTTTTTGGTATTGTTTTGAATTTAATTAATTGGGTGAGCGGGAGCCAATGGAGGGATTATAACTTGCCAAGCAAATTGACCCATTTGGTAAAGCTTTTTATTGCTGTCTGCTTCCCTGTTGCAAATATTCCTTTACTTTCTGACTCATTAAACTATTATTATTGTTACAAGAAGATAAATGTAACAGTAAAAACCAACCAGGGCTTCTAATCCTTCCCAACTCTAAAAAAAAAAAGAAAAAAAAAATTGGCTGGACATACATTTTATATAAAGATATGAATAACACATATTGCAGTATGTTATGTTTTGGGCGGGCCAGTGTCAATGAACATTACTTATTTAATTTCATTACATGTCGTGTATTAATTATTTAAGCAGTAGAATTCAGTAGAGTAAAAATAAGGGCAGGATAGTAACTGCAGCCAAACTCTGATTCCAGCTGTTTCTGAAGTTGGCAAGGACTCGGGTCTGTCTGTGCATATCTGTTCGTTTTGTAGAGACAGAAACATCAGCATTAATATCAGAACCATAACTATGTGTGATGGGGCCTCATAGCAAAATCATTAAGGGCTCCCCTTGCTTCTCTAATTTCCATCTCAAAGGCAATTCCTCTAGCGACACAGAATACTAATTGCTTTCAAAGCAATCCTAAAGCAGTTGCTAAACTATATTTATTACAAATGTATTTGACAAATGATGTTGCTACATGCATAAATCACTATAGAGCCAGACAGGTATGATCTCCTTGGGCTTCTAGCCCTATAGCAGTCGCGTGGTCTTCTGTGGCTATTCTAGTATTTGATGTATTTATATTCCACTGAATGCTTATGGTTTACATTGTTTGCAAAATTTCATTTGCTACTATCTGAGCCAGCCAGTTAATGTGCTGACAAGAAAGCATGCTGATAGGAAGAGAAAGCAGAGCAATGGCTCATCACTGTGCTGCTTCTCCTATTATTGCGCAGTCACAGGCTGGGGAAGATCCCGGATGACCTGGGCTCAGAGGAAGTCAGTTTAATTTTGCTGGCCATCAGGTTGAGTATTATGGGGGAAATCTCTGAAATTAGGGTGAATATTTTTGAAAAAGTTGTTTTTTTTTTTTTTCTCCATAGTTTTGTCTGGAGTTCTGCTTTGATGATAAAATAAATTTGGATGATAGTTTTATTGCTTATTTGCCTATATTTAAGCTCAGACTGTACATGTCTTTTTCTTTTGTTGCTCAGCCCTGGCATGGCTAATAATATTATATACATAATGTATTATCTTCCCAGATATAGTTAAGCGTAATACTGGCGGTACGCTGTATATTTAGACAGCAGCGAGATGTGATTGGACTCTTTCTCTCTCCTTGTGTGACACACAAGTGCTTGGGTTTCCCTGCTCTCATGTTCTGAGTGCCTCTCATACTAGACACTGGTTGGCTCAAGAGGCATCTAATTCCCAAGAGGCCTTTGGGAAATCGCTGCCTAATTGCTGCTCTTCACCCCCGCTGATCAGGTACCTAACCTATTTTTTGCCGTAGTGAGGTGTGGTATATTAGGCTGCTTGTGACCCGTGAATATAGAATTCATTGCTGAAGGGGAACTCTAGGTAAAACTATAAAGAACGCCCCTTAATCTAGCCAGTCATTCATTTATGTGTATACCGTTAAAGGGATGTGAGATAACTCAAGGAGTAATAAAAAATAAAAAAAGATTGTTGTAATGGTAAAACATTTAGTTTATTTATACTGTATTTCTCATTCACAATTTACTGAAAGTTAGAGTTATACTTAAAGCGGGATTCCACCCGCAATTTTTTTTCTTAAAAGTCAGCAGCTACAAACACCGTAGCTGCTGACTTTTAATAAGGACACTTACCTGTACTACTCGCCCGCGATATCAGCCCCCCCGAGGCCGATCCCTCGATCCTGGCAGCTCCCGGCACCACCATCCTCAGTAAGGGAAACAGGCAGTAAAGCCGTGCGGCTTCACTGCCCGTTTCCTACTGCGCATGTGCGAGCCCCGTGGCGCTTTGTGAATGGGCCGGCTGCTCTCTGGGATACACACAGTTCCCAGAAGGCAGTGCGCCCCATTCACCAGAAGACACCGCGAGTAGGACGGAGGAAGAAGACCAACCGCGGACGATGAAGAGGCAGAATAGGGACTTCCACATAGCAACCGATATATCTGGTAAGTAGAAAAAAAAATCTATTTTTTTTTTCTATTTTTTGGGGGATTTTTGTTAAAAAAAAAAATAGGATTTTTATAACAGCTTACCTGTAAAATCCTTTTCTTGGAGTACATCACGGGACACAGAGCGACATAGTCATTACTAATGGGTTATATAGATACCGTCAGGTGCTGGCACTGGCAACTTCCAAAACCGGAAGTACCCTCCCCTATATAAGCCCCTCCCATCCGGGAGCACCTCAGTTTTGTAGCAAAGCAATAAGTGTCCCTAAAGAGGGGCGGGAGCTCTGTGTCCCGTGATGTACTCCAAGAAAAGGATTTTACAGGTAAGCTGTTATAAAAATCCTATTTTCTTTCTCGTACATCACGGGACACAGAGCGACATAGTCATTACTAATGGGATGTCCTAAAGCAATGCCAAATGAGGGGGGGGATACACCATATATAAGCTGAGCGCTATCAGACATGAGGATCTTTTGCGGCCTGCAACACACTGCGCCCAAAGGCGACATCCTCCTGACTTCTAACGTCCACCTGGTAGAACCTAGTAAACGTGTGTACCGAAGACCATGTTGCGGCCTTACAGATTTGAGCCAGGGAGGCCTGGTGATGCACTGCCCATGAAGTTCCAACTGCTCTCGTGGAGTGCGCCCTAACTTTGAACGGAGGCGGTCTACTTCTCAAGCCATAGGCTTGTATTATGACCTGTCGAATCCACTTGGCTAAAGTAGATTTTGACGCTGCCTGACCCTTTCTGGGGCCTTCCGGCAGAATAAACAAAGTATCCGTTCTGCGAATCTGAGCAGTGGCTTTTAGATAAGCTTTAACTGCTCTTACTACATCCAAAGAATGCAATAACTTTTCCTCTACCGAAGTAGGTTTGGGGAAAAAAGAAGGAAGAACCACATCTTGGTTCAAATGAAAACTCGATACCACCTTAGGAAGAAAGGCTGGATGAGGACGTAACACTACTCTGTCCTTATGGATAACCAGATATGGCTCCTTACAGGACATAGCTGCTAATTCCGATACTCTTTTAGCCGAACAAATGGCTACTAGAAAAATCAATTTCCTGGTGAGAAGCACCAAGGAAATATGCTGTAATGGTTCAAATGGTTGTTTCTGTAGAACCGACAGAACCAAGTTTAGATCCCATGGACATATGGGAATATTAACCGGAGGACTAATACGCATCACTCCTTGTATAAAGGCTTTGACTAGTGAATGCGAAGCCAAGGGCCTTTGAAAAAATATTGACAAGGCCGAAATCTGACCCTTGATAGTACTCAAGGCAAGCTTCCTATCTACAGCCCATTGTAGGAAGTCCAGAATCCTACCTATTACGTATTTACGTGGATGCCATTTCCTGGCCTCACACCAGGCGATGTACGCCTTCCAGATTCTATAGTAGATCTGCCTGGATACCGGTTTCCTGGCATTGATCATGGTAGACACCACAGCATTAGAGAGCCCTCTCTTTTTTAGAATGTGGGCTTCAATAGCCAGGCCGTCAAACCTAGGGCTGGTAAGGAAGGGTGGTATATCGGTCCCTGCGAAAGCAGGTCCGGACGATATGGGAGGGTCCAAGGACTCCCCACAGACATTTTTACAATCTCCGCGTACCATGCTCTTCGGGGCCACGCTGGAGCCACCAGAATCACTGGTTTCTTTTCTACCCTGATTCTGCGGAGTAATCGAGGTAACAATTGTGGCGGTGGGAATGCATATATCAGCTTGAACTGATCCCAAGGGAACACTAGGGCATCCGAGCCGCAAGCTAGGGGATCCCTTGTCCAAGAGACAAACCTGTCCACCTTTGCGTTGAATCTGGATGCTAGCAGATCTACATCCGGTGTTCCCCACCGCTGACATATTGTCCGGAAAACCTCGGGATGAAGGGACCATTCCCCTGGGCATAATTGTTGGCGACTTAGAAAGTCCGCCTTCCAATTCTCCACCCCTGGAATGAATACCGCAGATATGGCTGGGACATATCTTTCTGCCCATCTCAGGATGTAATTTACCTCCCTTTGGGCTGCACGACTCCTGGTGCCCCCCTGACGATTGATATATGCCACTGCTGTGGCATTGTCTGACTGAACTCTGACAGGGGACCCTTGGAGTTTGGATGTCCATGCTACTAGGGCATACCGGGCTGCTCGTATCTCTAAGAGATTGATGGGCAGGGCCTTTTCTGTATCCGACCATCTGCCCTGGAGAGACCATTGCTCCAGTACTGCTCCCCAGCCTACAAGGCTGGCATCTGTAGTGACCACCTTCCAGGAAATCGGACTGAAGGATTTCCCTCTTTCCAGATTCTGGGGAACCAACCACCAGCGGAGGCTCCTGCGAACGGAAGGGGACAAGGACATTGGTAAGTCCAGAGCCTGAACTTTTTTGTTCCAGGCTGACAGTATGGCCCTTTGCAACTTCCTTGAATGGAATTGACCGTAGGGTACTGCTTCGAATGATGCCACCATCTTTCCCAGCAGCCTCATGCACAGGCGTATGGATGGCTGTCTTTTTGAGCCCACTAAGTGGATCAAATCTCTCAAAGACGACCCCTTTTCTTGAGGCAAGAAAATTTTTCTCTGGTCTGAATCCAGCCTTAGCCCCAAGTATTCCAGACTTTTGACTGGCTTTAGGGCTGACTTGTCTCGGTTGATAATCCAACCGTGATATTCCAGATACTTGATTGTCTCGTGAACAACCACTTCTAGTTTTTCCACTGAGTGGTCTATCAGCAACAAGTCGTCTAGATATGCCATTATCGTTACACCTCGTGTTCTTAGATTGGCCAATAATGGGGCCAAAATTTTTGTGAACACTCTTGGTGCTGTGGCCAGACCGAAGGGTAAGGCTCTGAACTGAAAATGGCGGCCTTCTACCGCAAAGCGTAGAAATTTTTGGTGGGCTGGAAAGATGGGAATGTGCAAATAAGCATCCTTGATGTCGATCGAGGCTAACCATTCCTCCCCTTGTAGGGCAGTGGCTACCGATCGGATCGACTCCATCCGGAAAGTCCTGATATGCAGGAATTTGTTTAGCCCTTTTAGATTTAGTATGGGCCTCACGTCCCCGTTTGGCTTCGGAACTGTAAAGAGGTTTGAGTAAAACCCGAACCCCCACTCTTCCAGGGGAACCTCTATAATTACTGCTTGAAGCAATAATTGTTCTAGTGCCAACAGGAGGGATCCTCTCTTCTGGGGATCCCTTGGCACGTTTGACCTTATAAAGCGGGAAGAAGGGGAGTTTTTTAACTCCAATTTGTATCCCAGATTTACTGCGGAGAGCACCCATCTGTCTCGGATCGTGTCCCGCCAGGTCTCTGTGAACAACTGAAGTCTTCCCCCCACCCGATTGGGTGGGGGCAACCCTTCATGCATTTGACTTTGGGGGAGGTTTTGTACCTCTCCTGCTCCAGGGTTTTTTGTTACCCTGCAACTGTCCCTGATTTCTACCTCCGGGATTTGACCGAGGAGGCCGTCGGAACTGTTTCACAGCCGATGTCCTAGGGACTGGAGAAGCCGGCCTCCTAAAAGAGGGACCTCTAACTCTATTTTTAACCGGCAAAAGTGTACTTTTACCGCTGGAAATTCTCTGGATATACTTGTCCAGGTCTTCCCCGAATAAGCGCTCCCCATGAAATGGGAAGCTGACCAGCAATTTTTTACAGGGAGCTTCAGCAGACCAGTTTTTGAGCCATAGAAGCCTGCGCATATGTACTACAGACAGCGTAAGGCGGGAGGCCTGATGGATTGAATCCTTTATAGCGTCCACCGCAAAGCATAAGGCTCTAGGTAGATCAGCTAGGGCAAGAGCCTGCTGATCCGGCAAGTCCCTTAAGACCTGTTTCAACTGATCCTTCACTGCTTGGCAGACCCCAATAGCTGCCACTGCTGGTTGTGTCACCAATCCTGCTGTAGAAAAAGCAGATTTTAATAAGGACTCCAATTTTTTATCTATTGGGTCCTTGAACATTTGGACATTTTCCACCGGACATGTCAGTGATTTATTCACACAAGAGATGGCTGCGTCCACTGTAGGGACCCTCCATTTTCTGATGAACTTATCCTCCATGGGATAGACCACCGGAAATCTCTTGGGGGGAGTAAATATTTTGTCAGGATGCTCCCAATCCTGGTAAATGAGCCCCTCCAGTAAAGGATGGATCGGAAAGGAACAAACAGTCTGGGGAGCTTTTAGCGACCCCAACGAGGAGACAGAAGTGGAGGATGGCTCCGCAAGTGGCATTTTAAATGCTGATCGGACCATATTAGTCAGGGACTGAACCCATAACCTTTCAGCATGTGATGCTGAGAACGGCTCTTCCACTGTTGATTCCTCTGCAACCGAATCGACCTCATCCTGATCCCCCTCAGGTAGGTCGACCTCTGTATGGGACTGTTGCTCTGTTAACAGGCACTCTGAGGGGGGAGACGGAGATCGAGCGCTTTTCTCCTGTGACAGGGAAGCAGCGATCAATGCTGACAATCTCTCTTCCAGCCCTCCCAGAGCTGAGGAAAAAACCTCCTCTGTTACATACACAGGAGCAGGTGAACTGAGGACAGCCACAGTACCAGGTACTCCTGAGGGTGCTCTACGGTCACTAACCTCTGATTCTTCAGGGGAGACTGGTGCAGCCAAAGCATGCCCAAGATCCTCAGAGCCCGATGGAGACCCCCTATTCCTCCTGGAATTTCTAGTCCCGGAGTTTTTAGACGGCATATTCCTAAGCCACAAAGCTGAGGTATTCCAGCCGAAATACACCAGTTACTGATAATAGTCTAGCATAAATGCTGCTATAAGAAACAGTTGGTGTCTACTAATGTGCCTTTCTAGGGGATGCCTGTATCAACCGCTTGCTGTATGCCTTTAAATGTTGCCAGCTCTGTCTCTGTACTTCATAGCCAGCTCACTACAATATTGTGTTTTTTTTTTTTAAACTGCTGGGACGCCCGCACATGCACAGAAGCGCTGCGGCGCGCACAGAGCGTCATCCCCCAGGCTCCGCCCCCTTTCCCGGCTCACCTCTATATATAGAGGCGCGTGCACGCGCGCGGCCACGTGCGCCTTCGGCGCTAATTTCAAAAAATGGAAACAAGGGACAGGAGCCAGGGCCCCTCTTTGCCGCAGGCCGGGGGATGGACGAGCACTGCAACATGGCAGAGGAAGCAGTTTCCTATAAGAGAACTCACCATCTGCCTGGACTTTGCTCTGCTGAGAAGAAACTAGTCCACATGACAAGAAAACATTCCACAGCGGCCTCTAGTGGACAAACACAGGTACCGCAGTCTAATATATTAAATATATATATATAAAAAATTTTTTTTTTTTTTTCTTGACCACCATTAAAAATTATTACATTTTTTTAGTAGTTACAGGCATGCACAGAATTTTGCGGGAATACCATTAGGTAACAGACAGAAAGACAAATTAGGCTTGGGGGTCCCCCAATAGAACCAAGTTCCTGGGGGCCCCCACTTACCTGTTCCCCGCCGCAGGACTTTGTTTGGTCCACAAAAGCCCAAACTTCACCTATCACGGCAGGCATTGTAATCAAACCTTCAGGGACCGGGTTCCCAAGGATTCCACTCCCCTGGACCTGTATAGCACCCTGCACAGAAAACATCTTGGTCGTGGGTATGACCAGAGCTCTGGATCCCAGGGTCCAGCTCTCCTAAGAGAAGCATTACAGGCAAAACCTTGCTCTTCTCTGCAAGGCCCGGGTACCGACCGTTTAGCTATGAAGCTTTTTTGGTCGGATCCGGAATAGCTTACTGAGGCCCAAAAGAACCTGTACGCAAGCTCAGTGAAAAACACATGTTTCTTCTTGGCCAACACCTTAGACACTGGCAAAAAACTGAGGTGCTCCCGGATGGGAGGGGCTTATATAGGGGAGGCTACTTCCGGTTTTGGAAGTTGCCAGTGCCAGCACCTGACGGTATCTATATAACCCATTAGTAATGACTATGTCGCTCTGTGTCCCGTGATGTACGAGAAAGAAAAATTCAGGGTGGAACTCCACTTTAATTTCCCCTTTTGCAGTAAAATTTGAGAAAACCCTGCTATATGTTTGTTATGTGCTCCTATTCACACAGCATACCTAAAAATAATATATATATATATTTTTATATTTCTTACCTTTTAGTTTAGTGGTTCTCAGCTCCTGTCCTCAGGATCCACTAACAGGCCAGGTTTGCAAGATAACTGAAATACATCACAGGTGAAATAATTTGCTGCTCAGTGATAGCAGTATTCTAGTCTGCATCTCCCCAAGATAATACTTAAAATCTGGCCTGTTAGTGGGTCCTGAGGACAGGAGTTGAGAACCACTATTTTAGATGTTTCTCAGCGCCTGTAAAGCACCTGAAACGCACCTCTCAAGCCTCCCCAGTGTGAAAGCCCGAATGCTTTCACACTGGAGCGGTGCGCTTGCAGGACCGAAAAAAAAGTCCTGCAAGCAGCGTCTTTGGGGCGGGGCGGGATCGGTGTATACACCGCTCCTAAACCGCCCCTGCCATTGAAATCAATGGGCAGTGCTGCTGAAGCACCTGCAACGTGCTTCGGAAGGCAGGGCGTTAGCTGTAAAGTGCGGTAAGGCCATTAGTGGGGTACCTGCAACTCTCTTCGACAGCAGTGCTTTGCGGGCGCTTTTAACCCCTTATTCGGCCGCTAGCGGGGGTTAAAATCGCCCGCTAGCGGCCAAAAAGCGCCGCTATAATAGCGGTAAAGTGCAGCTAAAACTAGCGTTACTTTACCGCTAACGCCCCGGCCGCCCCGGTGTGAAAGTAGCCTCATGGCTGACTGCAAGGATTTCTTAACAATGTCAGAGTCAGTCTGTCCTGAGGACAGGGTGAGCTCCCTCTCATTACCATACAGTGAAGAAGCCCAGCTTCTAAACCTTTAACTCTTTGTTGGGACAGACAGTGTTCAAATCTAATTTACAACTGACAATGAAGATCTGTCTGCACAGTACAGACAGGGTTAATCATGGCAAACACAGCTTCCCATCCCACTCAAAAACAAAGAGAACTAGTAGGATTTTATTGTGCTTCCAGAATAGAGCAAATATAAAAGGTGAGCTGCAATTTTTTTATATTTTTTATGCTATGTAAATGAGAACATGTAACAAATATACGTAGGGGTTATCCCACCTACATTTAACAAAGTATAAAAAAAAGTGGTTGTAAAGGTAGAAGGTTCTTTTTACCTTAAAAAAACCTTCTTCTTGCAGTTCCCCCAGCCCCCCCTTAAACTTACTTGAGCCCAAACTCGATCCAGCTCTGTGCTCGAGGGTGGGGCCAAACCACACAAAAGCGTTGATTTACTAAGTCTACTTTCACACTGGGGTAGGGGTGCATTAACAGTAAAGCCGTAGTTTTAGCAGCGATTTTTGCGGCTGCTAGAGGAGTGCTTTTAACCCCTGCTAGTGGCCAAAGAAAAGGTTAAAAGCACCTGTGTTGCGGCGCTGCTGAATCATTTTACAGGCGCTTCGGTAACGCTCCCTATTCATTTCAATGGGCAGATGCTGCTTGCAGGACTTTATTTCTCATCTTGCAAGCGCACCGCCCCAGTGTGAAAGCATTCGGCTTTCACACCGGGGAGGCATGAGAGGCACTTTTCAGGCGCTATTTTTGGCTCTAAAACACCTGAAAAGCGCCTCAGTGTGAAAGGGGTCTTAAACTGGAGAGTGCAAAATCTGGTGCAGCTGTGCATGGCAGCCAATCAGCTTCTAACTTCAGCTTTTTCAATAATGCTTTAACAATAAAACCTGGAAGCTGATTGGTTTCTATGCACAGCTGCACCTGATTTTGTACTCTCCAGTTTTAGTAAATCAACCCTTATGTCTATAGACACAGGCAGGATGGCTTGGGTTCGAGGCCGTAGGTGTGCCACCATAGGAAGTGGCTTCCTATGTTGGCACACCAAGAAAAAGAAGGAGCCAGGAACACCGTTGGGGGACCCAAGAAGAGGAGGATTTCTCTATGCAGGACCATTGCACAGAGTAGGTAAGTATAACATGTTTGTAATTAAAAAAAAAATAGGTTTACAATCACTTTAAGTAGATTAGTAAATATAATTGGTCAAACCAAAAGATTAAAGTATAACTAAAGGCCAAACTTTTTTTTTTGTTGGAGTGCAGAGGGTTTAGAACCCTTGTCAGTTTTTATTGCTGTCTGTGGCCCTGTTATGGAGATTCACTCTTTCTATCTGTAATGTTTACCATTATCATTGAAAGTAAAAGAAAATCCCATATTTTGGGTTGTCCCTAAGAAAAGTAATAGAGGGGAAATTTTGCAATGGGGACACTACTTCTAGTGACCTTGGGGTTCCCAAAGAACTCCCTTAATTTGCAGGGATTTTCTGTCACGCCTGTTATGCTATGGGCACTGTGGCTGTTTGTGCACTGTATACTGTAAATAGCTGATGCTACCTAAAGTTTATTCAGCAGACACATCAACTTGTGAAGTTAATAGTTTGTTCTGACCATCTTGGTCCAAACAAACTATTTAAAGTTAAATGAAACCTGGACTTAGGCTTTGACCTTTGTAACAATTAAAACTTGACAGAAATGTTCAATCATTCATTGTTTGTGTTTACCTCTAAGGGCCCTTTCACAGGGGCGGATCCCATGAGGATCCGTTCCTTAAATATCCGCTTGCTCAGCGGGGACCGCTCTGTTGATCCCCGCTGAGCCGGCAGATGACAGGGCAGTCCCTGCACACTGTACAGGAACCGCCCAGTCAGATCTCCGCTCTCCTCTATGGGGGGATCGGATGAACACGGACTGTCTGTCCGTGTTCATCCGATCCACTCTGCAGACGGATGGAAAAATAGGATTTTCCTCCATCTGCAGAAACGGAGCATAGCGGTGACCGATGAGATTGGGTGTCAGCGGATGTTCATCCGCTGACATCCGCTATCCCATAGGGATACATATATGTCCCTTTTTCATCCGTTTACTGATGGATGAAAAAACGGACACACGGTCCGCATGTGTGAAAGGGCCCTAACTGCCACCACTGATGCTTTATTACACTCTGAGCAAAAGGTACCAGGAATGCAGCTGCACCATCAAAAAGCTCTGTTCTTAAATGTTCTTCACCTTAGTTTGAATAACATATTAAAAAACCGCAAGCCATAAAGTGTATAAAAATGTGCATCATTGCACATAAAACATGCATAAGGGCATATGAAGATACACGCAGCAAAGCTGCTGAGGGACCCACAAGAGAGAAGGTAAAAAGGAAAATTTACAGAGCAGATGAAAGGTAAGGAAAGAGAAATAAAGAGGTCCATCTGTTCAAAGCTTGCATACCAACCCATTTATTTTCATTAAGCCTAGCAGGGCATATTTACTAAACATGTTTCCTGTACTTTTGAGGACTCAAAGTGACTTTGTTGCTCCAAAAAAAAAAAAAGATGAAAAGCACTGTGTAGTGGAAGAACATTAAACGCAATTTGTTTCTGCATCAGCATTTAGACAGTTGTTCCAAGAACAGGTGTCTCCATAGGAAGACTACCATATACCTCTTGTTCTGGGGAAGTATCGGAAATGTTGGATTTCCCCTCACTTTCATTCTCGGTGACAATGGTCACCAGTACAAAGTGAAAGTGATCGCTTCTCGGCCTTTTGGCGAAGATCAAGTGTAGTATCTGTTCTTATCAGTGTCCAGTAGGGGTGCTGTGCTGTTATTCTGCCTTGACCGGGAGCTGGAGTGGCTGGTTATGTACCCCTGCTGGAGTGATAGGGGCTTGGAAGGCTAGTACCGGCAGAAATCGAGGCGTCTGCAGGCTGTCAGGGCCCGAGAATAATTTCCTCTGGAAAACTGGAAGAGCCCAGTTCTTCCTGATTTGAGTGGATCCACCTTGTCTGGCCATGGGCTGGGAGGGCAGAGAGTCTGCAGTGACTGTGCCCCCTGAGAGTGACCTCCCTAGGGGTGCTCTCAGGTACACTTGGGTGTGGGACCCCACTGTGTGAAAAGGCACATGGTCACAGTCACTAAAACGTTTTCTGCACTGCGCCTTTTAGGGCTGGGCCTTTTGGCTAAGTTCGGGGCAATTTTTTTCTTCCAGGACTCAGGGCCCGGCCAGTGCACATGCACGGCCACTTATTTATTTTAATTTACTTTCCCTTCACTGTTTATCACTCACTTTTGTGTGTGCTTTTTTTATTAACTAGGATAAAGGGTGTGAGTCCTTGGGCTTACCCTGACGTCTAGGGGGAGGATGTGTGGAAAGTGAGGAAATGAATCGCCCCAATGGGGCTTGACACAACTTGACACAACGTCTACCCTTTCCCACTCTAGCCAAACATAAAACAAACCTTTTTTGGCTAGAATATTTGCCTATAAATGGCAGGCAGAAACAAAATAAATGTATGTTATTGGTGCAGTTCTTCCATTTGCCTCGTACAATCAATCTTGCTAATCCACATAAAATGGATGGAGCATGGGTGGATTTCCAACTCGCAGGCTTGCTTTTTAATTAGCTTGCCCTGGTGTCAGTGTACGGGCGATGGTCTCATAAAGGCTGAATTTTATATGTAGAAATAATGCCAACTCTTCTGCTGTAACTGTGTAAATTCTATTTAAGGCTCCAATGCAGTTACAGGTGCCGCACTGGATTAGAGGAAGCACTGATAAATCCATTAGTAATTTCTGCTCTGAGTTTAAAATGCCTTGTCAACTAATTAGTGATAACATAGCAAGCTGCTATTTTCCAGCACAGTGAAATGTGACAGGCCACTGAAACTTAAGGAAAAGACCTATAGCAGTAAGATTTGCTGCTCCATCCCTTATTCCCACAGCAAAATGGTAAAATGCAGGTTTATACTTTTAAAAAATACCCAACTAGCTAATTAGATATCATTTTCATGTATGAAACTGCAAGGTAGACTCTAAGGCCCCATGCACACGAGACGCCGGTGCAAACTCTGCTGAACACACGTTTTTAAAGGCTAAAACCAGCGTTTAAAAACGTTTTAGCTGCGTTTTACCGCGTTTTACCGCGTTTGCGTCTATAGGCGTTTAGTTAAGAAACATCATAAGACCCTCCCTAAGCTCAAAAAACAGTATTATTTAACCATTTCAGCCATTTTGGGAGACCAGCAGCTGAGAGAGCAGCAGTATACTTATATTTAGCGTGTCACTTGCCACGTGGAAAAGAAAGGAGCCCTGGACTGCCGCACTCTGTATAAACGATTTATTTCCAAAATTTCAAAATGTGTCACTTGCCACATCATCTGCCACAAGCTGTGGATTGTCCACTTGCCACGTCACCTGATACGTCACCTGGCCACGTCACCTGGCCACAAGTTGTGGATTGTCCACTTGCCACATCACCTGGCCACTTCACCTGGCCACGTCACCTGCCACGTCACCTGCCACAAGTTGTGGAATGTTCACTTGCCACGTCACCTGGCCACGTCACCTGCCACAAGTTGTGCATTGTCCACTTGCCACGTCACCTGCCACATCACCTGCCACGTCACCTGGCCACGTCACCTGCCACAATTTGTGGATTGTCCACCTGCCACATCACCTGCCACGTCACCTGGCCACGTCACCTGCCACAAGTTGTGGGTTGTCCACTTGCCACGTCACCTGCCACATCACCTGGCCACGTCACATGCCACAATTTGTGGATTGTCCACCTGCCACGTCACCTGCCACAAGTTGTGGATTGTCACCTGCCATGTCACCTGCCACAAGTTGTGGATTGTCCACTTGCCACGTCACCTGCCACATCACCTGGCCAAGTCACCTGCCACAATTTGTGGATTGTCCACCTGCCACATCACCTGGCCACGTCACCTGTCACGTCACCTGCCACAAGTTGGGGATTGTCCACCTGCCACGTCACCTGCCACATCACCTGCCACAATTTGTGGATTGTCCACCTGCCACGTCACCTGCCACGTCACCTGGCCACGTTACCTGCCACAAGTTGTGGATTGTCCACTTGCCACGTCACCTGGCCACGTCACCTGCCACAATTTGTGGATTTCCACCTGCCACGTCACCTGGCAACATCACCTGCCACAAGTTGTGGATTGTCCACTTGCCACATCACCTGGCCACGTCACCTGCCACAAGTTGTGGATTTCCACCTGCCATGTCACCTGGCAACATCACCTGCCACAAGTTGTGGATTGTCCACTTGCCACGTTACCTGTCACAAGTTGTGGATTGTCCACTTGCCACATCACCTGCCACAAGTTGTGGATTGTCTACAGTGCAATGCAAGCAATTACAGTTTTTTATTATTTTTTTTTATGGTTTTTCATTATTTGCCATCATTTTTGAGATTTCTAATGTAAAAAAATAGGTCACCTTTAAAAACGCTTATAAACGCAAACGCGGCAAAACGCCGGTACCGCGTTTAGCCGCGTTTAGCGTCTGAAACGTGGAAAACTTTTGCGTCTGAACCCATTTTTTTGCTTCTGAAAAAACGAGGTTAAACGCAACTGCTTGTAAACGCCAAAAAACAAGAGTGTGTGCATGGACACATAGGATAACATTGAATGGGTTCAGGGGCAGTTGAAAAAAGTGTCCAACTGCCTCTGAACGCGCGTTTAACAGCAAATAACACCCTTTGTTTCACGTGACCCTCCCTTCTAGACTGTAAGCTCTATCGAGCAGGGCCCTCTGATCCCTCTGTATTGAATTGTATTGTGATTGTACTGTCCTCCCTGATGTTGTAAAGCGCTGCACAAACTGTTGGCGCTATATAAATCCTGTATAATAATAATAATAATAATAATAATAATAACAGCGTCTCGTGTGCATGGGGCCTTAGTTTCCTAGACAGAAAAAAAATATTTTCTGTCACAGGGTAAGAAAGTTGCACGCTTCTAATGCTACAGTGTACATGCTGTCACAATGTATTGTTTTGGTCTTGTTGTAATTCAGTGCATCTCTGTGTAACCATTCCCTGCAATTTACACATCAAGCTACCACAAATTACTGCAAAAAAACTAATTGCATCATCCATGACAGGCCTGCAATCAGCTGACGTGAAGATCATGGGTGTGCAATGGTATTCACAATATTCAGTAATGCCAATCAGTGCACTCAATGCCCAACAGTTCCTAATTGCCGGAAGCATAAAAATGGAAATACCAAGAAGCTACCGAGAGTGAAAAACAGCACAGTCTGTACCAGAGATTAGCCAGGTTTGGCAGCTTCATAAAAGACATGACATTGCAGTGGGCCACACTATTTAAATTAACACTGCGGTGTACTTAATATTAATAATAATAATAATACTAATAAAAACATGTATTTATTTAGCAGGGAATTTATAGTGAAGAGGGGATAATGCTAATCACTCTCCACTCTACACTACAAAGTTATATAGCACAAATTGCAGTTCTTGGTCCATTTATAATTTCCAATGTTGCAAAGAGAATTCCATGACTGGAAGAAAGGTCTATCCCCTCCCTAAGGTCCATCTGTCAGATCACCAGGTCACAACAACACCCCTCAATTTGCTTTCGCATGAGGGGCTCTGGGCCTCATTGTGGCCCTAGTTCAAGGCAATTCCCCTTGCCCAGTTTCACTCCAGGCACATCCTCAAGACATAGACCAAGCAAATCCAATCCTGGGATCAACCAATGATTCTGTCCAGCCAAACAAAGTTTTTCCTGATGGATGTCCAATCCACCTTGGAATCGGGAAAGTCATTCCTTCACATGACTTGGAAGATGATAACGACAGATGTGAACCTCACAGGCTGAGGTCGAGTTTACAACTCTACAACAACCAGGGGCCATGGTCCATCAGGTTTTTTTCTAAGACATTGGACCTCCCTTCTACAAGGTCACCCAGTCAGAGTTTAGACAGTGCACAGCAGTAGCCTACCTAAATCATCATGGGGGCACCAGAAGCTTAGCCCTAAAATAACTTATCCTAATATTCTCATGGGCAGAAATCTAGATTCCAGCATTCTCTGCAGTCCATATTCCTGGAGTGGATAGTTGTCCGGTGAATTTCCTAAGATGCCTAGACCCAGGAGAGTGGTCTCTGCACCCCAAAATCTTTCAAAATTTCTAAGGTGATGAAAACCAGATGTGAACATTCTGCCCACCAGGTTCAACAACACGCCAAACAAGTTCATGGCCTGAACCAGGGATCCACCAGCCTTTATAGTAGATGCTCTGCTGAGTCCTTGGACCTAATTTCAACTGCTTTATGCCTTCTCTCTGATGAAGATCTTCCCTTGACTGCTGCTCAAGATCAAAGAGGAGAGGGTCAGAGTAATTCTCATTGCACCAAATTGGTTATTCCCAACCTACTCAAAGCAACCTATGCAGAGCAAGTGAATCAAACTCACGCAAGATTTACAATTACACATGGAAGACTTTCTTTGTGTGCTGCAAGAACAAAAAGCTTAATCCTAAGGAATATTTTATCACTGGAATATTGAACGTCCTTCAGGCTGGTGTTGACCAGCATCTGGCCCGAGTACCCCCTAGGGACAGGTTTATGCCTAATCCATCCTCTTGATTGACCCAAAATCCCTTATCAAGACTCATTTGCAGAGACTTGCTCGTATAATTCCCCCAGATCAACCTCACGTGTCACCTTTGTATCTCAACCTGGTGCTTTCTGCCTTTCAGAAACCCTTTCTTTAAACCAATTAGAAACATTCCTTACCTGTATTATTGCCTTCTTGTTTGCCATCACATCTGTTAGATGTGTTTTCTAAGTTAACAGCTCTCTATTTTTTTTTTTTACTTTTCTTGTTTTACACAAGGACAATGAGATTCTGATCCCAAAACGTAACTTTTTTCCTAAGGTGGTCTCTTGTTTCCAAGCTAATAAAACTTTTGTCCTGTACTGTATGATTAAGATAATAGTATATTTTACTTGCCTGTAAATTCTTTATCGTGGAGTACAATACAGGACACAGGTCCCTCGCTGCTCTGTCTTGACCACTACTTATTGTTTGCTAAAAAATTAGGCCTTATGAACTGGGCAGGATTACATGGGTATGCTCTAGGGGTGGCCCTAGCAAAGTTTTTGCCAGTGTCCAATCAGTTGCAGGTAGCAGCATCTAATCTGTGGGCTATGAATACAGGACCTTAGTCCTGTGCTGTATTCCACTGATAAAGAATTTAGTAGGTAAGTCAGAATTGCTATTTTTATTTTTTTCTTGTACCTCATGTATCTCTCTGGATCTTCTTTTCGTGTGGTTTACCTAGCATATCTGGTATCCAGGGCCAATGATTTTTCAATGTCAACACACACGCACGCACACGATCTGATGTAATAAAGCAGCACACACTGCATCAAATTGTCAGGTCAATCAGGTTGTTCTAGCAGTGGGAGGGGCTTAAAGGGGCAGGATTAAACAAATCTGGAGCCTACTAACCGTATACACAGCACACGTGTGCCACAGTCCTTTTATCCATAAAATATGCTTTAGTGACTGCCACAAGCGACACAAAAAGACACATATAAACCTCAGCCCACATTTGTTTTTAGATGATACTGTTCCATCACATGCTTTTCTACATACAGCCTTCCTTAAAGATGTTCAGGAGTATATAACGTACTTAGAGTGCATGGTTCAGGCATATGTCATAAACAGCCGAGCGTACAGAGTGCAGTAGTCAGGAGTATGAAATGTACAACATAGTATCTGTTTTGCAGGGTTTAGGAGTGCATGTCACACAGGGTTGAGAGGTTGGGGGTGTGTTACACAGAGAGTGCAGGAGTCAGCAGTGGGTAATGTGGAGTATGCAGGAGTCAGCGTGGGTAACGCAGGTAGCGCAAGAGTTAAGGGTGGGTAATGCACAGAGTACAGGGCTCAGGTATACGTGACTTAATGAGTGAAAGGGAGAAGAGTATGTAGTGCAGATTGTAGTGCTCAGGGGTGCAAAAAAGCAGGGAGTGCAGGGTTCAGGAGTGCTTATCACACATAGTGCAGGGGTGAGGATTAAGTAATGCACAGAGTACAGTGCAATACCCCACAAAGTTGGCACCTGGTTCAGACTGCACCCCCACTGCTCTGTTCTACTCCTGTCTATGCCTATCTTTATGCTAATATGTCAGATCTATCGATCTATCTATCAATCGATCTATCGATCTGTGTGTGGGTGTATCTCTCTGCATTTTCCATACACACCGAGGAAGCCTGGTGTCTAAGCGAATTACAGTGATATTTGCTGTCCATCAATACAAGCAGGAAAACATGCTGTTGTACCAATACTTGGGGTAAAGTGGGTCACTGACAGAGCTGGCATTAACAACAAGATCTAAGCAGCTGGATGCCTTACACAGTTGTTTTGAACGCTTTTATTTTTAGAGCTGCTTTCTTATATTTTCTTCGGTCAGCGTTGGCAAAAGCAAGTCCATAAAATTTTAGAAACTGAAGGAAGTATGAGCCCACCACAGTTCTTGTAGTTAAGAGTTGGATAAACATTAATCAAAAGGTGCAATTATTATTATTATTATTATTAATAATAATAATAATACGTTTGACAAAAACAATTATTATAATAAGAATAAACCGGTAAAATGTCAGCACCACGTGGCTCAGTGTGGACGGTTAAACTGTATCTAAGGCCCCTTTCACACTGACATGTTTTTCAGACGGTTTAGCGCAAAAAATAGCGCTGGTATACCGCCTGAAAAAATCGTGCCTTGCAGTCTTCAGTGTGAAAGCCCGAAGGCTTTCACACTGAAGCAGTGCGCTAGCAGGACCGCTCCAAAAGTCCTGCTAGCCGCATCTTTGCAGCGGTGAAGGAGCAGTGTGTTTACCGCTCCTTTACCGCTGCTGCCCATTGAAAGCAATGGGAAACCGCGGTAATACCACTGGCAATGCGCCTCTGCAGAGGTGCATTGCGGGCGGTATTACCCCTTTTTCAGCCGCTAGCATGAGTTAAAATCAACCCGTAGCGGCCGAATATGGTGGTAAAAACGACGGTATAGCGGCGCTAAAAATAGCACCGCTATACCATCAGCGCTAAAAATAGCGCCGCTATACTGCCAGTGCACCTCCCCGCCCCAGTGTGAAAGGGGCCTAATCCCAATGAGTAAATGTAATATTTTACAGCATACCAATTCTGAACCACCAAATGTGGTAGCTGCATTTGTTTTCTTTTTTTCAGGCCAAATTTAGGCCACTTTTTTTCACCTGGTGATTTTGGCAGTTATGCCTTGTACACACGATCGGATTTTCCGTCGGGATAAGCTCCGACGGATTTTTCCGACGGAATTCCGTTCAAGCTGTCTTGCATACACACTGTCACACCAAATTCTGACCGTCAAGAACGCGGTGACGTACAACACTACGACAAGCCGAGAAAAATTAAGTTCAATGCTTCCGAGCATGTGTCGATTTGATTCTGAGCATGCGTTTTTTTTTTTCATCGGAGTTCCATACAGACGAATAGAATTTCCGATAGAATTTTTTTTCGTTCTAAATTCCGACGGAAAAAAGTCTGATGAGGCACACACACGGTTGGAATATCCGATGAAAAAATTCCGTCAGACTTTTTTCATGGGAAAAATAACGATTGTGTGTACAAGGCATTACACTTTTTGACAACTCACACCTCTAGTGTATTTACAATAGTACTGCAGAATACTTTCCACCCTCCATTTCTCTATAACATGTGGGTAGGTGTACTCCACAAATAAAACTAGGAACAATACTAACTGAAAACATTGCAATAAAGGTCAAGTGCGCAGGACATTCTAACCCTTACTACTTTTTATTTTTTGGGGGGAGGGGGAATTTGCACATAAATATATGTATATAATAAAGTGCTTCCAAATGCATATTTTAAAGGAGCACTAAACCTTTTTTTTTTTTTGCTTAAAAATAACAAACATGTTATACTTACCTCCACTGTGCAGCTCGTTTTGCACACAGTGGCCCCGATCCTGGTCTTCTGGGGTCCCTCGGCGGCTGTCTTGGCTCCTCCCCGCAAGGACTCCACACCTTAATGCGAGTGAGCTCGCATGGTGTGGAGTGATTGCGGGCGCGCTCCCGTGATACAGCGGCGGCCATAGCCGCCGACTGTATCACTCGGCCCCGCCCCCCGGCGTGCCGCGTCATTGGATGTGATTGACAGCAGCGCCAGCCAATGGCTGCGCTGCTTTCAATCTATCCAGTGTAGCCAATCGGCGGCCAGGCAGAAAAACGAAGAGGATGACGGGGACGAGCATGGGACTTTCGAGGGGCCAGGTAAGAAAAACGGGGGCTCGGGGGGGGGGGCGGTATTGTCGAATGTTTTTTCACCTTAATGCATAGGATGCATTAAGGTGAAAAAACATGTAACTTTACTACTCCTTTAAGCTTAACTTCATGCAGAATTTTTATGGAGTGTGAAATCAGCTGAACTCACACAATTTCATTCCCGCATGTCAGCCCAACGATTTCAGAGACATTTGTGCGGTTTGCTGCACAGATGTCTATTGAAATCGCACCTGAAATTGCCAAAAGTAGTACAGAAACGACTTTTGGGAATCGGTGCGGCACGGCAAAGTCGACGTCGCACTGATTCGGACAGTTCCATTACGGGCAATAGCAGCCGATTTGGCATGCGATTTAAAATGTCAATGTGAACCAGGGCTAAACAAAATTTGGCCTTGTTTGTATGAACAATAGCAGATGTGATGTATCCACCTCTATGCTATCTCCTCAGGGTTCCCAACCAGTGCTCTTCAATGGGAGAAAAGACATCACAGATTTTTCTAAGGTAAATTTCTACTAAATAGGGTAGTCTAAGGGGCCTTTAAAGGAAAAAGGTTTGGACCAATGTCACAAACATTCGCTCAGCTGTCAAAAATTCTGACCATATTTTGCTTAACACACTGATTGCCTATGATTAGCTCTATCTAGTGGCCATAATGCAGTATTTTTCTGATTGAGGTATTTCAAGAAAAATGCTGCATTCAGACTAATAGATAGAGCTGAGAGTCATAGGTAAATTAAAGTATCAGGCATTTTTTTTAATAAAAAGACACCCTTGCTGTAAATAATTTTAAGCTTTGTAATGTACATATCTGATGACCCTTATGAAGCATGTTATCATGTATCCCGGTGCTCAGCAAAATAGAAGGTAACAAATAATTGTTAGGGTTTACATACACTTTCAATATGTGCCCATCTCAGCTAAACATATATATATGTGTAAGTATATTCTGTCTGATCTGAAACAGAGATCAGCATTTTATTCAAATAGATCTGTCATGATAAGGCATCCATACAAACTTAGCAAGGGCAGGAACCATACTGAAGTAGTCTACAAGCTTGTAACTGCTAGCCTTCTCCTCGGGTTCAGCCTAATGGTGACAGCATCTGCCCACCACATAGCAACAGCTGAGGCATTAAATGGGTAGGAAATAGACGGAGTAATAAATAAAGTACTGAAATTGTCATAAAGAGAGTTGGAAAGTCACAGGTCACGTGACGAGCAATAAAACTTCACAAGCAGGTAAACAACCTGAATTCAAGATAGAAAAAAAAAATGGATAAGGAAAAAAAAAATCAAAGTAGGTACAAAATAATTCAAGCAATGATTCAGAAAAGATGAGAACAGATTATTATTATAGCCACAAAGCAAACAAAGAAGACTGTCCTTGAGAGAGGTTATGTTCTAGTAAAGAAACTAGGAAATGGTTCTATAACTAAACATATAATACATACAGCACAAATTATATATACAGTTGTGCTCATGGCAGAATTTATGATTTTTTGGCCATTTTTCAGAGAATATGAATGATAACACAAAAACTTTTTTCACTCATGATTAGTGTTTGTCTGAAGCCATATATTATCAATCAACTGTGTTTACTCTTTTTAAATCATAAAGGCAACAGAAACTACCCAAATGACCCTGATCAAAAGTTTACATACCCCAGTTCTTAATACCGTGTATTGCCCCCTTTAACATCAATGACAGCTTGAAGTCTTTTGTGGTATTTGTGGATGAGGCTCTTTATCTTGTCAGATGGTAAAGCTGCCCATTCCTCTTGGCAAAAAGCCTCCAGTTCCTGTAAATTCTTGGGCTGTCTTGCATCTCCCCCAGAGTGGCTCAATGATATTGAGGTCAGGAGACTGAGATGGCCACTCCAGAACCTTCACTTTATTCTGCTGTAGCCAATGACAGGTCGACTTGGCCTTGTGTTCTGGATCATGTCATGTTGGAATGTCAGAGTACGTCTCATGCACAGCTTCCTGGCTGATGAATGCAAATGTTCCTCCAGTATTTTTTGATAACATACTGCATTCATCTTGCCAACAATTTTGACCAAATTTCCTGTGCGTTTGTAGCTCACACATCCCCAAAACATCAGTGATCCACTTCCGTACCTTTTTTCATATGCCTTGTGGACTCTCCAAATGTCGCGTTTATGGTTGTGGCCAAAAAGCTCAATTTTGGTCTCATCACATCAAATGACTTTGTGCCAGAAGGTCTGAGGCTTGTCTCTGTGCTGTTTGGCGTATTGTAAGCGGGATACTTTGTGGCATTTGCATAGTAATGGCTTTCTTCTGGTGACTCGACCATGCAGCCCATCTTTCTTCAAGTTCCTCCTTATTGTGGATCTTGAAACAGCCACACCACATGTTTTTAGAGAGTCCTGTATTTCACCTGAAGTTATTTGTGGGTTTTCCTTTGAATCCCGAACATTTTTCCTGGCAGTTGTGGCTGAAATTTTAGTTGGTCTACCTGACCGTGGTTTGGTTTTAACAGAACCCCTCATTTTCCATTTCTTGATTAGAGTTTGAACACTGTTGAGTGGCATTTTCAATTCCTTGAATATCTTTTTATATCCCTTTCCTGTTTTATACAGTTCAACTACCTTTTCCCGCAGATCCTTTGACAATTCTTTTGCTTTTCCCCATGACTCAGAATCCAGAAATGTCAGTGCAGCACTGGATGAAAGATGCAAGGGTCTGTCAGGAGTCCAGAAACTCATTGACCTTTTATACACACACACTAATTACAAGCAAACATATCACAGGTGAGGATGGTTACCTTTAATAGCCATTCAAACCCCTTTGTGTCAACTTGTGTGCATGTTTTCAGGCCAAGATCACCAGGGTATGTAAACTTTTGATCAGGGTCATTTGGGTAGTTATCATTCATATTCTCTGAAAATGGCCAAGAAATCATCAATTCTGCAAGGGTATGTAAACTTATGAGCACAACTGTATATGCTTGGCTTGTTCTAGTTTTGCACAATCTGGCTTGTTCACTTCTA
Source organism: Rana muscosa (assembly GCA_029206835.1). Taxonomy (NCBI): domain Eukaryota; kingdom Metazoa; phylum Chordata; class Amphibia; order Anura; family Ranidae; genus Rana; species Rana muscosa. Next base: position 579,291,424 of record CM055118.1, read on the forward strand.
CACACAAAGATTTACAGTAGAGATAAGCATATGTTGAAAACAAAATGTTCTGATTGTCAATGGGGGCAATTCCTGCCAGATCCAAGTGTGTCTGGTCCAGTTTTCCCTCTCTGTTTGGAATTCAGTAGAAGAATGTATAATAATTAGGCTGATCACTAATTGGAACAGCTCTCTTTTTTACCTTCCTCTGTTTGCAGGGGGAAAATGTTGGTTATTTTTACTACAATATAGCCTAAATTTAAGAGATTTGTTTTTGAGGCTAATGGACTTTAATGGTACCGTAACAATTAAGATACACATATATAAAACATATACCGTTTTATTGAATTTGACATCAACAAGTTTAAAACATACATATTTAAGAAAACTCTGTCTGTCTAAATATGCTGGGTGTGACTGAAATAGATAATAATACCAGTTCACAAGTCTTAATTATGCTGGTATGCTCGACATGTTTCGTGGAAATTCACTGCTTCTTCAGAGTGCAAAGTATAATGGTTTTGTTTGTTTTTTGTGACAGATAGAGCTTGCTTTTGGTGGTATTTAATAACTGCTGGGATTTTTCTTGTTTACTATAAAAAGGAAAATCAAAACAAAAAAACAAACATTAAAAAAATAAAACTGATTTCCTTGTCGGGTAGGTGTAGCATGGTGTGGTAGGCAGTAAACATTCAGAGTCTTGTTTTGCAAACAACTTTGTATTAAAACAGCAAGTTAACAGCACAAACAGGCCCGGCGGGAAGCTCCGCCTTCCAGTACCACTTACAACTTGCCTGTGGATTGAAAGCGAACAGAAGACCCCTCCATCGTGACCAATTAAACAATGCGCAAATCGCGCTGCGCTATCTCACTGGTCTCTGCTGTCTTCTGGGACCTGTGTGTCTCCCAGAAGACAGCGGGGGGCCGGAGGAGGGGCCGGATATGGCGTAGATCGCCACGGATACTGCGGCGATCTATGCCCGGAAGTGGGAGCAAATACCTGTATTAGACAGGTATCTGCCCCCCCCCCTCCCCTGAAAGGTGCCAAATGTGACACCGGAGGGGGGGAGGATTCTGAAAAGCGGAAGTTCCATTTTTGGGTGGAACTCCACTTTAAAGTTGTACTAGATACATTAATATCTGCAGCTGCTGTTCCCTTCATTCTGTCCCCATTGATAATTATGCAATCTCTCTCCTTCCTCTGTTGTTGTAGAAGGGGAGGTATCAGCACAGTAAACAGGACCATGTGATTGCTGTGATGACCAATCACAAGTGTGTCCACCACATGTCTATTTATCCAGTGCTACCCTCTATTGCTCTCTGGTCCAGTTCATGTGCCTATGGTAGGTGCTTTTGGGTGTGGACATGGGTCAGTATGAGCCCCCTAAATGGTCTGCAGCTATGCAGCCCCATACACAACAAACTGTGATGCACTCTGTTCTGACACCTTTCTATTGGAACCAGGCCTGGACTGGGACAATAAATAGGCCTGGGCATTTTAGAGTGAGCAGCCAATTTTTCCAGGGACTGGGGAGAGGTCCACGGTAATGATTACAGTGCCCCTTTACAGTGCAGTCTCCTTTTATGTCACAGTGCCCACAGCCCCCATGACAGTGCCCCTTTACATTACAGTGCCCCTATCAATCACCCCCCCTCCCCATCTCAGTGCCCATTCCAGTCATTATCCCCCCCCTTTTCTCTCTAATCACAGTGCCCCCTTTTACTCTCTGACTCCCCTGCACAGTCCTACCTTCGGCAGGGCAGAGCAGGATTCAGCCTGTGTGTCCTCTCCCGACTCTCCTGTCCTGCCAACGATGTTATCCTATCAGCAGGCCAAGAGGGCTGGAGGAGTTGCAGATCTGGATTGTGATTACCCACTAACTAATATGAAAATACTCCCACTCTCTGTGCAGATCTCCAGCTCCCGCCCCCTGCTCTGCTGATAGGATGACATAGTCACCTCTATAATGCAGTTCTGGCTCTCTGCCGGTCACATGTATTCACTCTGCACCCAATGGACGGGCATGGCCCCCGACTGTGGCTCCTCCCCGAATGTCAGTCTGGGCTGCACCCCCTCCCCGCTCCTTAATCCTTCTATTTAGCAGAGTGGCCAGCTCAGCCATATCTATGCGATTATCTGTGCGCCACTCTGGGGGGATTGAGGCTGGATCTGCACAGCGGGAGGAAACCAGTGACTGCGGTTGGTGCTTACCTGCCTCTAATGCCCTGTACACGCGAGCGGAGTTTGCGTCGGAAAAAAGTTGGATGTTTTTTCCGACGGAATTCAGCTCAAGCTTGGCTTGCATACACACGGTCACACAAAAGTTCTCTGGACTTTCAAGCGTTAAGAACGCGGTGACGTACAACACTACGACGAGGCTAGAGAAAGAAGTTCAATGCTTCTAAGCATGCGTCAAATTGTTTCCAAGCATGCGTGTTATTTTTTTCCAGTCCGAATTGCATACAGACGGATTTTCCGATAGAATTTTTTTCCGTCGGAAAAATAGAGAAACTGCTCTCTATCTAAGTCCGTCGGAAATTCTGACAAAAAAAGTCCGAAGGGACATACACACGGTCAGAATATCTGACGAAAAGCTCCCATCTGACTTTTTCTGTCGGAAATTCCGACCGTGTGTACGTGGCCTAACGCCCGGTGTGCCCTATGGATAGTCCGGGCCTGATTGGAACAACCATTCAGCAATTTGAGCTACGTTGGCTTTTCTATTAAATCAGACTACACAGGCCAGCCTTTTTTCTCCACGTACATCAATGAGATTTGGCTTTCTATGACCCTATTGCTGGTTAACCGTTTTTCCTTCCTTGGACCAGCTTTGGTTGTTCCTGACCACTGCAGACTAGGAATATCAAAAAAAAGCTGCAGTTTTAGAGTTGCTCTGACCCAGTCATCTAGCTATTAAAATTTGGCCCCTGTGTAAGTCGCTCAAATCCTTTTTCTGCTTTCAACACATCAACTTCAAGAACATAACATGGTCACATGCTGCAGTTGCAATACTTGCTTGTTGCAATACTGTTCACTTTACCTGTCAGTGGTCATAATGGTATGGATGATCGGTGCATGTGATATTATAGACAGCCAATTGTGGAAGTAGAAATGTACATCTAACTATGTAACTACTTATTGCTCTCAGTCGTAGTCTGAAGACTTGTGCTCTCCACACTGTAGCTAAAGTCATGCAAGGGGGTGCTTGCTTTAAGCTAGTTGTGATCTCCAATGATTGCAACGTTTATCCTACAAAAAAAAAATAATATACGGCTCCTGGCAGTGAGGTAATTGAATGAAACAAATCAGTAAAGCAGAGGCACAGGGCAGTGTTTATACTGTCTGCCCCGGGTCTGGGATGGCAGCTCTCAAAGAGCAGGAAATGAAAAGCCGGGGTGAGAGCTTATATTTGCAAAGTTGTTTAGTGTCTTAGTATCTTAAATGAGCTAATGTGTTTTAAAAATGCTGTTATCTTTTTATCTCATTTATTTATTTTGCTTATGTTGGATATATTCTGACTACGGTTCCTGGTTCTATGTACAGAGCCATCTTAGGCAGAGGGAGTAGGGATAAAAACCATAGCCTTGTACTTTGCTGAGTGAGGAAGTACTCAAGCTAATAACAGCTAGCCTCTTGCCCGAAGGTGGAGCAGCTGCCCAGCTTTCAGGCAACAGCTAGCTTAACAGGAGCTAAAAACAAAGTCAGACAGGCCTAGGTCAATAAGCAGGCGGCAAATATTCAGAGCATTCAGGATCTAGAAAAGAAACAACACAATACATAAATAGATTATAATGTATACTGATGTAGCAGCTGTATGCATGGAGGGCTTGGTTTTATATCCCGACAGCAAACAGAAGGGTAAGCAAGCATACATTCCTTGTATGTTCAGAAATAAAAGTAGTGGGGACATTTAACTACTGGATATATGAATGTATGGCATACACAATAGACTAGATCAACTCATGATCACTGTAGCCCTCAATATAATGTGACAGTTTGACATTTCTGTTATGGTTAGAACATTGTATATGACTAATACTGGATTATGTACAGTATGTTTATAGGTCTTTCCAGCATCATAAAGGTCTTTCCAGCATCATAAAGCTATTTTATTTTCTCCACTTTTTAGAAATAGACCTTGTACTGATTAGGAACTAATTTGGGACCAAATACTGCACTCCAAAGCTACCTGCATGCACTCCTGTGCACCAGCCAAGTGCCAAAGCTTCAAGGGATAGTTCACTTTTTCCACAAAACTGCATATGCAAATAAGGGGCATCTTTAGATTAAAAAAAACAGTGCAGCTCTGACTAAAGTTGATTAAATCCCTTGCTATAAGTGTAGGCTTTTTACATACCTTATGAAGGCTGACTTGCTAGGTACTGCCAGGCAGTAGCAGCTGGTGTTCCATTTTTTTGGGGGGGCGGCAAACAAACCCCCCTGCCCGCCTGCCCCCCCCCCCCCCCCCGCTCACCTGCTCACTTGTTCACTTACTCACCCACTAGCCTACCCACACTTACCCTATCCAGGTCGCTGGTGGCTTCCCCGGCTTCTTCTCCCGGCCAATCCGGTCGCTTCTCCTCCCAGCCTTAGGACCCGCTTCCTGTCCTAATTGGCCACGAAGGAGAAGCAAGAAGACAATAGCGAATGTTGATTCGATAATGTCACAAATGGGTGGGCTCACTGTGCCCCGAGACCAACCTTTTTAAAGCCAATTAGAGCCTTAAGGCTCGAATTATGTGGTTAAAAAAAAAAACCCGTAAAAATCCATGCGTTCGGCGCCCCGCATGAAGATTAGGGGCCGACACATGGAGATTAGGGGTGCAGCGCCCCTTATGGACCTGCCACCGCTGCTCCCAGGATGTTGGTAAGGGAGGTGTAGTCATCCCTGCTCACCTCCACCATCACAGGAGTGAGCTCTCAAATGCTGAACTAAGAGATACTTCATCAGGGTGGGAAAGTGTATGTGAGGGGGGTTTGAATCAGAGAAAGAGCTCACTCCTGTGATGGTGGAGGTGAGCAGTGATGACTAGGCCTCATTGTAAAATCCTGGGTATATTCCAGTCTGGCTTCAAAAGTTATGTAAATGGCCTACACCTATGAGCACCCTGGTATTAGGCAGGGTTGCTAACAAATTTAGTTATGCTGGGTGTAACTAGCCTGGCTAATTGGTAGTTGCAGCCACTGACTTTGTGCCCTAAGCCTGAATTTGGTGCATTTCTCTCTTCTGTTAATAGGTGGCACTGCTGCCTTTCGCATTAGAATACCAAGTCTAGAGTGAGTTTAGGGTGTGAATAGACATAATTTCTCAGCCAATCAGAGTAGCTATGTTGCATGCTGGGATAGTCTTTTTAAGGGGAATGAGTCAGGTGATCAGTGTTCTTTTAGCCCCAGGCTGGGGCCTGGAGGTTGTATGTGAAGCAGCAGCTGAAGGTTAGGCCTAAGCCCTGAGGCCTAGCCACGTGTGTAGAGGCTCAGCCTGAGGGGAGCCTGATCGCTGCATAAGTTCAGTCGGACTGTGAACCGAGTGTTACCAGAGGTGAAGGAGAAGCAGTTGCCACTCCTGTTACCAGCAGCAAGTGAGAACCAGAGGTCAGAGATAAAGGGGACATCCTCGCCAATAAGGGACAATTACTCCTATGTCAGAGGCCAGGTTTGTGAAGTCTGAAGAAGTACCAGAGCAGCCTTTTTTACTAGCCGGGGACGGTAAACAAGTTGGCAAAGCTTCAGTGTTCAAGTCAGGGACCCAACGGGTGAGCATGGTTGACACTTGAAGAGGATTCAGTGGGTTAGCTGAGAGCCAAGCCAGGGACCCAGCAGGTAGCCTGGGTGATGCTTGGAGTGTACAGTAGAGCTGCACGATTCTGGCTAAAATGAGAATCGTGATTTTTTTGCTTAGAAGATAGATCACAATTCTCTCACGTTTCTCGCGGCGTAACATCCTCTTTCACATTAAGACAAAAGTAATTGGGCTAACTTTACTGTTTTTTTTTTTGTTTTTTGTTTCTTATTTATTGCAGTGTTTTGTTTCCCAAAAAATTGCATTTGAAAAACCACTGGGCAAATACAGTGTGACATAAAATATTGCAGCAATTGCCATTTTATCCCCTAGGGTCTCTGCTAATATATATATATAATGTTTGGGGGTTCCAAGTAATTTTCTAGCAAAAAATATTGGATTTTAACTTAAGAAACAAGTGTCAGAAAAAGATTTGAACTTTAAGTGGTTAAACTTCCTGCATTTACACACAGACGTTTGCTCTACGGCCCCTTTCACACGGGACGGATCCGTGATGATCCGCCCCGTGAACCTCCGCTTGCTCAGCGGGGATTGCTCCGCTGATCCCCACTGAGCCAGCAGATGACAGGGCGGTCCCCGCACACTGTGCAGGGACCGCCCTGTCAGATCTCCACTCTCCCCTATGGGGGGATCGGATAAACACGGACCGTCTGTCCGTGTTCATCCGATCCGCTCTGCAGACGGATTGAAAAATAGGATTTTCCTCCGTCTGCAGAATCGGAGGATTGCGGACACGGATGAGATCGGGTGTCAGCGGATGTTCATCCGCTGACACCCGCAATCTCATAAGGACCAATGTATGTCCCTTTTTCATCCGTGAACGGATGGATGAAAAAGCAGACATACGGTCCGCATGTGTGAAAGGGGCCTAAGAAGGAAGTTAGTTACAATGTTTCATGTTGTTAAAAAAACTTGGCAGATTGCCCGGATTTCTTTACACACATAGAAGTTTATCCCTTTGATCTAAAAACTTTGCAGACTGCCCGGACTTTTCCTTTTGACAACTGAATGAGCAGATTAATGCTCTCCACTTGTTTATATGAAAGAATCGTCAAACTCTGCATTGGAGATTGTCAGGGGGGTTGAATCGAGATCACGATTTTTTAACGATTAATTGTGCAGCTCTAATGTACAGTGGGTTAGCTGTGGAAGAGCTCAGGGGATCCAGCGGGGCAGCTGGGATCTGAACGTCTGGTGAGAAGACTGGGAGCTCAGTGAGAAAAGCTAGAGCGGGAGGCTGTGAGATGGAGGCCAGGTCCTACACAACGGGGATACCAAGTCTGGTATGTGTACATATCTGTGTTGAAGTCAACCTACAAGTTCAGTTGCCATAGGAGACAGCAGTTCTACAAATACAGTGCTGCAACCAGCTTGAAGGCCCTCAACCTATATAGCTGTCTGCCTATTTGATCTGGGAGTCTGCCAACTGCTATTGCATCTGCCTAAGGGTGTTCAGGCCCTAATCCTGTCTCCCCCTCAGTTCTTGTTAAGAGACAATAAATCTCTTTTGTTCGCATTCAAAAAGTGACTGGCACCCAATCTTTCCATCTTGCATTACACCCACTATGCCTAGTAACCCACTCTACAAAGAAGGATGTCAGCTCTCCCTGACTCTGGAGGTCACCATTAGGCCTCTAGGGGTCGGGGCCATTGCTACACCTATAGCAATGGTATTATTCATCTATAGTCAAAGCTGTACAGTTTGTTTTGATCTGCAAACATCCCTTACCTGCATAGGCAGGTTTTTTATAAAGGGGACCCATCCTTTTCAGGAGCCCTCCACACTCTACACTGCTGTGAAACAGAAAGACAAGCCGTACGCCAGTTGTCTCTTCTCCAACCCAACAGATGCTACGCCCCTAACACATCACAAGCTACAATTAACCACTTGACATCCAGGAGATTTACCCGCCTTCATGGCCAGGCCATTTTTTGCGATATGGCACTAACAATTACGCAGTTGTGCAATGCTGTACCTAAACAAAATGTATGTCCTTTTTTTTCCAACAATAGAGCTTTCTTTTGGTGGCATTTGATCACCTCTGCGGTTTTTACTTTTTGCTCTATAAGCATTAATTAAAAATATTTTATAATTTCTGCTACAAAGCATATCCCATAAAAAAAAAGAAATCTAATTTCTTTATCAATTTAGACCAATATGTATTTTGCTACATATTTTTGGTAAAAAAATCCAATAAGCGTGTATTGATTGGTTTGCGCAAAAGTTATAGCGCCTACAAACTATGGGATATTTTTACAAGTTTACACAGGCATTCCCTGAAATTGCAACAAAATCACGGCCAGGAAATTGTGGCAAAATCGTGTGCAAGGGGAAAGCAGTGTGAAAGGGGCCTAATACAGTGATCAGTGCTAAAAAAAATGCACTGTCACTGTTCTAAGGACACTGGCAGGGAGGGGGTTAACAGAGGCGATCAAAGGGTTAAATGTGTGCCTGACCAGTGCTTTACTACTGTGGGGGAGGTGCTTGTACTAGGAGAAGGCATGGATCGGTGGCCCTGCTTAGCAGAGACACAGGATCCATGTCTTCTGTAGTGACAGAATGGCGATCTGCCTTATTTACATAGACAGACCACCATTCTGCCTGTGTACCGAAGCATCGCCGGGTGGAGGCGGACATCAAGTCCACTGTACCTGCCAATCAGCTCCCGCTGTGCATTATCACAGCAGGAGTGGGCCACCAGCGGCCCGCGCCCCAGACTTGGAAGTGCAGAATTACGTACTAGGTACGTGATCCTGCGCAAGAGATCCTTGTCATTTGCTATTGTCACACAACCAGGTTGTATCAGGGCGCAGTGCTCTGCGCCCCGAGCCCACCCTTTTTTAAAGCCTATTAGAGCCGCTGGCTTCAATCATGTGCTTCAAAAAACCAAAACAAAAAAAAACATTGGAATCCATGTTTCTGGCGCCCCGCATTTAGATTAGGTCGCCGGACGCATGAATAGGGGGGCGGCGCCACTAATTGATAAGCTGCAATATATCACATTTTTGATTTTGTTATGATGTGTGTAGAATGCACTAAGACACCGAAAATCACTATTTTTACTTTCTACATTTTTGTTACTTTTTGTTTTCATTACTTTTTGTTCCAATTCTACATACTAGCTGCATGATGTTGGAGCTTTGTGGGCCTGACTGTTACAGACAATTATTTTAAGTGGCTAAAGTGACTTTAGTATTACATTACAGCTTTAATCTAAGTAGTAACAGAACTTGCAGAAATGTTACTAATTCATGAACTGTCCAATCTAGTCAGCTTAGCGGCAGCTTGCCTTTAAGAATATTTTTTCTTCCATGTCTAAAATGAAATTGTATAAATCCCAAATCAAAAAAGCCTGTCCCAAAATGTGCACATCTATCCTCATGCCTTGCGCGTTGTTTATCTGTGTACTTTCCTATATTTAGCCATGCTGAATTCAAATTCTTTATAAGCGCATTCAACCTTTTGGGCTATAAAACATAAAAAATAAATAAAAAAAAACCACAAGAGATACAGATGAATCAGCAAATATATATATATATATTTATGGTCGGAGCCCTCTGTCTGAAGAGATATGGATCACATAAACACGTCACAAGACTAACAACACAAATAAGACCTGAAGTGTGGCCTGGCCTTTTGTACGGTATGCCAAATAAAGGGGCCATACCTGAATAGAAGTAATAGATAATTCTGCTGAGAATTGGTTGTAGAGGAGTGCCCTAGAAAAGGGAGATATGGGTGGGTGGGTACCGCGCACTACAGCCGACACTGACCCTGGTGGATGGTCTGTATAAGTACCCCTCGAACTCCTCCCATAATTTCAGGCTAGCATACTAGCCTTCCTATTTATGGTCGGAGCCCTCTGTCTGAAGAGATATGGATCACATAAACACGTCACAAGACTAACAACACAAATAAGACCTGAAGTGTGGCCTGGCCTTTTGTACGGTATGCCAAATAAAGGGGCCAAAAGTCACACAAGGTTAGGAAGGAATTGTTCTATTATGACAGGTAAACCACTATAGAGCGAGACTGTTAAAGGCTCGTGATATTTCTGCCTGAGGATCGGGAATGTGTCGGGCGAAACACAAGGATTTCCACCTGCCCATCTTCCTTATTGCGTGGTCAGGAACTCTGTTTCGTGATGTTGTTGGGGCTGCTCTAATGCGAAAGCAAGTCCTGAGTAACACCCTGGGTTAAGGCCCGAGATGCTCAGGGGTGTTCTGACGTGGCTGATGAACTGTTTCCCGCTTAGGGGTTCAGTTGGGAAAGGTAGTAGAGGGCTGTCCTCTGATGGATCGGACAGCCGAGTTTACCGATTGCACCAGAACGGCCATGGCGTTATGTGTCCTGAAAGGTTTAATGTCTACTCCGGGACCGGGTTGTATTGTTTCCGATACCGTCGGGTGTAGGATGAAATGACTTTGGTGGTGAGACGGGTGGTGCCTGAGTAGTACTTGGCATTTAGGGCTGGTGATAGTAATTCGCCGGGCCGTGAGACCGTAACAAGGCTAGGTAAATGGCTGCTTGATTTACCAGGCTGGGCCATAGACCGAAGGGGGAACGTGAAGGATAGCAGACATGTCCCGGAGAATGGTGCTGGTCACTGGTAAGCGTTCGGTACTGGAGTGTGGTTGCCGCCACCTGTAGTGTGTTGGCAGATCAGGATGCATTGATGAGGGAGGTAGCACCATGGAGGTGTTATCCGATTCCAAAGTTGGTTGGGACTAATGTGGGATGCCGGACATGGACGAGTCGGCTCCGGGCTTCTGTGAAAGGATGTGGCATGGTTAGGCGGGATAGCGCGTCGGCCGAGGTGTTGCATTGGCCAGGGATGTGGACCCTGAGGCTACTGAGCTGACGTTGTAGGGAAAGTAGCAACAGCCTGCGTGGGAAGGACATGACGGATAATGATTTATTGACCTGCCTTTGTTAATGACTGTGGCTGTAGCCTGGTTGTCTGTGGCGAACATGGCGGTCTGTCCTGCCCGGGGCTGCCCCGTACTAGTGTTGCTGCGACTATGGGGTAGATCTCAAATAGAGAGGAGGACTGACTAAAAGCGGAATTGTGAGCATCTCTGATGGATCGGATCTCCTGAAACCAATGATGGCCAAAAATTGCAGCGAAGCTTGTGGAAGCTGCTACGTCCGTGGTCATCTGAGGTGACGAAGAGGATGCTGATGGGATAAACAAGGGTCTACCTATCCGGTCTCAAGGAATTGGTCCCCCATGGCCAGCTCCTGCTACGGAGGCTGCGTCTAGCTTAATGACTTGGTCAACGTCTCGTGCCTGGGAGAGGAACACTAAGAAGCGTGCGATAAAGGAACGCCCTTGAGGGACGATCCTCATCGTGGTTTGAGCATGCCCAGTAGGGATTGTAGCTGTGGGTTAGTGCCCCCCTGCGTGTCGGTAGACGTATGGATGACTGTCCTGATGCGGGTCAATCTACCGAGAGGTGGGCTGGCCCGCATGGCGCGTTTGTCTAGAACGATTACCAGGAAGGAGATGAACTGTGCCGGTTTTCCTACTTTCTTCACGGTTATGGGCACGTCAAGGTTTTAAAGACCTCTCTTGGATTTCTTAGATCTCACAAGATTTCTAAACCATCGGGAGAACTCCTGTGAGGGTATGCAGGAGTTTGACTGGGTAGTTTTGGAATGAGTCAGGCAGTGTAATGAGTCTGGTGTGGAACCCTGTAGTGCCCCCTGCACTAATACACTAAAATAATAAAATAAACAAAATAAAAATATCGTGCAATCCCATATACCCAATGCTATACCCACAGTTGATCCAGAGGAAGGCAAAAAACCCCAGCGGAGCATGATCCAATTTGCTACAGCAGGGGAAAAAATTCCTTCCCGGTCCCCCGAGAGGCAATCGGATTTACCCTGGATCAACTTTACCTAGACTGTTAGTACTCAGTTATATTATGTACATTTAGGAAAGCATCCAGGCCTGGTTGCCAGTGTGGTCACTGAGGCGTGTAGCTGAGTAAATGCCGAGGATATCGACTGCAGCGGAATTTGTCTGGTAGAGTTGCCGCTGGTTATGGAACGGCAGCCTAACAGCTTGGTTTTCCTGGCCGTGGCCGGGTAGGGGATGCCCCTACGGCGTAGTTCGGCCGTAAGCCTGGGGATGGTCCAGCCCTGAGGGACTGTGTGGAGTCGTCCGCTGAACCCGAACGTGGTGATGGTGGGATGAAGGTAAAGTCATCGCAGTCGGTCTGCGATATGTTGGGGGCTGGAGAAACGAGAAAGAAAAAGGGGGGGGGGATGTATGTTTATAGAGTGAGATGCCAGGTATGGAGGGGATAGAGGAGGTACGAAAGTGGGTAGGGAGAAGGAAGGGAGGATGGACAGAATAAGGAATGACAGGCGCAGAGGATAGCCAAGTTTTGCGTACGAGCGCTTGTTGAGTGAAATTTAGAAAACTCAAAAGACTGCGTGGCAACCGAGGTGAGCCAGGAGGTGACTGGCTAGGTAACCGATAGCTCGGGTGCCGCCTGTGCTTGGAACAGACTGATGAACCAGAGCCCCCAGGGCGTACTGGGGCGAGTAGCTGAAGTCTGGTATGCTAAGTAGGAATGTTTCGATCTGTAGTCCAGTGACGTGTGGTCGGTCTGCCAACTCCTGCACTGCCAGCAAGGTGGATGTTGGTGACCTTGTCTGCGTAGTGAAGGATCTCGGATCGGCTTCGAAAACAGAGTGTCGTGCGTAGAGGTATGTGACAGTTGCTAGCGCCTGATGAGCGGTCGAATTGTGTATGTGAAGACTCGGATGTCGTGAAAGAGTGCGGAGAGAAAGCAAGGAGGGGCCTTGCGTTTACGCACCTGACTTGAGCCCTGTCTTGGTTGAGGTCGAGACATGGGTCGACCGGGACCTGTGAGGAGGGTGACATGGAGATATATATATATAATCCTTTTTTTTTTTTTTATTATTATTATTTATATATATTTTTTTTTTTTATTTATTTATTTATTTATTTATTTTTTTGTAGGCCTGAAGAGTTGTGGGAGCGGTAGGTAGCTCCAGGTGAAGAAGTGTGTAAGACCCCCTGCCCCTTTTTTTTTTTTTTTTCTTTTTTATTATATATATATATATATATATATATATATATATATATATATATATATATATATATATATATTTTTTTTTTATCGGGAAATATCGTCCGACCTGGATTGCAGGGTGGACGGGATGGAAACTCAATCTGAACTGACGTGTGTGGTGGAAAGGGATAGAGAAATCGGTGAGTAGCCGTTTGACTACTGGAGGAGGTGAGTGGCTGGTGTGCAACCACTCGTCGAATGCTCGCAGCGCTTGCGAGGAACAAATGCCTTAAGGAGACGAAAGAAGAAGAGTTTGTGACTTTCAAGTGTGTGGGGATGGCCGTTTCGTGATGAAACGGGAGTGGTAAGTAATGCGTGTGTATAGCGGCTTGGGGTTCGAATCATTGTGGCCGATGCTACGGCTGGATTCGTAACGTTCTGAGACGTTCGACGTTGTATCGGAGGTATGGGTCGGAGCTGTTTAGAGCCGGGTATGGGCCGCGAACGAATTGGTTGTTTCAGCCGAGGATCCGAAACTTGGAGCCGATGCTACGACTGGATTCGGATCGGTTAAAGAAGTTTACTGCTGAAGATCGGAGCGGTATGCGCCAGTGGTGCGACTGTGACTCGACCGATTGAAAATGCCATAGAGCCGAAAAATTGAGCCGCTGCTACGACTGAATTCGGATCAGCTCGAAGGTTCGATGTTTGTGGACCCGAGCCGACGAGCCGGTGGTGCGACTGGGCCCAGATCGGCCATGTAAGCGGAGGATCCGAACCTTTGAGCCGATGCTACGACTGGGTTCGGATCGGATAGGAGGGTCTGTTGCTAGAGATCTGAGTCGATTGAGCCGGTGAAGCGACTGGATTCGGATCGCTTGGGAATGCCATTGGTTCGAAAGTTTGAGCCTATGCTACGACTGAATTCGGATGGTTTAGCGGTTCGATGTTTGTAGGTCCGAGCCGATGAGCCGGTGGTGCGACTGTGCTCGGAACCAACGTGGATGCCAGAGATCCGAATCTCTAAGCCGATGCTGTGCCTGTATACGGGCTGATAACGGGTGCAAGGCGGGGATTTGAATTTCCCGGGTCCGAATCGTAGCGCCGGAGATACGGCTGGATTCGGACGGGTGTTCGTTGTTTCGAAGTTGAAGGGGCTTGTGATTGTCGAGGGTCCGGCCTGTAGTGCCGATTGTTAGCGACAAGAGCCGGCCCAGACTGTTTGGTGTATGGTGTAAGTAGGAGGTGTGGGGCATCAGTAAGGTGAAGGGAGAGTATCGTAGGAGGTGTAGGGCATCAGTGACTAGGGATAAGGAAGTGCAGTGTGGGATACCAGTCCGACGACTGGGTATCGGATGTGCGACTGAGGCGAGAGCCTTGCGAGCTGTGAGTAATTCGAACAACAGCTCTGAGAGCCGTAGTGTCTGGACGGACCGTTACCGGTGGCAACGTGGGTGTGACAGGGTACGAAAACAACTGGACTAGTCGATAAACATACGATGCAGACGGAAAACACGGGGTTATGAACCGTGTGATTTTGTAAAAGAAGAAACGTGTACCGGCGCTACGATTCGTACGAACAGTAACGGCCGGTCCTACCTGCGACCGCGAGCGGGGATACGCTCAACTGCGAGCGAAGCTGGAAGGTACGAAAGCAACTACACGGACGTTGCGAGTCGTAAGGCGTCGGCTGATGACGACGAATACCGCGCACTACAGCCGACACTGACCCTGGTGGATGGTCTGTATAAGTACCCCTCGAACTCCTCCCATAATTTCAGGCTAGCATACTAGCCTTCCTATATATATATATTTTTTAGTATTTCAGTTTGGCTTTGAGTAAAATTATCTAACACAGCAAAGATAGTTTTCCGAAGTGCTTGTTCCTACACAGGAATCCATTTGCCAGCCGAAATCCCTGGAGATCTGTCTTCAGACGAGTAGTCATAGAGAGACACGGACATGTGGGTGTTCTGCCACTTTAATGAGCAAGTTCTTCTAGGGATATAAGTGGTTCAGGCAGACTGGTAGATAATTTTCAGTGAGAAATAGAATACTATATTGGCAGCAACTTGTTTTTCAGTTATCACCTTTTCTTTGCGTAAAATAAATTCTGCAAACATAATTAGCGGAAATGTTATGTGTTCTCTATACCAGAGCATGGTAATAAATACCCCCAATGGAAGCATGATTGAGAAAGATATGCAAGCAGCAGGGATATAAAGATTGCATGATTCCATAAATAAACACCATAAATAAAAAATGCATCAGGGGCATGAATTTTAAAACAAAGCATAGTATATAAAATGAATTATTATTAACCTGCAGGAAAATAAAGGAAATGTAACATATATAGGTATAATATCTTTATATATGACCATTTATCAACTAACTATTTGCATGCATTGCTATATAAAAATTTAAATTGATAGAAATATTATATTGATTATATAATCTTGAAATATCTATCTATCTACACTATATTGCCAAAAGTATTGGGACGCCTGCCTTTACACGCACATGAACTTTAATGGCATCCCAGTCTAAAGCCTCGTACACACGGCCGAGAATCTCCTCAGGAAAAAACACGTTGTTTTTCCTGACGAGATTCTTGACAAGAATCTTGTCCCGGCCGAGTGTACACACGCTTGATTCAAAAGAACTGCCGTTCTTTTGAATGGAACGCACGCGTTAACGTCATCGACTACGACGAGCGTGCGCTCGTCACATTCGATCCTGCCGACGCATGCGTCAAAGTCATTTCGAGCATGCGCGGGTTTCCACGGCGACAGGTAAGCATGCACACTCTCGGGTGTCTCGTCAGGAAACAGGCCGACGAGAATCTCGACGAGAAAATAGAGAGCAGGTTCGTCGAGATTCTGGCCAGGTTTCTTGACGAAAAACCTGAAAGCCTCGTACACACGGCCAGTTTTCTCGGCAAGAAAGCTCTCCCGACAGTTTTCTTGTCGTTTCTTGACGAGAAAACCGGCCATGTGTACGAGGCTTAAGTCCGTAGAGTTCAATATTGAGTTGGCCCACCCTTTGCAGTTATAACAGCTTCAACTGTTCTGGGAAGGCTGTCAAGGTTTAGGAGTGTGTCTATGGGAATGTTTGATCATTCTTCCAGAAGCACATTTGTGAGGTCAGGCACTGATGTGGACGAGAAGGCCTGGCTCGCAATCTCCGCTCTAATTTTATCCCAAAGGTTTTCTATCTGGTTGAGGTCAGGCCTCTGCAGGCCAGTCAAGTTCCCTCACCCCAAACTCGCTCATCCATGTCTTTATGGACCTTGCTTTGTACACTGGTGCGCAGTTATGCTGGAACAGGAAGGGGTCACCGCCAAACAGTTCCAACAAAGTTGGGAGCATGAAATTGTCCCTTCACTGGATCTAAGGGGCCAAGCCCAACCCTTAAAAACAACCCCACACCATAATCCCCCCTCCACCAAATGATTTGGACCAGTGCACAAGGCAAGGTCCATAGAGACATGGATGAGCGAGTTTGTGTTGGAGGAACTTGACTGGCCTTGCCTTGAGTCCTGACCTCAACCAGATAGAACACCTTTGGGATGAATTAGAGTGGAGACTGTGAGCCAGGCCTTCTCATCCACATTAGGGCCTGTCCTTACAAATGTACTTCTGGGAAAATGGTCAAACATTCCCATAGACACACTTCTAAACCTTGAGGACAACCTTCCCAGAAGAGTTGAAGCTGTTGTAGCTGCAAAGGGTGGGCCAACTCAATATTGAACCCTACAGACTAATACTGCAAGGCCATTAAAGTTAATGTGCTTGTAAAGACAGGTGTCCCAATACTTTTGGTTATATAGTCTATCTATCTATCTATCTATCTATCTATCTATCTATCTATCTATCCGTGTGTAGGTGTGTGTGCACCTGTTCAAATAGTGCTAGGTTAAAACCCGATTAATAAAAGTTGTTTGATTATGTAATCAGGACAATCATAATCCATACATACAAGAATAATTAATAATAATGTGCAAAGGTCTATACAATTAATGCTTTTAAAGAGGAACTGCAGTCTGCTCACATAATTTGTAATAAAAACATCTTTGCCATTCTGAAGCTTCCCACCAACCATTTTGCATATTATTAGATATATATATTGTGATTCTGTACTTGCCAAATATGCTGCAGAAATCTCCCTCCACTGAGTCTGGCTGCAACTATTTTAACTGTGGGCAGCTGAAGCTGCTGCCTGTCCACTTCCTGGATTTACACAGACACAGAGGCACACCTCCATCTCTACAGCCCTGCAGCTTTCATTGGCTCTCTTATGACTTATCCCCCCTCCCTTCCTGGCAAACTCGGAGGCCTCATGTACACTGCTGCTGGTAAACAGACGTTTAGGAGCAGTTTGGCATTTTTTTCAACTGCTCTTGATCTTTCCTTCATGTTATCTTATTTGTCCATGTACACAGGGTCGTTTATAGTCGTTTCTAGGCAGTTGAGTTTAGAGGCTTTTTCTGGAACCCAAAAAAATGCGTTCAGAAGCTGTGTTTAGAGGCATTTCAAGCGCCAAACGTGGCTAAACGTGGCTAAACATGGCTAAACGCAGTAACTTGCATTTAGCAGCGTTTCGTTTACAGGCGTTTTTCATTTTAACTCCAAAAAATTTTTTTTTTTAAGCGATTCGAGACGCAAAAGCGACTAAACGCGGCTAAACATTGCATGTAAACGCGGCGAAACAGTTATTTTTAGAAGCCGGAGTCTAGCAGTCAAGTTAAATCGTTCAGGAGAGGTTGAACAACGTCCCATGTACATGAAGCCTCACAGGAGTGAGAGAGCTGTGCATGATGTCATAAAAAAGAAAAGCCCCCCGGGGGGAGAATGTAAAGAGACCCCCCCGAGATAAAGAAACCACGGGCCGACCACGCCGCATATGAAAATTTTTATTTTAATGGTAGAAAATATGCAAAAAACACAATTTACTGACACTCAAAAGCCCTTCACCAACACCCAATAAAATTAATAAGACAACGTTGTCAAATTAAAAAATCAAACTACGTCAAGGTGCATGCATGCAAAGATACTCTGGTAGGGTGACCAGCTGGAAACAAATCCAGTTGGCTACACTACAGTAAACAAGGTCAGCCAATGGGACTCAATTTTGAGCAGTACGGTTAGAGGGAAACATCAGCACCAGACGAGGGTCATTACCCCGGATACCACCAGCCCGGAAGCCCCATACAGGACGTAGACATCCCTGCAGTATAGGGACAGCAGAAGTCTTAATCCCCGGACCGGGGGCCATTGCACCTTATGGGACATTTATCCGCTCTGAGTATTAGCGGTCTGCAAAAACTGATTCCCTATCTGCATGGTGGAGAGGAGGAACCTCGGTACCCAGGACGATCCCTTTTGAATACCCAGGCTTGGTGAGCGGACCTTTGGTCCAATGCAAACATATCCTGCTGGTGCTTTACGTTCAGCTGACATTTCCTAGTGAATAATGCTAACCCAGCTGCTTGCAATCCTTACTAATCTGGACCTGCTTTGAATGCTGCTATTTTGCTATCCTGCTTTCTTTGCCCTTCTACTTTGGCTTCAACTGGATTTGTTTCCAGCTGGTCACCCTACCAGGGTATCTTTGCATGCATGCACCTTGACGTAGTTTGATTTTTTAATTTGACAACGTTGTATTATTAATTTTATTGGGTGTTGGTAAAGGGTTTTTGAGTGTCAGTAAATTGTGTTTTTTGCATATTTTCTACCATTAAAATTCATTTTTTTCATTTTTCGGAGTGGTCAGCCCTGTGGTTTCTTTATCTGGGGGGGTCTCTTTACATTCTCCCCCCGGGGGGCCTTTTTTTTGTACTGCTATATGCCACGGAGACCACACCTTTATTGGTGAGTCCGCAACAAGTGGGATGCTCTGCGAGGATTCCTACCCTGCACAGCGTTTTTATAATTAGTGAGCATTGGGCCCAACCCCTCTTTCTTGCATGATGTCATAAGCCTAGGCTTTTTACCAGATGAGAAACAGGAAGTGGGCTGTATAAGGTATTTACTGGCAGAAAAGGATTGCCACACTTCCAACAAAGAAGTGATAATGGTAATATGCAAAACCTTTTTACTTAGGAGGGAAGATGAGGTAAGAGATGCACTGAATAGATGTGAAAGGCGTATGCGGCACAGAATGGGAGAAAATCTAGGATGTAGATAGTGAAATGACAAAACTGAGCTGAAACATAATCTGCATTAGTGAACACGTAACTCAATACAAAATGACTCAACAGAGAATATTATTAAAGCGGAACAAAACTCTCTCAAACAACATTAACTACTTTTAATCCTTATGTGTCTATAGTTAGTAAATAAATAGGAAAGCATATTAGATTTACTTGTTTTATTATTATTCTTTCCATTTCTTCAGCTGCTTCCTAGTTTCTGGCCTAGGCCAAAATGATGTCATACATCCCAGGAGTCTTCATGAGCATTTTTTATCTTTCATCTGGAGGAGGGGAGGAAGGGCATTCTCATTTATGCATGCCCTCTTGCTTGCATGCCTAGGCTAAGGGCAGATGGATTCCAGGAAGTAAATGCTATATGGATCATCTGCCCTTTATTAACCACTTCCCTACCCAGCCATAGTCAAATGACGTCCACAGATGGGATCTCCCATCCTGGGTGGACGTCATATGACGTCCTCGGCTTTGTAGGGGGGTATCTGAATGATGCCTGCAGCTAGAGGCATCATTCAGATATCCTTTTAAAGTGCCAGCGATTCTGTGCACCATAAGAATGATCATAGCGGCGGTTCCGCTGCTTGATCGTTCTTATAGGCGGCGGGAGGGGACAGCCCCCCCTCCCGCCGCCATACGGTGCTTCTCCGGGCTCTCCCGTGCGATCGGGGACCCGGAGCGAATCTTCCGGCGCCGTTGGTGGATCACGTGATGAGCATAGAGATGACTGGTGAACAGATGGTCACCAGTCATCTCTATGATCGTCGGAGGCCCGGGCGCGATGTGATGACGTCACGCCTGGGCCTCAAATGTAAACAAAGCCGCCATTGCGGCTGTAAGTATGAGATCAGTGAAAACATTTTCACTGATCTCATGCTTTCCAGCCTGGAGGAGAGATGTGGGGTCTTATTGACCCCGCATCTCTCAATAAAGAGGACCTGTCACACACATTCCTATTACAAGGGATGTTTACATTCCTTGTAATAGGAATAAAAGTGATCAAAAAAAAAAAAAAAAAAAGTAAAATAATTGTAAAAAAATAAATAAATAAGTAAAAAAACAAAAAATAATAAAAAAATAAAAAAAAAATAAAAAATTAAAACGCTCCTGTCCCCGGTAGCTCGCGATCAGAAGCGAATGCACACGTAAGTCGCCCACATATGTAAACGCCGTTCAAACCACACATGTGAGGTATCGCGGCGTGCGTTAGAGCGCGTGCAACAATTCTAGCACTAGACCTGCTCTGTAATTCTAACCTGGTAACCTGTAAAAAAAATGTAAGCGTCGCCTATGGAGATTTTTAAGTACCGAAGTTTGCCGCCATTCCATGAGTGTGCGCAATTTTAAAGCGTGACATGTTAGGTATCTATTTACTCGGCGTAACATCATCTTTCATATTTTCTCAAAAAATTTGGCTAACTTTACTGTTTTGTTATTTTTTAATTCATGAAACCATTTTTTTTTTTTAAAAGGCGTTTGAAAAATTATTGCGCAAATATCGTGCAAGAAAAAAAGTTGCAATGACCGTAATTTTATTCCCTAGGGTATCTGCTAAAAAACATATATAATGTTTGGGGGTTCTGAGTAATTTTCTAGCAAAAGAATGATGATTTGTACATGTAGGAGAGGAGTGCTAGAATAGGCCCGGTATTGAAGTGGTACAAAAAGCCCTGTATTGAAGTGGTTAAGATGGCCAAGGCCAGAAATGCTAGGGGACATTTTTCAAAGAGCAGGAAGACATGGATGGATGGGTCAGTTTGCTTTGATTATTAAAAAAGGATGAAATAGCATTTTCAATAGCGCTCGTATACAGTAAATTTTGCTTTAGGTCAATATAGTGTAAATTTCTAAAAATATGAGTAACCTTTGGATTAAAAAAATAATAATTTACATGCTCCAAAATTTGTTAGTGATAAATCCACAGTGATAGGTTAATGTACAGTAGAAAAATGATTTAATAGAATCACAGAACACCTTTTGGATATCCTGTATTATTGACCTAATCTTGTGCTTAACGTTTTTGAAATACAGTCAGTAGATTTCAGACTACACAGACGCTAGGGAAAATTTATTATAAATACAGATACATATATATAAAAATGAAGTAATTTATAATAAGTTTCCTTTGTAATAGAGTAAAAGGACTGGGTTCAATTTACCATGTTGGCTGGTGAAACATTCCAAATGCTTACATATCGTTGCTCTTATATAGGTCTACTTGTATCTTTGGTGCAGAGCATAGCTTGGGTAAGTGGTTCGTGGGTGGAATGTGTATGATTGAACTTGCTTTTCTAAAGGTAATTCTAGGAACAGAAGAATAAAATGAATTCCTGAAAGTGATTCCAATCAACAGATGCCAGTGTTTGTGAAAATGTTTATCTGAGTTATTGGATCCTTATCTTTCAAGAGTGTGAAAAAAGACCTATGTGATTCAGGCGAGGAGCTTTGGATAAATAATGGACTATGAAAGGCTCAAGGTAGTACTGCAAGAGCAGAGAAAATAAGAGAGTTAAATAAGCAGCATCAATGCCTTCTTTTATTTAGGAGCTAAGCTAGATTAAAAGTTTTGTTTTTTTCCTTGCAGCCTCATCCATCAGTCCAATTTAAATACACCCCTAACCAGTGGCGGCTGGTGATAACATTTTTGGGGGGGGCGCAATACATACAGAGCACACAGAACACACAGTGCGTACACAGAACACACACAGAACACACCGTGCATACACAGAACACACCGTGCATACACAGAACACACCGTGCATACACAGAACACACCGTCTATACACAGAACATACACAGAGCACACCGTACATACACAGAACACACCGTACATACACAGAACACACCGTACATACACAGAACATACACAGAACACACCGTACATACACAGAACATACACAGAGCACACCGTACATACACAGAACACACCGTACATACACAGAACACACCGTACATACACAGAACATACACAGAACACACCGTGCATACACAGAACATACACAGAACACACCGTACATACACAGAACATACACAGAGCACACCGTACATACACAGAACACACCGTACATACACAGAACATACACAGAATACACCATACATACACAGAACACACACAGAACACACCGTGCATACACAGAACACACAATACATACAATACATACAGAGAACACACAATACATACAGAGAACACACAGTACATACAATACATACAGAGAACACACAGTACATACAATACATACAGAGAACACACAGTACATACAATGAACACACAGTACATACAATACATACAGAGAACACGCAGTACATACAATATGTAGCAGCACCCCCTTTTCCCACTTCTCCCCCTTTCTCTCTTTGCGGCTGTCTCGTCTAGGGGTACCAGGGAGAAGAATGGGGGGAGAGCGCACCACCAGCTCATGACCTCTGATGTGTGTTATACAGAAGCGTGAGCTAAACCTTTTACCTTCGGGTCTGTGTTCACGTCCAGAGCTTCAGCTTCTCTTGTGGAGGATGATTACCCCTGTCACAGGCAGGGGCACTTAGCTTCCAGTAACTTGAGTTCCACACCAAATAAAGTCCAACACTTATTTATTCTGTTAGAGCAACAAATAGTAGGCTGGTTGAACTTAAAGAACAGACAGGTGTGGGAAGGAGAAGGTCCAGGCACAATCAAACAATTAAAGTTCTCTCCTGTTCCATATAGTGCAAACAGGCTTGGCGCACGGTCGCTGCCACCGACCGTGAATTTGGTTTCTGCCACAAACCCTGGTGAAAATAGAGGCCTCTTCCACAGACCTTGAATAGAGGTCTCTATCACCGGCCTGGTTCAGTTGGATCCCCGCCACTGACCACAAGAACATAGAATACCTCCGTTAGGATGAATGGCCCCTGTCAGCGAAAGACATCCATCCGGACGGTCTCCAGAGGCCCACACCGTCACCGGCATTATGCTGTATCAGCTCTTCGGGAGGGTCACATCTCTGGTCCCTTACGCCCTGGATTCAGGCCCCCAATTCCGGGGGCACCCTAGGAATACTTCATCCCTCGCGGGACCCAGTGGAAGGTGCTGGGCCCCAGGCCTTCTTGCAAAGTACCTCACCCCAGGCTTAAGGTGCCTGGGATGGAACTCGACTCCACGTGCCCAGGCCAAGGGCACCTGGACACGAACGAACGGACAGCAGCCCCAGGCTGAAGGTGCCTGGTGCTCGGACCCCTCGTGCGCAAGATGTCCGCCCCTTTATACCCTCTCCCAGCAAGCACAGCGGGTTCCCCGTCCCGCCGTACTGCCGCTGCGAGAGGACAAAAAGGGCATGGCCCTACAATGGTGGTTCAACCCCAGCCCAAGGCGACAGCGCCACCCATGGGATGCAGGGAACTGGACACCATTGATATCTTCCACTAACAAAAACAACCATAAAACCCTCGTAATTGCTGCATTTGGGCCATGCTACCGCCCAAATACTCCCCCTAAATATTGATACCCGCTACAAATACATACAGAGAACACAGCACACTATATACAGAGGTGGAGGGGATCCAGCAGCACTCATTTGTTTTTATTGACACCTGAGTCAGTGAGGATGAATTATCCTGTAATCTGATGGAGTTGGCATGTTCTCACCTTCCCCCACAGACCATGTTCTCTCTCTCTCTCCTCCCATACAGTAATGTTTTGTAACTTTTTCCCTGCCTGAATGCCCGTTTTTGACATATTTTAAAACAACCTGTTGCTGTGAAACACACACATCTTCTTATCAAAGAGTCCCACACAATAGCTGCCATGCCATGAGTTACTGCATGTGCAGAAGAGACAGCCGAAGCAGACTGACTAAAGGGGAGAGGGGGGGAGGGGAAGAGCAGCGTGAGATACAGACTCTAAATACTCTGTGACTGTCAGATATGCAAAGGTGGCCGTCCTTACTGGAGATTGTTCCTGTAAATGGAAAATAACGGCACTTACTGTAAGCCTTGGTATGTGGAGGAAAGACATATTCAGATCACATTACCTGGCCTCATGGAGCCGACATCCCACTGGAACAGAAAGTGAAAGTGACAGGGCTGCCCTGTAAAGCACCTCCCAAGTCCTACGGCGGGTGCTAATGGTCAGATTGATAGACAGACAGA
The DNA here is from genome assembly GCA_029206835.1 of Rana muscosa. Lineage (NCBI taxonomy): Eukaryota > Metazoa > Chordata > Amphibia > Anura > Ranidae > Rana > Rana muscosa. Next base: position 579,315,583 of record CM055118.1, read on the forward strand.
AGACTGACCCAATGAGAGTGCTGGGGTTATTAGCTGTACGCCCCAAAGCAACACAAAACCCTGCAAATGTAGCATCTCGCCTGGAATTTACTGGATTGTATTGGCATGACGCTCCCATAGTGCACTGGGGCCGGAGCCCGAGCCCAGTGAACTTAAAGAACTTTTTAATAATTTTTTTTTTTTTAAAGGGCCCTTCTTTTTTTTTTTTTTTTGCCAATAGCTTTGGGGGGGGGCGGCGCCCATGCACCCCCTATGGACAGGCCGCCACTGCCCCTAACAGTCTAATGCCACGTACACACGATTGATTTTCTCGACGGTGAAAACACAGTCGAGAAAATCGACGGGAAAAACGAGGGAACGGCTTGGTTCCCTACACACGTCCGTTTTTCCCGACATTTTTTTTTGGGTCGAGAAAAACGACCGTGTGTGGGCTCTGTGGCAGTGTTTCCCTATGGGAACACTGCCGTGGAAAAAAACAACGGGAATCACGACATGAAAAATTAGAGCATGTTCTAATTTTTCTCGTCGTGATTAATGCCGTTTTTCCCGTCGGGAAAAATGACAAAAAGCCCACAGACGATCGTTTTTCTTGTTAAAAAAAAAATATGTAATTTTTCCCCGACGGGGAAAATGATCATGTGTACGCGGCATCAGAGTAATGAAGGATTATGGGCCATACATTTTTTATTTAAAATTATTTTTTATTAATAATTTTGATTTAATTAATTTTTAATATTCACAGCAAATTCACCCATCCATGCATGCTTAATTTTGTTGAGAAATTGCTAGGGAAATCCCCAATTTCTAGAAGTAGCCACCTTAAGTAAGGGCAGATGATTCATGTTTAGCTGAGAAACCTCCTCCTCCAGGTGAAAGAAAAAAAATTCCCTTAAATACTCTTGGGATGTATGACATAATAGACCAGACGGCAAACCAATTTGAAAGGGAAAGGTAATATTAAATGACAATATTTTTTATTTGCTTTTTTTTTTTTCAGGGAAGTGGAGTTACCCTCTAAAGAAAAATTGGTTTTATTTCTGATGAAACTGCTGACTGTTACTATAGTGCCAGTCATTACATAAAGCAGCCATTTGTCTTGGTATGTATGAATGAATGGTAGAGTTTAGATTGACTAGACCATTGTAGTTGGGCAGCCTTTACCCCGCTTGTCTTTATATAAGTTTAATAGCCTGGTTTTTAATTTGTGCATGTATCAAATGTAGATTCAAGGGCCGGTAGCATGAGTCAATGTAAGAGTTTGATTGATGTAATTGCATTACGTTGTGTTTTTGAAATCGACAAGTCATATGATCTGATGACAATATTCAAGTAGTGGTAAAAGTGACTGTTGGATCAGCATAGTAGCTGTGAGAAGTGAAATGAATGGGTCCGCTGCAATTGTATGTGTCAGTATTTCCGTCATGCTGTCAGTGTGTGGGTGCAGTGGAACTTTGAATTCGCCAGCTAGAATCGTTAATCACGGAAGATGGATCATTTCTACGTTTACTCTGTATAAACATTTGCTAAAGTTACGCCTTTCATTTAGTCAGTTTTGAATATAAACTGCCAAAGGTGGATCTAGATCTTGATGGATGAATGTGGCAAGCCATCAAGCCGCAGAGGTCCCTACCTTTTTTCAATTTGTGAGCCATGTTCAAGGATGACTGTTAAGGAGCTACTGTAACTATGAAAAATAGCACCCAAAAAAAAACATTTTAAAATATGTACCCTTAAAGGGGAGAGAGTAAGGAAGGTTTTACCCCTATGAGTTTTTTTTTTCTCCCACTGGAGAGATTTCCCTTCACTCCCTTACCTATAGCCAAAACAGGCAGTGAGAGGAAATGCCTTCAAAGTTAGGCAATCCCTGGTTGTCACCAGGGTCTCTGAACTAGTATAAAAGAAAAGTGTAGTGCTTCTTAACCTCCCTGGCGGTATGATTATTTCAGATTTTAGGTGCTGAAAGCGATTTGGCATGGAAATTTGGCGTTTTATATTGTAGGCCTGTAATTCTTAGGAATAACTCACTTAAATCTGTCCAAACTAGTAGACATCTCGGGTATGATAACGTTTGAAACACAAAATCATAAATTATAATATAATAAATAACTATAAATAATTATAACAAATAATAATATTATAATAATATTAAAGATTCAATAATGTAATCAAATCAAAAACACTGAAAGTTGCTCAGTTGCAGAATTGTCGCTGTCATTACTTTTAGTGTTTGATGAATTTCCCCACAAATCGATATCGCTCAATTCTGCAAGTGATTCTAATTTATTATTGCTGTTTTCTAGCTGGTCTAAAAGCACGTTTGATGTATAGGGACACTTTTTGGTTGCTATGGACAGTCTCAAGTTTCCAGGCAGAAAGAAAAGTATTTATAATATAAAAGTGCATGCAGGGCACTGGACAAACCACAAAGGGGATGTGTAATTATTTTATACAGTACTGTAATCTGTAAGATTACAGTGTGCTGTGTGTTTTTCACTTTTTGAACTTGGCGCTGTGCTCCGTCCCCGTGCATCGCAACGCTCGCAGGGAACGGAGCTCGGCACTCGGCACTGTGAATCGAGCGAGGAGACAGCTCGCAGACACAGCGGGGAGACATTGCAGGATCCCGGGGACAGTGATGACCTGGTCCACCTGCATACACCATCAACACTGGGCTTCTCCACCTCAAGACCACCAGGACAATGGAACTCCAAAAGATAAATATCTCACCTGAACTAGTGTCCCCATTGGAAGGTTTCCCCTGTTCTGGGGACAGCCCCAAATTTTTGATTTTCCTTCACTTTTGCATTTGGTGATAATGGTAAACAGGACAAATAGAGAAGGTGAATTTCCCTAACAGGGGCTAAGACAGTAATACAAATCTGACAGGTGTTTGCTTTCCACTCCATCCCCCAAAAAAAAATGGCCTTTAGTTTTTTTTTTTTCTTTGCCAGAAGAAATGTGCGCTGATGTCAGCTGCTTTTCTTTCTTCTACACAGTAGTCATTGCGGATAGTCTCACCCATCACATGGTTATGCCATGGAAACCAACTCTCTTTTCTACATAGGCAGCCTTGATGATGCAGACCAAATCATTCTTGCCTTTCACAACCAATAACAATACATCTTGCCCTCACCGGCTCTATTCAGTTATTTCCAAATAAAACACTTTACACAATCTATCTCATCTCAACTAATTTCCCTCTCCCCACACACACACCTTTAGAAAAGAACATTTTCGATATGGAGACTAGCAAGGAAAATAAAAAACGGGCGATCATTCGCCTGATAGTCTCATCGTCCGATAGGCTTTAGTCTATATACGAGCCTTCAGTGTTCTTTATGAGAACTTTTATATTACTTTACTTACTGGGTGAATACCTTGGGCATTTTTTGTGCCCTTCATTAATATCCCCTTTCAGTAGCCCTCCATCTATGGCTTTCACAACTGAATTTGTATAATGATCCTTTTGTTCTGCTGTTTTGATTTAGCCAAAACTCAATAGGTAAAAATATATACTGTGAGCTCTCTGCAGAAGCTGACTCAGGCTAATAGTCAGGCCTTCTCCCATTCCTTACAACCTTCCCCCCTCCCCTTAACCCTATCTTTTTACTTATATATATCGTAACAATATAATATCTTTTAGATACAGGACCTATATACTTTGATTGAAGGACTTCTCTGAATAAGAAGCTGTGACCTTGTATACTGTAGCGTATGTGTTGTTACCACCTGTCACATTCTTACACACTTGAGACAAGACCACCGAAGGTTGAATTTGAAATGTCTTGGTCTATATCTGTATTTTATACCACACCATATTTTGTTATGACGGTTGAAAACGTTCTGATGAAAATACATTTGAAAAAATAAAAAAATTGTTAGAAATACTGTTAGAAACATCAAAGACTTATCCAGGGATATACAGGGCATATGTAAATGCTCACCATTAGAATAGGCTCTCTTAGTATTTAATTTTGCTTGAATAATAAAATACTTATTTCATGCATTACATACTGTTGTGATTATTGTCTATTGTCTTAGTATTCATGCTTTGTGAGCATTCAAAAGATATATGTTAAATTGCTATATTTCCCAACAATTAACAGTGTTATTCGTTCAAAATATATAAAAAGAAAGTTATAAAATGTTATTTAATTTATTTTTCTTTTTTTTGATGGGGGGGCGGATGGAGGGGCGAGTGACTGACATCATGGGGTTGATTTACATAAGGCAAATACTGTAGGCGGTTAGCCTTGCAAGGGAGTCATCACTTAGTTTAGCAAATGTGGTGGAAAAATAAAAGAAAAAGAAAATAAAAGAAACAGCATTTTTGCTTGCACGTGATTGTATGATGGAAGTGAGCAGAGTTTTACCTCATTCACAAGTTCTGGAGAAGACAACTTCCTTGCAAATTCTCTTGGACATCGAACAGTCTATTGCTTTAGCAAATCAACCCCTTTATTTACCATTGTCTGCTTTTTGGACTTACTGTTACCGCAGAAACTTTTGGGGCTGTAACAGAAGGTAAGTCTGTTCTATGACACAGTACTGCATCAGTGTGTTGTGTGACCAGTCACATACTCTATTTAGAACTGATTTGTACATTTTAGTGTGGGCACTTCTGAAGCTTTAAAAATAAAAAGTAAATATATACACACATACACACATATATGTATATATATATATATATATATATATATATATATATATATATATATACACACACACACACACACACATTTTGTTGTCATTTTTGAGGATTGTTTTTAAAGGAAAATTGCACATAGCTAAATAATTACATAGTTTGTCAGGTTGAAAAAAGACCCAAGTTCATGTAGTTCACCTAATGCCACGTACACATGATCGGAAAATCCGACAAGAAAACCATGGATTTTTTTCCGACGGAATGTTGGCTCAAACTTGTGTTGCATACACACGGTCACACAAAATTCCGACCGTCAAGAACGCGGTGATGTACAAGACGTACAACGAGCCCTGATCAATGAAGTTCAATAGGCAGTTCGGCTCTTCTGCTTGATTCTGAGCATGCGTGTTTTTTTGCGCGTCGGAATTGCATACAGACGATCAGAATTTCCGACAAGAACTTTTCTTGTCGGAAAATTTGAGAACCAGCTCTCAAATTTTTGTTGTCAGAAATTTCAACAGAAAAAGTCTGATGGAGCCTACACACGGTCGGAATTTCCGACCAAAAGCTCACATCGAACTTTTCCTGTCGGAAATTCCAACCATGTGTACGCGGCATTATAGAACAAAATAAACAGAAAACGTCCATATATACTATCCTTTACCCACAGTTGGTACAGAGTAAGGCAAAAAAAAAATCTATAAAGTGTTGGCGATTGCTCTGTCTAGGGGTATATAGACTTGTCTCTGCCCTGACCAGGTTAACCCTCGAACTCCACAGGCCTGGAGATCACCCTGAAATAACTCGACACGCACACAGTCAGTCTCTCAAAGTAATGTGAAATGCTGTATTATTGCATGGGTTATATAGACAGAATAATACTTTTACAAGCATAAGTTTTCATTGTTTACAAATACATCTGGCATATGACCTAGACAACTTATCTTAGCAAAATACAACCATCATTTCAGGGAAGTAGAGCTGTCCAGGAAGTATTTCAATTGGATATAGGCCCAAAAGGGGAAAGTCTTTGTGTTGGACAATGATGCAAGCTCATCTCGTCTGAGAAACCTTCCTCTGGAAAAGAAGTGTTTGGCCTGTATTTCTGCGTAAGGCCATTCTGCTGCCAGAAAGGCCCCTTCCATGCCAGGAGGAAAGTCTGGATTGCCCTTGATAGGCGTGATCACGCAGTATGTGGTTGAAAGCAAGTGTACTTTGCATGCTCTATCGAAGGCTTGCAGGGTTGCTTCAATAAGAGGATGAGAATGGATAATAGCCGGTATGTGTTTCTTTGAGAACCAGGGGATGGAGCGGAGTTCGGTACCCGAAATCAGTTTTTCCAGCAACATCCAACCCTTGCAGTTAGTATGTAGCCTCCAGTCCACCACCCGGGTCAGGTGGACTGCCCAGTAGTACCTCTGCAGGTCTGGGAGTCCAATTCCACCTCCCGACTTTGGTAATACAAGCTTTGCCCACCCCGCTCGCGCCACCTTTGCTCCCCATAGAAAGACTCTACACATGCGTTTGTAAGCATTAAAGAAAGAGGGCGGCAAGCGAATTGGGACAGTCTGTAATTTTTACAGTAAGCGGGGGAGCACCGTCATCTTTAGAATAGAGGCCCGACCGAACGAGGAGATAGTGGGGGCCTCCCACCTGTGAAGATCCTGCTGTATAAGTTTCAATTCTGACAGAAAGTTCCTTTCATACAGCTCTTTAAGTTTGCTAGGGAGTTGGATACCTAAATAAGTGATAGCGTCCGTTTTCCAGCGGAATGGAAAGTTCACCTAACATAGCTGTACTAGTTCAGGGGACAAAGACACATTTAGCGCGTAAGATTTTGAGTAGTTAATTTCAGATTCGAAATAGTCTTGAACTGTTCTAATACTGGGATTAAATTGGGCAGGGACGTCAACGGGGATGAAAGAAAGAGCAAAATATCATCCGCAAAGGCGTTAATCTTGTATTCCCGTTGATGTACCTCTTTACCTTTAATGTTTGGATTTGCACGGATACATCGGAGGAGGGGCTCCAAGGTAAGGATATACAATAAGGGAGAGAGGGGACATCCCTGCCTGGTCCCATTGTGAATGACGGCCTCCCGGATTTCTAGATCCGCATTGAGGCCGTCATTCGTCAATGGCCCGGGTCTCAAGGGGTTAAACTGATAACCTTTCGGAACAGTACTTATTAGATATTCCCGTCCATTCCTGTAGCAAAACAGTAAATCACAAATACAACCTGGACAATTCATTCAATCTTACTTATTTTAACTCTAGGTTTTCCTTAAACAAATAACCTTTACCAATCTTATATTGATAACCACCAGGACATGCAAATTACATTTATAATATCTTAATCACTTTATGCGACAGAGATAGAGAAGCAAAGAAAATAGTCTGAGTCTTTCGGGTTCAACCTGTCAGTCAGTTTTACCTTAGGACTTCTCAGAGTCCAAAAAAACGAACCCAGAGCTTTCCCTACTACTGTTTCTCAGAACAGTCCGTTTTAAATACAGTACTGTCTTATTTTATTTCTTTAAATTAGGTTTCTCAGAACCTAGACTCCCAGAGTCTCTTTTTTTTTTATGTGTTTCCAAAACACTATATATATTGTGACAGCAGGAAGGTAAAGTCACCTGGTTGCATCCAGGGGGGTAGATATATTTTGCCCAGATTCAGGCTTTACGCCGACTTATACAACTAGGTGGAGAGTTGTATAAGGCTAGTGGGCTCATGGATGACTCATACCTCTAGGGAGAGTGTGGGGCGTCGTGCAGACAGAGATGAGGAGACCAGCTGAAGCTTGTCAGCTCATTTAGGCCTCTATAAGAACTCCCAGCTTCATTAGATGTTAGCTCATGCCTGGAACCAGACCTGTGTGGACTGTCTAGGGAGAGTGAACCCCTGTGCGGTGAGACAAAGCCTGTGTGGCTATTTACTTGGACATTTAAAACCAGGGACTTAGGGACTAGGACAGCACTAGGCTGATCCCAGTTGTTAGTTAGGAAACCTGTATGTTTAGTCAGAGGTCAAGTTGACCAGGATTTATTTTGTTTATGTTTCTTTTGCTTTGCTGTGTTTTGTCACTGTAAATAGAAAATAAACCGCACCTTTTTGATTTTGAAAACCACAACCTCCGTTTGCTGGGCCTGTTTTTGTGTGGGGAGCCCATCTCGGGGGTCACACACACCCGCTGCCGAGCTAACCCCCTCACAGTTGGTGGAGAATGCGGGCAGTTTTTTTTTTTTAAGCCAGCATGGAGGAGATACTTCGCAGCCCAGCAGCAAGCTCATCAACAGAGCCTTGCAGCCCAGCAGCAGACAAACGCAACTTTGCAACAGAGTCTGGAGGCTCAGCAACAAGCCCAGCAGCAATCTGAGGCCCGCTTCATAGACCTGTTGCAGAAGCAAGAGCAGAGACTACAACAACAGATGGAAGCAGTAATGCAGCAACGTCCGCAGACCAGTGAGGAAAGCCGTCCCACTAATACCGCGTCCTTTGGGGTGAGTCGTTTATTGACAAAAATGACTGGAGAGGATGATCCAGAGGTATTTTTGACCACATTTGAAAGGACCGCTGAAAGAGAAAAGTGGCCTGAGGAGCAGTGGGCTGGACTGGTGGCTCCTCTGTTAACTGGTGAATCGCAGAAAGCTTACTATGACCTAGAGCCTAACCAAGCAAAAGACTATGTGATGCTAAAAACTGAAATATTGGCAAGGCTGGGTGTCACCCAGGCTGTCCGGGCTCAGCGTGTGCATAACTGGACTTTCCAGCTTGGAAAACCCCCCAGGTCTCAAATGTATGATCTCATTCACCTGAGCAGAAAGTGGCTACAGCCAGAGACTTTGTCCGCACCAAAGATTGTGGAACGTGTTGTAATGGATCGGTTTTTGAGAGCTCTTCCTACTGCCATCCAAAAGTGGGTAAGCCATGGAGACCCAGAGACGGCCGATGGTCTTGTGGATCGTGTGGAGAAATACTTGGCTACAGAGAACCTGACGGCCTCTTCCAGAGACACTCGGACTTTCCACCCTAAGACCAGACCATCCCCAGGGGCGGATAAGAGGATTCCAAGGGGTGAGGGTGGAGAGAGTGAGAGGGTGGGAGCTCTACCCCAAGTTTGGCGAGAACAGCCTGGGAAATCAGCGGCTCAAGAGGCGGCAAGAAGGATCGTTTGCTACCGCTGCCGGCAAGCGGGACATATTGCAGCCAATTGCCCGGTTGTGGAGGAACCCATGCAGTGTGACTTTCTGACGGGCAGACGTCAGTCGCTGTGTGCGACAGTCGCATGCACTGCCATTCGAGGAACTGAGAAACATTTATGCAAAATGTGTGTTAATGGTAGAAATGTTGTGGTATTGTTGGATTCAGGTAGCCTTGTGACCCTGATAAAGGCTGAGTTAGTTAAAACAGAGGTCTCTGGGAATAGCAAGGTAGCTGTTATTTGTGTGCATGGGGACACCCGAGAGTATCCAGTGACTACAGTGTGTTTCGAGACCCCCAAAGGTACCCTCTCTCATCCAGTGGGCTTAGTATCTCAGTTACCGCATGACGCCATTGTGGGAAGGGATTTTCCGAAGTTCTGGGAACTGTGGGATGATCCTGAGCCCCCCACTGGTGCCCCTATGTACCAGGAATGTGATAGCCAGAACTCCCCTGAGAGTGGTGAGGACTCTCCGGAATTTCCCTTATCAGTATTGGCAGGGGAGACTCAAGAAACTGGAGAGGAGCCCACCTCCTCAGACGAAAACCTACCGTCTGTGGAGTTTTCTGATCTTGAGGTTCACAGGGAAAACTTTGCCACAGAACAGTTGAAAGACCCCGCCCTAATAAAGGCACGGGAAAACGTAGTGAAAATAGATGGCGAGTTAGTGAACCCAGATAATACCTGCACTTACCCATACTTCAGCGTAGAGAAGGACCTACTGTATCGGGTGGCAAAAAGGGCAGAAGAAACCGTTGAGCAGCTTGTGGTGCCCAAATCTTACAGGAAGTTGGTGTTGGAGTTGGCCCATGGGCACATTCTTGGAGGTCATCTGGGGACAGAGAAAACCCGAGAGAGGGTATTACAGAGATTCTATTGGCCGGGGGTGATGAAGGACATAGAAAATTATTGTTCCTCCTGCCCTGTGTGTCAGAGGTCGGCCCCGATGCCACATTTCCGTAGCCCGCTGGTCCCTCTACCCATCATTGAGGTCCCGTTTGAGAGGATCGCCATGGATTTGGTAGGTCCTATAATCAAGTCCGCTAGGGGGCACCAGTACATATTAGTTATAATGGACTATGCCACCCGTTATCCAGAAGCGATCCCTCTCCGAAATACCTCGGCCAAAACCATAGCCAAAGAGCTATCTCTTGTGTTTAGCCGGGTGGGTATTTGTAAAGAACTGCTTACGGACCAAGGTACACCCTTTATGTCCCGGGTTATGAAGGAGCTGTGTAAATTGTTCAAAGTGACGCAATTACGTACATCTGTGTATCACCCCCAAACCGATGGGCTGGTTGAAAGGTTCAACAAAACCCTAAAACAAATGTTGAAGAAAGTGGTGGATAGAGATGGAAAGGATTGGGACTGTCTACTTCCTTATCTGATGTTTGCTATTAGGGAGGTGCCCCAATCCTCTACGGGATTCTCCCCCTTTGAGTTACTGTATGGGAGACACCCAAGAGGGCTGTTGGATATTGCCAAGGAAACTTGGGAAAGTGAGAGTTCTCCCCACAGGAGTGTGATCGAGCATGTCGCCCTGATGCAAGACCGAATTGCACAGGTAATGCCCATCGTGAAGGAACATTTGGCCCAAGCGCAGTTAGCACAGCAGAGAGTGTACAACCGTGGAGCCAAGACCCGTACCTTTTCCCCGGGGGATAGGATACTGGTACTTGTCCCTACGGTTGAAAGTAAATTCCTTGCCAAATGGCAAGGCCCCTACGAGATAATGGAAAAAGTGAGCGAAGTGAATTACAAGGTCAGACAACCAGGAAGGCGAAAGCCCGAACAGATCTATCACGTTAATCTGTTGAAAGCCTGGAGGGATAGAGAGTCCCTAGTCGCAGACACTTGGTCACCAGCTCAAACTGGTTGCGTGATTCCTGAGGTTGGAATAGCAGCCACCTTGTCACAACCCCAACAACAGGAGGTTAAGGAGTTTGTGCTTCGCAACAAGGAGGTATTCTCTGAGCTGCCGGGACAAACATCTGGGGTAGAGCATGACATCATTACCCCGCCCGGTGAAAGGGTGAAGTTAAAACCCTATCGGATCCCAGAGGCCCGACGGGAGGCAATACGGGAGGAAGTACAGAAAATGCTGAACTTAGGGGTGATAGAGGAGTCCCAAAGTGATTGGTCTAGTCCCATTGTGTTGGTGCCTAAACCGGATGGGAGCTGGCGATTTTGTAACGATTTTCGTCAGTTGAACAAAGTTACAAAATTTGACACCTACCCCATGCCACGTATAGATGAGTTGATCGACCGGCTGGGAACAGCCCGATACATGACGACTCTTGACCTCACAAAAGGGTATTGGCAAATCCCCCTGGCCAAGTCGGCCAAAGAGAAAACCGCATTTGTAACCCCAGACGGGGCGTTCCAATATAAAAGAATGCCGTTCGGGTTACAGAATGCGCCGGCCACATTCCAGCGGAAAATGGACCAGATGCTGAGGCCCCATCGGAAGTATGCTGCGGCTTACCTGGATGACGTAATTGTCCATAGCACAGATTGGGCCTCACATCTGCCAAAAGTGCAAGCAGTCCTGGACTCTGTTCGGGAAGCGGGGTTTACGGCTAACCCCAAGAAGTGTACCATTGGGCAGGAGGAGGCCAAATATCTTGGGTACACCATTGGGAGGGGAGTAATAAAACCCCAACTCAACAAAGTCGAGGCCATCCAGAGTTGGCCACGTCCCAACAGCAAGAAGCAGGTACGAGCCTTTCTGGGAATCGCTGGGTATTATCGGCGATTCATTCCCCACTTTGCTTCTAAGGCTGTGCCCCTAACCAACCTGACGAAGGGGAAAGGGTCGGTCATGATTAAATGGACCCCCGAGGCTGAGGCAGCATTCCAATTCTTGAAACAAGCCTTATGTAGCCAGCCAGTGTTGTACTCACCCGACTTCTCTAAAGACTTTGTCGTACAAAGTGATGCGTCAGATGTGGGGTTAGGAGCAGTATTGTCCCAGGTCTGGAACGGGGAAGCGCACCCAGTCATTTACCTCAGCAGGAAGTTGAAGTCCCATGAGGTAAATTACGCCACCGTTGAAAAGGAGTGTTTAGCGGTGAAGTGGGCTCTAGATTCCCTTCGGTACTACCTGCTAGGTAGGCACTTTGACATGGTTACGGATCACGCTCCGTTAAAGTGGATGGCTCAAAACAAGGAAACAAATAGAAGAGTGAATAGGTGGTTCCTGGCCCTCCAGGAATTCAACTTCACAGTAAAGCATCGCCCTGGCGTTCAAATGGGGAATGTGGATGCTTTGTCTCGAGTACATGAATGCCTGATTGCTGGTGTTCCAACCCCGAGGTTAAAACAAGAGGGGGGGGTATGTGACAGCAGGAAGGTAAAGTCACCTGGTTGCATCCAGGGGGGTAGATATATTTCGCCCAGATTCAGGCTTTACGCCGACTTATACAACTAGGTGGAGAGTTGTATAAGGCTAGTGGGCTCATGGATGACTCATACCTCTAGGGAGAGGGCTGGGCGTCGTGCAGACAGGGAGTTGATGAGACCAGCTGAAGCTTGTCAGCTCATTTAGGCCTCTATAAGAACTCCCAGATTCATTAGGTGTTTGCTCATGCCTGGAACCAGACCTGTGTGGACTGTCTAGGGAGAGTGAACCCCTGTGCGGTGAGACAAAGCCTGTGTGGCTATTTGCTTGGACATTTAAAACCAGGGACTTAGGGACTAGGACAGCACTAGGCTGATCCCAGTTGTTAGTTAGGAAACCTGTATGTTTAGTCAGAGGTCAACTTGACCAGGATTTATTTTGGTTATGTTTCTTTTGCTTTGCTGTGTTTTGTCACTGTAAATAGAAAATAAACCGCACCTTTTTGATTTTGAAAACCACAACCTCCGTTTGCTGGGCCTGTTTTGTGTGGGGAGCCCATCCCGGGGGTCACACACACCCGCTGCCGAGCTAACCCCCTCACAGTTGGTGGAGAATGCGGGCAGTTTTTTTTTAAGCCAGCATGGAGGAGATACTGAAACAGCTGGCTCTAGCAAATGCCAATCAACAGCAGACAAATGCAGGTTTGCAAAGGAGCCTTGCAGCCCAGCAGCAAGCTCACCAACAGAGTCTGGAAGCTCAGCAACAAGCCCAGCAGCAATCTGAGGCCCGCTTCATAGACCTGTTACAGAAGCAAGAGCAGAGACTACAACAAATGGAAGCAGTAATGCAGCAACGTCCGCAGACCAGTGAGGAAAGCCGTCCCACTAATACCGCGTCCTTTGGGGTGAGTCGTTTATTGACAAAAATGACTGGAGAGGATGATCCAGAGGTATTTTTGACCACATTTGAAAGGACCGCTGAAAGAGAAAAGTGGCCTGAGGAGCAGTGGGCTGGACTGGTGGCTCCTCTGTTAACTGGTGAATCGCAGAAAGCTTACTATGACCTAGAGCCTAACCAAGCAAAAAACTATGTGATGCTAAAAGCTGAAATTTTGGCAAGGCTGGGTGTCACCCAGGCTGTCCGGGCTCAGCGTGTGCATAACTGGACTTTCCAGCTTGGAAAACCCCCCAGGTCTCAAATGTATGATCTCATTCACCTGAGCAGAAAGTGGCTACAGCCAGAGACTTTGTCCGCACCAAAGATTGTGGAACGTGTTGTAATGGATCGGTTTTTGAGAGCTCTTCCTACTGCCATCCAAAAGTGGGTAAGCCATGGAGACCCAGAGACGGCCGATGGTCTTGTGGATCGTGTGGAGAAATACTTGGCTACAGAGAACCTGACGGCCTCTTCCAGAGACACTCGGACTTTCCACCCTAAGACCAGACCATCCCCAGGGGCGGATAAGAGGATTCCAAGGGGTGAGGGTGGAGAGAGTGAGAGGGTGGGAGCTCTACCCCAAGTTTGGCGAGAACAGCCTGGGAAATCAGCGGCTCAAGAGGCGGCAAGAAGGATCGTTTGCTACCGCTGCCGGCAAGCGGGACATATTGCAGCCAATTGCCCGGTTGTGGAGGAACCCATGCAGTGTGACTTTCTGACGGGCAGACGTCAGTCGCTGTGTGCGACAGTCGCATGCACTGCCATTCGAGGAACTGAGAAACATTTATGCAAAATGTGTGTTAATGGTAGAAATGTTGTGGTATTGCTGGATTCAGGTAGCCTTGTGACCCTGATAAAGGCTGAGTTAGTTAAAACAGAGGTCTCTGGGAATAGCAAGGTAGCTGTTATTTGTGTGCATGGGGACACCCGAGAGTATCCAGTGACTACAGTGTGTTTCGAGACCCCCAAAGGTACCCTCTCTCATCCAGTGGGCTTAGTATCTCAGTTACCGCATGACGCCATTGTGGGAAGGGATTTTCCGAAGTTCTGGGAACTGTGGGATGATCCTGAGCCCCTCACTGGTGCCCCTATGTACCAGGAATGTGATAGCCAGAACTCCCCTGAGAGTGGTGAGGACTCTCCGGAATTTCCCTTATCAGTATTGGCAGGGGAGACTCAAGAAACTGGAGAGGAGCCCACCTCCTCAGACGAAAACCTACCGTCTGTGGAGTTTTCTGATCTTGAGGTTCACAGGGAAAACTTTGCCACAGAACAGTTGAAAGACCCCGCCCTAATAAAGGCACGGGAAAACGTAGTGAAAATAGATGGCGAGTTAGTGAACCCAGATAATACCTGCACTTACCCATACTTCAGCGTAGAGAAGGACCTACTGTATCGGGTGGCAAAAAGGGCAGAAGAAACCGTTGAGCAGCTTGTGGTGCCCAAACCTTACAGGAAGTTGGTGTTGGAGTTGGCCCATGGGCACATTCTTGGAGGTCATCTGGGGACAGAGAAAACCCGAGAGAGGGTATTACAGAGATTCTATTGGCCGGGGGTGATGAAGGACGTAGAAAATTATTGTTCCTCCTGCCCTGTGTGTCAGAGGTTGGCCCCGATGCCACATTTCCGTAGCCCGCTGGTCCCTCTACCCATCATTGAGGTCCCGTTTGAGAGGATCGCCATGGATTTGGTAGGTCCTATAATCAAGTCCGCTAGGGGGCACCAGTACATATTAGTTATAATGGACTATGCCACCCGTTATCCAGAAGCGATCCCTCTCCGAAATACCTCGGCCAAAACCATAGCCAAAGAGCTATCTCTTGTTTTTAGCCGGGTGGGTATTTGTAAAGAACTGCTTACGGACCAAGGTACACCCTTTATGTCCCGGGTTATGAAAGAGCTGTGTAAATTGTTCAAAGTGACGCAATTGCGTACGTCTGTGTATCACCCCCAAACCGATGGGCTGGTTGAAAGATTCAACAAAACCCTAAAACAAATGTTGAAGAAAGTGGTGGATAGAGATGGAAAGGATTGGGACTGTTTACTTCCTTATTTGATGTTTGCTATTAGGGAGGTGCCCCAATCCTCTACGGGATTCTCCCCCTTTGAGTTACTGTATGGGAGACACCCAAGAGGGCTGTTGGATATTGCCAAGGAAACTTGGGAAAGTGAGAGTTCTCCCCACAGGAGTGTGATTGAGCATGTCGCCCTGATGCAAGATCGAATTGCACAGGTAATGCCCATCGTGAAGGAACATTTGGCCCAAGCGCAGTTGGCACAGCAGAGAGTGTACAACCGTGGAGCCAAGACCCGTACCTTTTCCCCGGGGGATAGGATATTGGTACTTGTCCCTACGGTTGAAAGTAAATTCCTTGCCAAATGGCAAGGCCCCTACGAGATAATGGAAAAAGTGAGCGAAGTGAATTACAAGGTCAGACAACCAGGAAGGCGAAAGCCCGAACAGATCTATCACGTTAATCTGTTGAAAGCCTGGAGGGATAGAGAGTCCCTAGTCGCAGACACTTGGTCACCAGCTCAAACTGGTTGCGTGATTCCTGAGGTTGGAATAGCAGCCACCTTGTCACAACCCCAACAACAGGAGGTTAAGGAGTTTGTGCTTCGCAACAAGGAGGTATTCTCTGAGCTGCCGGGACAAACATCTGGGGTAGAGCATGACATCATTACCCCGCCCGGTGAAAGGGTGAAGTTAAAACCCTATCGGATCCCAGAGGCTCGACGGGAGGCAATACGGGAGGAAGTACAGAAAATGCTGAACTTAGGGGTGATAGAGGAGTCCCAAAGTGATTGGTCTAGTCCCATCGTGTTGGTGCCTAAACCGGATGGGAGCTGGCGATTTTGTAACGATTTTCGTCAGTTGAACAAAGTTACAAAATTTGACACCTACCCCATGCCACGTATAGATGAGTTGATCGACCGGCTGGGAACAGCCCGATACATGACGACTCTTGACCTCACAAAAGGGTATTGGCAAATCCCCCTGGCCAAGTCGGCCAAAGAGAAAACCGCATTTGTAACCCCAGACGGGGCGTTCCAATATAAAAGAATGCCGTTCGGGTTACAGAATGCGCCGGCCACATTCCAGCGGAAAATGGACCAGATGCTGAGGCCCCATCGGAAGTATGCTGCGGCTTACCTGGATGACGTAATTGTCCATAGCACAGATTGGGCCTCACATCTGCCAAAAGTGCAAGCAGTCCTGGACTCTGTTCGGGAAGCGGGGTTTACGGCTAACCCCAAGAAGTGTACCATTGGGCAGGAGGAGGCCAAATATCTTGGGTACACCATTGGGAGGGGAGTAATAAAACCCCAACTCAACAAAGTCGAGGCCATCCAGAGTTGGCCACGTCCCAACAGCAAGAAGCAGGTACGAGCCTTTCTGGGAATCGCTGGGTATTATCGGCGATTCATTCCCCACTTTGCTTCTAAGGCTGTGCCCCTAACCAACCTGACGAAGGGGAAAGGGTCGGTCATGATTAAATGGACCCCCGAGGCTGAGGCAGCATTCCAATTCTTGAAACAAGCCTTATGTAGCCAGCCAGTGTTGTACTCACCCGACTTCTCTAAAGACTTTGTCGTACAAAGTGATGCGTCAGATGTGGGGTTAGGAGCAGTATTGTCCCAGGTCTGGAACGGGGAAGAGCACCCAGTCATTTACCTCAGCAGGAAGTTGAAGTCCCATGAGGTAAATTACGCCACCGTTGAAAAGGAGTGTTTAGCGGTGAAGTGGGCTCCAGATTCCCTTCGGTACTACCTGCTAGGTAGGCACTTTGACATGGTTACGGATCACGCTCCGTTAAAGTGGATGGCTCAAAACAAGGAAACAAATAGAAGAGTGAATAGGTGGTTCCTGGCCCTCC
Source organism: Rana muscosa (assembly GCA_029206835.1). NCBI lineage: Eukaryota > Metazoa > Chordata > Amphibia > Anura > Ranidae > Rana > Rana muscosa. Next base: position 579,332,585 of record CM055118.1, read on the forward strand.
AGGAATTCAACTTCACAGTAAAGCATCGCCCTGGCGTTCAAATGGGGAATGTGGATGCTTTGTCTCGAGTACATGAATGCCTGATTGCTGGTGTTCCAACCCCGAGGTTAAAACAAGAGGGGGGGGTATGTGACAGCAGGAAGGTAAAGTCACCTGGTTGCATCCAGGGGGGTAGATATATTTCGCCCAGATTCAGGCTTTACGCCGACTTATACAACTAGGTGGAGAGTTGTATAAGGCTAGTGGGCTCATGGATGACTCATACCTCTAGGGAGAGGGCTGGGCGTCGTGCAGACAGGGAGTTGATGAGACCAGCTGAAGCTTGTCAGCTCATTTAGGCCTCTATAAGAACTCCCAGATTCATTAGGTGTTTGCTCATGCCTGGAACCAGACCTGTGTGGACTGTCTAGGGAGAGTGAACCCCTGTGCGGTGAGACAAAGCCTGTGTGGCTATTTGCTTGGACATTTAAAACCAGGGACTTAGGGACTAGGACAGCACTAGGCTGATCCCAGTTGTTAGTTAGGAAACCTGTATGTTTAGTCAGAGGTCAACTTGACCAGGATTTATTTTGGTTATGTTTCTTTTGCTTTGCTGTGTTTTGTCACTGTAAATAGAAAATAAACCGCACCTTTTTGATTTTGAAAACCACAACCTCCGTTTGCTGGGCCTGTTTTGTGTGGGGAGCCCATCCCGGGGGTCACACACACCCGCTGCCGAGCTAACCCCCTCACAATATATATATATATATATATATATATATATATATATATATATATATGACACAGTCTATGACCAACAAAGTTATAGGGGTGGTTGCAACCAGAGGTCACGATAAGGAAAAATTAAATTCAAGACCTTACCGGACGTAGCTGACCATCTCGGACGAAGCACCCAAACTGTTGGCAATTGCTCTGTCTAGGGGTATTTAGATTTGTCTCTGCCCTGACCAGGTTAACCCTCGAACTCCACAGGCCTGGAGATCACCCTGAAATAACTCGACACGCACACAGTCAGTCTCTTAAAGTAATCTGAAATGCTGTATTATTGCATGGGTTATATAGACAGAATAATACTTTTACAAGCATAAGTTTTGTCACACAGTAGCTTTCCATTGTTTACAAATACATCTGGCATATGACCTAGACAACTTATCTTAGCAAAATACAACCGTCATTTCGGGGAAGTCATGTGTTTTACAGGAAAACGAAACAAACTAGCTATGAGATAACATATAAAACATAGCAAGGTATAAGATGGATACTTGAATCTAAGATAGAGTCAGTTTGGTATATACATATTCCTTCATAAAGCATGGTCCACATTATTCCAGTGGGGATAAAAAAACTTTCCTGATCCCCTGGGAGATATTTGGATATTCCCCCAATTACCTAGATTGTAAACTCTAACGAGCAGGGCCCTATGGGAGCAATTCCTCCCATATTGAATTGTATTGTAACTGTACTGTCTGTCCTCAAGTTGTAAAGAGCTGTGCAAACTGCTGGCGCTGTATAAATCCTGTATAATAATAATAATTACAATCTTTGTTGTTATTACCTTTAAATGTTAATATCCAGTTATATTTTGTGCATTTAGGAATGCACCCAGCTCTTTTTTAAAACACTCTACTGAGCTGGCTAGTTCTTGAGGAAGTCTATTCCACCTTTTCACAGCTCTTACTGTGAATAAGCCTTTCTATATGTAGAGGTTAAATCTCTTTTCCCTAAAGTGGAACTTCCGCTCATCGGATTCCTCCCCCCTCCGGGGGCCACAATTGGCATGTTTCGGGGGGGGGGACAGGATACCTGTCTTTGACAGGTATCCTTTCCCACTTCTGGGAGTCCGGCCGTGGCCGTGACGTCACTGCGGGGCTCCCTCCTCCTCCTCCCCCGGCCGCCGCGCTAATAGGAGAGAGGAGCGGGGCCTCGCGCATGCGCAGTAGGGTTCCCGGCGTGAAGCCGAAAGGCTACACTGCTGGGTTCCCTTACCCGCAATGGCGGCGGCAGCACCCGACAGCTGATGAAAACATCAGCTGCGGTGCCAACATTGAGGGACTGCAGGACAGGTAAGTGTCCATTTATTAAAAGCCAGCAGCTGCAGTATGTGTAGCTGCTGGCTTTTAATATTTTTTTTTCCCCCGGAACACAACTTTAATCTTCTCTTCTCATATGTGAATAAATTCAGTTCAAATAATCTTCCCTCATAGCTGAGCTCCTCTGTGCCTCTTATTGGTTTGGTTGCCTTTCTCTGATCTTTCTCCAGTTCCCCAATATCCTTTTTGTGAACTCCATATTATACATTTCTGTATAAAATCGGTATTGAACTCTTCCTGCCATCTGAGATCAATAGCTAACTACAGCATGGTAGAAAATAGGATCTACGAGGGACTGGCTTTTATTTCTATGAGGGACTGGCTTTTATTTCTATGAGGGACTGGCTTTTATTTCTATGAGGGACTGGCTTTTATTTCTGTGAGGGACTGGCTTTTATGTCTATGAGGGACTGGCTTTTATGTCTATGAGGGACTGGCTTTTATGTCTGAGGGACTGGCTTTTATGTCTGAGGGACTGGCTTTTATGTCTATGAGGGACTGGCTTTTATGTCTATGAGGGACTGGCTTTTTTCCTGTGGGCCAGTCTGTCTTATACCCTACTTCTCTGATCTTGGTACAGTGGGGACTTCTTTTCTGTTGAAAGGTAGAAGTCACTAAGCAGGCCTGAGCACCAAATACATATTCTGGTCAACAAATGTGCCATGTTGTATTTACTTCTTGGCTGCAGACACTGTGATCGGTTCAGTACTGTTATGAAAAGTACTTTTTTCTCTAATTCACATTATGCTGATGACATGTATTTGATGTGGCTGATGTGAAGACTGGCACCGAAAAGCTAAGCGCTGGCCATGAGTGGCATCTGAGCCACTGGTTGGGGATCAGTTTTTAACTGTAATAATCATTGCAAATTTTTTTCTGGCTTTATGTGCTCCGTGAATCAATCTATTGGGGAATTGTTTCAAATGATCAGAACCTTTTGCAGAAATAAAGCTGTTGTTTTTAATTTTACACAATCCGAATGTTTCATATACCTCATGATGCAAACTGCTGAAATTTGTGTCCTTGCCCACTGGGACTGTGGCAGCAGTATTTCTATTCTAAATGGAAAAAAAAAAGATTGTTACAGTGGCACTTAAATACAAATGCATTTTATTTATTACACTCAAGCTGTGCATGTCTGTGAGCAGAAAATGGAGAAAGTGGTTTCATTTCAGCTTTGCCCAGATGCATAAAGTGTGTATATGTGATCATCGTGTGTCGGAGTCAAGACAGCGTGTATATTGACCATTTACTTCCACTGAATTAAGCACACAACATCTGTAGGGGCTTTTACTGCAAGCAGCGTGAGGAAGAAATGCACATATGTTTGCACACTTGACTGCAACCTTGTGTTTGCCTATGCACACCTCTGTGATTGCTTAAACATGCATAATTCTGTCCAGTGGAAGCTACTGGTTCCAAATGGACGTGTGCAGTCTTCCACCTTCTGAGCACGTAAATGTTCCTGCTCCAGAAAAATGCTTTTTTATACCCTTATTTTAAAAGGAGGGACAATTTCATAAAGTATAGTAGTATTTTGTTTATTTTACAAATACATTCACAGTGGTTATTATTATTACAATATACAGTATGGCTGGTTGCATTTAACATCCCTGGCGGTATGATTATGTCAGATTTTTGATGCTGAAAGCGGCACCATTATTTTGCATGGAAATTTGGCATTTTATATTGTAGGCCTGTAATTCTTAGAAATAACTCACTTAAATCTGTCCAAACAAGAGTCTAGTAGACATCCCGGGTATGATAAAGTTTGAAACACGATTTATATGGGGCTCCCAGTCCCCAAGGTACATTTGGGCCACATTAGTGCGCCCGGCCTCTCAGGGAGGCCTGGCGTGCCTCGACCGATACAAATATTTTCTGGCCACTCAGTTGGTCACCACTGTTTGGTGGTTCAATCCAGACACGGCCAACCCCGCCACCATGGTTGAGGCAGCGGTGGTGCAATCACTGGAAGCACTGAAACTCCTGCTGTTCCGCGGCCCCCTGGTTCCCTACCCCTTGACACCCTCCATGCGCACCACACTACACGCGTTGGGGGCTGCCCTTAAACTTGACCGTTACCCCAAAACTGCAATGTCTCCCAGCGCCCCCTCTGGTTGAATCCCACCTTAGAACACATCTATAAACTGCCTGAACCCTATGCCTGGATTAGGTTCCACATTAAAACATTGACCCAGGTAATCTCCAACCATTCCCTGGCCCCACTTTCCAAATTGACCTCAGACTTTAACGTCCCACAGTCCTATTTCTTTCGCTACCTCCAGCTCTCCCATGCCTTCAGTCGCCAATTCTCCCACTCCCCTCCTCAGGTCGTCCAATCTGCACTAGAGGATCTCCTCAGATCAGACTGTGCAAAGAAACCCACCTCACAGCTATACTCCCACCTAATAATGACCTCCCTTCCTCCTCTGGAAAAACGTAGGAATCAGTGACGAAACGACATACCAGACTTTGACAATGACGACTGGGATGACATTTGGGATTTCCCTTTTCATACCCTTGTCTCACTAAGAGACCGGTTGATGCAGTTTAAGATGGTCCACCGCGCATATTTCACTCCGCACAGACTACACAAAATGAATCCCGACTCCCCCCCCCCCCGGTTGCTGGCGTTGTGGGGGGATCCCCAGGAACTTTACCCACATTTTCTGGACCTACCCGGCAATTGTCGGGTATTGGATGGAAATATTGTCCTTCATAACCCAGATCACTACCATACCTCTGCAACCCTCGATGTCTATCTGCATGCTGGGCTTAATCCCTACAGTAGCAGGACATAATCTGGTTGGGCTACTTCTATTCTACGCCCGCAAAGCCATAGCATTGAGCTGGCGTAAACCTGCTCCCCCTCCTCTCTCCCTGTGGAAACAATTAGTCAACAACAGCCTACCCCTTTACAAAGACACGTATGCCAATAGAGGATGCCCTCTAAAATATGACAAGGTTTGGTCCAAATGGCTGGCGGATCCTTCCACGGCCTCGGAAGCACATTAGACTTACACTGCTCTCCGTGACATCCCTTACCACATGCTAGCCGTGTACTACTGCAGATATGCTGTCTTATTCTAAATGTACACTCATAACCTGCATGTTTCTACTCCCCCGGAAGGCAGCCTGTTGATCATATTATGATGATTCATGACGCCCGATAAGACTTGTATAATTGATTGATTGGTAATTGACGTATCCTTTACAAGGGTCGCTTCTGTTACCCCTCACAACCATTGTCTGTCGTTTTGTTCTATGTGTTTTTAAATCTAATAAACAGATTTTTCCAAAAAAAAAAAAAAGTGTGAAACACGAAATCATGAATTATAATATAATAAATAACCATAAATAATTATAACAAATAATAATATAATAATAATAAAAATTATTCAATAATGTAATCAAATCAAAAACACTGAAATTTGCTCAGTTGCAGAATTTTCGCTGTCATTACTTTTAGTGTTTGATGACGAATTTCCCTACAAATCGATATCGCTCAATTCTGCAAGTGATTCTAATTTATTATCTCTGTTTTCTAGCTGGTCTAAAAGCACTTTTGACGTAAACGGACACTTTTTGGTTGCTATGGACAATCTCCAATTTCCAGGCAGAAAGAACAGTATTTATAATCTAAAACTGCATGCAGGGCACTTGACAAACCACTAGGGACAAAGGGGGTGTGTAATTATTTGATACAGTACTGTAATCTGTAAGCGGAGAGACATCGCAGGATCCAGGGGACAAGGTAAGTAAGCTGTACATGGATCCTGCAATGTGATTCCGAGTGTGGCTCGGGGTTACCGCTTTTGGTACTGAAAATTTACCCCGAGCCACACTCGGGAATACCGCCAGGGAGGTTAACATTAAAACAGCAGACTTCACATCTCAAAATGTCAGTCCTCGATCTCACCAATATAACTGATCCTCCATTGGAGTTTTAGAGCTCCATCCTCATATGACTTTTCTTGCAATCATTATTCAAAGTGCAAGGTATTTTCTGCCCATTGACATCCTTCAAGCCCCTTTGCCAGTTTAGACAGCCAACTCCCCATACCCTCTCGTTCCTCTATAATGAATTGGTCATGCTGGATGTAGATATTTTGCCCCCTTTTCAAAAATGGAAACCTAACTTGGATCTCCATCTGATGTACCTGCAAAGGGAGAAAAAGTTATACTTTTGACATTAAAATAATAATGGGTGGAGGCCTTCCTACATAAGTAAACACAGGCCCACAGTTTATTTGACATTTGATATTCTTTCATTCAAACGCTGCCTACTGATACACAACAATCTATAGTACGTTTTCAGTACTCTGAATGGTATCAAGCCAGACTATTAACTAATGACCCCCTAATTGATCTTTCACTTCCCACCAGAATTATATTCCATAGTCTATTGGTCAGGGCCCTCCCCCCTTCCTTCAGTTGCTGGATAACAGACCAACCATCATCCATCCAATGTATACTGCTTTTATACTGGTCTTTACCACTAGACCCAGTACCACCATTTCAAATTTAAATCATATTATCAAAAAGAATACTGTTATTTTGTTTTGTTATATTGGCCAAAGGTTGTAGCCACCTTCATTGTCCAAAAAACACCAATGACATTTGATAAAAGAACTAAACATTTTTTTAAATGTGCTATACAAATAATCTCTGAGCTATAGAGAAACGACTTTACCTTTTACATACTGTATATGTAAAGAGAAATGAATTGAGGCTAATGTGGACTTTTATGGTACCGTACAAAGGCTTGACATACACAAAATGAGTATAAAAAATGACAATTTTTTTCCAAAAATATATTAAAAACATACAAACATCTAAAAAATATACATGGAGAACCATATCTTGAACATTCAGCTCTATAACTTGCAGATGGGGTGACCAAATAGGAGATGACTATTGTCAACTAAAACATATACCATATCATTTACATATATGTGTTTAAATATAAATTCCTATGTAATTAAACCAATTGTTTTCACTGCTGCCACCTAAAATTGTATGAATATAAAAAAAATTGTCAAAGTGCAAATATTCCACATTAACAGTAGTGCTGTGATATATAATCTCAATACCATTCATCATGTGATGAAAATAAAAATAGAAATTTTTTTTTAAAAAAAACAGTCCATACTAATTTAAAATAAAATGAAAATAAACCCAATCTGCCTTGAGGGTCAGATTGGAGTCACAGGGAATGTTCCTGTAGGGGCTGCTGGGTACTCATTCGGTAACTTTTAGCTGAAGAGGACGTTTCCCCAATCACTCACTCTTGATTTGCAGTTCATGGATTTGGCCATACATTAACCCTGCAGAGGAACACTACGTTGCTTATATAAGGAGAGAGCTGATTAATTGATACATTGAGCTTATCATGCCAACCATGAGAATGGAAGGCATGGGAATCTGGTGAGTTATGTTCTATTGGGAGAGGGATCACTTGCACACAGGAGGTGTTTTTTTTCCTTGGATGACATCAAAATCAGGAAAGAGTGGAAACGCCAACAACCATTGATAATAGCACTTGGTGGATTGTTTTCTTGAGCACAAATGACACTGGGTTTATTTTGATTTTATTTCGAATTTCAAAAGTTTTTTTTATTTCTATTTTTATTTTTATCACCTAATGAATGGTATTGAGATTATACATCACAGCGCTAACGTTAATGTGGAATATTTGCACTTTGACACATTTTTTTAAATGTATTGCTCAAAAGCCAGAAAATATATAAATCCACTCTGTGTGCACCAAATACCTTAACAAACCCACATCTTACCTTGTAAAAGTAACAGTGACATCATCACTGTGTTGTAGTTAGCCAGGGCAAAAAGTAGAGCTATGGGAGGGATCATGCTGGCTCCACCCACCACAGGCTCCCAGCAGAAAACAGCAAGAGGGGCGGATGCAAGACCAGTCACCCTGCACAAGGAGAGAGAGCAGCAGTGACTGGTCTTTATTACAGGATGCTTTTGTAAAGAGGCAAATTACATACTGGATTACTGCACAGATCTGGAATAATACATAAAGCACACGAGACTGAAGTAAGAATATACATGTCTTTTGCATTTAGATGGCATATGCTTATCCCGGTCTTCAGCTTTAAAGAGATGCTGTCACTTGGATTAAAAAACAAAGCAATAGAATTCTCTAACAGAACATTTTTCATACTTACCTTTCTGGTGGGTGGCTAGAAAAATCTTTACATTCTTGCAGAACTACTGGAGCCACTGCTATCTGACACTTCCAGGCGTGCCGCAGAGTGTGTGTCCCCAGGGCCAGTGCAAGGATTTTTGTCTGCTTAGGCAAAGGTGCATTTTGCCTCCGGTAACAGGAATGGTCGTCCCTTTGTGGCAACTTCTTCTCCTTTACCTCCGACAACGGACAGGCTCCCTTCAGGCCGAGCCTCTAATATCTGCGGTTTCGCCCCAGGCTTAGGGCTTAACCTTGGCTGCTCCTCCTTTGCGTAACCCTGAACTGCTGGGTAGGTCTTAGGTGGACCTAGCAGCCAGCTAGGCCTCAGGGTTCAGGCCTAGTAACCAGGAGCTTCTCAACACACCCACCCAGGCCGCAGCCTTGGGCGGGAAGAATCCCGATCACCTGACTCCTCCCAAATAAATAGCCTATCCCAGCATACGCAGCGGTTAAAGAAACTCCTGCTGATTGGCTGAAACAACCTAGTTACCCATTACCTGAATTTATGGTAATCCATTATTCTAATGCCAAAAGCAACAGTGCCACCTATTGGCAGAAGAGGGAGACTACACCAAACTCAGACTTAGGACAGAAATCATTGGATCAACCCACCAATTAGCCAACTAGATTTATTAACAGCCCCGTTTAAAGCCAGGGTGCTACACAAGACTTTATTTTTTCTTTCCAAGTAAAGGGGTCTCTTTGAGCTCAGCATCAAGCACCCTAAGGTGCACCATCCCATCTGATACTGTAGGGACCTGAAAACCCTAATCCACAACCAGCTTTCTCAGAGTCATTATTTTCATATAGCTGAGCATCAAGTCCTAAAGTGTGGCTAACATGCGTCATAGATATATTATGATGGTTTCATCCTACTGATCCAAAACAGTGAAAGCAAAACAGCTAGGTGAGAGTACACATACACTGTCAGCTATTGTAATGAAATTTGGAGAATGGATTGGCGGTAGTATTACAGCCAAGAGTAAGCAGACAAGGCAGCCTGTGCTTGTACCAGAGTAATAGAAGGAATGGTATGCTTGTATTTATTAGTGAGGCTTTTAATCATGCTCTATTTTCCTGCTTCAGGGTAGTAAATCTGATGGGAATCATATTTCCAGTGTGTCCTGTTATAAAAATATCTACAAAACGATGCTATTAGATTTTATAAAACATCATTAATAATTAATTTAGATAAAATATTGAGCAGAGTAAAATAAAAATGAATTCTTTTGATTCAAGAAACCTTTCTTCAGCTTGGCTTTACCCACGTATCGCCGAAATAAGGTTAAAAAGTATATAAATATAAATGTCTTTATTGATAAAAGTCAGGAGGCGGAGGCCACCTGCAGGTCAGGATTCTTGAATTTCCAGATTACTTACTTGGTAGCTGTAGTGTCATTTCCAAAAGGTCCTGACGCTTTCCCTTTGGGGGCTCATGTGGAGCTGATTGGATATTCCACCTTTTAGGCTTTAAAGGTCTCCTCGATAACAGAAGTATTACTGCTTCGGAGGAGGTTTCTTCTCTAAGGGCAAAGCTCGCCACTCAATCTATTTAGTTTTATGATCACTTAGTATTTGTTTTCTTATTCAGTCTTCAAATTATTCTTTAGAATTTTTTTCTTGACATTTCCTAGATTCAAACAGAGATTAGTCTTTTTTTTAAGACAAGTACTAAAGTCCATCAGGAAACTGTCCAGATTTGTGTATAAGGCGAAGTTTAGGAAGTACCGTCAAAAAACAATATAGAAAATGTCAATGTTCCATGGTCAACAGTAAGGCTCCATGCACACTAGCTTTTTGTATAAGCTCAAAAAATGCTAGATAGAAATGCTGGATGAAAAACGCTGATAATAGCGTTTTTGTGCCAGCTTCCAGTTGCGTTTTAGTAGCTTTTAGATGCTTTTAGGAGCTTTAGCATCAGCATGGATTCATGAAGAATCGTTCTTGCCAAACCAATCTATTAACCTTCTATGAGGTGGTGAGTTGCCATCTAGATAAAGGAAGGCCCATAGACGTGGTGTATCTGGATTTTGCAAAGGCGTTTGATACAGTTCCCAATAAACCATTAGGCTCCTTTCACACTGGGGCGCTCATAGTGTCGGTGGTAAAACACCGCTATTTTTACCGCCGACGCTATGGGCGGATTTGCGGCGCATTTCGGCCACTAGTGGTGCAGTTTTAACCCCCGCTAGCGGCCGAGAAAGGGTTAAAACCACCCGCAATGCGCTGCTGAAGCAGTGCATTGCGGGCAGTATAGCCGTGCTGTCCCATTGATTTCAATGGGCAGCAGCGGTAAAGGAGCGGTATACACACCGCTCCTTCACCGCCCCAAAGATGCGGCTAGCGGGACTTTTTATTCAGCACTCGGGCTTTCACATTGAGACTGCAGGGCAGGAGTTTTTCAGGCTGTATTTAGGCGCTATTTTTAGCGCTAAAAAGCCAGAAAAACTCCTCAGTGTGAAAGGGGCCTTACTGTACAAACTAAGGTCTGTCGCCATGGACCATAGGGTGAGTACATGGATTGAAAACTGGCTACAGTGGCGAGTTCAGAGGGTGGTGATAAATGGGCAGTACTCGGAATGGTCCGGTGTGGAAAGTGGGGTCCCCCAGGGTTCTGTCCTGGGACCAATCCTATTTAATTTATTCATAAATGACCTGGAGGATGGGGTAAGCAGTGCAATCTCTGTATTTGGGGATGATACAAAGCTAAGCAGGGCAATAATTTCTCCGCAGCATGTGAAAACCTTGCAAGAAGATCTGAACAAATTAATGGGGTGGGCAACTACATGGCAACTGAGGTTCAATGTACAAAAATGTAAAATAATGCATATGGGTGGCAAAAACATGAATGCAATCTACTCACTAAGGGTTGAACCTCTGGGGGAATCTAGGATGGAAAAGGAACTGGGGATCCTAGTAGATGACAGGCTCAGCAATGGCATGGAATGCCAGAGGAGAGACTGTGCGGTTTTGTGTCAAATCGATGTGGCCTGCGGGCACAGGATTTGCAAGTCGGGCTAGCTGGGATCAGTAGTCCACCAACTAATGCAAGCTGCTAAATAACTAGGCTGCAAGAAGGGTGTACTGCAGGCCCCTGGCCTATTAACAGTTCAGCACGTCAGAAAGCATCTAGGACTATTCAGAGTAATCCTTGGTGTAAAGTGAAGATGATGAAGCGGAAAGTCTAATAGTTCATAGGGAAGTTTTGTGCAGGAGGAGAGGAGTCCTGGGAGCAATAGTCTGCAGGAGTGGATGCAGAGGAGGATCAACTGCCTGCAGGAGTTTATGTTGGGGAAGTGACTGTGAATATTAGTCTATCAGTTCTTCAAAAGTTTAATTCATTAACCAATCTTTTAAATATGATGGTAAAGTGATCTGATCTATGGGCATCCCATAACTCCTTTCCCCAACCAAGTTATATCCCCCAAATAAACAAAATCAAAACAAAGCAAATGACTGTTCATTGTTTTTGAGAGTGACATATGGAGGTCTGGCAGCAGGGTGATATGGTGGATGTTAGTAACCAGTAGCAACCATCCGCTACACCAGATATAGTGAATGCAGTCCTGGGTTTAGTTACACTTTAAAGTGATACTAAAGTCTTGTTTTTTTTTGTTTCAAAATAACAAACATGGTATTCTAAGGCCCTGTTCACACAGGGGCGACTCGTCAGGCGACTCGGTCGCCTGACGAGTCGCGTCCCACGCTGTTCAATGGAACCGTTCTAATAGGAGCGACTCAGGTCGCTCCGACTTAGAAAAAGGTTCCTGTACTACTTTTGGGGGCGACCCAAGGCGACCTGCATTGACTTCTATACAGAAGTCTTTATGCAAATCGCCTCGGCGGGCGTCTCAAGTCATCTTGAGATTGCGCCGCCAAGGTCGCCCCCGAAGTCGTGCCGCGTCGTGCCGCCCCTGTGTGAATGGGGCCTTACCTGCTCTGTGTAGTGGTTTTGCATAGAGCAACCCATATCCTCCTCTTCTCAGGTCCTTCTTGGGCTTTCCTGGCCCCTCCCTCCTGTTGAGTGCCCCTAGAGCAAGGGTGGCCAACCAGTGGCCCGGGGACCACATGTGACCCGCAGAGCTTTCTGATGTGGCCCGTGACCTTCTGCTCTGGAATAGTGGGTTGGCAAGCCCAGATCGCAGGTTGCCCATCCGCCATACCACAGCATCAGTGTTGTGAATGAAGCTGGTGGTAGAGGAAGAAAGCGGCTGCAGAGCAGAGCCCTATAAGCCAAAGCTTCCTCTACATCGCCGGCTTTTGCCACAGGAGGAGTCTGTTGCAAAGTTCAGCTAACCCGCAGGATAGACACAGGTGCACTAGGCTGCACCCGCGGTGTTGGTAAACCACAGAACATCAGTGTAAAAGCACTCTTAGGCCCTTTTCACATGATCAGCCCGACCAAATGGGACCCTCAATTCCCCTCTATAGAGCAACAGATGTCTGTTTATGCCCGCCTACCTCCAATCTGAAAAACAGAAGGGAGCTCGCCTACCTCCTCTCCGAAAAGGCAGATTGGAGGGCCTATAGAGTAGCCGTGACCTGTCATCCGCCCGCTCTGCTCATTGTGGCCCTCCACTGGTTACCAAGTTGCTTAAGTTGCCCTCGCTCTTCAAAAGGGTTGGGCACCTCTGCCCTAGAGCAAGCAGCTTGCTACAGGGGCACCTGAGCCGAGCCTCAGCTCCCTATATCCATTCAGACACAGAGCCGCGGACCGGCCCCACCCCCTCTCTCTCCTTATTGGCTCCCTGACTTTGATTGACAGCAGCGAAAGTCAACGGTGCTTCTCTGCTGTCTCAGCCAATGAGGAGCAACATCGCTGGATCAGAGGGAGCTCAGGTAAGTATCAGGGGGGCTGCTGCACACAGAAGGCTTTTTATCCTAATGCATAGAATGCATTAAGGTAAAAAACTTTCTGCCTTTACAATCACTTTAAGCTAATCAAGTTCCCATCAACTAAAGTAGATTATAATACTTTTTTTGTCAAATTGTGCACAAAAAGCGGTGATAGTAAAATAGATATTCACAAAATACAGTATATAATACTGACTTGCGTTTGTCTGACATTCTGTTTTAGAACCTTTTGAGAGGTTCGGTCTTAGTAAACCTGCCTTTCTGTGTTGCAGAAAAGGAGACGTGTGATATGAACATGTCCCTGTTGTAGTGCAGGTGACACACTGCCTGACCTAATTCCATGTTAGTGTCACTATGTAATAAATATAACTATTGTTTCTGCTACCACCATCCTGCTGGGCAATGTAGAATCTCTTTTCTGCTTACCTTTCTTCTCTGGGGAGAGCTTTACTATCTAGATTTATGCTTGCTTCATATGTCATTTCCACTATACAGGAGAACTGTTTCTCTGTTACACCATATTAACTTTAGAGCTTTGCTCTTGTTTCTAGCTGTCCCTGTTTCCAGCTGGTAGACAGCGATCCAGTGTTTATTTCGATCCAGAATACTGGGGTGCAACAGATGTGACCTATTCCCTCATCTACGTATTCTGCATGTTCTGCCACACTCCAGGTCACTCATCTGGTTTATCTGTTTCCACCCGAGTGATCTGTGCATGCTGTTCTGTCACTTAGCTGGCATCCCATTTCATTCCCTGATCAGAGCATATTGGTCGTATGAGTTGTATTGATTCCTGCTAAACCTTTTACAATCTTGGGAAAATGCAAGTCGTTATTGCAAAAGGATTTTGTGCCTTTGAATGATTGTTTTTTCTTTGGACAGGAATATTTCACTGGAATTGCAAAATGCACGAGAAAAGCCAACTAATCTGTTTGTACATTCAGAGCCATTCAGAAAAAATGGGCCTTCTAAAGAAATAATTCTGGTGCTATAACCCAAACAAAACTGGCTGGTATATAAAGACATTTGTCTGAATAGTGTAGAGACACAGAAATGTTCATAGTTTACAGACTTTCTTTTTAAAGAACAACTTTTTTTTAAGTTATATGGCAAAGGGATACAAAAGAAGAGTACAGAGTTGGTACATCGTCCCCAACCATGGAATATCATCACAACTTCTGAGATAGGTTAAATTCAAGCTACAGTTGATTACAAAGTATATTTGATATTGGTTAGAGGGTGTAACTGGCACAGTAGGTGAGAGGGTTTCATTTACGATGCCATATGGTTGGAAAGATGTTTGGTACAGTAAGAGGTAATGTCTGCCTTGCTGATATGCTTGCACAAGAGGGAAAGGGATGGGTTGTAGGAAAGTGGTGAATGTAAATGAGTCAGCAGTACATAGTATCTTATTTTACTCATAGTAAATAACAGCACACTGTGGTAAAAATCCTTAAAAGAAAATGTCCCACAGTGTAAATCTATTGCCAGTCAGGTTGTCTAGCAATGTAGATCCTTCATCAAACTGGATGAGAGACACCTCAGCAATCACGATGCACAATGATACTGCTAACCTCCCTGGCGGTATGATTCTGTCTGGAATTATGTACCAAAAGCGGTACAATTATTTTGCATGGAAATTTGGTGTTATGTATTGTAGGCCTGCAATTCTTAGGAATAACTCACTTAAAGCGGGATTCCACCCACGATTTTTTTTTTTTAAAGTCAGCAGCTACTAACACTGTAGATGCTGACTTTTAATAAGGACACTTACCTGTCCTACTCGCCCGCGCTGTCGGGCCCCCGACGGCGATCGCTCGGTCCTGGCAGGTCCTGGCTCCTCCATCATGACTAAGGGAAACAGGCAGTGAAGCCTTACGGCTTCACTGCCCGTTTCCTACTGGGCATGCGCAACTCGCACAGCGCTTTGCGAATGGGCGGCTGCCTCCTGGGATACACACAGTTCACAAGAAGAGTTCACAAGAAGAGGAAGTGAAAGGAGAACCACCGAAGCAAAGGAAGAGGCAGATTAGGGGACTTCCGCATAGCAACGGGCATTTCAGGTGAGTATAATTTATTTATTTTTCTATACATATTTTTCTCTTTTTTTTTTAGGAATTTTAGTGTTAAAAAAAATTCTGGGTGGACCTCCGCTTTAAACCTGACCAAACAAGAGTCTAGTAGACATCCCGGGTATGATAAAGTTTGAAACACAAAATCATAAATTATAATATAATAAATAACTATAAATAATTATAACAAATAGTAATGTAAATATAATAAAAATTATTCAATAATGTAATCAAATCAAAAACACAGAAATTTGCTCAGTTGCAGAATTGTCGCTGTCATTAGATTTAGTGTTTGATGACAAATTTCCCCACAAATCGCTATCGCTCAATTCTGCAAGTGATTCTAATTTATTATCGCTGTTTTCTAGCTGGTCTAATACCACTTTTGACATAAAGGGACACTTTTTGGTTGCTATGGACAATCTCCAGTTTCCAGGAAGAAAGAACAGTTTTTATAATATAAACCTGCATGCAGGACACTGGACAGACCACTAGGGACAAAGGGGGTGTGTTATTATTTGATACAGTACTGTAATCAGTAAGATTACAGTATACTGTATGTATTGTGTTTTTCACTTTTTGAATTTGGTGCCGAACTCCGCCCCCTGCGCCGCAACGTTGCAGGGAACAGAGCTCGGCACTCGGCAGTGTGGATCGAGCGAGACACGGCTCGCACACGCTGCGGGGAGACATCGCAGGATCCAAGGAACAAGGTAAGTAACTTTCCCTGGATACTGCGATGCAGCCCGAGTCTGGCTCGGGGTTACCGCTCTTAGCATTAAAACTCACCCCGAGCCCAACTCGGGAATACCGCCAATGGGGCTAATGCCAGACTCTCAGTACAGCTTCCATAAACATAGTTATATACTTGTTTTGAAAGATGAGCAGCACTTTCACATTGATAGTTATATACAGAAGTTTCTGGTAAGATTTAATAAGGACACCGGTCTATTCAGTTCAACCTGAGTGTGTGTGTGTGTGAATATTGTTTTCCATATTCCTGTACAATGTGTTTGCTAAGAAACGCATCAAAAAAGTTTTTTAAGAAAATATACACTCCCTGCTGACACCACCAAATGTGGAAGGGAGTTCCACATCCTTACCACCTTAATAGTAAAGCACCCCTTGCACAGTTAACGATTGAACCATTTCTTGTCCAACTTGTGTGATGCGTCTTTTTTTAAAGAGACCTAAGATTAAAACGTTTTCTCCTAATGCTAGAGTCCCCATTTAAAGATGTGTATATCACTATCAGATCCAGTTCTAATTGTCGCTTCTCCAGGGAAGTTTAATGTTTGTAGTGATGTTTGTAGTTTTCCTCATATGAAAACAAAAAAAGGGGGGGAAAGAAGGGTCCCGACCAAATTAATGGGGGATCCAAGGACCAAAATGAGAGACTCCAAAGTCAGTAGGAAAGTACAAAAATGGGAAATTTATTAAATAATTGAAAAAAATTTTTTCCATAAAAACAATCCTCTGGAGGAGAAATGTGATTGCGAAAACAGACACAGTATATGGAAAAGCAACTAGCTATCCAAGTATAACCAAAAACAATAAAGAACATAAAACAGGACAGTGGCCACAATACATGAAACAGTGACAAAACGTCCGGACACCTGATGTCTATGTGAGGGCAATCTGCTGCAAGAAATCTTGCAAAAATATAAAACCAAAATGGTATGAAAAAAATATGGAACGCTTCACGAATTTGCGTGTCATCCTTGCGCAGGGGCAGGGGAGGGCTGGCAGCCTTAGGCCTGGGGGGCAAGTCCAGTCAAGTGGCCCATAGAACCAGTGGTGACAAAGTGATTGATCGGGGAAAACAGTCTAAGATTTTCCATGATCACAAACAAGTCCCTGTATGAGTCCCTTAGAGCTGAGGACCCCCCCCCCTGTAACTAGTGAAGGACTAAGTCCAAGCATTAACCCCTGAGATCCAAGAATGTTACCCCCCTAACTAGTGATGGACTACAAGTCCCAGCATGAACCCCTGATATCTAAGGATGTGGCCCCTTAGATCTCACGTGTTTATGCTGTGACCTGTAGTCCTTCACTAGTTGGGGGGGGACACATCCTCAGCTCTGAGTGGTTCATGCTGTGACCTGTAGTCCCTCACTAGTTGAAGGGCCAGGGGGACACAGCTGTGAGGGGTTTAAGCTGGGACAGTGGGACCTGTAGTCCTTCATTAGTTGAGGAGTGGGCGCAGGGGTGTGTCACACATCCTGAGCTCTGAGGGGTTCATGCTGGGACCTGTAGTCCTTCACTTTTGGGGTGTCACATCCCAAAAAGTAAAGGACTAAGAGTCCCAGCATGAACCCTGGCTGAGATTTAAGGATGTGATTTCCTCTGAGGCCAGCTCATGCTGCCATGACACACATGTCCACATTACACATATGTTCTAATTCATTCACTGCTTCTGACCTCACCTCAGGCAGCTTGACTGAGAGGTGCTTCTGGCACAGTCAGTCAGTGACAGTTCCATTCCCTTAGGCAGGCTCCGAGGCGCATGCCCCTGCACACGGGATAACGGAGGGAGGAGGTGGGTGGAGCAAAACAGTAAAAGGCGTGGATGAGGCAGAAGATCCTCCTCCTCTCTGAATGCGGTGGCCTCAGCCTTGCTTTCCTCTTCGGGACTGTGACATCACTGGTTGCTAGACGCCAGGCGATCTTAGCAACTAGTGCAGACGATTGAGGCCAGCAGTCCAACAAACGTGTCTCTGCCAGCCGGGTCACTCTGTAAGTAAAGCTATGCCACACAGAGAGAGACACTGCTCCACATTTCCCTGAACAGCGAGAGAGAGACCCCTCTCCACATTTTCCTGAACAGCGAGAGAGAGACCCCTCTCCACATTTTCCTGCACAGAGAGAGAGAGACCGACCGCTCCACATTTCCCTGCTCAGAGAGAGAGACACCGCTCCACATTTCCCTGCACAGAGAGAGCGAGAGAGAGAGACCATTCCACATTTCCCTGCACAGAGAGAGAGAGACCGCTCCACATTTCCCTGCACAGAGAGAGAGACCGCTCCACATTTCCCTGCACAGAGAGAGAGAGAGAGACCGCTCCACATTTCCCTGCACAGAGAGAGAGAGACCGCTCCACATTTCCCTGCTCAGAGAGAGAGAGAGAGAGAGAGACACCGCTCCACATTTCCCTGCACAGAGAGAGAGAGCGAGAGAGAGAGAGAGACCATTCCACATTTCCCTGCACAGAGAGAGAGACCGCTCCACATTTCCCTGCACAGAGAGAGAGAGAGAGAGAGAGACCGCTCCACATTTCCCTGCACAGAGAGAGAGAGAGACCGCTCCACATTTCCCTGCACAGAGAGAGAGAGAGACCGCTCCACATTTCCCTGCTCAGAGAGAGAGAGAGAGAGAGACACCGCTCCACATTTCCCTGCACAGAGAGAGAGAGAGAGAGAGACCATTCCACATTTCCCTGCACAGAGAGAGAGACCGCTCCACATTTCCCTGCACAGAGAGAGAGAGAGAGACCGCTCCACATTTCCCTGCACAGAGAGAGAGACACCGCTCCACATTTCCCTGCACAGAGAGAGCGAGAGAGAGAGAGACCGCTCCACATTTCCCTGCACAGAGAGAGAGACCGCTCCACATTTCCCTGCACAGAGAGAGAGAGAGAGAGAGACCGCTCCACATTTCCCTGCACAGAGAGAGAGAGAGAGACCGCTCCACATTTCCCTGCACAGAGAGAGAGAGAGAGACCGCTCCACATTTCCCTGCTCAGAGAGAGAGACACCGCTCCACATTTCCCTGCACAGAGGGAGCGAGAGAGAGAGACCGCTCCACATTTCCCTGCACAGAGAGAGGGAGACCGCTCCACATTTCCCTGCACAGAGAGAGAGACCGCTCCACATTTCCCTGCACAGAGAGAGAGACCGCTCCACATTTCCCTGCACAGAGAGAGAGAGAGACCGCTCCACATTTCCCTGCACAGAGAGAGAGAGACCGCTCCACATTTCCCTGCACAGAGAGAGAGAGAGACCGCTCCACATTTCCCTGTACAGAGAGAGAGACCGCTCCACATTTCCCTGCACAGAGAGAAAGAGAGAGACCGCTCCACATTTCCCTGCACAGAGAGAGAGAGAGAGAGAGAGACCGCTCCACATTTCCCTGCACAGAGAGAAAGAGAGAGACCGCTCCACATTTCCCTGCACAGAGAGAGAGAGAGACCGCTCCACATTTCCCTGCACAGAGAGAAAGAGAGACCGCTCCACATTTCCCTGCACAGAGAGAAAGAGAGAGACCGCTCCACATTTCCCTGCACAGAGAGAAAGAGAGAGACCGCTCCACATTTCCCTGCACAGAGAGAGAGAGAGACCGCTCCACATTTCCCTGCACAGAGAGACCACACCTCAAGAAAAATCATTTGATTCTCGTATCAACATAGTAAAGCCTTGTACACACCACTATTTTTTATTTAATTTTTTTTGCTCAACCTAGCGAGTTGAATAAAAAAAAACTGACAGGTCCGGTTAGAGCCGCGCTAAGTACTAGCAAAAGTGACCTGAGCATGGATCACTTTTTAGCAGAGTGACAGTGTCTGCTGCAAGTGTGTACAAGCCTTTGCAGGGCTTGTGTGCGGTTTTGCTTAGCCGCAGTCCCATAGGCTTCTTTTAGGTTGTGCGTTTTTGCTGCATTCTTTTTAAAGGGCACCAAAGATGCAGCATGCAGACGTTTTTGTGCACTTTCAGAAAATGCATCAACAATTTGCAAACTAATAGAAGTCTATGAGACTGACGGGGGTAACATGCAGAAAGACTGAAATCACCAACACTGCAGCCAGACTGTGACACACCAGTGGGATCCCACTTCATAGTACATAGGACCAGGTAATGCACAAGCTGCTGATGGAAACCTCTTTAGCTGCAGAGAGGGGGGGGGGGGTTAGGGAGAGGCCTGTCACAACTCACTTACTTGGAAGGAAGGACCCACCAGGAGTATCACTGGCTCAGTCATCACATCAGCCTCCATCCAGAGCCTTTCATACAGGACACTGACTGCTCAGTTTAAACGTTCCCGCCCACACATTCTTTTCACAGACGCAGCACACGGGCTGCAAAGAGTGTGGGCGGGCACAGTGAGAGAGGGGGCTGGAGGGAGGCAGAGCAGATCCACCCTCTTACATTCGGCTGTGCTCTGAAATGAAAGGACACAGACTCAGGTGCAGACAACAGCACTGTGACAGGACAGATGTCCGCTCACAGCACAAATGTTTCTGCACACTTCTAGGATGTTATCCAGCCCTGCCAGCCTGCTTGAGCAGTAACATTCACCACTCGGCCAACTACGGAACTGCACATGCCCAGTTCCTAGCTGGCAGCAGATCGGCCCTTTTATCAAGAATCAGTCCGGCCTGGGGGGAAATTGCATGCCTGCCCCCCCTGCCAGCCCGCCCCTGCGCAGGGGCCATGCTAATCTTCTCTGTATCGTTCCAATTTTAGTATATGTGCTGCCGAAGCAAGTTTTCCTCATAACTGAGGTCCTCCAGCCCCCTTATTAGCTTTGTCCAGTATAAACAAAGAAAAAAGAAAATGGAGTAGTGAAGTTATTACATACCCTTCCTACAGGTATCACATCCTTCAATAATATACAACTTTGCAAATCCCTCAAGACAAAAACTATTAGAACTTTAAAGGTACCAAAAGATACTCGTCATATATGTAAAAATATCCAAAATGTTATTACAGCAAACTTAAATCGTTCATTAAAAAGAATATCCATCACGCATTTTACTGAGATTACAATTTACATCCTCCATACTTAAATATCACCCATTATATACGTAGTTGGTTCCAATGCTTGGTTATAATTAAAAGGATTGAAAGATAGGGGCCCATCATTCATGTTCACGCCGCAGCGTCCCTATGAGGGTGCGGCAGCGGCGACTGGTGGGGAGGTGTGTGAGGGTAGATGACACCAGGAAGAAGCTGAAGTTGCTGTCATTGGGCGCCCCCCCTTCGAGAACTTGGCAGCAGCGATGTGACACAGGGGAGAGGCGGGCTGTGGGTGTATCTTACTCCCCCCCCCCGCTCGCCCCCTCCCCTTTCTCCTGTCAGCCGAGCGTAGAGCAGAGAGCGTCTCTAATGTGTTCGCCGCGACACCGCCCACCTTCCTGCTTACTATCCCCATTGGCCACAGCAGAGGGGCCAATCAAAAGACACTGGAGAAGCATCATGGGAAACATAGTCCCGGAAGATAGGCACCCCCAGGTGTGTCCACAGAGAACAGGCTACAGCATGCACTCTGCTGGGGAAGAGAGAAAACCTGGAACCCGGTAACAGCAGAGGTATGCAGTGCTACAAATGAAGAGAACAGGAGAGGACTGTACTGGGGGAAGCCAGAGAGAAAGTCACGCTGTACCCGCACCACCAGAGAGAGAGTCACGCTGTACCCGCACCACCAGAGAGGAAGCCACGCTGTACCTGCACCACCAGAGAGCACCGCTGTACCCGCACCACCAGAGAGCACCGCTGTACCCGCACCACTAGAGAGCACCGCTGTACCCGCACCACCAGAGAGCCACGCTGTACCCGCACCACCAGAGAGGGAGCCACGCTGTACCCACACCACCAGAGAGGGAGCCACGCTGTACCCACACCACCAGAGAGGGAGCCACGCTGTACCTGCACCACCAGAGAGAGAGTCACGCTGTACCTGCACCACCAGAAAGGGAGCCACACTGTACTCGCACCACCAAAGGGGGAGAAAGACAGAGCCACAGCCAGGGTACAGACGTGCTACACTACTGACCAGAGTCGGCCTGGGCAACCCAGAGTGAACGAACGTTCAGCCAGAGGGATCACTGCTGCGGTTTTGCTGGGTCTGGTAAGAGGGCCTGATGGCCATTATCCATTACTGTTCCTAGGGACTGAGCTATTAGGAAGTGTCTAACCTGCTATCTATACACAGCCCTACTAACTTCCACCATCCACAGCCCTACTAACTTTCACCATCCGCTGCCCTACTTACTGGTACCATCCACAGTCCAACTAACTGCTACCATACTCTGTCCTACTAACTGACACCATCCACTGCCCTACTGAATGACACTGTCCACTTCTCTCTTGACCCCTATAATCTGTCCTACCTATTACTGACCTCTATACACCACCCTACCTATTACTGACCTCTATACACCACCCTACCTATTACTGACCTCTGTACACCACCCTACCTATTACTGACCTCTACACACCGCCCTACTTATTACTGACCTCTATACACCACCCTACCTATTACTGACCTCTATACACCACCCTACCTATTACTGACCTTTACACACTGCCCTACCTATTACTGACCTCTATACACCGCCCTACCTATTACTGACCTCTATACACCACCCTACCTATTACTGACCTTTATACACCACCCTACCTATTACTGACCTTTATACACCACCCTACCTATTACTGACTTCTACATACCACCCTACCTATTACTGACCTCTACACACCGCCCTACCTATTACTGACCTCTACACACCGCCCTACCTATTACTGACCTCTACACACCGCCCTACCTATTACTGACCTCTATACACCACCCGACCTATTACTGACCTCTATACACGGGCTTACCTATTTCTGACCTCTGTACACCATCCTACTTTTTACTGACCTCTATACACTGCTCTGCAATTAGGCCTATAACTAGTTTCTCACTGAAGTCAACTTTTAAGGTAGGCTAAGTTTATATTTTTACAATGACATTAGTTTTATTATAATTTTCAAGTAGATCTCCACCTCTAAAAGGTTGCCTACTCCTGCTCTAAATGCTGCATCACCCCCGGTTGTGCGGAACTTGCAGCGCTGACCATTTTATTTAAATGGGTTGCGTTTGGTGAGTGGTAGTGCATGCTTGTGGGGGCCCCAGTGCATTACTTTGCCCAGGGGCCCATGATTCTATTAAGATGGCCCTGATTGGCACTAAATAAATGACTTCCGGCTAATGCCAACCAGCAAGCCGGAGGTTTGACGAAGGAGAACAGGCCAAATATGGCCATTTAGTTGGCCTTTTTGATGAACCTCGAATAACTAGAGTTTGAGTCAAATCCTCCATCAACCCGAAACTCATCCCTAGTCAGTACAGGACTACAGTCATAATGTAGCATTCCAGAAGCATTCCAGAACTGCTTATGTACAGCTCACATACAGTGTAGCAGGACTAAGTGGAGAGTGTGTATACTTCCTGGTGTGTCTTTTTTTTTATGAAGAAAGTGTAACATAGTTAGTCAGGTTGAAAAAAGACACAAGTCCATCTAGTTCAACAAAAAAAATAAAAATAAAAATAAAATACAATATACACAATCCTTCCCCCACAGTTGATCCATAGGAAGGTGAAAAACCCCAGCAGAACATGATCCAATTTGCTACAGCAGTGGAAAAAATTCCTTCCAGCGACCTTCACGCCACATCTCCTGTGGATGGGGGTAGGCCGGTGCCTGCACATTGGGTATTCCAACCGCCACGCCCACGTAAAGGCATACAAAAGACCGGACGCCTGTGAGTTAGCTTCACTACTCCAGGCAGTCCGGGATAGACGGCACCTCTTGCATTTCCTTTGGCAGCAGAGGTCCCCACCTGTCCTGCAGATCCGCAGTCAGGCTCAATACAATTTTTCCAAGCTTTCAACATATAGGATCCTTTTATTGGCTATCACTACACCAGGTAATTTCACCTTATCCCCATACACTACCCCACACTGGGTACTTCATTTTTGTTTCATAATATATTCACACTACACTTATTATTTCATTTTTTTTCTATTTTGTTTTTTATCATTACTTTCACCAATTTTGTTTACTTCATGCAGGATTTTTATATCCTATACACATTACCTTGCACATTTATACACCACTTGACTGCCCATATGGTTAGTCCTTTATACACACATATGATACCATCTCTCAGATAGCACCCTAAGTTAGGTGTTATTTTTTATTTGTTTTATTTATTTATGCTACTCGATCACTAATACCATACAATAAGTTTAATTTCTTCACACCTATTGATATACCTACTACTAGCCCTTATAGGCTAGTTATCCCATGGGACTTCTAATATGCTTGCCTTTATATAACACCCACTGACAATCCACTTCTTGCCTTTAGCCCTCCCCATATTTTGTATGCCCAAAGCACTTCCACAGTTCAACTTATATTCCTAGTAAAATATGCTACGAATTTATATATTGAAATTTACACTTTTATACATGGCTGACAGTTGGGTGCTCATTGCAGGCATTGGCTCCCCCGCCCGTTGGAGGGCGTGTACAGTGTGGCTCTCTGTAGGCCCCTCGGGGCGGACTTCTCTTCCCCCTTTGGGAGAAAGGGTGGCGCTCACCATGCCTCCTTTTGGATCTTCCAAGCGCCTTGGCTCACTTCTGGTCATAGAATGCTTTTTCAACTCCCTAATGGTAAATATTCCTCCCAGGTTTATGTAATATATAGTAATAAGTCCTTTCAATATAATGTATGTAATGTATATTATTATTTTTATAGAATCCAATATCCCCCTGAAGAGACCGTTATACAGCTCAAAACGCGTCGGGGCACGCACACCATGTAGCATTATGTAATGTAATGTTGTGTATTAATTGTTTTTATATACTGTCATCCGTTGTGGATTCCATTGTATCACCTGACCAGGAATATGTTTTTACAATATGTCTTTTACTTATATCTTATGTCCCTGACCATTATTCAATAAATGATGTTCACATTATCATCATTTTTTCTTTCGATCTCCACACTTGGCTGTCCAAAGCCCCATGGGGAAATTTTCCTTTTTCAAACTTTGCATCTGGGTGTGCAGCCTTTGTTGTCTCTTCTGTATGTGTCTTTCCCTAAGCTAAAATTCCTTCCTGATCCTCCGAGAGGCAATCATATTTTCCCAGGATCAACTTTACCTATAAATATTAGTACCCAGTTATGTTCTGTACATTTAGGAAAGAATCCAGGTCTTTTTAAAAGCAATTTACTGAGCTGGCCAGAACCACCTCTGGAGGGAGTCTATTCCACATTTTCACAGCTCTTACTGTGAAGAAACCTTTCTGTATTTGGAGATTAAATCCTTTTTCCAATAGACATAAACTGTGCCCTCTTGTACTCTGTGATGACCTTGAAGTGAATAACTCAACACCAAGTTCACTATATGGACCACTTATGTATTTGTACATGTTGATCATAACCCCCTTAATCTCCTCTTCTCAAGAGGGAATAGGTTCAGTTCCTCTTAACTTTCCTCATAGCTGAGCTCCTCCATGCCTCTTATTAGTTTGGTTGCCCTTCTCTGCACTTTCTCCAGTTCCCCAATATCCTTTTTGAGAACTGGTGCCTAAAACTAAAATGCATATTCCAGATGAGGCCCTAATAATATTTTGTACAGGGGTGTAATGATATCTCTCTCTCTGGAGTCCATACCTCTCTTAATACAAGAAAGGACTTTGCTCGCTTTGGATACCACAGCTTGGCATTGCATGCCATTATTGAGCTTATGATCTACCAAAACCCCCAGATCCTTCTCCACTATGGTTTTCCCCAGTTGTACTCCCCCCTAGTATGTATGATGCATGCATATTCTTATCCCCCAAGTGTATAACTTTACATTTATCAACATTTGCCACTTAGTTGCCCAATAAGACAGTACATCCTGTGTCCTCTTGTAGGAATCAGGACTTTCATAGTGGTTTCAGGTTTATGTGACACTGTAATCCTTGTTGTTTTTGTAACAATTCATGTTCTTTAATGTACATCTGACTTTGTTCTATGTTCTTTCATATATATATTTTTTGATACTATGTACCATATTTAATAAATGTATATTTTTGATATCAATGAATTTTCAAGACTCCACCCTCTAAAAGTCCCACAGAGGACTGTACCCATATCTTATGTTTAATAGGGATTGGGTGGTTTGTCTACTTTCAATTTAGTTTTTGCTGCAACCATACACTGTACATTGAGGTAAAAAACAACTTTCATGGAATCCATTAATGGTACATATGGACAGCATGGATACAGAGAAGAGATTGCTTAATCATACAGTGTAAATCCTGGTTGAAAATAGAAGCTTTTACTGTGAAGTACCATATTTATTTTTTCACCACTTATGTGTCTTAAGACATCCTATTGTCAAAAAGTGTAAAAGGCAAAAATGAAGGTGCGGAAAGCAATGTAAAATACACAATCAGTGCTAAAGATGTTGTAGTAAGATTAGAATAAAGGGCTTGTGTTAGAGAAAGCAAAGCAATAGAATAGATATATCTCAATTCAATGATGTGACTATTGAACATACAATAGTAATAAAATATCCTCTTAAACCAAATACTTTATTATATGTAACTTATTTATTTATTTATTTTTTTAACAAGAGAATACTCCTCATTGAACAATGCATTATGATTCATTTACTGTCAGACCTAGATAGAAAGTCTTTACAAACAGCCAGTGTGTTCCTGGCCCTTCCTATAATAACTTGTTCGCATGGCTGGTGCAGTGCACAGCGGGGAGGCTCATGGCGATTGGCAAGCACAGTAGTAGTAGTTCAGCCCATTGTTCGGTTTCTTTACAGTGGTTAGCTAGCACATCAGAGCTGTTAAAAGCTTGGGAATGCTCACCTTTTTATTACCAATCACAGCTAATGTGGAATCAAGAGGAGACAAGGTAAAAACTGTGTGCAATTTGCATGTGATTTATGTCAGCTGTCCAGCACCAAAACAGGAAATTGATGTTTATTGTAGTAAACAATAGAATGGTTTTAAGCAGCTTATCTTGAAGATTTTTCAGGACAAGTGAGGATATAAAGAATATGTTGAAGTACAGAATGGTTTGTGTTTTGCTAAATTGATTCATTTGGTTTATTTTACACATTTAAATGCAAAAAGACTGCAAATAAAAACTCAATGGCTTTTGTACCAAGTTTGCTTTGACTGATATCTGATTTAAATTGTATGTAAACCCCAACAATTAACTTCTCTTTATGTGCTCTCTTTGGATCTGTTTAATATATCATTGAAAGCATTTTGTTATATCTGTATTTTCAATGAGTGGAAAAAAAGGCCTGTTGATTTTGAATACACTAAGGTAAGGGGGGTTCCCTGCTATAAGGGGGGACTTTTATATCGGTGCCCCCTTACATTATTGTATTCACTCCCCTCCTTACATCAGTGACGGCCCCCTCAGACTGGCCTGGTGGCGCTGTCACTGACCTCCTCTCAGGTGCAGTTTGCAAGTCTCAGTCAGACGGCTCCAGCTTGGCGAGTCTGGTCCACACATGTCTGACTTCTCCCGTGACCCCCTTGATCGCCCCATTCTTGATTCCTCTCCAGACCCCCTTTAGAGATTGCAGACATGGTACAGGAGGTATTTAGAGGCTGCAGAGACATGGTACAGGAGGTGATTAGAGGCTGCGGACATGGTACAGGAGGTAATTAGAGGCTGCAGAGACATGGTACAGGAGGTAATTAGAGGCTGCAGAGACATGGTACAGGAGGTAATTAGAGGCTGCAGAGACATGGTACAGGAGGTAATTAGAGGCTGCAGAGACATGGTACAGGAGGTGATAAGAGGCTGCAGAGACATGGTACAGGAGGTAATTAGAGGCTGCAGAGACATGGTACAGGAGGTAATTAGAGGCTGCAGAGACATGGTACAGGAGGTGATAAGAGGCTGCAGAGACATGGTACAGGAGGTGATTAGAGGCTGCGGACATGGTACAGGAGGTAATTAGAGGCTGCAGAGACATGGTACAGGAGGTGATAAGAGGCTGCAGAGACATGGTACAGGAGGTGATTAGAGGCTGCGGACATGGTACAGGAGGTTATAAGAGGCTGCGCACATGGTACAGGAGGTGATTAGAGGCTGCAGAGACATGGTACAGGAGGTAATTAGAGGCTGCAGAGACATGGTACAGGAGGTAATTAGAGGCTGCAGAGACATGGTACAGGAGGTGATAAGAGGCTGCAGAGACATGGTACCGGAGGTGATTAGTAGACTTGTGCAATTCGTTTCATAACGAATCGAAATTCGTCCGAATTTAGCAACTTTCGGACATTCGGAAGCATTCGAATTTCCGAACAAAGCAATTACGAATAAGACCGAATCCGAAATAAATTATACCCCAAATAGCGAATGCCCGAATGTCTTCGGCATAATTCGTTATGAAAAAGTTACGAATGTACGAATCCATACGAAGCACAATAACACTCACTCTGCTCTGCTCTCTGCTTCTCCCACACCGTGCTGAACTCCCTCTCAAAATGGTGTACAGGGGCGGAGGCTATAGCCGAATGTAAAAAACGAAAGTAAAATACGAGATTTCGAATCCATTCGAAGCACAATAACACTCTGCTCTGCTCTCTGCTTCTCCCTCACCGTGCTGAACCCTCTCAAAATGGTGTACAGGGGCGGAGGCTATAGCCGCATGTAAAAAACGAAAGTAAAATACGAGATTTCGAATCGTTACAAATAACCGCTATGTATTTAGAAAAGTACAAATCCATTCGAAGCACATTAGGCATAATAGGCAGCGTCGTCGTGAGAGAGACACAGAAAATTACGAATCAACGAACCCAAAAAAAGTTACGAAAGTAGGAGTTGTGTCCAGAATCAACGAAAAACAATGTACTCTACCGAAAGTACGAATTATAAATCAACTAAAAATTCAACGAAAAATGTCGCTTGCGAAAATACGAATTAGTCCGAACACGAAAAATCCCGTCTAGCAAAATTACGAATGATTACGAATCAACAGGACCGAAAAGAAACGAACCGAAACTAACCGAATTTTTCCATTGTGCACAAGCCTAGTGATTAGAGGCTGCAGAGACATGGTACAGGAGGTTATTAGAAGCTGCGGACATGGTACAGGAGGTGATTAGAGGCTGCAGAGACATGGTACAGGAGGTGATAAGAGGCTTTAACCTCCCTGGCGGTATTCCCGAGTGTGGCTCGGGGTGAGTCTTCAGTACCAAAAGCGGTAACCCCGAGCCACACTCGGGATCGCATTGCAGGATCCAGGGAAAGTTACTTACCTTGTCCCCTGGATCCTGCAATGTCTCCCCGCTGTGTCTGCGTGCTGTCTCCTCGCTCCATTCACAGTGCCGAGTGCCGAGCTCCGTTCCCTGCGAGCGTTGCAACGCACGGGAAACGGAGCACGGCGCCAGATTCCAAAAAATAAAAACACAGTATAGATACAGCACTGTAATCTGTAAGATTACAGTATACTTTATCAAATCATTTCACATTCCCTTTGTCCCTAGTGGTCTGTCCAGTGCCCTGCATGCAGTTTTACATTATAAATACTTTTCTTTCTGCCTGGAAACTGGAGATTGTCCATAGCAACCAAAAAGTGTCCCTGTATGTCAAAAGTGGTTTTAGACCAACTAGAAAACAGCGATAATAAATTAGAATCACTTGCAGAATTGAGAAATAGCGATTTGTGGGGAAATTCGTCATCAAACACTGAAAGTAATGACAGCGACAATTCTGCAACTGAGCAAATTTCAGTGTTTTTGATTTGATTACATTATTGAATAATTTGTATTATTATTATATTATTATTTGTTATAATTATTTATAGTTATTTATTATATTATAATTAATGATTTTGTGTTTCAAACTTCATCATACCCGGGATGTCTACTAGACTCTTGTTTGGACAGATTTAAGTGAGTTATTCCTAAGAATTACAGGCCTACAATATACAGTGGGGCAAAAAAGTATTTAGTCAGCCACCAATTGTGCAAGTTCTCCAACTTAAAAAGATGAGAGAGGCCTGTAATTGTCATCATAGGTAAACCTCAACTATGAGAGACAAAATGTGGAAACAAATCACGACAATCACATTGTCTGATTTGGAAATAAAAATTTTTCAAATTATGGTGGAAAATAAGTATTTGGTCACCTACAAACAAGCAAGATTTCTGGCTCTCAGAGACCTGTATCTTCTCCTTTAAGAGGCTCCTCTGTCCTCCACTCATTACCTGTATTAATGGCACCTGTTTGAACTTGTTATCAGTATAAAAGACACCTATCCACAACCTCAAACAGTCGCACTCCAAACTCCACTATGGTGAAGACCAAAGAGCTGTCGAAGGACACCAGAAACAAAATTGTAGACCTGCACCAGGCTGGGAAGACTGAATCTGCAATAGGCAAGCAGCTTGGTGTGAAGAAATCAACTGTGGGAGCAATAATTAGAAAATGGAAGACATACAAGACCACTGATAATCTCCCTCGATCTGGGGCTCCACGCAAGATCTCACCCCGTGGGGTCAAAATGATCACAAGAACGGTGAGCAAAAATCCCAGAACTACACAGGGGGACTTAGTGAATGACCTGCAGAGAGCTGGGACCAACGTAACAAAGGCTACCATCAGTACCACACTACACCGCCAGGGACTCAGATCCTGCAGTGCCAGACGTGTCCCCCTGCTTAAGCCAGTACATGTCCGGGCCCGTCTGAGGTATTCTAGAGAGCATTTGGATGATCCAGAAGAGGATTAGGAGAATGTCATATGGTCAGATGAAACCAAAGTAGAACTGTTTGGTAGAAACACAACTCGTCATGTTTGGAGGAGAGAGAATGCTGAGTTGCAACCAAAGAGCACCATACCTACTGTGAAGCATGGGGGTGGCAACATCATGCTTTGGGGCTTTTTCTCTGCAAAGGGAACAGGACGACTGATTTGTGTACATGAAAGAATGAATGGGGCCATGTATCATGAGATTTTGAGTGCAAACCTCCTCCCATCAGCAAGGACATTGAAGATGAAACTTGGCTGGGTCTTTCAGCATGACAATGATCCCAAACACACCGCCTGGGCAATGAAGGAGTGGCTTCGCAAGAAGCATTTCAAGGTCCTGGAGTGACCTAGCCAGTCTCCAGATCTCAACCCCATAGAAAACCTTTGGAGGGCTTTGAAAGTCCGTGTTGCCCAGCGACAGCCCCAAAACATCACTGCTCTAGAGGAGATCTGCATGGAGGAATGGGCCAACATACCAGCAACAGTGTGTGACAACCTTGTGAAGACTTACAGAAAACATTTGACCTCTGTCATTGCCAACAAAGGATATATAACAAAGTATTGAGATGAACTTTTGATATTGACCAAATACTTATTTTCCTCCATAATTTGCAAAAAAAATTATTTCCAAATCAGACAATGTGATTTTCTGGATTTGTTTCCACATTTTGTCTCTCATAGTTGAGGTATACCTATGATGACAATTACAGGCCTCTCTCATCTTTTTAAGTGGGAGAACTTGCACAATTGGTGGCTGACTAAATACTTTTTTGCCCCACTGTATAACGCCAAATTTCCATGCAAAATAATTGTATCGCTTTCTGCATCAAAAATCTGACATAATTATACCGCCAGGGAGGTTAATGCAGCAATTTGTAAAGGGGAAGGGAGGCCTGATGTAATATGCAATCCTTCTATTTAATGCAAAAAAAAGTCATGTTTGTTTCTGAACCGCTGAACTCAGCAGCCACACTGCTATGCAACCCTTCTCCATATAAAAACAATGGCAGCTATTCCTTCTTTTAGACATTTTTGCATGTCAGAATGCTCATTCACTTGATCTTCCTCACAGTTTGGCCTAATCCACTGTGAATTGGTTTGATAATCCTTATTTGGTAATTTTGTGATGGAATACATTTCTGACTGGTGTCCTAGTTTAAAAAAGAGTTACCGGTATATGTGTGGGGGCATGTCAGTGGCAAAAATAGTCAAAGCAGCTTGTTCTTTAGAGCAGCCCTGCTGAGAAATACTGGCTATTCCAAAATAATCAAAAAGGCTGCAGACATCGGTGCTGCCAATGATAAAGGCTGCCTACTGCAGGAACAAAAATGCTGGACAAAAAGACGGGCGCTATACTGCTGTATTACAGTATTGGTTATATATTTTATTAAGCTTAAATAAAAGATTAATGTCCATCAAGTTTAACCTCTCATAACTACAGCAGCTTTAGCCCAGAGGGAGGAAGAACTCAAGGCGCAGCGGTTGTTAACTGTGCCACACAAAAGGAAAAAAAAATCCTATCAATTCCCTGTATTAAAGTATTGCTCTTAGCCTTTAGTAATTATAAATTTGGATATAATTATTTTCAAGAAAATCATTCAGTCCATTTTTAAATTTGACTATTGTTATTCTAGCTCATGTAATAAAGCATTCTACAGTTTAAAGTCTATTTACGAGTGATTAGCCTTTGTTGTAGAGATAGGAGAGTGG
Organism: Rana muscosa; assembly: GCA_029206835.1. Lineage (NCBI taxonomy): Eukaryota > Metazoa > Chordata > Amphibia > Anura > Ranidae > Rana > Rana muscosa. Next base: position 579,365,073 of record CM055118.1, read on the forward strand.
GAGTGGATAAGTAGTTTAGCAAAGGACATTGGGCAGGGCTGACACCACTCAGTCCACAAAAAAGCTGTGTCTTGTCAGTCCACAACAGGGCATAAGAGCTGGGTGCTTTTCTGGCAGATCAACAGACATGTTTTTGCATTTGCAGGGTCTTTAACCCTTTCACGACCAGAATGTAAGGCTTATGTTGGCAACAGTGGCAACTTTAACACATTTCTACAGTTGACTGTTGACTTTCTTGTGAAAGTGATTCCATGGGCATGGTACCCCCACCCTCGATGTGATGGCACTAAAGTTTACCCTCCAAAAAATAAATAAATAAAATCAATAAAAAAATGTAAAGCCCCCACCCTGCCTTCACCCCTCACCCCTACAAATCTAAAAGCGTGCATTAGGTCAACATACATACACAAATGATGATTGCGCTACTCATAGTGGGTATCTCCAACATGCTGAAGTGAAAGGTTAACTCTAAACTGACAAACTGTAAAGGCTTTTAAAGTGTGACCTCTGTACAGTTCTGGGTATGGTAGCTTTAAGGCTTGATACGTTTGGTAGCTATTTACTTGATCCAACATCATCTTTAATAGTTTAACAAAAAAAATAGGTTATGTATTCTGTCCGTGTGCACTAAATTAACGTTAGTGTATTGTTGACTGAAAATATGTTTCTGGCCATCCAAATAAACCACCACTAATATTGTATGACATAAAAAATTGCTGCTACCACCATTTTATTTTCTATATTCTCTGCTTTCTGAAAATATATAATTTTATGCACACATGTTAAAATGTGTAGTGGCAGCAGAATGGTTAAAGGGAAAAAATATATTAAAGAAATGTGCTGCTTAAAGTTAACCTGTGCACAGATCGTGCCACTAAAGTATTTACAGAGCCTGAACAAGCAGTACATGCACTTAAAGTGTTACTAAACCCACAACAGTAAAATCAGTCTGTATTTGCAGTAAAGAATGCTTGTTATACTCACTGTGGAACCTAAGGGGTCTATCCTCCGAACTGTGTAAAAAGGCTGTTTGATCCTGTCTTCTCTGATCCTTCCTGTCTTCCACTGTCCCCAATCCATCTGCTGATAGTGCAGAACCTTGGGGGGCACTCTGCATATGCTCAATTTGGTGTGTATTGCTATTTTTTGGGAGGGTGCATGTGATCAGCACAGGGCTAATCAGCACTGTTCAGACAGAGGGTCAGGGGTCATGCAGCCTCATAGGATAGTCAGAGGAGAATGAAAACTCCTCCTACAAGCTTTAACCAGACACTGATAGAAGTGACAAGACTGCTCTAACAAAAATAATTGCATTTCCATGTTTTGTGTACTGTGGAAGACCAGATAAATTGAATGCAGGGTCCTGGGTTTAGTAACACTTTAAAATAAGCTCTCATTCACCTCTGTATTTATAAGCATTGTGGAATTTTTTTTTTTTAAGTTTTCTCTATTACAGCAGAATTTTAACAGGCTGATTGCCCTCTAATGTAAGCGAACAGAAGATATTTCTAAGGTGCTAGGCCTCTTTAATGTGGTTGATTAGGAGCATATAGTGAATTCAGGTGAAAAGAATCCGTAGTTTCTTGTGACTGGTATCACAGGTGTATGTGAGCTGCGGCTGCTTAGCTTGTATAAAACAATGACCGGCTGCAAGGATCCATCGCTGTTCACATGTATCTGCACATCAAGAGGTTACCTGTGGGATGAATGAGCGACTCTGGAGGCAGACAGATACATTGCCACAAGAACAAGTGTCTCCATTGGAAGAGTTTCCTTCTATTCCTGTTTTGGTTTTAGATTTCTCTTCACTTTTATTCCTCAAAAATGGTGATCAGGACAATTAGAGAGAGTGAATACTTCCAACATGGACACAGATAGAGATAAAAACCTGACAGAGGCTCTAACCAAATACTACTACTCATAGGTGTGCGCAGCCAATTGCATTAGGGTGTGCACCCCAAAGCTCAGACACACATACGTGTGTGTGTGTGTGTGTGTGTGTATATATATATATATATATATATATATGTGTAGCGGGGTGTTCCCCTTTAATGCAGAGAGATAAGAAGTTCCAGGTGAGAGGTGAGTCGGGAGGAAGTAAAGAGACATTACTGGAAGTGAAAGCAGAGGAGAGAAAGAGACTACATCTCCCAGTACATCTTGCAGCACCCAGGGTGCATTGCTCCAGAACAGAGACTGCTGGGGCAGACTTTATAAAGGGGAGGCGGAGTTTTGGTCGCTCTCTTTGGACCCCCCTCTCCTAGCAAGAGGATGTCTGTGCTGAACTGCTGTGTGCACAAGGCCTGAAGCCCGGGCCGTGTGCTCCTTTCCAAAGAGCCCTCTGCCAGCCTAGCAGAGCCTTAGAGACATCTAATCCTCCTTGCTGCAGTACACCAGAAGGATTGAAGACTTGGATGTCGGTGGATTCCTGTTCCTAGATGAATCGATGGAGGAAACGGACTTGGACTTGTCCAGGTGGTGAGAGCTGTTTAAAGACAGATACTTTATCTTTACTATTCGTTGGGATTACAAAGTTGTTCTTCAAGTGCACCACCGAGAGATTGCTAGCGAATATTGTTTCACTGAACTTCCATTTAGATCAGTCAGGCCTGACTGCATAGGTAGACATTGCTGGGTGTTAGTCTACCCATGAGGGGAAGTAGCTGTAAAAGGGCAGCGCTAGAGTTGCATAGCAATACTTTATTATTCTGATTACTCTGTTTATCTTTATTACTGTTTATTGCAGGGATCTGCAACTTGTTATACTGTTGTTTATTACTTGCCCATTAGCCTCAGTAAAATATCTGGGTAAAGTACATTTGGTGTCAGTTCCGCTTACTTTAATAGGAGTTTTAAAGTATATTCTGTGTATGTTTGTTATAGGACTGCGTCACCAACAGTTGCGATCACGCGGTCCTATCTCTCTATCACCAGCTGTGCCACGGGAGGTTAGAGCCGATTGCCGGGGGTTGACAGCGGTGCACTGCAGGGCCCAAATCAATATCAGCGGCTCTCTTAACTGGGGGTAGCGCTACACGTGGGGGCTCGAGTCCGGGATCCTTGTACGTTGCACGCTGCAATCAAGCCGATCAGAAGTACCAGCATGGACCCGCTGGCAATGTCACAGTGGTGCGCAGCGATTGGCGCCGATCCAACCACGGCGGTAGTCATTGTACTCCCGGGGGAAAGATGGAAGGAAGAGGAGATAAAACAGCTCGTATTGTTACTGTCTCCGAGCCACAAAGCATGGGTGATGGATTTTAGGCCAGATCCAGTGATCTCGTTTACATACGCACTGGTAGAATGGAAAAACGAAATCCCAGAGCATTTTAAAAGTCAGAGTATACAAGCCATAGATAATCAGATCTATCACTTGATACATACGCTGCCAGTGAAGGAAGAATGGTTTCAGACACCAAAGCCATCACTCCCACAATTATCTCCACCACTATCCCCTAAAGCAGAAAAGCTTAAGGAACTATTAAGCCCGGGATCACCGCTGGCCGCTATAGGGCCTGAATTGTTGAATGCTCTAGGAGACCTTGTAATTAAGTGCCAGAAAAGCAGTATGGTGCATGTGGAGGCCGGTTACCGGAAGCTTAGCACCTTCTCAGGGAAGCTCCCCGTCCCTGCGGGGGAGGAAGATTTTGACACTTGGGTGGAACAGGCATTGCAGGCAGTAGAAGCATGGGAGGTGCCTGAGGCACAGAAGAGACAGCGAGTCTTAGAAAGTCTGAAAGGTGCCGCGGCAGAAGCGGTGAAGAGCTTCCGGTTTGGAAATGAAAACTGTACAGCTCAAGATTGCCTGGCCATGCTGCAGGAAGAGTTTGGTCAGCTGGAGAAGGTGTCAGAGATGATTTATCAAATTGAACACACTCTCCAGCAGCCGAATGAGAAACTGTCAGAATATGTTAGAAGGCTGAACAGGCAGTTATGCAAGATTGTACTGAAGAAGGGAATGCTGCCCAAAGATGCAGATGAAGCACGCATGAAGCAGATCATGAGGGGAGCGCGGCGCTCAGACCCGGTCTGGCTGCACCTGAAAACCTCAGGAGGAGGAATGTCACTAACCTACTCTGATCTAATAAAAATTATTAGGCACGAAGAGGCGCTGCAGGAAGATCAGCAGGTGGCCAAGGCGAATGTCACACCTGTACCAGTGTTGGTCCATTCGGTCAAGAGCCCAGAAAGAGATGCGGAGGTTGACACTCTGAAATCGCAAATGGCCCAAGTGTTGGAGATGCTGACCTCTTTGATGGAGAAAGATCAGAGAAGACGAGAGAAACCAAGCCCAAGAAAGGAGTTGTTCCCGAACACCTCAGCACCGGCCTCCCTACAGGACCGAGAAGAGGTGATTTGCTATAACTGCGGAGGGAGTGGCCACTTTGCTAACATATGCTCCAGCCCAAAGAAGAAGAGAACAGATAATTGCAAGCCGGCGGGAAACTCCAAAGGGCCCCGGTGAAGGAGTCAACCGGGTGCCCATCATCTTCAGTGCGCTCCAAACTAAAAAAAAAGGCCAAGAATGGAGGAGACAAAACTCCTAGGAGGAGGTATAGTACACCCCCACCAAGATGTACCCCAGAGGGAGGGGGCAAGACCCCTCAGTGGAAGTACAGCACCCCAAAGAAGGAACATCCACCTAAAAGGAACAATAACATCCCTCAGCGGGTTTGTGCCCCCATTGAGAGGGAGAAAGTCAATGCATGCCAGGCTCAGGAAAAATTAAAGTCCAAAAGGAGCAGAGCAAGGGTCGAAAGCCAAAAAAAAGAGGTGACCCCAGTCCGGCCATACCCAAAGGAACTGGTGGGCCCGTCTCCTACTGTGCCCATTCAAGTGGAAGGAGTCTATACTAAAGCTCTTTTGGACACCGGAGCACAGGTGACTTTACTATACCGGGACTTCTATGATAGGCACTTGAGTCATCTGCCTATCCAGAAGATAGAAGAGCTGGAGATATGGGGACTTGGAACCCAGAGTTTCCCTTATGATGGGTACCTGCCCATAAAGATGACTTTCGACCCATCCGTGGCTGGGAAGGCTGAAGTGTTTGACACCCTGGCAGTTGTGTGCCCCCGGCCGCCTGGAGCCAGCAAGATTTCCCTGATCATTGGGACAAACACGGATCTAGTCAGGAGACTCCTGACCCCTCTAGTGAAAGAGAGAAACCATTCAGCCACCAAAATCCATCCCATGCTGAAGACGGCCTACCAACGACTGGTCTTAGAGCAGAAGACCCCGGGAGAGGGGATAGGGAAGGTGTGGAGACTTTGCAGAGAAGGAGTAGTGCTACAGCCCGGAGAAGTAACCTGTCTTAGGGCCACTGTGAAGCTTTCGTGGGAACAACCTGGCCCCTTTGTCATGCTGGAATCAGACCCAAGGGAAGAGTCCTCAGGCCTGGAAGTGATACCAGAAGTGATTCCGTTCAAGGCCCTGAAGAAGGCCCATGGCAGAGTTCCGGTGAGTGTTAGGAACACTACGGGAGGACCCATGGAGATCCCTGAGTGTTGCTTGGTCAGGTGAGCCCTGCTGCCCCGGTCACTTGGTCCGAAGTCAAGGGGACGGGTGACGGAGGAGATGTTTGGGAGAAACTGTCCGTGGAAAACCCGAACCTACCCAGGGCTTGGAAAGAAAGAGCCAAGGCCCAGCTGACCAGGTGGGAGAAGATCTTTTCCGAAGATGAATTCGATGTGGGGTGTGCAAGAAATGCCACCCATCGGATCCGCCTCCAAGAAGATAAGCCCTTCCGAGAGAGGGTCAGGCGGGTCCCCCTGGCAGATCTGAAGGATCTGAGGGAACAACTTGTAGAACTAAAGAAGACTGGTGTGATCCGGGAGTCTAGAAGTCCCTATGCCTCCCCAATCGTGGTGGTCAGAAAGAAGAATGGGTCGTTGAGGCTTTGTATCGATTACAGGACTCTCAACAGGAGAACCATCCCTGACCAATACACCACGCCAAGGATAGAAGATGCCCTACAAAGTTTGTCTGGAGCCAAATGGTTCAGTGTGATGGACCTCAAGAGTGGGTACTATCAAATCCCTATGCACCCAGAAGACAGGGAGAAGACAGCCTTCATAACCCCGGTGGGATTCTTCGAATTCAATAGGATGCCTCAGGGTCTGTCTGGAGCTCCTGCTACCTTTCAACGCCTTATGGAGAAGACTGTTGGAGACATGAATCTTATAGAAGTCCTTGTGTACTTGGACGATGTCATTGTCTTTGGAAGAACCTTGGAAGAACATGAAGCCAGGTTGGAGAAAGTATTGAGAAGACTCAGCGAAGAGGGACTTAAGCTTTCCCCCGAGAAGTGTCGGTTCTACCAGTCTTCTGTGAACTATCTGGGGCACATAGTGTCTGAAGAAGGGGTGGCCACGGATCCTGAGAAGTTGGAAGCAGTCACTTCCTGGCCACGACCCACCACAGTAACAGAGCTCAGATCCTTCCTGGGGTTCTGCTCCTATTATAGGAGGTTTGTGGAGGGGTTTGCTCGGATTGCCCGCCCGTTGAATGAATTGCTAAAGGCAGAAGGGGAAGAGGATGACTCAGGGCCCAGGAGGCCTGGTGAGTCAGTTCAAGATCAGTGGGACCCAAGGTGTGAAGAGGCCTTTCATGCTCTGAAGAGGAGCTTAACCACTGCCCCAGTCCTGGCCTACGCCGACCCTACCAGACCTTATGAATTACATGTGGATGCCAGCCATGAGGGTCTAGGTGGTGTACTCTACCAAGAACATGAAGGACAACTGCGACCAGTGGCCTATGTGAGCAGGAGCCTGACCCCCTCAGAAAAGAATTACCCCACTCATAAGCTGGAATTCCTGGCCCTCAAATGGGCGGTAGTAGACAAGCTAAAAGACTACTTGTATGGGGCAGAGTTTACTGTGAAGACAGACAACAACCCCCTGACCTACCTCTTCACCACCGCGAAACTAGATGCCACCGGACACAGGTGGTTGGCCGCATTGTCTGGATTCAACTTCAGTCTGAAGTACAGACCAGGAGCCGGAAATAGGGATGCAGATGCCCTGTCCCGGAGGTCTCATGCCACGACAAATGACTGGGAAGATTGGACCCAAGTGGCACCGGACGGGGTGCGGGCCCTTTGTCAAGGGGCTGAATTCCAAGCCAGAGAAGGCTCCAGAGCAGAAGAAATAGGGGTTACCATGGTAGGAGTCCCCAAACACTATTGTGGGGTAACTCAACTGGAGGAAGACAACCTACCGAGACTGTCCAAGAAGGAGTTGAGGTGTGACCAATTGGAAGACCCCATGGGGAGATTGGTCCTCGAAGCCCTGGAGAATCAGGATCCCAACAAATTCCTACATCACCCCTCAAAGGAGGCTCGCCTGTTGAGGAAGGAATTGGACAGGCTACAGGTACATCAGGGAGTGGTCTACCGAAGGGGCCCCTCTGATGACTCAGAAGATAAGTGGCAGTTATTTCTTCCAGAGAAGCACCGAGAGACTGTACTAATTGCCCTGCATGACCATCATGGTCACCTAGGGGCAGAAAGGACCTTCCAGCTTGTCAGAAATCGGTTCTATTGGCCCTGCATGAGGGCAGAAGTAGAGGAGTATTGCCATTCCTGTGCACGATGCATTCAGAGAAAGACCCTACCCCATCAAGCTGCCCCAATGGGCCACTTACAGAGTCAAGGCCCAATGGATCTGGTATGCATTGACTTTCTCTGCCTCGAACCCGACCTGAGTGGATTGGGGAATGTTCTGGTAATAACCGACCATTTCACCCGCTATGCTCAAGCTTTCCCAACCAAAGACCAGAAGGCATCCACCGTGGCCAAGATACTTATGGAGAAGTATTTTGTCCATTACGGACTACCACAGAGACTCCACTCAGATCAAGGAAGGGACTTTGAAAGTCGGTTGATCCGAAGACTTTTGGATTCATTAGGAATAAAGAAGACCAGAACCACGCCTTACCACCCACAAGGAGATGCTCAGCCGGAGAGATTTAACCGGACCCTGCTCAACATGTTGGGAACCTTAGAAACAGAGAAGAAGCAACACTGGAGTCAGCACATATCAGCCCTAGTACATGCCTATAACTGTACCACAAGTGACGCCACTGGCTACTCCCCTTATCGACTTATGTTTGGGAGAGAAGCAAGGCTACCTGTGGACCTGGCCTTTGGCACTTCTATAGACAATACCTCAGCTACATCCCACAAGGGATACGTGGACAGACTTAGACGTAGCTTGCAGGTGGCCTATGAACAAGCCCAGGCGGCTTCGGATCAAAGGGGGGCCCGCAACAAGAGAAATTTTGATCTGAAGGTTCGAGTGCAAGATCTGCAGCCCGGGGACCGAGTACTGCTACGCAATCTGGGGGTCCCTGGAAAACACAAGCTTGCCGACAGGTGGAGATCTGAGCCCTATGTTGTCTGTAGGAAGTTGCCCGGTTTGCCTGTCTACAAACTAAAGCCAGAAGGAAAGGTGGGTCCACTGAAGACGTGGCATCGGAACCACCTGCTCCCACTTGCTGAGGCAGTCAGAATACCTCCCGTGAGAGACTCCCCTGAACCGGCCTCTATCCTGGATATTCCTAGGCCGAACACTCGGTCCCAGACCTCTCGAGCCAAAGATGGGGAGGCCTCCCAATTGAGTACAGAAGAAGGTGGAGAACTGGACTGGCTGTGGCCTCCCTCGACTCTGGGAACGTCCGCCATAGATCTCCCAAATGGAGGGGATACCCCAGATGCAACGCTGAATCCGGAGGCTACTGAATTCATACCCTTCAGTCCCTCAGCTGATTACTGGGAAGATGTTCCTGACACTTGCGCAGAGGAGGACTCTAGAGATTCCATACGTCAGTCGACTTCTGAATCAGAGGTTCCAGAACCAGCAATGTTACCTGAACTTACTCCTGAAGAAGAGCCTGTGGTGCCAGAGTCAGAAGCACCAAGAGAGCAGAGGGCTCGCAGAGTCATCAGGCCTCCCAAGAAACTAACTTACCCCCAAATGGGGACGAGCTCAGAGGACTCTGTTGTAACGGCTAGGAGAAGTGTTGAACAACCTGATCCTTCCACCGTCCATTTGGTGGAGGGCAACCCCAGCTCACTCTCTGGCACAGTTAGGCAGGCCACTCATGGTAGTGTGACCTGTGGGCAAGAGAGTTCCATCCCAAAGTTTTGGTGGGAATTCCCTATGCCAACATCATGCTCGACATTGTCCAAAATGGTAAACAGTATTTGTTGAAGTTTATCTTTGGGGACCAAAGAGTTCAAGTGGGGGGAGTGTGTAGCGGGGTGTTCCCCTTTAATGCAGAGAGATAAGAAGTTCCAGGTGAGAGGTGAGTCGGGAGGAAGTAAAGAGACATTACTGGAAGTGAAAGCAGAGGAGAGAAAGAGACTACATCTCCCAGTACATCTTGCAGCACCCAGGGTGCATTGCTCCAGAACAGAGACTGCTGGGGCAGACTTTATAAAGGGGAGGCGGAGTTTTGGTCGCTCTCTTTGGACCCCCCTCTCCTAGCAAGAGGATGTCTGTGCTGAACTGCTGTGTGCACAAGGCCTGAAATCGGGCCGTGTGCTCCTTTCCAAAGAGCCCTCTGCCAGCCTAGCAGAGCCTTAGAGACATCTAATCCTCCTTGCTGCAGTACACCAGAAGGATTGAAGACTTGGATGTCGGTGGATTCCTGTTCCTAGACGAATCGATGGAGGAAACGGGCTTGGACTTGTCCAGGTGGTGAGAGCTGTTTAAAGACAGATACTTTATCTTTACTATTCGTTGGGATTACAAAGTTGTTCTTCAAGTGCACCACCGAGAGATTGCTAGCGAATATTGTTTCACTGAACTTCCATTTAGATCAGTCAGGCCTGACTGCATAGGTAGACATTGCTGGGTGTTAGTCTACCCATGAGGGGAAGTAGCTGTAAAAGGGCAGCGCTAGAGTTGCATAGCAATACTTTATTATTCTGATTACTCTGTTTATCTTTATTACTGTTTATTGCAGGGATCTGCAACTTGTTATACTGTTGTTTATTACTTGCCCATTAGCCTCAGTAAAATATCTGGGTAAAGTACATTTGGTGTCAGTTCCGCTTACTTTAATAGGAGTTTTAAAGTATATTCTGTGTATGTTTGTTATAGGACTGCGTCACCAACAGTTGCGATCACACGGTCCTATCTCTCTATCACCAGCTGTGCCACGGGAGGTTAGAGCCGATTGCCGGGGGTTGACAGCGGTGCACTGCAGGGCCCAAATCAATATCAGCGGCTCTCTTAACTGGGGGTAGCGCTACATATATATATATATATATGGCAGTAGGGTAATGGACAGTGTCGGTAGCTTATTTTTTTATATATTTTTTAATAATTACTTTTTTACAATTTTAATCTTTTTTTACAATCAATTTTTATGTTTGTTTTTTACTATTTTTTTTTAGGAGCCCCATTGAGAGGGCTTTGGTGAAATATCAGTGGTGATGTCTCACTTTTGAGACAAAGAAAGGGACTGAGAACAGGGATTCCCCAGTTCCTTTTTCTGCGGCCAAGCAGCAGGGGGAAACCTGTCCATCACAGGGGTGATTAGGGTGTGCCCAGGCACACCTGGCACACCCTGTGCGCACACCTATGCTACTACTACTTATACATGCAAAGGTGCAAATGAGTCTTCAGAGATTTAACTACATTTGTCTAATAATTTACCATTCAGTCTTATAGGTTTTCTTTTATTCCTAGTATATTTGTTCTGATGGGAAATGTACTGTTTTCAGTAAATCTTCCCAGTCTACAAGGCACTGCTGTCCTGTACATGCTCAGAACAAGCAAGCACCAATGCCCAGTAGCCCAGGTTAAGCCGTTAATGACAACATTGGTTACAGTGATGAATTTGGGAGCCAAAACACTGGCCTTCCAGCTGTCAATAACCTTTACAGTGCACATGCCAAAAGAATAGAAATAAAAAGCCTTGTGGATGACATTCCTCTGATCCTGAAGGGGCTGGTATTGATGTGTCTTGGAATCCATGTGTTTATTGCTCTTTGAAATCGATTAAAATGTGTCATCCAAACAAAAGCTTAATGCTGAAATATCAGATGGACATGTTTTCTATTTATCTGAGGAAGTTGAATATTTTTAACATTTGCAACTACAGCCCTTTTCATTATTTCTATAATCTTGTATATCTGAACAACATAAAGAAAAAGGTAAAGCAAAAGGGGAAATGTGTTAGCTGTAAAAATCAATAGACATATAATCAACAATCATAGAAGATATTCCCAAAAGTGGAGTACTGGGGAATGATTTTACTATAATTTATATATCCCATTTTGCCATTTTTTTCTAGAAATAGACTTGTAAAGAGAGTGGGCACGTTCCTATTCAATACGCCCAGATAATTGCCATTTAAAGGTTATTTATTTCTTATTGAAAAACAAAAAAATACAAAAATATTACTTTGTTTGTAGTAAATCAGAAATGGCAGATGTGTGGAGCCCTCGATTCTCAAAAAATTGCCTCTGATATTATGGGAGGTTTCCTGCATACTAATTATTATTTGAAAAACAATCCCTCAATAATAATTTTTAAAAATATTGTAAATGTTGCTCATAAAAGTAAAATGTTTTCCAATGTTTCAGTAAAGCCCTGTACACACGATCGGATATCCTATGGATTCTAATCCGATGGTTTTTTCCATCGGAAATCCGATGAAACTGTCTTCCATCAGTCTTGCCCACACACCATCAGTCAAAAAACCGACCGTTTCAAACGCGGGTGACGTAAAACACTCCGATGAGCCGAGAAAAATGAAGTTGCTTCTGAGCATGCGTCGACTTGATTCTGAGCATGCGTGGGTTTTTTATCAGACGATCGGATTTTGCAATCGTTTTTTTTCCCATCGGATAAATTTAAAACATGTTCTATTTTTTCACACCGATGGGAAAAAGACCGATGGGGCCCATACACGATCGGTTCGTCCGATGAAAACAGTCCGATGGACTGTTTTCATCGGTAAAACCGATCGTGTGTACACGGCTTAACTGTATTTGCTACCAATAGGAAATTGCCATACAAATTGTTAAGGCCTAAACAAGTTTTAAACCCTTAAGGTTTTTCACCTAAATGCATTCTATGCATTAAGGTGAAAAACCTTCTGCGCTGCAGCTGCCCCCAAAGCCCCCCTGTTCTTACTTGAACCTGATCGTTTTCAACGACAAACAAGAGCCCAGCAGCTCCAGCCGCTGTCTATGGTCCTCATTGGATAAATTGATAGCAACAGGAGCCACTGGCTCCCGCTGCTGTCAATCAAATGCAGTGACATGGGATCCGGGGGGCGGGACCGAGTCCTGCTGTCTGTGTCGATGGAGTGCCCCCATGGAAAGCGTCTCTCTGTGGGGGCACCCGATGAAGCGAGAAACCAGGAGCGCCACTGGGACACCCAAGAAAAGGAGGATCAGGGCCACTCTATGCAAAACCCTTGCACAGAGCAGGTAAGTAAAGGGATGTTTGTTATTTTACAAAAAAAAAAAAAAAAAAAGGGTTACAATCTCTTTAAAGCATTTATGTAAAATTATATATTAATTTCCACATTGTCTTTCAATTAATTCTAGCCTACTCTTAATATTCTGAATGATCTTGAGGTTTGTAAATTGTTCTTTGTGAAGATCCCCACACATTTATTCCCTTAAAGTGTTACTAAACCCAGGACCATGCATTCACTTTATCTGGTCTCCCACAGTACACACAACATGGAAATGTATTGTTTTAGTAAATATAAACTGATAAATACCCTTTCTCATCAGCAGTTTATAGCAATCTTGTGACTTCTATCAGTGTCCAGCAGAGCACTAGATAAAGCTTGTAGGAGTTTTCATTCTCCCATGATTGTCCTATGAGACTTCAAGACCCCTGACCCTCTGTCTGGACAGTGCTGATTGGCCCTGTGCTGATCAAATGCACTCTCCCAAGAAAAAAAAAACTCTAGCAATACACACCAAACTGAGCATGTGCAGCTTGCCCCCAGGGCTCTGTTCTATCAGGAGATGGTTTGAGGACTGTGGAAGAAGGGGAGGATCAGAGAAGACAGGATCAAACAGCCTTTTTACACAATGTGGGTTCCACAGTGACAAGCATGCTTTACTGCATATAAAGTCTGATTTTACTGTTGTGGGTTTAGTTACACTTTAAATTCAGTGACACGTATTCACTAAGCCCTGTGGGTAGATACTGCTGTGTCACACATTTCACAGAGCCTGCCTTCTGAACTACAGAGGAGCTGAGAGGAGGAGTTTCAGGAGGCAGAGTCAGTACAGGAATTACTGCTTGCAGGCAGTAAGGTACCATGGGATATGTAGTCCTTAGAAATTGAAAGTAAACCGCAGGGGAGAAGCTACAAAGCATGCTGGGATCCAGGGAAGTAGCCAACAGACAGGCAGCAGTCACAATGTGAAAGGACATTTTACAAGCAAGCTTTTATTGAACTGTAAAATATAACTATTGTTTGAATTGTTATTACAATGCTGATGTTATAAAATGAAAGTGTATTCTGTAACCACAGATTGCCTTTAACAGGCGGATCTAAAAACAACAGTTAATTGAGTCAGTTTTGTGTTCTCATATAAACTATTGAAAACATTTGTCCTGAAATCAACTTAATAACGGCATACAATGCCAAGCTGCGGTTTCCAAAGCGAGCAAAGACCTTTCTTGTATTAGGAGAGGTATGGTCTCCAGAGAGAGATATATAATTTTGCACCTGTACAAATCATTGGTAAGACCTCATCTGGAATATGCAGTTCAGTTTTGGGCCCCAGTTCACAAAAAGGATATCGGGAACTGGAGAAAGTGCAGAGGGGCAGAAAGTGCAGAGGGGCAGAAAGTGCAGAAGGGCAACCAAACTGATAGGAGGCATGAAGGAGCTCAGCTATGAGGAAAGATTGGAAGGAACTGAATTTATTTTGTCTGGAGAAGAGGAGATTAAGGCGGGATATGATCAACGTGTACAAATACATAAGTAGTCCATATAGGGAACTTGATGTTCAGTTATTCACGTAAGGTCATCACAGAGGACAAGGGGGCACTCTTTACGTCTGGAGGAAAAGAGATTTAATCTCCAGATACAGAAAAGTTTCTTCACAGTATGAGCTGTGAAAATGTGGAATAGACTCCCTCCAGAAGTGGTTCTGGCCAGCTCAGTAGATTGCTTGAAAAAAGTCCTGGATTCTATAACTGAATACTAACATTTATAGGTAAAGTTACATTAGAATGATGGTTAGGAATATATTGTTAGCTTTGAATTATAATTGTTTCATTAACAATATGTTAGCTTTCACTTTTTTACTTTTTACTTTACTTTACCTGTCAAAATCCCCCCCCCCCCCAAAAATAAAAAAAATAAAAATAAAAATAAAGAGCAGGCAGACAAGCAGAAATTCCCCTTTTGGATGAAGTTCCCCTTTAAATCGCTGCTGCCTACTCCCCAAGCCTTTAAATCCTTGTATGGATACAGGCAGCCACACAAATTAAGATGTACTGTATATTAGATGTAATTACAGAAGCATATGTGAATATTTGCATGCCTCTCTCACACACCTTTTCTTTGCAAGTTACCATGCAGCATTACCCAAGATTAATGACCCTGCTGGTCATCTTACAACTTTATTTAATCAGGTCCACAGTGTGTATCAGCAGACTATACTTGAGGCAAGATTTTGTTTTTCTGTGGTTAATATGGTCCACTGAGTGATTAAATTGCAGTATGTCTTTTTTTTTTTCGCCCTCTTCTTTTTGCCTCCCTATTCAATGTTACATAATTGAACCATGTATTTTCCTTCTTTTGATAGGTTTCATATAATATTTAACACTCATGCTATATATTTAGCTTTCCTTCCGTAGTCAACATCCATCTAAGCAGGCTGTACAACTACAACCCTAAATACCCAAAGTACATCTTTCAGTTTTTGGTAGATGATGTAGAGGTAAATAACCCAACAATTTCTTACTTCTTTCTGAGGCCCATGTGACGGAGCTTGCAAATGGCTAACAATGGTGCCAAGAGTCCCTGCCCTGCCCCTTCTCCTACCAGAAGAACAATCCACCTGCTTGAGGTTTTAACCCTCTGCTCTCTTGTGTCCATCTCCATGCCAGAGGGGTCCTTATGACATTATATCCAGAGGATGGGATGTTAGGATTGCTGCACTGATGTTGCTTTCAGATGGCATTACAGTCACATCACATATACATACTTCTGGGGTCAGCATTTTGTCAATCACTTATAGTGGACGAACTGCAGCAGTCACGTGAAAGCAGCACAAAGTACATTTTAGTGTCTACTGTCTCTCTTTTCCCAGGGTCATCAGTACTCACTCAGAGGGTCCTGGTCTGCCTTAGGCTGTCTTTGTCCAGCTCACTGCTCCTTGCAGGTAGTTTTTCTGAGACAGGATTATTGCAGTAACCTCTGGTTTTGGTAAAAAAAAAGTACAGGTCCTTCAGGGGGAGGGCCTCACTTCAGGGAACACCTTGCCTGGCCTAAAAGGCCTTTTGCAACCTGCTCTAGCTTCCTCTGCCATAAGAATCAGAACAGATCTATCTCTTCCTTTCCTCCTGCTGCAGTCCATACAAAGGAGGTTCAATTCTCCTTAATTGATTTTAAATTACATTTATATTTTACCAAAGGCATTTATAAAAATCTCATCACAGTAATCTTTATTAGATAAGATAAGCTATCAGGCAACTTTTGCCTTAACATATGTAAACCCATTTACTAAAATATATTTTAATGTAATTTCAATAGTCAAAATGTTTAAATCTGCAGCCTTATTTAAAAAATTCCTGTCCCCGGTAAGGACAGTATGTCCCCTGACTCCCATAAACTAATTTTACTGTTGAGGACAGATGTGAAACTTTTGGCCCGAGTGCTGGCTACACGCCAGGCAAAAGTTATTTCTCAAATCATTCATAGAGACCAATCTGGTTTTATTCTGGGTAGATCTACCGAGCTGAATATTAGATGGCTCTTCTTGAACCTTCAACTGCCCGTTGATAACCCGTGTAATCGAGCAATACTGTCCCTCGATGCTACCAAGGCCTTCAAAAACGTTGAGTGGACATATCTGTTGTAGGTGTTGGGGCGCTTTGGTTTGGGCGACGGATTATTTAAGTTGGTGCAACTATTGTATATAAGCTCCAGTGGCTAGACTATGGATAAATGGGGACCTTACTGACTCTTTTCCTCTCCATGGGGGCACACAGCAGGGGTGCCTATTGTCACCCCTGCTGTTTGTGTTAGCTCTTGAACCTCTGGGGGTGAAAATCAGAGCCTCCTCTCATATCAAAGATTTTATAGGAGGTCCTGGGGAGGATAAGGTGTCATTATATGCTGACAAAACTCTTCTCTACTTGGGCAACACCAACTCCTCTCTACGACACGTCATGTCGCTTATTGAAAATTCTGCTACTTTGTCAGGCTCCTCCATTAATTGGAGAAAGTCCACTCCTTCCCCTAGGTAAAATTGGCCAAACACTTTAGGAATGCACTCGCTCCCTTAAGCTGGTTCCCTCGCTTAATTACCTGGGGGTCCAAGTCACCGCTTATCCTACCAAATATTAATAATTAAATCTACTTCTGTTACTTAAACAATTCCAAGTTAAGTGTAACATGTGGTGTAAACTTCTGTTGACGGTAGTGGGTAGAGTAAACCTGATCAAAATAGTGTGGGCCCCTCAACTGTTATAGATTTTTCATAATTCGATGCACCACAGATGGTTAACGTGAATTGATGCCTTATTTAGAGACCTAATATGGAGGAAAAAATCATCTTATTAATGTTCCAGTTTAGCAAGGATCAGGAGGGCTTAGCGGTTCCCAATCCCAGACTCTATTTTATGGCCTCACAACTCAGAATCTGGGGGGGGGGGGGGGGGCTCCAGGCTCATGCGAACCGGATACGTAAACTATTGCTCCATGAGGTTTTAGACTTTGGATCTGTCTCAGTTCCCGACCATTTCCACAGAGGACTTCACCTTGACTCTCCTGAAAACTATGGCCCACGGTTAAGAGTAATCTCTGTCTGGTGGACTTTCTGAGGGCAACACCGCTATGGTGTAATCTCATGTGTATAGAATTAGATAAATTGGAGGGATTTCAGCTCTGGGAGGATGCAATTATCCGTTATGTGTCTCAATTATTTGCTGACAATATGTTGAAATCCTTGACTGACTTAAGCCCCGTACATACAGGCTGAATGTTGGGAGACAACGGCCGGTTAAAAAAAATGGCTGACTTTCGGCCTGTATGTATGTCGGTCTGTCCGACAAAAGCCGGCTGTTTTGCCAGCTTCTGTCGGACGTGCATGCTGGAAAACCAGCATCCGACTGTGTTTTTTTAACTTTGCAGTACTGTAACTTTGCAACTTTTGTATTTAACTTGTGTGGTTCAATAAATTTTACCTGATTAAAAAAAATAATAATAATACCTGTTGATTCTGACATTTGGGTCCTTGTCCAGGCACTTTCTCTTTTAGGGTGACAAAGCTCCATCCCTGACTCTTGTTTTCATTATCATTTGTCACGTGCATTGTCACCCTAACACGTGCTTCTAGTGAAGACTACAGGTGGCCATCCCACTGCTCTTGCCAGAATGTTCCACTTTGGTCACTAGGAAGCCAAGCCAAAGCACTGCTGTACAACAAACACTGAAATGCAAGCATTAAGACAGGAATTGGCTATAAGTCTGGAAGAGATCAGCAGTGACTGAAATACAACACATTTTTTATTATACACAATGCTTCAGCAAAATACATGTCATCCAGTTAGGGTTTACATCTGTTTGAAGTGAAATATAATTTTTGGGTAGGCTTTTGAGGTCCTCAGAACAGCATATTTGTGCATTATGACACCTTTTCCGTAAATTGCCAATCCCTCTAGCTCTGTGACTTCTGCAATCTCTCTTATAACTCTGCCGCTGCTGATGTCATCCCAGTCTTCAATGTTCAGAAGCCATTTTTATTGGTGGAGCCAGAATGATGTAACTCTTGCCCATGGACAGGAGTTAACTTGTCCCATCACCTGTCACCTACTCTCGGCATCTAAAGCTGGCTATAACGAAAGGATAAAGGTTAAATGTATCAACACTGTGACACTGTGGGTGACACTGTGGATACACAAATAACAGTGTGCCAACATCCTGGTAATTGTTGGAAAAGAGAGACAAAGGGGGATATGGACTTTGTAGGCTGTACCTTGTCAAAGCGACTTTGTTTATTGTTTATATTCTGTTTTGTTTTATGTTGGATATTATGATGTATTTAAATGATTCTTTTCATACATCTACCAGATATGCAAGCTCCTGAAGAAGCGCACCAACCCGCGCAACATGTAGAGCGTTTTTTCTGAGAGACCTCTTATTGCGACTTCACCACTTCACGTATCTAATAACCACTGGATATATATTGTTATTATATGCTACAGTTCTTTGCACAATTTCCATGTGGTATTTATGTATTAGAGGCGATACCAAAGTCTGTGAGGTCACTCAACAATATATGTTTTTTTTTCATTTGTCTGTATACAATATTTTACCTTTATCCAAATAAAAAACTTTCTTTTTTACTAAATTTACGTGTGTGCCTACAAAGTCCATATCCTCCTTTGTCTCTCTTTTCCAATAAAGCTGGCTATATACGAAAATCAGTACGAAAATTCCCAGTACATTCGACAGCTTTACAATTGTAATTTCAAATTAGTTCAAAATTTTGCTTGCCTTTAACATTCGTTATTGGAGTGAATGAATGAGTGACTTGTATAGCGCTCACAATTGAATGTGAATGGACTTTACCAAACACAAACCATGTCCACTGTTAAACATTTTTTCCTTCCTGCTCCATCAAATGTTCTTGTCCTTGCAGTTGAAAACAAATTTTGATTTGACCCCACTAACAGTTACAACATCGAATGTACATTCTTAAAACTAAAAATTTTAAACAAAATTTTACTAGTGCATACTCAGCTTTATAGCTGCGTCACTGTCGGTCTACAATTCGTAGAGAAACTTCTAGGAGATGGGGAGAGAATATATGGCAGAAAAGACATACAAAGTCTTCTTTAATTGAAATATCTACAGTATCTGCTACCAGTTGGATTAGTTACGCTTTTACTTCTAAAGCCTAGTACACATGACCGAGAATCTCGTCAGGAAAAAACCCGTTGTTTTTCCCTGACGAGATTCTTGACAAGAATCTTGTCCCGGCCGAGTGTACACACGCTCGATTCAAAAGAACCGCTGTTCTTTTGAATGGAACCAGTGGCGGAATTTTCAGGGTCGCAACAGTCGCAGTTGCGACTGGGCCCTGTAGTTCCGCCAAGTCCGGGGGGCCCGCCCGCCGCCCGTGTGAGGGGCCCGCACACCAGTGTGAGGAGCCGTTCCGCCGTGGGGATCGGGTGCTGACAAACCAGTGGATGCAGGGGCGGCACCGCGGCAACCCCCCCAAGTCCCGGCATCTCCCCCTGCACCTCTGGCTGGTCATTTAGAGTGCAGTGGGGAGATGTGGGAGGAAGTGGAAGGCGGCGATCGGCAGCTCTATGGTGCCTGTGTGGGCAGCGGGATCTCCCTGGGGCTTGTAGTACTCAGTGTATACAGTGGAGAGGAGAGGGGAGGGGCCTCTGACCCGGGCAGGTATCAGTTTCACTTTCACTCTGCTTGTACGCTCACTGTTGCTAATGCCCGGGCCAGAGGCCCCTCCCCCTCTGCTGTATACATGATTCGGAGATAGAACTACTACCCCCAGCAAGATCCTCCTGCCTGTGGACACCAGAGAGCTGCCGATCGCCGCCTCCCACCTACACCTGCCAGGTACAGGGGAACCTCTGTAAGGGGGGAGTCAGCTGTTTGGGGACCCTGGTGTAAGAGGGGGGCTTTCTTGGGACACTAATGTTAGGGGGGGCTCTGGGGATCCTGGTGTAAAGGGGGGTGTCTGGGGACCCTGGTGTAAGGGGGGGCTCTCTGGGGACCCTGGTGTAAAGGGGGGGCTTTCCGGGGACCCTGGTGTAAGGGGGGGCTCTCTGGGGACCCTGGTGTAAGGGGGGGCTCTCGGGACCACGGTGTAAAGGGGGGCTGTCTGGGGACCCTGGTGTAAGGCGGGGCTCTCTGGGGACCCTGATGTAAGGGGGGCTCTCTGGGGACCCTGATGTAAGGGGAAGGGGCTCTCTGGGGACCCTGGTGTAAGGGGGGGCTCTCTGGGGACCCTGATGTAAGGGGAGGCTCTCTGGGGTCCCTGATGTAAGTTGGCAGGCTCTCTGGGGACCTTGATGTAAGGGGAGGCTCTCTGGGGACCCTGGTGTAAGGGGGGCTCTCTGGGGACCCTGGTGTAAGGGGAGGCTCTCTGGGGACCCTAATGTAGGGGGAGACTCTCTGGGGACTCTGGTGTAAGGGGGGGGCTCTCTGGGGACCCTGGTGTAAGGGGAGGCTCTCTGGGGACCCTGATGTAAGGGGAGGCTCTCTGGGGAACCTAATGTAGGGGGAGACTCTCTGGGGACCCTGATGTAAGGGGAGGCTCTCTGGGGACCCTGATGTAGGGGGAGGCTCTCTGGGGACCCTGATGTAGGGGGAGACTCTCTGGGGACCCTGATGTAGGGGGAGACTCTCTGGGGACCCTGATGTAAGTAGGGAGGCTCTCTGGGGACCCTGATGTAAGGAGGGGCTCTCTGGGGACACTAATGTAAGAGGGGAGGCTCTCTGGGGACACTAATGTAAGGGGGGCTCTCTGGGGACCCTGTTGTAAGTAGGGAGGCTCTCTGGGGGCCCTGTTGTAAGGAGGGGCTCTCTGGGGACACTAATGTAGGAGGGGAGGCTTTCTGGGGACACTAATGTAAGGGGGGCTCTCTGGGGACCCTGATGTAAGTACGAAGGCTCTCTGGGGACCCTGATGTAAGGGGGGCTCTCTGGGGATTCCCCCTATGTGATAGTGTGTGTGGGGGGGGCGGCATTGAAGGACCTGGCCTTGGGGCGGCAAAGGGAGTAAATCTGGGCCTGGGCAGAGGCAGCGCTGAGACTGGGGGCGGACACTGAAAAATTAAGTCAGCAGACCTGCTGACACCAATGAGAGAAGGCGGGGGAGGAGCTTTCCTCTCTGCGTGGAGTACCTGTACCGTCTACCCACGAGGCAAGAAGGCATCCTGGCGGGAGGTTAGAAGGCAGGGTGACAGTGACCGATCGAACGGAATTCCCAGGGAGTCGATTGATTGACGGTAAGTGACATTTTTCAGAGCTGAGCAATCAATGCCAACCTCCACCACCTGTGCCTCTTACTGTGCCTCTTACTGATCCCATCCCCCCACCACTGATCTCATCCCTATTCCCCCCATTACTTCTACAACATAGGTGATGGGGGGGGATAGGGATGAGATCAGTGGTGGGAGGATGGGATCAGTAAGAGGCACAGGTGGTGGTGGGAGAGGATGGCACCACCACTGCCACCGCAGCCCCCCCCCTCAAGTACCACCGCAGCCACCCCCCTCAAGTACCACTGCAGCCACCCCCCTCAACACCACCACTGCCACCCCCCTTAAACATCACCGCTGCCACCCCCTTAAACATCACTGCTGCCACTCCCCTCAAGTACCACAGCTGCCACCCCCCTCAACTACCGCCGTTGCCACCCCCCTCAAAAAAAAAAGTATCAAAATCATGCTTTTTCGGGGGGGCCTTCGTGATTTCTTGCACCGGGGCCCAGAAGTTTCTAGTTACGCCTCTGAATGGAGCGATCGCGGTGACGTCATCGACTACGACGAGCGTGCGCTCGTCACATTCGATGCCGTCGCCGCCATCTTGCTACACCCTACCTATGCCTAGGAAGCTACCGCGCATGGTAAGCGTACACACTCTCGGATTTCTCGTCGGGAATGCCGACGAGAAAATAGAGAGCAGGTTCTCTATTTTTCTCGTCGAGATTCTGGCCAGTTTTCTTGACGAGAAACCTGAAAGCCTCGTACACATGCACGGTTAACTCTGCAAGAAAGCTCTACCAGCAATTTTATTGCTGGTTCTTGCCGAGAAAACCGGTCGTGTGTGAGAGGCTTTATGCACGCTTATATTTATTTGGTTCTGGCTTGCGCAGTGTCACCACTTTGTACTATTATCCTTCTTTTATGTGAAATTACTATTGTACACAATATACAGAAGCAAGGTTCTAATTCTACTAAAGTTTTACCTTATTTTTCGAAAAGATCTTGGGTTTCTGTTTGTATTCCTCTATAAAAACAAATTGGGAATTGAATGATGATGAATTAAAATGATGAGAAGAGAAAATTACCACTAAAACTCTCAATTTACCAATTTTAGTAAATAATAATACATACTTCCGGTGCTTAGTTTATAACTGTGTGTTTTTTGGTGAGGATTCAGTTTTGCAGATAATTCCGAGTGTGTCCACTGACCCAATGACCTACTTTAATTGAGACACACTAAATAGGATCAATGCAGATGAAATCATGTCACTCTTAATCCTCTGTGGCTTCTATGTGAGCATCCTGTTATTTAACATATGCCCAAATGTATGATTTCTCATCCTCTGTGTTGTTGTGATCTCAGTTGCCTTTTCATCTTTTTTGTGTACAGTTTACTAATGATAAAATAGAACCATCAATGCCTGTCTTGTAGATGTCCTGGTTTCCCCAGGATTCATACATTTTTTTACAAGTTGTTTTTAAAGTAGTAGCTAATGCAGTTTTTATATTTTTACCTACAGGAAGCTTATAATAAATGTTGTATAAATGAATATCTCCTAAACGTGCACCATTTAGGGGATATTCTAATGAGCAGCAGCCAGTGACGTCACTGGCGCATGCGCTCTGAAGGAATGGCATACCAGTACAGTTCCTTTAGAGCCCTGTGCCGTGGCCGTGACATCATTGCGGCTCAGCAATTCAAGTGGCCACAGCCTGTGAACCCTGAAGGAAAACCAGGTAAAGATGGAAGCCTCTGCAGCAGTAACAGCGCACTGCTAGAGGGTTTTGTTTCATGTTAAGCCTTTCATAATGTGCTAGTATGCAATGCATACTAGCACATTATGCCTTTAGCATGCAGGTTTTTTTTTTGTTTAAACCTTTAGTACCGCTTTAACACGGCAAAATCAGCATCATAGAATTCTTACTTTCTTAGATATACAAATATATAGAAACAATGCATGGAAAGCATGGAAAACACAAGCCCTAATTTCTCAAGCTGCAATGGTAACTAAAGAATATCTAAATGTATGTAGCGGGGGTTGACATTTAGGGGGAGTATCTGGGTGGTAGTATGGCCCAGATACACTAATTGTTAGGAATCTATGGCCAATTTGATTCGCGGAGGATATAATGATGCTCAGTTCCCTGCAGCCCCTGGGTGGCGCTGTCACCTTGGGCTGGGGTTGAACCATCATTGTAGGGCCGTGCCCTTTGTGTCCTCTCGCGGCAGTAGTATGGCCGGGCGGTGAACCCGCTGTGCCTGCTGGGAGAGGGTATAAGGGGGGGCGGACATCTTGTGCACGAGGTCTGAGACCCAGGCACCTTCAGCCTGGGGGCTGCTGTTCTGTCGTCCTCGCCCAGGTGCCCTCGGCCTGGGTGCGAGGAAGTTCGAGTTCCATCCCAGGCACCTTAGGCCTGGGGTGCGGTACTAGCAAAGTACCTTCGACTGGGTCCCGTATGGGAGAAGATGCCTAGGGGGCCCACCAAGTGAGGGGACCCGAGTCTCGGGTGAGGAGAACCAGGGAGGTGACCTGACCTGAAGATCCAGCGCAGCATTGGCTGGTGACAGTGAGGCCTCTGGGGACCGTCCGGGATGGATCATCTCCCTAACAGGGGTTGTCATTAGAAGGTAGTTCATGTTCTATGGTCTTTGCAGACACCCAGCTACATCAGGTCGGTGGCAGAGGCCTATTCTAAGGTCTGTGGCAGAGACCTCATCGTTCACCAGGTCTGTGGCAGGGACCAACCTCACGGTTGGTGGCAGCGACCGTGCGCCAAAAGTTGTTGTGAGTTCCTAGCAGCTTCTCTGATCCGAAAGGATTGTGCCTGAACCCTCTCCCCACCAAGTTCGTGTTGGTATCAACCTGTCTGCTTGCAAAGAGGCATAATTATCTCTGCGGAAATAAATATAGATGTCGTACTGTCACCTGGTGTGGGCTTACTTTTCTGGGAGCAAAGTGTTCTATATTCACCTATCTACTGGTCATTTTTGAAGTGGAATCTCTGGACAGGGACACAGACCCAAAGGTAAAGATCATAGCTCAAACCTCTACACCCATAAGAGTGGCGAGCTGGTGACAGCATCTCACCCCTCCCCCTGGTCCCCCTAGACGAGTAAACCAGCCGAGAAGAGGAAGGGAGAGATCGGGTGGGACCGCTACACGTGGGGGCTCTGGGTCCGGGATTTTTGTTCCGTGTCAATGGAGCTGAAACTGTCAGAACTTGACTTTTACCCCCCAGAAAAGTTCAGAGGAGGTCGACCATGTTGGCCGGCGCGCCACGAGGCACACCCTCCCTGCTTAGTTCGTGGGCGTGATGAGGAAAAGGCCCGCGAAGTGTTGCACCAAAGGGGAGGAGTCTGGCCATGTGTGGAGATACACGTGGAGACTTTGGCGCCAGTTCTTCAGTGCGCGATGGAGCAGTCAACGGTCAGCATGCTTTCTACCGCATCATGGGTCCCCACCGCATCTACTACAAGGGCAACCCCCATTGCTGTCTCCGCTATGGATACGGGGATTCGGCTCAAGCCCCGGGGATGATTCGCCCTGTACACATGCAAGGACGTTGAAGCCCTGGGTATGATTTGTCCCGGCTGTTCGGGACTGGTGGTACAGCTAAAGCCGTTCGGTTGCTGCGAGGCCTGTGGCGAGTTCATTTTTGAAGTGGAGCAACCAATAGAGAGGCCGAGAGCCTTCCACCTCAACTGCCTAACAGGCGCCACCACTCTACAAGGAGAAGTCAGAGCTTGCACAGCCATTCCCCCGCACACTGCAGAGACTTCCGTGGAAGTCGCGAACAAATGGACGGAGGATTTTAAAGCTGAAGATGCTGCTTCGGTCACCACAGATTCCCTTCTCCCAGCGCCCAAAAGGAAGGTCGGTTTTACAAAAGCTTCCAGCGCCCGAGATGGAGGACAACCCCTGCGCTTGCCTGGCCCGGATGGATCCAGTGGGAAAATTCCCGGACCTCTATGTTCAAGTATCGGCCGAGGTAAGCCAGGGAACGGGACTTGGTGTTTTGTTGGAGGTGTTGGGGATCCGCAGTTATCGGAGCCCGTGGGAGGGGGTGATTCCACATCTACAGGGAATTACCTACCCGCAGAAGAGTATGACACCTCCGACCTAGAGTCGGTCTCCGATGCAGGAGATGATGGACAAATAGATTAACTATTTGAACGGAAGGGTTGGGACAAAGTACCCCTGGCCTCGTCCCGTGCACCTAGGGACTCACCCATGTCTACAGGGGATAGTACACCCCGGGTGGAGGCCTCGGTGCCTGAGGAGGGATCCAGTCCCCTGCTTGCCCTTCCGCCCCCAGAGTTACCTGCGCCATCTGCTCAGGTGAAGAGAGTGCCGCTGTGGGCACCTACGCCCAGTTTGGAGGTGGTCAAGGAACCTCGGCACCCAGAGTCGATTGTTCTGCCTGGTGAGGGAGACCGCTCCACGATGCCACCCTTGTCCAGGCTACAGAGACTTTTCTGCCAAAAAGTTGCCAGTGAATACGGGTGGGAGTACCCGTATTTGTCCAAAGAGTTGTTGTACGAGGTGGAGGCCTGCCGGCAGAGGTGGTACAATGACTCTGTATGGACACACATAAAGGTACCTCATGCTCGTCGCAACCTCGCATGTTCACCCACAGCTTCAAAGCGGTTCAAGGACTGCAAGGCAGAGTGGATGTTGGGTCGGCATATCCATGCTGACCGGGCCGTTATCTGCCGGAAAGACGGGGAAGATGTGGAGTATCACATGGAGACCTTTGATCGATATTTAAAACCTCTTGTGCTGCCGCATCCAAGGTTTTACCTGTAGGAGGAAAGACTCCTGTTTGATTTATTTTTGCTGAACATTCCAGTACTCTGGGACTGTACACTGTCTAGGGGTGTTTTACTCTCTGGAGGCATGGGAGCAGTTGTGTTTTATGTTGGTCTCCCTCTGCCTCCCACCGCAAAGATGATCAGGACTTTGGGGTGTAGTCAGGGCCACAGTACAGAGAAGAATCTGGATTTCACAAGTGCTCTTACCGCAGCGCTGTCACCAGGTGGCAGTGTTGTGCATCGTTCATCACATTGCATTGCACACTTCTTGGAAGGAAAGAGGTTTCTTTTCGGAGAGATCTGTTTCACTCCAACACTCACATATGTGTCAGGAACTGTGTGTTGTTTCCTTCTTTTCCCTCTGCAGGAGAACATCGGTCAAGACTGCTGAGAATGGGTGTGTCTTAGTTAGTAATGTGGGAGGGGAGAATGCCATTTGAGTGTAATGTAGTGTGTAATTGCAATGAGTGTTTCCCTTATGTGCACCCTTCCTTTTTCCTGTTGGGTTCAGGCACAACTCCCAAGTTTTTTTCAAATTATTTTTGATGGTGTTTTTGAGAAGCAAGTCTCTGGATCGGGTCTATGTTGGCTCCCTTTGGAGCATGGCTCGTTCCAGACACTGGGGACCAGTGTCTATCTGCCGGGGGGTGTGTGTAGCGAGTTTTAACATTTAGGGGGAGTATCTGGGTGGTAGTATGGCCCAGATACACTAATTGTTAGGAATCTATGGCCAATTTGATTAGCGGAGGATATAATGATGCTCAGTTCCCTGCGGCCCCTGGGTGGCGCTGTCACCTTGGGCTGAGGTTGAACCATTATTGTAGGGCTGTGCCCTTTGTGTGCTCTCGTGGCAGTAGTACGGCGGGGCGGGGAACCCGCTGTGCCTGCTGGGAGAGGGTAAAAGGGGGCGGACATCTTGCGCACGAGGTCCGAGCCCCAGGCACCTTCAGCCTGGGGGCTGCTGTTCTGTCGTCCGCGCCCAGGTGCCCTCGGCCTGGGTGCGAGGGAGTTCAAGTTCCATCCCAGGCACCTTAGGCCTGGGGTGAGGTACTAGCAAAGACCCGGGGCCCAGTATCTTCGACTGGGTCCCGCATGGGAGAAGATGCCTAGGGGGCCCACCGAGTAAGGGGACCCGAGTCTCGGGCGAGGAGAACCAGGGAGGTGACCTGACCTGAAGATCCAGCGCAGCATTGGCTGGTGACAGTGTAGGCCTCTGGGGACCGTCCGGGATGGATCATCTCCCTAACAGGGGTCGTCATTAGAAGGTAGTTCATGTTCTATGGTCTTTGCAGAGACCCAGCTACTTCAGGTCAGTGGCAGAGGCCTATTCTAAGGTCTGTGGCAGAGACCTCATCGTTCACCAGGTCTGTGGCAGGGACCAACCTCACAGTTGGTGGCAGCTACCGTGCGCCAAAAGTTGTTGTGAACTCCTAACAGCTTCTCTGATCCAAAAGGATTGTGCCTGAACCCTCTCCCCACCAAG
Source organism: Rana muscosa (assembly GCA_029206835.1). Classification (NCBI taxonomy): domain Eukaryota; kingdom Metazoa; phylum Chordata; class Amphibia; order Anura; family Ranidae; genus Rana; species Rana muscosa. Next base: position 579,392,548 of record CM055118.1, read on the forward strand.
TTCGTGTTTGTATCAACCTGTCTGCTTGCAAAGAGGCATATTTATCTCTGCGGAAATAAATATAGATGTTGTACTGTCACCTGGTGTGGGCTTACTTTTCTGGGAGCAAAGTGTTCTACATTCACCTATCTACTGGTCATTTTTGAAGTGGAATTTCTGGACAGGGACACAGACCCGAAGGTAAAGATCATAGCTCAAACCTCTACACCCATAAGAGGGGCGAGCTGGTGGCAGCATCTCACCCCTCCCCCTGGTCCCCCTAGACGAGTAAACCAGCCGAGAAGAGGAAGGGAGAGAGCAGGTGGGACCGCTACATGTATTTTTATTATTTTAGACATAATAGTCAAAACCCCTGCATGTAATTTTTATTTTTTTTTGCCATCTGTGTCCTTTTCAAGAGATTTCCCTTCACCGTGTCTTGGAGATATGATAGAAAGTGAGAGGAAATTTACCCATAGTAAGGAAGTCCTCTCTAAAAAAAAAGCTGTCACCAGAGCAGGTCTCCTCTATTCCTTTTCTGCTGATACCAGTAGCTAAGTAGTTAGTTCTTCTGCCCTGCAACACTAGGGCCTCTGGCTAGAATTCTGGTCTGGACACTACCTGCATGTGGTTTGCATGTTCTCCCTGTGCTTGGGTGGGTTTCATTTGGGTACTCTGGTCTCCTTCCATGCTCCAAAGACATGCTGGTGGCTTAACTGGATCCTGTCCAAATTGGCCCTAGTTTGTGTGCCTGTAAATAGGTAGTGAGAAAGGGACCTTAGATTGCAAGCTCCTTAAGGGCAGAGATTGATATGAATGTACAATATGTAAAGTGCTGCATAAATTGTTGACACTATATAAATACTTGTAAAAAAAATAATATGAGCTTGACATTTGGGTATTTCCCGCACTTTTTATACCAGTGACCATGGCACCAAGATGAATAGAGATCATTAATCTCCCCAGCAAGAACACAGACAACAATAAGAGCTTGAAAGTTATTTTTCTCCATCCTGGATACTTTATGGTACTAAAAGGAGATCTAAAGATTATACAGGTATGTAGACTACCATATCTTAGCACTCCTTTAAAACCCTACTTGCTTGGCCATTATATTTCTGATTTAACGACTTCAATGCTCTATGAGTCACTGACCCCTGATGACGTCGCATCTCACGAAACGATCGTCGGGACGCCACGCTCACACGCTCTGCGCATGCGCGATCGCCCACACACGTTTGTTTGTGGATTTTAAAACTTCCAAGTAATCCTTCACTTTTTATCTGTATTTGAGACTCGCTGGAGTCAGAACATTTGTATGCAGCATTGCAACTTTTTACTATTAAACTCAACCTTAAGAGAAAATACTGCACCATTGGAGTTCCAATTCTTTTTGGCATGTTTGCACTGTTTTGACACTGGGGATATCTGCTCTGACCATCACCTGAGATACAGAGGCTTCCTGCAGGAGATGCCTAGGACATCTGGAGATCCGTGTATGGGATCATTGATCCAACTAGCGCTTTGTGACCTCCCTGAGTAAGGGGGATCGCTGGCCTTCCAGTAAGCCTTCTACCTGACTGTGGTGATGGGTATCACAAGGTCAAGCACTTGATTCAAGTTTCATATCTCACGTGGATTTTTTAATTCCCGCCACTTTTATGAACGTTTTTGTCACTTTATATGCCAATGCACTTTATTATTGCATCTTATAATATAATATATGGTGTTCTTTATGTATAGTGATGATCACATGTGTAGCGGCCTCCTCACTCCCCTCTTTGCATCAGCTCGTCTTTCTCTTGTCTAGGGGTACCTTAGAGGGGAGAGAGCGGGGTCACCACGCCAAGCCCTCACCACATGTGTCCGTGCAGTGTAAGCAAAGTTCCTTCTCTACCTTCGGGTCAGTGTTGTGCACCTGGAGTTACCTTGAACAATGTCCACCAGAAAAGAGCCCCACACCATTAAAGTCCAACACTCCTTTATTCTTCTCGAGTGAACAGCACAATCAGTTAGACTCCCTTAAAGAACAGAACAAACAAGGAGGTGTGGATGCGAGTAGGCCCAGACACAATGAACTCTCCACTTTCCTCCCTGAAAGTGGGCTGAGGTCTCCTAGCAAGGGGGGATTTTCCTTCCAGGCGGTCTCCGATGGGAGGCTCACCTGTCACTGGCAATCTGCTGCACCCGGTCTTCAAGTGAGTAGCTCCCCCCGGTCCATTACGCCTTCCGGATTCGGGTACCCAATCCCTGGGTTCCCTAGGACCTCCTTCCCTCGCGGAACTCAGTGTTGGGCACTGAGCTCCAGACCTCCATCCGAGTACCTCACCCCAGGCTAAGGGTGCCTGGGATGGAACACGACCTCTGGACGTCCTCTAGGCCAAGGCTGCCTAGAGGACCGACACGAACCACCGCCCGCAGGCTGAAGGTGCCTGGGACTCGACCCCGTGACAAAGATGGCCGGCCCCTTTATACCCTCTCCCAGCAAGCACGGCGGGTTCCCCGCCCCACCATACCGCTGCCGAGGGAGGACAAAAAGGAGGCGCAGCACACAGCAATGGTTCAACCCCAGCCCAAGGCGACAGCGCCACCCGCTGGACCGCAAGGAACTGCACATCGCTGGTGTCTCTGCCAATTTGAATTACACCCAGGAAAGTACATACCTGCTACACATGTATTAATTGTATTTTGCACATTTGCACTTTATTGATATTATATGTTTTATTCACATATATACTATCTCTTATTCACTATTGAAGCGCTGCACTTTATATTTTTGTTGTCTATGAGTCACTGACTAAGTATATAAATCAAGCAAACAGACCTTCCTTTGACTTCAATAGCTGCATGCTTGTTCTGAGTCTATGACTCAGTGTATTGAGGCTGTAGGCAGCCAATTAACTAGCATTTTCAAAAGGAGGACCATCAATGGTTTATTCCATATTTTTTTGTCAGTACAGATATTCTTTAAAGCAGAACAAAAGTCTGCAGTAACTACCTGTCCTCCTGCAATTCATGCTCCCTCCCTGATGCCTCCATTTTCGCTCAGTCCTCTTTTAGGTTCACTGTCTTTAGCTTTCTCGATTGGCTGGCCCAAGATGATGCAACTCCAGCGAATGTGGACTGGAGTAGTTCATCCCAGCACCAAGATATGCTGAGATTTGCACACTGAGCTGCGCAAGCACAGCCCAGTGCACAATTTAAAACTGTTTGCTGGCAGGCAGATAAGAAGCATTTATTGCAGAAGTACATTGTATGTCTCTTCAAGGAATAAAAAAAAAAACTTCCTGCTAGCAATTTTTATTTTTATGTGAAGTTCCCCCTACGTGCAGCTTGATGACTCAGGACCTCAGTCCTTCTGCACTTTGTGCCTACCTGTACAAAAAACACATAGATACATGTGTATATATACTGGATCATATAACTAATTTCATTTTAGAAAAAAGCTTACAAGGTGATATATAGAGGTGGGTCATTCTATAAACTAAAGGTTCTCTTTACTGCCAAAATAATTTTCCTCTTTTACTCTGTTGTGGAGAAGCAGCAGCAGCAGCACGAAGATAAGTGGGCAATAGTTTATTGCAACTTACAAGCCTCATACATAAAAACATTATAATCCGTAAACACCATTTTGTGTCTGAAAAGGGTCCTTATGAACAAAACCATTCAATGAATGCTTGATGACTTGAAATAAACTACTTGTTTGGTCATCCTGGTAGAGCTGGTGCTTTCTTTCTACAGTGATTGCCTATTGTGGGATGCTGATTGCAGAGTGCACGCCATCATGTTCAGAGTGCTGTTGAAAAATTTAACTCTTTTACCCCAGACTAGAAATTTTAGCTTATTCATTTAAAGCTGGACAACATTTGGGGTATGGACAGTCCATTGGGTAACAGCAGACATTAGAGTCGGCAACTGTGGAAATCTTGTCATGGGGTGAACTCAGTCTTTTAGCTGCCCATGCCTTGCCAGGAATTTTAAAGGATATCTATTATTATAATTGATCCAGTTCTGTCCCATATGGGACAAAGTACATGTAGGTCTTTGCCCTATGTTCTTTCTAACCATAGTTATGAGGTCCAACCTGCCCTCCTCCCCTCCTGCTTTGGCCATCCAACAACAGCTTTGAAAGAGATGGATGATTCATAAGTGTAGCATGCCACGGCTGATGCCTCGTACACACGACCGGTTTTCCCGACAGGAAAAAAAAGGACGCTTTTCCCAACGGGATTCCTCTCAAGCCTGCCTTGCATACACACGGTCACACAAAAGACTGCTGAACTTTGACTGCCAAGAACGCGGTGACGTCAAAGACTACGACGAGCCGACAAAAGGACGTTTCTATGCTTCCGCGCATGTGTCGAATTGTTTACAAGCATGCACGTTTTTTTTCCCTTGGGAAAGCATACAGACGACCGGTTTTCTCGGCAGGATTCTTTCCTGATGGGAAAATAGAGAACAAGTTCTCTTTTTTTCCCCGCAGTTTTCTCGTCGGGAAAACTGCAATGGAGCATACATACGGCCGGTTTTCCCGGCGAAAAGCTGTCATGGCAGTTTTCCTGCCGGGAAAACCGGTCTGGTGTACGAGGCATGAGAACAAATTCCACAGATCAGAAACCACAGGGGACAGCAAAGCCAGACACATCCTCTTCCCTCTGCATTCCTCTTGTCACTGCAGGTTTTTGGAAAATATTCACAGCCAACACAAGCTGCACTTATGAATAGGGTTGCCACCTGTCCAGGATTCACCTGGACAGTTTGGGTTTGGAATCATGTGTCTGGGTTTCAGACTGCCTGAAATCCAGACACATTATTTAGACTGGAGTATGGCTTCTCAGCAGGGTTGCTGGCTACAGTTGTCTAAGCTGAGAGTGTCTGTTACACTCTTTCACACTGTCCAAAGCCAGCACTAACAACCCCTCCCCCCGCGCGCACACACACACACACACACACACATACACAGACGGGAGAGGATAGAGGGCTCGATCTGCACCTCTTCCACCCACTCCTACTCCTCTGTGTCTGCCACACTCCAATCCCAGGCGCTGTGCCTCAGAAAAGGAAAATTGGGGCTGGAAATTTGAAGTCCAGCAGTCTCAGATACATCTGGATGAGAGGTGCTGACTGCCAAAGGGTGAGTGAGCTCACCATCCATCCCTGTCTGTGACTGAAGTCTCCCCCATTCTCTCTCCTGCCTTTGAGTGAGTACACTAAGGCAAATCGGGATTCTCAGGAGCACCCCTTACATCAGAGTTCCCCTTTTACACCAGAGGCCACAGTGTTTCCCCTTACATCAGAGTCTTCTCCATACATCAGAGTTCCCAGTGCTCCCCCTTAAATCTGGGTTCCCAGAGCATCCCTTATGTTAGAGGCCCCAGAGTTCTCCCTTACATCAGAGTCTGCAGAGTCCTCCCTTACAGTGAAAGAGAACTCTGCAAGTTCAGATGTAAAAGGGGAACTTTGTGGACTCTGGTGTAAAGGGGGACTCTCGTTATTAACTTCATGTGATTAGAAATGTTATTTAATAGCAAAATATATGTATAGTTTATACTATAAATCAAAATCGCTGTGCGCTGCTAAAGTGTTCGGGTTCGACTTGAAGAAAAGGTGGCAACCCTACTTATGAATCAACCATCTTTTTCAAAGATGTTGTCAGATGGCCAAAGCAGGAGGTGAGGGTGGTAGGTTGGACCTCATAACTAGTGTTAGAAAGTACTTAGCAACATAGGACAAAGTAGTACTTAGTTGTCCCATTTTGGACAGACGTGTAACAAAAAATATGATAGATCTTCTTTAATTGCCTTTTCATCATGTTCAGAAAATGTAAAAATTTGCAAAATCAAAGTGCTTTGAAATGTGGTTTCAAATTGGTGGAAAATTGCTGTATGCAGGTGTGAGTGGAGCAAGAATTGGTGTTGGAGTGAATGTTCGTGGATGCATGAAGCTTTAAGTTGAGTGGCTGCTAGTATAAATGTAGTAAGCGCATCTCATGCAGGGGTAATTGAGTTGGTCAAGTGTAATGGATGTGAGGGTCAAGCCTCGTACACACGGCTGAGAATCTCGTCAGGAAAAAACACGTTGTTTTTCCTGATGAGATTCTTGACAAGAATCTTGTCCTGGCTGAGTGTACACACGTTCGATTCAAAAGAACCGCCGTTCTTTTGAATGGAACGAACGCGGTGACGTCATCGACTATGACGAGAATGTGCTCGTCACATTCGATGCCGCCGCCGCCATCTTGCTACACCCTACCTATGCCTAGGAAGCTACCGCGCATGCGTCAAAGTCATTTTGAGCATGCGTGGGTTTCCACGGCGACAGGTAAGCGTACACACTCTCGGGTTTCTCGTCGGGAAACAGGCCAACGAGAATCTCAACGAGAAAATAGAGAGCAGGTTCTCTATTTTTCTTGTCGAGATTCTGGACAGTTTTCTTGACGAGAAACCTGAAAGCCTCGTACACGCGGCCGGTTTTCTCAGCAAGAAAGCTCTACCAGCAGTTTTCTTGTCGTTTCTTGACGAGAAAACCGGCCGTGTGCAATTGGGTGCAATGCAAGAAAGCATGCTGCAATTCCATCTACTCATATTTCCCCTATCAATAAGTGCTTGGCTCTTCAAAAATCACTGGTAAAAGAAGGTGGACCATTATCAATAAAAGTGAAAAATGAGGCCAAACTCTCATTTCAATTACAGTGATCAGGAAACATTCAAAACAAATCCATGGTTTCAGATTGCATGTTTGGTTAGAGGGACTCTTATACACGCATTGAAAACACTGAACATATTGTTCACCCTCTTGTTAGAAGCGTGATTTTCCAAATTGCACCTGAAGGCTGAGTTTTTGAATTGCATGTTTATTACTTATTGTCACTCATTTATTAATAAATCAGATAATGAACTATGTGATGTATATATTAGGAAGTGTTAATGAAGTAAAAAGAAAAAAAATGTACAATACAGTTTTAAGGTTTTGCTATTGTTTTATTTTTGTGTATATACTGTATGTAAATACTGTATTTTTTTTCTCTTAATTTTTAGTTTTATGGGCTCCCAATTTTCCATCGATCCATTTTTTGTTTTATCCCTGAGTGCTTGACTTTTTGTCTGTTTTGTGTGTTGTTATGAAATAGAAGTGGTATATTTAACACAAAAAGTGTATTACTAGTCCTGCAAGTAAATATTAACAATAATTATAAGTGTTGGATAAAACCAGGCATGATTTCTCTTCCTATTCATAATCAGTTTATAAATACCTAAATAATATATTTATAATCATAACATCCTTATTTGAATTGATATGTGTGTAAGAAATGCTAATGGACGGCAGCTCCTTGCATATACAGTAGCTCCAGTTGCTATATGTGGCTGTCCGGTCCTGCAGTCCTGCCCTGACCTATTAGATGCCTGGCTGTGCTCTTGGAATATGATTGTTGCCACCCATTGGCCGGCACTCATTAACCACTTGCCGCCTGCCATATAGCAGAATGACGGCGGCAAAGTGGTTGTGATATCCTGACTGGACGTCATATGACGTGATCAGTATATCACTGCCGGCGCGCGCCCGTGGGGGGGGTGCGCAGCGCGGCGATCGGGGGTACTGTGTGTCAGTCTGACACACAGCAACTCCGATCGTGGTATGAAGCCTCTGACAGAGGCTTCATACCACATGATCAGCTGTGACCAATCACAGCTGATCATCGCGTGAACCAAGAAGTGCCGGTAAACGGCTCTCCTCGGTTCATGCTGACAGGGAGAGCCGATCGGCGGCTCTCCCTGTCAGAGGGGGGGTCTGTGCTGATAATCAGCACATTGATTATCACCACAGCCCCATCAAAATATGCCAATCAGTTGAAAATAAATGCCCATCACATGCCAGCCTGTGCCCCTATATAAAGCCTGTCAGTGCCCATATCCGTGCAGATCAGTGCCCACAACAGTGCCCAAAAAGTGCCAATCAGTAATGCCTGTCAGTGCCCCATCAAAGTGCCAATCAGTGCCACTCAGAAAAGCCTGTCAGTAGCTCCTCATCAGTGCTGCCTATCCAGTGCCACCTATCAGTGCCCGTCAGTGCCGCCTATCAGTACCCATCAGTGCTGCCTATCAGTGCCCATCAGTGCCGCCTATCAGTACCCATCAGTGCCGCCTATCAGTGCCGCCCATCAGTGCCCATCATTTTTTTTTTCAAATTTTTCGCTCTTCTTTCGTTTATAGCGCAAAAATTTTATACCGCCGAGGTGATCAAATACCACCAAAAGAAAGCTCTATTTGTTGGAAGAAAATTATAAAAATTTCATTTTGGTACAGTGGAGCATGACTGCGCAATTGTCATTTAAAGTGCAACAGCGCTGAAAGATAAAAATTGTCCTGGGCAGGAAGGGGGGAAAGTGCCCGGTATGGAAGTGGTTAATGCCTTTGATGTAGTTTCGCATTCTGCCCCCTATTCTCTTGCTGATTACATGCCAAGCTGTCACACTGCTTTCGTGGAAAATTTCTGTCTGCTACTGTGCATTTTTTATTACATTTTCTTATTTACGGGTGGGAGATATTAGAAAACATGGATAAAATAAACATGCTGGCTGCACTGTTAGCAAATGTGTATGTGCTTTAAAAATGAAGCACTGCTCCTAAAGTTGGGGGTCACGTCAGCAATAGCACGATGAACTATGGTTCAATAAAAGGATAACCCCAGCCGTAACTTGTTGTGGGGCTGACTGGCTCAGCCATGTCCATTTTAATGTCTTCCTATAGTGGGATAATGAGAGTCAGTTTGTGTAAAGGCCACATATGCTTATGTCTTATGTGACAGGTTCATCAGTGGTCTATTCAGCTCTAATAGAAGAGGCTGACAATGGGGCAGAGAAGTAGCTTTGACTTTTTTTTGTACCTACACTTTACTTCTTCCTTCTGTTTTGGTGTATTTTCCAGTATTATCAGAGTAATTAATACACGTGAATTCTTGAATTGTTATAACAAGACAGCCTTGAGTTTCAGGGACTGCTATTTGTCCAGTATTCTCTTCTCTAAGCGGACGTGTCCCATCATTGCCAGGCTCACAGTCTGCCTTATCTCTTGCCTCAGTTCAGCATGGTTCGCAGGCAATTATAAAACTGTCCAGTAACATGAGTTATCTCAGGATTGTGATAAAAAAAGGCTTTGTTAACGTGTTTCTTAGCCAGCATTTCATATTCATGATATGTGCATGCTGTACCATATACTTGTATGGAAAAGTATCCTGCTCTCTTTATATTGCTTCCTTTGTGTGAAATCCCTTGTGTTCCTGATAGTCCCTCTGCTTTCCTATTAGAAACTGACCACACTAAGCAGGAGAGCACACTGTGGTCAGTTCTCTAGCTATGCTGGGAGCTCAGTCTGCTCTCCTCCAATGATCAGACTTGTCCTGGCAAGCCCCCTTGCATAGCCATTCACTGAAGAGTTCAGTGTGCTGTTGCTTCTCCTCCCCAGATCCTATGCAGCTGAAAACAGAGTATGTGATCACCTTTAAAAAAGTAAATAAAACATTTATTTATAACGTTTTTTTATATCTATACACAAATGTTTTGCCTTTCAATTCAGTTTTAAACTGAATAGGTTGTTTTACAAGGTGGTCTTTTACAATCACTTTAACTGACAGGTATACTTATATTTAGCCAATAGCCACCCAGAAAGTATGTCTTCAGCACTGGGCTCTGGCTGAAGAGGGGACCACCGCTGTGAAGGCCTACAGCCAGGGCTGTCTTTAATATTGATTGGACCCTGGGCAAACATTTTCTTGGGCCCCCATGATGTCTGCTTGTTGATCGGTTGCTAGAGATTACTGTACATCATTACTGCTCACTGATTGGTTTCTAGAGGTTACCGGACATCCTTACCACCCACAAATTTGTTGCTAGAGGTTACTGCACATTATTACTGCGCACTGATTGGCTGCTAGAGGTTACTGCATGTCCTTACCGCTCAATGGTTGATTGCAAGAGGTTAGTGCACATCATTACTACTCACTAATTGGTTGCTAATGGTTAGAGCACAATATCTCATTTATCACATTTACTGCCTGCACACCGTGGACTGGGAGGTGAGGGGACCCATCAATAGACAGAAAACTCCTAGAGATCATAGGACTCCTGGGATCTTTGGCAATGCTGGGGGAAGGGGGGGTGATCAGTGGCAATGCTGGGGGGACGATGGGATCAGTGGCAGTGGTGGGGGGATGGTATCCGTTAGGAGGTAGTACACTGTGGCAAATTCTGAATCATGTAGAGCAAAGCTGGAAATCTTTGACAAGTATATAGTGGGGGATTCTACACTGACCATCAATGTAATGGGGAATTTACAATGACCACCAATGTGAGGGGGGATTTTACACTGACCCCCAATCTGAGGGGGAATTTGCACTGACCCCCAATGTAAGGGGAAATTTGCACTGTTTACCATGTAACGGGGGATACTACACCACCCATCAATATAAAGAGGGATTTCTACATTGACACCAATGTAATAGGAGCATTTACAGCAACTACCAGTGTAAGGGGGAATATACAATGACTTCTATGTAAGGGGGAATTTACACTGACAACCATTGTCGAGGAGATTTGTACTGACAACTAGTGATGAGCTGAAAACACCCCCGGGTTCGGTTCGCACCAGAACCCGCGAACGGACCGAAAGTTCGTACGAACATTAGAACCCTATTAAATACAATGGATGCGAACGTTCGAATTCTAAAGTGCTAATTATAACAACTATTATGCATGTTATTGTCCTAAAAAGGGTTTGGGAACCCGGGTTCTGCACCAGGGGACATGTATCAATGCAAAAAGAAGTTTTAAAAACGGTCGTTTTTCGGGAGCAGTCATTTTAATGATGCATAAAGTGAAAAAAAAAAGTCAAATATTCCTTTAAATATCGTACCTGGGGGGTGTCTAAAGTATGCCTGTGAAGTGCCACGTGTTTCCCGTGTTTAGAACTGTCCCTGCACAAAATGACACTTCTAAAGGAAAAAAAAGCCATTTAAAACTGCTTGCGGGTTTAATGTAATGTCTGGTCCCGGTAATATGGATGAAAATCTTTAAGAAAAATGGCATAGCTACCCCATGACCCCCCCCCCCCCTACCCCAGCCCATTACCAGCCCCTTTGGGTCTTGTATGGATATTAAGGGGAACCCCGCACATAAAATAAAAAAGGCCCTATATACTCTGAACAGCCGTATACAGGCGGTGCATACAAGACAGGGACTGTAGGTTTGTTCTTATGTAGAATCTGTTTGTAATTTTGAACAGGTACATTGTTGAAGTGTAGCTCCAGCCCAAAAATCTATTTTTAAACTTTTTGGAAAACATAGGTAAGGGTTATCACCCCTGTAACATTTGTTTTGCTGTCTGTGCCCCTGTTCAGAACATTTCACCTCACTTTCCGTCCCAATGACAACTGTTTTTGAAATGTGGTGTTTTTCTTGAAACAAGGATTGCTGATAAAGCATCAGTACAGAGGAGACACCTTTCTCCCATATTTATTCTTACAGGAGAGAATTTTCCTTCCTAGTGGTAGATTTCCTCTCACTTCCTGTTGTCTTCTTGCGTTTGCAAGTAGGAGTCGTTTGTAAGTTGGATGTTTGAAAGTAGGGACCTGCCGTATATACTCTGCAGAAATAGGCCCCTTAGTTGTTGGTGTTGGCACAACACTGTAAGCACTCACAGTTACTCTTGGTTGGTGCTGGAACGCCCTGCTGTCAACTATTATATCAGGAATTTTAATTACATGTAATTGTTGAACAGTGGTAGTAAAAATTGGGCCTTTGATGGTGGTGCTGGTGCCACAACACTGTAAGCCCTGACAGTTACTCTTGGTGGGTGCAGCAATGGGCCCTGCTGTGAATTATTAGATCAAGAATTGTAATTGCATGCCCCTGTTAAACAGGGGCTGAAAAATTGGGCCTTAGGCACTGGTGGCACAACACTACAACCCCTCACAGATACTGTACTTGGAGCACAGCAATGAGCCCTGTTGCAAAGTATTGCTTCAAAAATTGTAATGACACGCCCCTGTTAAACAGGGGCTGAAAAATTGGGCCTTAGGCACTGGTGGCACAACACTACAACCCCTCACAGATACTGTACTTGGAGCACAGCAATGAGCCCTGTTGCAAAGTATTGCTTCAAAAATTGTAATGACACGCCCCTTTTAAACAGGGGCTGAAAAATTGGGCCTTAGGCACTGGTGCCACAACACTCCAACCCCTCACAGATACTGTACTTGGAGCACAGCAATGAGCCCTATGGCAAATTATTGCTAAAAAAATTGTAATTACACGCCCCTGTAAAACAGGGGCTGAAAAATTGGGCCTTAGCCACTGGTGGCGGCACCCATAAACAAAAATGATCTTCCAAGCTATCATCATCAATCGTATCATTGAGGACTCGGAGGAGGAGGATAGCCAGTCAACATAACAGCACAGGCACTCAGCATCAGTCTTGAAGGGATGTGACATGTTAAAATCAATTAGTCTGTTATATCAGCATCAGGTGTGTGGTAGCTGGTGGTGATCCAAGACTGGTTCATCTTGATGAAAGTCAGTCGATCAACCGAGTCGGTGGACAGGCGCACCCTGTGATCCGTGACAAATCCTCCAGCAGCACTGAATGTGCGTTCCGAAAGAACGCTGGATGCAGGACAGGCCAGTAGCTCAATTGCATACTGTGCAAGCTCTGGCCAGTGATCCATCCTCAAGACCCAGTAAGCCAGAGGATTTTCGGTGGGGAAGGTGTCCAAGTCTGACCTTGCCCCTAGATATTCCTGCACCATGTTTATCAGACGCTGGCGATGGTTGCTGGAACCGATCATACTTTGGGGCTGCGGACTAAAGAATTGTCTGAACGCATCGGTCAGACGGCCACCTTCCCCACCGCTCCTTCTTTGACTGGCCGAAGCCTCAGCAACTCGTTGTCCAGGACCAGGAGTTTGTAACCTCCCAGTCTCTGGGAACGCGTTGCACAGACCTTTCTGCAAGGCCTCCCGGAGTTGTCTCATCCTCTGCTCCCTCTGCGACGGTAACATAAGGTCCGCAACCTTACCCTTGTACCGTGGATCAAGGAGAGTGGCCAGCCAGTAATGGTCCCTCTCCTTGATCCGAAGAATACGAGGATCCTTCCGCAGACTTTGCAGGATCAGGGAGGCCATGCAGCGTAGGTTTGCTGAGGCATTCGCTCCGGAGTCCTCTGGGTCACTAAGGACGACATGATCCGCAGCCACCTCCTCCCAGCCACGTACAAGTCCACTGGTTTCTTGGGACTGTAAATCATCCCTAAAAGACTGCTGCTGATGATGCTGAGTGCCAGCCTCCACCTCCATGCTGACACAATCCTCCTCCTCCTCCTCCTCCTCTTCCTGTGCGATGGGTGGGACAGAAGGAACACTGTCTGGGTAAAGGGGGCCTTGAGAGGCAAGGAAGTCCTCCTCTTCCTGCCTCTGTTCTGCCTCAAGTGCCCTGTCCATTATTCCACGCAGCGTGTGCTCCAACAGGTGGACAAGAGGTACAGTGTCACTGATGCATGCACTGTCACTGCTCACCATCCTCGTGGCCTCCTCAAATGGTGCCAGGACAGTGCATGCATCCCTGATCATGCCCCACTGGCGTGGAGAAAAAAAACCAAGCTCCCCTGACCCTGTCCTGATGCCGTAGTCGCACAGGTACTCATTGATGGCCCTCTGCTGCGTGTGCAGCCGCTGCAGCATGGCCAACGTTGAGTTCCACCTGGTGGGCATGTCACATATAAGGCGGTTCTTGGGCAGGTTCAACTCCTTTTGCAGCTCAGCCAGGCGAGCACTGGCATTATAAGATCTGCGGAAATGCACACAGACTTTCCTGGCCTGCCTCAGGACATCCTGTAAGCCCGGGTACCTGCCCAAGAACCGCTGCACCACCAGGTTAAGGACGTGAGCCACACAGGGCACATGGGTCAGTTGTCCCTGTCGGAGGGCGGAGAGGAGGTTGGTGCCATTGTCGCAAACCACCATTCCTGGCTTAAGCTGGCGTGGCGTCAACCACCTCTCGGCCTGGCCCTGCAGAGCAGACAGGACCTCTGCCCCAGTGTGGCTTCTGTCCCCCAAACACACCAGCGCAAGCACGGCATGGCATCTTTTTGCCTGCGTACTTGCGTAGCCCCGTGAACGGCTACGGAGCACCGCTGGTTCATAGGACAAACCACAGGAAGAGGCCATGGAGGAAGAAGAAGAGGAGGGGGTGGAGGAGAGAGGTGTGTCACAACCAGTAGTAGCATTTTGGAGGCGTGGCGGTGGAACAACCTTCAACACTACTGCACCTTGTCCTGCATCCTTCCCAGCTGCCAAAAGAGTGACCCAATGGGCCGTGAAAGAAAGGTAACGTCCCTGTCCATGCCTGCTGGACCATGAGTCAGCGGTAATATGCACCTTACCGCTGACCGCCCTGTCCAGCGAGGCCAAGACATTGCCTTCCACATGCCGGTAGAGAGCCGGAATAGCCTTCCGTGAGAAAAAGTGGCGTTTGGGAACCTGCCACTGAGGAACCGCACATTGCACAAACTCACGGAAGGGGGCCGAGTCTACCAACTGAAAAGGCAGCAGTTGAAGCGCTAGCAATTTAGCCAAGCTAGCATTCAACCGCTGGGCATGTGGATGGCTGGGAGTGAACTTCTTTCGACGGTCCAGCAGCTGGGGCAGGGAAATTTGCCTGCTAGAATCGGACGTCGGTGTACTGCTAGCAGAGTGGCCGCAAATACTTGGCTGTGACAAACCTAATTCTACACCTTCATTCCTCTCAGTGCATGTTTCAGAGAGGACTGAAGTTATAGTGGGGTTGGAGATCCCAGCTGATGCGGTGCAAGGAGAGGTCCGCTTTGTTCTTTGGTGTGGGTCTTTGAGGTAGGCTTGCCAACGAGCTGCATGGCAGGTCAACATATGTCTGGTCAGGCATGTGGTACCCAAGCGGCTGATGTTTTGGCCACGCGATATACGCTTGAGACATATATTGCAAACAGCAGCTGTGCGATCTGATGCACTAGCCTCAAAAAAGGCCCACACCAAGGAACTTTTTGAATGACGGGCAGAGGCAGCGCCCTGCACAGGCGGAGCTCTGCGGTGTGATTCCGTCGGTGTACTGCCCTTACGCTGGCCACCAAAGGGCATCCTGCCTCGTTGGAGATGTGCCTCCTCCTCATCCTCCTCCTCCTCCTCTCTCCTATTAGGCACCCACGTGGAGTCAGTGACCTCATCATCCCCTCCCTCCTCATCACTGGAGCCAATCTGGCAGTATGCTGCAGCTGCTGGAACATGACTGCCAGATTGGTGTCCTTCTTGAGCATCCCCTCTGTCTGCTCTCACGCTACTGCCTTCCTGTAGCTGGGTTTCATCATCAGACCCTTCGAAACGCTGGGCATCCTCCTGGAGCATGTACCCAACACTGTGCTCAAACAGTTCGGGGGACTCCTCAGGAGGAGGACATGGTGGGTCTAGGGAAGGAGTGACTGATGATGAGTCTGACATTGATACCAGGGAAGAGGACACTTTGGCAGCTGCTTTGCCAGTACCCTGAGCCTGGGTGAGAGAGGATGAGGAGGAGGAGGAGGGCTTGGTCATCCACTCTACCAAGTCTTCGGCATGATGTGGCTCAACATGTCCAGCTGCCGAAAAGAAGGACAAGCGTGTCCCATGGCCATGTGCTGATGACAATGCACCGCGTCCACGACCAGCACTGTTGCCCCCAGACACAGAGCCTGCTTGCCCTCTTTTATTGCCTCCTGACTGTCTGCCTCTCCTTGTTTGCCTTCCAGACATTCTAATAGATGGCCTGCAGGGAGATGGGAAAAAAGCAATAAGGGCTACCTTCAGGTGTCCTTCTCTGTCCCTTTACTTAAGGATTTCTAAATATGGTTGAGGATGATTGCTTTTGCACAGAATAGCACAACGACAATTTCCCTGACTGTCCAAAAAACAAGGATTTCAAAGATGGTTGATGAGGAATGCTT
Organism: Rana muscosa; assembly: GCA_029206835.1. NCBI lineage: Eukaryota > Metazoa > Chordata > Amphibia > Anura > Ranidae > Rana > Rana muscosa. The sequence goes on from CM055118.1 coordinate 579,408,525, forward strand.
TAGCACACTATAGCACAAGGAGAATTCCCCTCACTTTCCTTCTTTGTCACTAGAAACAAGGACTCGCCCAGTAAAAGACACTGACACTCTCCCTACCTAGAGTTTTCTGTCCCTAGAAAAAATGTTTTTTTAAAGCACACTATAGCACAAGGAGAATTCCCCTCACTTTCCTTCTTTGTCACTAGAAACAAGGCTTATCACAGTGAAATAAACTGACACTCTCCCTACCTAGAGTTTTCTGTCCCTAGAAAAAATGTTTTTTTAAAGCACACTATAGCACAAGGAGAATTCACTCACTGTCCTTCCCTGTCCCTAGAAACAAGGATTTGCACAGTGAAATAAACTGACACTCTCCCTACCTAGAGTTTTCTGTCCCTAGAAAAAATGTTTTTTTAAAGCACACTATAGCACAAGGAGAATTCCCCTCACTTTCCTTCTTTGTCCCTAGAAACAAGGACTCGCACAGTGAAAGAAACTGACACTCTCCCTACCTAGAGTTTTCTGTCCCTAGAAAAAATGTTTTTTTAAAGCACACTATAGCACAAGGAGAATTCCCCTCACTTTCCTTCTTTGTCCCTAGAAACAAGGATTCGCATAGTGAAAGAAACTGACACTCTCCCTACCTAGAGTTTTCTGTCCCTAGAAAAAATGTTTTTTTTAAAGCACACTATAGCACAAGGAGAATTCCCCTCACTTTCCTTCTTTGTCCCTAGAAACAAGGATTCGCACAGTGAAAGAAACTGACACTCTCCCTACCTAGAGTTTTCTGTCCGTAGAAATTTTTTTTTTTTAAAGCACACTATAGCACAAGGAGAATTCATTCACTGTCCTTCCCTGTCCCTAGAAACAAGGATTCGCACAGTGAAATAAACTGACACTCTCCCTACCTAGAGTTTTCTGTCCCTAGAAATTTTTTTTTTTTAAAGCACACTATAGCACAAGGAGAATTCCCCTCACTTTCCTTCTTTGTCCCTAGAAACAAGGACTCGCACAGTAAAAGACACTGACACTCTCCCTACCTAGAGTTTTCTGTCCCTAGAAAAAATGTTTTTTTAAAGCACACTATAGCACAAGGAGAATTCCCCTCACTTTCCTTCTTTGTCCCTAGAAACAAGGATTCGCACAGTGAAAGAAACTGACACTCTCCCTACCTAGAGTTTTCTGTCCCTAGAAAAAATGTTTTTTTAAAGCACACTATAGCACAAGGAGAATTCCCCTCACTTTCCTTCTTTGTCCCTAGAAACAAGGATTCGCACAGTGAAAGAAACTGACACTCTCCCTACCTAGAGTTTTCTGTCCCTAGAAAAAATGTTTTTTTAAAGCACACTATAGCACAAGGAGAATTCACTCACTGTCCTTCCCTGTCCCTAGAAACAAGGATTCGCACAGTGAAATAAACTGACACTCTCCCTACCTAGAGTTTTCTGTCCCTAGAAAAAATGTTTTTTTAAAGCACACTATAGCACAAGGAGAATTCCCCTCACTTTCCTTCTTTGTCCCTAGAAACAAGGACTCGCACAGTAAAAGACACTGAGACTCTCCCTACCTAGAGTTTTCTGTCCCTAGAAAAAATGTTTTTTTAAAGCACACTATAGCACAAGGAGAATTCCCCTCACTTTCCTTCTTTGTCCCTAGAAAGAAGGACTCGCACAGTAAAAGACACTGACACTCTCCCTACCTAGAGTTTTCTGTCCCTAGAAAAAATGTTTTTTTAAAGCACACTATAGCACAAGGAGAATTCCCCTCACTTTCCTTCTTTGTCCCTAGAAAGAAGGACTCGCACAGTAAAAGACACTGACACTCTCCCTACCTAGAGTTTTCTGTCCCTAGAAAAAATGTTTTTTTAAAGCACACTATAGCACAAGGAGAATTCCCCTCACTTTCCTTCTTTGTCCCTAGAAACAAGGACTCGCACAGTGAAAGAAACTGACACTCTCCCTACCTAGAGTTTTCTGTCCCTAGAAAAAATGTTTTTTTAAAGCACACTATAGCACAAGGAGAATTCCCCTCACTTTCCTTCTTTGTCCCTAGAAACAAGGACTCGCACAGTAAAAGACACTGACACTCTCCCTACCTAGAGTTTTCTGTCCCTAGAAAAAATGTTTTTTTAAAGCACACTATAGCACAAGGAGAATTCCCCTCACTTTCCTTCTTTGTCCCTAGAAACAAGGACTCGCACAGTAAAAGACACTGACACTCTCCCTACCTAGAGTTTTCTGTCCCTAGAAAAAATGTTTTTTTAAAGCACACTATAGCACAAGGAGAATTCCCCTCACTTTCCTTCTTTGTCCCTAGAAACAAGGACTCGCACAGTGAAAGAAACTGACACTCTCCCTACCTAGAGTTTTCTGTCCCTAGAAAAAATGTTTTTTTTAAAGCACACTATAGCACAAGGAGAATTCCCCTTACTTTCCTTCTTTGTCCCTAGAAACAAGGACTCGCACAGTAAAAGACACTGACACTCTCCCTACCTAGAGTTTTCTGTCCCTAGAAAAAATGTTTTTTTAAAGCACACTATAGCACAAGGAGAATTCCCCTCACTTTCCTTCTTTGTCCCTAGAAACAAGGATTCGCACAGTAAAACACACTGACACTCTCCCTACCTATCCTTCTCTTTCCCTAAACTAAATGAATCCAGGTTAAGCAAGAAAGAAATAAATGTCACTGTCCCTGCCTATGCTTCTCTTTCCCTGCTCCGGAACACACTACACTAGGCCGCCGTGCTGGCGGCCTTTTATAGTGTGGGGCGTGTACTAAACACCCTCAGCAATAATTGGCCACAGGCATCCTGCCTGTGGCCAATCATTGCTCTCCTCGCTGCCGGCGCTGTGATTGGCCAAGCATGCGGGGTCACAGTGCATGCTTGGCCAATCACAGCGCCTGGATGACACTGCGATGGCGTAGTGCATTGTGGGCCGTTCGCGTCACTCGAATTTGGCGCGAACGGCCCAAATCGTTCGATCTTCGTCGAACGATCGAACAGCCGATGTTCGAGTCGAACGTATGTTCGACTCGAATACGAAGCTCATCCCTACTGACAACCAATGTAAGGTGAGACTTCTACATCGACCACCAATGTTAGGTGGGATTTACACTGACCATCAAAGTAAAGGGGGATTTACACTGCCCACCAGTGTAAGAGCAACTCTGCACTTACCACCAATGTAAGGGAAATATACACTGATCACCAATGTAATGAAGAATTTACACTGACAACCAATGTAATGGGGGATTTTCATCAACAACCAATAAATAGGGATTTCTACACTGACCACCAATGTAAGGGGGGATTTACATTCACCACCAATTTAAAGGGGGATTCTACACGGACCACCAATGTAAGGGAGGATTTGAAACTGACCACAAATGCAAGTTTTTTTACTGGTTACCAATATAAAGAGGAGTTTCTACACTGGCCACCAATGTAATGGGGATTTACACTGACCACTAATGTACTAGGAGCATTTACAGTAGCCACCAATGTAAGGAGGGATTTACACTGACCACCAATGTAAGGGGGACCTTCACACTGGCCACTAGTGTGAATGAAAGGTTTGTACACCAGCCCCAATGAGAAGATTTACACTTACCACCATTGTAACTGAGACGTTTAGCCTGAGTTCACATTTGTGTGTGACAGAAATGCATGCAAAACCGCTTTCCTGACACCCCAGCAATGTGTTGCTCTTCAGCAGATACACAGCAGTGCCATTAATTGTTAATGACACCCTCACTCATCTGCTAAGATGTGTGTATTCACGTGCACCAAAATTCACGGTGCATCATGTTATTATGAAAAAGGGTTCCACCTCCAATTTGCCTACCTTTGTAGAACAGGCTGATGTTAGGCTTAATGACCACAGTTGAAGGCAAGACTTTCAAGCATGCCCCTGTACCTCCCCAGTGGGCAGCATTCAGCAGAGATGATGGTGGATATGACCTCATTGGGGCATGATATACATATGAATGCTGCCTCTATTTACATATCAATGCTGCCAGTCTGCAGCGATTTACATATTAATGCCAACACTATTTACATATCAATGCAGGTTATTTACATGTAAACACAGGGTCTGCAGGTGAGTCAATAGGGCGGATCTGGGCAGCATTAGTAACAGAACTTCACACTGAGATATCGGGACACAGCACGGGACTAAAACTTCAAGGGACAAGGAAATTTAAACTGGGATAGATGGCAAGTATGAGGCAGCTGCTTTGGGCCCCAAAACAATGATGGGGCCCAGGGCAGCTGCCCCCTTTTGCTTTGGAATGAAAAAAAAAGAGATCTATTAACAGAACACACAGGTTTTCTTGGGTGGACAGACTGCATTATTATAAGAAATGTGGAGATGCCAACTATAAGTTCCCATTCTTGCTTAAAGCAGAACTTCAGTAATTTTTTCATCTTTCCACCCGGAAGTGACGTGTGCGCTCCACCATTTTCCGCTCCTCATCCAGGAAACTGCTGCAGTGTCTGCAGGGATACGCTCGCTTTCCTTTGGATGGCTTGATTACGGTGATAGCGCCCTCTTGGGTCACTTTACATGCGTTTTTAACTGTTATTGATGTACTTAGATAGGTTTAAGGGGTCTTCTAGTGTATGGGCTACTTTGGTTCAATAAACAGGATTACACTATTTGCTGCTGTTCTTGTTTTTATGACCTGGTTTGGAGCTCATGTACCCGTTGATCCCGCCGGATGGTGATGATCCTTCACAAAGTGGCTGATGAGACATCTTACTTAAGGCCAATTTATTATAGGCTTCTGGTGAGTTTAACCCACTGGGGGAGTGTGCATCACGCGGTGGATTGCGATTATTGGTCTTTCTGGTGGAAGGTGCACTCTAGGATTACTACTCATAGACATCATTCAATACTTTGAACTGTTTACATCACCTGTACTACATCTAAGACTTTTCCATCAGTGGTTTTACCCACGGGTCTACTACTATTGAATTTTTAGCGACGTTTTGTGTATTTTAATATTTCAGAGACTGGACTGTTTTATTGTCATACCATTATTTGTATTTAAAAATACAGATATATAGGAGATAAAAAAGTTGTTAATGCATGTATTTAACCACTTAACGACCGCCCACTGTAAATATACGTCGGCAGAATGGCACCGACAGGCAGAATCACGTATATGTACGTGATTGCCTTTGTATAGTTGGGGGGTCCGATCGGACCCCCCTTCTTTACAGTGAGCGGTCGTTTTACCTTCGGGAGCGATCCGGCATGAGGGGACGGCCGTTCGATTCCGGCCACCCCCTCTCGATCGCTCCCGGCGAATGAGAGCTTCCCCTGCCTGTGTGCTTGTTTACACAGGCTGGAGGAAGTGATGTCATCTCTCCTGCGGCGCTCACATATACCGAGCGCCGTACAGGAGAGGATGCAGGTTAGTGCACACAACACTACACTGACACCAGGACACATAGGTACATAAATCGCCCCCCCAGGCCCCCCCAGACACCCCCAGATCACCCCCCAGATCACCCCCAGCCCCCAGTCACAGTGTCACTGATTGCAGTGACCATTTATTTAGTGATCACTGCAATCAGTGACATTTGTGACTGTAAAAGTGTCAGTACATTTAGTTTTAGGTCCAGTGTAGCCCCCTGACCCCCCCTAATAAAGGTTTAACCCCCTGATCACCCCCCAGATAACCCTTTCACCCCCTAGTACCGCCGTCGCTAAGCGATCATTTTTCTGATCGATGTCTTAGCGTCGGTGATGCTGATCGGTAGCCAGTAATTTTTTTTAGGTTCGCCGCAGGTTTTTATAGTGTCGGGTATCCCCATATATTACCTAATAAAGGTTTAACCCCCTTGATCGCCCCCCAGGTAACCCTTTCACCCCCTATCACCACGGTCACTAAGCGATAATTTTTCTAATCGATGTCTTAGCGTCGGTGATGCTGATCGGTAGCCAGTAATTTTTTTTAGGTTCGCCGCAGGTTTTTATAGCGTCGGGTACCCCCATAAATTATCTAATAAAGGTTTAACCCCCTTGATCACCCCCCAGGTAACCCTTTCACCCCCTAGCACCGCCGTCACTAAGCAATCATTTTTCTGATCGATGTCTTAGCGTCGGTGATGCTGATCGGTAGCCAGTAATTTTTTTTAGGTTCGCCGCAGGTTTTTATAGCGTCGGGTACCCCCATATATTACCTAATAAAGGTTTAACCCCCTTGATCGCCCCCCAGGTAACCCTTTCACCCCCTATCACCACTGTCACTAAGCGATAATTTTTCTGATCGATGTCTTAGCGTCGGCGATGCTGATCGGTAGCCAGTAATTTTTTTTAGGTTCGCCGCAGGTTTTTATAGCGTCGGGTACCCCCATATATTACCTAATAAAGGTTTAACCCCCTTGATCACCCCCCAGGTAACCCTTTCACCCCCTAGCACCGCCGTCGCTATGCGATCATTTTTCTGATCGATGTCTTAGCGTCGGTGATGCTGATCGGTAGCCAGTAATTTTTTTTATGTTCGCCGCAGGTTTTTATAGCGTCAGGTACCCCCATATATTATCTAATAAAGGTTTAACCCCCTGATCGCCCCCCAGGTAACCCTTTCACCCCCTATCACCACTGTCGCTATGCGATAGTTTTTATGATCGTTGTCTTAGTGTCGGTGATGCCGATAGGTAGCCAGTAATTTCTTTTTAGGTTCGCCGTCAGGTTTTTATATAGCGTCAGGTACCCCCATATATTACCTAATAAAGGTTTTAACCCCCTAATTGCCCCTAGTTAACCCTTTCACCAGTGATCATCATATAAGTGTTACGGGTGACGCTGGTTAGTTAGTTTGCTTTTTATAGTGTCAGGGCACCCGCCGTATATAACCCAATAAAGGTTTAACCCCCTGATCGCCCGGCGGGTGATATCAATTAGGTTTTAGCGTCAGAGAGGGTCTGCGTCACACCCCAGGCAGCGTCAGGTTAGTGCCAGTAGCACTAACACCCACGCGTGAAGCATACACCCCCCTTAGTGGTATAGTATCTGATCAGCTCAATATCTGATCTGATCAGATCTATACTAGCGTCCCCAGCAGTTTAGGGTTCCCAAAAACGCAGTGTTAGCGGGATCAGCCCAGATACATGCTAGCACCTGCGTTTTGCCCCTCCGTCCAGCCCAGGCCACCCAAGTGCAGTATCGATCGATCACTGTCACTTGCAAAACACAACACACATAACTGCAGCGTTCGCAGAGACAGGCCTGATCCCTGCGACTCCAGTGCTGTAGGAGGTGATTTCACCACCACAGTTAAAAAAAAAAGCATATATGCCGAAGCATTGGGGCAGCAGGAGCGGAGGAGCGATTTTGCTCCTAATGCCGCGTACATACGGTCGAAATGGCTTGCCCGTGGAAAAGTCTGACCATGTGTACGCGGCATAACTTTTGCGAGAAGATGCCCCCATGCTTCGGCATATATAAATGGTGCATGTATGCCCATCATTAGAAGTGGGTGGATGAAGGACGGTATTCTAATGGTGGGCATACCCACCGATCAATCTTTTTTTTTCGTTCAGCCAACAGGCTGCATGAAAAAAAAGATTACAATACATGTCCAACAAGGACCAGCAACATACTGGTATGTTGCTGGACTTTGAATGTTTATACCAGAATGATGCCTGCGGGTTTAGGTATCATCTTGGTATCATTCTTTTCAGCCAGCGGCCGGCTTTCATGTAAAAGCAATCCTAGTGGCTAATTAGCCTCTGGACTGCTTTTACAAGCAGTGGGAGGGAATGTCCCCCCCCCCGGATATAAAAAGCGCCATTGGGAAATTGGGAAAGCATTTTATCACACCGATCTTGGTGTGGTCAGATGCTTTGAGGGCAGAGGAAAGATCTAGGGTCCAATAGACCCCAGTTTTTTCAAAAAAGAGTACCTGTCATTACCTATTGCTATCATAGGGGATATTTACATTCCCTGAGATAACAATAAAAGTGATAAAAAATAAATAAATATGGAAGCAACAGTTTAAAAATAAAATAAAAAAGCAAAATTAATAATAAAACAAAAAAAAAGAAAAAAAAAAAGCACCCCTGTCCTGCCCTGCTCTTGCCCAATGGCGAACGCAAGCGTCGGTCTGGTGTCATATGTAAACAGCAATTGCACCATGCATGTGAGGTATCACCGCGAAGGTCAGATCGAGGGCAGTAATTTTAGCAGTAGACCTCCTCTGTAAATCTAACGGGGTAACCTGTAAATGCTTTTAAAGGCTTTTAGAAATGTATGTAGTTTGTCGCCAATGCGCGTTTGTGCGATATTTTAAAGCATGTCGTGTTTGGTATCTATGTACTCGGCCTAAGATAATCTTTTTTATTTCATCAAACATTTGGGCAATATAGTGTGTTTTAGTGCATTAAAATAAAAAAAAGTGTATTTTTTCCCCAAAAAATGCGTTTGAAAAATCGCTGCGCAAATACTGTGTAGAAAAAAAAAATGCAACACCCACCATTTTATTCTGTAGGGCCTTAGCTTTAAAAATATATATAATGTTTGGGGGTTCAACATAATTTTCTTGCAAAAAAAAATATGTTTTCATGTAAATAAAAAGTGTCAAAAAGGGCTTTGTCTTCAAGTGGTTAGAAGAGTGGATGTAAGCTTCCTAATGTTGTGTATAAAATGCCAGAACAGTTCAAAACCCCCCCAAATGACCCCATTTTGGAAAGTAGACACCCCAAGCTATATACTGAGAGGCATGTCGAGTCCATGGAATATTTTATATGTTGACACAAGTTGCGGAAAAAATACAATTTTTTATTTTATTTTTTGCACAAAGTTGTCACTAAATGATATATTGCTCAAACATGCCATGGGCATATGTGGAATTACACCCCAAAATACATTCTGTTGCTTCTCCTGAGTACGGGGATACCACATGTGTGAGACTTTTTGGGAGCCTAGCCGCGTACGGGACCCCAAAAACCAAGCACCGCCTTCAGGCTTTCTAAGGGTGTCAATTTTTGATTTCACTTCTCACTGCCTATCACAGTTTCGGAGGCCATGGAATGCCCAGATGGCACAAACCCCCCCAAATGACCCCATTTTGGAAAGTAGACACCCCAAGCTATTTGCTCAGAGGTATTGTGAGTATTTTGCAGATCTCGCTTTTTGTCACAAAGTTTTGAAAATTGAAAAAAAAAAGAAAAAAAAAATGTTCTTTCTTCATTTTCAAAAACAAATGAGAGCTGTAAAATACTCACCATGCCTCTCAGCAAACAGCTTGGGGTGTCTACTTTCCAAAATGGGGTCATTTGGGGGGGTTTTGTGCTATTTTGGCATTTTATGGCCTTCAAAACTGTGATAGGTAGTGAGGAGTGAAATCAAAAATTTGCGCCCTTAGAAATCCTGAAGGCGGTGCTTGGTTTCCGGGGTCCCGTACGTGGCTAGGCTCCTAAAAAGTCCCACACATGTGGTATCCCCGTACTCAGGAGAAGCAGCAGAATGTATTTTGGGGTGCAATTCCACATATAACCATGGCATGTGTGAGCAATATATCATTTAGTGACAACTTTTTGTAATTTTTTTTTTTTGTCATTATTCAATCACTTGGGACAAAAAAAAAATATTCAATGGGCTCAACAGGCCTCTCAGCAATTTCCTTGGGGTGTCTACTTTCTAAAATGGGGTCATTTGAGGGGGTTTTGTGCTATTTTGGCATTTTATGGCCTTCAAAACTGTGATAGGTAGTGAGGAGTGAAATCAAAAATTTGCGCCCTTAGAAATCCTGAAGGCGGTGATTGGTTTCCGGGGTCCCGTACGTGGCTAGGCTCCTAAAAAGTCCCACACATGTGGTATCCCCGTACTCAGGAGAAGCAGCAAAATGTATTTTGGGGTGCAATTCCACATATAACCATGGCATGTGTGAGCAATATATCATTTAGTGACAACTTTTTGTAATTTTTATTTTTTTTTGTCATTATTCAATCACTTGGGACAAAAAAAAAATATTCAATAGGCTCAACATGCCTCTCAGCAATTTCCTTGGGGTGTCTACTTTCTAAAATGGGGTCATTTGGGGGGGTTTTGTACTGCCCTGCCATTTTAGCACCTCAAGAAATGAGATAGGCAGTCATAAATTTAAAGCTGTGTAAATTCCAGAAAATGTACCCTAGTTTGTAAACGCTATAACTTTTGCGCAAACCAATAAATATACGCTTATTGACATTTTTTTTACTAAAAACATGTGGCTGAATACATTTTGGCCTAAATGTATGACTAAAATTTAGTTTATTCGATTTTTCTTATAACAAAAAGTAGAAAATATCATTTTTTTTCAAAATTTTCGGTCTTTTTCCGTTTATATCGCAAAAAATAAAAATCGCAGAGGCAATCAAATACCATTAAAAGAAAGCTCTATTTGTGGGAAGAAAAGGACGCAAATTTCGTTTGGGTACAACATTGCATGTCCGCACAATTTACAGTTAAAGCAGCGCAGTGCAAAATTCTGAATTCACCTCTGGTCCTTTAGCTACCAAATGGTCCGGGGCTTAAGTGGTTAATATATATATTCATGTATATATCTTATCATGCTGAACGAAGATCATCATAGACCATATGTTATGTTGTAAAGCATCTATAACATGGACAAAGTTGCATTCATGTTCTTAATAATGTACAGCGATGTTTTGCACATGGAGAGAGTTGGAGTAAAAGTACTCGATTATAAGATATTAATTGCCTACACATTAGAATTAAGATCCTTCTGCCCTTGTTGTTTTAACTTTGGACTTAGGCGTGCCCACGGGGTGTGCCGGGTGTGCCTGGGCACACCCTAATGTATGTCCCAAGATCTGCTGTAATATGCTGCAAGAGAGTTTATAGCAGCTGCCTGTTTCACATTGAGCAGTCACGGAGGCTTGTAACAGCCGCTCAGTGTGTGAAACTGTAATGTAATGTCACTGCTTGCAGAGACAATCTGTCAGTTCTCAGAGGTGATGTCGGAGGTGGGCGGGACCAAACAGCTACCAAACACAAGCCAACAGAATAGGGGCTGGGCGGGCTGCTCCGTGTATGTGGCTCCGCCCTTTCTATCAGGTATTAAACACCAGCCAATAAGATAAAGGCTGGGCGGGCTGTTCCGTGTATGTGGCTCCGCCCCCTTTTAAAGCAGCCCAATCATTGGCTGGCGTTTGATAGCTGATAGAAAGGGGCGAAGCCACATTCACGGAGCGGCCCGCCCAGCCCCTATTCTATTGGCTTATGTTTGGTAGCTGTTTGGTCCCACCCACTCCCAAAATCACTTCCGATTTTAACAGCTCCTCTCTCTCTGCCAGCATTTACATTACATAACAGTTTCACGCACTGAGCGGCTCATACATGCCTTGCTGACTGCTCAGTGTGAAACTCCCCCTGCCCTCTCCTAGCTCAGTGCATATTGGTGCCATCTATCTAGCTGACAGCTTCACCTGTCAGTGCCAATCAATGCCACCTAACAGTGCCCATCTGTGCCACCTGTCAGTGCCAGTGCCCATCAGTGCAGCCTGTCAGTGCCAACCAATGCCACCTATCAGTGCCCATCAGTGCCACCTGTCAGGGCCAATCAATGCCACCTGTCAGTGCCAATCAGTGCTACCAGTGACAACCAATTCCGCCCATCAGTGCTGCCTATCAGTGCCAATCAGTGCTTCCAATCAGTGCCACCTATCAGTGCCCATCAGTGTTTTCTATCAGTGCCAATCATCAGTGTCAACCAATGCCGTAAATCAGTGCCTATCAGTACCAACAAATGCCACCTACAGTGCCCATTAGTGCTGCCTATCAGTGCCAATCAGTGGTCATCAGTGCTGCCTATCAGTTCCAATCAGTGGCCATCAGTGCTGCCATCAGTGACAACCAATTTCACCTATCAGTGCCCATCAGTGCTGCCTATCAGTGCCAATCAGTGCTTCCAATCAGTGCCACCTATCAGTGCCCATCAGTGCAAATCAGTGCTTCCAATCAGTGCCACCTATCAGTGGCCATCAGCGCCGCTTATCAGTGCCCATTAGTGTTTCCTATCAGTGCCCATCAATGCCACCTATCAGTGCCAACCAATTACATTTATCAGTGCCCATCAGTGCTGCCTATCAATGCCAACAAATGCCACCTACAGTGCCAATCAGTGCTGCCCATCAGGGCTGCCAATCAGTGGCCATCAGTGCTGCCTATTAGTGCAGCTCATCAGTGCTGCTAATCAGTGCCCATCAGTGTCCATCAGTGCTGCCTATCAATGCCCATAAGAGCCACCTATCAGTGCCCATCAGTGCTGCCAATTAGTGCCCAGTGATGCCAATCAGTGCCACTAAATGCCGCCAATCAGTGCCACCTATCTGTGCCAAACAGGGCCCATCAGTGCTGCCTATTTGTGCCGCCCATCAGTGGTGCCAATCAGTGCTGCAAATTAGTTCCAATCCGTGCCACCAAGCAGTTCCCATCAGTGCTCCCAACCAGTGCCGCCTATCAGTGCTGCCAATTAGTGCCCATCAGTGCTGCCAATCAGTGCCACTAAATGCTGCCAATCAGTGCCACCTGTGTCAATCAAGGCCCATCAGTGCTGCCTATCAGTCCTGCCCATCGGGGCTGCCTATCAGTGTCAATCAGTACTGCCAATTAGTGCCAATCAGTGCCACCAAGCAGTACCTATCAGTGCCCATCAGTGCTGCCAACCAGTTCCGCCTATCAGTTGCCATTAGTGCTGCCAATCAGTGGCCATCAGTTCTGCCAATCAGTGTCACCTATCAGTGCCAATCAGTGCCCATCAGTGCTCCCAACCAGTGCCGCCTATCAGTGGCCATCAGTGCTGCCTACCAGTGCCCATGAGTGCTGCCTATCAGTGCTGCCAATCAGCTCCCATCAGTGCTGCCTGTCAGTGCCCATCAGTGCTGCCTGTCAGTGCCCATCAGTGCTGCCTGTCAGTGCCCATCAGTGCACTGAGTGCAGGGATGGGGAGGTGAACTCCGCAGACAGGCACATTGTCCATGGGGAGGCTGGCCTGGTGAGGCACAACTGAAATCTGTTGTTTATTAATGCCACATGCCGATCTTTAGTATAATAGGTAATCACCACACTACTATTTACAATAAACTATTGGAGGTAAATAAAAAAAGTGTCAGTAAAAGGCTTGCTGTTAAGCACTTATATGTGTTCCCACACCACAAAAAAATTAAATGTAGCGCTAACTTACTAATCAATAACTTAACAAATAATGGTGGAAACCTCTAATGTATGGAAATCTCAATAAACTTCAATATTACCACAATAGCGGTCTCTGTGATATGTAACGTCACATACAATACACATCAAACAAAAAAAAAAAGACAGAAAAAATGAAACTTAGCAGGGATGGTGGAAATCCCTCCTATAGATATTTGCCATACAGATTAACTTCAAGTGCAACAACTTTTTAGATGGGAGGTTCCCACCATTATAATAGCACTTTGGGATTTTTATTATTTTTGTTACACTTAATTTTATATGTTTTAGTTACTATTATAATGTGAATTTTTGCACTTGAAGTTAATTTTCCACCACCCTTGCTAAGTCCATGTCGTTATGGAACAGGAAGGGGCCGTCCCCAAACTGTTCCCACAAAGTTGGGAGAATGAAATTGTCCAAATTGTCTTGGTATGCTGACGCCAAGCTCAACCCCTGAAAAACAACCCCACACCATAATCCCCCCTCCACCAAATGATTTGGACCAGTGCACAAAACATGGTCCATAAAGACATGGATGAGCCCTTTCGGGGTGTAGAAACTTGACTGGCCTGCACATTAAAGTGGAGATTGTGAGCCAGGCCTTCTCATCCAACATCAGTGCCTGACCTCACAAATGCGCTTCTGGAAGAATGGTCAAGCATTCCCATAGACACCCTCCTAAACCTTGTGGACAGCCTTCCCAGAAGAGTTGAAGCTATTATAGCTGCAAAGGGTGGACCAACTCAATATTGAACCCTATGGACTAATACTGGGACGTCAGTTCATGTGTATAGGCAGGTGTGCCAATACTTATGGTAATTCAGTGTAAATATATATATACGCATGTGTGTTTGAGCTTTGGGGTGCACACCCTAATGCAATAGGCTGCGCACGCCTATGACTTTGGATAATAAAACATTTTTTTTCTGCCAGTAAATACCTTTTACAGCCCACTTCCTGTTTCTTGTCTGGTAAAAATGCCTAGGCTTATGACATCATGCATAGCTCTCACTCTCGTGGGAGTTTGCCAGGAAGGGAGGGGGTGAGTCATAAGAAGGCCAATGAGAGCTGCAGAGCTGGAGGTGTGTGTCTGTGTAAATCCAGGAAATGAACGGTGAAGCTTCAGCTGCCCACAGTTAAAATGGTTGCAGCCAGACTCAGTGGATGGAGATTTCTGCAGCATATTTGACAAGTACAGAATCACAGTTTATATAAAATAATATGCAATGTGGTTGGAGGGAAGCTTCAGAATGGCAAAGATGTTTTTATACAGGAGCTTCATTGGGTCAGGATCGCACGCTTGTGACCCGTGTAATGTAATTTTGCACTTTTTTGGACATTCTCACCCCATTCTGCTTCAAAACTAGCTCATGTACCTTTCTGAACTTCAGGAGTTGAGCTACTGCTAAAAACCATGGGATTTTGGTTGTAGAGCATTTTGGAGCTATGAACTTTTAGCTTCAAAATGCTCAGCTGTGAATGGGGGCTTTGGATCTGCGTGAGCTTGTTTTTGTTTGGTCAGAACTGCCCCATACAAATCTGCAGTTTCAATCAGAACAAAAAGAGGTCAACTGCAGGCCAACTGCAACTTTTAAATTCAAACTGATATCAATTGTACGCCACATTTGCCCATCAATACAAGCACTTTTCTTGATTTGTTCTCTTTCGGTACTGATATCTTAGGTTCATTCATTGTCAGGCCCCAAAATTTACTAAGTTTGTATATTCTCATTGTGTTTATGCATGTTTCCTCCATGTGCTTTTGTATTCTTCGACAATATAAAAAAATACTAACAGGTTAAATACCCAAACCTACATGTTACCGAAAATATGTAGTATGTACCTGCAAGAACATTAGATTGTAAGCTACTTAAGGGTTTTGATAAACGTATTTGTGCAGCTTTGTTTAATGTAGAAGTTGTATAAAAAACGGAAGTGAATTAAACAAGTCTTGAATAAAACAAATTTAAAGCACAAAGGGGCTGGTTTTAAATGCCTTTAAAGTGATACTAAACACACACTTTTTAATTTTAATTGTCCCTTCTCTTTCTGTATATGGATGATGGCACTGTAATTATTTTAATAAAAAAATTAAATTAAATTTAAGTACCTTATTCCTAATCAATGTACAGCTGTCACATGACCCATCTCTTTCCAAGTCTGTCTGCGGGGAAACATGCTCAAAATAGAAACAAACAGCATTTGGGATACAGAGTAAACATAAATAATTAATATCAATAAACGATTTAAATACTTATACAAATATATATATTTGAAATAAAATGTTTATTATTTTTGTCAATAACATGGTGTGGGCGGATTTCTGCTAGTCACAAGCTGTGTCACGCCCCTCCAGCCTGTGTCTTAGAATAACAGGAAGGAGTCTCCTCCATCAATCAAAATTGAATATCCCACCCCCATTTTGTTTAGCTAGTTAGTGGGCATGGAGGAGGAGGGAGGGAGTGGGCTGTCATTTAACACAGTGTATAGGCCCACATGTGTGGTTCTATAGTCGCATGAGCTGCTTAGATGTATTAGGGAGGGAATGCTCAGCATAGAAACTCATTGAAAACTGGGCATGTGCTCCATAGCTCTTTCTAAATGCTCGCGCAATGTGTTATTTTTGGGAAATGCCTATAAAGTATTGTATACAGTAGGTGCCGCCAATACCAGGCACTGTGTTTGGTATGAATCCTGAGCGGGAACTCAACGCCAATTTTTAAAGAAAAAACCGGCATGGGTTCCCCCTCCAGGAGCATACCAGGCCCTTCGGTCTGGTATGGATTTGAAGGGGACTCCCCCTCAAAATCCAAACCAGACCCTTATCCGAGCACGCAACCTGGCAGGCCGCAGGGGAAGAGGGGGGGACGTTTGGTGCTCTGGGGCAGGGGGGCAATGTTGATGGGGACAAGGGCCTCTTCCCGACAACCCTGGCCGTTGGTTGTCGGGGTCTGTGGGCGGGGGGCTGATCGGAATCTTGGAGCCCCCCTTTAATAAGGGGGCCCCCAGATCCTGGCCCCCCACCCTATGTGAATGAGTATGGGGTACATCGTACCCCTACCCATTCACCTGGTGGAAAAAAATGGCAATAAAAACACAACACAGCTTTTTAAAGTAATTTATTGTGCAGCTCCAGGGGTCTTCTTCCGACTTCGGGGGTCTCCGGTGTCGTCGCTGCGCTCTCCGGTTCTTTCTTCCTTCTGCCGGGCCACCGCTATCTTCTTCCAGCTCTTTTGCTAGCGGGGCCCGGTCTTCTCCGTCGCCTTCTTCCCTCTTCTCCTCGCCAGTTCTTTCTTTCTTCTGCCGGGCCTCCGCTATCTTCTTCCAACTCTTTTGCTAGCAGAGGCCCGGTCTTCCCCGACGTCTCGTCCGGCTCTCCGTTGTCCTTCTGCTGGCCCCTCCACTATCTTCTTCCAGCTCTTTTGCTAGTGGAGGGGCCGGTCTTCCCGTTGTCGCCGTTGGCGTCTTCTTTCCTCTTCTCCTCCTCGATGTTGACTCGACGCTTCCTTCCGCTGTAATGCTGGGTTTTGCGGTGCGCTCGGTTTATATAGGCTTCTCATGACGTCACAGTCACATGTTCCCATGATGTCACAGTCACATGCTCCGGGGCCACCCGGAACATGTGACTGTGACGTCATGAGAAGCCTATATAAGCCAAGTGCACCGCAAAACCCAGCATTACAGAGGAAGGAAGCGACGAGTCAACATCGAGGAGGAGAAGAGGGAAGAAGACGCAGACGGCTACGACGGGAAGACCGGACCCTCCACTAGCAAAAGAGCTGGAAGAAGATAGTGGAGGGGCCGGCAGAAGGACAACGGAGAGCTGGACGAGACGACGGGGAAGACCGGGCCTCCGCTAGCAAAAGAGCTGGAAGAAGATAGCGGAGGCCCGACAGAAGAAAGAAAGAACCGGAGAGGAGAAGAGGGAAGAAGGCGACGGAGAAGACCGGGCCCCGCTAGAAAAAGAGCTGGAAGAAGATAGCGGTGGCCCGGCAGAAGGAAGAAAGAACCGGAGAGCGCAGCGACGACAACGGAGACCCCCGAAGTCGGAAGAAGACCCCCGGAGCTGCGCAATAAATTACTTTAAAAAGCTGTGTTGTGTTTTTATTGCCATTTTTTTCCACCAGGTGAATGGGTAGGGGTACGATGTACCCCATACTCATTCACATAGGGTGGGGGGCCGGGATCTGGGGGCCCCCTTATTAAAGGGGGCTCCCGGATTCCGATCAGCCCCCCGCCCGCAGACCCCGACAACCAACGGCCAGGGTTGTCGGGAAGAGGCCCTTGTCCCCATCAACATGGGGACAGGGTGCTTTGGGGTGGGGGGGCCGCAGGTCGCCCCCCTGCCCCAGAGCACCAAACCCCCTCATGTTGAGGGCATGCGGCCTGGTACGGTTCAGGAGGGAGGGGGCGCTCTTTCGCCCCCCCCTCTTCCCCTGCGGCCTGCCAGGTTGCGTGCTCAGACAAGGGTCTGGTTTGGATTTTGAGAGGGACCCCCACGCCGATTTTTCGGCTTAGGGGAGTCCCCTTCAAATTCAGACCAGACCGAAGGGCCTGGTATGCTCCTGGAGGGGGAACCCATGCCGTTTTTTTCTTTAAAAATTGGCGTGGAGTTCCCGCTCAGGATTCATACCAAACACAGTGCCTGGTATTGGCGGGAATCCACGTCGGATCCCGTTCAATACAGTGCCGCGTCTCCTTCTTGCTATTGCAGTGAGCGCGAGATGTGTCGCCACCCTGTCGCCGAGATGTCGGCACCCCTGTCGCCGAGAATCTCCGTGACAGGATCGCAATGAATATACAATGTCGGCGGCACCTACTGTAGGTGGTACTATACACCAGCTAGATTGTCCCGCTTTATCCCAACTTACTCCCCGCTCTGTTTCCGGGGATGCTCCCAGGAGGGTTCAATGGCACATATTTGGTGGTCATGCCCGTGGGCTTGCAGGCTGTGGGTCAGGGTATACACCCTTCTTCGCAACCTGCTTCAGACTAATCTTAAGAGGGACCCCTATGAAGCTCTCCTTGGTAAACCTATTGTTGAATTACTACATACAGAACGGCAGTTAGCCCAGCATCTCTTTACTGCAACTAAATTGACAATTGCGAGGGCATGGAAAACCCCCACTCAGTTTTAAGGCGGTCAAAAATCGTCTGAATGATGTCGTGGTTAATGAGAAGTTTACGGCTGTCCTCTCTGATACACATGACAAGTTTCTTAAGGTTTGGCAGCCTTGGATTTCATATTCTCACCCTTCCAGGTTTGATACCACATTACTTTCAATGTAAGGCTCCTCTCGCGCACGCCCCGTGGACCCTCTACCCCTCTACTCCTTCCTTCCTTTTTTTTTGTTCTATTTTTCGTCTACTTTCACTCTTTTTATTGCTTTCTTCTTCCCTGTCAGCCTTTTCTACTCTTTCTCGAGGTTGCTCAATTTCCTGTTTTACTGTTGTACATTCAGCACTTATCTCACAGGTTTACAGGACGCCGGGCATAGCCTGGGATGATATGGTTATGTTCACGCTTCACCTGTTACGCTACCTATATAGCCCTAATTAGCTAATCTGCATATGAAGATTGAACCCCAATACGGTGACTTTGGATCATTATCTTCCAATTGGAAGGGACAATTACACTTTATGATCCTGGTAAACATCTTATGGTTTTCAGAACACCTTGGAATTTTATTGCTGGACTTCTATTTGGCTATCCGGTTCCAAGGACCTTCACAATTGAGTCTTGAATGTAATCATTACTTAATGTTTCCTTTATGTTGGCGGAGGTCTTTTGGTACTGATTTGGTATATGTATCATCTTCTTGTGAACCTGTACTGTTGGTTTATATGATAATAAACATTTTGTAAAAGAAAACTGGGCATGTGCAGTAGCTGCCAACAATGCTCTGCAAAATCCCCAACTCCATTAAGGACATGAACTAAAAGTGGAGATAGAGAACAGCAGGATTAACTAGTTTTTTTGCAGAATACAGAAAATGAATCCCCTAGCTAGTGAATGTGTGAGTATGAGAAGCAGATAAAAAAAGCATTTATTGATAGTTTTTTATGATGTGGGTTTAGTGACAGTTTAAGGTATTTATGAAGGCAGATGTATGCTCAATAATAAATTTACATTTTCTTAAAATACATCTTTCAAACTTTTACACACAACTATTTTAATGAGTTTGAACAGCAATATTTTCATATGTTTTTAGAATCTCATTAACATTTTGAGGAAACGTCAAACAGTTTTATTTAAACACAAAGACATTTTGTTTCATGATACTTTTTTACATTAATATTTATCTCTGGTTTACACTAATTTCAGCCTACTCCACTTCTCAGTTTCCTGAGTGGGCTTTAATTAATTAAAGCAAAACCTTTTTCTTTTTAGAGACTCTCCATAATCTCATCTACAGGGGTTGTGTCCCCACTCGTCCAGGCACGTCGATTCTGCGTACCTCCCTCTC
Organism: Rana muscosa; assembly: GCA_029206835.1. NCBI lineage: Eukaryota > Metazoa > Chordata > Amphibia > Anura > Ranidae > Rana > Rana muscosa. The sequence goes on from CM055118.1 coordinate 579,428,179, forward strand.
CCAATTTAAATTTATAATGATCAAAGTTTCCACTGACTCATGGTTTTAGAAAAGTCCTTTGTGGTTTACCCCAATTTGCCAGAACTATATTCTTTGCCTGATCCACAAAGGTTGTCTACCAAAGAGGTTAGGTACTTATGTCATCTTTTTACTGCACAGGGTTTTAAGTCCTATCAGTTGCATGTGGATTTCGATCAGTGTTGCCAACCCCCTGAAGTGAAATTTACTGGCAAGGATGCCAAAATTTCTGTACGGCACCAATTTCTTACTGGCAAAAATAATGAAGATTACTGGCAGAGCCGCATTTTTTACTGACGCTGAAAAAAAGTACCTGAAATTACGGTTTTTAGTACTAAACAGTGCAAATATCAATATTTGAACTAAAAACACATAGCTGATGCTAATATCAATGTGTTTAAGTTAAACAAAAGTAAAAAAACATATTTCTCAATTCACATGAAGGTCAGGATACTATAACCCAGCCAGCACAGAGTTCCCTCTTACATCAGAGTCTGCAGGATGCCCCCTTACAGTGCAAGGGAACTCTTATGTAAAGGGGAACGCTGCAGATCATGATGTAAGGGGGAACTCTGATGTGGGGGGAGGGGCTCTGGTGAATAGAGACCACCTTCCACAGAGTGAATACACTAAGGTAAAGGGGGGGTACTAATATAAGGGGGAAACCTTTATATCAGTGCCCCCTTACATTATTGTATTCATTCACCTCCTTACATCAGACAGTGACCCCCCCCCTCAGACTGGCCTGGCGGCACTGTCACTTACCTCCTCTCGGGTGCACAGTGTGGGGCTCAGTCAGACGGCTCCAGCTTGGTGGCTCTGATCTCCTCTTCCCAGTCCACACGTCTGTTTCTTCCTGGGCCGTAACCCCCATCCCGGCGGCACACCCACTCTTGACTCCTTTCTAGGATCCCCTCAGAGACTGTAGACATGACAAGAGATGGTCAGAGGCTGCGGACACACGATACAGGAGGGGGACAGAGGCTGCGGACATACTACAGGAGGGGGACAGAGACTGCGGACACACTACAGGAGGTGGACAGAGGCTGCGGACACACTACAGGAGAGGGACAGAGGCTGCGGACACACTACAGGAGAGGGACAGAGGCTGCGGACACACTACAGGAGGGGGACAGAGGCTGCGGACATAATACAGGAGGTGGACAGAGGCTGCGGACATACTACAGGAGGGGGACAGAGGCTGCGGACACACTACAGGAGGTGGACAGAGGCTGCGGACATACTACAGGAGGGGGACAGAGGCTGCGGACATACTACAGGAGGTGGACAGAGGCTGCGGACATACTACAGGAGGTGTACAGAGGCTGCGGACATACTACAGGAGGTGGACAGAGGCTGCGGACATACTACAGGAGGTGGACAGAGGCTGCGGACATACTACAGGAGGTGGACAGAGGCTGCGGACATACTACAGGAGGGGGACAGAGGCTGCGGACATACTACAGGAGGTGGACAGAGGCTGCGGACATACTACAGGAGGGGGACAGAGGCTGCGGACACACTACAGGGGGGGGACAGAGGCTGCGGACATACTACAGGAGGGGGACAGAGGCTGCGGACACACTACAGGAGGGGGACAGAGGCTGCGGACACACTACAGGAGGGGGACAGAGGCTGCGGACACACTACAGGAGGGGGACAGAGGCTGCGGACACCACCATATTACTTCTGCACATCATCAGTGTGCTGTGTCCTCCTCCTGTGCCCCTTTCACCACTCCACAGGTCAGGGCAGCACTGTGCTGCCCTGACCTGTGAAGAGGTGAAAGGGACACAGAAACCAGAGGAGGATACAGCACACTGATGACGCTGTCCCCTTGTATCCCCCCCTGTTTCACTGACCTTGAGTCCGTCCTCCTCACTCCTGGCTGGGCCCTGTCAGTGCTCCGAGTCCTCCACAGACCACCTATGATGAGTGCATGGCATGCACTCACTGCAGGTGTCCCGCCACTGCCGCCAGCCACTGTGGCCTTTTCAAAAATGGCGCCAGCGGCGCCATCACGTTACTGCGTGTGCGCCGCCGCCGCTCGGCCGAGTTCCGAATGCGCTCGGCCGGCGCATTCGGAACGGCGCATGCGCAGTTGTATGGCCGGCTCGCGGCCATCTTTTTTATGGGCGCCGGTGCCCATAAACGGACTTTTACGTACAGCCCGAAAAAGGGGTTAAATCGCGGGCTGTACGTAAATCTACGTACGGTTGGCAACACTGATTTCGATCTGCCATGTACCTACTTATTTTATTACTACCAACTTCGCCATTCTGTACACACACAATTTGACTCACCAGATAACCCTATTCAGGTACATCCTTTGGAGAAATTATTGAGACGTTCAGACCCTACTAAACTTTTCTCCACCTACAATTCTGCCCTCTGCCCTCATATATATATAATGGGTGCTTATCTCTGGCTCCAAGCACCTGCCCGAAACACATGCTGGCAAGAGGAATACAGAGGGAGGGGGCGTGTCAGCTTCATGTCCCACTGCATTCCTCTTGTCAGCATTTCTACAGAACACTGTAATAAAAAAGAAATCCGATTTCTTCATTAATAGTATTATTTTTTATAGTTTTAATAATCTAACGCCCCTCCCACAACTTTCAGGAATTGGCTTTGTATATGTTGTCTACCCTGTAACAGCCAGTAGGGAATAACTGCTATAACATTGTTTTTTTTTTAATCCTTTAAAGTGTATCTAAAGCCAAGATTTTTTTTTTAAGTTTTGGATGTAGGAGTGAGGCATTAAAACCCTTGTCAGGTTTTCACTGTTGTTTGTGTCCCTGTTAGGGTGCTTTAGCCTCTCTGTTTGTCCTGGAGTTTACTGTTTCTGAGACTGAAAATTAGAAAAAATACACAATTTTAAACTGTCACCAGAACAGGAATAGAGGGGAAATCTTCCAGCGAGCACCCTTGCTACCATGGCAATTATTAAAGAGGGGGCCCAACTCACTTTGAAGAAATTGCTCTCACTTCCTGTTGTCTGCAGCACAGGAAGTAAAGAGAAATCTGTTTTGGCTGTATATATACAGTACTTTATGCTTCTACAGTTGGCATGGTTGGTTCTCATTAAAACTGAAGTATAACTTTGAAATAATTATAGCCATGCATTATCATAAACTGGTGTTTACTGATGAACGGTGATTAAAACACACAAAAAAATCCTTTAATTTCAATTTAATGAACACACTAAAACTAGAAATATAATTTTTAGTGTCATTATAATTGCCAACATTTTCACAAAAAAAATGTAATATGTTCAATCATGACATGTTTATTACATTATAATTTAAATATTTTTGCATTTTAATGCATCTGTTTGAGTCCAGAGTATTGCTCACAGATAATAAACTGACTCTACAATGCTGATTGATTTTATGGTAAAAGTTTGTTAGTATGGGCTGTAAACTATAATCTACAGGGAAGGCGCTTTATAACATAATATAGCAATAGTATGTTTGGAACACTTTGCTTTACCATAATTTCCAGGGACAATATTAGGTTCTGTAATTTTTCAAATATTGTGTAAACTCAATAAGCGGCTTCAAAAATTGCCAACAGCGGATGATTACAAAACCAGTTTTTATTCAACACATACTGTATCTATGAAATTATTTCCTATTCCTGCTGATCCATCTCATTAACCATACATACCCTTGCCATTCCTCATTCCTTCTTGGTTCCAACCTTTTCCAAGAAGCTTCCATGCTTTTATTCTTTTTCTGTGGTCTTCTTCAGAGCCAGGTGGGAATTTTGGGGGATTTTGGAATTACACCACATTTCTGGCTGACACTAGCACATAGTTAAAAGCGGTACCACATAATGAATGCCTATAAATTGTAGTTCAACAACCATTGTATGAGAGGACCCCATACACATATTGGCACATGTCCACAATAAACAACTGTGGCTCCATGGCCTACCAAACACACAATTTCTGACCACTGGTGTTCCAGGGAACACAGTTTGAGAACCACTAGTCTAAAATGACACAGGCTTTTGGCTTATTTTAAAAGAGAAGTATGTTTTAGTTTTTTTTCTTCACACTTACCTAGGTTGATGCAGCACCGGTCCGATGCTGCATCTGTTCCCCGGCGCCTCTAATGCACACACGACTGTTTTTAATGTCATGGAAAAAAACTAAATGTTTCTCGGCGTGATTCTTCTCAAGCCTGCCTTGCATACACACTATCGTGAAAAAAAATGCTCGCGCAAAGCGCGGTGACGTACAACACGTACGACAACACGTACGACAGCACTATAAAGGGGAAGTTCCATTCGGATGGCGCCACCCTTTGGGCTGCTTTTGCTGATTTCGTGTTACCGCGTGTTAGTAAAAGTTTGGTGTTAGCCGATTCGCGCTTTTCAGTCTCTGTGCTTTTCAGTCCGTTACAGCATGACGAATGTGCTATCTCCATTACGAACGCTAGTTTTACCAGAATGAGCGCTCCCGTCTCATAACTTGCTTCTGAGCATGCGTGTTTTTTTTGCCGTCATTAAAGCGTACACACGGCCGTTTTTCACGACGAGAAGAACGACGACGTGAAAAATGAGGAGTAATAATAGAGCATGTTCTAAATTTTTAATGCCCATTTTTCTCGTCAAGAAAAATGCTCTGGAGCCTACACACGATCGTTTTTAATGACCAATTAAAAAAATTGCATTTTTCTCGTCATGAAAAACGGTCGAGTGTACGTGGCATAACACTGAGAACCGAGTGATCAAACACCGCTGATCGCTCAGTTCTCACAGCTCCCCTAGCAGAGAGCTGGTGACTGTCAGCCGGTGTCTGCTCTGCCCTCTCCTCACTCACTGGAGCGCTGGGCTGTGGAGGGGGCGGGAGCGGCCAGCTCAGGCTCTCAGCAACTCGCTGAGAGCCTGAGCTGGGTGTTGGTCCAGGGATCTGGGCAGATCCCGACTCCATGGTTATGATGACGCAGAGCCTGGACTGACTCTGTGACATCAGCAGAGAGCCGACTTCAGCCTGCTCCTTGCTGAAAATGGGTCACAGGAGTGCAGAATGCACTGCAAACAATCTTTGGCTGTACTTCTCCTTTAAGGTATGTGATGTGGAGTGCTACCTTTCTGACAACCACTGTACTGGAGGACCCCTTTCACACATTGTCACAAATACAATATAAATAGCTGTGGCTCCATGGTCTACCAAGCACATACCCTCAGACCACTGGTAGTCCAGGGAGCACAGTGTGAGAACCACTAGTCTACAATGACTAGTGCTTTTAGGGGAAGTAGGCGGGCAGCTGTTCTGCTTGCAGAGACAGACAGCTAGAAACAGAGACGAGACTGAACCCCCTCGTTACCAGGGGACCTGTCACTCAACCAGGTACAAAGCCATTGACTGGTTTCCGTTTCCTTCTGTGGTTAATCTCGGCAACTTCTTCTCTTCTTAGACTCAGGCCTCGTACACACGACCGATTTTCTCGTCGTAAAAAACACGTCGTTTTTTTCGACGAGATTCTTGTTAAGCTTGTCGATTTTCTCGTCAAGCTTTCTATGCGTACACACTGTCATTTTCCAATTTCCTCGTGGTTCTCTGCGCTCACGTCCAGCACGTACGACGGCACTATAAAGGGGAAGATCTTTTTTCTTGGCGCCACCCCTTGGGCTGCTTTTGCTGATCTCGTGTTACCGCGTGTGAAGTAAAAGTTTGGGAAGAGACGATTCGCGCTTTTCAGTCTTCGTACTTTTCAGATCGTTTTCTGCCGTTCAGTTTGTGCTTGTGGGTTCGTATCTTGACTTTCAGGGCGTCTAGGCAGGTCGTATCTGTTTTACAGTGCGTTATTGCCTGTTCGTTTCTGAATTTCAGTTCGTTATTCATAGGCCTTGCTGTTCTAAAGTGCGTTCTGTTCTGTACGTTCTGATTAGACGACCGTTTCCTAGCCATGTCGCCTGGACGTTCTCGTCGTCGAGTTCGTGCTGTGCGTGCGCTTGGTGTTGGTCTGCTTGTTTTGGACCAAGACCAGTCCATGAATGGTGTGAGGAGGAGTTCATGGACCAAGAATTGGTTGCTCCAGCGGGACCAATTCTGCCACATGCCTCTGCTGCGGGAGATCGTCGAGAATAATCCTGAGGACTACAGGAATTTTCTGAGGATGTCTGACCCCGTTTTTCAGGAACTGTTGGCTTTGGTGTCCCCCTATATTACCAGGAAGGACACCGTTATGCGGGAAGCCATCAGTGCTGAGCAGAGGCTCATCGCCACGTTGCGTTACCTGGCGACAGGGAGAAGTCTTCAGGACTTGAAGTTCACCACAGGCATCTCCCCCCAGGCTCTGGGCCTCATAATCCCAGACACCTGTTCTGCTATTATACAAGTCCTGCAGGAGGACTATATTAGGGTAAGTTTTCTCCCTTAACATCACATTTTATGTATTACATGTATGCTAATGTATTGTATTTCTTTCATCCTTCCCTAATTACCATGATTGTAATATGCTGAGAATGTCCCCTTTGTCCCCATGCATGTTGGAAGCTTTAGATTGCCCCTTTTTTTTCCTCCCTAAATATTTCCCCTCACTAACTTTTCCAGCAGGGGCGCCTGTTGCTCCAAATGTTGGGGGGTTCCAACCCCAATTTCGGAAATAAACTTCCTCCTTTTTTGCTCTGTTGCCTAATAAACGCCCCCAGTTGTCCCCTCCAATGCAGCCATTTAGTCCCCTCTAATGCAGCCAGTTTCCCCCCAGCCCTGCACTTACCTTCTTGTGGTCAGCGCCATCCTTCTTCTGTCCTTGATGTCTTCTCCTTCCCTTCATGTTGCATCAGCCAATCATGTTACCATTAAACAGACTTGGTGAACATGATTGCCAAAGCAGCCTGTCAGTGTTTACACAAGGAATGCCCCCCTCCTTGCGTCCCCGATTTTTCTTTGAGGAAGCCAATTACATCCCTCAGGTTGTAATTTGCAAGACTTTTTTAATACCTGTTTCTGCTCTGCAATTTTAACCCCCTAAATGACGAAATTATTCATATGTCGGTCGCTTTACAAGAGGCCATCCACCTGAATAGTGGGCGGCATAGACAATACATAGGTTCATGCAACGCATGAACCTATGTATTGTTCTGAGTGATGGGCACAGGAGAGAGGGGACAGTGCTCCAGCGCCCACTCTGGACGCACCGCCACTGCAATGCTATCCTTTGGCCAAACACATCTCCCCCCCCCCAAAATAATTTAGTAATGGCCCATCAGAGGGGGTGATGAATATGATAAATGAGCCTTCCATTATACTTTTTTTACACACCTTAATAAACGTATAATTTGATTGATGTTGGTCTCTAATTTTTTGGGATAGAATTTCCTTGTAATGTATGCCTTTGTTTTTCTAATATTATTTCATCTTGTTTCACTCCACAGCTTCCTTCCACGCCACAGGAATGGCAGACTGTGGCATTGGAGTTTGCCACGCGGTGGGACTTCCCCAACTGCGGTGGTGCCATAGACGGGAAGCACGTCCGCATCGTGCCGCCACCCCGTTCTGGATCCTACTACTACAATTACAAGGGGTTTCATAGCATTGTGCTGATGGCGGTGGTGTCAGCACGGTATGAATTCCTCTATGTTGATGTAGGGAAGAATGGCCGGATGTCCGATGGGGGATCCTTCATCCAGACGGAGTTTGCCCTCCGTCTCCAGAGTGACGACCTTGCATTGCCACCGGATGCAGGGAATATTGAAGGACTCCCCTTTGTTTTCTTGGCTGATGAAGCATTCGGACTCGGACGGCATCTTATGAGGCCATTTCCACAGAGGACCCTGACCCCAGAGAAGAGTGTGTTCAATTACCGGCTGGCCAGGGCCCGAAGAGTCGTTGAAAATGCCTTCGGCATAATGGCCAGCCGGTTCCGCCTTTTTATGACTTCCATCCACTTGGCGGACTACAAAATAAACTATGTAGTGTTATGCTGCTGTGTGCTACACAACTTTCTGAGCCAAAAATCACATTCCTATATGGCCTCAGTTTTGCCAGAGGCTGGACTTTCCCCTGCAAATCCCCTTCCGGGCCTGGAATCTGCCCGTCTTGGCTTGCCCCCCCAAAATGCCCGTGTGGTTCGTGACAAATACATGGAGTATTTCACGGGTAGGGGGGCAATTCCTATGCCAGCCTATGTCTAAGTATCCCAATAAAAATCTTGTTTAAACCTTTAATTATTTGTTCTTTCCTGTCTCCTAGTTTGTCTTTGTGCATTTGTAGTGGCAAGTGTATTTTACTTTAGTAAATAACAACCAATTTCACTATGTTACCTTACAAAAGAACCAAATAAGCTTAGAGAGTATTATAAAAAGAAGCTACACGTTGTTTGTGGTCAAAAATTTTACTCTCTGCACATTTTTTTTTGTTTTACTTTGGGGTTGGCCTGGCCACAACCCGGCAAATTTTGGCTTATGAAAATACAAAAATACCACTTGCATTTCTAAAATGACAACATTGGATACCTCTGAGCAATCTGAGACATTCAGTTACACAAACTATGTCTCTATGTGCCCGTCCTAATATGGGGTCCTGCCACCCCTTGCCCAGCCCAAAATTCAATATGCACACATTTTTACTTTTTTGCAAATAGGAAGTTTACAATCCTGATCCCTATTGTCAACATGTGCTATCTGCCATCAGGGGTGATCAATGGACGTGTTTTGGGGGTGCATCCCCTTCCTCAGTTCACCGACTTTTGATACGAGGAAGGGGTTGCACCCACAAAAGACGTACATGGATATCCCCTGATGGCAGATAGCACATGTTCACACACTGTGTGCATATTCAATTTTTGGCTGTTTTGTTACTTAAAAAATTAGAAAAAATATAAAAACAAACATGTAAAAACAAATGTGTTTGGATGGCTTATTGAATTCTCCCCAAAACATCGAGAATGTCTTTAAATGTTTGTTCCATCACATGGATTCTTTGTTTAATTAGGTCCAGTTCCGTGCTACATTCCATCACTTGCTGGATGAGGCGGAGGGCACTGTCAGCAGAGAACGGTGTGCTATCCTTCACAACATTTCCATCCCCTAAAAACCATAAAAAAAATTAATCAAACTCTGCAGGCCTACCTCGCTTACCTTAAGCTGTGGTGTCAGATACTGACCTGTTGTGGTGACCAGATCCACAACGTCATCCACCTCTCCTTCCTGCACTTCTCCTTCCTCCACCTCAACTTCCTGCACATCTTTCGGTTGTGGATCTTTGGGAGTTTGGGGTTGCTTGGAAGTTGTGGGGTGCATGTGCTCCCTGGAGTGTCCTCCTCCCAGGCTTCTCTCCCCTATGAGAATAAAACCAAAGGTCTATTTATCACACTGTAAAAATCTCATTGTTAAACTTAAAACAGGCTAAATTGTTTGGAAGTGGGGTACAAGTGTGTGTTTGTGCGGAATTTAAAGAAAAATGCATTATTTATGACCCCAAATATGTTTAGTATTCACATTTGGATGTAATTTTTTGGACATGGAGGCACCACAAATAAACTCTGATGCACCTGTGTGGGACACCCAAAAAAGGCGGGTCTGGTGGCCCACACTATAGTGCTCCAAAGTACAGATGTGGAAGCAGCTGCTGAGTGTCCTCTCCTTTACACTGATTAAAGTTTGCATTTCATTCTCCTTACAAACACATCATCTAGACTTAAAAATTATCCACAATACTTGGTCAAAAATGGCAGATGTCTAATTACTTTTGGGGGTCTTAAATAAGCCAAAACCGCGGATAGTGGCCGAACGAAGTGTCGGTAACGTAACGAACGATTACTGTACCCAACCTAGTTCAAAATATTACATTTTGGAAGGGAGTACAATATGCTAAAAAAAAAAAAAATGACAGTTTCTAAAAAGATTAATAGCAGAAAGGTCGTCATTTTACTTACTTTTAGCGAGCATCCTCTTTATGATCCTCAACTGGTCTGGCTCCCTCAGTTTGAGGTCTGACCACCTCTTTCTGAGCTGCTCATTTGAGCGTTTCACCCCGAACTTCGCCCTCAGACTCTTCACAACTTTAGTGAGGATTTTGGCCTTCCTTCTATTTGGTTTGATATACGGCCCATGCTTGGCATCATAATCAGCCTTGACCAAGATGTCCACCATCTCCGCCATCTCCGCCAAAGACATATTCGATGCCTTGAATCTCCTCCTTGATCGTGACGTGTCCTCGGTCTCCGGGCTTGTCTCTTCGCTAGTTGCGGAATTATCAGACACCTGCTGTAACTCCGCCATATCTGTCTGCGCGCCGAAAGAGAAGGGGCGGGGAAAAGATGTTAGTTAGAACGTCATGGGCGGGCGACGTGTGCGGAGCGACGTGTTCGAATTTGGACGCATGCGTGGTGTGTATATAGCAAACACACATGTGACTATAGTACGTTCGGTGTGCGGAGAGAGGAGTTCAAGTGACGGACGTGCGAACGAAGGTATGTGATTTTGTGAGACTTGTAAAAATTGTTGGCCTATACTGTCTTGAGATTGGTGGAGGATATATATGGTGACTAGGATGTGAAGGAGGTTAGACTGTTTGCCTCACATTATTTAAATATAATTTATTTTACTTGCAGATACAATATGAATGTCTTTATTAGCGACAAAGAGTTCCTGGCGGAATTTATTGACCGGGTAAGGGAGCTGCCGGCTCTGTGGGAGACCAAAAACCCCATCCATAAAAAAAAGGGGTGAGAAAAGCAGCGCTGGAGAAGCTGCTCCCATTTGTGCATACCAAGGTGCCCACAGCCACAGCAAAACAAGTGGACACTAAAATTGGGAGCTTGAGAGGTACCTACAGGACTGAACGCTCTAAGGTGCTGGCTTCTCAGAGGTCAGGAGCAGCAGCAGATGATGTTTATGTCCCGATTTTGTGGTACTACAGCAGGATGTCCTTCCTGGATGACCACATTGAGCCAAGGCCATCACTCTCCACTCTTCCCCCCAGACTTCCCTGCAGCCAACCTGAGCCTTCTCTGGAGCAAGAGGAGGCAGCCATCCTGGATGATCCTGATTTGTCCATCTGGAGCCAGGTATAGTATTAACTGAAAATGTAGTGGGATAAAATTAATGTTTCCCAAATATGTCAGGATGAGAAACATACATTATTTTGTATTACACAAGTGAAATCATGATCTGTAGACATTATTCTGCACTTAATTGTGTGGTAAATAGTCAAGCTGATGTAGTGGTAAATTTAAAGCAAGGATTTATGCATTTACATTCTAATTGCTTCCATCAGGATTACAAAGTTTGATGCAAAGATTAAACCAACATATTAAACTATGTTTCTTTTTCATACACAGGATGAAATCAGCCAGGAGGAGGGTCTGGAAACTGTCAGGCAGGAGGAGGAAGGGCCCAGTGGCAGCCAGGAGGTGGCAGGGCCCAGTACCAGCCAGGAGGTGGCAGGGCCCAGTGGCAGCCAGGAGGTGGCAGGGCCCAGTGGCAGCCAGGAGGTGGCAGGGCCCAGTGGCAGCCAGGAGGTGGCAGGGCCCAGTGGCAGACAGGAGGTGGCAGGGCAAAGGAGAAGCACCAGATCCCAGGTGCCTCCCATCAGGCTTCACAAAAGAGGCAGGAGGGACAGGACCACCAGTGAGGCAGCAATGGCCCTTATTAAAGAGGCCCATGCCACCCTCAAGGAGCCCACATCCCCTGAAGAGGCCATTGCCGGCCTAGTGGAGGCTAAGTTCAAGGTGATGAGCATGGAGCAACGCCTCCTATGCGAACCCCTGCTCATCACCTTGCTCAACAAGGGGGTGATGGAGCAAATTACCCCCAATACCGCCATATGTGAGGTGGCCCAACTGACCCAACCTCAACCTCCACCTCCACCTTCCTCTTCTGCCCCACCCCCTTCTGCTACACCTCCACCTTCTGCCCCACCCCCTTCTGCTACACCTCCACCTTCTGCCCCACCTCCTTCTGCTACACCTCCACCTTCTGCCCCACCCCCTTCTGCTACACCTCCACCTTCTGCCCCACCCCCTTCTGCTACACCTCCACCTTCTGCCCCACCCCCTTCTGCTACACCTCCACCTTCTGCCCCACCCTCTTCTGCTACACCTCCACCTTCTGCCCCACCCCCTTCTGCTACACCTCCACCTTCTTCTTCTGCCCCACCCCCTTCTGCTACACCTCCACCTCCTCCTCCTGACAGGAGTACCCCTCCAGTGGGCCAGCCTCCAGCTAAACGAAGAAGGAAGGCTGCAGGAAAGGCTGCAGGAAAGGCTGCAGGAAAGGCTTCAGGAAAGGCTTCAGGAAAGGCTGCAGGAAAGGTTGCCAGGAAGAAGAGGAAGTGATGGCCTTGCTTCATTGTGGTCGCACTGGTCGGACAGAAGGCAGCCTGTTGTAGTACCACACACTTGGGACATATATCTCACCTGCTGCTGTTCCTGACCTCTGGGAGGCCAGCATCAGATTGTGTTCTGAAATGTGGGCCTTCTCAAGCTCCCAATTTTAGTGTCCACACAGGGTTGCTGTGTGCTCTGGGGTCCCTGGGATGCACAAATGGCAGCAGCTTCTCCAGCGCTGCCTTCTCTTTATTTAATTTATAAACATGAATAAATGTGTTTTTTGTTTAAGTTCATACTTGACTATGTGTATTTTTAAATAAAAAAAAACAAGCTTTGGAGTAAGCAGATACATTTGACTGACAATAAAAGGCACAGATATCACCCCCCCCAAAAGAATAACTAAATCTGATTAGCTCAAAAACATGGTGTGAAATTTTAAAAATATAGATTAGAAAATTAAATGGGAGATCGCTATCAAAACATTGAGAAATTATAATTAACATCATTTTGAAAAATCTAACCATTTAAATTATTCCTAAAAACTTGCACGATATAATACACATAAATCTTATAAAGAGCAGCATGAAAAAGGTTAAAAATAAGGCAGAACTCTGTGTGAATATCAGCAGCAAAAGAAGGTCTCTCGTTTTGATTAATGTAACATTCTAACGAAGAATTCAATGCAGAACATTTAAACGATGAAATATTTATGAGCGTGACGAATGTGCTCTCTCCATTATGAAGGCTTGTTTTACCAGAAGATGCGCTCCCGTCTCATAGTTGCTTGTGAGCATGCGCGCTTTTGGAAGAGTCGTAAAAGCATACACACGAACCATTTTCTCGTCACAAAACAGGCCGACGAGAAACACGACGAGGAAATCTGGAATCCTGACGAGAAAATAGAGAGCAGGTTCTCTATTTTCTCGTCGAGATTCTCGTCAAGTTTCTCGTCGTAAAACCATACACACGAACGTTTTTCTAGACAAAAAAACTCTTGCGGCACTTTTCTTGACTGTTTTGGACGAGAAAATCGGTCGTGTGTACGAGGCCTCACAGGCAAACTTTGCATTGCAATTATATCCACAAACCCCAATGTGCTATTTCAGACCCTGGTTCCTTAGAGAGACACAAGGACCCCATATAAACCCTTTGAACTTCAAACCAGGCCTTGAGCAGTTGAAACACTTTACTGAACTTTTGGCAGAACTATAACATGCAGTAACATCTTCTTCCTAACCTTCATCTAAACCTAACTGTGGCTGCCCCAGATTACCTGCACAGGCAAAGTCTCTTAGAGGAAAGTCCAAACTCTGTGGTGCTCTAACAGAAAAGTCCATGTTCCAGGTTTCTTCCGGTGAATCGGCATTCCATAGCAGACCATAGGTCCCAGCAAGTCTTTAGCGTAGGTTCCCCATACATTTCCCCAAGCGTTCCCTGGAGCCCCCTAGGATCCAGACCTCTTCCCTTTTATAGAATACGGGAGGGTGGCTGTACCCCAGCGAAAGCCAGCGCACACACCAGAGAAAAGGCAGCCTGCCTACATGCTTTTGGCATATTTTAAGACATGTGATGTGGAGTGCTACCTTTCTGACAACCACTGTATTGGGGAACCCCAAAATAGATAGCTGTGGCTCCATGGTCTACTAAACACACACCTTCTGACCACTGGTGGTGCAAGGAGCACAGTTTGAGAGCCACTAGTCTACAATGACTAGGGCACACACAAATGTTCATATCATAAACAGGCTTTTGGCATATTTTAAGGCATGTGATGTGGAGTGCTACCTTTCTGACAACCACTGTATTGGAGGACCCCCCTTCACACATTGACACAAATCCAAAAAAAACAGCTGTGGCTCCATGGACTACCAAGCACCCACCTTCTGACCACTGGTGGTCCAGGGAGCACAGTTTGAGAACCACCGGTCTACAATGACAAGTGTACACAAAAATGTTCTGGCTTATTGTAGAGCATGTGATGTGGATAGGGAAACAAACAACAATGCAAACCTTATTACTGAATTTAATATTTGTTTGGTGTTCCTTATAAAATGCTAGTTAAATTATTCATGTGTGAGTACCGAAGAACAAATATTGAGGTTTGCTGTTATTTGGCTAACAATGCAGTGAAAACTTAAAGAGTAAAATATTGGCGTGTTTAGCTTGATGACGCTAACAAAAACAGCTTGCTTGTAGCAACAGTAAAATTAGTATGCCTTTGTATCCGAATTCTGTCGGAGGCAGCAGTACAGTGTCCTCTACCACACTATGCTACACTGTCATGCCATATAGTATTTCTACCAGAGCAAAGCCGTAGATCTCTGCTGAAGCCCAGAGGGCTGTAATTACACCCTTGGTGAAATATTGCTAAGCCCTCTATGTTGTCTGGCTATCTGCTCTTCCTGTACACTAATGTCTGCTTCCTAAGTGCTCATTCTGCACACCTTGTTTTCCCTGCTCTCTCCCCTCTTGGTGACTCTAGCTAATTAAAGGTGAGAAGTTGTCATTTCTCAGTTTTCTATGTCTTTCTCACATTAGTATCACCGTTGTGTAACACTTTCTATACCAGGTTATGGTTCATTCATGGCTGTCGTTGTCACATCATTCGCTGTCTCCGCCTAGAAGGATCATTACTACTTGGTTTTTAATTTGATTTTCTTACACATGTGCTTTTTCGTTTTTCATGAAGATGGAATAACTGTAGTGACATATTGCAGGGTTATTCCAAAAAAAATGTTTTTAGTTTTAATTATGCATGTACATAGGATATTTTGCTTTTGTTCACTCCTACCTTTTTTCAGCTGCTACACCCTTTTAAAGTATGCAAAATCCAGAGGCCCTTCAGTCCAAGGCCCTTTTCACACGGGCGCCCATCCCTATGGACAGGCGAGTGTAAAAGAACTTGTGCCCGTTTACATCTGTTGACATGCAGGTCTAATCAGGTCGTCCAAAAAAAAAAAAAATGGAAGGGAATCCGTCCTCTTCCATTTACGCAGAGTGGATTAGAGGTATCTGGGTGTAAACAGACAGTGGAGTCCGTTTACTTCTGACCGCCCATACAGCAGACCCGGCTCTGTCCATGTCCACTCAGCAGGAACTGAATGGACATGGATGTGTCCTCTGCCCACTTTTCTCTGATCAGTATCATCATCTGTGACCAGATCCCCTGCTGATCGGAACGAAATCTGCCCCGTGTGAAAGGGGCCTAAAATGTAAAAAAATTTACATGTTACTTATCAATAGGAAACCTAAGCTAATGGCAATGCACACAACCACCTTAATGAATTTAACTTCTTATCTGAAGTCTCTTTTTACATTAGAGTCCCCCCTCACATCAGAGTTCCCCATCACCACGAGTCCCCGCATAACAGAGCCCCCCCAATCACACAGTCTCGCTATCACAGAGCTGCCCAAACACCCCCCCCCCCCCAATCACAGAGCTCCCCAATCACACAGCCCCCTCTTCACATCAAAGCCCTACCTTTTGCTCTGAGGGAGGCAGACTTCCTTCTTCTCCTAAATGCTGGAGGCGGTCTTGCATGCCGCCTGCCTTGGATCAGAGTCATGTGTTCCATGGTGCGGGCAAGCCGTGGCTCCTGGCCCTAGAAGCGTTATTGGTTGTTCTGGTGCGGGTGGCTGGCCCGCCCACATCATGACAACTCCTGAAGCTGATCCAAGGCAAACTGGGCCCCATGCTTAGGGCAACCCAGAGGAAGCCAGATGGCACCCTTGGATTCTGCGGCACCCAGGTTGAGATACACTGGTTTACTCTATGTAAATTGCACAGTGAAGGTGTCTTAGGAACTATTTTGATGGGTTTGGGCTTGTGTCAAACATTAGTTTGACGTGCTTCTGAGATCATGTAGAATTTATTGACAGGTATATATGACCCACAGTCCACCTCTTCTGATCTGCATTCGGCTTGCTTTATGTGAGTTTTTATAATCCCGTAGATTTGTACTGTATAGGCAAAACCAACTTGAAGCAAATAAAGTTTATCAACACAGGCTCTTACTCTCCGGTGTCTATGGATGGCACTGATGCATAGTGGCCCATAGCGCACTCTACAGGTGTCTTGCCTAGTGTGTGATTTTCTCACAGCAGCTGCTCAGCAATGAAGCACACTGCAGTGTCTGACTTTTGGATAGCCACCAGAGGGCACACCTACAATGTTGTATAAGATTGTAAAGAACAGAAGAGAAAGTACATACAAATGGTAAAATTAGGTCATCAGTATTTGTCCATAAATATATAAAATAGTATAATCAAGCATGTTTGGAGGATACAAAGTATTTCCCTTTAAACTTTATGCAAGTTAAATTACTAAAGTCTTCTATATTCATTATCTCTCTTTTTTTGTGATAAACTCTTATATAAACTGTACACAGGAATTAAATTTCATAAGGTATTTTTAAATCTGCTGCTTTCTTGCCCCCCCCCCCCCCCCTAAGTTTGTGTGACCTGAGGCAGATACAGATCTATCTATGCATGAAATAACACAGTAAGGTTGGTCATACATTATACAATTTTCTTGTACAATTTTCCTTTAGATTTACCAAAACCATATAATAGGAGGCCAAGCCTAAACACTTTGTATGTAATCAGACAGGCCCTTGCACTACATAGTTGAAGGTAAATATAAATACATTTTAATAAGAAAACTGTATAATGTATGGCCAGTTTAAAGTGGTTGTAAACCCACTTTTGCAACTTGCACCTACAGGTAAGCCTAGATTAAGGCTTACCTGTAGGTGCAAGAAATATCTCCTAAACCTACACGATTTTGGAGATATTTACTAAAATCACATAACGGCACATTCATGGGGTTAATCCCATTCACAAATTCGGCTAAGTCCCAGCAACGCTTGGGCTTAGTCGAATTTGTCGGCTCCCGCGCGCATGCGCAGAGTCACGTCTTTGCCGCTCCGGCCAATCACAGCGCCGCAGCGGCGCTGTGATTGGCTGGAGTAGCGATACCCGTAAGTAACATTCCGGCTATCGCCGAAGCGATGGCTGCGGCTGGAGAGAGGGACACGGACGGCTTCGGGGGCCCCGATCTAAGGTAAGTGGTACATAATGAGCTAGTATGCTAGTCATACTAGCTCATTATAGCTTTGTCTTGCAGGTTGGTTTAAAAGAAAAAAAAAATTATATGGGTTTACAACCACTTTAACACAAGGTTTTGTTAATTTATGTACAGATGTGTTTATGCCTAGTCTGTAAAATACAGTATTGCACAGGATCTTGCGCATGTCATCGGTGGTCCAGCACAAGGAACAAGGAAGAAACTGCCAACCAATTTTTAACCACTTCCATACAGGACTTTTTGTACCTATTCAATACCGGGCCTATTCTAGCACTTCTCTCCTACATGTACAAATCATCATTCTTTTGCTAGAAAATTACTCAGAACCCCCAAACATTATATGTTTTTTTTAGCAGACACCCTAGGGAATAAAATGACGGTCATTGCAACATTTTTTCTTGCACGATATTTGCGCAATAATTTTTCAAACGCCTTTTTTAAAAAAAAAATGGTTTCATGAATTAAAAAATAACAAAACAGTAAAGTTAGCCCAATTTTTGGGGAAAATATGAAAGATGATGTTACGCCGAGTAAATAGATACCTAACATGTCACGCTTTAAAATTGCGCACACTCATGGAATGGCGCCAAACTTCGGTACTTAAAAATCTCCATAGGCGACGCTTTATTTTTTTTACAGGTTACCAGGTTAGAATTACAGAGGAGGTCTAGTGCTAGAATTGTTGCACGCGCTCTAACGCACGCGGTGATACCTCACATGCGTGGTTTGAACGGCGTTTACATATGTGGGCGACTTACGTGTGCATTCGCTTCTGATCGCGAGCTACCGGGGACAGGGGCGTTTTAATTTTTTTTTTTATTATTATTTATTAATTTTTTTTACTTATTTATTTATTTTTTTACAATTATTTTACTTTTTTTTTTTTTATCACTTTTATTCCTATTACAAGGAATGTAAACATCCCTTGTAATAGGAATGTGTGTGACAGGTTCTCTTTATTGAGAGATGCAGGGTCAATAAGACCCCACATCTCTCCTCCAGGCTGGAAAGCATGAGATCAGTGAAAACATTTTCACTGATCTCATACTTACTAGCTGCAATGGCGGCTTTGTTTACATTTGAGGCCCGGGCGTGACGTCATCACATCGCGCCCGGGCCTCCGACGATTATAGAGATGACTGGTGACCATCTGGTCACCAGTCATCTCTATGCTCATCACGTGATCCACTAACGACGCCGGAAGATTCGCTCCGGGTCCCCGATCGCACGGGAGAGCCCGGAGAAGCACCGGATGGCGGCGGGAGGGGGGGATGTCCCCTCCCGCCGCCTATAAGAACGATCAAGCGGCGGAACCGCCGCTATGATCATTCTTATGGTGCACAGAATCGCTGGCCCAAGAAAAGGATATCTGAATGATGCCTCTAGCTGCAGGCATCATTCAGATATCCCCCTACAAAGCCGAGGACGTCATATGACGTCCACCCAGGATGGGAGATCCCATCTGTGGACGTTATTTGACTATGGCTGGGTAGGGAAGTGGTTAAGGATGGCGACGTGGGAGGGAGCACAGACAGAATGATCCAGAGGGAATGTGGCTAGAAATTACAATTAAGTGTACAATGTTATATGTACATTTAATTTCCTTCCTAAGTACTTTCATATAATGGTTTTATAAGAGGAGATGGGGGAGGAGCCGCACTCAGACAACTACAGGATTCCAGTAGACCAACATGCCCTCTACATACTAATGCAATCACAAAAACAGGGGCATGAAAATTGATGGCACAGTCCAGTTTCATAAAGTAGTAATGCAGTAAGGCTATGCTTACACGTGGTTGTCATTGTTACACATCTGAAAAGTGATCTGCCATTGGACAGGCTGTGAGGAGGTGATATGTCACCTATTTGTTGCCTGTTTTAACCCTGTAATCGCTGCACCACCATTCTCTGCAATGTACACAGATGCATGTGGCGCAGCCCCATCTGATTGAATGGGTTTTGTTTGACAATGGTACTGCCCTCTGAACGTGACAAGGAGGATAATTTTTTCTGCTGCATGTGTATACCTCTGCCACTTGCCTTAGCAGCTTAAGGGGGGGTGGCAGTCAGTAAAAATGTGTTTATACAGCACCCCCCCCCCCCGATTGCCCCAACCACAAGTGGAAATGAGCACTTAAAAAATAAATAAAACTAGCTCACAAATGTACTTTTTATGCAGCTAGATTGCATACTTCTATTAAAAGACAAATGTTCAGGTGGGGTTAAGTTTATCCCAGAATCATAATGCTGCATCTGTCCCCCATCAGCTCTAACACTGAGGACCGAGCAATCAAACAGCGCTGATTGCTTGGTTCTCACAGCTCCCTAAGCGGAGAGCTGGTGCGTGTCAGTCACCACCCTCTGCTCTGCCCCCCCCCCACTCACTGGAGCGCTGGGCTGTGGAGGGGGCGGAAGCAACCACCTTAGGCTCTCAGCAGCTCGCTGAGAGGCTGACCCGGGAGCCGGTCCAGGCATGTGGGCGGATCCCGACTCCATTGTCGTGATCTTGCCCGAGCCTGGACCGGCTCTGTGACTTCAGCACGCTGTCTGATGAAAATGGGTCACAGGAGTGCAGAACAAACTGCACTCCTGTGATCCACAGAAGAAGTACAGCCAAATAAGTTTTGGCTGTACTTCTCCTTTAATGGACAAGTTTAAAAACCTTTTTTTTTTTTTTAACTATACATTTTTATTCATAGAAGTACCATATACAGTGAGGGATAAAGGTATTTGATCCCCTGCTGATTTTGTATGTTTGCCTAGTGACAAAGAAATGATCAGTCTATAATTGTAATGGTAGGTTTATTTTAACAGTTAGAGACAGAATAACAACAAAAATATCCAGAAAAACACATTTTATAGCTGATTAAACACTAGTACAGTGTGAAACGCGTCTGCTTGACCAGTGTGCTGTGTACTGCATTGTTTGTTTTTTGGATTTTGGATTTTACAAATAAAGGCAATTTTATTCGGACTGCTGCTGTCCAGAAGATTTGTTCTTTTGTTTTGCCATAGTGTGTTACCAATTGTTTTCTTGGTGACCATGGTCCCAGCTGCCTTGAGATCATTGGCAAGATTCTCCCATGTAGTCAATGATTCCTTACCGTTCTCATGATCATTGAAACTCCACGAGGTGAGATCTTGCATGGAGCCCCAGACCAAGGGAGATTGACGGTTATTTTGTGTTTCTTCCATTTGCAAATGTTTGCAACTGTTGTCACCCTCTCACCAAGCTGCTTGGCGATGGTCTTGTAGCCCATTCCAGCCTTATGTAGGTCTACAATTTTCTTGTTTAATATTTTTATTGAAATTTTACATGTAAATAGCATGTATTATGAACATTACATTCTTGAGAAAAGTAGAATTGAAATTAAATACAACAATCACTAACAATCCATGTTGAAAGAAAAGTAGTAGAGGTTAAAAACCCTATTAACGATTATAATAATACAAATAGAGGGATAAAAATGATTAGAGCAATAGTAACAAGTTATACTATAAGTAATATATCATGCCTCCAGACCATCCGCTCACCCCAAAAGGGAACAAACTGAGCAGATGGGGACACAATAAGGAATAATAGAGTACTATATTGTAGATGGTGGGTTATTGATAAGAGATACAACAGGAGATTGCTATTAAATCTCAATGCTTAATTAAATACTTTTTTATCAAAGCATATGTCAGATAAGGAATCTAAGCGATTGGTAAAATTAAACCTTAGAAGTATGTACGTAAATCATGTAATGGACATAAAGTCGTATGTGTATATGATCAATATTACGGAAATAATAAAAATAACAAGAATATAAAAATAGAAGCAGTGCAGAGAGAAAAAGAGGAAATAGGGGGAAAATAAAATATATAGAAAAGAAGGTATAGAGAAAGAAAAAGAGAGATAAAGGTTGTCTCCCCAGGTGGCACTCCAGTCAAAGCCAAGGCAACATTCGACTATAGAAATGATTAGTAAATAATTAAAATATTTTAGCAAGGCATCAACAGTAATTGATCAAAATCTGGGGGTAAAAAGTGTTTAATCCATGGTTTCCATACTTTATTGTATGTAGTGATATTGTTATCTTCAATAGCAGACATTTTGGAAAAAATAAGGGCTCTATTAATTCTATGTTTGGTTTCAGCCACAACTAAAGTTTGGGTTTTCCAGGCCTTAGCTATAGTTTGTTTAGCTGCAGTGGTGAGGTGTAAAAGTAATTGGAATTGAGACTTGTTCAGTTCAGGAGGCTTGAGATTGAGGAGTGCCAGTGCTGGATCAGGAGAGATTGGTATTTCTAAGGCCGTTGAAGCCATGTTGAATATTTTATTCCAGAAGGATTGAACGATTGGGCATTGCCACCATATATGGAAGTGTGTACCAGGTGAGGAACAGCCTCTGAAACATAGATTTGGGTATGAGGGGACAAATTTGTCTATCCTAGCTGGAACTAGGTACCATCGTGCCAGGACTTTAAAGTTTGTTTCCAACGCAAAGCAGTTTGGCGAATAATGTTTGGTAGCTGACCATATATTATCCCAATCGTTTTTACAAAACGTTCTATCCATGTCTTGTGTCCATTTGTGTAGGTCTACAATTTTGTCATGTCTACCAATCAGTGGCGGCTGGTGCTCAAATTTTTTGGGGGGACGCAAACAAACTGAAAAAATAAAAATCATCAATTGCCGCCACTGTGCCCATTAAAATGCAGCCACTGTGCCCAAACGCCACTAGTTTGTCCCCAAATGCAGCCAGTTTCCCCCAATATACAGCCAGTTTGTCCCCCAATAATACAGCCAGTTTGTCCCCCCATAATACAGCCAGTTTCTCCCCCATAATACAGCCAGTTTCTCCCCCATAATACAGCCAGTTTCTCCCCTATAATACAGCCAGTTTCTCCCCCATATGCAGCCAGTTTTTCCCCCATATGCAGCCAGTTTCTCCCCCATATGCAGCCAGTTTCTCCCCCAAATGCAGCCAGTTTCTCCCCCAAATGAAGCCAGTTTCTCCCCCATATGCAGCCAGTTTCTCCCCCATATGCAGCCAGTTTCTCCCCCAAATGCAGCCAGTTTCTGCAGCCAGTTTCTCCCCCATATGCAGCCAGCTTCTCCCCCATATGCAGCCAGTTTCTCCCCCATATGCAGCCAGTTTCTCCCCCAAATGCAGCCAGTTTCTCCCCCATATGCAGCCAGTTTCTCCCCCAAATGCAGCCAGTTTCTCCTCCATATGCAGCCAGTTTCTCCCCCAAATGCAGCCAGTTTCTCCCCCAAATGCAGCCAGTTTCTCCCCCATATGCAGCCAGTTTCTCCCCCATATGCAGCCAGTTTCTCCCCCAAATGCAGCCAGTTTCTCCCCCATATGCAGCCAGTTTCTCCCCCAAATGCAGCCAGTTTCTGCAGCCAGTTTCTCCCCCATATGCAGCCAGTTTCTCCCCCATATGCAGCCAGTTTCTCCCCCATATGCAGCCAGTTTCTCCCCCAAATGCAGCCAGTTTCTCCCCCATATGCAGCCAGTTTCTCCCCCATATGCAGCCAGTTTTTCCCCCATATGCAGCCAGTTTCTCCCCCATATGCAGCCAGTTTCTCCCCCATAATGCAGCCAGTTTCTCCCCCAAATTCAGCCAGTTTCTCCCCCAAATGAAGCCAGTTTCTCCCCCATATGCAGCCAGTTTCTCCCCCAAATGCAGCCAGTTTCTGCAGCCAGTTTCTCCCCCATATGCAGCCAGCTTCTCCCCCATATGCAGCCAGTTTCTCCCCCATATGCAGCCAGTTTCTCCCCCAAATGCAGCCAGTTTCTCCCCCATATGCAGCCAGTTTCTCCCCCAAATGCAGCCAGTTTCTCCCCCAAATGCAGCCAGTTTCTCCCCCAAATGCAGCCAGTTTCTCCCCCATATGCAGCCAGTTTCTCCCCCATATGCAGCCAGTTTCTCCCCCAAATGCAGCCAGTTTCTCCCCCATATGCAGCCAGTTTCTCCCCCAAATGCAGCCAGTTTCTGCAGCCAGTTTCTCCCCCATATGCAGCCAGTTTCTCCCCCATATGCAGCCAGTTTCTCCCCCATATGCAGCCAGTTTCTCCCCCAAATGCAGCCAGTTCCTCCCCCATATGCAGCCAGTTTCTCCCCCAAATGCAGCCAGTTTCTCCCCCATATGCAGCCAGTTTCTCCCCCAAATGCAGCCAGTTTCTCCCCCAAATGCAGCCAGTTTCTCCCCCATATGCAGCCAGTTTCTCCCCCATATGCAGCCAGTTTCTCCCCCATATGCAGCCAGTTTCTCCCCCAAATGCAGCCAGTTTCTCCCCCAAATGCAGCCAGTTTCTCCCCCATATGCAGCCAGTTTCTCCCCCATATGCAGCCAGTTTCTCCCCCCAAATGCCGCCAGTTTCTCCCCCCAAATGCAGCCAGTTTCTCCCCCATATGCAGCCAGTTTCTCCCCCAAATGCAGCCAGTTTCTGTAGCCAGTTTCTCCCCCATATGCAGCCAGTTTCTCCCCCATATGCAGCCAGTTTCTCCCCCATATGCAGCCAGTTTCTCCCCCAAATGCAGCCTGTTTCTCCCCCATATGCAGCCAGTTTCACCCCCAAATGCAGCCAGTTTCTCCCCCATATGCAGCCAGTTTCTCCCCCATAATGCAGCCAGTTTCTCCCCCAAATGCAGCCAGTTTCTCCCCCAAATGCAGCCAGTTTCTCCCCCATATGCAGCCAGTTTGTCCTCATAATACAGCCAGCTTGTCCCCCCCCCCCCCCCCCCCAGCCCTGCACTTACCTTCCTCGAGTCAGCGCCGTCCTTCTTCCATCCTCGATGTCTTCTCCCGCCCTCTATGTCACTTCAGCCAATCAGGTTACCGGTGAACCTGATTGGCCAGGGAACGCACCCCTGTGCGTCCTCTCATTAGGTATTTAGAAGCCGATTACAGCCCTCAGGCTGTAGTCGGGAAGCCTATCAGAGCCTGCTGGCTCTGATAGGCACTTCTAAAGGCCAATCAAACGCTGTGATTCAGATGGCCGGCGCTCAAGGGGCCGGCCATCTGAATAGTGGGCGGCAGCAGTACATAGGTTCATGCAATGCTTGAACCTATGTATTGTTGTGGTGAGTGACGGCTGGGCGCAGAAGCGAGCGGTAGCGGCGCTTCTGCGCCCACTATGGTCGCGCCGCCATGTGTAAAAAAAAGACATAAAAAAAAAAAAAAAACTCTTAAAGGGCCCGTTTTTTTTTATTTTATTTATTTATTTATTTTTTTTATTTTTTTGGTGACCACAGGAGGGGGGGGGGGGGCGGCGCCCGGGCGCCCCCTATGGACGGGCCGCCACTGCTACCAATGCCATTTTATGTTACCTCTTTTTAATAAACCAACGGAGAACACTAATGCTGCGTACAGACGATCAGAAATTCCGACAACAAAACCGTGGATTTTTTTCCGACGGATGTTGGCTCAAACTTGTCTTGCATACACACGGTCACACAAATGTTGTCGGAAATTCCGAACGCCAAGAACGCGGTGACGTACAAGACGTGCGAGGGCACTATTAAAGGGAAGTTCAATACCAGTCGTGTTAGTAGAAGTTTGGTGAGAGACGATTCGCGCTTTTCAGCCTCGTGCTTTTCAGTCCGTTACAGTGTGACGAATGTGCTATCTCCATTACGAACACTAGATTTACCAGACCGAGCGCTTCCGTCTCATATACTTGATCCAGAGCATGCGTGGAATTTTGTGCGTCAGAATTGTCCACACACGATCGGAATTTACAAGAACAGATTTTGTTGTCGGAAAATTTGAGAACCAGCTCTCAAATTTTTGTTGTCAGAAATTCCGACAGCAAATGTCCGCTGGAGCATACACACGGTCGGAATTTCAAAAAGCTCCCATCGAACATTTGTTGTCAGAAATTCTGACCGTGTGTACGCGGCATTAGAGTTCGTCCTCTTATTTTTTATACTAGTGTAGCTGGTATGTACTTTTCAGAATGTTTAATTCGGGTGAAGACATCAGTGATGTCTAGTTCCCTGCGACCCAGCAGGTGGCGCTGTCACTTTGGGCCGGGGTTGAACCATCACTGCAGTGCCGTAACCCTTTGTGACCTCTCGCAGCAGTTGTACGGCGGGGCGGGGAACCCGCCGTGCTTGCTGGGAGAGGGTATAAAGGGGGCGGCCTAGGCCTGGACACGTGGAGTTCGGGAGTCACCCCAGACACCCTCAGTCTGGAGTGGGGTACATCATTCAGGCCTGGGGCCCAGCTTCTTCCACTGGGTCCCGCCCGGGAGGAATCGTCCTAAGGTGCCCACAGTATCGGGTACCTGAATCCAGGCGTAACGGACCGTGCATGTGACCTTCCCCGAGGTCTGGTGCAGCATATTGCCAGTGCCGGGACAGGGCCTTCGGAGACCGCCGGGATGGATGTCCTTTCCAAACAGGGGCTGTATTCACTCGGAGAGTGGTCCATGTTCTAGGGTCGGTGGCAGAGACCGTTACATTCAGGCCTGTGGCAGGGGCTGCAACAGTTCACTCTGTAGGTGGCAGCTACCAACTTCACGGTCGGTGGCAGAGACCGTGCGCCAAGCCTATTCGCACGCAAAAGGAATAGGAGAGTTTATTTGTGCCTGGGCCTACTCGCATCCACACCCCTGTCTGTCTGTTACAAGCGTTCAACTGATTATGTTCATCCTGGCAAATGGAGAAATAAAAGAGTGTTGGACTTTTAATGGTGTGGGGCTCTATTACTGGTAGACACATCTCCACGGAACAAACAGAGGCTCTGTATGCAGAGAACAGACCCGAAGGTAATTTAAGTGACTTTGCTCAACCCTCATACACATACGAGGTGAGAGCTTGGCGTAGTGTTCCTGCACTCTCTCTCCCAGGTACCCCTAGACAACAGCCGTATAACCGATAAAACTAGAGAGAGAGTGAGGCCGCTACACTTGCTTTGGATGGTCCAGTCCTATCGCCGTGCTGGAGACTACTGCCGTGCTGGAGATTATCATCATCCCATTGTGGATATAAGCGTGATTGATCTTCTGTCTTACCAGGGGTCCACCTTTTCTGGTAAGGGCATTGGCTATATGGTGGAGGGTTTGTCACCTAGAATCACCAGCGGATTGGATCTTCCACTCTTTCACGAGGGATCTCGTCTTCCACTCTGGAATTTTTTTTTCCCTCACTGTATAATAACATAGTATCGTCGACGATAGACAATTCTGCACAAAATTCGGTATCAGTCTTGATTGTACAATGCATACACGAAGAAGAACAAAAGAAAAGAAACGATAAACTATAGTGACCATACATTGTGTATTGGTTGCAAGGTACTATACCCTTGAATAGTTTGGCCTGTTTATGTATTCCTGTCCCATGTCTGTCCCTCGTGCCCCTTTACTACTCTTTGCTTGTGTCAGGCATGATGTCCTTGTCATTGCTGTGTAAGTGGCATATGGCAGCTCAGATTAGGGGCAGAGTGCCACTGCTCTAGGCTGTGTCACCCAACCAGACAGAGCCTGGTGACATGTGTCCTGAATCGTCTGCTGGGTCACCCCTGCAGGGAAAGCCTCTTCTGTATTCCCGCCATCATTTATCATCATCTGTGCTGTTTACCTCACATGTATAAAACATTTTTTTTTGTGTCTCTCCAGCCAAATGTAATTTTCGCTTCTCTAAAAACCCTATTTTATTATCAGCGTATTTACCAACACCTTTCTCACTAATCCCCATCTCTGTCTTTTATGTGTCTGTATAAAACCTGTACCTTTCCCTCTGTGACTTACTTCCCATCTCCGCTACCCTCCCTTCTCCTTGGCTTCTCCCTCGTCTCCCTCCTCTTCTCATCATGCTGTAATTACACAGATCAGTCAGTAATCTGTGATACGCTGTGATTACACATTAGACTGTGTGACTATCAAGACATTCCTTAGCATTGCCAGTCCAAAAGGTCTCTGCACTCCTCCACTGTCTGCAGCTCTAGCGTATTTTTCATCCTTCTCTGCAAATAAGAAGATTAGTGCTGTTAACTATCTGAATTATGTATCAAGCTGAATCACTGGTGTTAAAACAATTTCAAGTTTCCTTGTTAAATGGAATGTGAGCCGTAAAAAGGAGTTGCTATCTCTTACATTGGAATAGCGGGCAGCTTCATAAAGTACCATGATTATTTTAGGAGAACAAACTGCACTGAAGCAGAAGGAATTAAAAAAAAAAAAAGCAAGGCAGCCATTTTGTTTCTCAGCAAGCATTCATTGAGGTTTTTATTTGTTTCGAAATAAATAAGTACATATTATTTTGCTAATTCTTTGTTTGTATAACTCTTGAAGTAAAGCCAAGAAAATGACTCAATAATATGAAAGAATGCTGCATATACAAACTAGTGACAGGAATTCAATACAAGACAAACAGGGTGCTACAAATATGCACACATACACACATGCACACGCTATCTAGCCTTTTCTAGCAAAGGCACTAGTGTGTATGCAAATGGTACAAACTAAAAGTTACTTCCATTCCAACAGCTTCCATTATAGCTGGTTCCTGATTCACATAGCAAACAAGACTCCAGTTCAGTGGTGGCTGGTCAATATTTTGGGAGGGCGGCAAACCAACGCCACCCCCCACGAGAGACAGACGGGAAGGTGCAGATCCCCCCCCCCCTGCACAGTAGACAGATGGGAAGGTGACGATCCCCTGGCTAATCGGGTCTCAGGACCCGCTTTCTGATTGGCCAGAAGGAGAATCAGGAAGACAATAGTAAATATTAATCTCCTATTGTCACACAACTGGGTGGGCTTATGGCGCAGTGCTCTGTGCCCCGAGCCTATCCTTTTTTTAAGCCAATTAGAGCCTCGGGCTCTTATGTGCTTGAAAAAAAACAAAAAAAAATTGAAATACATGCGTCCGGCGACCTGCATGTAGATTAGGGGCCGGGCGCATGGATTAGGGGGACGGCTCCCCGTATGGACTCCCTGGGCTCTTTTTCATAGTCTTGCTCTTTGGCAGAGTCCTTCTTTAAGCTTGTTCTGCTGGCTTTTTATTTCAGGAAAGTTTGGTAGTGATTCTCACATGTGGGTAGCCCTACATCAGTTTCTATGAGGGACACATTTGTATCTACAAACTCTAGATGGCAATGTAGTACCATACATTTCATAGGTCAAACATGCCAAAAGGTCAGGCTATTGTTGCTTCTTATTAACAAAATTATAATTAAAGTGGTAATAAACCCAAAGGCAAACATTTATTATATTACAGCTTACCAATTCTTAGATGTTATGGCTGCGTTAGTTTTATTTTTTATGCTTTCTTTCCTTTATTTTCACCTAGTGATCCAGCCAGTAACTCTGGTGTTCAATGGACAAGCTCTCCTGTAAATGTATCACTTAGAGTGACAAGACAAACCATTATTCCAAAAGAAAAAAAAATGTTACTGTAACTGCTTGTGTAACTGCCATATGAGCTGGAGCTTGGCTTCAATTTGTTAGTGTATGTAAACCGGCTAGTACAGGGATATGCAATTAGCGGACCTCCAGCTGTTGCCAAACTACAAGTCCCATGAGGCATAGTGAGACTCTGACAGCAGCAAGCATGACACCCAGAGGCAGAGGCATGATGGGACTTGTAGTTTTGCAACAGCTGGAGGTCCACTAATTGCATATCCATGTGCTAGTACATCAAACCCCCCCCCCCCCCCAGGACTGACAATGCTGTTCTCCAAAGGTGCCCCTGTGCTCCTTCATCCAGAGTGAGGGGCACTCTATCAAGAGGTGTGCTGCTGGCCAGACCACCGAGGCAGACAGACTTGTAGTGTCAATGGACTGTAGGGGTGCTGATGTGCGCCCTTGTAGTTCATTCAAAAGTCTTGCAGCTTTCAAACAGAGAGCTGTAGAACTCGACTGCAAGAGCCTGACATTGCACCAAGGATCCACTGATCGCAGGTGCAATGCTTTGCAGGCTCCTAGGGGGAAAAAATGTACTTTTATTTTTCCTGGAAAAGTATGTGTGCTTATTATTTTTTCAGCTAAGGTGACCTTAGACTTTAAAGTGATTGAAAAGCTTAAAGGATAAGTTCACCTTTGGAACATGCACCCTAAAAATAGGTGGAACATGTAAAATATTCCAGCTCCTGCACCTTCTCCTTCTCATTTTACACATTTTACATATGTTGGTGCAAAGCCACACCATGCATTCTGAATGGCACCCCTATGCACCTTCCCAGTGTACGTGCATTGTAGTGCAGCTCAACACTAGTGTGCATTGTGGCGTCCTGCCAAAAAT